>OY288256.1:32297585-33679418 GCA_958450325.1 Agrostemma githago
GGAAGATTGATCTCGATCGGGTTACCTCACCCATCCCGATCGGGACGCCCTCATCCCGGTCGGGACTAGCCCACAGTAAGCTCAAAATCCAGCGCACCCTTCCCGATCGGGAAGGCACCCTTCCCGGTCGGGAAGCCTTACCCTTCCTGGTCGGGACGTCTCATCCCGATCGGGATGGGTCTTCTTCGACCTCCACGATCCCAAAAACTTGTTCCAAGTTTCAAAAACCCGATCCTCGTGCCTATAATCCAAGGTATACCGTAGCTAATCCTCTCTAGGAGCGTTCTCACTTCACCTATCAAACAATACTCAAACACACATCAAACTGTCTCCCTCACAACGCTCATCAATCAATCCAAATAACAAGAATTCACAAAAATCCAACAAATTACAAAAAAGAGATATATACAATGAGACGGTTCTTGTGGAACTCCGTTAAACCAAGGTGGTGCTTTCTTCAATCTTTTTCAACAACCAAAACTAGTTCCATCTCCATCAAGGGCACGTAAGAACAAGTCGAAGGCCCTAGAGAAGTCTTCAATCAAGCATGTCATATAACCGACCACATCCCAAGGCTCCTCATGGCCTTGCCTCGACGTTCCCGGGGCATCCCGATCTTCCAAGCTCAAAGGCTTGAACTTGTACTTTTGGTCTTTGGGGATATACCCAAACGTCCACCGGTCCTCATGCGGCCCCAAGGGAGGCTCATCTTCTTCCTTGTCATTGCACTTCAACTTGTCATCAAGCCCATGAATTGGGCACTCATCTTCCTCCATGTCGGAGTCGTCATCCTCAAGTACATAAGAGTACTTCTTCAAGCTTTGTTCCGGTTCACCCCCTAGATCGATGTCTTTCTTGGCTTGGATCATATTGCATGTCTCATCCCTAGTAGGCGAAGTGTTGCCTTGGAGGTGAAACACTATCTTCTCCTCGCCTAACTCAAATGTGATTCTACCGTTCTTCACATCAATCATGGCACCCGCGGTGTGTAGAAATGGGCGCCCAAGAATAATGGGAGTGTTGGCATCCTCCGGCATGTCGAGCACAATGAAGTCGACCGGAATGAAGTATTTCCCCACTCGTACCGGTACGTCCTCTAACATTCCTAGTGGTCGATTGAATGATTTATCGGCCATTTGGAGGGTGAGGGACGTACATTTCAACTCCTTCATTCCGAGTCGGCAACAAATAGAATAGGGGATGATGCTCACACTCGCGCCCAAGTCACATAACGCATTCTTGATCAAGAAGTTGCCTATGGTGCAAGGGATCGAAAAACTACCCGGATCCTTCAACTTTGGAAGCGTGGAACCTTGGATAAGCTCGCTCACTACCCTCGTGAACGCTACGGTCTCTTCCTTGTCGACGGATCTCTTCCTAGCTAAGATTTCTCTCATAAATCTTCCATATGCCGGGATTTGGGTAAATAATTCGGTGAACGGGACACTAACATCCAATTTCTTCACAATACTAAGGAACTTGTCGTAATGAGTGTCCACCTTAGTCTTCATTTGCCTCGATGGGTAAGGCAACTTGATTTGGTACTTGTTTTGATCAATCGGGGTGGACTCTTCAAAGGACACTTTTCTTTTTCCCTTGTCTTTCTCTTGAAGAGAGGGAGGGTTGTCTTCTTGGGGTTTTTCAACTTCCCTTAAGACTTGCTCCTCAATTGGGTTGTCCAAGCTTGATTCTTCTTGATTTGGAGATGTCATTTCCATTGTCGGTTCTTGCATTGGCTCTTGCTCATTAGGATATGGAGGGGAGTCATAAGAGGTACCTCTCCTTGTGGTGATGGCATTTACATGCTCAAATATCGGTGTTTCACCTTGAGAAGGTAGTTGCCCCTTTTGCCTTGAGGAGCTCCCCGAAGCTAGTTGAGATATTTGATTCTCAAGTATCTTCATACGGGTATCTCTCATTGCGTTTTCCCCTTGAATATAAGTGAAGAGCTCATGATGATTCCTTGACATGTCCACTTGACTTTGTTGCAAATCTTGATTACTCCTTTGTATTTCCATCAAAGTCTTTTGAATGTCAAAATCCCGAGGTGGGGACGATGGATTATGTGGAGTGTCGGTGATGGCGAGGGGAATGCCATAATCATGAGTAGGAGACCGGCTCCTAGGCTTGCTTTGTTGTTGTTGATTTTGAGTTGCTTGTTGACGGTTCCCTTGGAACCCATGAGAATTACCTTGTTGATAGCCTTGATTGTGGTTTTGTTGTCCTTGAAAGTTTCGATTTCCTTGGAAATTTTGGTTTCCTTGGTAACCACCATGATTGAAGTTCCCTTGTTGGAACCCTTGCTTGTTGTTGAAGTTGCCTTGGTTATTTTGCTTGAAATTGTTGAAGGGTCTTTGGTTACTCACATAACCTTGGTAACTTTCATTGTTGTCCCGTAAGGGAGGTGGAACATAGGGACGATGTTGTTGTTGATGTTGAAGTGTTTGTTGTTGAGGGACTTGATTGGAAGCTTGATATTGATTAGAGAAGGAGGCACCTTGCTTGAACGCTTGAAAGGCGTTCACTTGCTCAATACTCCCTCTACAATTCATAGGGTCATGACCAACGATTCCACAAGTGTCGCACATCCCAAAGTAAGGTGTAGGAGGTGCGAATCCCAAAGCATTCACTTCTTGAATCGGTTGATGGTGGGATGAACTAGAGCCTTGGACTTGGTTGAGGTGGCTTTGGAGCTTCTTGTCAATAGTCTCCATGTGTGTTTTAAGTTGAGCTCCAAGGTCAATGCTTAATTTGGTGATAGCATCGACCTCATGTATGCCTCCTCGATGTTCCTTCCTAGGCCTAGAGTATTGCGAATTATGCACCGCCATCTCTTCGATTCTTGCCCATGTTTGGTCGTCATCGACCTCAGTGAACCTACCGTTGGAGCCCATGTTAAGAATGGCTCTCGAGTCCTCATAAAGTCCATTCCAAAATTGTTGTACCAAGAACCATTGTGAGAGTCCATGATGAGGGCACGATCTTACCAAAGACTTAAACCGCTCCCAAGCTTCATATAGGCTCTCTTCATCCCTTTCTTGGAACCCGGTGATGGAGGCCCTAAGCAAATTCGTCTTTTCCGGAGGGTAAAACTTTTGGTAGAACGCCAAGGCAAGCTTTTTCCAAGTGTCGATACCCATGGTTGCCCTATCGAGACTCTTGATCCATTGCTTCGCTTTTCCAATAAGAGAGAACGGGAAGAGTACCCAACGAATTTGGTCTTGAGTAACCCCGGTTTGAGATATAGCGTCACAATAATCGGAGAAGGTCTCCATGTGTTGGTGCGCGTCTTCGGTGGGCAAACCACTAAATGGGCTCCTCTCCACAAGTTGGATAAATTGAGTCTTTGCCACAAAATTCCCGGTATAGGCTTCCGGTAATGCACTCGGTCCCGGCAAGACATCCTCGGTGAATGTGGAGTGGGAGGAGAACTTAGGCATTCTTGGATGTAAGGGAGAAGACGGTGGTGTAGAGAGTGTTGATGTAGATGAAGAGGGGGAACTGGGAGAAGAATCACCGAAGGGATTGATGAAGGTCCCTCCGGCCGTCTCTCGAGGTGAAATGTTCATGTCGGCTCCTTGGGCTTGCCCTTGATGAGTATTGCTTGCACTCGGTTGAGAGGTTCTAACCCGATTAATCGTCCGTTGGCGAAAGGCTCGAAAGAGTCTCTCCGGCTCTGGATTAAAGAGATAGAAGTCGCCTCCCCTCCTAGGCATACACTACACACTAGAACAAACGTAAGAACACCTAGTGCTTTATGGGCACTAGGCAACGACAATAGCAAACACAACTAGAGACAAAGAGAAAAAGAAGAGATAAAACTAAGGAAAGAAGAAAAATCTAGAGAATACTCACAAGAGAAGATGGGAGAGCACAAAGAGGGGTAACTAAGTCTAGGAATAAGCAAACTAAGTCTAAACAATGCACCGTCCCCGGCAACGGCGCCAAATTGATGGTAAGGGATTCGTCACGTCCCTAGCCGATCAATATAACACCGACTAACCTAGTGAGTAGCTAGGGTAAGTCGGGATCGTATCCACGAGGACGGTATATCAAGGTTTAGACTATGTCGGCCTACAACGAGACTAGATTACCAAACAAACACAAAGAAGATGAAAAGGAAAACTATGATGGAGGAGAAGTATGACTAAGCTAATGATCGAACTAATGAATAAACTAAAGAACGATAGCTAACTAAAACGATGGATCAAATATGGAAAGAAAGTGGGGTAGGTCGAGTTCATAGGAGTAGAAGGATAATTGGGGTGATCAAGGGTATAGGTGTCTCCTAATCGCTAGAGTCGGTCCGGGCTCTCGCAACTTAGACCGATGCCAAGGTGGGTCCGGGCTCTCGCAACTTAGATCCTAGTCCGCGCTCTCTCGACTAAACTAATCTCGACATTTCCGCATCATAAACAATCAATGAGAAGATGAACACAAGTATGGGAAGCATGGCCACTACAACTCACACAAGCATATCAACAAACACATAGAGTGCCTACAATGTGACTAACAACAAAGATATAACCTTTTCCCCTTAATCAACCCTAATCATCCATAATCTACCCCTAATCCCCCTACTAACCCCACAAGATTACTACTCACTCATTATCAAGTTACTCCTAACATTAACAAGAGAAAACAAACTAAGCATCCAAGCATTCATTATGAACAACTAACAACAATAACAATATAAAAAGATGAAACAAGATTGAATAAACAAAGATTAAGAGTAGAAATGATTATACCAACACTATGAAGATGAAAAGATGCAATCTTGTATAAATAAGAACCCAAATAAAACCCAAGGTTGTCAAGCTTGGAGAATTCTTCAAGTATCCTCTTAATACAAGAATTAATTACAATGATTAACTAAGAATTAAAGAGAGATTAAAACTAATGAGAGTAGCAATAATCTAGGGTTTAGAATGATAATAGAGGCTTAAACTAATCTAGGGTAAGATAAGATGTCTTAAAATTACAAGAAGGGAGTATATATATGGGTACAAGAATGAAGGAGAAGAGAAGAAAAAGAGTCGCGCTGCCAGTTCTTCGTCCCGACCGGGACGGATCATCCCGATCGGGACGGCTCTGTCATCCCGATCGGGACGGGTTGGTCCCGACCGGGATGGGCTCACAGCAGCCATCCTAATGTAGCACCCCATCCCGAACGGGATGAAGCCATCCCGAAAGGGATGGGCCTTGTATGCCTTCCTTAAACGCTCTTTGGTCCTTCCTTGCCTCTCATGGGCTTCCCACCGATTCTCGGGACTCGGGATCGTATCCCCGGCAACGGCGCCAAATTGATGGTAAGGGATTTGTCACGTCCCTAGCCGATCAATATAACACCGACTAACCTAGTGATTAGCTAGGGTAAGTCGGGATCGTATCCACGAGGACGGTATATCAAGGTTTAGACTATGTCGGCCTACAACGAGACTAAATTACCAAACAAACACAAAGAAGCGATGAATGGAAAACTATTAAGGAGGAGGAGTAAGAACTAGACTAATGATCGAGGTAATAAATAAACTAGAAGAACTATGACTAACTAAGACGATGGATCAAATATGGAAAGAAGTGGGGTAGGTCGGGTTCATAGGAGTAGAAGGGCAATTGGGGTGATCAAGGGTATAGGTGTTTCCTAGTCACTAGAGTCGGTCCGGGCTCTCGCAACTTAGACCGATGTCAAGGTGGATCCGGGCTCTCGCAACTTAGACCCTAGTCCGCGCTCTCGCGACTAAACTAATCTCGACATTTCCGCATCATAAACAATCAATGAGAAGATGAACACAAGTATGGGAAGCATGGCCACTACAACTCACACAAGCATATCAACAAACACATAGAGTGCCTACAATGTGACTAACAACAAAGATATAACCTTTTCCCCTTAATCAACCCTAATCATCCATAATCTACCCCTAATCCCCCTACTAACCCCACAAGATTACTACTCACTCATTATCAAGAGAAAACAAACTAAGCATCCACGCATTCATTATGAACAACTAACAACAATAACAATATAAAAAGATGAAACAAGATTGAATAAACAAAGATTAAGAGTAGAAATGATTATACCAACACTATGAAGATGAAAAGATGCAATCTTGTATAAATAAGTACCCAAATAAAACCCAAGGTTGTCAAGCTTGGATAATTCTTCAAGTATCCTCTTAATACAAGAATTAATTACAATGATTAACTAAGAATTAAAGAGAGATTAAAACTAATGAGAGTAGCAATAATCTAGGGTTTAGAATGATAATAGAGGCTTAAACTAATCTAGGGTAAGATAAGATGTCTTAAAATTACAAGAAGGGAGTATATATATGGGTACAAGAATGAAGGAGAAGAGAAGAAAAAGAGTCGCGCTGCCAGTTCTTCGTCCCAACCGGGACGGATCATCCCGATCGGGACGGCTCTGTCATCCCGATCGGGACGGGTTGGTCCCGACCGGGATGGGCTCACAGCAGCCATCCTAATGTAGCACCCCATCCCGAACGGGATGGGCCTTGTATGCCTTCCTTAAACGCTCTTTGGTCCTTCCTTGCCTCTCATGGGCTTCCCACCGATTCTCGGGACTCGGGATCGGGTCTCGGAGGCTCGGGATTGGGTCCCAAGGTCTCGGGGTCGATTCCAAGGCCTCGAGTCATCGTTCCTTTATCTCGTTGGCTCTAAAATGTGTATGTATTGAGTCGGAATCGCTCCAACTCTTCCAAATTGGTCTCGGGAACCTGAAACGAACTAAAGGAAGCATAAGAAGCCCATGAATCGCTCCAAAGGAGCGATTCCACAAGGAAAAAGGGACCAAAACACAATAAATAGGCACTACAAACTACACTTATCATACAACAATTCCAAGCTAGACCAACCAATCCAAGTGCCCTCAATTTCAAGAATCCTAAATCTATGATACCCAAATTCAACCTCTCCTAACCTCCTAACAAGAGTCTACTCACTAGTCATGGTTAAACTAACAAAAGCAAATAACAAGGGAATTAAGGAAAGACTTTCCATGTTAACAAAAGAAGGAAGATCAATCTAATCACAACATGGATGAAAAACAAAACCAATTGCAAGAACTAAGAGAAAAATAATTAACAAAGCAAGACAAATTAAGGAAAACAATGGAGTGGAGAGAAAATTAAAGAGAAAAATAATTAGAAGAGAGAGAATAAAACCATACCAACAATGGAGAAAATACTTAAAGGAAGAAGATGGAGATAATAATGAATAATAAAGCTTCAAGAAATCAAACAAGAGTCTTGTCACTAAACCCTTGCAAAACCCCTTTAATCTTCAACAAAATATTCAACAAAATACCAAATCTTAACTATGGAATAATTTGATTACCAAAATGTAGAATTAACATAAGCTAAAAGAGTTTTCTAGATCTAATTTTAGAGCTTTTCTATGGAAGCTACTTGTAGACACCCGCATTTTGACTGCCAGGTGTCTATGGTAGTTTCCAAAAATCACCCGATGATGATCAGACGCTAACATGTTTCTACGCGCTCGGATACGGGCTCAAATCCATTAATCGCTGGTTAACACACTTACGGAGTACAAATCTCACCAAACAGACCTCAATTCCAGGCCCAGTGGACCATTCCGAGTCAAACAAGAATAATTTGGGCCAAAACCGACACCGAAATTAAAACCGGCTTTTCACGATTGGGTCGACCCCGGTCAAAGTCGTTTCCGAGACACACGAAAACAACTCATCAATCATCAAAAGTCCAGGTCAAACACAAAACCCATCAAGGCCAAGGTCCAAACAAGACCCGCGCGACCCATCTAGGCCACTCGATCGAGTGACCCATCCACTCGATCGAGTGGGCCTGCGTTGAGCCCGGCGACTGGTGTAACGGGCCACTCGACCGAGTTGGCTACTTACTCGGTCGAGTGCCCTAGCCCGGGTGCCCTAATCTCTTCTATATAAACACCCTCCCATGCACACCATGAATACAACTTTCACAACCTCAAAAACCCTAGTACACCCTAGTACACTCTAGGACATCTACACAACACAAAAAAAACCCTAGCATCCTACACACATACTACGTTTTTACCAACCCTAGAAAAACCCTAGGAAAACTGACTTTAGCATACCCTAAACCTAGTTCTAGGGATTCAATCCGAGCCACCACAACTTAGCCTTCATACACCTCGAAGACTCCCGTGTTAAAGCCGCGTTTACGAGTCCGTACCGAGACTGAAACATGTAGGTTGAGGGTGACAAACCCCTTTTTCTTTCCTTTTCCCTCTTTTCTCGTTTTTTTGCATTATTATTACTATTATTATATATTATTATTACATATTATTATTATGTATTATATATTATTATTACTATTACGTACTACTACTATATATTATTATTACTACTATATTTTATTATTACTACTATATTTTATTATTACGTATTATTATTATTATTAATATTACGTATTATTATGCATTATTATTATTATTATTATTATTATTATTACTATTACGGCTATTATTATTATTATTATTATTATTATTATTATTATTATTACGGCTATTATTATTATTATTATTATTATTATTATTATTACGGTTATTATTGTTATTGTTATTATTATTATTATTATTATTATTATTATTATTATTATTATTATTATTATTATTATTATTATTATTATTATTATTATTATTATTATTATTATTATTCTGTATTATTATTATTGCATCTTAATTATCGTGCATTCATCAATTTTCTAAAGTCAATTTTTAATAAGGGTCGAAACCCGTTGACACGGATCCGACATCACAATCCCTAGGGATTTATTTCGATGTCGGAAAAGTCGAGGGAATCACGTTTTTTTATTATTCAAGTAAAGCGTCGATTTTAGATTCGATACCAATTCCATAATTGGATATCGAATCTAACAATCAAGTCACATGAATTAATTAACGTGATTTATTCATATCACGATAATTAATTCAAAGCGACTAAAATTAATCCATCCTTTTTATTTTTCACTCTAAATATCCCATATCGATTCAATAATCGAATATGGGATAGGATGAGTATTCAATTTTAGAATCGGGTATAAATTCAACAATATTTATATTCGGTTCAACAAAATTCGCGATTTATAAAAAACCAAGTCGAACATAAATTGTGCAATATTTATGTCCGATTATCAAAAACCAAAAGCAATTTCAAAGTCAACAATTAAATAGCAAACGAACCAAGTTCGTACAGGTGCCACTCGACCGAGTGCCTTAGTCACTCGATCGAGTGACACCCTAAAATCGAGACAGAATGCTAAATATGACCACCACTCGATCGAGTCTCACAGTGACTCGGTCGAGTGGCCACGTACTCGACCGAGTCGGCCAATGACTCGGCCGAGTATGGTCTGTAACGCAAACAGAATCAGTTTTTATAGGTCTACTCGATCGAGTCCATCGACCACTCGATCGAGTAGCCTCATAACGACTCAAAACACAAGTCGTACATTTGTTCTATCTTTTCAAACTCGGTAGTAATTTATGATTTAGGTCAACACGTGTTTAATCAATCATGTGTATTACTATCTTTTCAAACCATGCATCTCATATTTGCACCTTTTCATTTCATCTCATATTTACATAAACCGTTATTATTCGTTATATCATTACATCGTTTACTAACGCG
The DNA here is from genome assembly GCA_958450325.1 of Agrostemma githago. Taxonomy (NCBI): domain Eukaryota; kingdom Viridiplantae; phylum Streptophyta; class Magnoliopsida; order Caryophyllales; family Caryophyllaceae; genus Agrostemma; species Agrostemma githago. The sequence continues at coordinate 32,307,259 of OY288256.1, forward strand.
TTTGTTATTTCTTTTGCCAATTTAATTATTGTTCGTTTATTGTACTAAATGAACCCGCATGCTAAAATACAACTTGGACGTTAATTTTAGTTGCATTAAATTGACTTAGAAACCCTTTCAATTACATTCGCATGTTTAGGGAAAATAAATCTTTGCATATCATTTTTCCCGTTTTACTAGCACGCGTATTAGAAAGTCATTCGAGTTCTTAGTAGAGGCCGCTAAAGTGCGGGCGGGGTTGGGTGTCCTTTGTGGGCTTCCCAACACGTACCCTCACCCCTTACTCAGAACCTCGGTTTCCGGATGCCCGAAACCGTTGGCGCACGAGAGTCATTCAATATACGATTAACCGCTCAAGTCGGCATCTATATCGCAATGCAAAGGGACGAGCCCAATAAACTCTGACATCGGAAATGGGCCGTATTTTGTATACGGCCCACTACGACATAGAGTGGGCTCGAACGGTTCCGAATAACCATAAAATTCGGTGGCGACTCCACATAGACCTAAATTTCAATTCGATCCTTCTCATATGGAGATTCATTCGCCTACCCAAACCCGCGCGTGGCCGCGTCGGGGTGGACCTATGTCATGTCCACAATTTGGCGACTCCGCTGGGGATTAACTGATGCGTGACTTACCATCGGCATCCTCAGGGTGAGACTCGAATAGAAATCGTTTGACGAATACAATACGCGTGTTAGTTTTACGGTTCATGCATAACCCATATTTTCCCGGGCCGGTACTCGCGACCGACGTCCCACTATACCGTCATGCATAACCCATAGGATATGTTGAAAGGTGTCCATAGTCGATTCGAGTGGGTTTCGCGGCATGTTCTAAGATCAACTCGACATAGGAAGTCCGTCCCGATCAACGTCTAGACTATGTACACTGGTATAGACCCTCTATAGACCGACCGAGACTTAGTATAGAGCATACATGGCGTCGTTATAATGCTTGTGTGACTACGTGCTACTTGGTTTCCGAGTCGTTTTCAAAAACCGTCTTTTTTCAAAGATTGCATCTTTTTTCAAACTATTCAATTTCAAAACCCGGGACACATACCGAATTTAGGACTTATGATTTTTACTCAAAATAGCCTATTTTCTAGCCGGTATGCTGCCCAAATCAAAACTCGAACTTTCATAACCCGTGGCCCAATGACTTTTCGTCCTTTTTTCGGAAATTTGGGCCATCCACCGAGTTTACTCGGTCCTTTTTTGCAAAAATCATCAATTTTCAAAACCTTCCACTTCTAGGACCTCCCGTATTTAGCAGTGTCGGGTCGCGTCTTAAGTTGTCAAGGTCTTTAGCGTCGAAACTCCGTCGATCTTACATCACGAGTTTCTTCCCTATCCCGGCCCGCCTTATTAGACTAAGGCAAGGCCCACCTACGTAGGACATATTCCTACAAAGGAAGGCCCGTTTACACAATCGAGTCAACCTTCCTTCGGACAGGACTAGGCCCACGTAGCCGAATCCTAAGGAAGGCCCATCTTGCACAAGTCACCCATCCAGGTGTTTTTTTTTTTTTTCGAGTCAACCTTTTACAAGGCATAGCCCTATGACAAAAGGTTCGGGGTCCTTACGTCTAAGGGTCACTCGTCCGACACTCGAGTCTTAACAAAATTATCGATCCCACTTGGGGGCTACCCCTTAGCAGAGCGATCAATCACGATTGCTCTAAGGGTCATGTCTTACACGTGTCTCACATACCCCACTTTCGAGTCACTTAAGATGCCACACCATCTAAGTCCTTAGTCTCACATCGGGGGCTATTCTCCGACGGAGTGACTGGACTAATCACAGTCACTCCGAGAATCGTACCCTACACATTTGTCTTAGGGGAGTCTAACCCGAGTCAAACTAGAGTCGTCTCTCCTCCTGCGCTATTTCTTATGCCTTGGTGAGTTGGAGTTCCGAAGCAACTTTTCTGATTGCGTGGTGTTCTTACAGACAGGCCACCCGAAACCAGATACCAACGCAAAATGGACGATTTGAAAAATGCTCTGGCCAAGATCGAGACTCAACTGGCCGCCATCCAGGCTAACCAAGCAACGATAGTCACCCGCCTAAGTGCCGTGGAAAAAGCGGCCCCAGTCGAAGGAGCTGAGCCCAATGGGCCCATGGCCGAATTGGTCAGTATCGTTCGTAGGCTCGAGGAACAAGTTCACCTATCAACGAACAACTCGATCCACACCGAGAATGCTCGTATTTATTCACCTCTGGATAACGAGCTTCCTGCTAACCTCAACTTAACGGGACTTCCTATGTTTGAGGGTACCGAAGACCCGGTCCACCACATCCGGGCTTTCAAAGACTTCATGGCGGTGAAGGGGGTGAAGTCAGCTATGTTCAAGCACTTATTCCCTTCTTCCCTGGAGAAACACTCCAAAGCCTGGTACTACAGGCTCGATTCCAAGAAATACCCGACTTGGGATGACGTGGCAACAGAGTTCGCTCGGAACTACGCTGATAATATCGAGATCCAGACTACAATGCGTACTCTGGAAATCATGGCCCAAGAGCCCAAAGAAGGGTTCACCACATATCTTCAAAGATGGAGGGCCGAGAGTGTAAAGTTGGTAAACAAGCCCAACGAGAAGACACTAGTGGAGGCCTTCATCAACAACCTCCTACCTTCTTACCGCGTCCATCTTAGGTATGCCGGCATTTCAAACTTTGCCGTACTTACCGAAATGGGCATTAGGATTGAAGACGATCTTCGACACAATGAAGATCTGGGCTATACTGGACATCAACTCGAGTCCTTAGAAGCCGATGACTAATGACAACATTATCCGAGAGTCCGGATCTGATTTGAGTCCGAGTCTGAATCCGAGTCTAGGATGTACTATTCCCTTCGAAGTCGAAGTCAAAGTCAAAGTCAGAGTCAGAGTCAGAGTCAGAGTCAATTGTATTCTGTCCTCCCTTTCAAAATCCAATAAAATCAGCTTTCCTGTTTCTCAAATATACTTTCCTTACGTGTTTCCGAGAACATGATGAACACCATCATACACTGTGAGCACACGCACGTGACTATTATAGGCACATCTATAATGACTGCAGGAAACCGAGCCCATGTTTTCTTTTTACCTATTCCATGTCTGGTATAGAAAAAACCACACAACTACCCGTAGCAGGAGCGGTATCGAATCCTATGACAAATCTAGGTAATCTCCTAGTTTGGGTTCAAGACGGGAGGCAAGCCCATTTCCCACAATAAAACACCCCTCCGATAAGACTGACCAATCCCTACCTTAGGTGTTAGTCTGACTGGACAAAAAAAATCAAAAGTCAAAAAAAAAAAAAGAAAGGGCCAAAGCAAAAAGAAGGCCGTCAAAAAAAGAAAACTGGACACAAAAAAAATCGAAAGTCCATGAAAAAAAAAAGAAAAGCAAAAGGCCAAAACAAAAAAAAAGCAGGCCATCGTCAAAAAAAATTCAGAATACCCATGACCGTGGTCAACGGTCAATTTCAGTGAAAGCCCCACGACCAGGGTACGGTCAAAATTATCAAAACCCCATGATCGCGAGGTCAATCAAAAATCAAATACCCATGACCGTGGTCAACGGTCAACTCAAGTGAAAATCCTTTGACCGTGGTACGGTCAAATTCAAAATTATCAATACCATCCAATAGGGGAGTGACAATCAAGCTGGTCAGCTAACACCACATCTAGCCTTCCCACATTACAACCCTCAAGACCTCCCCGAGACCCAGGCCAGAGACAGCCCGGAATTTTGAGGATTCAAGCACCATAGGATACCCCTAACCATTAGGGCCAGACATGGAAACCAGATCCCGCATTATCAAAACCTATCCCGATCAAAGTTCGAGCCATTTTACTCGACTTTCCCTTTACATAACAAAATTCACAATCACCATACAAAGACCCGAGAGCAAAACTCGTCAAATCCCCGAGAGCAAAACTCGTCAAATCCCCGAGAGCAAAACTCGTCAAATCCCCTAGAGCAAAACTCGTCAAATCCCCGAGAGCAAAACTCGTTAAAATCCCCGAGAGCAAAACTCGTTAAAATCCTTGAGAGCAAAACTCGTTAAAATCCCCGAGAGCAAAACTCGTTAAAATCCCGTCCCAATTCTTCCCATCCAAACCAGTTACCAACCCCGAACACGGGAACTCAACTTGCAGTCGGCATAGAACATGCCCAAATAGTTCACACCACCTCTGGGGGCTACCCCGGAGAACGCTCACAGTCACAGGATTAATATCCTAACCATTTAAGCCCTTTGATCAAGACATCACTGGGAATGCACCTAGCCCACACCGTCATTATGGCTAGTTACACACAAAGTCCTATTAGACTAGGCACCATAATACATCTTTCGATCCACTGAACTACGGCATGGTTTGATTTCACCACACGTGAATACGTAGGCAGCCTTTCAACAGAGGCACAACCACCCACATTGACACACATTCAAAAAGCGCCATTATTTCGGTCACGACACCATCATGTTCTCAACAGCTAGCTTTGTTGTCCTGGGGGCTTCTCCTAGGCATAAGTTCTCCATCCACTCACAAAATCCAGATAAATCCAACAAAAAATCTAGCCTTCTTTCTGTAGTGTGTCCTAGTACTCGGCTCAGTCGAAGACAAGAATCTGTCAGGACTCGAGGCATCACCCACTTTGGAAAAGTATCCTAAAATAGGAAATCCGGAAGGGCACCAGACTAAAACAGTCTCATTACGGACTACTGCGGTCCCCCTATAGCATATCTATCCCATTTCGATGTACGACCGTGTTGCCACTCGCCTAGGCTACGGGATGACGCAACTTAAGAGTCTTACTAGGTGGCCCACACCCCTACCGAATCACGGTCCAACCTTTAGAGAGTCCAGTCCGTGTCAGTCAACTCGTCCTGTCGTATCCAGAGTCGAGTCTGTCGGTAGGTCCCTCTCTTATGATTCCACTTTGAAATTTGCAAAATTTAGCCATTTGAAAAAAGATCTTTTTCGACAAGGTCAGATTTTAGTCTATTTATACTGCGAATTTCTTTTCTATCCCTTTCCATTTTGAAAACCTAGCTCGTGATTGCTTTCAGAATTTCAAAAATTCAAGAGTCATTTTCCCCAGCACGAGTCATTTTACTACCTACGTGTTGCATACATTTTATGTAGCTTATACAGGTACGACTCAAGCAAGGCATGCAAGTCATCAAATCTCCCCAGCAGCATTTTCCAGGATAGCACGGGATGGGCCAACACACAGGCACACCCAGGGCTTACGTGACAAGCCCAAAGTCCCCACGGAGCGCAGGTATGATCTCTGCCTTATGGCTGGCGAGCCCTTCACGCGAGTCTAACGGACTATAAACGACCCGACCGGAAGTCTACCAGGTCGTAACGGGCTTGGTAGCTACTCTGACTTTCGCCCTGTCCAAGCCTCAGCCAGAGTGGGGGCTCTGTAGACACCCGCATTTTGACTGCCAGGTGTCTATGGTAGTTTCCAAAAATCACCCGATGATGATCGGACGCTAACATGTTTCTACGCGCTCGGATACGGGCTCAAATCCATTAATCGCTGGTTAACACACTTACGGAGTACAAATCTCACCAAACAGACCTCAATTCCAGGCCTAGTGGACCATTCCGAGTCAAACAAGACTAATTTGGGCCAAAACCGACACCGGAACTAAAACCGGCTTTTCACGATTGGGTCGACCCCGGTCAAAGTCGTTTCCGAGACACACGAAAACAACTCATCAATCATCAAAAGTCCAGGTCAAACACAAACCCATCAAGGCCAAGGTCCAAACAAGACCCGCGCGACCCATCTAGGCCACTCGATCGAGTGACCCATCTACTCGATCGAGTGGGCCTGCGTTGAGCCCGGCGGCTGGTGTAACGGGCCACTCGAACGAGTTGGCTACTTACTCGGTCGAGTGCCCTAGCCCGGGTGCCCTAATCTCTTCTATATAAACACCCTCCCATGCACACCATGAATACAACATTCACAACCTCAAAAACCCTAGTACACCCTAGTACACTCTAGGACATCTACACAACACAAAAAAAACCCTAGCATCCTACACACATACTACGTTTTTACCAACCCTAGAAAAACCCTAGGAAAACCGACTTTAGCAAACCCTAAACCTAGTTCTAGGGATTCAATCCGAGCCACCACAACTTAGCCTTCATACACCTCGAAGACTCCCGTGTTAAAGCCGCGTTTACGAGTCCGTACCGAGACTGAAACATGTAGGTTGAGGGTGACAAACCCCTTTTTCTTTCCTTTTCCCTCTTTTCTCGTTTTTTTGCATTATTATTACTATTATTATATATTATTATTACATATTATTATTATGTATTATATATTATTATTACTATTACGTACTACTACTATATATTATTATTACTACTATATATTATTATTATTACTACTATATTTTATTATTACGTATTATTATTATTATTATTAATATTACGTATTATTATGCATTATTATTATTATTATTATTATTATTACTATTACGGCTATTATTATTATTATTATTACGGCTATTATTATTATTATTATTATTATTATTATTACGGTTATTATTGTTATTATTATTATTATTATTATTATTATTATTATTATTATTATTATTATTATTCTGTATTATTATTATTATTATTATTATTATTCTGTATTATTATTATTGCATCTTAGTTATCGTGCATTCATCAATTTTCTAAAGTCAATTTTTAATAAGGGTCGAAACCCGTTGACACGGATCCGACATCACAATCCCTAGGGATTTATTTCGATGTCGGAAAAGTCGAGGGAATCACGTTTTTTTATTATTCAAGTAAAGCGTCGATTTTAGATTCGATACCAATTCCATAATTGGATATCGAATCTAACAATCAAGTCACATGAATTAATTAACGTGATTTATTCATATCACGATAATTAATTCAAAGCGACTAAAATTAATCCATCCTTTTTATTTTTCACTCTAAATATCCCATATCGATTCAATAATCGAATATGGGATAGGATGAGTATTCAATTTTAGAATCGGGTATAAATTCAACAATATTTATATTCGGTTCAACAAAATTCGCGATTTATAAAAAACCAAGTCGAACATAAATTGTGCAATATTTATGTCCGATTATCAAAAACCAAAAGCAATTTCAAAGTCAACAATTAAATAGCAAACGAACCAAGTTCGTACAGGTGCCACTCGACCGAGTGCCTTAGTCACTCGATCGAGTGACACCCTAAAATCGAGACAGAATGCTAAATATGACCACCACTCGATCGAGTCTCACAGTGACTCGGTCGAGTGGCCACGTACTCGACCGAGTCGGCCAATGACTCGGCCGAGTATGGTCTGTAACGCAAACAGAATCAGTTTTTATAGGTCTACTCGATCGAGTCCATCGACCACTCGATCGAGTAGCCTCATAACGACTCAAAACACAAGTCGTACATTTGTTCTATCTTTTCAAACTCGGTAGTAATTTATGATTTAGGTCAACACGTGTTTAATCAATCATGTGTATTACTATCTTTTCAAACCATGCATCTCATATTTGCACCTTTTCATTTCATCTCATATTTACATAAACCGTTATTATTCGTTATATCATTACATCGTTTACTAACGCGTTTGTTATTTCTTTTGCCAATTTAATTATTGTTCGTTTATTGTACTAAATGAACCCGCATGCTAAAATACAACTTGGACGTTAATTTTAGTTGCATTAAATTGACTTAGAAACCCTTTCAATTACATTCGCATGTTTAGGGAAAATAAATCTTTGCATATCATTTTTCCCGTTTTACTAGCACGCGTATTAGAAAGTCATTCGAGTTCTTAGTAGAGGCCGCTAAAGTGCGGGCGGGGTTGGGTGTCCTTTGTGGGCTTCCCAACACGTACCCTCACCCCTTACTCAGAACCTCGGTTTCCGGATGCCCGAAACCGTTGGCGCACGAGAGTCATTCAATATACGATTAACCGCTCAAGTCGGCATCTATATCGCAATGCAAAGGGACGAGCCCAATAAACTCTGACATCGGAAATGGGCCGTATTTTGTATACGGCCCACTACGACATAGAGTGGGCTCGAACGGTTCCGAATAACCATAAAATTCGGTGGCGACTCCACATAGACCTAAATTTCAATTCGATCCTTCTCATATGGAGATTCATTCACCTACCCAAACCCGCGCGTGGCCGCGTCGGGGTGGACCTATGTCATGTCCACACTACTAAAAAATGAAGATCTAACTAATGAGGCACTCTAAAAATGAAAATAAGATGATAAGATGAAAAAGATTGTGAAGAGAAATCTAGGGTTAACTATTTATACAAGCCCTTAATGGGTTACTTAACCAAAGGCCAAATCCAATTTTTGCTCCATTAATGAGACTTTTGCCCAATGAATCTTCATATGGTGAAACTTCGCCCTGCGGACATTTGTCACATACGAGCTAATACCGTCGGGTGAAACTTCACCCGATGGTTTCACCCGGTGAACATTCTTCTAGATTTTGCATTTTGGATCTTCTTTACCGTCGGGCGAAAGTTCACCCGATGAGTGAAAGTTTCGCCCAGTCATTTCGCCCGGTGTGAAAGTTTCTTGAAGATCTTCGGAGAGGTCGAATGTCGTTGGGCAAAAATTTGCCCGGTGGTATCTCATCGGGTGAAACTTCACCCGATGGTTTCCTTGACCTCTTTCCGGTCTCGTTCTTTGTTGTTTGATTGTTTGGACTTTAAGTTTCGTGCATTGCTCTCGGACGGTATTCCACTCTCTCGTGTAACACCTGCTATTTTCCTATCGCTTTTATCTTTTCCGTTATGACTTCGTCATAACTCTATCACGTTTTGGTCTTCTGTTTCATCATTTATCCAAGCTTTATTTTTATTTTCGAGTCAAATAATATTTTTTTTTTTGATGAAAGGTAAGTATATATATAAATGAATATGTAACCAAGTACAAGAAGACACCTAATGACTACATCAATTTATGTAGCCATCTAGCATCTTTCGAAAGAATGAGATATTTGATTTTACATAGTACTCGATTCTTGACATCCATCCTAATCAAATTGGCCGTGACTTGCGGGTGTGGTACAATTCCATCTATTCTGCAAACATTTCGTTGCCTCCAAATATGATAAATCGACGCGTTAATCATAACACGAAGAATGTTAAATTGCAGTTTAGAACCTCTCATACGCTTAGCCCAAATTAGGCCCCCTGTGCTCGGAATCCTCTTCGAAACCCAATTTCCCAATATGGCCATAACTCTCGTGCTTCAGCAACACCCAAAAAACAAATGATCTAAGCTTTCCGGCTGCGCCTCACACAAGTAACAAAGGTCGAGTCTGCCACACCAAACCTCAGAAGCTTCAATCTGTGGACATGACATAGGTCCACCCCGACGCGGCCACGCGCGGGTTTGGGTAGGCGAATGAATCTCCATATGAGAATGGATCGAATTGAAATTTAAGTCGAAATGGAGTCGCCACCGAACTTTGTGGGAGTTCGGACCCGTTCGAGCCCACTCTATGTCGTTGTGGGCCGTACACAAAGTACGGCCCATTTCAATTTCAGAGTTTATTGAGCTCGTCCCTTTTGCATTGCGATACCGATACCGTCACTACCGGTTATCGTGTATTGAATGACTCTCGCGCGCCAACGGTTTCGGGCATCCGGAAACCGAGGTTCTGAGTAAGGGGTGAGGGTACGTGTTGGGAAGCCCACTAAGGACACCCAACCCCGCCCGCACTTAGCGGCCTCTACTAAGACATCATTTGACTTTCTAATATGCGCGTTAGTAATCCGGTGAAATGTTATGCAAACAACGTTTTACAAGATATAAAAATTGAATGGTTGCTACGTCATTTTAATGCATCTTGATTCACGTCAAAGTGATTTAGCATGCGATGTTCATTTAAGGCAATAAATGGCAAACATCGAAAATAGAAAACTCGTAAATAAATTACAAAATTACATGGGCGGAATACAACCCGGAATTCACAATACAACGAGCGATAATATAATACTTCCTCCATTTTCTTTATATCTTCCCGTCCTAATATAATACCCCACCCATATATTAAGGGGATGGGAAGATATAAAGAAAATGGAGGAAGTAATCGAATTAGAAAACGGTAAATATTAACTATAAACGGACCCATAAATAGTAAATATAGGCTAGACCGTAAATTGAATAAATGGACAAACTTCGATTAAGTACACATTATATTGTGCATTAATCGAAGGACGGAGATATAGGACCTAGGCGTGGTGCTAGCCCGATCCCGAATCTCGATGCCTTGTCCCAACTTATCATATCGGGAAATTTGAGTCTAGATTAATCATGTGTCGGGTACGACTAAGGAGTCGTCGACACGAGATTAATAGTGAGAGACCGTCGATCAAAGTTGTTTATGTGTAATGATATGCATGAGGTTGAAAAGGTGGGTTACGTGATTGACTTTGCATGCTACGACTAAGTCGTAAAAAAAATGACGAGGCTCAAATGATGATCAAAGCGCTCGGTTTTCCAGGCTACAGGGCCCACTCGATCAAGTCATGGCATGGACTCGGTCGAGTGTGCCTTTAAGTTAGCTACTGCCCGGTTTTTCGGGTGCTACTTGATCGAGTGGCCTATGGCACTCGGTCGAGTGCCCTCTGTACGAGGCATGGCTCGTTTCGTTTTTTTATGTTTAAAAATCGATAGTTGGCCGAGTTAAGTAAAAATATTGCATGATTTAAATTTGACTCGGCTTCCGATGTTTTAATCGTGTACTTATACGATTATAATACCGTTATCGGATTTTTATGAAAATGATTTTATGAGATTGAAAAATTTGATTAACGACGAAAGTGTCTCCCTCCGCGTCATGACATCGATACTAATCCTTAGGGATTATGTGATGTCGACTTTCGCATCAACGGGCTCCGCGTTAATCTTAGAAATGGAGTCGTACACGTTCAACTATGAACGACCACGATCTCGTTACACCCTTGAGTACATTGGGGCGATGCTCCTCGAAAGGGTGCCACCTCCGTCGTGACTCGTAAAGGGATTAAACGGACTTGGAGCGGTGTTCATAGTCAAACGTGTCCGATTCGATGTTTTATTATTATATATATATATACACGGTATTAGTATTATGACGAAATGTAAATAAATAAATATGTAAATGTTAGTGGTTAGAGTACATAAAATAAAATGTTATTATACATAAAAGTAAAAGTTAGTAACGGAATAAAATGTTAGTATTAGTGTTAATAATAATAATAATAATAATAATAATAGTAATAATAATAATAATATTAGTAGTAGTACATATATGTATATAATCGAAAAGGAAAAGAGAAAGGAGAAAGAGATGATGGGATTTAATGACACCCTCAACCTACATGCTTAATCAATCTCGGAAACGGACTCATAGTGGCGGCGTGTGCGCGGGAGTGTCGAGAAATGTAGGGTGAGTTATGGTGTGTGTCTTTGACGAGTTTTGATCTCGGGATTTTGAATGTATTTGTGTGTGTGTATGTGTATGAGTGCCTAGAACTCAAGGGTGATGAATGTTTGAAGGTTGAAGAAGATGTTGGTTTGAATTGCTTGATGTGTGCTAAGTGTCGGATTGCCAAGGTTGCTTAGGGTTTTTTTAGTGTTGTGTAAAGTTCTCAAATGGCTTAGGGTGACGGGGTATTTATAGGAGAAATGTCCCGGTTTAGGGCCACTCGATCGAGTGGAGCGTGTGCACTCGATCGAGTGCCCGGTTCGAGGTCATTTTAGCCGGTTCATAGGCTTACTCGATCGAGGGGGCCTGAACCACTCGATCGAGTGGGTCAAACCGGTTGGAGGCTTTTTAGGAAAGATTTGTTGACTATTTTGAATGTGATTTTGTTGACTTAGTTAGTCTTGATTTCCTTTTGACTTTGAATTTAGACAAATGCATGGCTGGTTGCGTCTCGGGATTCGACTTTGACCGGGTTTTGACTCGGTCGCTAAAAGACGGTTTTATTTCCGGTGACGGTTTTGGCCCAAATTAGTCTTATTTTACTCGGAACGACCCACTGGGCCTGAATTTGAGGTCGGTTTTGAGAGATTTGCACTCCGCTAAATGCCCACGTCGGATACTATTGATCCGAGTCCGTATTCGAGCGTATTAAGTCATGTTGACGTCCGATCATCATTGGGTGTTTTTTCGGGAACTGCTATAGACACTAGCAGGCAAAATGCGGGTGTCTACACAATCTCGTATTTAGCGCCCCTCGAAACACTAGCCATGCAATTAAGTTGTGCTTCGGAAACACTCCAACTACTCCACACAAGTCTCCGGCAAGAGACCTTCGGTCTATGTGAAAGTAGTTCCTCATAAGCTTTCGAAATCGAATAATGATTATCCGATCCATGCCAGTTTCCATTCACGAAAATGTGTTTTAATTTTCTCCTTAACCTGACATATCTTCCTCCACGCCCACGTGGCATCCGCATGAGGTTGGAAATCACGCCACGAAGAGCCCTTCAGATAAACACTATTCACCCATCGAACCCACAACCGATCCGGTTGGTCAAAAACCCATGCCACCAATTTCGCAACCGCAGCCTCATTCCAAATTGCCAGATCCCTCAATCCCAACCCTCCTTCATTCTTAGGAGAACAAATTTTCTCCCAACTTACTAGTGCCCGATTTGTGCCTTCCACCCTGCCATCCCAAAGGAAGTTCCGACAAAGCGACCCAATACGAGCCATAACATATTTCGGAATAATAAAAACTATAGCCCAAAAGTTATGTAATTGAGATAATACAGATTGGACTAAGGTCAGTCTACCCGCATAAGAGAGTTTTCGAGTGCCAATACCTGCAATTCTCGAAGTAATTCGCGCCAACAACTTTTCACAGTCATTCTTACCCAATCTAGTACTTTGGATAGGTAACCCAAGATACCGAAACGGCATAGATCCTTCCACACACCCCAAAAATTGCAGAATTACATTTTTTCTATCTTCATCAACACCCGCAAAATAAGCATGGGACTTACCCACACTAATACTCAAGCCTGAGGACTTACTAAACGTCGCAAAGGCGCGCCAAAGGAGCTCCATCGACTCCGAATCCCCTTTAGAGAAGAGGAGTAAGTCATCAGCAAAGAGTAAGTGGTTAAGCTTCATCCCACCACATTTCGGATGGAATTTAAACTTCCTTTCCTCCATAACATAATCCATAATGCGAGAAAAATACTCCATACAAATCGTGAAAAGTAGCGGAGACATAGGGTCGCCTTGCCTCAATCCCCTTTTCCCTTTAAAGAAGCCAAAATTATCCCCATTAACACATAAGGAGTAGGAGACAGTTTTCACACATTCCATGATCAAATTAGGAAAATGATCCGGAAAATCTAAGGCTTGCAACATTTGATCTACAAAACTCCACTCAACACTATCATACGCCTTGTGAATGTCAACTTTAAAAAGACAACAGGGAGAAATACGTCCCCTATTGTACATTCGGACCAGGACCTGACAGATAAGCACATTCCATGATCAAATAATATTTATTTTTATTTTAAAAGATTTTAATTCTTATAAACCTATTTATTTGATTTTCTTCGTGAATTATTTATTTATTCGCTAGGAATTCCATTTTTCTACAAACTATCATTTTAAATTTGGAATTGAGTTATTTATTTTCCTAAAAATGTCCAAACAAGTTTATTTAATATTTTCAACTAAGAAATATTTTATTTTTGAAATTTTACCATTTAAAGATTTTATTACGGTTCGTAAATAATTATTTTCTAACGCGAGGTTTACTTGAATAATTGGTTTGAAATAACTTTAATAATTTTACGATCTTTTTTTTTCTACCAACCTACAACTATTTTTGGACTCCCCTTGTCACCCTTGGACCGTGACCTTGTCACACACTCATCCCTTTACATTTTTTTACACTTTCTTTTATAATATGGATTAAGCTTTTTAGATATTTTGTTTTTCTACCATTTATAGTATCCTTTGTTTGGATTCCATTTAGGAAGGGAGAGAAATGGAGGGGGAAGGAGAGTTGAGCTGATTAAAAATAAAATAATAAAAAAAAACTTTTTTTTTTATCAATTTTTTAATTCATTTTTTTTGTTATATTTAAATGACTCAAAAATTAATCGTAATTACAAAGGTTATATAATAATTCGTTCCTCCTTAATACAAGACACTTTTATCAATCTTCCTCTCCCTCCCCTTCCCTCATTCATGTTATATTTGCCTTTATCTTACAAGGAGTTCGGTTAATTTTTCCCTCCCCTCCTCCCTCCCCTCCCTTTCCCTCCTATTTTGTTATCCAAACGGACCCTTAGTGTAAATGATCAAACTTTTCAAGCTCCACCTCTTCATTTTGGCCAACATCACTAATATTTGGCCTCATTTTGATCAAAAGTCATGCATCATTTAATTATGCTTAAGAAACCCTTTGTTTTTCTTGTCATTCATTTACAAAAAAATAAGCAAAATAACTCTCTTTTCCTCTTCATTTGGCCATGTTTTCCAGCAGCCACCAGCCCCTATTTTGTGCAAAAATCAAGTCTTAATCGTCCTCTTTCCGTCTCTTATTCCATCCTTATTCCATCTCCTTCGTTAAGGTACTAATCGATTTCGTTTTTGACCGTTTTACACCTTGATTTTTCAGCGATCTTATGGTATTTGCATACCACGGATTTCATATTTTTGTAGGCTTCTTGGACGTTCCTGAAGCGGACGAATATATTATGGACTCGGATTTGGATTAGAGGTAACGTTGATGTTACTCGGTATTGCATATTGCATGTATATTTTCATATTTTATTTTTGACAAAATATGTATGTCACAAAGTTGCTGTCCAGAAATTTTAAAAGTCGAAAATTTGCATGTTACGGTATTTTTATCGCTTTTACGAGATTAACAATTAAATTGTTGTATTGTTTTGTAAAATTGTAATATTCGGCCTAAACATGTAAAATATGAATATTAATATGATGTTTTTGATGATTTTTGATAAATTTTTATTTTTCTGATATTTTAAGTATCGATTATTGAATTATTACCGTTTTCGGACAAAAATGATTAAAAGCCAATTTTTAGTTCTAGCACCTAAACATTTTATTTTAATCTGAAATTTTGCATGGATAATATTTATGATGAAAAAGAATTTTCTGAATTTATTCATAAATTTTCGGAATTTTTAAGTGGTTGAATTAATTAATCACTTTAAATCATCGTTTATTGTTAAAACCATGTTTGTCATTTAAATTTCCGATTTCTGATTTTTGTTTTAAATCTAGAAAAAAATGAGTTCCTGATGGTTCTTGAGAAAAAAAAAATGTACTTTTATGATTTTAGTGCTTTAATAAATTATTAGGAGCGACAAGGTTTATTAAGAGAATCGTTAATTGTGGAAACGAGTTTTAAAAGATGGTTTTAATGGAATTTGTGAAATCTGGAATTTTGGAAATCTAGAAATGTTGTTAGTTTCTGGAAAATGATGATTTTTAAGTTTAATAAAAAAATTTTGGACATTAATACTTAAATCGTTTTGTAATTACTATTTTTATTAATCGTTATTGTCGAGATTAGACGATTAACGAGAAAACCCTTTAAAAACCGAGTTTAAAGATTCTTGAAAAAATATTTTTCTGGACAGAATGTCTAAAAATGCATTTTATCTATTTTACGTAATTTTTTTACTATTTATCTAAGTCTTTGATTAATAGTAATGATAGTAATGATTTTTGGACAAAATTACGATTTATCGTTAAAATGCTCCGTTTCAGCTAAATGAATTATTTTTTCAGCAATTTTGAAAATATTTAATCTGAAACTTTAAGAGTTAAATCACCCCTTATCATATTCTAAATTTGTTTACAGGTTTAATAAATAAAAGACGTTAAATGATTTATTTTGACATTTGCTGTAAAATCCTATTTATGTTCGTATTGTCGAAACTATTAATAGTTAGAGAATTTTAATTTTATAAATTTTGGAAACACCTTGATTATTAGTATTAAAATGTTTACGACATTTTTAATCATTTTATAAATACTCGTATGATATTTCAATAATTTCATAAACCCAATTGTTCTCATTTTAGCAATTAATATCGTCAAGGCCGAAAGTATTAGTTTTATAAATCTGTATTGTTTACAAAAAATGTTGTATTAGTATGAACTAATATTTTCGTTATTTTGATATGATGCTATTTTTAGTAAAGTTTCTAAATATAGAAGTTTCCTAAAATACAAAGTCTCCTCTTTTAAAATATAATGATTACTCCTTTTATCTCCATATTATTTTAATGATTATATCTTTTGAATATCGATAATGGCTTTGTATTGGAGTTATGAAATAAGGACAAGTGTGAGGTTTAGAGTAATATATTCTAGGGTCTACGTTTTTGCCATCAACTATAGGGCTAGTGTATCAGGAATCGGTACATTAGTTGTTGAACCGGGTGACAGGTATCCCGAGAGTTGTGTACATTTTGACCTTAAGCTTAGGCCTCGCAGTAAGTCACCGTCATAAGTTGAACTGGGTGATAGGTAATCCCAGGAGGGGTGTGCATTGTCTTAAACTAGGGCCACACATTTATAAGTCGCCGCCCTATTATGGTTGAGTAGCCTAGTTAGAGATCGAAGTTTGATTTGTTTGAACTAAGTTCTCGAAGTTAGGCTTTAGTATTCTTCTAGTGAAAGTCTAGCCGTCTACACTAATCCTATCCATAATACCATTTTAACTATTTTTATTATTATCATCGATATAATTTGGTTTGCAGGTTGGCAAATGTTTTATATTTTCTTCGGAAAACTCATTTTTATTATTATGTTTTGATATGTGAATTTTTTCAATGAAAGCTTATTTTTATTATAATGTTTCAATGTTTTCCATTTTTTCTATTTTTCTATAATAGTAATTACAGTTTTAAAATCTTGTAATATGGCTGGGAGAACGTCGTCGTTGCTCCTTACTGATTGTGGCTGTTATGTTTTTAACATGACAGGTATACGTGTTTCCCTTCGGGTGGGCTAGCGAGTAGTTACGGATCCTGCTTCGCTGATTAATATTTTGTACTATGGATTGTTAAACCCTTTTATGGATTATCTTTTTATTTTAGTCATTCTTATTTAATGGCTCATGTATTGACTTACCATTTTATTTAATCAAGACATAGTTATAGTGTGTTTTAATCCCACGTCTACAGGAGGATTCAAGTATAAATTTACAGGAGGTCATTAAGGTGAATGGAGTTTCAAGTCCTACGTTTAAACAAATATTGACGAGTGGTTCCCCCAAGGGTGAGATGAATAAGGGTAACTTTTTGCAGCATAATTACAGGAAAAGGGCGTTCAAGTTCTCAAATATGTGGTGTAATGCTCCTACATACAGACATCTCATTAAAGAATGCTGGAAGACTGATAATATGGGACGAATATGTTCTTACTTGTCCGGAAAATGAAGGCTCTGAAGATCCCACTGAAACAACTAAACAGATCTCAATTTGCTAATGTGGAAAACCAGGCAGATATAGCCAGGGTTAAATTGAGAGAATGCCAGGTTCGATTGGCTGCTAACCCAACTGATTCGTAACTTATGCAGGAAGAGTATCAGGCTCATCATAATGAGTTCGTGATTCTACAGCAGCACCAGTTGGATTTCTTACGCCAAAAAGCGAAGGCTCATTGGATGCATGATGGTGATGCAAATACGTCATATTTCCATGGTGTCCTGAGGGAAAGAAGAGCCATGAATAAGGTCCATCAGATCAAGGATACGAATGGGACAGTACATACAGTAGCAGCATGTATTCAAGAGATTTTCCTGAATTACTACAAATCGTTACTGGGTGAGAAATCTACTACAGTTCAGGTGGCTACTACTATTGTCCAGAAAGGACAAATCTGCTCTGGTGAGCACAGATCACAGCTACTTGAACCAGTTTCTAATGATGAAATTAAGGAGATGTTTTTTACTATTCCAAATGACAAGGCTCCGGGACCAGATGGATTCTCAAGTAGATTCTTTAAGGAGAGATGGGATGTAGTAGGAGAAGATGTTTGTACAGCAATACATGAATTTTTTACATCAGTCATACTTCTTAAAAAAATTAACGCTACTACTATAGTGTTAATTCCCAAAGTGAAGAGACCGCAAGATGTCCGTCAATATCGTCCTATTGCTTGCTGTAACATTGTATATTAGTGCATTTCTAAATTGCTTTGCAGAAGGTTAGGACGGGTGCTCCCTGATATAATTTCCCACACGCAAGGAAGGTTTATTCAAGGAAGAAACATCTTGGAAAACATTCTTGTGTGCCAAGATTTGATCAAGCTATATGGAAGGAAATCAGCTTCGCCTAGATGCATTTTTAAAATGGATCTAACAAAAAGCTTATTATACTATTGAGTGGGAGTTCTTATCTCAAATGCTTGTAGCTCTTAATTTCCCTCAAAGGTTCATCCATCTCGTCATGGAGTGCGTCACTTCGGCCTCTTATTCACTGAGCCTAAATGGGGATATGTTGGGATTCTTTAAAGGCCAAAGGGGTCTACGACAGGGGGACTCGCTTTCACCTCTGCTTTTCACCATATGCATGGAGTATCTGACTAGAATTTTACATCACACCACTACTACCATGAGGTTCAAGTACCACCCCTTATGTGCGCCTATGAAACTTAGTAGTCTTATGTTCGCTGACGACCTCTTGTTGTTCAGTAAAGGGGACGTGTCGTCCATAATGATTTTACTACATAGCTTTGCTTCCTTCTCAGCTGCTTCGGGCCTAAAAATGAGTCCAGGGAAATCTATTGTGTACTTTAATGGAATTTATGCATTAATTCGGCAGGACATTGTTCAAATTTTAGGTTGTATGGAGGGCTCTTTACCATTCAAATACCTTGGAGTTCCGATTAAACCTACTAGACTGAATCTCTCGGACTGCCAGCCTCTCATAGATAAAATTCTTGAGAGAATCAGGTGCTTGGGAACGAGGAAACTTTCGTATGCTGGTAGACTAACGCTCATTAAATCTGTGCTCAAAACGTTGCATAATTATTGGGCATCCATCCTTATTCTTCCAGTTGCCATTATTAACAGGATCGAAGGATTATGTAGGAATTTCCTATGGGAAGGAGGGACAGAATATAAACGTTCTCCTCTAGTAGCGTGGGACAAGATTTGCATACCCATGAACGAAGGTGGTTTGGGAATAAAAAATGATTGGTTATGGAACAAGGCTGCAGTCGGGAAATTAGTATGGTGGATTCACAAAAAAGCTGATTCATTATGGGTAAAATGGCTGCATAATATCTACTTAAAAGAGAAGGTTTGGATGGAGTATACTCCTAATGATATTCCTTGGACCTGGAGGAAAATTTGCAAGGTTAAGGAGGATTTTAAGGCGGCATACAACTCCAACATATGGTCTGTGAACGAGAATCATGCTTATACGGTTAGTAAGGGATACAATTGGCTTCGCCCATTGAATGCTAAGGTATCCTGGTATCGTCTCATTTGGAACAATTGGTCTACTCCGAAGCATAGTTTCATCAACTGGGTTTATCAACACAATGACCTCAATACTAAATATAAGTTAATGTCCTTGGGTGTTGTGCAAGAAGATAAATGCTGTCTATGTGGTATAGAATTTGAGACAGCAGACCACATTTTCTTTGTGTGCGAATACAGCAGGCAACTATTAAGAATGTTGAATGAATGGTTGAAGATGACCTGTCCGACAGTCAACACGCAAACCTGGAGAGCTAGCGGAAGAGGATCAAAAATGAGGAGGAATGCTATAAATGGAGTCGTAAACGCTGCAATTTACCAGCTTTGGAATCAAAGAAATAGGGCTGGATTAGAAGATGTTTTACTGCACCCCAAAGTAGTATTCCGCCTGATTCGGGATGATTTCAGGATCAAAATCAGGCTAGGCATGAAGGGGAACTTGTCCTTGGTTGAAAAGCAATGGTTGGAGTCACTATGATTTCGACTTTCATGTTTTGTGGTAACTCGCTTTGAATACATGTTTGAAGTACTTCAGTACCTACTATTGATGTATTAAATTGACACCATTCTTGATATAATTTTTTACCTTTTACCAAAAAAAATCCCACGTCTACAGTGTTTCCGCTACTGTATTACGTTAGAATTTCTAGGGGATTACAGTTGGTATCATAGCCTCACTACACCCAACGCTTACACCTGAAATTAGGGAAAATACCAGTAAATTATTTAAACAGTAAATAAAAATACTATTAGAGATGGGTAGAACAAGTAAGGACTTATTTGTTTAGCTTTCCTGTTCCTAAAACTCAATGGTTAATATTGAATATTTGTTTTATATGTCCAAGAAGAATATGATGAGTGGACAAGATGTTGACATGATGCTGCTCCAGATCGGGACAATACCTACTTAGCACTCTCAACGTCTGCTGACTCGAGTGGACAACTTGGTGCTCCAAGAAAGATGCCGATGATGACTTTTCAGCTCCAGTTCAGTTTGCTTAAGCTACATGCCAGATGATCAAGAGTAGATTCCAGTTCCGTGATGGTGCAACTGACTCAGATGTGAAATCACTTTGGATCCAGATGGAGCGACCCAATACTAGTGTGCTTGTTCCTCTACTTAAAGTTGAAGAAATCCAACAAGATTCCTTTGTGAACTCCGGAGGTCTGAAGATTCTCTTCTAGTTTAAGATCTTTATTATCTAGGATCATTGATTCTTTTTTTTTTCATCTTCCACCCTCCGCTTCTTCCAATTCTTCTCTTATATTCTCATCTTCATTCTTATGGTGAGTCCATGTTCTATTCTTCTAATTTACCATCTCCCCTTCTAAAATCTTTGTTTAGACTGAATTCTGTCTTAGTGAACCTTTTTGGAAGTTAAATATGTTGGAGGTTTAGTTAACTCTTTATTACCAATGGTTTCATGATTGTGAGTTGTGCCCTGTTATCTAATCTAGTGAGCTTTTGAGGAATTGATTTGAATGGTATTAGTTTATTAATGGAATTAGGATTGTACCATAGAGATTGATCAAACTTGGGTTATGAATTACTTGATCGTATAGAGGACTAAGAGTTGAGTAAATTTTTGGATAGTGAGAATTATATTATATTTTGATGGATACCTAATGCCCAACATAGAACCCAGTCAAGTGTAAATAATAATATTACTTAGGATTCCTACCTAATGTTGACTTAATGGACTAATCGTGGAATTTTGAGATCATAAATCACTGTTTTAGATGTTAGACTGAGTGTTGTGGTACCATTTCAAGTCCTCGTTAATGTTTAGTAAATTTTGGTTGACATAGATTAAACCTTGTTTCTTATGGATTAGATCGCGGATCGTTGATGTAAGGTTGTAACCTACGAACTTTGGAGTTGAATGACCTAAGTTTGGGCAAATCATTATTAACCTTGAAGAAGAGAAACACCTTGCACAATTAGAGATTTGATTTACCGCGTTGTTTTGAGGAATACTTATGCCAATCATCTTGATAGATTTACAGTTTAAAACCCTTAACCAACGAGATTGTAGCTTCGTTGAGTTATTAAACATTTAGTGGTTTCGCCGTCGCAATTTGAAAATTTGATGGAATTCTCAGAAACCTTAGTCGAATGACGTGTTTGAAAATGTGAGTATCTGTCATTACATGTCAGGCTGAGTGTGTTTAAGGTTTGGCGTACTTTCCTAACCTCGTGTCCGAACATTGTTAATTGGTGGATTTTATTTAGTGTTCCTTACTCGAGAAATTTGAAGTATACCTCGAGTTTAGACCTTATGAGTTTTGAATTTATGAGCATTAGTGATTACGAGTTTGAGTATATTTTGATAGCCATTGGAATCTTAATTAATGGATTTGTCTAAATCATTTGTAGATTCTTACCTACTAATTGAAAGATTATATAATTATGTAAGACTTAATTTCGGAGGTTGTGGCAGTTGATAATTTTGGAGGTTGTAGATTGAGTAGGACCACCCAGTACCGATATTGGACTTAGCGTTATTTTATGGGCCAATTACGAAGCCGTGTTTGTGAGAGTCGTGCTAGGAATCTCGAGATGGTTAATTTCTTCTATAATCCTTGAGAGCTCTTTTTGACTCTCAACTCTGTCTTCCCTTCTGCTTCTCTTGAATTCTGTTACCGCATCTGATGCTAATCCCTTCGACCTTTATTGATTTTGAAAGCTCTTATTTTTAATTTATTTATCCTTATTTTATTTACCCGTTAACCATTTTTCAAACTCTCTATTTTATTAAAAGTTTGATTAGTTTAAAAAAAAATGAATTATCGTAAAATTTTAACATTTTGAGTTATAATTTCTAATTGTGCAATTGTCGTTTTGTAAAAAGTTTGACTAACTTAAACTTTTCGGATATCGTGAAATTTAACATTTTTGAATTATAATTTAAAAACTTTATAATTCACTTTTGTTTTACCTTTGGTTGATACTTATATTTAGATCGGTTTCTAAATGTCTTAGTAATTTATTTTAAATTATTTCGAAATTATTTCAATTTTTTATTTTCAAGAGATAGGAATTTTATGAAGATCATAATTTTTTTTTTTCCAAATAATTCAATTTATATAGGATTATTATGTAAAACATTTTAACATTGTCGAAATTACTTTGTATGTTCAGGTTTGATAACATTTTTGAAAACTTTCATAATTACTTTGATAACATTTTCGAAATTTTAACATTTTGAAATTAGTTTTCGTTTAATAGTTGGTGGACTTTTGAATCTGTTATTGAAATTTTTTGAGGTCTGGTTCGAGTTTTACTAACTACAAAACTTGATTTCTCAAAGCTAAATTTTGTTTCGTCATAAAACGAAATATTATCGAATTTCTTAATCAAATTGTTTTAATTTTGTTTTGAAAATGTTTTGGTTACCCTATTTCCTTCAAGCTCGTTTACAAATGCTATATAGCGTCGTTATTTTATCAAATAAACTTTACTTTACGATTTCATTAATTTAGAAGATTTTAAATTTCGGGTAGCTTAGCCCAATTCCTCTTGGAATAAATATTTGCATTTGATTTCATATCACATTGAAAGTTGTAAAATTTTCTTGTACAACAAAATTTTTATGCGAGATTTGTATCCTCGTGTTTTCGAG
Organism: Agrostemma githago; assembly: GCA_958450325.1. Classification (NCBI taxonomy): domain Eukaryota; kingdom Viridiplantae; phylum Streptophyta; class Magnoliopsida; order Caryophyllales; family Caryophyllaceae; genus Agrostemma; species Agrostemma githago. The sequence continues at coordinate 32,330,403 of OY288256.1, forward strand.
TGGGGTAATCTTGATTTCTTTCTGCTTATTCTTAGTTTCGAGGACGAAACTTTCTTCTAGTGGGGAGGATTGTAACACCCGCTATTTTCCTAGTGCTTTTATCTTTTCTGTTATGACTTCGTCATAACTCTATAACGTTTCGGTATTTTATTTCATCACTTATCAAAAATTTATTTTTATTTTCGAGTCAAATAATATTTATTTTTATTTTAAAAGATTTTAATTCTTTTAAACCTATTTATTTGATTTTCTTTGTAAACTATTTATTTATTCGCGAGGAATTCCATTTTTCTACAAACTATCATTTTAAGTTTGGAATTGAGTTATTTGTTTTCCTAAAAATGTCCAACAAGTTTTTTTAATATTTTCAACTAAGAAATATTTTATTTTTGAAATTTTACTATTTAAAGATTTTATTACGGAGTTTCGTAAATAATTATTTTCTAACGCGAGGTTTACTCGAATTGCTTTGAAATAACTTTAATAATTTTACGACCCTTTTTTTTCTACCAACCTACAACTATTTTTGGACTCCCCTTGTCACCCTTGAACCATGACCTTGACACACACTCATCCCTTTACATTTTTTTACACTTTGTTTTATAAAATGGATTAAGCTTTTTAGATATTTTGTTCTTCTACCATTTATTCTTATTGTTAATGATCAAATTTTTCAAGCTCCACCACTTCATTTTGGCTGGCCAATATCACTAATATTTGGCCTCATTTTGATCAAAAGTCATGCATCATTTATGCTTAAGAAACCCTTTGTTTTTCTTATCATTCATTTACAAAAAAAATAAGTAAAACAACTCTCTTTTCCTCTTCATTTGGCCATATTTTCCAGCAGCCACCAACCCCTATTTTGTGCAAAATCGAGTCTTAATCATCCTCTTTCCGTCTCTTATTCCATCCTTATTCGATCTTTATTCCATCTCCTTCGTTAAGGTACTAATCGATTTCGTTTTCGACCGTTTTACACCTTGATTTTTCAGCGATCTTATGTTATTTGAATACCATGGATTTCATATTGTTGTAGGCTTCTTGGACGGTCCTGAAGTGGACAAATATATTATGGACTCGGATTTGGATTAGAGGTAACGTCGATGTTACTCGGTATTGCATGATTTTATTTGTGTATTGCATGTATATTTTCATATTTTATTTTTGACAAAATATGTATGTCACAAAGTTCCTGTCCAGAAATTTTAAAAGTCCAAAATTTGCATGTTTCGGTATTTTATCGCTTTTACGAGATTAACGATTAAATTGTTGTATTGTTTTGTAAAATCGTAATATTCGGCCTAAACATATAAAATATGAATATATTCTGTCAAAATGATTTTTTTGATGATTTTTGATAATTTTGTATTTTTCTGATATTTTAAGTATCGATTATTGAATTATTACCGTTTTCGGACAAAAATGATTAAAAGTCGATTTTTAGTTCTAGCACCTAAGCATTTTATTTTAATCTCAAATTTTGCATGGATAATATTTCTTATGAAAAAGAATTTTCTGAATTTTTTCATAATTTGTCGAAATTGTTAAGTGGGTAAATTAATCAATCACTTTAAATCATCGTTTATTGTTAAAACCGTGTTTGTCATTTAAATTTCCGATTTCAGATTTTTTGGTTTTAAATCTGGAAAAAATTGAGTTCCTGATGGTTCTTGAGAAAAAAAATGTATTTTTATGATTTTAGTGCTTTAATAAATTATTAGGAATGACAAGTTTTATTAAGAGAATCGTTAATTGTGGAAACGGGTTTTAAAAGACGGTTTTAATGGAATTTGTGAAATCTGGAAAAGTTTTTAGTTTCTGTAAAATGATGATTTTTAAGTTTAATAACAATTTTTGGACATCAATACTTAAATCGTTTTGTAATTACTATTTTTATTAATCATTATTGTCAAAATTAGATGATTAACAAGAAAACCCTTTAAAAACCAAGTTTAAAGATTCTGGAAAAAATATTTTTCTGGACAGAATGTCCAAAAATGTATTTTATCTATTTTACGTAATTTTTGTACTATTTATCTAAGTCTTTGATTATAGTAATAATAGTAATGATTTTTGGACAAAATTACGATTTATCGTTAAAATGCTCCGTTTCAGCTAAATGAATTATTTTTCCAGCAATTTTGAAAGTATTTAAATCTGAAACTTTAAGAGTTAAATCACCTCTTATCATATTCTAAATTTGTTTAATGGTTTAATAAATAAAAGACGTTAAATGATTTATTTTGACATTTGCTGTAAAATCCTATTTATGTTCGTATTGTCGAAACTATTAATAATTAGGGAAGTTTAATTTTATAAATTTTGGAAACACCTTGATTGTTAATATTAAAACGTTTAAAACATTTTTAATCATTTTATAAACACTCGTATGATATTTCAATAATTTCATAAATCCAATTGTTCTCATTTTAACAATTAATATTGTGAAGGCCGAAAGTATTAGTTTTATAAATCTGTATTGTTTACAAAAAATGTTGTATTAGTATGAACTAATATTTTCGTTATTTTGATATGATGCTATTTTTAGTAAAATTTCTAAATATAGAAGTTTCCTAAAATACAAAGTCTCCTCTTTTAAAATATAATGATTACTCCTTTTATCTCCATATTATTTTAATGATTATATCTTCTGAATATCGATAATGACTTTGTTTTGGAGTTATGAAATAAGGACAAGTGTGAGGTTTAGAGTAATATATTCTAGGGTTTACGTTTTTGCCATCAACTATAAGGTTAGTGTATCAGGAGTTGGTACATTAGTTGTTGAACCGGGTGACAAGTATCTCGGGAGTTGTGTACAAATTGACCTTAAGCTTAGGCCTCGCAGTAAGTCGCCGTCATAAGTTGAACTGGGTGTAGGTAATCCCAGGAGAGGTGTGCATTGTCTTAAACCAGGGTCACACATTTATAAGTCACCGCCCTATTATGGTTGAGTAGCCTAGTTAGAGATCGAAATTTAATTTGTTTGAACTAAGTTCTCGAAGCTAGTTTTTAGTATTCTTCTAGTGAAAGTCTAGCCGTCTACACTAATCCTGTCCATAATGCCATTTTGACTATTTTTATTATTATCGATATATTTTGGTTTGCAGGTTGGCAAATGTTTTATGTTTTCTTTGGAAAACTTATTTTTATTACTATGTTTTGATATGTGAAGTTTTTCACTGAAAGCTTATTTTTATTATAATGTTTCAATGTTTTCCGTTTTTACTATTTTTCTATAATAGTAATTACGGTTTTAAAATCTTGTAATATGGCTGGGAGAACGTCGTCGTTGCTCCTCACTGATTGTGGCTGTTATGTTTTTAACATGACATGTATACGTGTTTTCCTTCGGGTGGGCTAGCGAGTAGTTACGGATCCTGCTTCGCTGATTAATATTTTATACTATGGATTGTTAAACCCCTTTTATGGATTGTCTTTTTATTTTAGTCATTCTTATTTAATGGCTCATGTATTGACTTACCCTTTTATTTAATCAAGACGTAGTTACAGTGTGTTTTAATAACCCACGTCTACAGTGTTTCCGCCACTGTATTGCGTTAGAATTTCTAGAGGATTACACTCGTGCTCGTAGAAGCTCGGACATGCTCTTGGTTACGAATCCTGTCAAAATAGATAGAAAAACTACCAAAAACACGTGAAATGCAAAAGAGAGACGCTAATGCGAGAAAGACTACGAATAGAGCGACAATCACACTCAAATCTAGCAAAACGGAGGAAAAACAGGTCTAAATGGGAGGAAAAACGTTCCAAATTTGACACACATCAATTCCCCCACTCTAAACTGTTGCTTGTCCTCGAGCAAAGACCAAAAATACAACTAATCACTACTAAGCTAGACTATGCTAAGCCAATACATGGCAATTAACGGGCGCGCTCTGTCCCTTCAATTCACATCGAGATACTCTTGAGGTAGAGTACGTTCATACAAGGCAAGTCGGGGCTTGCTCAAAATTGCGGATGCAACTAAACACACACACAAGAATATAAAACAAAAGAGACACACACAAAGATAGTCGCATCCAAGAAGGAAAATCAATCGCCGAATCCCTCAGCAAAACGGCGGGAAAAACATCGGTTCCAAGCTCAAGACAAGTGAGAACACTTCCAAGTTAGTTACTCAGGTTGACATGGACAAATTTCTAATAGGATGAAAATCAAACAACAAAAACATTGAAAACTTACCAAGGTCCTTCTAGTCCACTAAAATGCCTACTACGGTACGATAAATGGAGTGGATTAGAGTGAACCATGGAGTTAGTAAGCACTGGAGGTAGGTGTTATCTTGTCTCCTAAGCCAAGCCTAGAGGGTCGTCCCAAACTTAAGAAAGCCAATTAGCCCAAACAAAAAGTGAACAAATGTTTACAAAATGGTAAGGATTAACTAATCACCGCTATTTTTCTTCCTCGGGACTCGGTCCTCTAGTAGACATTTCACGGCAATAAGTCAATCAAGGGTTTATTTGGGTTTGGGGAATGTTTTTCGAGGTTTGATTTTCTTTTTCAGTTTTTCTTTCCTTTCCCCTTTGATTTCGTTTGAGGGCCTTTTTTTTCCGCCCTTCTTCATTTTCCCTTTGCTTTGGGTAGCCCATAATTGGCTAAGTGATGCATTTGAGATTCGGTAAAGCATTACTTTTTGGAAACTTATCTGTGGAGATGTATGAAAGGTAGAGAAATGGGCAAGTCGGGTGTGCACCCCCTCCGAACCCACAAAAAGGTGAAAATTTGGGCTATGAGACGGCTTCTCAAGTAAGGTCACCTAAGAGAACGGGAAACGGTAACCAAGGCCTTATCACTCCATGGGTGATCAGAGTGGTCAAATGTAAATCCCGATGTAGACTCCTAGTAGGAAAGACGGACTCATGGTAAAAATTCAATGCAATCATTGGTTAAAGGTCATTCTACTAGAGCAATGTCCAAAAATAAAAATGGGTTCCTAACGAGGAAGTGGTAAACACTCGTCACTAACTCAAAATCGGGTTTTCGAAACCCTTTTCCTAGACATGCTATACAAAATGAAAAAGAACACAAAAATAGCAAAATAAACAAATAAAGCCAAGCACTCTGATCTCCATCAATAGTCAACACAACCACAACCACCAATTCCAAAACATTCACCAAGTGAACCTCCAAGTAGTATACAAGCCCATACTCCCATTTGAATAAGAGAAGGGAAGAACAGAGGTAGAAGATATTACCGGTTGGTCTTCAATTTCGCTACCTTACGTCCATGTGCTACTTGGTTGGCGGTGTACCTATGAGAAGGAGAAAGCAAAGCAATACGAGTGACACAAAAAAAGAAAAAAGAAAAAGGAAACTAAAATGAAAAGAAAAAAAATCATGTTTATTTTTTTGGTGTTTTTTAAAGGGAAAATGAAAAAGAAAAGGAAGAAAACGATAGTAGATCCCTCCCTCACACTAAAACTGTGCATTGTCCTCAATGCACGAGTAGGGGAAAAGATCGAAAAAGTAGAAAAAGAGAAAATTTGGAAAATCTTTTTGAACTTTTATGCTTTTTCAAATGTTTTTGTATTTTTCAAAAGTAAGTGAATTAAAAGAAAAAGAAACGAAAATGAAGAAAAATAAAGTAAAATGAAAAAAATGGTGGTGGGCCTAGGTGTAATCACGTCACCTAGACCCTAGCCAAAGAGGAAAATGAAAAATAAAGAGGAGAGAAAATAAAATAAAATAAGATAAAATAAAAACATGAAGAAAATAAAATCGAAGGAAGAATGAAAATAGAAAGAAAAGAAGAAAAACCTAGAAGGCGTAGAGGGGCGTAGGTGTAATCAAGTCACCTCGCCCCGATTCCGTACGAATCGGGAAAATTAAAAGGGAATAAAAATTTGGATTTTCCAAATGGTCAATGGTGCAATCACGTCACCAAAGACCGGGAGCTTACAACCAGGCCCTTCTTCTCTAAGGGTACCTGTGATGCGCGCTGTCGCAAACCCGCATGCAAACAATATTTATTGACGGTCGGTGTTTGGCGTCTATCCTACCGGTCAAAATAATACCAACGAACCTAAGCTAGGTAGCTAGGGTAAGTCGGGTCGAGATCCTTAGGGACGGGAGTTCCAAACCAGAGGGTGCTACGGTCTAAGACTAGGTTCAAGACAAACTAAAGGGTGAATGATTAAGATTGACTAATGACTAAACTAAAGTCTATAACATGAAATAAAGAGACAAAACAAACAACTAATGATAATGAGAAGCGAGTAAATCAATAAGAAGGAAACTAGGGCTAGGTCGGGTTCATGGATGCCAAGGAGACCAAGGGGAAATGGGGTTGCTAGCATGTTTCGTAGCCTAGGTTATATTCTCTTGCTACTTAAATGGCCTAGGGGCCTCCTCACCACGCTCTCGCTCCTAGTAGAGGAACCCAACCCATCACCAAACAAGAACATGCAAGAGAAGAGGCAAGAAAAACAAGGAGTGATCGTCTCAAGTCTCACAAGCATTTCATCGAACATGTAGAGTGCAAGGCAATAGGAAACAACAAAAACGACAACTAGCATCACCCATCTCACCCTAATCACACCCAATCCCCCTACTAACCCTAGGGGAAAACTTTTAAGAATACAAGAACATAAACCAAAGAAACCAACAAAACAATGAAAACGTTCATAATGGAATCTAAACTAGAAACAACAACAAACAATAGATAAAGATGGAAACTTTACTAACTATGAAAGATTAAGAGAAAAGAGAGAAGAAATATTGTACCAACTCGAAGATGAATGGAAAGATGAAAACTTGCATAAAAGAAAACCCAAAACATCCACCAATGTTGTCAAGATTGGTAGATTCTTCAAGAATTCCAATAATACAAGAGTAGCTAACTAGATTAAGGTTTAATGGAAGAGTAATTAAGGAAGGATTAAGCTAATCTAACCTAAAGTAGTCTAGGGTTTCGTGGTTCCCTTAAAACAATACAAGAGGGGGGGTATATATAGGGTTCCATAACTAAGGGAGGCGAAAGAATGAAGCGGCGGGTGATCTGGGTCCTTCCCGGCTGGGAAGGCGGTGATCCCGGTCGGGAAGGGGGTGGTCCCGGTCGGGATGGTGATGCTTCTGGCCTGGATGGCCCCATAGCAAGCCTGTTCTTCTCGTCTCTTCATCCCGGCCGTGATGGATCCTTCCCGGCCGTGATGGGTCCTTATTTGCTCTTTCTAGGCTTCTTATCGATGCTCGCTGCTCGGGATGTCATCATGTGGGCTCCATGGGACTCGAGATCGAGTCTAAGTCACCGAATCATCGTCGCTTCTCTTCATTGGCTCCATATGCATCGGAAACGAGTCGGAATCGTTCTATTTCTCCAAGATAGGCCTTAGGAACCTAAAACAAGCTAGAAGAAGCGTAAGTAGCCTTGAAACCGCTCTAAAGAGCGATTCCACAAGAGAAAGCGGGACCAAACACGAGAAATAAACACTACGAAACGCACTTATCATTTATAATCCCAACTAACTACTATATAGCAGTGGTAAGTCGGAGTCGAACCTCAAGAAGCAGTGAGATGCAAATGGTCAAGTCTAGGAATAATTGCGGTTGGGGTCTAAAAAATAGGGGTTTGAGTTGAGGTAAACTAAGCTAAAGCAAACGAATTGAAAAGCCAGAACGGAGAAACAATGATAGGAAAGGCATTAGGGGGAGTCAGGAAGTAAAAACTAGAGACAAGGACACAAGAGTCAAAAAAATAATCACAAGGTCGATAAAGGGAGGAGCCACCTTTCGGTTTCCCTACCCAACCTAGCCAAAACCCGCTTTCGCGACGAGTAAGTTAAGGTCTCAAGACAAGATTACCCAAACCCCGAGTTTCCCCATATTGGTTCGAGTGAGTCAATGTTAACTGAGTTGATCAGGCTAAGTTAACAAAACACAATAATCTCATACAAGACAAATCACCACATAATGCAATAATTTCCATAAAACCAAGGCCCAAATCTAAAGTTCCTCCTCCCCTAACCCCCTAACTAAATCTACTCAGTAGTCATAATAAGCATAACAAATTAAATAACAAGGAGGCTAAGAAAAAGGTAATTCATATTGATCAAGAGGAATGAAAAGTAATCTAACACGATAGAGAGGAAAACACTACCAAAACAATAACCAAGAAGGAAATAAACAACAAGGCAAAATAAAGAAAGGAACACAAATACTATAAAAGAAAATGAAGGAAATAAACAACGGAGAGAGAAAATAAGGGAATACTAACAATGGAGAAATTCATAAAAGAGAAAGATGAAGACAATAATAATAAGAATAATGGAGCTTCAAGGCACCCAACAAGGATCTTGTCACATAAACCCTTGCAAACCTCTTGTTCTTCAATAAAAACCCAACTCTTCAATAAAGATAATAACTTGATTGCCAAAATGAAATATTAACATAAATCCAAAGAGTAGTCTTGATCTACTTCTTGAATTTGTCTATGGAAATTCCAAAGATGATAATCTATTTGAGGAAGCTACTAAAACTATGAAGATGAAAATGAAGATAAGAAAAGATGGTAATTCTAATGGATGATTACTAAACTAAAAGATGAAAGGTAATGTCTAATGGTTCATCAGAAATGAAAACTTGGGGTTAACTATATATACATAGTCCTTAATAGATCACATGAAACTAAAGCCCAAATCCAATCTTGCTTCATTAATGAGACTTTTGCCCTATAGGTCTTCATATGGTGAAACTTCACCCTGCAATCAGCTGCCATCCACGAGCCAATACTGCCGGGTGAAACTTCATCCGGTGGTTTCACCCGGTGAAACTCTTCTCCAGATTATGCATTTCGGCGCTCTTGTACCGTCAGGCGAAACTTCACCCAGGTGAAGTTTCGCCCGGTCATTTCGCCCGGTGGTGAATGTTTCTTGAAGATCTTCAGAGAGGTAAAAAATGTCGTTGGGCGAAACTTCGCCCGGTGATGTCTCATCGGGTGAAACTTCACCCGATGGTTTTCTGCCCTCGTTTATGGTCTCTTTCTTTGCCGATCGATTGGAGTGCTTGAACTTTTAGTTTGCACGTTTCTTTTCGAACGATATTCCTTTCTCTCGTGGTCTTAGAAGCTCGGACACGCCTTTGGTTAAGAATCCTATCAAAATAAATAGAAAAACTACCAAAAACACGTAAAATGCAAACGAGAGACGCTTATGCAAGAAAGACTAAGAATAAGGCGATAATCGCACTCTACTCTCGTAAAACGGAGGAAAAACGAGTCTAAATGGGAGGAAAAACGGTCCAAATTTGACACACATCAATTCCCACACACTAAACCGTTGCTCGTCCTTGAGCAAAGATCCAAAAAGAAACTAACTACTACTTCTAAGCTAGACTATACTAAACCGATATGGGGCAATTAACGGGCCCGCTCCGTCCCTTCAATTCACATCCAGATACCCATGAGGTGGAGTATTTCCATGTAAGGCAAGTCGCGTCAGCTTGCTCAAAATTGGGGTTGCGACTAACACACACACAAGCACATAAAACAAAGAAGACACATAAAAAGATAGTCGCAACCAAAGAGAAAATAAATCGCCGAATCCCTCATCGAAATGGCGGGGAAAGCACCGATTCCAAGCTCGAGACAAGTGAGAACACTACCAAGTTAGTCACCAAGTTGACATGGACACAACTCTAATAGGATGACAATCAACCAATAAGAACATTGAAAATTTACCAAGGTCCCTCTAGTTCCACTAAAGATGCCCACAACGGGACGATAAATGAAGTGGATAGGTGAGAACCATGGAGTTAGTAAGCACTAGAGGTAGGTGTTATCCCGTCTCCTAAGCTTAGCCTAGAGGGTCGTCCCAAACTCGAGAAAGCCAATTAGCCCAAACAAAATGTGAACAAGTGTTTGCAAAATGTAAGGATTGACTAATCACCACTATTTTCCTTCCTCGGGACTCGGTCCTCTAGTAGGCATTTCACGGAAAATAGTCAACCAAGGGTTTATTTGTGTTTGGGAACGTTTTTCGAGGTTTTGATATTCTTTTCGGTTTTTCTTTCCCTTTTGATTTCGGTTGAGGGTTTTTTTTTTCATTGTCCTTCTTCTTCATTTTTTTGCCTTTTGCTTTTGAGTAGCCCATAATTGGCTAGATGGTGCATTTGAGATTCAAGGTGAAGCATGTTTTTGCAAACTTATTTGTGGATGTGTATGAATGATCGGTAAATAGGCAAGTCGGGTGTGCACCCCCTCCGAATTCACAAAAAGATGAAAATTTGGACTAAAAGATGGCTTCTCAAGTAAGGTCGCCTAAGAGAACGGGAAACGGTAACCAAGGCCTTATCACTCCGTGGGTGGTCAAGATGGTCAAATGCAAATCCCGCTGTAGACTCCTAGTAGAAAAGATGGACTCATGGTAAAAACTCAATGCAATCATTGGTTCAAGATCATTCTACTAGAACAATGTCTAAAAATCAAAATGGGTTCCTAACAAAGGAGTAATAAACACTCGGCACTAACTCAAAATCGGGTTTTCGAAACCTTTAACCTAGACACACCATACAAAAATGGAAAAAGAACACAAAAAGAACAAACACGAAAAGAGTAAAACAAAACACACAAGTAAAACCAAGCACTCCGATCTCCATCAAGTCAACACAACCACAACCACCAATTCCAAAACGTTCACCAAGTGAACCTCCAAATAGCACATATGCCCAAACTCCCATGCGAAAAAGAGAAAGGGGAAAAACAAGGGTAAAGGATATTATCAAATTGTCTTCAATTTTGCTACCCCAAGTTCACATGCTAAATGGTTGGCGGCATACCTAAGAGAAGGAGAAAACAAAGCAATACAAGTGACACTAAAAAGAGAAGAAAAATAAAACTAAAAAGAAGAAAATAAAGTATTTTTTGGGTTTTTGGTTTCTTTTTAAAGGAGAAAATGAAAAAAAAAATGAAAAAGAAAGGGAAAAAAGGATAGTGGATCCCTTCCCCACACTAAAATTGTGCATTGTCCTCAATGCACGAGTAGGGGAAAAGATCGAAAAAGTAGAAAAATCGGAAAAGCTTTTTGAATTTTTATGTTTTTTCGAATGTTTTTGTGTTTTTCAAAATTTAGTGAGTTAAAAAGAAAAAGAAATGAAAGTGAAGAAAAATAAAATAAAATAAAGAAAAGGAGGTGGCGGGCCTAGGTGTAATCACGTTACCTAGACCCTAGCCAAAGAGGAAAATGAAGAATAATGATAAATTAAAACTAAATAAGAAAATGGAATAAAATAAAATAAGAAAAGAAAATGAAATAAAGTGAAAATAAAAGCTGAAAATGAAGACGAAAAAGAAAAAGGAGAAAAACCGAGAAGGGGAAAGGGGCGTAGGTGTAATCAAGTCACCTCGCCCCGATTCCGGCCATGCGAATCAGGAGAAATAAAGAAAAAGAGAATAAAAATTTGGATTTTCCAAATGGTCTTGGTGCAATCACTTCACCAAAGACCGGGAGCTTAAAATCAGGTCCTTTTTCTCTAAGGCACCTGCATCAAAACCTCACGCATATAACGACCCAAGTAGGGTCACGGAGGGCCTAACAACTGATGGTAGGGTTTCATCGTGGGTCCTAACCAACAATAAATAACCAACTAAACCTAGTGGGTAGCTAGGGTAAGTCGGGTCGTGTCCACGGAGACGGTATTGTAAAGTCTAGACTAGGTCCACTAAAAACTAGGCTAGGTTACACAAACAAACACAAAGAAAGCGATAATTGGTAAACTATGGTGGTGGAAGAGGTATGAACTAGGCCAACAATGAACTAGCTAACACAAGGCTAAATTAAATAACTAAAGACTAACTAAACAATGAAATTATAGGAATTATGACTAACTAGGAAGATGAACCAAATATGTAAAGAAGTAGGGTTAGGTCGGGTTCTTAAGTGTAGAAGGGTAATTGGGTGATCAAGGGTGTAGGTGTCTCCTAGTTGCTAGAGTCGGTCCGGGCTCTCGCTACGTAGACCAATGTCGAGGTAGGTTCGCGCTCTCGCGTCTAAACCCTAGTCCGCACTCTCGTGTCTACGACTATCCTCAACACAATCACATACTAGACAAACAATGAGAGGATGAGCACAAGTATGGGAAGCATTGGCCACTACTACTCACACAAGCAATTCAACAAACACATAGAGTGTCCAATATGTGACTAACACAAAAGAGTCACCTTTACCCCTAATCAATCCTTAATCACCCATAATCTACCCTTAATCCCCCTACTAACCCCACAAGAGAACTACTCACTCATTATCAAACTAACCATAACAATAACAAGAGAAAACAACATTATAAACCAAACATCCATTATGAACAACAAGAACAATAGCAATATATAAAGATTCAAACTTGAATAAATAACAAAGAACAAGAGTAGAGAGGATTATACCCACAACAAGATGATGAAAAAGATGTAAACTTGCATAAATAAGAAACCCAAATCAACTCCAAGGTTGTCAAGCTTGGGTGAATCTTCAAGTATCCTCTTAATACAAGATTAACTAAACTAGATTAACAAAGATCAACTAAGGATTAAAGAGAGATTAAAACTAATGTGAGGAACACTAATCTAGGGTTTGAATGCTTAATGGAGGCCTAAGAGAGTCTAGGGTAAGATAAGATACATAAACAATACAAGAGGGAAGTACTTATAAGGTTACAAGAATGAAGGAGGATAAAAGAATAAGTCCCATGCTGTAGCTGACCCTTCCCGGTCGGGAAGGTTTGTTCCCGGTCGGGAAGAGGTGGTCCCGGTCGGGAAGCCCCCCTTCCCGGTCGGGAAGGCCTCAGATCAGAACCAGTCGCATTTGCACCCTCCTTCCCGGTCGGGAAGGCATTATCCCGACGGGGAAGGACCTTGTAGGCCTCTTTTAAGATCTTTTTGGTCCCTACTTGCTTCTCATGGGCTTCTCATAGATTCTCGGGACTTGGGATCGAGTCTAAGAGGCTCGGGATCGGGTCCCAAGGTCTCGGGGTCAAATCCAAGGCATCGAGTGATCGTTCCTTCGCTTCGTTGGCTCCAAAAAGTGTATGTACTGAGTCGGAATCGCTCCAACTCTTCATTAATGGTCTAGGGAACCTGAAACGAACTAGAGGAAGCATAAGTAGCCCATAAACCGCTCCCAAGGAGCGATTCCACAAGGAAAATGGGACCAAAACACAGCAAATTTGGCACTACAAACTACACTTATCAACTCCCCCACACTTAACCCTTACTCGCCCTCGAGTAAGCACAAACTAACTACTAAACTAGCCGAGTGGGTATTAGCGCACCCTACGCTTTTTCAAATCACGCGAGTACACTTAGAGGAAAAGCGTACTCCGCAAGGCAAGTAAGGTCTTGCGACAGAACTGTGGATGCAACCGGACACAAAAACACACAAACAACAAACACACAAACAAACAAGTAAATGGTTGCACCCAAAGAGAAATAAATACCGCTTCCCTCTAAAAGCGGTGAAAGAAGCACCGGTTTAGGACTCGAGGCAAGTGACAACGTTCCCAATCTAGAAATACAAACCAAGATGAACTAAACCCTAATAGTATGACGATAAAGCAACAAAAACGTTGGTAACTTACCTAGGTCCTCCTAACTTTCTAAGAACGTACTACGGGACGATCGGCGGGATGGAAAGTGATGGATCACGGTGTTAGTCGAAACTGTAGGTAAATGAGACTCCGCCCCCCTTTAGCGATGAGCCAAGAGGGTCGTCCCATGTCTAAAATCGCTCAACTAGTCCAAGTAAAAAGGTGGATAAGTTTGCAAAATGAGGGAAGACCGGCCATTACCGCTATCATCCTTCCTAGGGACTCGGTCCTTTGGTAGGCTCTTCACGGCAATAGTCGGTAAAAGGCTTATTTTGAGATGTGGGGACTCTTTTTGTGTGACGGGTTATCTTTTGGCATTTTCTCTTTTCTTTGCATCTTTACTTTGTGTGTTGCCATGCCATTTTTTTTTTCTTTTCTATTTTCTTTTTGGCTTTTTGTGCCTTTTCTTTTTCTTCAATCTTTTCTTTCTTTTTCTTTTCTTTGCCCTTTTGGCTTGATTTGGCTTGTAAGCATTTCTTTTTGCAACAAGAAAGATGATTTCAACAATTCGCAATTTTATTGTGTGGAAATGTGTAGGAGGTAGGGAAATGGGAGAGTCGGGAGCGCGCTTTCCCTTCAAACCCACAAAAAGGGGAAAACTTGGACAAATCAAACGATCCTAAACACGGTCACCTAAGGGACGAGACTCGGTAACCAAGGCCTTTTCACACCGTGGGTGGTCATAATGGTCAAAAGTGCAAATTCTGTAGTAAATCCCTAGTAAGCTAGGTGGACTCAAGGTAAGGGACCAATGAAATCATTGATTTAGGGTCATTCTACTAGACTAAAGTCCAAGACTCGATTTACACTACTAGAAAGGGAAAGTAAACGCTTGCACACTAGCCCCTAAACCGGGTTTTCGAAAACCATTTACGCACTAGACACAACTACACACCACAAAACAAAGACTCAACAAAGAACGAGAGAAAAAGAAGCAAAAGCAACAAAACAAAAACGAAACAAAACGAACACATAAACAACACAAACACCACCCCGATCTTCAAAACAAGCCACCAAATCAACCACAACTTCACAAAGCTCCACCCGAGCACACAACATCACAATCTCCTCCAAACTCCGCAAGAGATAAAGACGAAAAAGGGATAAAGATGTTACCGGAAGTCTTGAAAGCTCTCCAAAGCTATTGGTGATTTAAGCAACTTATAAGGAAAAAGGGAGGCAAAACACGCACACAAAACAAATATACGACACAACGACACAAAAGTAAAACACACAAAAGAAAATCTTTTTGATTTTTGTGAAATTTTTTCAATTTTTTAGGGTTTTTAAAGATTTTTCGAAAAACTACGAAAATAAAATTATCTACGATAGAATATTGCTCCCCCACACTTAAACCGAGCAATGTCCTCATGCTCGATCGTAGTGTGCGGAGAGACAAAAGGAAAGAAAAGAAACTACGAAAATAAAGCTAAAAATTAAAATTAAAGCGGAGAAAGAAAAGGGTAGAGTGTGTCCGGCCGGGGTGTAGTCAAGTAACCATGGGCCAAGACAAGAAAAGATATGGAAAAGGAGGAAAAAAAATAAAAAGAAGGAAATAAAAGGAAATGGGAGGAAAGGACTAGGTGTAATCAAGTCACCTAGCCCGGATTCCGCCTAAATCCGACTAAATCCTAAAAAAAAAGGTGAAAAACTTGTAAATTTGGATTTTGAAAGGACTCCCGATGTAGTCACGTCATCGAGAGTCGGGAGCAACAACTACCAAGGCCTCGAAGGCCACCATGACACAATGACACAAAAGTGTAAACGGGGAAGGGGATAAACAAGGGAAAATAAGCTATAAAAGACGAAAAAAGAAAGGATAGTTGCCGTACCCATGGGTTAGCAACTCACTCGCTCCATCGTCTTCAATGATTCAATAAATGCACTTGCTTGTTGTCTTCATTGTCATCCCACTTCATACTTGAGAAAATCGCATGGTTGAGGTAGTAATGGTATGATGGGGTGGGATTTGATGTGAAATTTGGTGTAAAGTGAATAGAATATGAGGTGAAGGTATGCAAATGAGGTATATAGGTTGTATGATAAGGGCAAGGATAGTTAGGGAGGTTGGGAGGGGGTATAAAGTGGTAGGGTGGGCTCAAATGTCAAAGAAGAGGCCAAAAGAGGAGAAGGGGACCATCCCGGTCGGGATGGATGGTCCTGGTCGGGATGCCTCACCCGTCCCGGTCGGGAAGCTCCCTTCCCGGTCGGGATGGCACTCCAGGAAACTCGAAATTTGACACCCTCATCCCGATCGGGACGGCTCCTTCCCGGTCGGGATGCCTCACCCTTCCCGGTCGGGATGAGTCTTCATGACCTCCATAACCCCAAAAAGCTCATCCAAAGCTTCAAAAACCGATTCCCTTACTCTCAATCCATGCTCTATCGATAGCCATTCCTCTCTAGGAATCATCTTCACTTCACCTATCAAATAAAGCTCACATACACATCAAATTCCCTCCCTCACATCGCTCACCAACAATCCAAATAACAAGAAATTCACAAAACCAACGAAACTACAAGAAAGAGATATATACAATGAGACGGTTCTTGTGGAACTCCGTCAAACCAAGGATGGTGCATTCTTCAATCTTTTTCAACAACAACAATAACCAATTCCATCTCCATCAAGGGCACGAAGAAACAAATCGAAGGCTCTTGCAAAGTCTTCAATCAAGCTTGTGATATAACCATCCACATCCCAAGGTTCTTCATAACCTTGTCTCGACGTTCCCGGGGCATCCCGATCTACTAAGTTCAATGGCTTGAACTTGTACTTGCGATCCTTCGGTATATACCAAAACGTCCATCGATCCTCATGTGGCCCCAAGGGAGGCTCATCTTTCTCCTTGTCATGCCACTTGTCTTCAAACCCATGATATAGGCACTCATCCTCCCCAATCTCGGAGTCATCATCCTCAAGTTCATAGAAGTCACTCTTCAAGCTTTGTCCCGACTTAACCCCTAGATCGATGTTTTCCGTGGCATGGATCATATTGCAAGACTCATCATTAGTAGGCGAGGTGTTGCCTTGGAGGTCAAACACGAGCTTTTCTTCGCCTAACTCAAATGTGATCCTACCGTTCTTCACATCGATCATGGCACCGGCGGTATGTAGAAATAGGCGCCCAAGGATAATGGGAGTGAGAGCATCTTCCGGCATATCGAGCACGATGAAGTCGACCGGAATGAAGAACTTCCCGATTCGTACCGGCACGTCCTCTAACATCCCTAATGGTCGGTTGAATGATTTATCGGCCATGTGGAGTGTAATGGACGTACACTTGAGCTCCTTCATTCCAAGTCGCTCACAAATAGAGTAGGGAATGATGCTTACACTCGCACCCAAGTCACATAATGCTCTCTAAATCTTGAAGTTGCCTATGGTGCATGGGATCGAGAAACTACCCGGATCCTTCAACTTGGGAAGCGTAGAACCTTGAATAAGCTCGCTCACCACCCTAGTGAACGCTATCGTCTGTTCCTTGTCGACGGATCTCTTCCTAGCCGAGATTTCTCTCATAAATCTTCCGTATGCCGGGATTTGGGTAAGTAGCTCGGTAAATGGGACACTCACATCCAATTTCTTCACAATGTCTAGGAATTTATCAAATTGGACATCCACCTTGGTCTTCATTTGCCTTGTTGGGAAAGGCAACTTGATATGAATCTTGTTTTGCTCGATAGGGGTGGACTTCTAAAACGACGCTTTCCCTTTACCCTTGTCTTTTCCTTGAAGTGGGGGAAGCTTGTCTTCATGGGGTTTCTCGATCTCCCATAAGACTTGCTCCTCCATTGGACTTTCCTTGCTTGAATTGCCTTGAGAGGAGGGCGAAACTTCTTGCATTGGTTCTTGCTCACTAGGGGCTAAGGGGGAATCATAAGATGTACCACTCCTCGTGGTAATAGCATTTACATGCTCAAATTTCGGTGTTTCACCTTGAGAAGGTAGTTGCCCCTTTTGTCTTGAAGAGCTTCCCGAAGCAAGTTGAGATATTTGAGTCTCAAGCATCTTCATATGAGCATCTCTTGCTATATTATCCCTTTGAACATGAGCAAAGAACTCTTGTTGGTTTCTTGCCATCTCCATTTGGCTTCTTTGCACATCCATCATAGATTTTTACATGTTTAAATCTCGAGGTGGAGATTGTGGATTGTGCGGAGTATCGGTGAGGGCCAATGGAGTACCATAATCATGAATAGGAGACCGGCTCCTTTGCTTGCTTTGCTGTTGTTGACCTTGAGTTACTTGTTGTTGTTGACGGTCCCCTTGGAACCCATGAGAATTGCCTTGATTAAGGCCTTGATTGTTGCCATGGTTGTAGTTTTGATACCCTTGGTTGTGGTTTTGGTTTCCTTGGAAACCTCCTTGATTGAAGTTCCCTTGTTGGAACCCTTGATTGTTGTTGTTGAATGTACCTTGATTATGTTGCTTGAAATTGTTGAATGGTCTTGGATTACCCACATAACCTTGGTATCCTTGATTGTTGTCCCTTAAGGGAGGTGGAACATAGGGACGATGTTGTAGAGCTTGTTGTTGAGGGACTTGATGGGAAGCTTGGAACGTATTAGGATAGGAGGCACCTTGCTTGAACGCTTGAAAGGCGTTCACTTGCTCAATACTTCCTCGACATTGCATGGTCTCATGTCCAACTATCCCACAAGTATCGCACGTCCCGTAATAAGGTGTAGGAGATACAACTCCCAAAGCATTAACTTCATGAATCGAGTGTTGGTTGGAGGAACTAGAGCTTTGAACTTGATTTAGGTGGCTTTGGAGCTTCTTGTCAATAGTCTCCATGTGAGTTCTTAGTTGAGCCCCAAGGTCAATGCTTAGTTGTGTAATGGCATCGACCTCGTGCCTACCTCCTCGATTCGCCTTTCTAGGCCTTGAGTATTGGGAGTTGTGCACCGCCATCTCCTCGATTCTTGCCCAAGTTTGATCGTCATCGACCTCGGTAAACCTACCATTGGAGCCCATATTGAGTATAGCTCTTGAGTCCTCATATAAACCGTTCCAAAACTGTTGGACTAAGAACCATTGTGAAAGTCCATGGTGGGGGCACGATCTAACCAAAGATTTAAACCGCTCCCAAGCTTCATAAAGGCTCTCTTCATCCCGTTGTTGGAAACCGGTGATGGAGGCCCTAAGCAAATTTGTCTTCTCCGGAGGGTAAAACTTTTGGTAGAACGCCAATGCAAGTTTCTTCCAAGTATCGATACCCATGGTTGCCCTATCGAGACTTTTAATCCATTGCTTTGCTTTTCCAATGAGAGAGAACGGGAAAAGTACCCATCGGATTTGATCTTGAGTAACCCCGGTTTGAGAGATAGCATCACAATAATCGGAGAAGGTCTCCACGTGTTGGTGCGGGTTTTCGGTGGGCAAACCACTAAATTGATTTTTCTCCACAAGTTAGATGAATTGTGTCTTTGCCACGAAATTCCCGGTATATGTATCCGGTAAAGCACTCGGTCCTGGCAAGACATCCTCGGTAAAAGTGGAGTGAGATGAAAACTTCGGCATGATTGGATTTGCGGGAGATGATGGTGTAGACGGTGTTGATGTAGAACTAGACGGGGAACTAGGAGAAGAAGGATGGATAGATGAACCAAAGGGATTTATGAAGATCCCTTCGGCCGTCTCTCGAGGTGACTCGTTAAAGTCGGAACCTTGAGCTTGCTCTTGATTGGTATTGCTAGCGCTTGATTGAGAGATTCTAACCCGGTCAATCGTCCGTTGGCGAAAGGCTTGAAAGAGTCTTTCTGGCTCTGGATTAAAGAGAAAGAAATCGCCTCCCTTCCTAGGCATACACTACACACTAGAACAAACGTGAGAACACCTAGTGCTTTATGGGCACTAGGCAACGACAATAAACAAGCACAATCGAAAGACAAAGAGAAAAGAAAGCTAAGAAAAAAAGACAAAACTACAAAATATGCACAAGAGATGATAGAAGAGCACAAAGAAGGGTAACTAAGTCTAGCTGTAAGCAAACTAAGTCTAAACAACGCACCGTCCCAGGCAACGGCGCCAAATTGATGGTAGGGTTTCGTCGTGGGTCCTAACCAACAATAAATAACCAACTAAACCTAGTGGGTAGCTAGGGTAAGTCGGGTCGTGTCCACGGAGACGGTATTGTAAAGTCTAGACTAGGTCCACTAAAAACTAGGCTAGGTTACACAAACAAACACAAAGAAAGCGATAATTGGTAAACTATGGTGGTGGAAGAGGTATGAACTAGGCCAACAATGAACTAGCTAACACAAGGCTAAATTAAATAACTAAAGACTAACTAAACAATGAAAATATAGGAATTATGACTAACTAGGAAGATGAACCAAATATGGAAAGGAGTAGGGTTAGGTCGGGTTCTTAAGTGTAGAAGGGTAATTGGGTGATCAAGGGTGTAGGTGTCTCCTAGTTGCTAGAGTCGGTCCGGGCTCTCGCTACGTAGACCAATGTCGAGGTAGGTTCGCGCTCTCGCGTCTAAACCCTAGTCCTCACTCTCGTGTCTACGACTATTCTCAACACAATCACATACTAGACAAACAATGAGAGGATGAGCACAAGTATGGGAAGCATTGGCCACTACTACTCACACAAGCAATTCAACAAACACATAGAGTGTCCAATATGTGACTAACAACAAAAGAGTCACCTTTACCCCTAATAAATCCTTAATCACCCATAATCTACCCTTAATCTCCCTACTAACCCCACAAGAGAACTACTCACTCATTATCAAACTAACCATAACAATAGCAAGAGAAAACAACATTATAAACCAAACATCCATTATGAACAACAAGAACAATAGCAATATATAAAGATTCAAACTTGAATAAATAACAAAGAACAAGAGTAGAGAGGATTATACCAACAAAAAGATGATGAAAAAGATGTAAACTTGCATAAATAAGAAACCCAAATCAACTCCAAGGTTGTCAAGCTTGGGTGAATCTTCAAGTATCCTCTTAATACAAGATTAACTAAACTAGATTAACAAAGATCAACTAAGGATTAAAGAGAGATTAAAACTAATGTGAGGAACACTAATCTAGGGTTTGAATGCTTAATGGAGGCCTAAGAGAGTCTAGGGTAAGATAAGATACATAAACAATACAAGAGGGAAGTATTTATTAGGTTACAAGAATGAAGGAGGACAAAAGAATAAGTCCCGTGCTGTAGCTGACCCTTCCCGGTCGGGAAGGTTTGTTCCTGGTCGGGAAGATGTGGTCCCGGTCGGGAAGACCCCCTTCCCGGTCGGGAAGGCCTCAGATCAGAACCAGTCGCATTTGCACCCTCCTTCCCGGTCGGGAAGGCATTATCCCGACGGGGAAGGACCTTGTAGGCCTCTTTTAAGATCTTTTTGGTCCCTCCTTGCTTCTCATGGGTTTCTCATCGATTCTCGGGACTCGGGATCGAGTCTAAGAGGCTCAGGATCGGGTCCCAAGGTCTCGGGGTCGAATCCAAGGCATCGAGTGATCGTTCCTTCGCTTCGTTGGCTCCAAAAAGTGTATGTACTGAGTCGGAATCGCTCCAACTCTTCATTAATGGTCTAGGGAACCTGAAACGAACTAGAGGAAGCATAAGTAGCCCATAAACCGCTTCCAAGGAGCGATTCCACAAGGAAAATGGGACCAAAACACAGCAAATTAGGCACTACAAACTACACTTATCAACAACTTACCAAATCATCAAAAATAACCAACAACAAACCATCAACAATCATCAAACTGCGAAAATTGGCGCTGTAGAGACTTGACACAAATTATTAACATCCACCCCATAAACCAACAATCACAACCGACACCCCCCACACTAACCACTAACGACACTCAACCACTCACATGGTACCTGGGGGACGAGGTGGCGGGTAATAAGACTCGGGCGGAGGCATACCAAAGAACTAATCAAAGTAGTGCTGTTGTTGTTGCAACAGTCGTTGGTTCTCCTCCGCCGCCAACCTAGCTTCTTCGGCATCCCTCGCAGCGTACTTAGCCATTTCGTAGCTGTCCCAGGCGTACTCAAAACCATCTCTAGAGTACGTGTAGCAATTATGCGGAAAATCACGCGCATCCCAGGCTATCTTATAGGCATCATGGGCCAGGTTGAGTGAGGTGGTCGAATTTTCACAAGTTTGACGAGTGTAATTATAAACCTCCCTCCTACTGGTTATGGAAGTCCTCCGATCCGAAGAACGAGAAGTGTCTCGGAGGACTCATGTTCACGTCCTCCTGAAATCCGGGGGTGGACTGGGTAAAGGTCGAGTGTTTGTGCGGGGTAAAGTCTGTGAAGTCTGGGGTGAAGAACTGAGAGGCTTGTGGTTCGGACTGACGGGAGGAAGAGGGTCCATGGGATGAAGAGGGTAGAGCTCGCTGACCCTCATCCCGGAAGGTTGCGACCTCCAGTTCCTCCTCCGTCACGTCCTCGACTTCGACCTCTTTATCACCATAGTCTAGGGGTCCTGTGGGGTAATTAACTTGATAAAACTTACCTCGGGTATGATCCCGAATATACTCCCCGGACCTCTTTGGCATGCCAAAATTCTCTTCGTTATCGAGCGAAACCTACTCGGGATTAAGCATAGCTATGGCTTTCAAGTCAGTAATCTTACATAAAAACAAACTGTTATAGTCACATTGGGGACAAACCAGAAAAGGGCAATAAGTCTCATCTAAAAACTTCCTCACTCCAACAACCGGTGCATCGTTGCCCAAATCAAGGCCTAAAGCTCTAGCTATCATTGTAACCACACCACCACAAGAGATTTTCTTGCGATTGCCCTTCGCAACTTAGGCAAAATGCGTAGCTAGAGCCTCAGACATGTCAATGGAAGGGCCTCTGCTCAGAACCGCATCCTCAAGCAACTGTACGGCGGTAGTGCTACAGTTAAGGTGCGTATCATAGCTCTAAAGGAAAGAGTTGGCTATGATACGTGCTAAATACTTCAGGATGGGGTTCCGAATCGAGAACGAGCGCATTTTACCTAGAGCCGGCAAAAGTTAACACGATACGACAACCCGACACGAACTTGACACAAAATTAACGGGTTTGGGTTGAGGGTCAATGACCCATTTAAGATGTGGGTCGACACGAACACGACACGAAAAATAATTGGGTCGGGTTAGGGCTGACTTATCAAAACATAAAACCGACACGATTAACCCGTTTATTTAAATGGGTTCAAATTAGGTCGGGTTGACACGATAACCCGATTAACCGAATAATATATTGTTCTTATTTTTTAATTTCTTATTGGGCCTCACAACACACATTAAACAAAAGTTCAGTTTAAAATTTTAACCTAAATATTTACTGTGACGACTGAAAAGTGAAAATGAGATAATTAAATTAACCTAATGCAATCTTTACCCTCCTTATATAATAATCATGTAATCAGTTATTAATCCATACCAAATTCATCTAGTCATAAATTGTCTCCCTCTCTGACTCACTGTCTCCCTCTCTGACTCTCTAGTCTCTGCCAGTCTGCGTCTCTGGCTCCTTCTCTGCCATCTCATTAAATTTTCGAGTTGTCTGTCATCTCAATTTTATTCTTAAGTCAAGTTCCATAAAAAATGTAAGTTCATCTGTCAATCTCTCATCAATTATTCAATTTGTACATGTATATGATCTCTCTCAATCTATTACAAATCCAACTTCTCTGCTCTCTTTCCAATTACGCACTCCATATTCTTTTATTATGTTTTTCCTTATTAAGTTAAGATCTATTGATAATTTGATTATACTTAATATAAAGTTGGCATCCTGTCTCTTCGATTATGATCAGAGAAAGTTGATCTTGAGTTTTTGCACTTTTCGTTGAATAATTGAATTTTTATTTTGTATGGTACTAATGGTAGATTGGTAGTAGTTTATAATTAATTTCAATTCTCTCAATATAAAATAGAAGGCGAGGAGGTAAGATGATTACTCTCTTGCATAAGTTAAAAACCTGATTTGTCTATAAATTTGCCAGGAATTTGTTGAAATTTATATTGTGTATATAAGATGATTATTTTAGACTTTTAGTCAAACATAAACAAAAAAAGCTCTAGGCCTCTAGTGGTAGTAAAGATAAGAGACCGAGCCAAAGATAATTGCAACCAAAAAGAGGAAAATTGCAAACCATATACAAGCTTTGCAAGAAATCCTTCACTTCCCTCGTGAATCACCCTCCTACTCCTCCTACCATACACAAACTTTCATCTCTCTTAGGTATTCATACATTTTCCCCCAATTTAATTTGTATTTCTTTGAGTAATTTTGCTTTTTTTTATCTTTATGTTGTCAGAAGTAAAATTTGAGATGTTTCTGCAAATGGGTATTCCTTAGTTTTTGTGAAGGATTGGTGGGTTTTCTGATAAAATGCTGAACTGGGTAATTGCAGTTTTTGGATTTGGGAAATTGTTGTTTAGTACGTATGTGATTTTATTTGATCTGATTAGATAGCGTATATTTTGTAAAATTTATGATACATGTGTAAATATTGATCTGGGTATTTTCTGGAGAATTTGACTAAGCATTATATGTGCTTATAATGTTATTTTGTTTGATATAGTTTGTTCGTGAATGTTTAGTGATGTCTAGCTTAGCATGATTACTGAAGGGTGATTACTAGTGATTAGTTCCTGCTACATAGATCATGAAATAAATGATTAGATTGGTTGATTGGAAATGTTCACCTGATTATATGGAAACCCTAGCTATTTGATGTCAGCATTCTGGATATGAATGCTCAATGTGTGCATGTCAAAGTTAAAGTTCGAGTAAATTTGAAGGAATTTCACTTGCCTATGATTTATGCCTTTAATGAGGGAGAAGATAGAGTTCCTTTTTGGGAAAGACTAATTCATTATGCATCGATGATCTCTGGCCCATGGGCAGTTGCTGGTGACTTCAACACGGTTTTAACCCTCAGGAGAGACTAGGTGGGAACACTAAGCAAAAGGACATGGATGATTTTATTGAGTGTTTGACCAAATGCGAGCTTACTGATCTTCCTACGATTGGTGCATACTACACCTTGACAAACAAACAGGTT
This sequence comes from Agrostemma githago, assembly GCA_958450325.1. NCBI lineage: Eukaryota > Viridiplantae > Streptophyta > Magnoliopsida > Caryophyllales > Caryophyllaceae > Agrostemma > Agrostemma githago. The sequence goes on from OY288256.1 coordinate 32,355,050, forward strand.
CCACATGTGTAGACACCCACATTTTGACTGCCAGGTGTCTATAGCAGTTTCCGACAAACACCCGATGATGATCGGACGCAAACGTGCTTTAATATATTCGGAAACGGGCTCAAAATCATTGGCATTTGGCTTGGGCTTTTTACGGAGTACAAATCTCACAAAACTAACCTCAAATTCAGGCCCAGTGGGTCGTTTCGAGTCAAATAAGACTAATTTGGGTCGATTCCGGCACCAGGGGCAAAACCGTCTTTTAGCGACCGAGTCAAAACCCGGTCAAAGATATTTTCGAATCATGATAGTCAGCCGTGACACCTCACGTGGCTGATTCGAGCTCCAATACTACAAAAAATCAGCTACACAAAATATTAAACAAATCCGTTTAAGGATAGGATTCGATCTCAAGTAGGAATTCTATCCGAAAACCGAATCGAACACTCGACCGAGCTAGGACACTCGGCCGAGCAGCCCATACCAGCCGAGATTCCCTTTCTTCTTTGCCAAGTAAACAGAATTCTCGTTCTTCTCAGCCTCTCACGTTTCCTATCCTAAGCGGTAGTTCTAACTCAAACACTTCTCCTAGCCAAGGTCGGGAATATTCTTATAAATAGGCCCCTTGCACAACTCAAAATTCATTCAGAAATATTCACATCGATTCATGCACATACATCAACTCTTCACACATAAACATAAACTCCTTACACTTAGCATCGAGAAACCGATAGTACATCCAAAACCCGAACCGGCCCCGATACCCGTCACCCTTCACGTCCCAAACCAAAACCACCACAACTCACCAACATTAAACTTGACGCTCCCGTGCCATAGCCACATTCCTACGAGCTCCGATCCGAGTAAACAAAAGCATGTAGGTTGAGGGTGTAACCAAACCCGACCTCTCTTTTTCTCTCTTCTTCTTCTTCTCGTCCTTCCCTCGTTTTTTCTTTCTTTTTTCGTCCGTCAGTTTTTCTTACGGGTCGTCGGTCGTCAATTTTTTATGGGTCGTTAGTTGTTTTTTTCTTTCTAATATCGATATTACTAAAACTATTTTCATATAACAAACATTCTTAAAAATACGATATGAACTCTATAGTCGAATATCGTATTAAAAAGAATTAAATTAAATCTCGTCGATGCTAAAAAATCGTTACATCTTTTTACAAAAGCCAACGATTTTAACGCGGAGAGAATTAACATCTTTTTTTTCTCTGTTTCGTTCAAATTCTTTTCAAAACAATTTTACAAAACTTTTTCTAAAAATCATTCCAAGAATTCGATATCGATTTCATAGTCGAATATCGAATACGACGAATATCGAAAATATTAAATCGAGTGCAAATTGTGCAATATTTGTACGCGATTTAATAAAGCATCGAATTTTCAAAAAATAGGTTTCGAAAACAGGACGGGATGCGAGTCGTGCGCATCCCGGGCGAGCCGCGCGGCCGGTTGAAGAACGCGACGCGATTTTCCTTTTTATTTATCTTTCGAACTTCGTTTTTTAGACAAAACAACGTCTTTTAGCAATATTCTCAGATTTCGACTAATATTTTCTCGACCTCGCATATTCATCATATTTGCTATATTTTTATTCACATTTCGATACTAACTCGTTTGTTCATCCTTTGTAGCAAATTCATCTTTTTTATTTGTTTTATTATACTAAAACGAATTTCACATGCTAAATTCAACTTTGACGTTAATTTTCATGCATTAAACCGACTTAGCAACCCATTCAATTCCTCGCATGCTTAGGAAAACAATGTTTGCATATCATTCATCGTATTACTAACGCGCGTATTCAAAAATCAAACGATATCTTAGTAGAGGCCGCTAATGTGCGGGCGGGGTTGGGTGTTCTTTGTGAATTTCTCAACACGTACCCTCACCCCTTACTCAGAACCTCGGTTTACGGATGTCCGAAACCATTGGCAACGAGAGTCATTCAATACACGGTATCCGATCAAGTCGGTATCGGTATTAAATGCAAAGGGACGAACCCGATAAACTCTGACATCGGAAATGGGCCGTATTTTGTACACGGCTCACTACGATATAGAGTGGGTTCGAACGGGCCCGAACTCCCACAAAGTTCGGTGGCGACTCCAACTTCGATTTAAATTTCAATTTGACCATCTCATATGGAGATTCATTCGCCTCCCCAAACCCGCGCGTGGCCGCGTCGGGGTGGACCTATGTCATGTCCACAATTTGGCGACTCCGCTGGGGATTAACTGATGCGTGACTTACCATCGGCATCCTCAGGGTGAGACTCGAATAGAAATCGTTTGACTAGTACAATACGCGTTTTAGTTTTACGGTTCATGCATAACCCCATATTTTCCCGGGCCGGTACTGGTGACCGACGTCCCACTATACTATCGATGTAGTCCAAATTGGATATGTCGAAGGTGTCCATTAGCCGATTCGTATGGGTTTTACGGCTTGTTCTAAGCTCAACTCGACTTAGGAAGTCCGCCCCGATTCTCGATAGGCTGTGTACACTGGTATAGACCCTTACAGACTGACCGAGACTTAGAATTAGGGCATACATGGCGTCGTTATACTGTTTCCATGACTACGTGCTACCTGATTTACAAGTCTTTTTCAAAAACCGTCATTTTTTTTCAAAAATTGCAGCCTTTTTAAAACATCCAATTTTCAAAACCCGGGACATATACCGAATTTAGGATCCACGATTTTACTCAAACTAGCCTATTTTTAGCCGGTATTATGCCCATTTCAAAACTCAAAAATATTTTCGAACTTTCAAAACTGTCGCCCGACCCACCTTTTCCGTTTTTCGAAAGAAGGGCCGGTTCTCCCCGAATTTTTTTCGGGCTTTTCAAAAAATCATATTTCGAAACCTTCCTCTTCTTAGGACTTCCCGTATTTAGCAGTGTTGGGTCGTGTCATAAGTCGTCAAGGTCTTTTAGCGTCGAAACTCCGTCGATCTTATATCACGAGTTTCCTCCCTATCCCAGTCCGCCTTATTTGACTAAGGCAAGGCCCACCTACGTAGGACATACTTCTACAAAGGTTGGCCCGTCTACACAATCGAGTCTAAAGTCTGGGGAATGTCTCACGTGAATCTCCTTTCAAACGGGACCGGGCCCACACAGCGAGATCCTAAAGAAGGCCCACCTTTCACAAGTCACCCGTCTAGGTGTCTTTTCCGAGTCAACCTTTTACAAGGCATAGCCCTATAACAAAAGGTTTGTGATCCTTACATCTTATGGTCACTCGTCCGACACTCGAGTCTTAACCAAATTTTCGATCCCACTTGGGGGCTACCCCTCAGCAGAGCGATCAATCACGGTTGCTCTAAGGGTCATGTCTTATACGTGTCTCACGTACCCCACCTTTGAGTCACTTAGATGCCACACCATCTGAGTCCTTAGTCTCACTTGGGCGCTATTCCCCGACGGAGCGATTAATCACAGTCACCCCGAGAATCGCACCCTACACATTTGTCTTAGGAGACTCTAACCCGAGTCAAACATGGTCGCCCCATTTTCGGACTCACCCTCGTGCAGCTTGAGTCTCATCGTCAAGTCCAAGCCAGGGTCGTTACCTCGTCCAGGTCAATGTTCGAGTATCCCGGTCCAAGAGTCTTCGTCGACCCGTCACCCCGGGCCATGTCTAGTTTGACTCCCTCTCTTGCATGTACGCAAAACCGAGCTTAGGCGAGTTCTAACACCCGTCATTTCTTCCGATTAGGGACCCTATGAGCGAGACCTCACCAAACTACAACAAGTCCCGTGCCGTAAAGAAGGAGGATATCCAGGGGAGTATGCTTATGCTGTCTTGCTCCATTAACAATATCTTCTCAAAAATCAATACCGCCCTATATGACCTAAATGCCAGGGTGACCGCCATCGAAGAAGACCTTGTAAGAACCCGATCCCGTCTAACACAGCTAGAGCGGGTAAGGCAGCCAATCACCCAACTGAGCCATTTGAAGGGTGAACATTCTTACGAAACTGTCCGATACCCTCAGGATGGCAAGACCGAGAGAGATAACCCTCAAATCACCTCTCCGAAAATCAAGAACCAGTCAGAAGAAAGGACATTTACCCACTTGGATATGTCCTACACCGTCGCTTTCCAAAGGTTGGTTTTGAAGGGCCTAATATCACTTATAATCCCAATAGTCGACCCACCTTCAGAAAAACGTTCCAAGGCATGGAACGCCGAGCATTACTGCAAATTCCATAGAGAGAGGGGACACGATACAGAGCAGTGCTGGAAACTGAAACACCTCATCCAAGACTCCCTCGATGTCGGGAGGACTCCTGTTTTGGAAACGTTATCACTTGCAAAGCCCCTCATGGACTATACAGGGCCTAATGACCAAAGCATCCAATCTACCTCCGATGCATCCAAGAGTCCGGATTTGAATTAAGTCCAAGTCCAAGTCTGAGTCTGAGTCTAGGATATACTATTTATTTCAATTTCAAGGTCAGAGTCAGAGTCAATTGTATTCTGTCCTCTTTTTTTTTTTTTCAAAATTCAATAAAATCAGCTTTCAATGTTATTTCTCATATACACCTTCCTTATGTGTTTCCGAGAACATGATGAACACCGTCATACACTGTGAGCACATGCACGTGACTATAATAGGCACATCTATAATGACTGTAGGAAATCGAGACCCGTGCTTTTCTTTACCTGTTCCATGCCTGACATAGAAAGCCAAAAAACTACCCGTAGCAGGAGCGGTATCGAATCCTATGACAAGTCTAGGTAATCTCCTAGTTTGGGTTCAAGAAGGGAGGCAAGCCCATTTCCCACAATAAAACACCTCTCCAATAAGACCGACCAATCCCTACCTTAGGTGTTAGTCTGGCCATCAAAAAAAGCAAAAGGCCAAAACAAAAAGCAGGCCATTAAAAAAAACTGGACAAAAAAATAGAAATCGAAAGTCCATGAAAAAAAAAGCAAAAGGCCAAAACAAAAAAGCAGGCCATCATACCCGTGACCTTAGTAAAAACGGTCAATTCCAACAATTCAAAATTATCAAAACCCATACCATCCAATAGGGGAGCAACAATCAAGCTGGTCAGCTAACACCACACTCAGCCTTCCCACATTACAACCCTCAAGACCTTCTCGAGACCCAGGCTAGAGACAACCCGAAATTTTAAGGATTCAAGCTCCATAGGATACCCCAAACCATTAGGGCCAGACATGGAAACCAGATCCCGTATTATCAAAACCAATCCCCGAGAGCAAAACTCGTTAAAATCCCCGAGAGCAAAACTCGTTAAAATGCCCGAGAGCAAAACTCGTTAAAATCCCCGAAAGCAAAACTCGTTAAAATCCCCGAGAGCAAAACTCGTTAAAATCCCGTCCCAATTTCTCTCATCCAAACCAGTTACCAACCCCAAGTACGGGAACTCTACTTGCGGTCGGCATAGAACATGCCCAAGTAGTTCACACCACCTCTGGGGGCTACCCCGGGGAACGCTCACATTCACGAGATCAACATCCTAACTATTCTAGCCCTTTGATCAAAACATCATTGGGAATGCACCTAGCGTACACCATCGCTATGGCTAGTTACACACAAAGTCTTATTAGACTAGGCACCATAATATATCTTCCGACACTGAACTACGGCATGGTTTGATTTCACTACACGTGAATACGTAGGCAGCCTTTCAACAGAGGCACAACCACCCACATTGACACACATTCAAAAAAGCGCCATCATTCCGGTCACGACACCATCATGTTCTCAACAGCTAGCTTTGTCGTCCTAGGGGCTTCTCTTAGGCAGAAAACCTCCATCTACTCACAAAATCTAGATAAATTCAAAAGAAATCTAGCCTCCTTTCTGTATTGTGTCCTAGTACTCGGCTCAGTCGAAGACAAGAATCTATCAGGACTCGAGGCAATGTCCACTTTGGAAATGTACCCTAAAATCAAAAATCCAGAAGAGCACTAGACTACAACAGTCTCATTACAGACTATCGCAATTCTCCATAGCACATCCTTCCCATTCCGAGGATTCGACCATGTTGCCACTCACCTAGGCTACGGAATAGCGCAACTTAAGAGTCTTGTTAGGTGGCCCACCCCCTACCGAGTTACGGTCCAAACCCTCGAGAGTCCAGTCGTGTCTGTCAACTCGTCCGGTCACGTCTAGAGTCGAGTCTGTCGGTATACCTCTCTCTTCAAATTCTCATTTTAAAATCTGCAAAACTTAGCCATTTGAGAAAATCCTTTTCGATAAGGTCAAATTTTGGTCTATTTAAATTGCAAATTTCTTTTCTACCGATTTCAATTTTGAAAACCTATTTCCTAGCACGTGAGTTGCTTTCAGGACTTCGATTTCAAAACTAAGCAAAAATCATTTTTATTCCCCAGCGCGAGTCATATTTATTTCACCTACATGTTACATGCAAAATTTTATGTAACTTATACAGGTACAATTCAAGACCGCGCAATTCACATAACTCCCCAGCGGTATTTAACGGGATGGGCTCACATATAGGCGCACCCAAGACTTATACGACAAGTCCGATTCCCCACGGAGTTAGCATCATCAACTCAGGTATGATTTCTATCTTATGGCTGGCGAGCCCTTTGACGCAAGTCTAATGGACTTTAAACGACCCGACCGGAAGCTGCCAGGTTGTAATCTTTGATTGACCTAGTAGCTACTCTGACTATCGCCCTGTCCAAGCCTCAGTCAGAGTTGGGGCTCTGTAGACACCCACATATTGACTGCCAGGTGTCTATAGCAGTTTCCGACAAATACCCGATGATGATCGGACGCAAACGTGCTTTAATATATTCGGAAACAGGCTCAAAATCATTGGCATTTGGCTTAGGCTTTTTACGGAGTACAAATCTCACAAAACTAACCTCAAATTCAGGCCCAGTGGGTCGTTTCGAGTCAAATAAGACTAATTTGGGTCGATTCCGACACCAGGGGCAAAACCGTCTTTTAGCGACCGAGTCAAAACCCGGTCAAAGATATTTTCGAATCATGTGAGTCAGCCGTGACACCTCACGTGGCTGATTCGAGCTCCAATACTACAAAAAATCAGCTACACAAAATATTAAACAAATCCGTTTAAGGATAGGATTCGATCTCAAGTAGGAATTCTATCCGAAAACCGAATCGAACACTCGACCGAGCTAGGACACTCGGCCGAGCAGCCCATACTAGCCGAGATTCCCTTTCTTCTTTTCCAAGTAAACGGAATTCTCGTTCTTCTCAGCCTCTCACGTTTCCTATCCTAAGCGGTAGTTCTAACTCAAACACTTCTCCTAGCCAAGGTCGGAAATATTCCTATAAATAGGCCCCTTGCACAACTCAAAATTCATTCAGAAATATTCACATCGATTCATACACATACATCAACTCTTCACACATAAACATAAACTCCTTACACTTAGCATCGAGAAACCGATAGTACATCCAAAACCCGAACCGGCCCCGATACCCGTCACCCTTCACGTCCCAAACCAAAACCACCACAACTCACCAACATTAAACTCGACGCTCCCGTGCCATAGCCACATTCCTACGAGCTCCGATCCGAGTACACAAAAGCATGTAGGTTGAGGGTGTAACCAAACCCGACCTCTCTTTTTCTCTCTTCTTCTTCTTCTCGTCCTTCCCTCGTTTTTTCTTTCTTTTTTCGTCCGTCAGTTTTTCTTACGGGTCGTCGGTCGTCAATTTTTTATGGGTCGTTTGTTGTTTTTTATTTCTAATATCGATATTACTAAAACTATTTTCATATAACAAACATTCTTAAAAATACGATATGAACTCTATAGTCGAATATCGTATTAAAAAGAATTAAATTAAATCTCGTCGATGCTAAAAAATCGTTACATCTTTTTACAAAAGCCAACGATTTTAACGCGGAGAGAATTAACATCTTTTTTTTCTCTGTTTCGTTCAAATTCTTTTCAAAACAATTTTACAAAACTTTTTCTAAAAATCATTCCAAGAATTCGATATCGATTTCATAGTCGAATATCGAATACGACGAATATCGAAAATATTAAATCGAGTGCAAATTGTGCAATATTTGTACGCGATTTAATAAAGCATCGAATTTTCAAAAAACCGGTTTCGAAAACAGGCCGGGATGCGAGTCGCGCGCATCCCGGGCGAGACGCGCGGCCGGGTGAAGAACGCGACGCGATTTTCCTTTTTATTTATCTTTCGAACTTCGTTTTTTAGACAAAACAACGTCTATTAGCAATATTTTCAGATTTTGACTAATATTTTCTCGACCTCGCATATTCATCATATTTGCTATATTTTTATACACAATTCGATACTAACTCGTTTGTTCATCCTTTGTAGCAAATTCATCTTTTTTATTTATTTTATTATACTAAAACGAATCTCACATGCTAAATTCAACTTTGACGTTAATTTTCATGCATTAAACCGACTTAGCAACCCATTCAATTCCTCGCATGCTTAGGAAAACAATGTTTGCATATCATTCATCGTATTACTAACGCGCGTATTAAAAAATCAAACGATATCTTAGTAGAGGCCGCTAATGTGCGGGCGGGGTTGGGTGTTCTTTGTGAACTTCTCAACACGTACCCTCACCCCTTACTCAGAACCTTGGTTTCCGGATGTCCGAAACCATTGGCAACGGGAGTCATTCAATACACGGTATCCGATCAAGTCGGTATCGGTATTAAATGCAAAGGGACGAACCCGATAAACTCTGACATCGGAAATGGGCCGTATTTTGTACACGGCCCACTACGACATAGAGTGGGTTCGAACGGGCCCGAACTCCCACAAAGTTCGGTGGCGACTCCAACTTCGATTTAAATTTCAATTTGACCATCTCATATGGAGATTCATTCGCCTCCCCAAACCCGCGCGTGGCCGCATCGGGGTGGACCTATGTCATGTCCACAACATGACAGGATCTTTAGCAGAATACATAGGTTTTTGGTAAATTCTGAATGGATGGATGTTTTTCTTAATATGAACGCCCATTTCCATTCCCCAGGTCTGTTCGATCACTGTCCATGTGTGATTTCTAATATAAAATTGTAGGCTGGCAGAGGGTGAAGGTTCATGAATTTTTCTATGTGGGGAAAAGCTCCGTCCTTTTTGCCAATTGTGTCTGAAGTTTGGAGCAGGAGGTATGAGGGATATAAGATGTTTTCGGTAGTGAAAAGACTTAAAGATCTGAAGCTGTCATTGCGTCAATTGAATGCTGAATGTTACTCAGACATTGAATGTCGGACTGCACAATCTGAGCTGCAGCTTGCAGAAGTTCAAACCATGCTAATTTCTGATCCGTTGAGTGAGTCGCTGATTGAGGAGGAAAGAAGGCTTACCAGTACGCTTAATGATCAGTTGTTAGCTAGAAATAGCTTCTTGAGTCAAAAAACAAACATGAAATGGATAGAAGATGAGGATAATAACACGGCATTCTTTCATGGTATGATGAAGAAGAGATACAACAGCAACAAGGTTATTCAGATTGAGAACAAGAATGGGGTTCTCAGGACTGATGCGGAAGGGATACAAAAGGCGTTTCTGGAGTACTATGAAGAACTCCTTGGAACCAGTTCTCCTACAGAGCCGGTTAAGCATCAGGTCATGGCAAAAGGGCGGGTCTGTACTACCAGTCAGGCTGCTGATTTGTCCAGAGAGTTGTCGAATGAAGAAATAAAGCAGGTTTTTTTTAGTATTCCACCTGAAAAAGCACCCGGACTAGATGGTTCTCAAGTTCTTTCTTCAAAGAAAGTTGGTCGGTAATTGGCCCGGATATTTGTGGAGCAATTCATGAATTTTTCGGGTCAAATTCTCTCTTATCTCAGATAAATGCTACAAATTTCAGTCTAATACCGAAATGCGACATGCCAACGAGTGTAAAACAGTTTCGTCCTATTTCCTGTTGCAATATGATATACAAAGTTATTTCCAAGCTTCTTTGTAACAGATTGGCTGCGGTTATTCCAGACCTTGTTGGTGAAAATCAAAGTGCTTTTGTGAAGGGTAGGTCGATTATAGAAAATGTCCTTATTTGCCAAGATATTGTACAACACTATAATAGAGCCTCCTCCTCTCCTCGTTGTTTATTCAAGATAGGTCTCCAAAAAGCTTACGATTCCATTGAATGGTCGTTCTTGGAGCAAATTCTTGAGGGTTTGAATATCCCGACGAGCTTCAGATCCAAAGTTATGGCTTGTGTGACCTCTCCTTCTTATTCTTTGTGTCTGAATGGCAGCTGTTTTGGATATTTCAAGGGTAAAAGAGGCTTGAGACAAGGGGATCCTATTTCTCCCCTTCTGTTCACCCTTTGTATGGACTATCTGACTAGGATGATGGCTTATGCTACTGAGAAGTGGCCTTTTCAGTATCACCCACTTTGTAAGAGTTTGAAACTAACCCACCTTATGTTTGCATATGATCTTCTCATGTTCTGTAAGGGGAATAGTAGCTCGATTATGCTCCTGATTAGGGCCTTTTCATCCTTCTCCAGAGCCTCGGGGCTCACGATGAATGGCTCTAAATCTGAGGTTTTCTTTAATTGGGTTAATGAGAATATTCGGTCCGATATAAAACAGGTTGTGGGATTCACTGAGGGCTCCATGCCTTTTAGATATTTGGGAGTGCCAATTCAAGCGGGAAGGCTGACAAAACTCAAGTGCAACACGCTGATTGAAAGAATTATAAAGAGAGTTAGAAGCATTGGTGCTCGGAAATACTCTTATGCAGGTAGACTGGTTATTGTTAATTCCATTTTGAACACCTTACATTCTTATTGGGCTAGCATTTTTGAACTACCTAAGGCGATCATTAGGAGAATTGAAGGCATTTGCAGGAACTTCCTTTGGGACGGGTCTTCTGAGTATATAAGGGTCCTCCTTGTTTCTTGGGAGACTATTACATTGGATAAGCAAGAGGGTGGCCTAGGAGTTAGAAAAGTAGAGATTATGAACTTAGCTGCTATTACCAAACTGGTCCATTGGATCTATCAGTATGAGGAGCGATTATGGGTTAAGTGGATTAATAGCATCTACCTAAAAGGACAGGATTGGGAGACCTATCAGGCTCCAAATACTGCTTCTTGGGCGTGGAAACGCATTTGTAAGATAAAGGACAAGGTCAAGCATGGTTTTCCTAATGGAATATGGCAAGGTGATACTAATGAGTATTTGATTAAAGATGGTTATAAGTGGCTTAGGGGGCTCCATCCTACCGTGGAATGGCATTCAATTGTCTGGAACGGTTGGAATGACCCTAAGCAAGCTTTTGTTACTTGGTTAGTGAAGCAGGGGGGCCTGAATTGTAGGGGAAAATTGTATGATCTGGGATTTTGTCAGGATAAGGAATGCTGTCTTTGTGAGAGTGGAACAGAAACATTTGAGCATTTATTTTTTGAGTGCTATTACAATTCCATGGTGATTAAGCACGTTGAGAACTGGTGTGGATTTAGATTAAATGTTACCATGGCAGGATCAGGACATCTTACCTTGAAATATAAACTACATACGATCCCGTGGACTGCTACACATTATCAGGTCTGGATGCAGAGGAATAATGCAAGGATGAATTATGTTCTACAGATCCCTAAACTGGTGGCAAATTTGATCATTCAATAGGCGAAGAAGAGAATCGCGGCTAAATGCCCTACCCAGAATAAAGAGGATATCCGTTGGAGAAGAATATGGGGCATCTGAAGATTCTTTTTTTTAGATGTTTCATTTATGAGTTATTCCTGCTTGTATTTGGTCAGTTAGAAATGATCTGTTGTAAATTCTTTTGATTTATATACCACTTCACATTTTACCAAAAAAAAAAAAATGTTCACCTGATTTCACTGGTTATTGGGTGTTTCGCCTTTTGATAAGTGTATTTTGTAGTGCCTATTTTGTTGTGTTTTGTCCCTTTTTACCTTGTGAAATCGCTCTTTGAAGCGGTTTCTGGCCTACTCATGCTTCCTTTAGTTTGTTTTAGGTTCCCGAGACCGTTCATGGAGAATTTGAACGATTCCGACTCGTTTCACACACTTTTGGAGCCAACGAAGAGAAGGAACGATCACTCGGTGCCTTGGATTCGATCCTGAGATCTTGGGACCCATTCCCGAGCCCCTTAGACTCGATCCCGAGCCCCGAGAATCGACGGGAAGCCCACGAGAAGCAAGGAGGGACCTTAGAGACTATAATGGAGGCCTACAAGGTCCTTCCCGGGCGGGAAGGGTAGCCATCCCGACCGGGAAGGAGTGCGCAATTGGAGTGGCTGCTGTTTGGTCGTCCCGACCGGGAAGGATGGCCCATCCCGACTGGGACCAATCCTTCCCGACCGGGATGGAGTAGCTGTAGCCGCGTGACTTTCTTTTCTTCTCCTTCACTCTTGTAACCTTATAAATACTCCTCCATTGTATTGTTTAAGCATCTTACATTACCCTAGATTATTTTAGACCTCTCTTTAACATTCAAAACCCTAATTAGCGTCTCTTCATCTCTAGTTTAGTTTCATATTAATCCTTAGATAATCTTAGTTTAATCTAGTCGATTAGTCTTGTATTAAGGAATTTCTTCAAGATTCATCCAAGATTGACAACCTTGGGAGTTTCATTTGGGTTTATCTTTTCAATACAAGTTCTCAACTTTTGTTATCCTTGTTAGTAGGTATAATCTCTTTTCTCTTAATCTTTGTTTAATCTTTCAAGTTTGAATCTTCATTCATTGTTTATTATTCTTGTTAGTTGATTATGAATGTTTGGATGTTTACTTTGATTACTCTTATCATTGCTATAGTTAGTTTCATAATGAGTGAGTAGATTCCTTGTGGGGTTAGTAGGGAGATTAGGTGTGGATTATGGGTGATTAGAGTTTGATTGTGGGTAAAGGTGATTCCTTTGTTGCTAGTCACTTATTGAGCACACTATGTGTTTGTTGTATTGCTTGTGTGTGTAGTAGTGGCCAATGCTTCTCATACTTGTATTCCTCTTCTCATTGTTTGACTAATTTGTGATTGAATCCTTGCGTTTTGAGTAACATCTAGCATGAGTGTTCGGGTCTAGTCTTTGACACGAGGCTTTGGCGCGAGAGCGCAAACCGACCTTAGTAACTAAGAGACACCTACACCCTTGATTACCCAATCATCCTACCACACTTATGAACCCGACCTAACCCTACTCCCTTTCATATTTGATTTATCCACCTCTTTAGCCATCTTTTCTAGTTTGTTAGTGTCTTAAATCTTTAGTTGTTTCGATTAGCTTATGCCATACATAGTACATTGTTAGTCCATTTTCATCACCTTCAACCATCATAATTTGTCAATTATCGTCTTCTTTGTGTTGTCTTGGTAGCCTAGTCTTGTTTTTAGGTAGACCTAGTCTAGACATTACATAACCGTCTCCGTGGACACGACCCGACTTACCCTAGCTACCGTTAGGATTAGTTGGTTATTACTTGACGGTGGGAACCACGGCAAAGCCTTACCACCAATTTGTCGCCGTTGCTGGGGACGGTGCATGTTTAGACTTAGTTTGCTTACTAGCTAGACTTAGTTACCCTTCTTGTGCTCTTCTTCTATCTCTTGTGCATATTTAGTAGTCTTTTTCTTTATTTTTATCATTTTCTTTCTTCTTTGTCTCCCGTTGTGCTTGTTTATTGTCTTTGCCTAGTGCCCATAAAGCACTAGGTGTTCTTACGTTTGTTCGAGTGTGTAGTGTATGCCTAGGAGGAGAGGCGATTTCTTTCTCTTCAATCCAGAGCCGGAAAGACTCTTTAGAGCCTTTCGCCAACGGACGATTGACCGGGTTAGAACCTCTCAACCAAGTGCTAGCAATACCAATCAAGAACAAGCTCAAGGTTCTGACTTGAACGGGATACCTCGAGAGACGGCCGAAGGGAATTTCATCAATCCTTTCGGTACTTCTAGTCCTAGTTCTCCTTCTACATCTACATCAACACCGTCTACACCAACATCTCCTAGCATATCCAATCATGCCTAAGATTTCTTCTCATTCAACCTTTACGAAAGATATTTTGCCCTGTCCGACCGTTTTACCGGAGGCATATACCGGCAACTTTGTGGCAAAAACGTAATTCATCCAATTGGTCGAGAGAAGTCAATTTAGTGGGTTACCAACCGAAGATCCTCATCAACACATGGAAACCTTTTCGGATTATTGCGATGCTATCTCACAAACGGGAATAACCCAAGATCAAATCCGGTGGGTGTTATTTCCTTTCTCTTTAATCGGTAAAGCTAAGCAATGGTTCAAGGGATTAGACAAGGCGACTCTTGGTATTGATACTTGGAAGAAGCTAGCCTTAGCTTTCTACCAACAATTTTATCCCCCGGAGAAGACAAATCTATTGAGAGCTTCTATCACCGGATTTCAACAACGGGATGAAGAAAGCCTCTATGAATCGTGGGAAAGATTCAAAGCCTTGATCCTCTCTTGTCCTCACCATGGTCTATCACAATGGTTCGTAGTTCAACAGTTTTGGAACGGGTTATATGAAGACTCAAGGGCCTTTCCCAACATGGGATCGAACGGAAGATTTTCCGAGGTGGATGATGACCAAACTTGGTCAAGAATCGAGGAGATGGCGGTACACAACTCCCAATACTCAAGGCCTAGAAAGGGGAATCGAGGAGGAAGGCACGAGATTGATGCCATCACACAATTAAGCATTGATCTTGGAGCTCAATTAAAAACCCACATGGAATCTATTGACAAGAAGCTCCAAAGCCATTTTGATCAAGGTCAAAGTGCAAGTGCCTCCCACCAACATTCAATTAAACAAGTCAATGCTTTGGGAGTTGTATCTCCTACACCTTATTATGGGATGTGCGATATTTGCGGGATAGTTGGACATGAGCCTATACATTACCGAGGTAGTATTGAGCAAGTGAACGCCTTTCAAGCGTTCAAGCAAGGTGCCCCCTATCCTCATATGTTTCAAGCTTCCCAACAACAATCTCTACAACACCGTCCATATGTGCCACCTCCCTTAAGGGACAACAACCAAGGTTACCAAGGTTATGTGGGTAACCCAAGGCCATTCAACAACTTCAAGCAACATAACCAAGGTAACTTCAACAACAATCAAGGGTTCCAACAAGGGAACTTCAATCAAGGTGGTTTCCAAGGAAACCAACACAATCAAGGACACCAAAACTACAACCATGGCAACAATCAAGGCCTTAATCAAGGCAACTCTCATGGGTTCCAAGGGAACCATCAACAACAACAAGAAACTCAAGGTTCTCGACATGAGAACAAGCCAAGGAGCCGGTCTCCGATTCATGATTATGGTACTCCCTTAGCACTCACCGATACTCCGCACAATCCACAATCTCCACCTCGAGATTTTGACATGCAAAAATCTATGATGGATGTGCAAAAGAGTAACCAAGAAATGCAAAGAAGCCAAATGGAGATACTAAGAAACCAACAAGAGTTCTTTGCTCATATTCAATGGGAGAACATAGCAAGAGATGCTCATATGAAGATGCTCGAGACACAAATAGCTCAAGTTGCTTCGGGAAGCTCTTCAAGGCAAAATGGACAACTACCTCCTCAAGGTGAAACGGCAAAATTTGAGCATGTGAATGCTATTACCACGGGGAGTGGTGCATCTTATGATTCCCCTTTAAACCCGATTGAGCAACAAGCAATGAAAGAAGTTGCATCTCTAACTCAAGAATATTCAAGCTTGGAAAATCCAATGATGGAGCAAGTTTTGTGGGAGATTGAGAAACCCCATGAAGACAAGCTTCCCCCACTTCAAGGAAAAGACAAGGGTAAAGGGAAAATATCAATTGAAAAGTCCAACCTTAATGAGCAAGACAAGGTGCGTATCAAGTTGCCTTTCCCAACAAGGCAAATGAAGACCAAGGTGGATATTCAATATGACAAGTTCCTAGACATTGTGAAGAAATTGGATTTGAGTGTCCCGTTTACCGAGCTACTTACCCAAATCCCGGCATATGGAAGATTCATGAAAGAAATCTTGGCTAGGAAGAGATCCGTCGACAAGGAAGAGACTATATCGTTCACAAGAGTGGTGAGCGAGCTTATTCAAGGTCCTACGCTTCCCAAGTTGAAGGATCCGGTTAGTTTCTCGATCCCGTGTACCATAGGCAACTTCAAGATTGAGAGAGCGCTATGTGATTTGGGT
Organism: Agrostemma githago; assembly: GCA_958450325.1. Taxonomy (NCBI): domain Eukaryota; kingdom Viridiplantae; phylum Streptophyta; class Magnoliopsida; order Caryophyllales; family Caryophyllaceae; genus Agrostemma; species Agrostemma githago. The sequence continues at coordinate 32,371,202 of OY288256.1, forward strand.
GCGAGTGTAAGCATCATTCCCTATTCCATTTGTGAGCGACTCGGGATGGAGGAGCTCAAGTGTACTTCCATTACACTCCAAATGGCCGATAGTTCACTCAACAGACCATTAGGGATGTTAGAGGATGTGCCAATAAGAATTGGGAAGTACTTCATTCCGGTCGAATTCCTTGTACTTGACATGCCGGAAGATGCTATCACTCCCATTATCCTTGGGCGCCCATTTCTACATACCGCCGGTGCTATGATTGATGTGAAGAATGGTAGGATCACATTTGAGCTAGGCGACGAGAAACTCGTGTTTGACCTTCAAGGCAACACCTCGCCTACTAATGATGAGTCTTGTAAAATGATCCACGCCATGAAAGACATCGATCTAAGGGATGAGTCAGGTAAAAGCTTGAAGAATGACTTCTATGAGCTTGAGGATGATGATTCCAAGCTTGGGGCGGATGAGTGCCCATATCATGAGTTTGAAGAAAAGTTCCAAGACAAGAAGAAAGATGAGCCTCCCTTGGGGCCACATGAAGATAGATGGACGTTTGGTATATACCGAAGGATCGAAAGTACAAGTTCAAGCCATTGAACTTAGTAGATCGGGATGCCCCGGGAACGTCAAGACAAGGTTGTGAAGAACCTTGTAATGTGGATGGTTACACCACAAGCTTGATTGAAGACTTCGCAAGGGCCTTCGATTTGTTTCTTCGTGCCCTTGATGGCGATGGAATCAGTTGCAAGGTTGTTGAAAAAGAATTGAAGAATGCACCATCCTTGGTTTGACGGAGTTCCAAAAGAACCGTCTTATTGTATATATCTCTTTCTTGTAGTTCCTTTGAGTTTTGTGAATTCTTGTAATTTGGTATTTTTTATGAGCGATGTGAGGGAGGGATTTTGATGAATGTTTTGAGCCTATTTGATAGGTGTGAAGTGAAGATGAACCAAAGAGAGGAATGGTTGTGGATAGAGTTTGGATTGTGAGCTAGGGAGTCGGTTTTTGAAGCTTTGGATAAGCTTTTGGGGTTATGGAGAGTTAGAAGACTCTTCCCGGCCGAGAAGAGAGCATCCCAACCGGGAAGGATGAGGCGTCCCGACCGGGAAGGAGTCATCCCGATCGGGATGAGGGCACCAAAATTCGAGCTTTCTGGAGTATGATCCCGACCGGCATGGGAGCTTCCCGACCGGGAAGGACATGTCATCCCGACCGGGACCATCCATCCCGACCGGGATGGTCCCCTGCTTCTCTTTTTGCCTCTTCTTTGTCTTGTGAGCCCACCCAACCACTTTATACCCCCTCCCAACCTCCCTACCTATCCTTGCTCATATCATATGACCTTACACTTCGTATACATACCCTCACCTCATCTTATCTTCACTACATACCGATCATCACATCAAATCCCGCGTCCTTCTACCATTGCAAGCTTAATACTTCAACCATACGTGCTTATCACGATTGAAGAGGAATAGAAATGACGAAGACTAGCTATGTGCCGATATTGAACTATGAGACGATGGAGCGAGTGAGTTGCTAACCTATGGGTACGACAACTATCCTTTATTTTCTGTCTTTTATCGCTTGTCTTCCTTTGTTTGTTCCCTTCCTCTTATGCACTTTTGTGTCATGGTGGCCCTCGGGGCCTTGGTAGTTATTTCTCCCGACTCTCGATGACGTGACTACGTCGAGAGTCATTTCAAAATCCAAATTTACAAGTCTTTTCACTTTATTTTTCACTTTTTAGGATTTAGTCGAATTTGGACGGAATCTGGGCTAGGTGACTTGATTACACCTAGTCCTCCCCTTCCATTTCCTTTTATTTGTTTATTTTTATTTCTTCCCCCCTTCCATATCTTTTCTTGTCTCGGCCCATGGTGACTTGACTACACCCCGGCCGGACACATTCTACCGTTTTCTCCGCTTTTCTTTTTGATTTTTTTTACCTTTATTTTCGTAGTTTTCTTTTCTTTTTGGTGTCTCCACACACTACGATCGAGCATGAGGACATTGCTCGGTTTAAGTGTGGGGGAGCGATATCCTATCGTAGTTAGTTTTATTTTCGTAGTTTTTTCGAAAAATCTTGAAAACCCTAAAAATTTGAAAAAAATTCACAAAAAATCAAAAAGATTTTCTTTTGTGTGTTTTCCTTCTGTGTCGTTATGTCGTATATTTGTTGTGTTGTGCGTGTTTTGCCTCCCTTTTTCCTTATAGGTTGCTTAATCACCGTTAGCTTTGGAGAGCTTTCAAGACATCCGGTAACATCTCTTTATCTCTTTTCCCTCGTTGTTGCTTGTGGAGTTTGAAGGAGATTGGTGATAACGTGTGCTAGGGTGGAGCTTTGTGCATATTTGTGGTGATTGGTCGTTTATTCGAAAGTTCGGGGTGGTGTTTGTTCTCTTGTTTGTGTTTGTTTTGTTTTGTCTTGTTCTGTTGTCTTTATCTCTTTTTCTTTCGTTTTTGTCGCATCTTTGTTTTGTGATATGTAGTTGAGTCTAGTGTGTAAAAAGGTTTTCGAAAACCCGGTTTTGAGGCTAGTGTGCAAGTGTTTACTTTTCCTTTCTAGTAGTATGAATCGAATCTTGGACTTTAGTCTAGTAGAATGACCCTAAATCAATAGTTTTGTTGGTCCTTTACCTTGAGTCCACCTAGTCTACTAGGGATTTACTACGGGATTCGCATTTGACAATTATGACCACCCATGGTGTGAAAAGGCCTTGGTTGTCGAGTCCCGTCTCTTAGGTGACCATGTCCGGAATTGTTTAATTAGTCCAAGTTCTCCCTTTTTTGTGGGTTTGAAGGGAAAGCGCGCTCCCGACTCACCCATTCCCCTACCTCCTACACATATCCACAAAATAAAGTTGCAAATTGTTGAAGTCTCTTTCTTAGTTGCAAAGAAATGCCTACAACTCAAATCTAGCCAAGAGGGCAAACAAAGAAAAAGAAAGAAAATGAAAGAAAGAAAAGGCACAAAAGCCAAAAAGAAAATACAAAACAAGAAAAAAATAAATGGCATAGCAACACGAAAAGCAAAAATGCAAAAGATAGAAAATGCCAAAGAAAATTGCCACACAAAAAGAACCTCACCCCTCAAAAATAAGCCTTTTTTCGACTATTACCGTGAAGAGCCTACCAAAGGACCGAGTCCCTAGGAAGGATGATAGCGGTAATGGTCGGTCTTCCCTCAATTTGCACTCTTATCCACCTTTTTACTTGGACTAGTTGAGCGGTTTTGGGCATGGGACGACCCTCTTTGCTCATCGCTAAAGGGGGCGGGGTCTCACTTACCTACAGTGTCGACTAACACCGTGGTTCATCCTTTTTCCATCCCGCCGATCGTCCCGTAGTACGTTCTTAGAAGGCTAGGAGGACCTAGGTAAGTTACCAACATTTTTATTGCTTTGTTGTCATACTATTAGGGTTTAGTTCATTTCGATTTGTATGATTAGCTTGGGAACGTTGTCGCTTGCCTTGAGTCCTAAAACGGCGCTTCTTTCACCGCTTGTTTGAGGAAAGCGGTATTTATTTCCTTTTGGGTGCAACCGATTATTTGTTTGTTTGTATGTTTGTTTGTTTATGTGTTTTTGTGTCCGGTTGCATCCACGGTTTTGTCGCAAGACCTTACTTGCCTTGCGGAATGCACTTTTCCACTAAGGGTACTCGCGTGAGTTGAAAGGGCGTAGGGTGCGCTAATACCCACTCGGTTAGTAGTCTAGTTTCTTTTAGTTTTTAGTTAGTTGGTGCTAACTCGAGGGCAAGTAAGGGTTAAGTGTGGGGGAGTTGATAAGTGTATTTTGTAGTGCCTATTTTGTTGTGTTTGGTCCCTTTTTACCTTGTGAAATCGCTCTTTGGAGCGGTTTCTGGGCTACTCATGCTTCCTTTTGTTCGTTTTAGGTTCCCGAGACCGTTCATGGAGAATTGGAACGATTTCGACTCGTTTCACACACTTTTGGAGCCAACGAAGGGAAGGAACGATCACTCGGTGCCTTGGATTCGATCCCGAGATCTTGGGACCCATTCCCGAGCCCCTTAGACTCGATCCCAAGCCCCGAGAATCGACAGGAAGCCCACGAGAAGCAAGGAGGGACCTTAGAGACTATAATGGAGGCCTACAAGGTCCTTCCCGGGCGGGAAGGGTAGCCATCCCGACCGGGAAGGAGTGCGCAATTGGAGTGGCTGCTGTTTGGTCGTCCCGACCGGGAGGAGGTCATCCCGACCGGGATGGATGGCCCATCCCGACCGGGATCAATCCTTCCCGACCGGGATGGAGTAGATGTAGCCGCGTGACTTTCTTTTCTTCTCCTTCACTCTTGTAACCTTATAAATACTCCTCCATTGTATTGTTTAAGCATCTTACATTACCCTAGATTATTTTAGACCTCTCTTTAAAATTCAAAACCCTAATTAGCGTCTCTTCATCTCTAGTTTAGTTTCATATTAATCCTTAGATAATCTTAGTTTAATCTAGTCGATTAGTCTTGTATTAAGGGATTTCTTCAAGATTCATCCAAGATTGACAACCTTGGGAGTTTCATTTGGGTTTATCTTTTCAATACAAGTTCTCAACTTTTGTTATCCTTGTTAGTAGGTATAATCTCTTTTCTCTTAATCTTTGTTTAATCTTTCAAGTTTGAATCTTCATTCATTGTTTATTGTTCTTGTTAGTTGATTATGAATGTTTGGATGTTTACTTTGATTACTCTTATCATTGCTATAGTTAGTTTCATAATGAGTGAGTAGATTCCTTGTGGGGTTAGTAGGGAGATTAGGTGTGGATTATGGGTGATTAGAGTTTGATTGTGGGTAAAGGTGATTCCTTTGTTGCTAGTCACTTATTGAGCACACTATGTGTTTGTTGTATTGCTTGTGTGTGTAGTAGTGGCCAATGCTTCTCATACTTGTATTCCTCTTCTCATTGTTTGACTAATTTGTGATTGAATCCTTGCGTTTTGAGTAACATCTAGCATGAGTGTTCGGGTCTAGTCTTTGACACGAGAGTGCGGACTTTAGCTTTGGCGCGAGAGCGCAAACCGACCTTAGTAACTAAGAGACACCTACACCCTTGATTACCCAATCATCCTACCACACTTATGAACCCGACCTAACCCTACTCCCTTTCATATTTGATTTATCCACCTCTTTAGCCATCTTTTCTAGTTTGTTAGTGTCTTAAATCTTTAGTTGTTTCGATTAGCTTATGCCATACATAGTACATTTTTAGTCCATTTTCATCACCTTCAACCATCATAATTTGTCAATTATCGTCTTCTTTGTGTTGTCTTGGTAGCCTAGTCTTGTTTTTAGGTAGACCTAGTCTAGACATTACATAACCGTCTCCGTGGACACGACCTGACTTACCCTAGCTACCGTTAGGATTAGTTGGTTATTACTTGACGGTGGGAACCACGGCAAAGCCTTACCACCAATTTGGCGCCGTTGCTGGGGACGGTGCATGTTTAGACTTAGTTTGCTTACTAGCTAGACTTAGTTACCTTTCTTGTGCTCTTCTTCTATCTCTTGTGCATATTTAGTAGTCTTTTTCTTTATTTTTATCATTTTCTTTCTTCTTTGTCTCCCGTTGTGCTTGTTTATTGTCTTTGCCTAGTGCCCATAAAGCACTAGGTGTTCTTACGTTTGTTCGAGTGTGTAGTGTATGCCTAGGAGGAGAGGCGATTTCTTTCTCTTCAATCCAGAGCCGGAAAGACTCTTTAGAGCCTTTCGCCAACGGACGATTGACCGGGTTAGAACCTCTCAACCAAGTTCTAGCAATACCAATCAAGAACAAGCTCAAGGTTCTGACTTGAACGGGATACCTCGAGAGACGGCCGAAGGGAATTTCATCAATCCTTTCGGTACTTCTAGTCCTAGTTCTCCTTCTACATCTACATCAACACCGTCTACACCAACATCTCCCGCATATCCAATCATGCCTAAGATTTCTTCTCATTCAACCTTTACGAAAGATATTTTGCCCTGTCCTACCGTTTTACCGGAGGCATATACCGGCAACTTTGTGGCAAAAACGCAATTCATCCAATTGGTCGAGAGAAGTCAATTTAGTGGGTTACCAACCGAAGATCCTCATCAACACATGGAAACCTTTTCGGATTATTGCGATGCTATCTCACAAACGGGAATAACCCAAGATCAAATCCGGTGGGTGTTATTTCCTTTCTCTTTAATCGGTAAAGCTAAGCAATGGTTCAAGGGGTTAGACAAGGCGACTCTTGGTATTGATACTTGGAAGAAGCTAGCCTTAGCTTTCTACCAACAATTTTATCCCCCGGAGAAGACAAATCTATTGAGAGCTTCTATCACCGGATTTCAACAACGGGATGAAGAAAGCCTCTATGAATCGTGGGAAAGATTCAAAGCCTTGATCCGCTCTTGTCCTCACCATGGTCTATCACAATGGTTCGTAGTTCAACAGTTTTGGAACGGGTTATATGAAGACTCAAGGGCCCTTCCCAACATGGGATCGAACGGAAGGTTTACCGAGGTGGATGATGACCAAACTTGGTCAAGAATCGAGGAGATGGCGGTACACAACTCCCAATACTCAAGGCCTAGAAAGGGGAATCGAGGAGGAATGCACGAGATTGATGCCATCACACAATTAAGAATTGATCTTGGAGCTCAATTAAAAACCCACATGGAATCTATTGACAAGAAGCTCCAAAGCCATTTTGATCAAGGTCAAAGTGCAAGTTCCTCCCACCAACATTCAATTAAACAAGTCAATGCTTTGGGAGTTGTATCTCCTACACCTTATTATGGGATGTGCGATATTTGCGGGATAGTTGGACATGAGCCTATACATTGTCGAGGTAGTATTGAGCAAGTGAACGCCTTTCAAGCGTTCAAGCAAGGTGCCCCCTATCCTCGTATGTTCCAAGCTTCCCAACAACAATCTCTACAACACCGTCCATATGTGCCACCTCCCTTAAGGGACAACAACCAAGGTTACCAAGGTTACCAAGGTTATGTGGGTAACCCAAGGCCATTCAACAACTTCAAGCAACATAACCAAGGTAACTTGAACAACAATCAAGGGTTCCAACAAGGGAATTTCAATCAAGGTGGTTTCCAAGGAAACCAACACAATCAAGGACACCAAAACTACAACCATGGCAACAATCAAGGCCTTAATCAAGGCAACTCTCATGGGTTCCAAGGGAACCATCAACAACAACAAGCAACTCAAGGTACTCGACATAAGAACAAGCCAAGGAGCCGGTCTCCGATTCATGATTATGGTACTCCCTAGCACTCACCGATACTCCGCACAATCCACAATCTCCACCTCGAGATTTTGACATGCAAAAATATATGATGGATGTGCAAAAGAGTAACCAAGAAATGCAAAGAAGCCAAATGGAGATGCTAAGAAACCAACAAGAGTTCTTTGCTCATCTTCAAAGGGAGAACATAGCAAGAGATGCTCATATGAAGATGCTCGAGACCCAAATAGCTCAAGTTGCTTCGGGAAGCTCTTCAAGGCAAAAGGAGCAACTACCTCCTCAAGGTGAAACGGCAAAATTTGAGCATGTGAATGCTATTACCACGAGGAGTGGTGCATCTTATGATTCCCCCTTAAACCCGATTGAGCAACAAGCAATGAAAGAAGTTGCATCTCCAACTCAAGAATATTCAAGCTTGGAAAATCCAATGATGGAGCAAGTTTTGTGGGAGATTGAGAAACCCCACGAAGACAAGCTTCCCCCACTTCAAGGAAAAGACAAGGGTAAAGGGAAAATATCAATTGAAAAGTCCAACCTTAATGAGCAAGACAAGGTGCGTATCAAGTTACCTTTCCCAGCAACAAGGCAAATGAAGACCAAGGTGGATGTTCAATATGACAAGTTCCTAGACATTGTGAAGAAATTGGATGTGAGTGTCCCGTTTACCGAGCTACTTACCCAAATCCCGGCATATGGAAGATTCATGAAAGAAATCTTGGTCTAATTTTATACTCCCTCCCTTCATAACCAAACACACCATTTGCTTTTTCACATTTGCCGAGACATGTTTTATACCATCAATATCTTTCATTTCGCTTTAGTAAAAATTATAAAAATTTGATATTCTTAATGAACTCGTAGAGACGAATCAAACAAGATCCCACATGACTATATTTGTTCTTGTAGATTGCCGAGAATATCGAAGATTCTCTTAACACGTGAATAGTGTCAAAAAGAGATATGGTGTGTTTGGATATGAAGGGAGGGAGTAGCATGTACTGAGGAAATGATTAGAGTATTCTGTTAGCTTCTCCGTTGAAATGCAGTAGTAATTTGTTTCACTCATGTTGTATAGCAATTTGTTTCACCCATTACTCATGCGCATCATTCAATTTATGATTATTTGCCAGTAGTTAGTATAGCTAATTTGATTTTTGTTTTTTAACTAATAATCTTATTTGATTCTAACTTTCTGCTTTCATTTTTAGGGTGGATGGTATGAGTGAAAAGGCTGCAAGTCCGATTGATGTTCCTTTCGGAGATAAAATGGAGACATCAGTGAAACAAACTAAACCCTCCAAACTCTCCAAAAGTCTTAAACCCAAGGTCTCTGGTAAAATTTGTAAACGACAAAGAAAGTTAACTTCTCCTGTGTGGAGTCAATTTGAAATACAAGATGAACCTGATGAAAACGATAATCTTGTTTGCAAATGTAAGAAATGTACTAAAATGTTCATTGCTGAAAGTAAGAATAGTACTGGAAATTTGATTAGACATCTAAAGACATGCAAAGGCAACTCTTTTAGAGATATTGGTCAATTTATTCTCCAAAATAATGCTGGATCATTCGCTTCTAGGCTTCCTAAATTTTCCTTTGATGAATTTCGCCAATTGGTTGCTGTTGCCATAGCTAAGCATAATTTACCTCTTCAGCTAGTAGAGTATGAAGGAATAAGGAACTGTTTCTCTTATTTAAACCCTGATATTAATTTTTTTACTATGAATACAATTAAGTCTGACATCTTGAGGATTTATGATATAGAAAAAGAGAGACTTATTGGGTTATTTAAAAGAGCAAATGGAAGAATTTCCCTTACTTCTGATTGTTGGAGTTCTGTTACCACAGATGGGTACATTTCACTTACTTCCCATTTTATTGATGAGAAATGACAATTTCAAAAGCGTGTTCTTAAATTTAGTTTCTTGCCCCCTCCTCATACTGGTGCGGCTATGTCTGTTAAACTTTTTTCTTTACTCAATGAATGGGGTATAGAGGGTATAATAATGTCCATCACTTTGGATAATGCATCTGCTAATGATTCAATGGTTGAATCCTTAAAGCCTGATTTAAATTTGATGTGTAATGGTGATTACTTTCGTGTTCGTTGTTGTGCTCACATATTGAATTTGATTGTGCAAGAGGGGTTAAAAGATATGGATGATGCGATTATTAAAGTTAGGGATAGTGTTAAGTATAGCAAGGGTTCTCAATCTAGGAAGCATAGGTTTAAATCTAGTGTCCAACATGTTAATCTTGAGTCGGTCCTTGGATAAAGACAAGATGTTCCAACTTCTTGGAATTCCACCTTTCACATGCCGGAGAGTGCTCTATACTATCGAAGAGCTTTCAATAATCTTGCTAAAACTAACTTAAACTACATGCATTGTCCTACCGAAGCTGAGTGGGATAAGATTGAAAAAAATATGCAAATTTTTGAAAGTGTTTTATGATGTTACACGTGTGATAATTGTCGTTTGTAGTGCCTATTCTGTAGTGTTTTGGTCCCATTTTCCTTGTGGAACCGCTCCTTTGGAGCGGTTTATGGGCTTCTTATGTTTCCTTTAGCTCGTTTCAGGTTCCCGGGACCGTTCATGAAGAGTTGGAGTGATTCCGACTCAATACATATGCGTTTTGGAGCCAACGAAGCTAAGGAACGATGACTCGATGCCTTGGAATCGACCCCGAGACCTTGGGACCCAATCCCGAGCCTCCGAGACCCGATCCCGAGTCCCGAGAATCGATGAGAAGGCCATGAGAACCAAGGAGGGACCGAAAAGTTCATATTGGAGGCCTACAAGACTATTCTCGATCGGGTATGGCCTCATCCCGATCGGGAATAAAGAGGAAAGCAAGGAGCGACTACTGTGGGGTGTTCCCGATCGGGAACATAAAATCCCGATCGGGATTCTCCACTACCCCGATCGGGATTTCCTTTCCCGATCGGGATTGTCCCAGTTCAGCCCGTGTTCATTTCCTTTCAATTCCTTTCATTCTTAAACCCTTTATATACCCTTCTCTTGTAAGAAGACAAGGACTTATCATACCCTAGACTAGTTTAAGCCTCAAAAACCCTAGATTGATTCTCACTCATTAGCTTTAATCTTCTCTTAATTTTAGTTAATCTTTAGTTAATCCTTTGTAATTAGTGCTTGTATTAAGGGATTCTTGGAGATTGTCTCAAGCTTGACAACCTTGGGATTGTATTTGGGTTTCTCATTAATGCAAGATTGTTCCTTTTCTTCATCTAGTGTTGGTATAATCCTTTCTCATCCTTGTTCTTTGTTATTTATACAAGTTTGAATCTTTTCTTAGTGCTATTGTTATTGTTCTTGTTTGGATTTGTCATTATGGATATTTGGATGTTTGTCTTAGTTTCTCTTTTGATTGTTATTCTTCCTTTCATCATGAGTGAGTAGTCTTCTTGTGGGGTTATTAGGGGGATTAGGGGTAGATTATGGATAATTAGGGTTGATTAAGGGGATGGGGTGAATCTTTGTTGCTAGTCACATTGTGAGCACTCTATATGTTTGTTGTTATGCTTGTATGAGTAGTAGTGGCCAATGCTCCTTGTGCATGTGTTCATGAATCCATTGTTTGCCTATGATGTGGGAATGTTGAGAATAATCGTAGTTGCGAGAGCACGGATTAGGGTCTAAGTTGCGAGAGCCCGGACCCACCTTGACATCGGTTTAAGTTGCGAAAGCCCGGACCGACTCTAGACACTAGGAGACACCTTTACCCTTGATCACCCCAATTATCCTTCTACCTCTATGAACCCGACCTACCCCACTTCTTTCCATATTTGAGTTCACCGTTTTAGTTAGATATCGCTCTTCTAGTTTATTCCTCAGTTCGCTCATTAGTCTAGTTCTTACTCCTCCTCAATTGTTTCCTTTTTATAGCTTTCTTTGTGTTTGTTCGTGTGACTTAGCCTAGTTTTAGTGGACCTAGTCTAGACCTTACTCTACCGTCCCTGTGGATATCGACCCTACTTGCCCTAGCTACCCACTAGGAATAGTCGGTTTATTATTGACGGTTGGACTCACGGCAAATCCCTACCATCAATTTGGCGCCGTTGCCGGGGACGGTGCATTGTTTAGACTTAGTTTGCTTATTTCTAGACTTAGTTACCCCTCTTTGTGTTCTCCCATCTTCTCTTGTGTATATTCTCTTGATTTTTCTTCTTTCTTTAGTGTTATCTCTTCTTTTTCTCTTTGTCTCTAGTTGTGTTTGTTATTGTCGTTGCCTAGTGCCCATAAAGCACTAGGTGTTCTTACGTTTGTTCTAGTGTGTAGTGTATGCCTAGGAGGGGAGGCGACTTCTATCTCTTTAATCCAGAGCTGGAGAGACTCTTTCGAGCCTTTCGCCAACGGACGATTAATCGGGTTAGGATCTCTCAACCAAGTGCAAGCACCACTCATCAAGGGCAAGCCCAAAGAGCCGACTTGAGCATTTCACCTCGAGAGACGGCCGGAGGGACCTTCATCAATCCCTTCGGTGATTCTTCTCCTAATTCTCCCTCTTCATCTACATCAACACTCTCTACACCCCCATCCTCTCCCTTACATCCAAGAATGCCTAAGTTCTCCTCTCACTCCACATTCACCGAGGATGTCTTGCCGGGACCGAGTGCATTACCGGAAGCTTATACCGGAAATTTTGTGGCAAAGACTCAATTCATCCAACTTGTGGAGAGGAGCCCATTTAGTGGTTTGCCCACCGAAGACCCGCATCAACATATGGAGACCTTCTCCGATTATTGTGACGCTATATCTCAAACCGGGGTTACTCAAGACCAAATTCGTTGGGTACTCTTCCCGTTTTCTCTTATTGGAAAAGCGAAGCAATGGATTAAGAGTCTCGATAGGGCAACCATGGGTGTCGACACTTGGAAAAAACTTGCCTTGGCGTTCTACCAAAAGTTTTACCCTCCGGAAAAGACCAATATGCTTAGGGCCTCCATCACCGGTTTCCAACAAAGGGATGAGGAGAGTCTATATGAAGCTTGGGAGAGGTTTAAGTCTTTGGTAAGATCGTGCCCTCACCATGGACTCTCACAATGGTTCTTAGTACAACAATTTTGGAATGGACTTTATGAGGATTCGAGAGCCATTCTCAACATGGGCTCCAATGGTAGGTTTACCGAGGTCGATGACGACCAAACATGGACGAGAATCGAAGAGATGGCGGTGCATAATTCGCAATACTCTAGGCCTAGGAAGGCAAATCGGGGAGGTAGGCACGAGGTTGATGCTATCACTCAATTGAGCATTGACCTTGGAGCTCAACTAAAAACGCACATGGAGACTATTGACAAGAAGCTCCAAAGCCACCTCAACCAAGTCCAAGGCTCTAGTTCATCCCACCATCAACCGATTCAAGAAGTGAATGCTTTGGGGTTCGCACCTCCTACACCTTACTTTGGGATGTGTGACACTTGTGGAATCGTTGGCCATGACCCTATGAGTTGTAGAGGGAGTATTGAGCAAGTGAACGCCTTTCAAGCGTTCAAGCAAGGTGCTTCTTTCTCTAATCAATACCAAGCTTCCCAACAAGTCCCCCAACAACAAGCGTTTCACCATCAACAACAACCATCGTCCCTATGTTCCACCTCCCTTAAGGGACAACGATCAAAGTTACCAAGGTTATGTGGGTAACCGAAGACCCTTCAACAATTTCAAGCAAAATAACCAAGGCAACTTCAACAATAAGCAAGGGTTCCAACAAGGGAACTTCAATCAAGGATATCAAAACCACAACCAAGGGTTTCAAAATCACAATCAAGGAAATTCTCATGGGTTCCAAGGGAACCGTCAACAAGCAACTCACAATCAACAACAACAAAGCAAGCCTAGGAGCCGGTCTCCTATCCACGATTACGGTACCCCATTAGCCCTCACCGATACTCCGCATAATCCATCATCTCCACCACGTGATTTTGACATACAAAAGACTATGATGGATTTGCAAAAAAGCAATCAAGAAGTGAAGAACAATCAAATGGACATGTCAAGAAACCATCAAGAGCTCTTTACTTATGTTCGAGGGGAAAACGCTATGAGAGATACCCGGATGACGATACTCGAGAATCAAATAGCTCAACTTGCATCGGGAAGTTCCTCAAGGCAAAAGGGACAATTACCTTCTCAAGGCCAAGCACCGTCATATGAGCATGTAAATGCCATCACCACAAGGAGAGGTACATCCTATGACCCCCCTCCATTCCCTAATGATCAAGAGCCAATGCATGAACCAACAAAGAAATTGGCATCTCCAAGTCAAGAAGACTCAAGCTTTGATCGTCCAATTGAGGAACAAGTCTTATGGGAGGTCGAGAAGCCCCAAAAAGACAACCCTCCACCACCTCAAGAGAAAGAAAAAGGCAAAGGGAAAGTGTCGTTTGAGAAGTCTATCCCCATGGAGCAAAACAAGTACCAAGTGCAATTGCCTTACCCATCAAGGCAAATGAAGAGTAAGGAGGACTCTCAATATGACAAATTCCTTAATATCATGAAGAAGTTGGATGTCAATGTCCCATTCACCGAGTTACATACCCAAATCCCGGCATACGGAAAATTCATGCGGGAAATCCTAGCAAGGAAAAGATATATCGACAAGGAAGAGACGGTAGCGTTCACGAGGGTGGTGAGCGAGCTCATTCAAGGGTCCACGCTTCCGAAGTTGAAAGATCCGGGTAGTTTCTCAATCCCTTGCACCATTGGCAATTTTATGATCAACAATGCATTATGTGACTTGGGTGCGAGTGTGAGCGTCATTCCCTACACTATTTGTTGCCGACTCGGGATGAAGGAGTTGAAATGCACATCCATTACGCTCCGAATGGCCGACAAGTCTATTAACCGACCATTGGGAATGCTTGAGGATGTGCCGGTGCGAATAGGGAAATTCTTCATTCCGGTCGACTTCATTGTGCTCGATATGCCGGAAGATGCAAGCACTCCCATTATTCTTGGGCGCCCATTTCTACACTCCGCCGGTGCCATGATCGATGTGAAGAGGGGTAAGATCACATTTGAGTTGGGCGAGGAAAAGATAGTGTTCGACCTCCAAGGCAACACTCCACCCACTAGTGATGAAACGTGTAAAGTGATCCATACCACGGAAGACATCGATCGAGGGAGAGACCCGGGACAGAGCTTGAAGAAGTACTCATATGTACTTGAGGATTCCGATAGTGAGGAAGATGAGTGCCCGAATCATGGGCTTGATGACAAGTTGCAAAGCGAGGAAAAGAATGATGAGCCGCCCTTGGGGCCGCATGAGGACCGGTGGACATTTGGGTATATCCCAAAAGACCGAAAGTACAAGTTCAAGCCATTGAACTTGGAAGATCGGGATGCCCCGGGAACGTCTAGGCAAGGCCATGAGGAGCCTTGGTTTGCGGATGGCTATATTTCGAGCATGATTGAAGACATCTCTAGGGCCTTCGACTTGTTCTTACGTGCCCTTGATGGAGATGGAGCCGGTTGGAGAGTGATGAAAAAGAATGAAGATTTGCACCACCTTGGTTTGACGGAGTTCCACAAGAACCGTCGCATTGTGTATATTTCTTACTCTTAGTTAGTTTGATTTTGGTGATATTCTTGTTGTTTAGACTATTTGATGAGAGTTGTGAGGGAGAGAATTTTATGTGTGCTTGAGTTTTCTTGATAGGTGAAGTTGATTTGAGCCCTAGAAAGGGTGGATTGTTGATAAGGCATGGTTTGTGAGCGGGGAAGTCGGTTTTTGAAGCTTGTATCAAGCTTTTGGGTTCATGGAAGGTGAAGATGAAGAATCCCGATCGGGAAAGCCTTATCCCGATCGGGAATGTTGATGCCAAGAATTCGGACTCACTGGAAGGTGATCCCGATCGGGAACACAAAATCCCGATCGAGAATTCACATACTCCCGATCGGGAATTCCCTTCCCGACCGGGAAAGTCCTCTTCCCCATTTTGAGTCTTTTTCCTAGGCATTTGATTCCACCCATCCATAATACCCCCTCCCAACCTCCCTACTCCACTCTACTCCTATCACATGACCATACACCTCACCTTGCATCGAAACCCACACACCCCTTACACCATTACTACCCCGACCGTGAGCTCTTGAATATGAAGCGAGATGGCAACTATGGAGACAAGCAACAAGGCCCTCATGATCATCGAGACGATGGAGCAAGTGAGTTACTAGCCGCTCGGTTTGGGTAACTATCCTTCCTTTTCCGTCTATTTATCGCTTGCCTTTCCTTGTTTGCCCCCTTCCCTCGAGTCATGGAGTCTTAGTGGCCTTTGAGGCCCTAGTATGGTTGCTCCCGACTCTCGACGACGTGATTACATCGAGAGTCCATCGATAAATCCAAATTTACAAGATTTTCACCACTTTTTAGGAATTAAACGGATTTAGGCGGAATCCGGGCTAGGTGACTTGATTACACCTTGCCCTCCCCTCCCATTTCCTTTTATTTCCTTCTTTTTATTTCTTCCCCCATCCATATCTTTTTCTCGTCTCAGCCCACGGTGACTTGACTACACCCCGGCCGGACACCTTCTACCCTTTTCTTCACCTTAGTTTTGATTTTTAGCTTTATTTTCATAGTTTCTTTTTCTTTCTTTTGTCTCTCCGACACTACGATTGAGCATATGAGGACATTGCTCGGTTTAAGTGTGGGGGAGCGATATTCTAGTATAGTTAGCTTTATTTTCGTAGTTTTTTAAAAAAAAAATCCTAAAAAAAAAACCCTAAAAATTTGAAAAATTTTCATAAAAATCAAAAAGATTTTCTTTTGAGTGTTTTCCTTTTTTGTCTTTGTGTCGTATATTTGTTTTGTATTGTGTTTGTGTTTGCCTCCTCTTTCCTCTTAGGTCGCCTAATCGCCGTTAGCTTTGGAGAGCTTTCAAGACATCCGGTAACATCTTATCCCTTTTTCTTCTTTATTTATCGCGGAGTTTGGAGGAAGTTGTGTTGTGGTGTGCTCGGGTGGAGCTTTGTAAAGATTGTGGATGATTTGGTGACTCATATGGAATATCGGGGTGGTGTTTGTTTGTTATGTGTTTGTTTATGTTGTGTCGGTTTTGTTGCTTTTGTTTCTTTTTCTTTCGTTCTCGTTGAGTCTTCATTTTGTGTTGTGTTTGTTGTGTCTTGTGTGTAAATGTTTTTCGAAAACCCGGTTTAGAGGCTAGTGTGTGAGTGTGTACTTTCCCTTCCTAGTTGTATAAATCGGGTCTTGGACTTTAATCTAGTAGAATGACCCTAAATCAATGAGTTCGTTGGTCCTTTACCTTGAGTCCACCTTTCTTACTAAGGATTTACTGCGGGATTTGCACCTTTGACCATTATGACCACCCACGGTGTGAATAGGCCTTGGTTACCGAGTCTCGTCCCTTAGGTGACCATGTTTGAAATTTGCTAGATTAGTCAAAGTTTCCTCCACTTTTTGTGGGTTTGAAGAGGGATCGCGACCCTCGACTCACCCATTCACCTACCTCCTACACATACCGCACAATAAATTGCAAATTGTTGAGTTCTCTCTTTCACGTCATACAAAGAAATGCCGAAAATGCCAAATCTTGCCAAAAAGCGCAAAGAAAAGAAAAAGAAAGAAAAAAAAAATGAAAGAAAGAAAAGAATGAAGAAAAAGAAAAGGCACAAAAGCCAAAAAGAAAAATAGAAAAGAAGAAAAAGAAAGGCATGGCAAAGACAAAGCAAAAAAAAAATGCAAAAGAAAAGAATGCCAAAAGAAAACCCGTCTCACAAAAAGAAAAACACAAAATAAGCCTTTTCCCGAGTTTTGCCGTGAAGAGCCTACCAAAGGACCGAGTCCCGAGGAAGGATGATAGCGGCATTAGTCGGTCTTCCCTCATTTTGCATACTTCCACCTTTTTACTTGGACTAGTTAGGCGATTTTAGACATGGGAAGACCCTCTTGGCTCACGCTAAAGGAGGCGGGGTCTCACTTACCTACAGTGTCGACTAACACCGTGGTTCATCACTTTCCATCTCCGCCTATCGTCCCGTAGTAAGTTTTTAGAAAGTTAGGAGGACCTAGGTAGGTTACCAACATTTTTATTGCTTTGTCGTCATGCTATTAGGGTTTAGTTCACCTTGGTTTGTATGTCTAGCTTGGGAACGTTGTCGCTTACCTCGAGTCCTAAACCGGTGTTTCATTCACCGCTTTTAGAGGGAAGCGGTATTTGTTTTTCCTTTGGGTGCAACCTTTTGTTTGTTTGTTTGTTTGTTGTTTATATGCTTGTTTGTTTTTGTGTTTTGTGTCCGGTCGCACCCACGATTTTGTCGCAAGACCCCACTTGCCTTGCGGAGTGCACTTCTCCTCTAAGTGCACTCGCGTGAGTTGAAAGGGCGTAGGGTGCGCTAATACCCGCTCGGTTAGATTAGTATTTAGTTTGTGCTTACTCGAGGGCGAGTAAGGGTTTAGTGTGGGGGAGTTGATAATTGTCGTTTGTAGTGCCTATTCTGTAGTGTTTTGGTCCCATTTTCCTTGTGGAACCGCTCCTTTGGAGCGGTTTATGGGCTTCTTATGTTTCCTTTAGCTCGTTTCAGGTTCCCGGGACCGTTCATGAAGAGTTGGAGTGATTCCGACTCAATACATATGCGTTTTGGAGCCAACGAAGCTAAGGAACGATGACTCGATGCCTTGGAATCGACCCCGAGACCTTGGGACCCAATCCCGAGCCTCCGAGACCCGATCCCGAGTCCCGAGAATCGATGAGAAGGCCATGAGAACCAAGGAGGGACCGAAAAGTTCATATTGGAGGCCTACAAGACTATTCCCGATCGGGTATGGCCTCATCCCGATCGGGAATAAAGAGGAAAGCAAGGAGCGACTACTGTGGGGTGTTCCCGATCGGGAACATAAAATCCCGATCGGGATTCTCCACTACCCCGATCGGGATTTCCTTTCCCGATCGGGATTGTCCCAGTTCAGCCCGTGTTCATTTCCTTTCAATTCCTTTCATTCTTAAACCCTTTATATACCCTTCTCTTGTAAGAAGACAAGGACTTATCATACCCTAGACTAGTTTAAGCCTCAAAAACCCTAGATTGATTCTCACTCATTAGCTTTAATTGTCTCTTAATTTTAGTTAATCTTTAGTTAATCCTTTGTAATTAGTGCTTGTATTAAGGGATTCTTGGAGATTGTCTCAAGCTTGACAACCTTGGGATTGTATTTGGGTTTCTCATTAATGCAAGATTGTTCCTTTTCTTCATCTAGTGTTGGTATAATCCTTTCTCATCCTTGTTCTTTGTTATTTATACAAGTTTGAATCTTTTCTTAGTGCTATTGTTATTGTTCTTGTTTGGATTTGTCATTATGGATGTTTGGATGTTTGTCTTAGTTTCTCTTTTGATTGTTATTCTTCCTTTCATCATGAGTGAGTAGTCTTCTTGTGGGGTTAGTAGGGGGATTAGGGGTAGATTATGGATAATTAGGGTTGATTAAGGGGATGGGGTGAATCTTTGTTGCTAGTCACATTGTGAGCACTCTATATGTTTGTTGTTATGCTTGTATGAGTAGTAGTGGCCAATGCTCCTTGTGCATGTGTTCATGAATCCATTGTTTGCCTATGATGTGGGAATGTTGAGAATAATCGTAGTTGCGAGAGCACGGATTAGGGTCTAAGTTGCGAGAGCCCGGACCCACCTTGACATCGGTTTAAGTTGCGAAAGCCCGGACCGACTCTAGACACTAGGAGACACCTTTACCCTTGATCACCCCAATTATCCTTCTACCTCTATGAACCCGACCTACCCCACTTCTTTCCATATTTGAGTTCACCGTTTTAGTTAGATATCGCTCTTCTAGTTTATTCCTCAGTTCGCTCATTAGTCTAGTTCTTACTCCTCCTCAATTGTTTCCTTTTTATAGCTTTCTTTGTGTTTGTTCGTGTGACTTAGCCTAGTTTTAGTGGACCTAGTCTAGACCTTACTCTACCGTCCCTGTGGATATCGACCCTACTTGCCCTAGCTACCCACTAGGAATAGTCGGTTTATTATTGACGGTTGGACTCACGGCAAATCCCTACCATCAACGTGCTTTCTCTGGTAGCAAGTTTCCTATGGATAATCTTTATTTCACCCAAGTTTTGAGGGTGAGGTTGTTAATTAAAGATGAAATGGGATCTAGAGATGGCTTCATTAGAAGCATGGCCTCTAGGATGTTTGTTAAATTTGACAAATATTGGTCGGCTTTCAGTACAATCATGGCAATAGCCATTCTTTTGGATCCTCGATATAAATTTAATGTTGTTGATTGGGCTTATAAAAGAATTTTCGGTGACTCTTCTATTCTTGAGTTGGAGATTTTCAAGGACAAGCTTTTTGAGTTGTTCGACCAGTATGTTTCTTTATCAAGTGACTCTGCTCCAGACTCCGTTAACAGCCTTAATGGCGATGTTCATAAGGATACATCATTGAATAACTTCATGATGGTAAATATCTCCGTAACAAATTAAATATTAATTTTTTACTGATATTACACTTCTGATATACTTCTGATATTATACTTCTGATAATTTTTACTGATATTTATTACTTTTTACTGATATTTAATGATAATCATAGTTCTGATATTACATTTCATGTTTATTGATTATAGGATTACGACTCTTACACTAGCAATACTTTTAGTAATGTCGGAAAATCTGAGTTAGAGTTATACTTAGAAGAACCTGTACTGCCACGTGCTACTGTATTTGATGTGCTTGAGTATTGGAAGACGCATTATGTGAGGTATCCTGTCCTATCTCAAATGGTTCGCGATGTGTTGGCAATTCCTATATCTACAGTAGCTTCCGAATCAACTTTCAACATTGGTGGTAGAATTCTCGATCCATATAGAAGCTCTTTGAAGCCTTCTACCGTCGAAGCTCTTGTTTGCCTTAGAGATTGGGCATTTAATAAAGGTATTTCAATTCTTCAACATCTTATGTTAATGTTTCATAAATACTTCCTCTTAAATATTACAGAGTATTATTTTTGTCGTTTTCGTAGATTCAGTTCTTCCCGAAATTGAGGAGCTTTGTAGCCAAGTTATGAAGGTTAAGGTTGGCGATGAGTCCAGAGATATAGCGGAGGCTTTAGGAGACGGTGTCTAAAGCGTTAGAGGTGTCTGATGGATATGGAATTGTGGATGTGGTGAATGTTGATTGCTGATGTGCAAACTGGCTGGAAGTCCTGCACCTAAAGTCATGAAGAAATAAGCTGCTACTTTTTTTCCCTAAGAGTTCCTAATAAATTATGGAATTAGTATTTAAGTACTTTTATTATTCTTATACGGAGTAGTAAGTTTTGCTAATAAAATTGGTGGATGTTATTCATCTGTAACTAAGTTACACTGCCATTTATTCATTAAATATGAAGTTTTGCTATATTATTTGCTTTTTGGGTGAAACAGGTCTTATGGGTTATTCGGGTTAGAAAATAACTGATCTTTTGTTAATGGGTTTGTACAGATCAGGTCGGGTTAGTTAAATTATTAACAGGTCAGGTTCAAGTCTGGCGAACTGACCCGCTTAACTAAACAAGTTGGGTTCAGGTCAGGGGTTTACTGACCCGTTAAGCGACACGAACACGAACCCGACACGACGTGATCTGTTTGCCAGGTCTAATTTTACCCCCTTGGAAAACTCTCTGGCGGGAAATCTTTTGCCAAAACCGGTCTCGGACAAATTTTTCCTCTCTAGACAGTCCCGCCCGAGGTTTTCCCAAGACAAGAGTGGGTAGGCCAAACAATGTGCCAAAGGCCTCAAGAGACAAGACACGGTGAGTCTCTCGCAGCTGGAATGACACAGTAGTGTCATCATCACCAACATTCAGCTCATAAGTCGCGAAAAATTCACAGGTCAAGTTTCTAAGAGTTTCCTTTGTTGAGGTATAAAATTTATGAGACCAATTCTTTGACACATTACTCGGACCGACTCGATGCCATACGGGTAAAAACGGTCTGCGACGCCCAAAGAGTGGGCTCGAGACGACAATCCCACAATTTTTTTAAAACGATCAAGATGAGCTTTCTTAGCAAAATGGACACCAGAATCAGAGTGGCGAAAGTTACGACGAATACTCGGGTAACGTACCTCGAGCGGAACAGGTTGTTCACGCGGGACTGTGCCTTGAACTTGGACCGGCATCGGGACGGGCTCTTCCCGGAGCAGGACCGGCTCTTCTGATTGCGACGAGGACGATGAACCTGGTCGACGGTTGAAAACAGACGAAAGCCTCTTCCTAGCAGTTTGTTTGAATCCCCTCATGATTGAAGTTTGATAGTGGTGAATTGTGATGGGGTTAGGGTTTGAGGTTGTAAGAATTGAGTCGATTTCTTCAAAATTAATTCCTAAAAGATGTTAGAAATGTGAAGCAAATGAAAAGGGTTGAATTTGATTTGAATTTGGTTGAGAAATTTGAAGATTAGAAGGGATTGAAGATGGTAAAATTTGGGGGGTTTTGGGGTTTTTTTGTTGTGGAGAGAGAGACGAAGATGGTGAAATGAAAGGGAATGAGGGTTTGGTTTGGGTAATGGCTGACGTGTGGTGAAGTTTCATCCGGTGGTCACCATCGGGTGAAATTCACCCGATGGACTTCAGTCCAAAAATCGTCAATTCTGCACACTTTACTGTCAGGTGAAGTTTCGGCCGATGAGATTCCATCGGGTGAAGTTTCACCAAATGGATTTCCGTCAATTCCGAGTCGCAAAATTTTTATCGTCGGGCGAAGTTTCGCCTGACGGATTTTTTTCTTCAGCTCCAGCATTTCCAGCCCAATTGCCATCAGGTGAAGTTTCACGCGACGGACTTTAGGCACAAGTTCCACCGAGTGAAGTTTCACTCGGCGGTTTTATCCACTCAAATATGCTTTTTGCTGCAAAAAATCCTTCTCGACTCGGTCCAAACCAATGTTGATTCCTTAATATAAACACTCTTCTCAATCCATGCATCGAATTACACGGAGAAAAACTCTCTTAGTCAATGTAGAGCACCCCAAATACTCCAAAAAGAAATCGCCTCAATTCCTGCAAAAATCATTAAAAGCATGCTCCAATGGAAAACCAAAGACTATTGTCCAAGAAAAATTAAAAGGTACAAATATAACTATTCACAAGGTGGTTATTATGGACACCACCAAACTGAATAGAGTTTTTCAAGCTTTAGTTGAGGTTGCAAGGAATGCAACCCGGAAGGTCATGGTTCTTGTTCTTCGAAACGATGTTACTAATTGCAAGCTCTTGTCTTGGCACGGTAGACCCATTAATCTCACCACCTTGGGTAGTATTGGGTATTCCTCAGTGCCATAAATCAAGGGTCGGATCAAAATTCAACAGAACAGATTCTTGGTAGTCATCTTTTTTTGCCTGACGGTATCTTTACCATATGGTTCCAAAGTTTATTGCCAAAAGGGATGTTAGGTAAGAATGCGGGCAATACGAAGAGCACAACACTATTAGCAATGTTGAATGATAGTCTTCCTCTTTTAACATCTATGAGAACTCCACCGGTGGCCAAGAAAGGTCGTCCCTACAAAATAGGGTTACGCTCCTCGATGGGCATGTCTGGAACCACAAAATCGGTGGGTATACGCAAGCTTCCCACATTAACCATAAGATTTCTAGCAAGCCCTACCGGTTATTTCGAAGACCCATCGACCATTTGGACATTCAACAGAAAGTGTACCATACTCTTGATGTTAATGGTTCGGGCAATGACTAAGGGCATAAGGCTTATGTCTGTTCCTAAGTCACATAGGTCTCGATGTATTTCAACATTATCGACGGAACATGGTATGGAAAAGCTACCGGGGTCACCAAATTTAGTAGGGATAGTGACTTTTGGGGTGGCCCTAGGATGTGTTGGAATTTATTTCTTTGTGGAGGAGCTTAAGATCATATCTCGTATGTACTCGGTGGGAGTAGGCATAGAAGGGCTTGTCTCTAGATTCTCAAGCAAGTCGGTGAAGGTTATGCATTCCATGGCTTGGTTACTTGAAGAAACTTGTGGCATGTCATTCAATGGTGGGACATTGATTCTAGAGATCAAATTCATGGCTTTTATTGGGATTTGTTCAATAACATAGGTAACGTCTCCTACAAGGTACTTAGAAGGGTCTCTCATTAGTTGCTCGATCATGTCCTTGACCACATTCTCATCAAAGTCAATGATTGGGGGATGAGATGTATAGGTTTGTGGGGTAAAGGGTTTCACCGGTTCTTTATTGTTCACTACTTTAATGGCACTTATAGATGCATAATTGGAAGGATATGTCGATTCACGGGAATATCAAGCTTGAAAGGCGGCACGCGCCTCCAAGGCTTCAATTCTAGCTCGATTAGATGCATTTTCTTCCAATAAGTATTTGAGTGTCCCTTGAATATCATAAGGATGTTGAGAATCACCTCGAGTATACCTTAGAGGACCTTCATTACATTGGGGAGGAAATCCAAAAGAAGGACCATAGCTAGGTTGATGAGGTTCTCGAGGATAGTAATTTCCTTGATTAACATGGTTTTCGTGAGAAAATCGTTGTTGATGGTTGAACCCGTAGGAATTAGAATAAACCCTTTGATTGGGAGCTCTTGGATTTGATTGATCTTGGCAAGGATATGGTTCTCGGGTCGGCATAGAATAAAATCTGGCTCTCCCATTGGGATTGTGTATATAAGGTTCTTCATAGGTTTCTTGAGCATCAACTTGATATACTTTCTCTTCTTTCATACAAACATCGGATTCATGGTCATACTTCCCACAATGATCGCACGACATTTCAACTCGGTATGGTTTAGGTGGTGAAATTGATGTTCGCCTTGGTGGAGTGACTTCTCTAGGCGGGGTCATTTTCCTTGATGGAGGCCTCATCTTGGGTTGAGAAGCATCTTTAGCAACAATTGTCTCAAATCTTTCAATTAATTGGTCGATTCTCGCCTCAAGAATGGCCTCCATATCATTTGATGACCTCACAAGTACATTTAGTCCTATTGACATCGCCACAATTACATCATTTATTCTAGAAAGTGATGTAAAAGAAAAATGTACATCAGTTTATCTTCAAAACCGATGTAAATGTTATACTAGTTTTTTTGTACATCGGGTTTTGAAAAACTGATGTAAATCAAATAGTATTGACATCGGTTGTGCTGCAGTCGATGTAAATACAATGTCAGTGACATCAGTTTGATGCAATTGATGTAAATTTGCAATCATTGATATTAGTTGATGGATAACCGATGTATATAAATAACCGATGTAATTGCGGTCTCAACATTGCCATCGGTATTGGATAAAACGATGTAAATATTATTCTCTTCATCATAAAGATGTCAATTTCGATAATGTTGTTGTAATTTTTTTTATTTTTTTTTACGATGAATATATATTATTTCTAAATTGAAAATCAAATTTCATCAAAAGAATGAAGTTAATATTAACGGAGTGCTTAAAATATGAAGTATTTTATATATTAGAAAAGAAGATAATATCACACATTTATTAAAACTGATACTCCGTATCTTTCAAGTTAATTACAATAAATGACTAATAATAAAAAAATGACTGATTAATGTATATTTAATCGTCCATACAAGTGTAAAAGCAATAGACTTGTCAAACGGGTCGGGGCAATACAGGTCAAGATTTATACGTATTTTTACCTATTAAATATTACTTCGTATATCTTTAATATTGTATCTCATAGTTTTTTATCTAAATAATTGCAGTATTTAATATGACTTGTGTTTTTAGTATTTATCCTTAATATTTACCGAAACACACTTCAGTTGAGATCGGGAGACTACTAAATACACTACTACATATAAATGCCTTAAGAGACCACCACTAACACGCCGGTTAAATCGTCTAACAAGTCTCTTAATGTTAAGAAACCATTCATTTATTTGAACCGGTTTCTTAAAATCTTTGATGAAAAACTGATTGGACTATTTAACCGGTCTCTTAATATAAAACACCATTTATTACCTGCAACTAGGGATGTCAACGGGTCGGTTTCAGATCGGGTGGAGCCTCACCCGAATCTGCATACTCCACCCGATCCATCCGTCACCCGATTAACCCTCCACCCGAATCCAACCCATCCGTCATCCGCGGGTGATTCGGGTGGATCAGGTGCTTAACGAATGAGAAAATATTTTTAAAAAAATTCAATAACAAATATACAAATTATATGATGCGTAAAGTTTTTGGGATTTTTTGGTGATCGGAAATTAAGAAGGAGAAAGAAAATCTAAGATGATGGCCGACAAAGTGATTACGGAAATATTTTATTAGGTTTTAGGGGAAAAAAAGATAATGAGTATACAAATATAGTAAAATAAATTATTTTTTTAATTCATTCAATTTTTTTAATCTATAAACGGGTGGACGGATCAGATGACGGGTGAAAAATCTCCACCGGAGTCCGACCCGATCCATCACCCTATTCATCCATCATCGTCTTAAAATCCATTTAGTTCGAGTTTTTGTCCATAATTTTATTCGGGTGGATGAATTTTAATCGGGTTCGGGTGAAATTGACATCCCTACCTGCAACCGGTATCTTAAAATTACATATAAGACAGTAAGACACTAGTTAAATTATAAGTATAACCAGTTTCTTAGTACAAGAAACCATTTTTTATTCACTAGCTAGGTCTTCTAAAAACCCATTACTACGTGTTAAACAAAACTTGCGCCCCATATCCTCACATCTCTTATTCAGTTGAAAATCATCCTTTCCTTCAATCCCTTCTTCATTTTCGCCATTACTTCTGTCCATGACCGAGTACTGTTATGGTTAGCTCTTATTCGTTGGTCATACCTCTTTTCTTTTCATCTGATTTTGGATTGTTTGGATTGATTTGTTTTGACAGGCATTACCAAATCAGCAGACTTTTCATACCCTAGCTTCAAGCTTGTTCTTGTCGGTGATTGTGGTACATGTATAATTCATATTTTGATTTGATCGGACTTTTGAAATTTGGCAGAAATGGTGAATTAGGTTAGGGTTTTATTCATGGGCGTCTAATGTTGAGTTAATTTGAAGTCCGATTCGATTAATTCTTTTGCCATCAGTAGTTTATTAATTGGGCATCATACGAATTTTTATGTTCGGATTTGAAATGGCTCTATTTTCTTTAGATTTGAACAATTTATTTGCTATTACTCTATTAGTAGTTGATCTGTAGATCGTGTTGTGGATTTTTGTGTTCGAATTTGAACAATTCATTTGTGAATTTCAACTCGAAAATATTGGCCACGGTTCGAGTTTGGCCGTTCAGTGCATGGGAATTGGCCTCCACTTTGTCCTGATGATCATACTGTTGTATTCAAGAATCCAAATGACCACAAGCCCTCTTCTTCATTTAATTTTGGTATGGCTACATGTTTACAACATACAGATATGATCAAGTGAATGACTTATAAAGTGTTCTTTCTGGGCATATTGTGTTTTTGGTCAAAGTTGTGGAACAACAAATGTGTATGGGGAAGGGGGAAAGGATATTGCTCTATATACTCTAACAAGAATTAATGTTACCATTTCCATGGCGAAGCTATTGGTTATTATTTACAAAATGTCAAAAAATTCATTTGAGTTGCTCTTCTTGCAGCAACAATATTTGGTCATTGGCAAACTAGAAGTGGTAAAACATTTACCATGAGAGGGATTACCGAACTTGCAATCGAGGACATCTATGAGCATATGAGAAATGTAAGATTCTATGTTTATGTGGAGTATTTTTCTTACTAAATTTGTTCAATTCTCTTATTTGTGAGAACATAAGCTGGTCTGTCACTAGGTTTAATTATTATTTGCCGAAGGAATTAGTGTGTTGTGTGCTTATATGTTTGTAATATTGTATAGCCAGTTAATTCTATTTGCCTATGATGTTATAATAGGAGGCGCTCATAGTCTGAGCTCACATTATCAACTTGATCTCGATCATATTCTTTCATTTTGACTTGAATGGAACCGTATTGCATTGTTGGGAATCTCCATCCAATGTTGTAAGATTTATATTTTCATCTCTAATAAATGATTGGATTGCATATATTCTTTTTTTTGCAAGAAGGTTAATCGTTCTTATTAATCCTCAATGGGGGGAAGAAAAGAGTGATTTGGCTCTCACAAAAGAGAAAACCAAGAGTCCAGCTAGTAGCCATGTAAGCATACAAACCAAACTAACTAGTATCAATGCTATAAACGAAGCCTATTTAGCAGTTCAGGATGAACAGGTCGCGTTGCTAGAAGTCTTGTGATGACTAGATACATAATATCCTAAGTCAACTGATCAGCACTCATCTGAGGTCGATCAAAGATACGAGCACCACGCTATCTCCAGATACAATAGATTGCAGTAGTAAATTCAAGGGATTTGGGATAGTACTGTAGTAGTAGTAGTAGTAGTAGTAGTAGTAGTAGTAGTAGTAGTAGTAGTAGTAGTAGTAGTAGTTTTGAGGATGTTACATTGATGTTTCGGGTTAATGGTGATTTGTTGTTGTATTGCAGCTCTGTAAGTTGTTCTAGTTATGGCTGGTCATGGAGGAGTTGAAGTTCAACCAGTGACTGAAAACGCTACTGATCGAAAAAGGATTGTGTACATTTGAGACATGGATGAGACTCTCATATTGCTGAAGTCTTTGTTGGACGGAACGTATGCTGCAGCGTACGGAGGTTTGAAGGATACACAACGAGCCTTTGAAATTCGAAAAATGTGGGAGAAACTGATTCTCGGTGTTTGCGATAATTACTTCTTCTATGAACAAGTGAGTTATGTAGTTACTGACATCGAACATTATTCAGTAGTTTCAGTTGCATTTGCATATTTCTCGACTACAGTCTGAATGATTTGATATAACACTTGCTATTAATGTCCCTTGTTCGGTAGATAATTAGTGTTATCGAACATTATACAGTATTTTCAGTGGCATCTGCGTACTACACGGTTTACAGTCTGGATTTGATAAGACCACATGTTGAGGTCCCTTGTTTCTGCAGATTATTAGTGTTATGAAACATTATTCAGTGTTTTCAATTGCATCTGCATTTTACTCGGACTACAGCGTGAATGATTTGTCAAAAAACACTTGTTAATGTCCATTGTTGATGTAGATTGAGGAGTACAATCAACCGGCTATTAAGGCCTTGAATCAACACGATGACGGGGTTGATCTATCAAATTATGATTTTGGGCAAGACGGTTTGGGTCCGCCAGTTGACGAGCTCAACAAAAGAAAGCTTTCATATCGTCATCGCATCATAGATGAGAAGTACAAAAACGTTCGACAATAAATGTTCTTTTTCTTTTCAAATTCCCCTTAACTGATAGATAGTTCTAAGTTCTAATATCAGTTGATTCGCATTTCAGGGTTTGCATTCGATACTTGACTAGAAGACTATCGATCATTGGAACGAACTGTACGAGATGACAGACGCTTTTACTGATGGATGGCTCTCTTCTGGTATGCAACGCTCTGAGTTACACAGAAATGCGACCAACATTGAAAAATCTATTTTGCAGCATTGTTCAGTACAATATTAATTCCTGCAATCATTTTTTACCTGCAACACGAACCTTATTGCAGCATTGTTCAGCTCAGAGCGAATCCCCAACTCACGCTTCTGCAGCTAATGATAAGGAACTCCAATGCATTAGTATAATAGTAACATCTGGATCACTAGTACCGAGCCTAGTGAAATGTTTACTCTTTTGACTGGACAACTTGATTACGAGCGAAAATGGTACGTTTCTTCACATTTCTCGTCTATCACTGTTTTATCATTGGTTAGATTGCTGTTTCCTCTCATTCCGACTTTTCAAATGTCTTCCCATTTTATCATACGTGTATCCAGGTATCGGTATCACCCACTCATGCATGTTACAGTACTCTCGGTGCATTAAGTGATGCTTGATTGATTGATTAGTCCGAGTGATTTTGACATAGGTGTTTGTTACGGACAACGGGATGGCTTTGGAGGAGCTTTATGGGGAGACTGCACAGAATGCTCGGAAGTTTGATGCTTGTCTGAACATAATGGCGCTACGAATTGCCACCGTCTTTGCTTCACTCAAGGTACACAGCTGCCTGCTGTTGTCTAAGTTTCATGCTCGAAACTTATGCATAGAAATCTTGAAGAAAAGTAATCCTAGCGATTTTCTGTGTGTAGGAGCTTCCTTATGTGCGATACCAAACAGCAAAGGACACTGATATAGCAGCTCCACACGAATTAGTTCCGTCAAAGCTTGCTTCAGTAGTTTGGGACTATTTGACAAAATGTAAATCCACGTTCCCAACTTTCCTCAAAAGGAATCCTGCGTGTTGCTCATATCAGAAATTGATTGATGTAGTAACTACTTAGATTAATTAGAAATAATAATAGAGTGCTCTTTTTTGTAGGGAATATTAACCTTGTATATTTTATTGTAATTTTTGAACATATTCTAGAAAATAAAATAAAAATATCTTTGATATTTTACGGAAATATGTGTCTATCTTGGATACTAAGAAAAATGAGTATCTAAGTGTATTTTAATATATATATATATATATATATATATATATATATATATATATAATCAAAGATATAATAATGCCATTGGTTCAAAACAAAATGTGATGTAATTGAAGTAGCGTATACATCACTTATTGTGCAAATCGATGTAAATCAGACAACATATACATCAGTTTTAAAAAAAACAGATGTAAATAAACAAATAATGACATCGGTTCAAAAGCGATGTAAATGACAAATCACTCATATACATCGCCTGGATATACATTGCCCAAAAGGCGATGTAAATGTAAAAAATAACCGATGTCAATGGACCTTTTTCTACTAGTGCCTTGACCCCTTGATTGACTTACCACTTTGTGTTTCTTTAGAATGCTCACCACTTTTGGCCATCCTCTCGAGGAGCCTCTGGGATTCAATTTCGTTGAGTAAAAAGAAGTCGCCTCTTGAAGCTGTGTTGATATTCTCCGTTGCGTCGGCGGATAAGGAATTAAAAAATATATGGAGCAAAAGCCAATTGGGTATACCATGGTGTGGGCACTTCCTTTGTAAAACCTGAAATCGATCCCAAACCTCCCTTATGTTTTCATCTTCTTGTTGTTGAAATGTCTGGATTTTCATCCTGTATCTATTAGTCTTGGATGGCGGGAAGAATTTCTCGAGAAAAGCGTTGCATGAATGCTTCCAAATGTGAAAAGTGCTACTAGGGAAACTTTGAAGCCACCTTCTCGCTCCATTGCACAAGATTCGGGGAAAAAGAATCCGATGCAATTGACACTTGGTAAGACCTTCAAGTTTGATACCAATTAAGCTTTCCTTGAAAAGATATACGTGGTCTATAACGTCTTCATCTGGCAACCCATGGAAAGTATGTTGCTGAATTAAATTGATCACTGAAGGCTTAAGCTCAAAACCTTCCGGGATAGTTCCAATGAAGACGGGAGAAGAAATTTCCTCGCTAGACGGTTGATAATGAGAACCGAGCGTAGCCATGCTTGAATCTTTAGATGTTGGTTGATGGAGACTTGATGTGAGTAATTATGAAGTGTTGAGGAATGAATGATGGTCGGTGTAAGATCACAATATTGGGCTGTTGCCTCGGCACACAAGATTTTCAAGAGACTTGTTCTCCGAATGGGGATCAAGCAACCTAAATAACAAGTATTCCTAACAAAACTCAACAAACGATGAGGCTCCTAGTACCAAATGACACTAGGGTAGGAGGGAAAATAAAATTAAAGCAATTAACCAAACACAACAAGAACAAAGACTTAATCGTTAAAGATGAAAATTAGGGTTTGAGGCGATTTGCTGCGATTCAGGGGCGATATTGCGGCGAATCATGGCTCGTAATTTTGCCTCAAAAACGAAGAGCAGACAATCCAGTAACAATGGTAGCGCTACAAAAGGGAAAAGCTCTGCAAAGAATACTATGGAAAACAATGGCTCGAAGGAAAGAAGAGGGCCTGATGTGGAAATTATAGGACGATCAAAACCTATGCACGAAATTCAGGGCATTCCTGGTTTGAATTTTGATGATGATGAAGTCAATGAACATGAATCAACGAATAGTTTGTGGATCACGCAAAGAGGCCATAAAAAAATGGTTCCTCTGCGGTTAAGGACAAACGTATAGAGATTGTGGAAGAGTCTGATCTTTTGCAACTGTCAGATGAGGATACCAAAGAGGAGGAGGATTATTGGTCCAACGCAGTTTTTTGCTACATCCTAGGGGCAAACCTTCCGTGGCAAGTTGTCAAAGGTTTCATACAGAGTATTTGGGGCAAGCATGGGATTGATAAAATATCGTTTCTCCCGAATGGGGTGTTCCCGGTGCGATTCGCGAAAGAAGAGGCTAAATTAGTGGTTCTTCAGGCTGGGTTTCATATGTTTGATGATAAACTGATGATTGTCAAACCATGGTCGCCTGATGTTGATCTACAGAAAAAGGATGTTAAGGCAGTACCAACGTGGGTTCGACTGTATGACTTACCGCTGAGATACTGGGGGAACTGTATACCCAAGTTAACAGGTCTGACTGGTAAGTTCCTTTAGTTGGATGCTGCTATTGCTGATAAGACGAGACTTGGATTTACCAGGGCTCTTGTTGAAGTTACAGTAGGACAAAACTTGCCAGATAACATTAAGTTAAAGAATCCCAAGGGTGACATTGAGACTATAAAAATTGAATATGAGTGGAAACCTTTACTTTGTTCTAAGTGTAAGACACTCGGACATGAGGTTTCAACGTGTAGGAAAGGAAAGCTGGGAACAGCCACTAATCAAAAAAAAGTCTGGAAACAAAAAAGTGTGGATGTGGGGCATCCTGTTCCCAAACGTTTTGTTATTGTCACTACTGCTCGTAATTCAGGAGATGTGCCTGGTAGCAGATCGTATGCAACAACAGTGGAGAATATATCTACTATGAGAGGAGAGCCTGAAAAGGTGAGTGAAACATGGGATGGTTTAAATATTGTTACTCCTGATATAAATTTATCCAATGAAGATCGGATTCTGGAATGTTAGGGGTCTCAATAGTGTAGATAAGCAAAGAGAGGTTAAGTTTTTCTTAAACAATAAAGAAGTGGGACTATTTGGTCTCCTTGAAACCAAAATAAAGATTGCAAATAATAGTATGGTTGTTAATAGGATGTTAGAAGGTTGGTGTGTATCCACAAATACTCATATGCATCCTGGGTGTCGGGTGTGGGTTTTGTGGAAACCAACACAATATGATGTCACTCCCCTTGAATACAATGCCCAGTTCATACACTGTAGAGTGAGACATATAGAATCTGATTTGTTGTTTCACTTTACTTTGGTGTATGCGTTTAATGATGGGGTGGACAGAAGGAGCTTATGGAGTCGATTAGAGGAATTAACGATGAGTATTCAAGGTCCTTGGGCTGTTGGGGGGACTTTAATACTGTGTTATCTCCTGATGAACGGTTGGGAGGACAAACAAAACAAGCTGATATGGATGATTTTATTGATTGCCTGAATCATTGTGACTTGAGTGATATAAAGGCGACATGGGCGTGGTTCACGTGGACAAACAAACAGGACGTTGACTTGATGAAATACAGTAGACTCGATAGATTTCTTGTCAACTTGGAATGGACTGATGCTTTGCCTGAGTTCCAAGCGCATTATTTTCATCCGGAGGGACTCTTCGATCACACTCCATGTACGGTTAGTAAATGGGGTTTGGAAGAGAAAAGATCTAATAGCTTCAAGTATTTCCATATGTGGAGTATGGCGCCTGATTTTAAAGAAGTTGTGAAGGTTGGATGGAGCACTGAAATTCAGGGCACTCCTATGTATTGTATTGTGAAGAAATTGAAAGCTCTAAAGATGGGCCTCAGGAAGCTTAATAAAGCACACTTTGCTGACATTGAGATCAAAACTGAGGGTTTGGCTAAGAAACTACAGGAAGTACATTGCTGTTTCCTTTCCTTCTGATGAGTTAGTATGGGAAGAAAGACGAATTTCTCAAGAATTGCAATTATGTTCTAAAGCTAGAGATAACTATTTGGCTCAAAAGGCTAAACCAAAATGGATAGAGCAAGGAGATGCCAATACGAGATTTTTTCATCAAACGATCAGACAAAGAGTGGTGAGAAACAAGGTCACCCAAATTAAGGATGTCCATGGACTGATGTGTACTCACAGCGATAGTATATAGTCTGCGTTCCTTGGATTCTATCACGGTCTTCTGGATGAAAAAAAGAATGTCCAGCCTGTACGGTCTTCCATTGTAGCTCGAGGACCAATTTGTACTACCTCCCATCATTGTACCCTCCTCATGCCTATCATGAAGGAGGAAATTGAGAAAGCTTTTAGGGGTATTCCAAGGGAGAAGGCCCCCGGCCTAGATGGTTTTTCGAGCTCGTTTTACACGGATGCTTGGGAGATTGTAGGAAATGATGTGAGCAAGGCTATCTTAGACTTCTTTGAACATGGGAAACTGCTCAAACAGATCAATACCACCAATATCACGCTTGTGCCCAAATGCGATCGCCCTGAATAGGTCACACAATTTAGACCGATTGTGTGTTGCAACATGATCTACAAGTTGATCTCCAAACTATTATGCACCAGGTTGGCAATTATATTACCGCATATTGTCCACGACAACCAGGGGGCTTTTATTAAGGGACGTTCGATCATCGAGAATGTTCTAATTTGTCAGGATGTCGTCAAGATGTACTCTAGGATGAATGCTTTTCCTAGATGTATGTTTAAGCTGGACTTGCAAAAAGCATATGACACGATTGAATGGGACTTTGTGGAGGACCTATTGATCAAAATGAACTTCCCTATCAGATTTATCTCTTAGGTAATGCAATTTATAACCACTACTACGTACTCTATTGTTCAAAATGGAAATTCTTTTGGACTCTTTAAAGGCAAACGTGGTCTACGACAAGGAGACCCCATTTCGCCTTTACTCTTTACCCTTTGCATGGAGTACCTTACAAGAACTATTGATTATGATACATCCAATTGGCCCTTTAGTTATCATCCTCAATGTAAGGCTCTTAAACTTACTCATCTTGTCTTTGCGGATGATTTGCTTATGTTTTGTAAAGAGGATGTCCCATCTATTATGCTTCTTATGCGTGCTGTTTCTGCGTTCTCTCAAGCCTCCGGCCTTGGTATGAACAAGGATAAATCAGAAGTATTCTATTGTGGTATGAAGGAGACAGATAAAGCTGATATATTTCAGGTGACTCGTATCAAAGAAGGATCACTTTCTTTTAGATACTTGAGCGTCCCTGTCCAATCTGAAAAACTAAATTGCCAGGAGTGCAATATTCTTATTGAGAGGATTGTAGCTCCTCTTAGAAGTATAGGGGCTCGTAAACTGTCCTAATGCAGGCCGTGTTACTTTGATCAATTCGGTACTTAACATACTTCACTGTTACTGGGCAAGTATTTTCCTCCTTCCGAAACATATCACTAAGAGGATAGAAGCAATTTGTTGAAATTATTTGTGGGATGAAAGTGCAGAATATAGGAGAGTTTTTTTTTTGCGTGGGATACGGTTACTTGGGCAAAGAAAGATGGTGGTTTGGGCATCAAAAGGCCGGGTGACTGTAATATTGCGGCTATAAGGAAGCTCGTGAATTGGATATATGAAAAGAGAGATAGCCTATGGATTAAGTGGGTCTCTACCCTTTATGTGAAAGAAACTGCCTGGCGTGATTACATTCCCGCAATGGATGTTCCCTGGACCTGGAGGACTATATGCAAAGTTAAAGAAAAATTGAAAAATGGGTTCTTAAACGACAGGTGGCTGCTGGGTGACAAAGGGTATTCAACTCGAAGTGCTTATGAATGGCTTTCTCCTCAGCACACTGCCCCGCCTTGGACGACCTTTGTTTGGAACCATTGGAACGCTCAGAAACATGCTCTGATTGTCTGGATTATTATGCAGAAGGGGATTAATACAAAAGATAAGCTGATTAAAATTGGGTATTGTAGCGATGATTACTGCTGCCTGCAATACTGAACAGGAGACGTTGTCTCACTTGTTTTTTGACTGTGACTATAGTTCCAGGGTGCTGCTGCTGACTGAACAGCACACGGGACTGAAGCTGTGTGCAAATCAGATCATACGAGATGCTGATGGGACTGTTATCTGGAGGTTATCTGCGGTTTACTAGCTGCAACGTATTACCACGTATGGATGCAGCGAAATAAGGCCACAATTGATGGAACTATTATTAGGCCTGAGAAAGTGGTGAAGCTAATTGTGTCAGAAACGAGGAGTCGCATAAGGATCAATGAGAAAGATGAATTGTCTGATAAAGACATCATATGCCTTCATAGAATAGGATATGAATGTTGATTCAATTTGAAATTTTGATAATTTTTGGTTGTTTTTTTATTGTGTTGTACAGAATATGTCCTTCCTTGTAATTTTTTGATGAATGCAATCTCTTACATTTCACAAAAAAAAAACAAAAACTTAATCAATTAGCTACCGCTTCCCCGACAACGACGCAATTTTGATGCGCGCTGTCGCAAACCCGCATGGAAACAATATTTATAATCCCAACTAACTACTATATAGCAGTGGTAAGTCGGAGTCGATTCTCAGAAAGCAGTGAGATGCAAATGGTCAAGTCTAGGAATAATTGCGGTTGGGGTCTAAAAAAGGGGGGTTTGAGCTGAGGTAAACTAAGCTAAAGCAAACGAATTGAAAAGCTAGAACTGAGAAACAATGATAGGAAAGGCGTTAGGGAGAGTCGGGAAGTCAAAACTAGAGACAAGGACACAAGAGTCATAAAAATCATCACAAGGTCGATAAAGGGAGGAGCCATCTTTCGGTTTCCCTACCCAACCTAGCCAAAATCCGCTTTCGCGACGAGGAAACTAAGGTCTCAAGACAAGATTACCCAAACCCCAAGTTTCCCCATATTGGTTCGAGTGAGTCAATGTTAAGTGAGTTGATTAGGCTAAGTCAACAAAACCCAATAATCTCATACAAGACAAATCACCTCATAATGCAATAATTTCCATAAAACCAAGGCCCAAATCTAAAGTTCCTCCTCCCCTAACCCCCTAACTAAATCTACTCACTAGTCATAATAAGCATAACAAATAAATAACAAGGAGGCTAAGAAAAAGGTAATTAATATTGATCAAGAGGAATGAAAAGTAATTTAACACAATAGAGAGGAAAACACTACCAAAACAACAACCAAGAAATAAATAAACAACAAGGCAAAATAAAGAACACAAATACTAGAAAGGAAAATGAAGGAAATAAACAAAGAAGAGAGAAAATAAGGGAATACCAACAATGGAGAAATTCATAAAAGAGAAAGATGAAGACAATAATAATAAGAGTAAATTAAAAATTACTCCCTTTTAAAATACTAATTTTAAAATTTACTCCCTTATGAAATTTTTGTTAAAAATGACTCCCAAAATCTATCAAAAGTTCAAAAATTGCTCCCAAATTTTATTTTTAGGACAAAATGCCTTGGCTAGAGGGTGAGGTGAAGTAATATGACATAAAAAAGTTAGGGTTATTTTCGACATAAAATTACATTTTGGAGCATTTTTTGAACTTTTGATAGATTTTGAGAGTTAGTTTTAACAAAAATTTCAAAAGAGAGTAAATTTTAAAATTGGTATTTTAAAAGGGAGTAATTTTTAATTTACTCTAATAATAATAATAATAAGAATAATAATGAAGCTTCAAGTCACCCAAGAAGGATCTTGTCACATAAACCCTTGCAAACCCCTTGATCTTCAATAAAAACTCAAATTTTCAATAAAGATAATAACTTGATTGCCAAAATGAAATATTAACATAAATCCAAAGAGTAATCTTGATCTAGGTACTTCTAGAATTTGTCAATGGACACTACAAAGATGATAATCTCTTTGAGGAAGCTACTAAAACTATGAAGATGAAAATGAAGCTAAGAAAAGATGGTAATTTTAATGGATGATTACTAAAGTAAAAGATGAAAGGTAGTGTCTAATGGTTCATTAGAAATGAAAACCTAAGGTTAACTATATATACTTAGTCCTTAATGGATAACTTAAACTAAAGCCCAAATCCAATCTTACTTCATTAATGAGACTTTTGCCCTATAGGTCTTCATATGGTGAAACTTCACTCTGCGATCAGCTGCCATCCACAAGCCAATACCGCCGGGTGAAACTTCACCCGGTGAAACTCTTCTCCAGATTATGCATTTCAGTGCTCTTTTACCGTCGGGCGAAACTTTCACCCATCGGGTGAAAGTTTCGCCCGGTGGTGAATGTTTCTTAAAGATCTTCGGGGAGGGAAAAATGTCGTCGGGCGAAACTTCACCCGGTTATGTCTCATCGGGTGAAACTTCACCCGATGGTTTTCTGTCCTCGTTTCTGGTCTCTTTCTTTGCCGATCGATTGGATTGCTTGAACTTTTAGTTTGCACATTGCATTTCAGACGATATTCCTTTCTCTCGTGCTCTTGGAAGCTCGGACACGCCTTTGGTTAAGAATCCTATCAAAATAGATAGAAAAACTACCATAAACACGTAAAACGCAAACGAGAGATGCTTATGTGAGAAAGACTAAGAATAAGGCGATAATTGCACTCTAGTCTCGCAAAACGGAGAAAAAACGAGTCAATATGGGAGGAAAATGGTCCAAATTTGACACACATCAACCTGCATCAAATTCTCACAAAATAATCGACCCATCATGGTTCACGGAGGAGCTAACAAATGACCAAAACAATAATCACAAATCATCAAAAATCACAAAAATGCCATAATCGGCGCTGCAGAGAACTGACAAAATTATTGAAATTGGGCAACCGACATCCCTTACACTAACTGCTACTAACACTCGACTACTCTCACATGGGACCCAGAGGAGGAGGTGGTGGGTAATGTGACCCGGGCCGAGGTATACCAAAGAATCTATCGAAATATTGTTGTTGTTGCTGAAACAGTCTTTGGTTCTCCTCCGCCGCCTCTCTAGTCGCTTGGGCGTTCCTCGCGGTGTCCCTAGCCATCTCATAACTTTCCCGGGCATACTCATAACCATCTGGAGAGTTTGTATAAGAATGATATGCAGTATCGCGCGCATCCCGAGCCACATTATAGGCATCCTGGGATAAATTTTGTGAAGTGGTCGAATTTTCCCAAGTCTGTCTAGAGTAGTTATAGACCTCCCCCCATTGATTGTAAAAATCCTCAGATCCGAAGAAAGAGGAGTGCCTCGGAGGGCTCATATTAACATCCTCCTGAAATTCGAGAGTTGACTGGGTGTAGTTAGAGTGGCGGTGTGGGGTAAAGTCGATAAAGTCAGGGGTGAAGAACTGGGTATTCTGAGGTTCGGGCTGACAGGAGGAAGAAGGTCCTTGAGATTAGGAGAGTAAAGCACGGTGACCCTCATCCCGGAAGGTTGCAACCACCGATTCCTCCTCCGTCACATCCTCTACCACAACCACCATAATCCACGGGTCCTGCGGGGTAATTAACCATATAGAACTTACCTGGGGTGTGATCCCGAATGTACTCCCCAGACCTCTTGGGCATGCCGAAGTTCTCCTCGAACTCAAGTGACACCTAATAGGGATTAGGCATAGCAATAGCCCTCAACTCAGTAATTTTACACAAGAAAAGACTGTTATAATCGCCCTGAGGCCAAACCAGAAATGGACAGTAATTCTCATCTAACAGCTTACCAACCCCTATAATTGGTGCCTCGCTGCCCAAATCAAGACCCAATGCCTTAGCTATCATCGTCACAACACCACCACAAGAGATGCTCTCGCGGATACACTTCGCAATTTGCGAAAAATGGGTAGCTAAGGCATCAGACATGTCAATGGATGGGCTTCGGTTCAGAACCGCATCCTCAAGTAGCTGTACGGCTGTCGCACTACAGTTATGGTGTGTGTCATAGCTTGAATGGAAAGAGTTAGCTATGATACGTGCCAAGTACTTGAGTATGGGGTTCCGAATCGAAAACGAGCACATCTTACCCACTAGAAAACTTTCTGGCGAGAAATCTTGTGTCAAAATCAATCTCGAGCAAGTTTTTCTTCACGTGATTGTCCCGCCTGATGTTTTCCGACCAAAATGGTAGGTAAGCCGAGCAATGCGCCAAAGGCCTCAAGAGAAAAGATATGCTGAGTTTCTTGCAACTGAAACGATACAGTGGTATCATCACCATTACCTTTCAGTTCGTACGTTGCGAAAAACTCACAGGTCAAGTTTTTAAAGGTATCCTCAGTTGAGGCATAAAAATTTTTTAGGCCAATTTTTTCGCACATTGCTTGGACCTGCGCTTCTATTCCCATACGGAAGAGAACGGTCCTCGAAGCCTAACGGGTCAGCTCGAAACAAAAGTTCCACAAAATTTTAAAACGATCAAGACTCGAGTTTTTTGAAAAGTGGACAGCAGACTCGGGGTGGACAAAATTACGATGAATGGAAGGGTAGCGTACCTCAAGCGGAACCGGTTGATCTTGCGGAATTGAGCCCTGGACTTGAATCGGCATCCTAGCAGGCTTCTCTGGTTGTGATGAAGATGAAGAACCCGGTCTGCGATTGAAGACGGACGATAGTCTTTTCCTTGCAGTCTGCTTAAAACCCTTCATATTTGAAGCTTGATGATGGTGATTTGTGATGGAGGTAGGGTTCGGTATTGTGCGGATTTAATCTATTTCTTCAAAAATTAATTCATACAAGTTGTTAGGAATATGGTGAGGATGAAAAATATTTGATTTAATTTGATTTTGATGGAAGAATTTGGAGTTGGGAAGGATTTGAAGATGATGGAAAGGGTGGTTTAATTGGGGAATTTTAGGGTTTCTTGAGGAGAGAGAAGAAGGAAGTGAAATATGAGGAATTGGGGGTGGGTTTGGTGGGTATATGTCGCGGGATGAGGTTTTGCCTGGTGGACATCCATCGGGTGAAATTTCACCCGACGGACTTTTGTCCAAAAATCTCCAACTCAGCGCATAATACCGTCGGGCGAAGTTTCTCCCGATGAGATTCCATTGGGTGAAGTTTCACCCGACAGAATTCTGTCAATTCCAGGTTTCATAAAATTTTATCGTCGGGCGAAGTTTCGCCTGTTGAGATTCCATCAGGTGAAGTTTCACCCGACGGATTCTTTTTCTTCAGCTTCAGCCTTTTCCAGACCAATTGCCGTCGGGTGAAGCCGGCGGACTTTTGGCTCAAATTCCACCGAGTGAAGTTTCACCCGGTGGTTTTCCCATTGCGAAAATGCATTATTCTGCAAAAAATCTTCATAACCCGGTCCGAACCAATGTTGGTTCCTTAAAATTTACACCCTTCTCAATTCATGCATCAGAATACACGAAGAAAAACTCTCATAATCTTTGAAGAACACCCAAAATACTCCCAAAAAGAAATCTTCATAAAACCTGTAGGAATTATTAAAACAAGCTCCACCAAAGTGCTAAGACTATTGTCCAAGGGAAAATAAGGAGTATAGATACAAATATTTACAAGGTGGTTATTGTGGACACCACCAAACCGAATAAATTCATTCAAAGCTTAGTTGAGGTTGCAAGAAAAGCAACCCGGAAGGTTGTAGTTCACGTTCTTGAAAATGATGTTACCAATTGCTAGTTCTCTTCTTGGATCCGGTAAGCCACGTGCCACCTCGAGAAGCATAGTAAAATCTTCGGTGATGTTTCCGGAGGTGGGACAAAGTCTTAATGGGGAACAGTCGTCCTCGCTAACACCTTGAGCGACATCATCTATAGATGGTTCTTGGATGATAGGAAATTCAACCATTTGGTTTCATAGTTCTCCATTGAATGAATTATCTGTAAGAGACGCGGGCAATACGAATTGTACGACGTTATTGGCAACGTTAAAAAACAATCTTCCTCTCTTCACGTCAATAAGTACGCCTCCGGTGGCTAAGAAGGGTCGTCCCAACAAAATAGGATTGCGCTCTACTACGGGCATATCTAGAATTACGGAATCGGTGGGTATATGCAAGGTTCCTACCTTGACCATTAGATTCCGAGCAGGCCCCACCGGCTCTTTAGTGGACCAATTATCCATTTGAACATTCAATGGAAAATACACCATACTCTTAATGTTGATAGTTTGGGCGATGACTAGGGGCATAAGACTAATATCCGCTCCTAGATCACAAAGGGCTCGGTGTATTTGAACTAGGGATGTCATCGGGGAGTGGCGGGTGCGGGGGATAGATACCCCACACCCGCACCCGCTACTCAAAAGTAATACCCACATCCGCCCCGCTACCCACCGCGGGTACAAAAGTTCTCACCGTCACCCGCTCCGCGGGTATACTTAGAGGACTCATCCCTGCCCCGTTATCCACCCATCATTCGCCTTTACCCGCCAAATTTGCGGGTATCCGTGATACCCGTCAATAAAAATTAATAAAACTCTCATTAACTATTTCATTAATTAATGGCATACAAAATTGCAAAATAAATGTAACTAAAGTTAATAATATATTAAAGTTTATGTACAAACTTTATATTATAATTTTTGTTTTTTCTCGTAATATTATAGATTTAAGGCGGTGCAAGTGTAGAACGGTGCGGGTAGGCGGTGTGGGTATAGGGCGGTGCGGACGTGGGGAGGGTAAAATGTTAAAACCACCCTCGTCCCATTACCCATCGCGGGTAACATTTTCATTCGTCTACCCGCCCCGTCACCCGCAAAACCATCCCCCGCACCCGCCCCAAGCGGTGCGGGTGCGGTGCGGTATCCGTCTTTCACTCGCCCCACTGACATCCCTAATTTGAACATTATCTATGGAACAAGGAATGGAGAAGTTTCCGGGGTCACCTAATTTAATGTGAATAGTAACCTTTGGGGTGACCTTTGGTGATATGGGAATTTCTTCATTCTTGGTGGAACTCAAGATAATATCTCGGATGTATTCTAAAGGAATTGGCATAGAAAAGTTTGTTTTGTGGTTCTCAAGTAAATCTGTGAATGTGATGCTTTCTATATTCTTGTTGCTTGGAGGAGCTTGTGACATACAATGTTAGGGTGGTACCTCGATCCTTGAGATTGAGTTCATTGCTTTGATCGGAATTTGCTCAATGACATAAGTAAGATCGCCAACAAGATATTTGGAAGGGTCTCTCATCGGTCGTTCTTTTACATTCTTAACTATACACTCATCGAAATCAATGGTTGAGGGATGAGTAGGGCATGTTTGTGCATTAGAGGATTTTTTTGTTCTACATGACTCACCACCTTTAAGGCATTTACGGATGCTTGATGGGAAGGGTATGTTGGTTCGTGGGAATATCGAGCTCGAGAAGCGGCACGTGCCTCTAAGGCCTCGATCCTAGCTCAGATGAATACGTTCTCTTCCATCAAAAGTTTAAGTGTTCTTTGGATATCATAACAAGGGAAGTTCGGGGTATTGCCAAAATTTGGTGCCAAAATTTACTAAAAGACGAATAACCCAAAAGTACTAAGTTAAACAATGCTTAAATGTGCAAAACAACACTTAAACTTTATAATAAGCACTTAAAGACTAATTAGTGACTAAGTC
Source organism: Agrostemma githago (assembly GCA_958450325.1). NCBI lineage: Eukaryota > Viridiplantae > Streptophyta > Magnoliopsida > Caryophyllales > Caryophyllaceae > Agrostemma > Agrostemma githago. Next base: position 32,413,993 of record OY288256.1, read on the forward strand.
AAAACTAAGGGTTGACTAGTCTATCTTGGTCAAACTTTGGCTTTGTAAGTCAACATAGACCAAGTCAAGATAAAGGAACCCGTCTTAAATAATTTACTTAGAAATAATTGAATCTTTAATCAAATCTCAACTAATGAAAGCTTCAAATAATATATCTCGAATAAAATGCTCCAAATCTCTTACATCAGTATACTAAAACTATCAGTTAAGATAAATTTTACGACGATTGATAATGTTTGTTAATCTTAAAATCGACATACTTAAATTGTAACACCCGCTATTTTTCTTAGCGCTTTTATCCTTTCCGCTATGACTTCGTCATAACTCTATTTCGGCCTTATGTTTCATTATTTTTCCAAGCTTTATTTTTATTTTCGAGTCCAATGATATTTATTTTTATTTTAAAGGATTTTAATTCTTTTAAACCTATTTATTCGATTTTCATCGTAAACTAATTAATTTTCCGCGAGGAATTCTATTTCTCTTTGAATTGACGTTTTAAAACTCGGATTTAAGTTACTCTTTTTCCTAAAAATGTGTAAATACATTTATATAATATTTTCAAGTAGTAAATATTTTTATTTACGAAAATTTAGCCATTAAAGATTCTATTACGAAGCTTCGCGAATAATTATTTTCTTACGAGAGGTTTACTCGAGTTGCTTTAAAATGCCTTTAACTATTTTACGATTATACTTTTTATCAACTTATAAATCATTTGAGACCTTTTCCTTATATTTTGGACCGACAAAGCTTCTTGTCACAATTTAACTATGTTTTATTAATACGTTTCATTTTATCACATTAAACCGTAAACATAGGATTCTTTTCTTTTCATTGAATTGAGGTTTTACTACTCAAGCTCTTCCTACTCCTCTTCTTATCTATTAGGCTAGCCATATTTGTCTAGATGCACTTAGGATTCTTCAACTATTTTACTATCATTTATGCTCTTTAAGTGTAGTAACCTCCTTCTCCTTTAATCTACTCTACATTCATTTTGTGCATTAACAAAAAAATTACTACAACATATTCATCATCCTTTTTTTTTCCTTCTTGGCCGAGTACTCCCTCCCCTATTCCAGCCTGATTTTTTGCTCCATTTCGAGTCTCAATCAAATCGTTTTTATCGTCATATTAATCCTTTTTCCGATTCCTTCGTTAAGGTAATAATCGACGTCGTTTTCGATCATTATTTACCTTGATTTTTGTTAGTTTTCTCATGGTATTTTTATGCCATGATTTTCGTGTTTGGAAGGATTTGTGGATGATCCCGAGGCCGACAAGTATATAATCGATTCAGACTTGGAGTAGAGGTAACGTCGATGTTACTCGGTATTTCATGATTTTAATTGTGTATTTTCATGTTGTAGACACCCAAAATTTGACCGCCAGGTGTCTATAGCAGTTTCCAAAAAACACCCGATGATGATCGGACGCTAACATGTTCTAACGCGCTCGGATACGGGCCCGAAATCAATAATGTCCGGCATGGGCTTTTAACGGGATACAAATCTCACAAAACCAACCTCAAAATCAGGCCCAGTGGGTCATTCCGAGCAAAATAAGAATAATCTGGGTCAAAACCGACACCAAAGATAATTCCCGTCTTTTAGCGACCGGGTCAAAACCCGGTCAAGACAAACCCGACACACAAAAACGACCGGATGCATCCTCGAAACATGCACCAGGTTCGAAAATCAACCAAGCTCATCCAAAAATCAGCCAAAATTAATCACAATCAACTAAAATCAATCACAATCAATTTAAGGCTAATCAAGCCTTAAATTTTGCGGCTTGATTGATCCACTCGGTCGAGTGGATTGGCCACTCGATCGAGTGGAGCCTCTTTGAACCCGTCCAGGTTCATTCACGAGGGCACTCGACCGAGTGCACCCGCGCCACTCGGTCGAGTGACCCGGGGTCGGGGCTCCCTATAAATACCCCATGACCCCATGCACAACATACAACTTTCATCCATCACAACTTTGGAACACCGACAACTCTTACAACTCACACAACTCTTCCACAACCCTTTAGCACACATTTTTCATCCATAAACACCGTCATCCTTGCACGCATTTCGAGAGCACAAACTCGTAAAAATCCATACAAACCAAGTCATATACACACCATCAACTCCTCCTACATATCTCGACGTTCCCGCGCCATTGCCGCCATTAGACGAACCGTATCCCGAGAAGCAAGAGCATGTAGGTTGAGGGTGTAACAATTCAACACCGATTTCTCCTTCTTCTTCCTTTCTTCTCGTTCTTTTTTTATGTACATTCATTTATGCTATAGTATTATATTTAGTCGATAGTAACGACATGATTACTAACACTAACATTTTACCTTTTGCATTTAATCATTGTTATTATATTTTACTATAATATCGTATGTACCGTGTATATATATAATAATATCAAAACTCGGATCCAAACTCGTTTGACTACGATGATCATTGTTCTAAAGGTTCGTTCATTAACACGATCCCGATCATTCGTAGTTGAACGCGTATGAATCCATTTCAAAGATTAGTATGGAACCCGTTGACACGAAAACCGACGTCACATAATCCGTAAGGATTAATATCGACGTCGTGACGTAGAGGGGCGCAATTCCGTCACTAATCAAATTTTTTTTCTAACAATAACCTTTTTCTACAAAATTCCGATAACGGTATTATAATCCTATAAGACATGATTATAATACCGACAAACCGAGTTAAATTTAAATCCGTCAATATTTTTATTTGACTCGGCCAATTATCGATTTAAAGCACATTAAAACAAACGAGTCACAACTCGTACAGGTGCCACTCGACCGAGTACATCTGCTACTCGATCGAGTGGCACCCTAAATCATGGGCAGTAGTCACGTTCAATGACACACTCGACCGAGTCAGGTCACAACTCGGTCGAGTGGGTCCTGTAGCCCGGAAAACCGAGAGCTCTTTTTATATCATTCGAGCCTCGTCTTTTTAAAAGCAACCTAGTCGACACGTGTAAAGTCAATCACGTAGCTTTTCCAAAATTCATGCATATCACTTCACTTAAACGATTTTGATCGACGGTCTCACATTATTAATTTTATGTCGACGACTCTTTAGTCGTATCCGATGTAAAATTAATATAGACTCAATTTCTCGAGGTGATAAATCGGGACAAGGCATCGAGGTTCAAGATCGGGCTAGCACCACGTCTAGGTCTCGAACCTCCGTCCTTTGATTAATACGCAATATAATGTGTAACTAATTAAAGTTCGTCCACCTACACAAAATCACGGTCTAGTTTATACACGGGTCCGTTTATAATTATTGCTCGTCATTTCAATTGTATATTTCAATTGTTCTATTTTATTGTACGCCGTATTGTGAATTCCGGGTTGTATTCCGCCCGTGTAACTTGTAATCGATCTATTTTTGCTTTGCTTTATTTATTTGCGTTTTACCGCTTCTAAATGAACCCTCGCATGCTAAATCACTTCGAGAATAAATTAGATGCATTAAATTGACGTAGCTCACATTTAATTCGCATGCTTAGCTAAAACGCTGTTTGCATAACATTTCACCGAATTACTAACGCGCATATTAAAAAGTCAAACGATGTCCTAGTAGAGGCCGCTAAGAGCGGGCGGGGTTGGGTGTCCTTAGTGGGCTTCCCAACACGTACCCTCACCCCTTACTCAGAACCGTGGTTTCCGGATGACCGAATCCATTGGCAACGAGAGTCATTCAATATACGATTAACCGCCCAAGTCGGCATCTATATCGATATGCAAAGGGACGAGCCCAATAAACTCTCAAACCGAAATGGGCCATACTTTGTGTATGGACCATGGCGATATAGAGTGGGCTCGAACGGTTCCGAATAACCATAAAATTCGGTGGCGACTCCATTTCGACTTAAATTTCAATTCGATCCTTCTCATATGGAGGTTCATTCGCCTACCCAAACCCGCGCGTGGCCGCGTCGGGGTGGACCTACGTCATGTCCACACATGTATATATTTTTATGTTTTATTTTGACAATATATGTATGTCACCAAGTCTGGAAAATTTTTAAAAGTTGAAAATTTGCATGTTTCGGTATTTTTATCGCTTTTTCGAGATTAACGATTAAATTGTTATATTAATTTGTAAAATCATACTATTCGGCCTAAACATGTAATATATGTTTATATTCTGTAAAATTGATATTTTTGATTATTTATAATAATTTAATATTTTTTTGATATTTTAAATATCGATTATTGAATTATTACCGTTTACGGACAAAAACGACTAAAAGCCGATTTTTAGTTCTAGTACCTAAACATTTTATTTTAATCTTATTTTTGACATGGTGAAACTTTCTAATGAAATAGAACTTTCTGAACTTTTTCATAATTTTCCGGAATGGTTAAGTGGATGATTTAATTAATCACTTTAAATCATCATTTATCGTTAAAACCGTGTTTGTTGTTTAAATTCTCGAATTCTGGTCTTTGGTTTAAATCTGGAAAAAAATGTGTTTCTGATTATTTCATATTACAATGTATTTTTATGATTTTTAGTGCCTTAATAAAATGTTAGGAACGATAAGTTTATTAATGAAATCGTTAATTGTGAAAACGGGTTTAAATGACGGTTTTGTTGGAATTTGTTGAATCTGGAATTTTGGAAAAATCTGGAAAATTTATATTCTGGAAAATCAGGATTTTAGAGTGTAATAATAATTTTTGGATATTAATACTTAAATCGTTTTGTAATTACTATTTTTATTAATCGTTATTGTCGAGATTAGACGATTAACGGGAAAATGCTTTAAAAACCGAGTTTTAGGATTCTGGAAAATTTTACTTTCTGGACAGAATGTCCATAATTATGTTTTAACTATTTTACGTAATTTTTTTACTATTTATTAAAGTCTTTAATTAATAATTATTGATTTTCGGACAAATTGTGCTTTATCGTTAAAATTCTTGGTCTTACCTAAAAGAATTATTTTTCCAGCAATTTTGAAAGTATTTAAATCTGAACTTTAAGATTTAAATCATCCCTTAACATATTCTCAATATATTCAATGGTTTAATTAAATAAAAGACGTTAAAAGATTTAATTTGACATTTGCCGTGAAATCCTATTTGTAATCGTATTGTCGTAACTAATAATAATTAGGGAATTTTAGTTTTGTAGATTTTCAAAACACCCTGATTAGTATTATTAAAATGTTTAAGACCTTTTTAATCATTTTGTAAACCCTTATAAGATATTTTAATAATTTCATAAACCTGAAAGATCTCACTTTGATAATTAATATCGTTAAGGCCGAAAGTACTAGTTTTATAAATCTATATCGTTTACTAAAAATGTTGTATTAGTTTAAACTAATATTTTGCTATTTTCATATGATGCTATTTTTAGTAAGTTTCTAAAAATAGAAGTTTCCTAAAATAGAAACTTTCCTCTTTTAGAACATTGTGATTACTCCTTTTGTTCTCTTATTATTATGATGATTATATCTTTTTAATATCGATAATGGCTTTGTTTTGGAGTTATGGAATAAGGAAAAGTGTGGGTTTAGAGTAATATAGCTTGGGCTGTACGTGTTGCCATCAACTATAAAGCTGGTGTGTCTATGTTGAGACACATTGGTCGTTGAACTGAGCATGGTTTGTGTTCAGGAGAGTGTATGTTTACCTTAAACTTAGATATCGCATCGTGTAAGTCGCGTCGGGTTGAACTGGGTATGGTTTGTATCCAGGAGGGGTGTGCACTACTTAAACTAGGACCTCGCTGCACGCAGTCCTGTTATAGTTGAGTTGCCTAGTTAGAGACCAAAGTCTGATTTGTTTTGACTAAGTTCTCGAAACTAGATTTTAGTATTGTCCTAGTGAAAGTCTAGATTCTACATTAATCCTATCCATAACGCCATTTTGATTATTTTATTTATTATCGATATAAATTGGTTTGCAGGTTGGCAAATATTTTTATGTTTCTTCGGTAAGCCATTTTAATATTTTGGTTTTGTGCCGAAAACTTATTTTAATATGATGTTTTACTGTTTTCCATTTTTATTATTTTTCTATAGTAGTAAGTACAGTTTTAAAATCCTGTTATACCACTGGGAGAACGTTGACGTTGCTCCCCACTGATTGTGGCTGTTATGTTTTAACATGGCAGGTATACGTGTTTGTTTCCGGTGGGTGTTGGCTAACGAGCAGTCTTGGATCCTGCTTGATCCTTTTAATAATTATGTCTTATGGATTGTTTAACCTTTTTATGGATTGTTTTAAATTTTAGCCATTTTTATGTATGTCATACGTTTGACTTTACCAATTTAATTTACTAAGACATAGTTACAGTGTGTTTTAATCCCGACTCTACAGTGTTTCCGCCACTGTATCGCGTTAGAATTTCTAGGGGATTACATAAATTCCATAGGAACAACCGTACTTCTAGTCGGTTTGTTATCTAAGCCGGTGATCAGACACGTTTTCACGAACGATGTTATCGACACCAATCATGGTGAAAATGAACATGTGCCCTGGCAGTACCCTCTGAGTTGTCTTCACCATTCCATGTTGTAATAACTTGTTCCGAGTCAATACACAGGCCGCAGACCGGTCATCCTTATGGAACCCGGTATTGTTTCATCCCTCTGGTCATCAGACATGTGCCCCACGATGACCGCTGAGCTCGATATTCCAGAGACTCTGTCTGTATAAGACACCCAAATTTAGCCTACGTTTCGTTTTGGGCGCTATCTTGGTAAAGTTTAGAAGGCGATGCGATAGAAGACAGCTTCGAAAGTAGACTACGACACTCGGAGTCACTGCTCATGGGAGGCCATGATGCATCCTGCCGGTGCGAGAAAATGCTAAGAAATAAATGGGTAGCCATCTCTTTATGAGTTTGTCGGTAGAGTAGTAGTCGTCCAGTTGCCATTGAGGTGCTCGGTTGTGTAAAGGTTCTCTTTCCCGAGACCAAGAGTATGGATTGGGTGTGTGCGCATACATAGACAAGGGCACTGATCAGCTCTCACTCTCTATATCGGATATCTTTGGGGGTGGAATACCTTCCGACCTTTGCCTTAACAGTGTATAGGACATGTTCGGTTTAGCGGGGCCTCTGAGTCCATGAACTTGCAGTCCTTCTTCTCCGTATGTCAGTCGACTAAACCGAGTCAATTTAGGTGTTCGATCCTATTGAGCACTAGGGGTGAGATGTAAACCTCCTAGTATCGATATGATTGGCGGGATTGATGTTCCCATCCGCACTTATGGTGAGATGCAAGCCTTAAGTGTGCATGAGACATTAGTAGTCACGTCCCGTGCATTATGTGAACAGAAACCATTGTTTTTAAAATTAAATGAGTACAGTTTTCTAAATCACATGTGCTAGTATGCTTTGTTACTGTTCTATACTCTTATGACTAATGATGTGATTGAAATGCTTGATAATGGGAAGTGATGTTTAGTTATATGTCTTGCTTGAATATTGATTATGATTGATATTATGTTTCATACGATTTGTATTATGTATGTCTTACTCTATTTTCACATGACACTTCTATGAATCCATGATCTATGCTTTACTGTATTATTCACATGATACTCATATGATGTATGTATTACTTTTATTCTATATAAACTACATGTCTTATATATTTAAATTGATTCACATGTTAACTGAAATCACTTCATGTGTATCTCACATTGTTTACATGTCGGTTTTTAATGTGACATGCTTGCTTATATGTTAATTAAATAACCTAAACATTGTACTACATTGATTATTCGGGGCCGTTTTAGAAGGACGGTTAGGTTACTTCCACTAAGTGGGATAGTTTTGTATTTTTGTAAATTTTGCAGGATGTCAAATTACTGGGCTTACAGGGGAAACGTGTGCAAGTGAGGAGTAGTCTTGCTTAATTTTGAGTTTTCTGTTAACCTGTCCACGTGTAACCCTAAACATTATCAAGCTCGTACTTTAGTTTTAATTCGTTTTATGATATTGTAAGTGACGATCGGTTCTTGTATTAATGAAAGACTCACTCCGAGTTAACGGTTTTAATTTTTACCACTTTTTACGACTTAATTATTTTCCGCCTTGTTAATTAATGTCATTAGAAGAACCGGGTTATTACAGTTGGTATCAGAGCGACCTTGAGACCGTGTGTAATTATGTGCGATGCATATTTACATCACCTATCGAGGGAACGCGCCTGGAGCTCATGACACGTGCCTTGATTGTCTGATGTGTCTAAAACTTGTAGACCATTTAAGATCACTAAATGAGAGATTCACTAGCATAACCTTAGGATCAAATAATATACTTGGGTATAATGTCTAGATGGGTAGAACTACTAAAGATTACCATACTGTCCGATTTAGGTTTTGGGCCTTGCTTGTTTTTGCATGCTATCTGCATAGTGGAATGTAGAGTGATTGCACTAATTTTTAGCCTACTGGCTAGTTTTAGTTTATTTGTGATCGACGCGACAACTAAGATAAAGGACTTGAAGCCATCAACATCTCAAGTCTGGTAGAACACCATTGCAAGCACAAATGGACGCATCTTCCCAATCAGCTATAGTAGCCAAATCAAGTTGGACCATGTTGATGTACCAAGTGAAGTTATGCAGACGAGATGTAACATACAAGAAGATCAAGTGCAGATGTACGTAAGATAGTAGCCCTCGAGTCCTATTTAGGTGTCGACTTGGACTTGACCGAGACTCTACTTACCTATATAACTCGTACATCGGAGATCATTTGTTAGCCTAAATTGTAGTCATGGAAATGAACCCTTCTTGCCCATATTCATTTCACGGTAACACCTTACACCACATCTAATTCATTTTTCTAGCTTATCCATATTTTCTACCTTTGCCCCACTTATTCATCTAACCAAGCAACGATTTGAGTTCAATTCCGAACTATCTTCAATCCTTCCATCGAAAATCTTAAACATCACATACAAAGCTTTCCTTCATGTCTAACATCCATACCTTCATAAATCGATGAACACCTTTTACTCTTTCATTATTATTTTTTTGGTTAAATTGTTCACCAATCAGATCCTCCATTTGAACCTATATCAGGAAGAATAGACAAAATTCATTTAAAGCCTAAACCTTGAACCATCCATGAACAAACTTCTAATCTTTTCTAAGGAAGTTTTAACCTCAATTGATTCCTTCTCTTTTGTTTCTAAACTCGTTTCGAACCCTTCGTGAACTAGTTCATAGGTTTGACTACTCATCCTGAGTCAGACAAGAAGTCTTTTGCTTATTTCACCTTCGTATATTATGGCTCAGCTAAATTTAGTCCGAAATATTCCTATCTGGTGGAACCTTTCATATTTACTATTCTAACTTATTTCCTTCTTATTTCTTCAGCTTGCGTCCTATTCTTTTAGCTAGATTGCTATCAAACTACATGTATGCTGACATCATACATATTCATCGTCTTTTATCCTTACCTTGTTACCATTTCCTATTTCCAAGTTTGTCATAACCGTTGAATATGGAGAGAAACTTTAATACTCTCCGTTATTATTCTCATCAACCTAATTCAAAATTCTTAAATATTTATTCTGTCAACCCATTTTCTAATTACATTTCTACGTCTTGAATGAACCATGGTTAAAACTTATCAGAGCGCAGTGGAAGCACGATAAACCCATAAACCACTCAGAATGGACATAGTTATATCAAGGATTCTCACCAATATAATGTACTTGGAAGTATCCAATATCCTTCTAAACCAACCACACTAGGATCACCTAATCTTTACCCTTTTAGTCAACCTATAATTATTGGACCTAGGAACCTATTGATTTTTGGAATGAGAAGAGGTTGGAAAATAATGGGAACCAACTAATGTTTTTGAATGTTGATCTTGGATTCAATGATTTTGAGAATTCTTAATTTTAACCAACGATTGAGAGGTTTAAAGATCGTAACTTGAGGATACTAAAGAATAACAGAAGATTGGAAGATTTATGGTTGTAAGCTAAGGAAAGATAAGAAAGAATGACATTTATGGAAATCTAATTCACATACATAGTGACTACTTGATGAGAAATTAAGTCATACAGATTTTTGTGGAATTTAGAACCCTTGTATTTTCAATGTTTTTGAGGATTATGTTAGTCAACAGACGAGTTTTGTAGATGAGTAACTATTACTAATAACAAGAGAGTATTGACCTTTATGAAAAGATATCGGGGAAAGGAACTAGTAAAGAGTACTAAGGGATAGAATTTAACAATGCATGTGGTAGTTATTTTGAGGACTAAGAGAATATTATGAAAATTTTGAAGAATGAAACTTGTAATCCAATGATAAGATGCATAGTTCCGATTTAACAGATTTATGGAACTCTTAGCTAAATCATTAATTGCTATAGAATTGATAAATCGAGGTCAATAGTCAATGATTGAAAAGAGAACCTGATTATCTGAGGACTTGTAACTTGAGTGGGGTAGACTTCCAATGAATTTGTTAATTCATTTTTTTTTATTCGAGGATAAAGATGAAACCTGATAAAACTTATTGAGATTGTTTAAAACCAAGTTGGATATAAGGTTGTGTAACCTCTAATGAAAATCCACGATGAATGGAAACACCGATGGATAACCCTACCTCATTGGTTATTAGGGAGCTGACTGACAGAATTTGGTTGATCAGTTTACTTGAGCAAATAAAGGGCATTCATACAATATTGGAGATGTAGCCTTACGCGAGAGATACTCATATGAAATACTTGAGGAATAATATGCCGAGAGTTTAAGTAACCAAACTTCTGAATATAAAGGTTAGAGAAACAACTGGAGGAAAAAAAACATTTTGAGGACTAACTTGAAAGGAATGTAGAATGACAAAAATTACTAAAGATAGAGACATGAGTGACCCAATCTAATCTGGTTCTTGATTTACGATGTGTTGTTTCCATTATCAGTTAAATCACTCCATATCAATTTTTGTATGGAATACTTTCCAGCTACTCCTTAAACTAAGCCTTTCACGGATCAGTGATGTTCCTATTATGATCCTATATGTTCCTATTCGAATTATTATCTAGAGTCGTGGTAACACTTCTTATCCCGACTTCGTACCACAACAGAACCTATGCAAATCTTCAACCATGACCTTTTGGTCTTGAATTCGGCTTTGCCTGTTATCTGAAACCTCATAGGTTATTTGAAAACTCACTAATACTTCTACTCTTCTCATTGAGGAGTACATCAATAACGTATCTATCTTGATTCTTACCTTGCTCATTCCTTTGAAAAACAAACTTTGCTAGAAGTTGTCTTATATAAACTCAAATTATCTTCTCGTTCCTTCTATTGGGCGAGAAACTCTTCGGTCGGTTGGAACAATGTTCAATTGGGTGTCACTCCCCTTACCTCTTTTATGTGACAAACCCAATGACAATTTTTGGTTTCACTTACCACTTGTTTTTATATACGTTCTTTTGTGAAACCTAATCCCACTTCTTTGATCAACTATGCCTACATACTTTCATTGAACTTTTCTATGCATCTCCGATCGAGTTAACCCAACCAACTAGAATATTGTTATTAACCTTTGACCTGACGATTTAGTACTTAGACGAGTAGATGTAACGTTGGAACTGCTGGGAGCAAGAGAACGACTTCACCAGGATCGTATAGAAGAAAGACTCTTAATATGATGAACCTATTCAAAGTTGATCGAGAAGGAAATCACCAAGAAGTATAGAGTTCAGAAACCTGATCAAGGACCATATCATCAAAGAAGACCTATGAGATCAATGTGCGAACCTTGGATTGAAGCGTTCCTAACCTAGTTTTTGTTTTTGTTTTGCTTGACCACTTGCCGACCTTAGAATACTCATAGGACTTGGAACCTTAAGTCAAGTTATCAGTGTGTGTCTTACGTGTAATCCTCTTTAAGCGATAACCTATCGTGAGACATAGTCTATAGTTTTCCAGTCAAAATCTTAATCACCCTAGTATGACAAAAAGAGAATACCTTTGAGGTCGGGAGATGTTCGCGATGTCATTACCTTTTATTTGTGGAATTATGTGTTCGAAAGAAGTATGCGAATGATAATCGATCGAATTTCCTTTGAGGATATCCTTTATAGAGATTAAAAGTTATTTTGAGGTATAATATGCGAACATGGCTTATCACGTACCTACAAATCTAGTGATTGATTGATTTATGACCATGATTTTTGGGAATCTTCAGGAAAACTATATCTATTTTGGAGAATTAATTATATTTTGAATGGTGGTTGATAATATTACAATCCCGAGTGTCGTAATGATGGATACTTCAAAACCCAAAACATTGTCAATTCGAGTTTTGGAATAACCTGCCAATCGAGAATCGAGAAACAAGAAAACAATTGGAGATTTTGGAAACTTAAGAGAAATCAATACAAGAGTTTTGGATTAACCCTAAGAGCCTATCACTGAAAGAACCACGCAACCCTAGGAGATCAAACTTTTTGAATATAATGTTTAGGGTGCCATAAGAACCATGAATTTCGATATGATTGATAATTTAGGTTATACAAGTAACAGTTGTGATAAACCTAAAGAGATCAAAACTAATAATCGTTTTGAAATTTTATGGAAATTAGGACAACCTTTATTTGAAAGGATTTATACGTTAAGCCAAACCAAACATTTCCACAGAATATTCAATATTGTTTTTTAAGGAACATAGATTATCATGTTATTTATGGAGTTAGAAATCACAATAAACCAAATCTCGAAATGACCCGAGATTGTTTTACTTTTGAGAACTTGAGAATATCCTACGGATAAAAACCAACCTCCAAACAAATTAAAGGAAAACCTTAGCCTAACCTTAGGAAATATATACCGTACCAACCTAGTAGTTGTGAATTTCGAGGAAGAAATTTTCTTAAGGGGGGTAGCCTGTAACACCCCGTGCTTTTGACCATTTTAGTTATTTATAATAACGATCAATATTAATAAATCGAGTCTCGACAAACTATTTTATATAGTAATATTCAATTCTTATGCCTTTGGAACCTTTCTATTTCACTTCATTGTTTGCAGAACTGAAATTTCTATCGTTATCGCAATTCTGCGCGATTTCGTAAAACGGTTCCTATTTTCTCATACGGACTCCGATTGAGGCGTTTCAAAAGCCTAACTTTATTAATTTTCCAAGATATCATGATGGAGATATTAAAAATTACATTTTATAAGTTCATCATAAAAATATTGTACTGGACAGCTCCTTTGCATCGAAAATCGTCACCCGATGAATAGTTTCTCGACTTTCGATTTCCGTACTTCTTTCCTAAACTTTGTGGAACCAAAATAACTCCAAAATATCATCCTTAAACACTCCATACCGTCACTTTGAAGTCCAAGGGTCAAAAAAATGTTTTTCTAATCAAAAACACCAAATAGGGTAATGTACCTTCAAAAGTATGACTAGCCATTTGAAGCAATTGTCATCTCTTTGTCCATTTCTTGCTCCCTCACAAATGGCACTACCAAGTGCCCTTATAATCACCTTCATATGACCCTTAAACTCATATTTTCATCCACCTAGCATCCTCCCTAAAATCCTTTCTAAAACCAAAGAAAAACCATCAAAGTAATCCTAAGTTCTTAAGCCTTTAAACCACAATTCTGAAGAGCTCTCATTCCTTCTTTCTCTTATCTTATACTACTTATTTTCAAAGTTATTTAATAGTATAACTACTAACTTAGTATGTTTTTGTGTCATTCTAACTAATTTATGAAGAGGAGCAAGAGAAAGGGAGCATCAATCTTCGTTTTCATATATGTTGTAGAATCGATTATTTTTGCTCAAGGTAACCTAACTTTTCTTCGCCTCAAATCTCGTAGTATAGTGTTTAGACTCTAACTAACAAATAAAAACATGTTTAGGACTAAATCATTAGATCACCAAGTTTAAAGTTAACTATTTGTTGATTTATCACTTAACAATACATGCTGTAAAATGGATTCTGTGATATATGATGTATGTTTACGATTTTTCTGTGTAAAATATGTTTCGAATTAGCCTTAGATTCCTTCATGAAAGTTGTAGATCTGAATGTCTAGAATATTATAAAAATCTGAAAAATAAGTCTTTATGAAAATATATATTTAATAATGATTTATTTCCTAAACTGGTACTGTATTTTTTTATGTACTGTCTGAGAAAATAATATGTTTTGTGATGTTAAACGTTTTTTTTTGGACTTGGAAAAATTATGTTATGTTCCTGATGATGTCTATTATGAGTAAGTCAAGTTTCATATATAATTTCATTTATAAAATTTGTACTAAAATGGGTTAGATCTGGAAAGAATATTTTATTTAAGAACATTTATAAAGTTTTTTAATCTAACTTTTTGGGTATAAGTTATATACAATAATATGTATCCAAAATAAAAATTTGGTTCACTTTTATGATTTTTAAGTATTTTAAACGAATTAAAATAAATTATTGAAAACCGTACTGTTCTCGTTTTTAATTTGTTAAAAATAATAAAACTTATTATTTTTGAAAAATGAATTTATATCTTGAAACCTAACTCATAAAATTATGTTGACTATGAAAATCGAAAGTTAAAAATAACATTTGAAAAATGACTTATTTAGTATCCTTAATAATATTATCGATTTTGCTATTACTTAAAGTTACTTTTGTAAAACTCTATGTTTTGAGAAATATGATACCTAATAAGGTTACAAATAATTTTTATAATTATTATAGATTTATTTGATGTTTGAAATAATTTACAAAGTATAAATTGGCTTTAAGAGATAAGTATACTTGTACAAATACGAAACCATATAAAAATACTAATTACATACACTTGAACAATAAATGTACTAAATACTTGTGCCCAAAAAGTATAGAGTAGTAAAAGACGAATAACCCAAAAGTACTAAGTTAAACAATGCTTAAATATGCAAAACAACACTTAAACTTTATAATAAGCACTTAAGGACTAATTAGTGACTAAGTCAAAACTAAGGGTTGACTAGTCTATCTTGGTCAAACTTTAGCTTTGTAAGTCAACATAGACCAAGTCAAGATAAAAGAACCCATCTTAAATAATTTACTTAGAAATAATTGAATCTTTAATCAAATCTCAACTAATGAACGCTTCAAATAATATATCTCGAATAAAATGTTCCAAATCTCTTACATAAGTATACTAAAACTATCAGTTAAGATAAATTTTACGACGATTGATAATGTTTGTTAATCTTAAAATTGACATACTTAAATTCCATAGGAACAACCGTACTTCTAGTCGGTTTGTTACCTAAGCCGGTGATCAGACACGTTTTCACGAACGATGTTATCGACATCAATCATGGTGAAAATGAACATGTGCCCTGGCAGTACCCTCTGAGTTGTCTTCACCATTCCATGTTGTAATGACTTGTTACGAGTCAATACACAGCCCGCAGACCGGTCATCCTTAAGGAACCCGATATTGTTTCATCCCTCTGGTCATCAGACATGTGCCCCACGATGACCGCTGAGCTCGATATTCCAGAGACTTTGTCTGTATAAGACACCCAAATTCAGCCTACGTTTCGTGTTGGGCGCTATCTTGGTAAAGTTTAGAAGGCGATGCAATAGAAGACAACTTCGAAAGTAGACTACGACACTCGGAGTCACCGCTCATGGGAGGCCATGATGCATCCTGCCGGTGCGAGAAAATGCTAAGAAATAAATGGGTAGCCAGCTCTTTATGAGTTTGTCGGTAGAGTAGTAGTCGTCCAGTTGCCATTGAGGTGCTCGGTTGTGTAAAGGTTCTCTTTCCCGAGACCAAGAGTATGGATTGGGTGTGTGCGCATACATAGACAAGGGCACTGATCAGCTCTCACTCTCTATATCGGATATCTTTGGGGGCGGAATACCTTCCGACCTTTGCCTTAGCAGTGTATGGGACATGTTCGGTTTAGCGGGGCCTCTGAGTCCATGCACTTGCAGTCCTTCTTCTCCGTATGTCAGTCGACTAAACCGAGTCAATTTAGGTGTTCGATCTTATTGAGCACTAGGGGTGAGATGTAAACCTCCTAGTATCGATATAATTGGCGGGATTGATGTTCCCATCCGCACTTATGGTGAGATGCAAGCCTTAAGTGTGCTTGAGACATTAGTAGTCACGTCCCGTGCATTATGTGAACAGAAACCATTGTTTTTAAAAGTAAATGACTACAGTTTTCTAAATCACATGTGCTAGTATGCTTTGTTATTGTTCTGTACTCTTATGACTAATGATGTGATTGAAATGCTTGATAATGGGAAGTGATGTTTTGTTATATGTCTTTCTTGAATAATGATTATGATTGGTATTATGTTAAATACGATTTGTATTATGTATGGCTTACTCTATTTTCACATGATACTTCTATGAATCCATGATCTATGCTTTACTGTATTATTCACATGATACTCATATGATGTATGTAGTACCTATTTCTATAAAACCTACATGTCTTATATATTTAAATTGATTCGCATGTTAACTGAAATCACTTCATGTGTATCTTACATTGTATACATGTCGATTTGTAATGTGACATGCCTGCTTATCTGTTAATTAGATAACCTAAACGTTGTACTACATTGATTATTCGGGGTCGTGTTAAAAGGACGGTTAGGTTACTCCCACTAAGTGGGATAGTTTTGTATTTTTGTAAATTTTGCAGGATGTCAAATTACTGGGCGTACATGGGAAACGTGTGCAAGTGAGGAGTAGTCTTGCTTAATTTTGAGTTTTCTATTAACCTGTCTACATGTAACCCTAAACATTATCAAGCTCGTACTTTAGTTTTAATTCGTTTTATGATATTGTAAGTGACGATCGGTTCTTGTATTAATGAAAGACTCACTCCGAGTTAACGGTTTTAATTTTTACCACTTTTTACGACTTAATTATTTTCCGCCTTGTTAATGAATGTCATTAGAAGAACCGGGTTGTTACAACCTTTGTCCCATGGGATGACTTTAATCCCGATTCGGGACGGCCTCTATCTCTATTCGGGATGACATAGCTGTAGTGTCTTTTCAGCTTCCTCTTTCTTTGGCTATATAGGAATGCTTTTGTAATTCAGTTGAACATACCTTTTTCATTCCTAAGAACCCTAAGCCTAGTATTAGAACAACAATACTTTTTCATTCTCTATTTTGAAAGATTTACTCTTGTTTTTGCTACATTTTCCAATCGGTAATCATTTCAATTAGTTTCAATTCTTATTCATCTTTTATGTTCTTAATTGTTTATTTTCATTTCTAGTATTGATTTTATTAGTTTTCCTTTTTCCATATCGATCATTATGCATTTCATTATCAATTGTTATTTCGTGTTAATTTAATTATGAGTAGCTAATTCCGTTCCGTTGCTAGGGTCAAGGGGGATCGATGGGTAGAATTTAAGTTCTTTTTGAATATTTGATGAATTCATATATATGCTAGTGCCTTGTTTACATGCTCTAAAAGACGATTAATTTGTTAAAGGCCACAACTTGTTAATCGAATTAGGGAAATTTCAGTTCATGTGCGAAATCCTGTAGACACCCAGATTTGGACCTGGTGGCTGCAGGAGTGCCCAACAAACACCCGATGACGATCGGACTGCAACGCGATGCAGGTTCGCGATGTTTTAGATAGTTTTTCTATGGAACAGATCAAATAAATTACTCGGAAAAATTAAACTAACATCTTGGAAGCCTTAGTCGTATCATTACGATCGCATAGACACTAATTAGAGTCAATTCTGACACCGGGACCCCGAGTCGGCCCCGAAACTCGAACCGAGTCAGCACCGCGCCAAGTGAACCTCGGGATGCACACCCGAGGCCCACTAAACACCACGGCGCTAGGTCAAACCGGGGAAGACTTAATCCCCAAGCTTCGTATTATACACCCGCCTCTCAGTTTTGGAAAGTATCAAAATCGTGTCTTCAAAACTCCGAGTGCCTCACCTTTCGCGCCTGTGTCTTCACGTGCCTAAACCCAGGCGCCTGAGTTCTGGTGCGCCTGGGCTCAGGTACCTATCCGGGTGACGAGGACCAAAAAACACCTATAAATACCCCCCTTCACCCCCTCATTTCGACACACAATTCAATTATCTTCCCTCTTCACTCGTAAAGAGTTTCTCGCTAAGGGCTTGCACTCCGACACCCGAGGCAAACGATCCACTCGATCGTAGTTCCGATAAAGCGACATCTACGCTACTCCCCACTTTCGAGCACTCCACTCGATCCCGAGGTTCCTGTGTTCGACTAGCAGTAGTCCAGTAACGGAATTCTGTCGGATTAGCCGTAGAACCAGCCAGTAGTAGCGGAGCTCTGTCGGAATAGCCGCAGGAGGGGTCAACGGTAATTGAACTATGCCGAAATCACCAGGGAAGCTAGGAGGATCTGCCTTTGAAGTCGAGTCATCACTAGGTTGTCATCTAAATAAAACTTTACAATTTTGTACCTTTATTATGCACTACGATAACGTCGAACGTGGACACTAGGTCCACTACACATACTAAAATACATAACGTCCCTACTTCAACAACAAACACTAAGATACACTAAATAGACCCGAGTAATTCCGAGATCCGTTCTCAACTATCTATGCATCGTGTCCCGTTTAGTGTATACTCCGAGAGTGCAACTCCTCACAACGTGATTTACTTATATTCGCATTTACAGTTTTTTGTATGATTTATTGCTTTTATGACCCCATAATCGCATGCTAAATTACTTAACACGGAATTCAAAACGTAAATCAACTAAAATTGAACAAAACGATGGTCGGGTTCCGTATTAGTCCCGGTGCTCACCTTATAAGGTTCGACGCATCCTCATAAATACCGAACCGACGCATCTTAAGCAGAATACCGGGTAAGGTATACCACGAGAACGACTAATATCCGTATTATCACGTTAAAACTGATTTGCTAGTACCTATAATATTAGTACTCTCTACTCTCCAATGTGCATCTTTTCATGGCCTGCCTGTCACGTGAAATCGCATGCAAAGAATGTAAACACAACTACTTCGGCGATAAAATTTACTTGTCCTTAAACAACCGACATACCAAAAGGTATTGGGTGAAAACAACGGATGTTAGAGTACATCCGCCACAACAAAAGAACAAAGTTATCAGCCCACCGATTAATTAGTAGAGGCCGCTATAGTGCGGGCAGGATTGGGTGTCGATGTCTATCGGATGTTGGCTTCCCAATACTTACCCTCACCCCTTACTCAGAATCGACGGTTTCCGGATGTTCGAAATCATTGGCAATGAGAGTCATTCCAGGCATGGAGTGCTTAAGGGTACAAGTCTTTATCTTTAGGTCCCGTGCCCCTCATCTTTGAACCGGCTAAGGATCAAAGTTGACTTGAACGGTTTCCGAGTCTCCATAATTGACTCGGTGGCGACTCCACAAATCGGCAACGAATTCAGTTCACTACAAAAGGTCGCCTTACCAAACATAACGGCCTTTAAACATTTACAACCACGACTCGATTAATTCCAAACGGAAACACGAGTGCCCACACCCGTCTAGTACAAGTCCGGATCGTCATCCGAATCGAGGTCCGAAACATCGCCCCGTACGCGAGATCGGACCGGCCCCCAACCGAGAGAGGGCCGCGTGGGTGGCCGCCGCCATACATTGAAAAACCAAGTCGGTCCCGTGCGGGCGTGCAGGGCTCCGGGCAGTGCGGACGGACGTCCATAGTTTGGCGACTCCGCTTGGGATTTGGAAACAAGTTTCCAGCGGTGGTGTAATTTGAACGAGGTCGGTGAAGCTCCACTCCTAGTTTCCTGTTGTGCTCACTACATGTTTTGGCCCTAAAAAGCCCACCCTAACCGATATTAGGATCAATCGACCACTTCGCGGTAAGATCCTTATGGACACGCGGGGAGATCCTCGGTTGACGCTTCGGCCGCCTAACGCGCATCCCGCGGATAAACTAAGAGAATGGTCCGAACAAACGGTACGACACTCACCTCCCTGGGTGACTTGTCGCCACCTAAGCAAGGGCTATTTGTTGCCGGTAGCCTACCCTAACCTACCCGTGTCTGCATCCTGCATGAGTGTATGCATTCCTAGTTATGTGTAGCGTGTTTGAACAACCCAAATAAAACACTAAAAATCTGGATTCAACCAAGACAACATATTCAACCACACCCAACTCCATTTTCGAAAGAAAAAGAAAGAAAGACATCTCCAAAACCGTCATTTTAGCGCCGATGCCCCGGCCAATTCAAAATGATTTTCGAAAACCTTTTAAAAGCACCGTCATCATGACGGATTTTAAATAGATTTTAAAAAAAAACACAAAAAGAAAACGCCAATCACCTTGGCCAAAGTAAAACCCGTCAATAACGAATACCGTTAATACCACCGAAAATTCCAATCAATGGAATCAAGGTACCTCAACCGGTTACATTTTATTTACAAAAAAAACGTTTTTATGCACATGCCGTTAACACAACCGAAGCTTAAGTTAATGAAGTCAAGGAATCTGAAACGGTCACAAAACATCATTTTCAAAACACCGTCACCAGACATCACGTTATGTCACAAACACCGCCTACACCATAAATGTCGAACTGACTAATTAATAGTAGTTTCGATAAAGACACCACGTCATCATTTTCAAAACCGGTTCCCCTAAGAACCGTGCTTCTTTTGAAAAAAACACCATTTACACATTTGCTATCGTATCGTCGAATCCTCGACGTGCATGTAGCAACACACTTTCACATCACAAACGATGTCAACACGCCATCGTCACCCCAATTTTTAAAAATCTTCTTTTTTTTGAAAAAACTTCCTTTGTAAAAGCTCGATCGTTTTCAAAAAAAACATCAAAAATCTTTGATCCTGGGCCGGGATCGCGATCAACTTCTTACGTCGTACAACCGTGTGATTAACTGTCTGTGCTAGTGTGGACATGACATAGGTCCACCCCGACGCGGCCAAGCGCGGGTTTGGGGAGGCGAATAAATCTCCATATGAGATGGTCAAATTGAAATTTAAATCGAAGTAGGAGTCGCCACCGAATTTTGTGGTTATTCAGAACCATTCGAGCCCACTCTATGTCGTAGTGGGCCGTATACAAAACACGGTCCATTTCCGATGTCAGAGTTTATTGGGCTCGTCCCTTTGCATTACGATACCGATACCGACATTATCGGATACCGTGTATTGAATGATTCTCGTTGCCAATGGATTCGGACATCCGAAAACCATGGTTCTGAGTAAGAGGTGAGGGTACATGTTGGGAAGTTCATTAAGAACACCCAACCCCGCCCGCACTTAGCGGCCTTTACTAAGATATCGTTCATTTTTGGTGTACACGGGTTAGTTCGACGGTTGAATGATATGCAAACATTATTTTCCTAAGCATGTGAGAAAAATAAATAAGTGGGTTGCTAAGTCGTTTAATGCATGTTAAACTAATAACGTCGAAGTTATTTTAGCATGTGAGTTTTTTTTTAGTCTAATAAAACAATAAAATAAATAAATTGCTACAAACACGAGAAAACGAGTTAGTAACGATTGAATAAATTGAATTAAGATGTAAATAAATGTTATGCATGATTTGAAAAAAGGTTTATGACACGTGATGGATTAGCACGTGTTGACCGAGGTCGAAAAAAGTATTTTATCGAAATATGTCGCGAAAGTCACTTTTTATGTAAGATTCGAAAAGAATAAAAAAATAGAAAAGCGAAGAAACGAAAAAAGAAGACTCGGCGAACCAGGCCACCGCGCGAGTCGCCTGACAGGCGCGCGACTCGTGTGGCGGTCTGTTCGTTTTTTTATTTGTCGAAAACCGTCAATTTTTATGAATCGCGTACAAATATGGATTAATTTATACTCGATTTATATTTTCGATATTCGTTGTATTCGATATTCGATTATGAAATCGATATCGAATAGTCGGAATGATTTTAGAAAAGGTTTTGGAAATAGTTTGTTTTGAACAAAAAGTGAAAAAAAGAATTTGAACAAAAAAGATGTTAATTCTCTCCGCGTTAAAATCGTCGGATTTTGTTTAAAAAAAAGATGTAACGATTTTATTAGCATCAACGAGATTTAATTAATTTAGTTCTTGTAGATTCGATATTCGATTAGAGAATCGGTATCTTATTTTAAGAACGTTATATGAAAACTAGTTTTATAGTATCGATTATTAGAAATAAAAAAATATGTGACGAACGACCCATATTAAAATACGCAAAGACCGATGACAAAGAAAAAAAAAACGTGAGAAAGAGAGAGAAAGGAGAAGAATCGGGTTTGATTTACACCCTCAACCTACATGCTTCGTTTTCTCGGTATAAGGCTCGTCGGACGGTGACTTAGGCATGGGAGCGTCGAGATGATGTGGGTGAGTTTAGGATGGTGCGATTTTATGTGTGTGAGGTGTCGGGTTCGGCCGGATGGGGCGGTTTCGTTGGTACTTCGAGACTTCTTCAGGATTATGTCGGGATTTGTTTTGTACTATTTTTACTAGATAAGTTTATGGATAATTGATGTGTATTTCGGTTGGTGAAAATCGTGTTGCTTAATTGTTGTATGAAATCGTTGTCCTTTGTGTTGGACGGGAGGTCCTATTTATAGGGGTTGAGGTAGTCTTGCTTGTGTGACAAGAAATACCGGTTTGGATAGGAAACACGAGAGTTCGAAAAGGAACGAAAGTCTCGTTTCTTGGTGGAGAAGCCAAGTAACTCGGCTGGTTGGAGGAGTGTCTCGGCTGTTTGGCCGAGTGTTTGATCTTGGTTGGCGATTTGTTTCGGTTTTCGGATAGAATTCCTACTTGAGATTGAATTCTATCCTTAAACGGATTTGTTTAATATTATTTGAAAGCTGATTTTTGTGGTGTTTGGGATCGAATCAGCCGTGTGAGGTGTCAGGGCTGACTCGTGTGTCTCGAGAATATTTTTCGACCGGGTTTTGACTCGATCGTAAAATGACGGTTTTATCCCTGGTGCCGGAATCGACCCAAATTAGTCTCATTTGACTCGAAACGACCCACTGGGCCTGGATTTGAGGTTGGTTTTGTAAGATTTGTATTCCGTAATAAGCCTAAACCAAATGTCCATGATTTCGAGCCCATATCCGAGTCCATTAAAGCATGTTTGCGTCCTATCATCATCGGGTGTTTGGCGGGAACTACTATAGACACCTGGCGGTCAAAATGTGGGTGTCTACAGCTAGTAACTAAGGTCACCTCTATCCGAGGTCTTACATTTTGGGTCGTCTCATCTCCGGAAAGTCCTCTTTTAAATCTCATCCCCGAGGCTAGTGTCAAATCGTCTCGCTCTAGAGACAGGTCTCCGTTAGGCATTTCGCCGAATACACCCGAAGTCTAAAGCACCTGTGTCCCTAAGCCAATGACTGCACACACGCGTGAGTCAAGAGTCTCGTTTCCGCGGTGCTCAGTTACGAGCATTCCTCGAGTCTCTAAGTCGTCCGACAAGTCCTTCCTGATTCCCGATGTTACCTTGCTAGAGATCATTCCCCAACATGTCCCTAGAACCAAGAGTAATTGAAAACCTCTCCATCGACGTCAATACCCTGACCGTAGTGGTCCATGATATCCGTACTTCGATAGACCTTCTAACGAGCTTTGTCTGTCACATTGACGGACGCCTCAACTTCCTCGAAAGCGGAGGTACAGAGAGTGAAGCAAACGCCAGTTCGATCAATTACCATACCCACACCTCAAGCGGGTCACCCCGGCACCCCACACGGGCGAAATCACCTGAGGTCAACAAAGAAATAACCTCAACACCTCATAAAACGTTACCTAACAAAGCAAGAACCCCCCGAAAAGAGTTCACCAAACTTAGCTCGACGTACACTGAAACTCTCAAACACCTCATAGATCAGGGATTGCTCAAGCCTCTAGGTCCCACCCCAGACCCACCAGTTGGTAGACGGAGCAGAGCTTGGGACCCCAACCTCTACTGTCTCTTCCATCAAGGAAATGGGCACGACACTGAGGCATGTTTCACACTAAAACACGTTATCCAAAACTTAATCGAAGTAGGAACGTTTCCCTCCACAAAGCGGCAGAAGGCAGACTTCACCTTCTGAATTGCCGAAGGGGAGATAGTAACGTCGGTGATTGTCACAAGTCACTTCAAACCCCTCAATGAACCGCCTTTAAGGACCACCTCCAAACGCCGCTCAAGAGAAACGTCCTCATAAGATTTTGACAGGCGCTGAGACCCGGAAGGCATGTGGGATCGGCGCTGTGGGGCGACCGGGTCAAGGTAGTCGTCCCTTTAAGAAGTGATAACCGGTCTTGGTCAGAGTTTAGTTCGTCTTAGGGCCCAGACTAAATAATAATAATAAATGTCTTCTTTCTTCGAGTTAGGGAGGTGCGAAGGGACATGTGATGGTAAGGGATTCGTCACGTCCCTAGCCATCAATAAACTACCGATTACACCTAATGGGTAGCTAGGGTAAGTCGGGATCGTATCCACGAGGACGGTAAGGCGAAGTTTAGACTATGTCTACCTAAAACGAGACTAGGTCACCAAACAAACACAAAGAAACAATAAATGGAAAACTATGATGGAGGAGAAGAGATAGCTAGACTAATAATGAACTAACTATGAGAACTAACTAAACAATGAAACTATAGAAATGATGACTAACTAAGACGATGAACTCAAATATGGAAGAAAGTGGGGTAGGTCAGGTTCATAGGAGTAGAAGGGTAATTGGGGTGACCAAGGGTATAGGTGTCTCCTAATCGCTAGAGTCGGTCCGGGCTCCCGCAACTTAGACCGATGTCAAGGTGGGTCCGGGCTCTCGCAACTTAGACCCTAGTCCGTGATAAGTGTAGTTTGTAGTGCTTATTTTGTTGTGTTTTGGTCCCATTTTCCTTGTGGAATCGCTCCTTGGGAGTGATTTATGGGTTTCTTATGCTTCCTTTAGTTCGTTTCAGGTTCTCGAGACCGATTTGGAAGAGTTGGAGCGATTCCGACTCGATACATACACATTTTGGAGCCAACGGAGTAGAGGAACGATGACTCGATGCCTTGGAATCGACCCCGAGACCTCGGGACACAATCCCGAGCCTCCGAGACCCGATCCTGAGTCCCGAGAATCGACGAGAAACCCATGAGAGGCAAGGAGGGACCAAAGAGCTCTTAAGGGAGGCCTACAAAGACCCATCCCGTTCGGGATGGCCTCATCCCGTTCGGGATGAAGTGAGCATGAAGCGCGGCTACTGTGAGCCCATCCCGATCGGGAAGGTGACGTCCCGACCGGGACCGACCTCGTCCCAACCGGGACCACCGCGTCTCGGCCGGGACGGGCCTACTGCAGCTCCGCTTTGTTTCTTTCTTCTCCTTTCATTCTTAAACCCTATATATACCCCCCTCTTGTATTAAGACACTATCTTATGTTATATTCTTCACCTCTCCTAAAAACCTAGACTACTTTAGGTTAGATTAGATTAGATTAGTGTAGATTAGTCGGTAATTAGTAGTTAATCGTAGATTAGCTCTTGTATTAAGGAATTCTTGAAGATCTTCACCAAGCTTGACAACTTTGGATGATTATTTTGCGTTTTCTCTTTTATACAAGTTCTTATTCTTCCTTCCATCCTCTAGTTTGGTATAATCCTTTTCCCTTTCTCTTAATCTTGTTTATGTTGTTCAAGTTTTAATCTTTGATTGTTGTTTATTGTTTTCACTAGTTTGTTTATGTTAGTTTTGTTTTCTTATGTTGATTCATCTTGTTCTTGTTAGTTTTAGTTGGTTTATGTTAGAGTAGTGTTCTTGCTAGGGTTAGTAGGGTGATTAGGGTGTTAATTGGATGATTAAGGGATTGTTGGAGATTTTGGTGGAAGATTT
Source organism: Agrostemma githago (assembly GCA_958450325.1). Taxonomy (NCBI): domain Eukaryota; kingdom Viridiplantae; phylum Streptophyta; class Magnoliopsida; order Caryophyllales; family Caryophyllaceae; genus Agrostemma; species Agrostemma githago. The sequence goes on from OY288256.1 coordinate 32,439,880, forward strand.
GGGTTTCCTCTTGTTTGATGCGCATCACATGTTTGTTGAAATGCTTGAATGACTAGTAGTTGCAAATACTCGTTTTTCTTGCCTTTCTCTTGTGGGTGATAGTTTGTTTGTGGGTTCGGTTCCCTCACTAAGTTGCGAGAGCCCGGTGAGGACGACCCCTAAGTCTATCTACGTAGCGAGAGCCCGGATGCGACCTAGGCCACTATATCGCGCTAGTAACCCCGTTTGTCATGTGTGTCGCCGAGATGGGTTCTAGGTGGAACCTCTAGGTGGGTCTAAGTTGCGAAAGCCCGGACCAACCTAGATCACCCTACTACCTCCTTCGCTCTAGTTATCCCTTGACCATTCCGTTACCCCTTTGACCCCGACCTAATCATAGCCCGTTCTTCTTTGTTTGCTTTCTCCTTAGCCTTAGCCTAGTCTAGCTTTCTCCCCTCTTAATCATTCTTGTTTACCTTAGCTCGTTGACTTAGTCTCATATTTAGGCGACCTAGTCTAGGCTATACATTACCGTCCCCGTGGATTCGACCCGACTTGCCCTATCTACCGTAGGAATAGCCGGTTATTTTATTGACGGTTGGGATTCCGCGACAAATCCCCTACCATCAATTTGGCGCCGTTGCCGGGGACGGTGCTAGTTTAGACTTTGTTTTCCTATTTGCTTGACTTTGTCTTTGTGTTTTGTGTTTTCTTTTTTCTTTTTGTTCCTTTTGCTTCTTGTGTGTGTATGTGGTTTATTTCTCTCTTGTCTAGTGCCCAAAAAGAACTAGACTTCTCACGTTTGTTCTTAGTCTACAGTTTGTGCTTAGAGGTGGTGATTATCTTCTTCTTGCAACTCAGAGCCGCTTAAACGGACGGTTGCTAGAATGAGTGGTTTCCAACCGGGTATGGACTACGATTTTCGAGCGAGCATGGGGTTTGATCTAAACTTCCCACACATGGAAGCCGATATGAGCTACCCCTCTTCTTCCATGAACCAAAGCTACGACATGATGACTCCTAATTACTAGCAAGCTTCTTGGGGTAATCAAGACGGGTATGATCTTCAAGAATATGGAGATGGCTACCAACGAGTGAATGACTATCAATCCTACGATCGTGGTGGCTATTACTCGAGCTATGATTGTGAACCCACCATGTTCAATCAAGATTCACCGTATGGAAGCCAATTTCCCCAAAACCCACCATATTACCCTACACCCCAACCACAATATGAACCCCATGACCCACAATACTACCAATCACCCCAACCTTGCTACCAACAATATGATGCCCCACCCTTTGGGTATCATCAAGATTTTCAAGGAACTTTACAAGACCCCAATGACCACCAAATGCCAAACTTGGAGTTACATCAATCGATGCTTCAAGTGCAACAAGAAATGGCCATCCAATCGCAAAAGAATAAGGAACTCTTGGCCCAAATTCAAAGGGCAAACGAGGCGAGGAATGCTCAATTAAATGCATTATCGGTCCAAACCGTAATGTCTTTATCCCGAGCATCATATTTAGATGGAGGGTGCCCACTTGAGAGAGAGGAGCAACCTAATTACGAAGCCGCCAATGTAGTTCCCTTTGATAGAGAAGTTTGCTTTGAAGAACCTCAATCGTCTACCCAAAAAGAGACGGATGAGGATATGACACTACAACAAAATGACCTTTTCGCGGCGATTATTTTGGTATTTCTTGGCGATTCTATTCGACACAAAAGGTTTCCCCATCGATTGTATATTCGTTGTGGTAGGCGGCGTTGCCGTAGCTTTTTGTGGCGAATAATTTGTTCGCTGGGTTAGGTTCTTATAATCGACGCGAAAGAAGAGAAGGTTTAGTAGCGATTTTAGTGTCGATTATTATTGATACGTTAAATCATTTTATTTTCCCACTAATTAGAATTGGAGCGATTGTAGTCGACACGATAAGTACAATAAAATGTGACATTTGTTATAATGTATTCGACACGATAAGTAGTATTAAATGTCATCAATTTACAATTGTCTCAATTGTGTATTCAATATATATATATATATATATATATATATATATATATATATATATATATATATATATATATATATATATATATATATATATATATATATATATAAGGGTTATTTCATGGGAATAATACCAACTATGTGTGTACTTCTTAAAATAATTCAAACTATACGTAATCTCATTTTAATATGAACTACGCATTCATTAATCTCGTTTTGTTATGTATGAAATTATGACTTGCTATTACAGGTCATAGTGACTTGTTGTAACTTTCTAGGGTTTTATTAGGTCTGTTACAGTCATCGTGAAAGTCAAAATAACAAAAAAAACATTTTTTTTCATAGCTTCTATCAGACTAAATGAAAAAGAAATGGAAGATGAATTTTCCGATTTTTTTTTCAATGGCCGAAAATGAACACGAAATGTAAATCAGAAGAATAAGACTTTGAGAAAGAGTTGAATAAGGAAGGTTCAACAGGTAGCCGGTCACTCATAACAAAGCGAGGTTAATGAAGACATAGTTCGTATTAAAATGAGATTACGTATAGTTTGTATTAATTTAAGAAGCACACGAATAGTTGGTATTATTCTCATGAAATAACCCTATATATAAAACAATTCTAGCTATTATTGTATATGGCACGATATGTAGTGCGAAAAATCATCTCATGACAATTATAACAATTGTATTCGACAAGATAAGTAACCAAGCTTCTCTATCAACTCATTAAGACCCAGTCCAGGAGTTTTTGGTACAAATTCAACTTGAAGATTTCCTCTTTCAGCTTTTCGACCACCATTTCGAGTTCCAGGGCTGATGCTTTCCCAACAAGCGTATCATCTTTCAACTTCATCCTTCTTTTCTTACTCGGAACAACTGGAAAGCTTTCTTGAAACCTACCAAGCTTTCGGAATTTCTCTGCTCGATGATGTAGCAGTGCTTGGGTGTCCATTTTCACAAGCTCCTACAAACAATAGATAATTGGCACCAATAAATATTACTCCGGTTTGTTAAGAAGAAAAACTTGAAAGTGCCCTGAAATACAAATAGGATTTGTGCCAATTGCGGTTTGTCAAGAACTTACATCCATGTCTTTTATGATAGCCTTTCTGAGTTGCTGTGATGTCTTCTCCCTGCATTCAATTACAACACACAAATAAGAGAAATAACAACAATGTTATTACAGAATAAAAGGGTGAGGGTGAGTGTAATCCATACTTGGCCTAGCTCTTCATATTTCACAAATGCATATGGAGCTGGAGTATCAATAAAAGTCACAGTAAGGTATCCACGATGATCTACATAATACATAATGGGAAGAGCCTTTCGATACCTGTGATAAGAAAACATGTTGAATGTCTGAACTTAAAATTTTCTAATACGATGATCAGGATGGGGCTGATTCTTGCTAATTTTGACCGCTTACACAGAAAAAATCAATCAAATGGAGGCACTGCCACCAAAGAGTCCGAGAGACGACTTATCTTTTTGTTATTCACAATATCATATTTTTACGAGTTGACATGGCTTAATGTCAATGAACCAAAGACGTCACCAATACTAGTAATAAGTGTAAAAAATGGCTAGGCTTCTTCCCCGGTCATGTAATGTGAACTCATTTAAATTTAAGCATCTATATATCAATGTAACATAAACATACCAGCCTCCACACCAGAAATGCAGTTCTTCCATCAGCTAGCATTCGGCAAAAAAAAATTGAACTCAAGCTTGATGGTTTCCTATAGCCTTACATATATAGCAGAACTGCTCGTCATGAACATCAGAACTGCATCCTAAATTGAAGGACAACGAAACCTGCAATTGGACCAAATTAAAAGCATAAGAAGTGTAGCTTATATCTAGCAAATAGCAACCTCTTCTGGGCAGCAAACGACAGCCTGTATCTCCTCATTATACTTGCTACTTCCAAAATCAATTAAACTAATTGGTTTTGTACCTACTTCGAAAGCGCATCACCTCTTGTATCCAACAATAGGAAGCCCTGCTTTTGTGAGTTTATGCATCAACAAACAACACGAAAAATACAGTTTGAATCAATAATAATTAATAATTATTACAATTCTACACTTATTTTTGCCTTCTTGCATTTGTTCCCTTATTCAATACAGTCTTGGGCACGAAACTATGGAGTACTAATTTCCACCTGAACTAATTGAGATGTAGCCTGAATCGAGATAGAAGGAACTCTGTATATATTTGTCAGGTGGAATTGCAATCTAGTAATGAGTTGTATGTAACAGATACTTTGATATAACCTAACATACTTGTTGATTCGAAAGAGTTATAATAAACAAAATCAGTCATATGCGAATAGTTCAAAACCAACAGGTTCAGTATAATGTCAAAAGGACGATCAACATTTACCAAATACCCAAAATCAAATCAAAACAGGATCAGAACTGATGAAACATCAGAACTGATCCACTTTTACGATCAATTTATTTTGGTATCGGTTTAAATAATCTACGGAAAGAGGGTCAGCAAACCCAAATTTACAAAATACCAATAATTCTCAAATCAAACAAACACAAACACAAAATCAAATCAAAACAAAATAATTGAGATTCATGAATCCTGAAACGCACCAGCAGTGACGGTGTCACCAGGAAAATTAAGGTACATATGAATAGGCTTAGATAGGTTTACGGATTCGAGAAACAGAAGTTGAGCAACGAAGAGATGTGCAGTATCACAGATGCGTCCTTTTAATTGTAACCTTGAGAATATGTCGTGCTCTATAACCATTAGAAAGTAATACGACCTCGGAAATTAAGCTCGGACTTCGGGTCATGGAGTTTAGGGTTTTGGTGAAGAAGATAGGCGAGGTTGGCAAAGAAGGGAGATTTTTTGAGAATAGTACTTTGTAGGAATGAATGTTCTAACTAGGTTTATTAGGTTTATGAGGGGATAACCCATCGGTTTGGCAGGTTAATTAGTCTCGATTGGTATTTGTTACCATAAGTGTTATTCATAAGGAACGTAAATATATTAATTATGTCGATTATGTATTTGGCAAGAAATAATCGCCGCGAAACATTTATTTTGTTGTAGTGTGACCCTTGGTGAAGGCAACATTGGTGAGGAATTGGAGGAGGATAGTGAGTTGGATGGTTTGGTGGAGTTTGTGAAGTTGTTGGGTGAAATTGATAGCCTCGAGTTGCCCATGTCCGAGAATGTGGATATGCATCAAGAGCCCCTAGCTAGTGAACCAAGCAATGACTTGGAGGAGATTGAAACCGCCGGTAGAAGTTTCGATCCTCTTCTCCAAGATGATGTGGGGCCGAGTGATGAAGATGGGGAACCACATCTTGAGGAAAGTGTGGGGGTGTGCAACAAGGAAATGGGGCCAAAGCCGCTTTTTGTGCATCGTTTCTTGGAAATGAAGCTTGCTTGTGATTGGAGGCGATGCCTAGGGAGGAAGAGGTCGGTTAAGCTCGTAGGATGGATAGACCCCGGAGACAACTTTGATGATGACGTTGGGTCTTTTGATTCCTACTTCTTGCCTCCTCCATATTGGAGGCCGTGGAGGTCGGCTAAGCTCGAGCGCTTCTTGGGCCTTCACTATGATGTCGGTAGCGCGTTCGACTTGCTCCTCCATGCCCTTGAGGGCTATGGTTGAAGAACGGAGTCCACCATCCTCAGTTTGACGGAGTTTCTAAAGAACCGTCATGTTGTATATTCCTCTCCCTTCTTCTTTAGAGTACTTGTGCTTGTATTTGTGTGCTTTATTTCTTGATTTTGTTAGTTTTGTAATATTCTTGTTATTTGGATTTTTGATGAGCGGTGTGAGGGAGCGAATTTGATGTGTGTTGGAGCTTTGTTGATAGGTGAAGTGCATGTGATTCCTAGAAAGGAATGGTTAACGATGGAGTTTGGTTTGCGAGCGAGGAAGTCGGTTTTTGAAGCTTATGATAAGCTTTTGGGTTTGGAGAAGGCCATGAAGACTCATCCCGACCGGGAAGAGGGCTTCCCGACCGGGAAGGATGAGTAATCCCGACCAGGAAGGAGCCATCCCGATCGGGATGAAGGTGTCAAAAATCGGACTCACTGGAGTGCATTCCCGACCGGGACGAAAGCTTCCTGATCGGGAAGGGTTTATCAACCCGATCGGGACCATCCATCCCGACCGGGATGGTCCCCTTTCTCTCTTTTGAGCCTTTTCTTTGGCGTTTGACTCCACCCATCCATTATACCCCCTCCCAGCCTCCCTACTCCTTACTCTTATCATATGACCCGTACACCTCACCTTACACCGAAATCCACATCAATTTCCATCCCCCTCACACCTTGACTACCCCAACCATGCGGTATTATCGAGAATGAAGAGGAATAGAAATAATGAATACAAGCTTTGTGCCTATAATGATCATTGAGACGATGGAGCGAGTGAGTTACTAGCCGACTGGTTTCGGTAACTATCCTTACTTTTCCGCCTTTTATTGCTTGTTTTCCTTTGTGTTTGTTCCCTTCCCCTTGTACACTTTTATGTCATGGAGTCATGGTGGCCTTCAAGGCCTTAATAGTGGTTGATCCCGACTCTCGATGACGTGACTAGATCGACAGTCATTTCAAAATCCAAATTTTACAAGTTTTTCAGTCTTTCTTTTTGAGGATTTAGTCGGATTTAGGCGGAATCCGGGCTAGGTGACTTGATTACACCTAGCCCTCCCCTCCCATTTCCTTTTATTTCCTTCTTTTATTTCTTCCCCCATCCATATCTTTTTCTCGTCTCGGCCCTTGGTGACTTGATTACACCCCGGCCGGACACCTTCTACCTTTTCTTCACTTTATTTTTGATTTTTAGTTTTATTTTCGTAGTTTCTTTTTCTTTCTTTTGTCTCTCCGCACCCTACGATCGAGCATGAGGACATGGCTCGATTTAAGTGTGGGGGAGCGATATTCTAGTATAGCTTAGTTTATTTTCTTAGTTTTTCGAAAAATCTTTAAAAACCATAAAAATTTGAAAATTTTTCACAAAAATCAAAAAGATTTTTCTTTTGTGTGTTTTCATTTTGTGTCTTTGTGTCGTGTATTTGTTTTGTGTGCGGGTTTTGCCTCTTTTTTTCCTTATAGGTTGCTTAAATCGCCGATAGCTTTGGAGAGCTTTCAAGACTTCCGGTAACATCTCTTCACCCCTCTTTCTTCTTCGTTCCTTGTGGAGTTTGGAGGATATGTGTGTTGTGGTGTGCTCGAGTGGAGCTTTGTAAAGTTGGAGGTTGATTTGGAGACTTGTTTGGATGATAGGGGTGGTGTTTGTTTTGTCTATGTGTTTTGTTTTACCTTGTTTTGTTTTTGTTGCCTTTGTTTCTTTTCCTTTTGTTTTCGTCATGTCTTCATTTTGTGTTGTGTTGTGTGTCTTGTGTGTAAACCGTTTTCGAAAACCCGGTTTAGAGGCTAGTGTGCGAGTGCTTACTTTCCCTTTTTAGTAGTGTAAATCGAGTCTTGGACTTTACTCTAGTAGAATGACCCTAAATCAATGAATTCGTTGGTCCTTTACCTTGAGTCCACCTAGCTTACTAGGAATTTACTACGGGATTTGCACTTTTGACCATTATGACCACCCACGGTGTGAAAAGGCCTTGGTTACCGAGTCTCGTCCCTTAGGTGACCGTGTTTAGGATCGTTTGATTAGTCCAAGTTCTCCACTTTTTGTGGGTTTGTAAGGGAATGCGCAATCCCGACTTACCCATTCACCCACCTCCTATACTTCTCCACACAATAAATTGCAAATTGTTGATTTCTACCTTTCTTGTTATACAATCAAAATGCCAAAAATGCCAAATCTTGCCAAAAGGGCAAAGAAAAGAAAAAGAAAGAAAAAATGAAAGAAAGAAAAGAAATGAAGAAAAAGAAAAGGCAAAAAAGCCAAAAAGAAAATAGAAAAGAAGAAAAAGAAATGGCATGACAACAAACAAAGCAAATGTCAAAAAGAAAGAAAAATAATCCCAATATCTCAAAATAAGCCTTTTTCCGACTTTTGCCGTGAAGAGCCTACCAAAGGACTGAGTCCCGAGGAAGGATGATAGCGGCATTAGTCGGTCTTCCCTCATTTTGCATGTTTTCCACCTTTTTACTTGGACTAGTTAGGCGGTTTTGGACACGGGACGACCCTCTTGGCTCACGCTAAAGGGGGCGGGGTCTCACTTACCTACAGTGTCGACTAACACCGTGGTTCTTCACTTTTCCACTCCGCCGATCGTCCCGTAGTACGTTTTTTAGAAAGTTAGGAGGACCTAGGTAAGTTACCAACGTTTTTGTTGCTTTTTCGTCATACTATTAGGGTTTAAGTCCACCTTGGTTTGTATTGCTAGCTTGGGAACGTTGTCACTTACCTCGAATCCTAAACCGGTGCTTCTTTCACCACTTTAGAGGGAAGTGGTATTTCATTTGTTTTGGGTGCAACCGTCTAAGTGTTTGTTTGTGTGTTTGTTGGTTTGTGTGTTTTGTGTCCGGTTGCATCCACAGGTTTGTCGCAAGAACCAACTTGCCTTGCGGAGTGGACTTGTCCTCTAAGTGCACTCGCGTGAGTTGAAGGGGCGTAGGGTACACTAATACCCACTCGGATAGTTTAGTAGTTAGTATGTGCTTACTCGAGGGCGAGTAAGGGTTAAGTGTGGGGGAGTTGATAAGTGTAGTTTGTAGTGCTTATTTTGTTGTGTTTTGGTCCCATTTTCCTTTTGGAATCGCTCCTTGGGAGCGATTTATGGGTTTCTTATGCTTCCTTTAGTTCGTTTCAGGTTCCCGAGACCGATTTGGAACAGTTGGAGCGATTCCGACTCGATACATACACATTTTGGAGCCAATGGAGTAGAGGAACGATGACTCGATGCCTTGGAATCGACCTCGAGACCTCGGGACACAATCCCGAGCCTCCGAGACCCGATCCCGAGTCCCGAGAATCGACGAGAAACCCATGAGAGGCAAGGAGGGACCGAAGAGCTCTTAAGGGAGGCCTACAAAGACCCATCCCGTTCGGGATGGCCTCATCCCGTTCGGGATGAAGTGAGCATGAAGCGCGGCTACTGTGAGCCCATCCCGATCGGGAAGGTGGCGTCCCGACCGGGACCACCCCGTCTCGGCCGGGACGGGCCTGCTGCAGCTCCGCTTTGTTTCTTTCTTCTCCTTTCATTCTTAAACCCTATATATACCCCCCCCTCTTGTATTAAGACACTATCTTATGTTATATTCTTCACCTCTCCTAAAAACCTAGACTACTTTAGGTTAGATTAGATTAGATTAGTGTAGATTAGTCGGTAATTAGTAGTTAATCGTAGATTAGCTCTTGTATTAAGGAATTCTTGAAGATCTTCACCAAGCTTGACAACCTTGGATGATTATTTTGGGTTTTCTCTTTTATACAAGTTCTTATTCTTCCTTCCATCCTCTAGTTTGGTATAATCCTTTTCCCTTTCTCTTAATCTTGTTTATGTTGTTCAAGTTTTAATCTTTGATTGTTGTTTATTGTTTTCACTAGTTTGTTTATGTTAGTTTTGTTTTCTTATGTTGATTCATCTTGTTCTTGTTAGTTTTAGTTGGATTATGTTAGAGTAGTGTTCTTGCTAGGGTTAGTAGGGTGATTAGGGTGTTAATTGGATGATTAAGGGATTGTTGGAGATTTTGGTGGAAGATTTGGGTTTCCCATTGTTTGATGCGCATCACATGTTTGTTGAAATGCTTGAATGACTAGTAGTTGCAAATACTCGTTTTTCTTGCCTTTCTCTTGTGGGTGATAGTTTGTTTGTGGGTTCGGTTCCCTCACTAAGTTGCGAGAGCCCGGTGAGGACGACCCCTAAGTCTATCTACGTAGCGAGAGCCCGGATGCGACCTAGGCCACTATATCGCGCTAGTAACCCCGTTTGTCATGTGTGTCGCCGAGATGGGTTCTAGGTGGAACCTCTAGGTGGGTCTAAGTTGCGAAAGCCCGGACCAACCTAGATCACCCTACTACCTCCTTCGCTCTAGTTATCCCTTGACCATTCCGTTACCCCTTTGACCCCGACCTAATCCTAGCCCGTTCTTCTTTGTTTGCTTTCTCCTTAGCCTTAGCCTAGTCTAGCTTTCTCCCCTCTTAATCATTCTTGTTTAGCTTAGCTCGTTGACTTAGTCTCGTATTTAGGCGACCTAGTCTAGGCTATACATTACCGTCCCCGTGGATTCGACCCGACTTGCCCTATCTACCGTAGGAATAGTCGGTTATTTTATTGACGGTTGGGATTCCGCGACAAATCTCCTACCATCAGTCCGCGCTCTCGCGACTAAACTATTCTAAACATTTCCGCATCATAGACAAACAATGAGAAGATGAACACAAGTATGGGAAGCATGGCCACTACAACTCACACAAGCATTTCAACAAACACATAGAGTGCCCACAATGTGACTAACAACAAAGATGTAACCTTTTCCCCTTAATCAACCCTAATCATCCATAATCTACCCCTAATCCCCCTACTAACCCCACAAGATCACTACTCACTCATTATAAAGAGAAAACTAACATTCACAAGAGAAATCAATACTACAAAACCAACATCCATAATGAATAACAAGAACAACAATACTAACAATATGAAAAGATGAAACTAGATTGAATAAACAAAGAACAAGAGTAAGAAAGATTATACCAACACTAGGATGAAGAAAAGATGAAAACTTGTATTAATGAGAAACCTAAATACAATCCCAAGGTTGTCAAGCTTGGAACAATCTTCAAGAATCCCTTAATCCAAGACTAATTACAATAATTATCTAAAGATTAAAGAGAGAATTAAACTAATGAGAGTAGCACTAATCTAGGGTTTTGAATGTTAATGGAGGCTTAAACTAGTCTAGGGTATGATAAGATGTCTTAATATTACAAGAAGGGAGTATATATATGGGTACAAGAATGAGGGAGAAGAAAAGAAGAAGCCCGTGCTGCCAGCTCTTCGTCCCGACCGGGACGGCCCTGTCATCCCGATCGGGACGGGTTGGTCCCGACCGGGATGGGCTCACAGTGGCACCCTTCAACGTGCACCCCATCCCGAACGGGATGAGGCCATCCCGAACGGGATGGGTCTTGTAGGCCTCCCTTAAGCGCTCTTTGGTCTTTCCTTGCCTCTCATGGGCTTCTCGTAGATTCTCGGGACTCGGGATCGGGTCTCGGAGGCTCGGGATTGGGTCCCGAGGTCTCGGGGTCGATTCCAAGGCGTCGAGTCATCGTTCCTTTACTCCGTTGGCTCCAAAATGTGCATGTATTGAGTCGGAATCGCTCCAACTCTTCCAAATCGGTCTCGGGAACCTGAAACGAGCTAAAGGAAGCATAAGAAGCCCTAAATTGCTCCCAAGGAGCGATTCTACAAGGAAAATGGGACTAAAACACAGTAAAATAGACACTATAAACTACACTTATCAACTCCCCCACACTTAACCCTTACTCGCCCTCGAGTAAGCACATACTAACTACTAAACTATCCGAGTGGGTCTTAGCGCACCCTACGCCCCTTCAACTCACGCGAGTGCACTTAGAGGAAAAGTGCACTCCGCAAGGCAAGTTGGGTCTTGCGACAAAACTGTGGATGCAACCGGACACAAAACACATAAACAAACAAACACACAAACAAACACATAAACGGTTGCACCCAAAACAAAAGAAATACCGCTTCCCTCTAAAAGCGGTGAATGAAACACCGGTTTAGGACTCGAGGTAAGTGACAACGTTCCCAAGCTAGCAATACAAACCAAGGTGGACTAAACCCTAATAGTATGACGGTAAAGCAATAAAAACGTTGGTAACTTACCTAGGTCCTCCTAACTTTCTAAAAACGTACTACAGGACGATCGGCGGAGTGGAAAGTGAAGAACCACGGTGTTAGTCGACACTGTAGGTAAGTGAGACCCCGCCCCCTTTAGCGTGAGCCGAGAGGGTCGTCCCGTGTCCAAAACCGCCTAACTAGTCCAAGTAAAAAGGTGGAAAACATGCAAAATGAGGGAAGACCAACTAATGCCGCTATCAACCTTCCTAGGGACTCGGTCCTTTGGTAGGCTCTTCATGACAAAATTCGGAAAAAGGCTTATTTTTGTGGGGATTTCTTTTTGTGAGACGGGTTTTCTTTTGGCATTTTCTTTCTTTTCGACGTTTTGATTTGTTTGTTGCCATGCCATTTCTTTTTCTTCTTTTCTATTTTCTTTTGGCTTTTGTGCCTTTTCTTTTTCTTCATTCTTTTCTTTCTTTCATTCTTTTTTCTTTCTTTTCTTTTCCTTGCCCTTTTTGGCAAGATTTGGCTTTTTGGCACTTCTTTGACAATTGAGAAAGAGAGAAATCAACAAATTGCATTTTATTTGTGTGGAATGTGTAGAAGGTAGGTAAATGGGTAAGTCGAGGGTCGCGATCCCTCTTCAAACCCACAAAAAGGGGAGAACTTGGACTAATCAAGCAACCCTAGACATGGTCACCTAAGGGACGAGACTCGGTAACCAAGGCCTTTTCACACCGTGGGTGGTCATAATGGTCAAAATGCAAATCCCGTAGTAAATCCCTAGTAAGCTAGGTGGACTCAAGGTAAAGGACCAACGAACTAATTGATTTAGGGTCATTTTACTAGACTAAAGTCCAAGACTCGATTTACACTACTAGAAAGGGAAAGTACACACTCACACACTAGCCTCTAAACCGGGTTTTCGAAAACGGTTTACACACAAGACACAACTACGCACACAAAATAAAGACTCAACGAAAACGAAAGAAAAAGAAGCAAAAGAAACAAAACACAAACAACACAAAACGAAGACAACACAACACAAACACCACCCCGATCATCCAAACAAGCCACCAAATCAACCACAACTTTACAAAGCTCCACCCGAGCACACAACATCACAATCTTCTCCGAACTCCGCAAGAGACAAAGAAGAGAAGGGATAAAAATGTTACCGGATGTCTTGCAAGCTCTCCAAAGCTATTGGTGATTTAAGCAACCTATAAGGAAAGAGGGAGGCAAACACGCACAATACGACAAATATACGACACAACGACACAAAGGAAAAAGACACAAAAAGAAAATCTTTTTGATTTTTGTGAAATTTTTTCAAATTTTTAGGTATTTTTTTAAAGGTTTTTCAAGAAAGGGGAAAATAAAACTAACTACGATAGAATATTTCTCCCCCACACTTAAACCGAGCAATGTCCTCATATGCTCAATCATAGTGTGCGGAGAGACAAAAGAGAAAGAAAAGAAACTACGAAAATAAAGCTAAAAATCAAAAATAAAGTGAAGAAAAGGTAGAAGGTGTCCGGCTGGGGTGTAGTCAAGTCACCATGGGCCGAGACGAGAAAAAGATATGGAGGGGGCGAAGAAAAATAAAAAGAAAGAAATAAAAGGAAATGGGAGGGGAGGGCTAGGTGTAATCAAGTCACCTAGCCCGGATTCCGTCAAAATCCGACTAATTTCCTAAAAAGGGGTGAAAATCTTATAAATTTGGATTAATCAATTGACTCTCAACGTAATCACGTCGTCGGGAGTCGGGAGCAACCATACTACGGCCTCGAAGGCCACTAGATACCATGACTCAAGGGAAGGGGTAGACAATGAAGAACAAGCGGTAAAAAGATGGAAAAGTAAGGATAGTTACCTAAACCGAGCGGCTAGTAACTCACTTGCTCCATCGTCTCGATGATCATTTGAGGCTCGTCGCTTGTCTTCTCGGTTGCCATCTCGCTTCACACTCGAGAAGGACTCAAGGTCGGGGTAGTAATGGTAAGGGGTGGGATTTGATGTGAGAGTCGGTGTAAAGTGGATGGGAAATGGAGTGAGGGCATGACAATGAAGTACATGGGGCATATGATAAGGCTAGGATAGCTAGGGAGGTTGGGAGGGGGCATAAAACGGTTGGGTGGACTCGATTTGCGAAGAAGAATCACAAAGGAGGAGCAGGTGCCCATCCCAGTCGGGAAGATCGATCCCGATCGGGTTACCTCACCCGTCCCGGTCGGGACGCCCTCATCCCGGTCGGGACTGACCCACAGCAAGCTCGAAATATGGTGCACCCATCCCGATCGGGTTACCTCACCCGTCCCGGTCGGGACGCCCTCATCCCGGTCGGGACGGACCCACAGCAAGCTCGAAATATGGTACACCCATCCCGATCGGGACGGCACCCTTCCCGGTCGGGACGCCTTACCCTTCCCGGTCGGGACGCCTCATCCTGGTCGGGATGGGCCTTCTTCAACTTCCACAATCCCAAAAGCTCGCTCTAAGCCTCAAAAACCCGATCCTCGTGCTTACAAGCTAAGGTATATCATAGCCATTCTTCTCTAGGGAGCATTCTCACTTCACCTATCAAACAATACTCAAACACACATCAAACTCTCTCCCTCACAATGCTCATCAATCAATCCAAATAACAAGAATTCACAAAAATCCAACTAACTACAAGAAAGAGATATATACAATGAGACGGTTCTTGTGGAACTTCGTCAAACCAAGGATGGTGCATCTTCATTTTTTTTCAACAACCACGACCAATTCCATCTCCATCAAGGGCACGTAAGAACAAGTCGAAGGCCCTAGCAAAGTCTTCAATTAGGCTCGAGATATAACCGTCCACAAACCAAGGCTCTTCATGACCTTGCATCGACGTTCCTGGGGCATCCCGATCTACTAAGTTCAATGGCTTGAACTTGTATTTGCGATCCTTCGGGACATACCCAAACGTCCAACGATCCTCATGTGGCCCCAAGGGAGGCTCATCTTCTTCCTTGTCATTGCACTTGTCATCCAACCCATGATATGGGCTCTCATCCTCCTCCAAATCGGAGTCATCATCCTCAAGTACATAAGAGTACTTCTTCAAGCTTTGTCCCGGATCTTTCCCTCGATCGATGTCTTCCGTGGCATGGATCATATTACATGTCTCGGTCATAGGCGAAGTGTTGCCTTGGAGGTCGAACACTAACTCTTCGTCGCCTAGTTGAAAAGTAATCCTACCCTTCTTCACATCGATCACGGCACCGGCGGTGTATAGAAATGGGCGCCCAAGGATATTGGGAGTGTTAGCATCCTCCGGCATGTCGACCACAATGAAATCGACCGGAATGAAAAACTTCCCGATTCGCACCGGCACGTCCTCCAACATTCCCAATGGTCGGTTAAGAGACTTATCGGCCATTTAGAGTGTAATGGAGGTACATTTCAATTCCGTCATCCCTAGTCGCTCACAAATGGTGTAGGGAATAATGCTCACACTCGCGCCCAAATCACACATAGCTCTCTCGATCTTGTAATTGCCGATGGTGCATGGGATAGAGAAACTACCCAGATCCTTCAACTTTGGAAGCGTGGAACCTTGAATAAGCTCGCTCACCACCCTAGTGAACGCTATTGTCTCTTCCTTGTCAATGGACCGCTTCCTAGCTAGGATTTCCCGCATGAATTTTCCATATGCCAGGATTTGGGTAAGTAACTCGGTGAATGGGACATTCACATCCAATTTCTTCACGATATTAAGGAACTTGTCGTATTGAGTATCCACCTTAGTCTTCATTTGCCTTGATGGGAAAGGCAACTTGATTTGGTACTTGTTTTGTTCAATTGGGGTGGACTCTTCAAAGGACACTTTCCTTTTTCCCTTGTCTTTCTCTTGAAGTGGGGGAGGGTTGTCTTCCTGGGGTTTTTCAACTTCCCATAAAACTTGCTCCTCAATTGGACTTTCATAGCTTGCATCGTCTTGAGAGGGGGGTATGACTTCTTGTCTTGGTTCTTGCTCACTAGGGGAAAAAGGGGGTTCATAGGATGTACCTCTCCTTGTGGTGATAGCATTTACATGCTCAAATGTCGGTGTTTCACCTTGAGAAGGTAGTTGCCCCTTTTGTCTTGTAGAGATCTCCGAAGCAAGTTGAGATATTCGGGTTTCCATCGACTTCGCATGAGCATCTCTTGCTAGGTTGTCCTTTTGAACGTAAGCAAAGAACTCTTGTTGATTTCCTGCCATCTCTTGATTACTCCTATGCATATCCATCATATATTTTTGTACGTCGAAATCCTGTGGTGGAGATGATGGATTATGTGGAGTATCGGTGAGGGCTAATGGGGTACCATAGTCATGAATAGGAGACCGGCTCCTAGGCTTGCTTTGTTGTTGATGACTTTGATTTGCTTGTTGTTGATGGTTCCCTTGGAACCCATGAGAATTGCCTTGATTAAGTCCTTGATTGTGGTTTTATTGTTGTTGGAAGCCTTGGTTTCCTTTGAAACCGCCTTGATTGAAGTTCCCTTGTTGGAACCCTTGATTGTTGTTGTGAAAGGTACCTTGGTTATTTTGCTTGAAGTTGTTGAAGGGTCTTGGATTACCCATGTAACCTTGGTAACCTTGGTAACCTTGGTTGTTGTCCCTTAAAGGAGGTGGAACATAGGGACGATGTTGTTGTTGATGTTGAAAGGCTTGTTGTTGAGGGACTTGATTGGAAGCTTGGTATTGATTTGAGTATGAGGCACCTTGCTTGAACGCTTGAAAGGCGTTCACTTGCTCAATGCTTCCTCTACAATTCATAGGATCATGACCAACGATTCCACAAGTATCGCACATCCCAAAGTAAGGAGTAGGGGGTACAACTCCCAAAGCATTAACATCATGAATCGAGTGTTGGTTGCAGGAACTAGAGCTTTGAACTTGGTTGAGGTGGCTTTGGAGCTTCTTGTCAATGGTCTCCATGTGAGTTCTTAGTTGAGCCCCAAGATCAATGCTCAATTGTGTAATGGCATCTACCTCGTGCCTACCTCCTCGATTCGCCTTCCTAGGCCTAGAGTATTGGAAATTGTGAACCGCCATCTCTTCAATCCTTGACCAAGTTTGGTCATCCTCCACTTCGGTAAACCTACCGTTAGATCCCATGTTGAGTATGGCCCTCGAGTCTTCATATAACCCATTCCAAAATTGTTATACGAGGAACCATTGTGATAAACCATGGTGTGGACAAGAACGGATCAAGGCTTTGAATCTTTCCCACGATTCATAGAGGCTTTCATCATCGCGTTGTTGGAAACCCGTGATAGAGGCTCTCAATAGATTTGTCTTCTCCGAGGGATAGAATTGTTGGTAGAAGGCTAAGGCTAGCTTCTTCCAAGTATCAATGCCAAGTCTTGCTTTGTCCAACCCCTTGAACCATTGCTTCGCCTTACCAATAAGAGAGAAAGGAAATAATACCCACCGAATTTGGTCTTGAGTTATTCCCGTTTGCGAAATAGCGTCACAATAATCTGAAAAGGTTTCCATGTGTTGATGAGGATCTTCGGTTGGTAACCCACTAAATTGACTTCTCTCGACCAATTGGATAAATTGCATTTTCGCCACAAAATTCCCGGTATATGCCTCCGGTAAAGTGGATGGACCCGGCAAAACGTCTTCCGTAAAGGTTGAGTGAGAAGAGAACTTAGGCATGATTGGATATAAGGGAGAAGATGGTGGTGTAGACGGTTTTGATGTAGATGAAGAGGGGGAACTAGGAGAAGAAGAGTTACCGAAGGGATTGATGAAATTCCCTTCGGCCGTCTCTCGATGTGGGTTGTTCAAGTCGGCTACTTGGGCTTGCCCTTGATGAGTATTGCTTGCACTCGGTTGAGAGATCCTAAGCCGATTAATCGTCCGTTGGCGAAAGGCTCGAAAGAGTCTCTCCGGCTCTGGATTAAAGAGATAAAAGTCGCCTCCCCTCCTAGGCATACACTACACACTAGAACAAACGTGAGAACACCTAGTGCTTTATGGGCACTAGGCAACGACAATAAACAAGCCCAACTAGAGACAAAGAGAAAAGAAAGCTAAGACAAGAAGAGAAACTAGAAAATATTCACAAGAGAAGATGGGAGAACACAAAGAAGGGTAACTAAGTCTAGAAGTAAGCAAACTAAGTCTAAACAATGCACCGTCCCCGGCAACGGCGCCAAATTGATGGTAAGGGATTCGTCACGTCCCTAACCATCAGTAAACTACCGATTACACATAATGGGTAGCTAGGGTAAGTCGGGATCGTATCCACGAGGACGGTAAGGCGAAGTTTAGACTATGTCTACCTAAAATGAGACTAGGTCACCAAACAAACACAAAGAAACAATAAATGGAAAACTATGATGGAGGAGAAGAGATAGCTAGACTAATGATGAACTAACTATGAGAACTAACTAAACAATGAAACTATAGAAATGATGACTAACTAAGACGATGAACTCAAATATGGAAGAAAGAGGGGTAGGTCGGGTTCATAGGAGTAGAAGGGTAATTGGGGTGACCAAGGGTATAGGTGTCTCCTAATCGCTAGAGTCGGTCCGGGCTCCCGCAACTTAGACCGATGTCAAGGTGGGTCCGGGCTCTCGCAACTTAGACCCTAGTCCGCGCTCTCGCGACTAAACTATTCTCAACATTTCCGCATCATAGACAAACAATGAGAAGATGAACACAAGTATGGGAAGCATGGCCACTACAACTCACACAAGCATTTCAACAAACACATAGAGTGCCCACAATGTGACTAACAACAAAGATGTAACCTTTTCCCCTTAATCAACCCTAATCATCCATAATCTACCCCTAATCCCCCTACTAACCCCACAAGATCACTACTCACTCATTATAAAGAGAAAACTAGCATTTACAAGAGAAATCAATACTACAAAACCAACATCCATAATGAATAACAAGAACAATAATACTAACAATATGAAAAGATGAAACTAGATTGAATAAACAAAGAACAAGAGTAAGAAAGATTATATCAACACTAGGATGAAGAAAACATGAAAACTTGTATTAATGAGAAACCCAAATACAATCCCAAGGTTGTCAAGCTTGGAACAATCTTCAAGAATCCCTTAATCCAAGACTAATTACAGTAATTATCTAAAGATTAAAGAGAGAATTAAACTAATGAGAGTAGCACTAATCTAGGGTTTTGAATGTTAATGGAGGCTTAAACTAGTCTAGGGTATGATAAGATGTCTTAATATTACAAGAAGGGAGTATATATATGGGTACAAGAATGAAGGAGAAGAAAAGAAGAAGCCCGTGCTGCAGCTCTTCGTCCCGACCGGGACGGATCATCCCGACCAGGACGGCCCTGTCATCCCGATCGGGACGGGTTGGTCCCGACCGGGATGGGCTCACAGTGGCACCCTTCAACGCGCACCCCATCCCGAACGGGATGGGTCTTGTAGGCCTCCCTTAAGCGCTCTTTGGTCTTTCCTTGCCTCTCCTGGGCTTCTCGTCGATTCTCGGGACTCAGCATCGGGTCTCGGAGGCTCGGCATTGGGTCCCGAGGTCTCGGGGTCGATTCCAATGCGTCGAGTCATCGTTCCTTTACTCCGTTGGCTCTAAAATGTGCATGTATTGAGTCGGAATCGCTCCAACTCTTCCAAATCGGTCTCGGGAACCTGAAACGAGCTAAAGGAAGCATAAGAAGCCCTAAACCGCTCCCAAGGAGCGATTATACAAGGAAAATGGAACCAAAACACAGTAAAATAGACACTACAAACTACACTTATCACCTCCACCTCCCCCGTCAAACAAAATCGCGGGCATCTAGGCCGTTTATTTATATCAATAAAACAACTTTTTTTTTTCTCGACAATCGCTTGACTATAACTTACTTCATTGCTTAAGACTCGATACTATGTCATTTACCGATAACGATTAACTAAAGCGCAAGAGCTACAACAAACAGCCCACTTAACTTCACCCTAAAAAGAGATCGGGAACAACAAATCCTAGGTTTGACCCATCACTAACCCCTCTAACGAAGTAGCAACCAATAGGTAATCATATACCGATATCAGTCAAACCAGACTTCCCCGCAGCCGAATACAAAGCCTGCCTAATAGGGCTAAAAGGCGTTGTATCCCTAGGAATTAAAAACCTTAGAGTACATGGGGATTCATTGCTAGTAGTCAACCAAGCCACGGGCACCAGGAAGGTTTATAGCGAAAGCCTAACCCCATACCAAACCAAAATAAAAACAATGTGCCGGAAATTCACCGAAATCGACTTTATACATATACTCCGCGAAGAAAACCAATTCGCCGACGCCCTATCCAAGCTAGCCTCACTAATAAACATGCCCGACCATCTTTTCTCTATGCCTATCTGCGTAGAGAGAAGCGAACAACCAGCCTACATCCATAATCTTCAGACCGATGATACGTTTGAGGAACCCTGGTATGAAGCAATCCGACTTTAAAACCGGAGGGTCATATCCACCCAACACAAACATCAAAAACAAAAGAGCCCTATGAATACAAGTTGCCCATTACGTCCTAAATCAAGGACTATTATACAAACAGACCCCACAAGGAGTCCTCCTTAGATGCATAAACAAAACCCAATCCGAGAGAGTCATGGAAGAAGTACATGACGAGGAGTGCGGACCCCCCATGAGCGCCCACCTATTAGCCTGAAAAATAATGAGACTGTGCTATTACTGGATTACCTTAGAGGCACACTGTCGACGTCACGTCCGCCACTGCCACAATTGCCAAATATTCGCCAACATCCAACACCTACCGCCATATCCTCTCCATACTATAGCCACACCTTTGCCTTTCTCTACTTGGGGAATTGACATCATAGGAAAGGTACACCCGTCCGGGACCGGCGGACACTATTTTATACTGGCGGCCATCGATTACTTCACCAAATGGGTAGAAGCCGCCTCTTACACCGTACTAACCTCCAAACAAGTTGTCAAATTCCTACAAAATAACATCATATGCCGATACGACATACCTCACGAAATCGTTAGTGATCAGGGAGCTCATTTCAGGGCCGACACCCAAAAACTCCTCAACAAATACAAAATACAAAGACACAAATCCTCACCCTATAGACCTCAAACAAACGGGGCCGTAGAAGCAGCCAACAAAACCATCACTACGATCCTTAAGAAAATGATAGACAACTACCGGGATTGGCCAAGCAAAATACCCTTTGCCTTATGGGGGTACCGAACACCCACCGGAGCCACACCATATTACCTAACCTATGGTTCCAAAGTCGTGCAACCCGTAGAGCTAGAAATACCATCACGAAGGATACTAGCTGAAAGCGACATTCCCGAGGAAGAATGGGAGAAAAAACGATATGACGAGCTAGTACTCTTAGACGAGCATAGGATACATGCCCTAACCAACGTACAAGACTACCAACGGCGTATACAACGAGCCTTTAATAAACGAGTGAAATCCCGAAACATACATGAGGGAGGCTTAGTAGTCAAATCCATTAGAGCACCCCTTTCTGTCGATCCTAGAGGGAAGTTCAAACAAAACTGGGCATGCCCCTACCTTGTCAAGAAAATAATCTCGGGGGGCGTTGTAATCTTACCGACCTAGATGGTCAAGAATTCTCAACCCCGACCAACATGGATTAACTCAAACGATACTACCCATAAACGTCTTGACAAAAGCATCCTGATCTCTAAATTAGGGTGAAAATGAAACTTTTCAAATATTTAGGAATTTTTAAGATTTTTCGAAAAAAAAACTACGAAAACAAAACTAAACTAGACTAGGATATCGCTCCCCCACACTTAAACCGAGCAATGTCCTCATGCTCGATCGGTAGTGTGCGCAGACACTTAAAAAGAAGAGAAAAAGGGAAAATAAAACTAAAAATCAAAAATGTATGTGAAGAAAGGGTAGAATGTGTCCGGCCGGGGTGTTATCAAGTCACCAAGGGCCGAGACGAGAAAAGATATGGATGGGGAAGAAATAAAAAGAAGTAAATAAAAGGAAATGGGAGGGGAGGGCTAGGTGTAATCAAGTTACCTAGCCCGGATCGCCTAAATTATACCAAAAGTATAAAAGAAAAAGTGAAAAGAACTTGTCAATTTGGATTTTTCAAACGACTCTCGATGTAATCACGTCATCGAGAATCGGGAGCAAAGACCACAAAGGCCCCGAGGGCCACCATGACACGAAAAGGAGAAAGGGGAGGGGAACATACAAAGGAAGACTAGCAATAAAAGACGGAAAATAAAGGAGAGTCGCCTACCAAACGGTTAGCAACTCAATAATCTCCATCGCCTCAATGATCGTTATCGGCACTTTACTTGTCTTCATCATTGATATTCCTCCTCTTCCTAACTGTAGTCGCACGGTTGAAGTACTGGGCTTGCATTGGTGTAATGAGGGTGAGATTTGAGGGGAAACTTGGTTTATAGTGATGAAAAGATGAGACGAAGGTGTATAATTGAAGTGTAAGGGTGAAATGATAGTGGCAAAGGTGAGTAGGGAGGTTGGGAGGGGGTATAAAGTGGTGGGGTGAGGCTTAAATGAAGTAAGGAAAGCAAAGGAGGGTTGCAGGAGACCATTCCGGTCGTGACCTCCTCTTCCCGGTCGGGAAGAGTCCTTCCCGGTCAGGATGACCATGATCCCGGGCGGGATTGCTCGTCTGAAGCTCCTGTTTTGTTGCTCACTTCGTCCCGCTCGCGATGGTAATGTTCCCGGTTGGGATAGGACCTTTCCTGAGCCTTGAAGCCTTCATTCAACACTAGTTCCACCCAAAGGAAAAATAATACTTCGGGATCCAAAATCCCGTCCCCAAAAGCTTACGAAAAGCTCAAAAACCGACTTCCTTGCCCAAGCTCCAAGCTTCTATCATCAACCACTCCTCCCAAAACTTCATCTTCACTATCAACCTATCAAGTGAACTCAATAAACACCATCAAAAATCTCTCCCTCACATCACTCAAGAAAACTCCAAATTACATGAACAAGCACAATATATACACAAATCCTAGAAATCCAATAAAACACACAAAGAAACACAAAAAAATGGAAGAAGAGGAAAGAGATATTTACAACACGATGGTTCTAAGGGGAACTTCATACCCCTCAAGCGCTCGGAGAAGTAAATCAAATGCTCTAGCAACATCTCCATGAAGGCTCATGTCGCCGAGCCAAGCTATCATCAATGGCTTCCAAGTCAGAGGAAAGAAGCGATCACCTAATGCATTATGCTTGAGTGTCTCATGAACTCCCGGGCCTTTCCAACCATCAAAGCAACGACTCTTATGACCATCCGATAGGTATAGTGGTCTAAGGTCATGCTTGGCGTTATGGTTTGGGAGATCACACCCTAAGGGTGTTGCTTCTTCTACGGGGTCAAGAATAGAATTCTTTTCCGCCGCCCGACAAGGATCCATTTCATCAACCATCTTACAAGACAAGGGACTCGAAATCAAGTGCGATAAAGGAGGTGAAGGGATCAAGTTTTCTTCATTGGAGGCTCTAGGGGAGACCTAATCGTTGTCCTTACTAGAATTCTCACCACGAAGAAATTTAAGGCCTTTGATGGCGGCCTCAATTTCTTCGATGGTTTGGTCTAGCATAGCATCTCCAAATCTCCTAATCGGCTCCTCCAATTTCCCATTCAAGGCAAGTTCTAAGGCATCTATCTCTTTCTCCCAACTATTACCTTCATTTTCACTCACCTTGTCAAGTTGGCCTAGAGGAGTCTTCTCTTCACTTGGGTTTGGATTGTCAACATCCGGTTCATCACGAAGAAAATCATACAAGTCCAATTTAATAGCCAATACATTGGCTTCCCAAGAGTTACTTTGAGAATCATGTTCAATTTCCTCCTCATCATCAACCCTTGAAGCTTCAACTTCCTCCATTATTCCCATAGCTTCACCATCTGAGCAACTCTCAACAATGATCTCTTGGTTGACCTTCCCTTCTTCATTCGTGGCTTCATAATCGGGTTGATTGCCATGTGGAGACAACCGATCTTCTTGCCTAAATGAACCTTCCTCAACAAGTTGCGGAGCTCGAGTGGTCAACATCATGTAACGAGCCATGAGTGCAGTAATTCGAGCACCAAGCACCTCTTTTGGGCCATGAACTCCTCTTGGTCCCTTTGCATTTGAATCATCATCTCTTGTTGACTCTTTTGCATTTGAATCATCATCTCTTGTTGACTCTTTTGCATTTGAATCATCATTTGACAAAGGTCAAAGTTGGGGATTTTTCGTTGTGGGTAATGTGAAGGTATTTGGTAATTGTTAGGATGTTGGAATGATCCATAACAACTTCCATGGTAACCAAATGAAGGGGGTTCATAAGATTGTTGATGAGATTGAGATAGTTGGTAGAATTGTGGGTCTTGGTAATTTGTCCCATGATTGTCCTATGACGATTGATGGTAGCTTGGATGCGCCATTGTCATAACGTTGCTTTGATACATTGAATGAACTAGAAACACTTGAGCAAACGTTATAAGCCTAGTGCTTTTGAGGCACTAGGAAGAGAGAAATAAGCACCCAAGAAGAAAGAACGGAGATACACAACAAAAAGAAAACACAAAAATCAAGAACCAAGTCTAAAACTAAGCACACAAAAGTCTAAACTACGCCGTCCCCGGCAACGGCGCCAATTTGACAGAAAGGATTTGTCGTGGATCCCACCGATCAAGATAAACCAACTAACCTAGGCTTGGTAGCAAATGGTAAGTCGGGTCGAAATCCTCAGGGACGG
This sequence comes from Agrostemma githago, assembly GCA_958450325.1. Lineage (NCBI taxonomy): Eukaryota > Viridiplantae > Streptophyta > Magnoliopsida > Caryophyllales > Caryophyllaceae > Agrostemma > Agrostemma githago. Next base: position 32,464,393 of record OY288256.1, read on the forward strand.
GGAGTCGGACTAAGGTGAGCTATGGTCTAAGACTAGGTTCAAGACAAACTAAAGGGTTAATGACTAAGTTTGACTAATGACTAAACTAGAGTCTATAACATGAAACAAAGAGGCAAAAAAAACAACTAATGATAATGGAAAGCGAGTTAAATCAATAAGAAGGAAACTACGGCTAGGTCGGGTTCATGGATGCCAAGGAGATCAAAAGGGGAAACGAGGTTGCTAGCATGTTTCGTAGCCTAGGTTACAATCGGGCTCTCGCTACTTAAATGGCCTAGGGGCCTCCTCACCACGCTCTCGCTACTAATGGGGAAACCAAACCAACCAACCAAACAAGAACATGCAAGAGAATAAGCAGGGAAAACAAGGAATGATCATCTCAAGTCTCACAAGCATTTCATCAAACATGTAGAGTGCAAAGAAAATAGAAATCAACAAAAACAACAACTAGCATCACACATCTCATCCTAATCATCCCTAATCACACCCAATCCTCCTACTAACCCTAGGGGGAAACTACTCACACACATCTATACTAAAACTAACGTTAACTAGAGAAACAATCAAAGGAACAAAAGAAACATTCATTATGGAGATTGAACAAAGAGGAACAATAAACAATAGATAAAGATGGAAACTTGATTAACTATGAAAGATTAAGAGAAAAGAGAGTATACCAAACTAGAGAAGAGATGAAAAGGATGAAACTTGCATAAAAGGAAACCCCAAAAATCCTCCACCAAGGTTGTCAATCTTGTTAGATTCTTCAAGAAAACCAATAATACAAGAGTAATTACTAAGATTAGACTAAAATTAACAAAAGATTAAGGAAAAATTAAAGAGAAACTAAGCTAATCTAAACTAATGTCATCTAGGGTTTAGTCTAAGGTAGGGTGGTTAAAACAATACAATAGGGGGTATATATAGGGTTTCACGAGTGAAGGAGGCGGAAAAAGCGAAGACGAGCAGAACTAGGCCCTTCTCGGCCAGGAAGGGGATGATCCCGACCGGGATGGGGTGGTCCCGACCGGGAAGGTGGTGTTCCCGGCCGGGATGGCCCCACGGGAGGTCGTCTTGTTCTTGCTTCTCGTCCCGGTCGTGATGGATGTGTTCCCGACCGGGATGGGTCATGTAGGCTTCAAATATGATCACTTAGGTCCCTACTTGATCTTCCTAGGCTTATTATCGACTCTCGGTGCTCAGGAATGGGCTCCAAGGGACTCGGGATCGAGTATAAGCTACCGAGTCATCGTCGCTTCTCTTCGTTGGCCCCATATGCGTCGGAAACGATTCGGAATCGTTCCACTTCTCCAAGATAGGCCTTAGGAACCTAAAACAAGCTAGAAGAAACGTAAGCAGCCTCAAAACCGCTTCAAAGAGCGATTCCACAAGAGAAACCGGGACCAAACACAAGAAATAAGCACTACATAACACATTTATCAAAACCCGCGCAAAAAAAAACACACAAAAGCATTCGCATCGATAATTGGCATAACGAGTCTAAGGCAAAATCACTCACATTTTGAAAGAACTACGAACATGGTTTGATTTTGTCTAAAAGCGGATACGTAGGCAACCCTCCTCCGGGTACAACCAACCGAACGAAAAAATCGATCATTCAGGCAAACCAGAACTCTTTGCTACGTTCCGATTAACGAGTGCGATGGTAGGGATTTGTCACGTCCCCACCGTCAATAAACAACCGGCTAGACCTAACGGTAGCTAGGGCAAGTCGGGATCGTGTCCACGGGGACGGTATTGCGGAGCTTAGACTATGTCGGCCTAAAAACGAGACTAGGCTACCAAAACAAACACAAAGAAAGCTAAAATTGACAAACTATTATGATTGGAAAAGGAGGAAGTAGACTAACAATGACTATCTAAAACGATGCTAAAATAGGATAACTAATGATCGAACTAACAGGTAAACTAGAAGAAACAATGACTAACTAAGAAGTTGAATCAAATATGGAAAGGAGGTGGGGTAGGTCGGGTTCATAAGAGTAGAAGGGTAATTGGGGTGATCAAGGGTGTAGGCGTCTCCTAGTTGCTAGAGTCGGTCCGGGCTCTCGCTACGTAGACCGATGTCAAGGTGGGTCCGGGCTCTCGCTATGTAGACCCTAGTCCGCACTCTCGTGACTACGACTATTCTCAACATGACCACAAGATAGACAAACAATGAGGAGATGAGTACAAGTATGGGGAGCATGACCACTACTACTCATACAAGCAAATCAACAAACACATAGAGTGCCCACAATGTGACTAACAACAAAGATTCACCCTTTTCCCTTAATCAACCCTAATCATCCATAATCTACCCCTAATCCCCCTACTAACCCCACAAGTAATCTACTCACTCATTATGAAACTAACCATAACACAAACACGAGAAACTAAACCAAGCATCCAAACATTCATTATAAGCAACAAGAACAAGAACAATAACAATAACACTAAATAAAGATTGAAACTTGAATAGATAACAAAGAACAAGAGTAGAAAAGATTATACCAACAATAAGATGAAGAAAAGATGGTATCTTGTATAAATAAGAACCCAAATAAACCCCAACGATGTCAAGCTTGGAGAATTCTTCAAGAACTTCTTAATACAAGAACTAATTACAAGGATTAACTAAAGATTATAGAGAGAATTAAACTAATGAGAGGAACACTAATCTAGGGTTATGAATGTTTAATGGAGGCTTAAAAGAGTATAGGGTATAATATGATGTGTTAACAATACAAGAGGGGAGTATATATATGGGTAGAAGAATGAAGGAGAAGAAAGAAAAGAGGTTCGCGCTGCCAGCTCGTGGTCCCGACCAGGACGGGGTCTCATCCCGACCGGGACGGACCCATAGTGGCCTCCTCTTTAGCGCACCTCATCCCGAACGGGATGAGGCCATTCCCGGTAGGGATGAGTCTTGTAGGCCTCCTTTAAGCTCCTTTTGGTCCCTCCTTGCTTCCCATGGGTTTCTAGTCGACTCTCAGGACTCGGGATCGGGTCTTGCAGGCTCGGGATTGGGTCCCAAGGTCTCGGGGTCGATTCCAAGGCATCGAGTCATCGTTCCTTTACTCCGTTGGCTCCAAAATGTGTATGTATCGAGTCGGAATCGCTCCAACTCTCCCAAATCGGTCTCCGGAACCTGAAACGAACTAAAGGAAGCATAAGAAGCCCATAAATTGCTCCCAAGGAGCGATTCCACAAGGAAATGGGACCAAAACACAGTGAAAAAGGCACTACAAACTACACTTATCAACTCCCCCACACTTAACCCTTACTCGCCCTCGAGTAAGCACATACTAACTAATAACCTAGCCGAGTGGGTATTAGCGCACCCTACGCCCTTTCAACTCATGCGAGTGCGCTTAGAGGAGAAGTGCACTCCGCAAGGCAAGTGGGGTCTTGCGACAAAACTGTGGATGCAACCGGACACAAAACACATAAACAAACAAACACACAAACAAACACATAATCGGTTGCACCCAAAAGAAAACAAATACCGCTTCCCTCAACAAAGCGGTGAAAAGACACCGGTTTAGGACTCAAGGCAAGTGACAATGTTCCCAAGCTAGCAATACGAACTAAGGTGGACAAAACCCTAATAGTATGACGATAAAGCAACAAAAAACGTTGGCAACTTACCTAGATTCCTCCTAACTTTCTAAGAACGTACTACGGGACGATCGGCGGAGTGGAAAAGGGATGAACCACGGTGTTAGTCGACACTGTAGGTAAGTGAGACCCCGCCCCATTCAGCCATGGGCCAAGAGGGTCGTCCCATGTCTAAAAACCGCCTAACTAGTCCAAGTAAAAAGGTGGAAATATTGCAAAATGAGGGAAGACCGACCTTTGCCGCTATCATCTTTCCTAGGGACTTGGTCCTTTGGTAGGCTCTTCACGGCAAAAGTCGGAAAAAAGCTTATTTTTGTGGGGTTGAGATCTTTTTGTGAGACGATTTTCTTTTTGGCATCCTTTTCTTTTTGTATTTTTGCCTTGTTTGTTGCCATGCCATTTCTTTTTCTTCTTTTCTATTTTCTTTTTGGCTTTTGTGCCTTTTCTTTTTCTTCATTTCTTTCTTTCTTTCATTTTCTTTCTTTTCTTTGCCCTTCTTGGCACGATTTGGCTTTTTGGCATTTCTTTGTGTAACAAGAAAGGGAAAACTCAACAAATTGCAATTTGTTGTGCGGATATGTGTAGGAAGTAGGGGGAATGGGTATGTCGGGGGTGCGCATCCCCTTTCAAACCCACAAAAAGGTGAAGAACTTGGACTAATCAAACGATCCTAAACACGGTCACCTAAGGGACGGGACTCGGCAACCAAGGCCTTTTCACACCGTGGGTGGTCATAATGGTCAAAATGCATATCCCGTAGTAAATCCCTAGTAAGCTAGGTGGACTCAAGGTAAAGGACCAACGAATTCATTGATTTAGGGTCATTCTACTAGGCTAAAGTCCAAGACTCGATTTACATTACTAGAAAGGGAAAGTAAACACTCGCACACTAGCCTCTAAACCGGGTTTTCGAAAACCATTTATACACACAAGACACAACTAAAACAACACAAAACAAAGACATGACGAAAACGAACGAAAGAAAAAAAAGACAACAAAACAAAACAAAATGAAATAAACACATAAACAACATAAACACCACCCGGATATTCCATACAAGTCACCAAATCATCCACCAATATGCTCAAAGCTCCACCCGAGCACACAACATCACAATTTCCTCCAAACTCCACACGAGACAAAGGAGAAAAAGAGATAGAAAGTGTTACCGGAGGTCTTGAAAGCTCTCCAAATCATTCGGTGATTTAAGCAACCTATAAGGAAAAAGGGAGGCAAAACACGCACACAAAACATATATACGACACAAAGACACAAAAGGAAAACACACAAAAGAAAATCTTTTTGATTTTTATGAAATTATTTCAAATTTTTAGGGATTTTTTCAAATAAACTACGAAAATAAAACTAACTATGATAGAATATCGCTCCCCCACACTTAAACCGAGCAATATCCTCATGCTCGATCGTAGTGTGCGGAGAGACAAAAGAAAAAGAAAATAAACTACGAAAATAAACCTAAAAATTAAAAAGAAACGCGGAGAAAAAGGGTAGAAGGTGTCCGGCCGGGGTGTAGTCAAGTCACCATGGGCCGAGACTAGAAAAGATTTGGATGGGGGAAGAAATAAAAAGAAAGAAATAAAAGGAAATGGGAGGGGAGGGCTAGGTGTAATCAAGTCACCTAGCCCGGATTCCGTCCAAATCCGACTAATTCCTAAAAAAAAGAGTGCAAAAACTTGTAAAATTTGGATTTTGAAATGACTCTCGATGTAGTCACATCATCGAGGGTCGGGAGCAAGAACTACCAAGGCCTCGAAGGCCACCATGACGTCAAGACACACAAGTGTACAAGGGGAAGGGGATAAACAAGAGGAAAACAATAAATAGAAGACGGAAAAGAAAGGATAGTTGCCATACCGACCGGTTAGCAACTCACTCGTTCCATCGTCTCAATGATCAATATAGGCACTTGCTTGTTATCTTCATTGTCATCCTTCTTCAAGCTTGAAAGTATCGCATGGTAGAAGTAGTAATGTTATTAGGGTGGGTAGGATTTGATGTGAATCTCGGTGTAAAGTGAAGAGAAAATGAGGTGAGGGTATGTAAATGACGTGTACAGGTCATATGATATGAGTAAGGAGAGTTAGGGAGGTTGGGAGGGGGTAGAAGAAGAGGCACAATAGGGGAGCAGGGGACCATCCCGGTCGGGATGGATGGTCCCGGTCGGGATGTCTCACTCGTCCCGGTCGGGACGCCTTCATCCCGATCGGGATGGCACTCCAGGAAGCTCGATAATGTGCGCCCTCATCCCGATCGAGATGGCTCCTTCCCGGTCGGGATGCCGCACCCTTCCCGGTCGGGAAGCCTCTTCCCGGTCGGGATGGGTCTTCTTGACCATCCACAATCCCAAAAGCTTAATCCAAGCTTCAAAAACCCGATCCTGATGCTTACTATCCAAGCTCTAACATAGCCATTCCTCTCTAGGAATCGTCTTCACTTCATACCTATCAAACAAACTCAAACTCAACATCAAACTCTCTCCCTCGCATCGCTCATCAATAATCCAATATCACAAGAGTTCACAAAAATCCAAAGGAATAACATTAAAGAGATATATACAATGAGATGGTTCTTGTGGAACTCCGTCAAACCAAGGTGGTGCATTCTTCATTCTTTTTCAACAACCTTGAAACCGATTCCATCCCCATCAAGGGCATGTAGGAACAAGTCAAAGGCCCTAGCAAAGTCTTCAATCAAGCTCGATATATAACCGTACACGAACCAAGGCTCTTCATGACCTTGCATCGACGTTCCCGGGGCATCCCGATCTTCCAAGCTCAATGGCTTGAACTTATATTTTTTATCTTTCGGGATATACCCGAACGTCCACTTGTCCTCATGCGGGCCCAAGGGCGGCTCATCCTTCTCCTCGCTTTTCAACTTGTCATCAAGCCCATGATATGGGCACTCATCTTCCTCCAAATCGGAGTCATCATCCTCGAGTACATAAGAGTACTTCTTCAAGCTTTGTCCCGGCTCACTCCCTAGATCGATGTCTTTCGTGGCTTGGGTCATATTGCAAGACTCATCGGTGGTGGGCGAAGTGTTGCCTTGGAGGTCAAACACTAACCTTTCTTCCCCCAACTCGAAGGTGATCCTACCGTTCTTCACGTCGATCATAGCACCGGCGGTGTGTAGAAATGGGCGCCCAAGGATAATGGGAGTGTTGGCATCTTTCGGCATATCGAGCACGATGAAATCGACCGGAATGAAGAATTTCCCGATTCGTACCGGCACGTCTTCTAACATCCCTAATGGTCGGTTAAATGATTTATCGGCCATTTGGAGTGTAATGGACGTACATTTGAGCTTCTTCATTCCTAATCTCTCACAAATAGTGTAGGGAATAATGCTCACACTCGCACCCAAATCACACATAGCTCTCTCAATCTCATAGTTGCCTATGGTGCATGGGATCGAGAAACTACCCGGATCCTTCAACTTTGGAAGCGTGGAACCTTGAATAAGCTCGCTCACCACCCTCGTGAACGCTATCGTCTCTTCCTTGTCGATGGATCTCTTCCTAGCTAGGATTTCCCGCATGAACTTTCCATATGCCGGGATTTGGGTAAGTAAGTCGGTGAACGGGACACTCACATCCAATTGCTTCACAATGTTAAGGAACTTGTCAAATTGGACATCCACCTTAGTCTTCATTTGCCTTGTTGGGAAAGGCAACTTGATTTGGTACTTGTTTTGCTCAATAGGGGTGGACTCCTCACTTGGCACTTTCCCTTTACCCTTGTCTTTTTCTTGAAGTGGGGGAGGGTTGTCTTCTTGGGGTTTTTCGATCTCCCAAAGGACTTGCTCCTCCATTGGATTATCAAAGCTTGAGCTTTCTTCAATTGGAGATGTCATTTTCTTTGTCGGTTCTTGCATTGGCTCTTGTTCACTAGGGAATGAAGGGGAGTCATAAAATGTACCTTTCCTTGTGGTGATAGCATTTACATGCTCAAATGTCGGTGTTTCATCTTGAGAAGGTAGTTGCCCCTTTTGTCTTGAGGAGCTCCCCGAAGCAAGTTGAGATACTTGAGTTTCAAGCATCTTCATACGGGCATCTCTTGACGCGTTTTCCCCTTGAATATAAACAAAGAGCTCTTGATGGTTTCTTGACATGTCCATTTGACTCTTTTGCATATCCATCATAGATTTTTGAATGTCGAATTCCCGAGGTGGGGATGATGGATTATGCGGAGTATCGGTGATGGCGAGAGGAATGCCATAATCATGAGTAGGAGACCGGCTCCTAGGCTTGCTTTGTTGTTGATTACCTTGTGTAGCTTGTTGTTGACGGTTCCCTTGGAACCCATGAGAATTGCCTTGATTAAGGCCTTGGTTGTGGTTTTGTTGTCTTTGAAAGTTTTGGTTTCCTTGGAAACCGCCTTGATTGAAGTTCCCTTGTTGGAACCCTTGATTGTTGTTGTGGAAGGTACCTTGGTTATTTTGCTTGAAGTTGTTGAAGGGTCTTGTATTACCCACATAACCTTGATAACGTTGATTGTTGTCCCTTAAGGGAGGTGGAACATAGGGACGATGTTGTTGTTGATGTTGAAGTGCTTGTTGTTGAGGGACTTGATTGGAAGCTTGGTATTGATTAGAGTAGGAGGCACCTTGCTTGAACGCTTGAAAGGTGTTCACTTGCTCCATACTTCCTCTACAATTCATAGGATCATGACCAACGATTCCACAAGTATCACACATCCCAAAATAAGGCAAAGGAGGTGCAAACCCCAAAGCATTCACTTCTTGAATCGGTTGATGGTGGGAGGAACTAGTGCCTTGGACTTGGTTGAGGTGGCTTTGGAACTTCTTGTCAATAGTCTCCATGTGTGTTTTCAATTGAGCTCCAAGGTCAATGCTTAATTTGGTGATAGCATCGACCTTATGCATACCTCCTCGATTTGCCTTCCTAGGCCTTGAGTATTGTGAATTATGAACCGCCATCTCTTCAATTCTTGCCCAAGTTTGGTCATCATCGACCTCGGTGAACCTACCATTGGAGCCCATGTTAAGAATAGCTCTTGAGTCCTCATAAAGACCGTTCCAAAATTGTTGAACCAAGAACCATTGTGAGATTCCATGATGGGGGCACGATCTCACCAAAGATTTAAACCGCTCCCAAGCTTCATAAAGGCTCTCTTCATCCCTTTGTTGAAAACCGGTGATGGAGGCCCTAAGTAAATTGGTCTTTTCCGGAGGGTAAAACTTTTGGTAGAACGCCAAGGCAAGCTTTTTCCAAGTATCGATCCCCATGGTTGCCCGATCAAGACTCTTGATCCATTGCTTTGCCTTTCCGATTAATGAGAATGGAAATAATACCCAACGGATTTGGTCTTGTGAAACCCTGGTTTGGGAAATAGCATCGCAATAATCGGAGAAGGTCTCCATATGTTGGTGCGGGTCTTCGGTGGACAAACCACTAAATTGACTTCTCTCGACCAATTGAATAAATTTCGTTTTCGCCATAAAATTCCCGATATAAGCCTCCGGTAAAGTGGATGGACCCGGCAAAACGTCTTCCGTGAAGGTCGAGTGAGAAGAAAACTTAGGCATGATTGGATATAAGGGAGAAGACGGTGGTGTAGACGGTGTTGACGTAGATGAAGAGGGGGAACTAGGAGAAGAATTACCGAAGGGATTGATGAAGGTCCCTCCGGCCGTCTCTCGAGGTAACTCGTCAAATTCGGATCCTTGAGCTTGCTCTTGATGAGTATTGATATTACCCGGTTGAGTGTGTCTAACTCGATCAATCGTCCGTTGGCGAAAGGCTCTAAAGAGTCTCTCCGGCTCTGGATTGAAGAGAAAGAAATCACCTCCCCTCCTAGGCATACACTACACACTAGAACAAACGTGAGAACACCTAGTGCTTTATGGGCACTAGGCAACGACAATAAATAAGCACAACTAGAGACAAAGAGAAAAGAAAGCTAAGACAATAAGAGAAACTAGAGAATATGCACAGGAGAGGGTAGAAGGGCACAAAGAAGGGTAACTAAGTCTCAAAATAAGCAAACTAAGTCTATACAATGCACCGTCCCCGGCAACGGCGCCAAATTGATGGTAGGGATTTGTCACGTCCCCACCGTCAATAAACAACCGGCTAGACCTAACGGTAGCTAGGGCAAGTCGGGATCGTGTCCACGGGGACGGTATTGCGGAGCTTAGACTATGTCGGCCTAAAAACGAGACTAGGCTACCAAAACAAACACAAAGAAAGCTAAAATTGACGAACTATTATGATTGGAAAAGGAGGAAGTAGCCTAACAATGACTATCTAAAACGATGCTAAAATAGGATAACTAATGATCGAACTAACAGGTAAACTAGAAGAAACAATGACTAACTAAGAAGTTGAATCAAATATGGAAAGGAGGTGGGGTAGGTCGGGTTCATAAGAGTAGAAGGGTAATTGGGGTGATCAAGGGTGTAGGCGTCTCCTAGTTGCTAGAGTCGGTCCGGGCTCTCGCTACGTAGACCGATGTCAAGGTGGGTCCGGGTTCTCGCTACGTAGACCCTAGTCTGCACTCTCGTGACGACGACTATTCTCAACATGACCACAAGATAGACAAACAATGAGGAGATGAGTACAAGTATGGGGAGCATGGCCACTACTACTCATACAAGCAAATCAACAAACACATAGAGTGCCCACAATGTGACTAACAACAAAGATTCACCCTTTTCCCTTAATCAACCCTAATCATCCATAATCTACCCCTAATCCCCCTACTAACCCCATAAGTAATCTACTCACTCATTATGAAACTAACCATAACACAAACACGAGAAACTAAACCAAGCATCCAAACATTCATTATAAGCAACAAGAACAAGAACAATAACAATAACACTAAATAAAGATTGAAACTTGAATAGATAACAAAGAACAAGAGTAGAAAAGATTATACCAACAATAAGATGAAGAAAAGATGGTATCTTGTATAAATAAGAACCCAAATAAACCCCAACGATGTCAAGCTTGGAGAATTCTTCAAGAACTTCTTAATACAAGAACTAATTACAAGGATTAACTAAAGATTATAGAGAGAATTAAACTAATGAGAGGAACACTAATCTAGGGTTATGAATGTTTAATGGAGGCTTAAAAGAGTATAGGGTATGATATGATGTGTTAACAATACAAGAGGGGAGTATATATATGGGTACAAGAATGAAGGAGAAGAAAGAAAAGAGGTTCGCGCTGCCAGCTCGTGGTCCCAACCGGGACGGGCTGGTCCCGACCAGGACGGGGTGTCATCCCGACCGGGACGGATTGGTCCCGACCGGGACGGACCCACAGTGGCCTCCTCTTTAGCGCACCTCATCCCGAACGGGATGAGGCCATTCCCGGTAGGGATGAGTCTTGTAGGCCTCCTTTAAGCTCCTTTTGGTCCCTCCATGCTTCCCATGGGTTTCTCGTCGACTCTTGGGACTCGGGACTCGGGATCGGGTCTCGGAGGCTCGGGATTGGGTCCCAAGGTCTCGGGGTCGATTCCAAGGCATCGAGTCATCGTTCCTTTACTCCGTTGGCTCCAAAATGTGTATGTATCGAGTCGGAATCGCTCCAACTCTCCCAAATCGGTCTCGGGAACCTGAAACGAACTAAAGGAAGCATAAGAAACCCATAAATCGCTCCCAAGGAGCGATTCCACAAGGAAATGGGACCAAAACACAGTTAAAAAGGCACTACAAACTACACTTATCAGAGTGATTCAAATAATGGAGCACAAACGACGAGTCGAGGACGGGGTGAAAACCCGAAAGGGCGCCTCGGGCAAAATGAAGAAACAAGTTGCGAGCTGTCGTTAAAAAAAAAAGAAAAAAATGACGAGTCGAGGACAGGGTGAAAACCCGAAAGGGAGCCCCGGGCAAAATGAAGAATCGAGTTGCGAGCCGTCAAAAGAAAATGGTTAGCCGTGGACGGAGTGAAAACCCGAAAGGGCGCTCCGGGAAAAATGAAGAATCGAGTTGCGAGCCACCACAAAAAAATAATAAAAATAACAATAATGTGCTTCTCAATAAAATTTGGTTAAGTCGAGCCATTGTCGAGGCCTTTACATCAAGCGTCTGAAACCCGGCTATTCCGGAAAATGACAACGTGTGAAAACTCCACAAGAAACTAGTACTAATACGCCACATAATATCAACTAATAGGACATAATACAAAACGGCTAAACTCTACCGGTCCAACTTCCTATTCCCACCGACATCCGGGCGAGCTTTTACGGGTCTTTCACCATCAACCCCTCATGATACAAGCCTCTACTGCCCCAGCCAAAGGCGAGTTCAGCCGACCATGTTTCTTCTCATCACTAGCACCTCCAACATGAGTCTCATTAGTCTTGGCCCGTATAGATGAACTGACGGTACTAGGATCGGTAACGCTGTCTTTGGTCAGGCACATAGTGACATTTCCTCGAGTCGCCTCCTCGTCTTCTAGTGTCGCTGTCCTCCTAACTTTCGAGTTGTTCAGTCCTGACGGGTGTTAAAAACCCTCGCCGGATGGAAGCAATGTCGGTCGGTCGGACGCTCTCTATGACGACGGGACGCGAAAACTTCTGTTCCCAAGACACCCTAAACTCCCTAAACGAATTATCTGTCCATGAGTCGAACCTAGAAACACCCTTAGCAGTCTCCGAAGTGGAGGGTTTAACGCCCATTTGATACGACAATCCCCGCGGATAAATATAAACAGGATCCCTCATGGATAGTATTAACAAGGCCTGGTTCGAAGACAAAAAAGGAAACCCGGTATGCCCACTGATGTTCCACCACGGAACATACCACCTAATGACCGACTGCCCTTTAGCCAAATAGGAAAGACACTCCTTCTTGGCGTGACCTTTACTCCACACCTGCACTGTCTTCCGACCGTGAAACCCCTGTAGTTATAACCTTTGAAGCCTCGGGGAGGGTCGACCAAACCAAGTTGCTCCAGTAGACAAACCTGTACAAACCACTACAAAACGTCACACCTTCAAGCTAAAGCAACCAAAAAAAAGAAAACAAAAAAAGGCCAAGCAACAAGGAAACATGACGCCCTAAGCACCTGTAAAATGATCCTAGAACCCCGAAAAGATGTCTTGTGGAGTCGGGCGCGAGCATCGAGACCTAGAATAAGCTCACCCGAAATAAGCAAAGAGGGTGATCGTCCATGTTCCATTCTCATTACAACATCCAAAGTCCAGGGTTACCCCAAGCCTCGCGCGTCCTCGCAGCCTCGAAAAGATAATAACAAGCCACCGCAATGTTGAAAGCACGCCTACATGCTAGAGCCAAAATATCGTAGGAGCCAGCCTGTGAGAATGTCCTAAAAAGCAACTCTAGGTCAATGCCATCTCTCCCAAAGAAAACCTTAGCCTCCTCCAATGAAGAAAGGTCTATAAAATGACAAAACCGCTCTACATAAGCATCATCTCCTAAAGGCACGCAAGGTCGAACCGAATTCCACCCACCTATAGCGTCTAGTTCTTCGGGTAGAGGACAAAGTTTACCCCCCCAGGGAAAGCAAAAACATGATCTTTTGAGTCCCAAAACTTAGAGCATGCTAGTAGGAAGTCATCTTGTATCTGGACTCGACTCAACGCAACAATCATTGACAAACCGTCATTTGAACAAACCTCGGGGTTGCATTTTTTAAAATAACCCGCCCACTTGGTTAAGAGATTCCCGAAACCCGATATGACCCCGCATATGGATGTTCTAGACACTATGGATATTCTAGTATGTCTAAAACAAGCACCCACAACCCGTATATATAGCCCTAATCCCACAACAATTAGGAAACAACAAAAATTCCATAAACAGAGCTTGAACCGCCCAGGACCGGGCGCCCAAGTCTCCAGCCGCCCGAGCTCAGGCGACCCGGAACCCGAAAGCCTTAGCCCAGGCGCCTATCCCTAAGCAAATAACATCGCACGCGGCCCAAAAATAGAAACGTTGATCCCGATTGTCGCCATAACTACCACCTGACATCTCGGACGGCGGGAACGACCTCCCGAAGTTACTAAAACCATCTCTGGAGACCGAAATACCCATGCAGGATGCTGTAGGAACACCAGTTCACCCGTTGGACGCACCAAACTTAGGCGTCTTTTCATTTTTTCTTTTAGGGGGATAAGCTACCCCACTTAGGCGTGTTGTAGCCTTTAACGATTATGGTCAAGTCGTGTCTGTAGCCCAATAAGGCACTTTTATGAGTATGCAAAAAGTGGTCTAATTTTTTTTTTTTTTTTCAAAAGTAGCCTAGATTTTAGGCTTCGGCCTCATTGTCAATTATGAGCATAAGGAAACTTTTCGTCTCAAGTCAAAACATTTTAATCGACGTATATCTGATCTGATTCCCGGCTCAAACTAACGCATTTCAAAACATCTGAAAAGAACTGTTTTCGTACTCTCGTGCAACCCCAACGCATCTTAAACTAAGATTAAATCGCAAATAAAGGAACGCGAAGTGATTACTTGTCAATCTAGGTCAACATTTCACCAAACAAAAAAAAAACAAGACTAATCCAAATAATTCAAATACGAAAAAAAATACAAAGTCATACACAAATCGAGTTTATAGACTAGGGAGGACCCCTAGAAGCCTCACCGATGGCTATCACGAGCTCACCAAGGTTGTCATCCAGACCAAAGTCCTCTAAACCGAAGGTAGGAGACTCACTACCGTCCATCCCCGACAGCATATCCAAGGTAGTCGTCTCAGGAGTCCTTCCAACATCCTCCGTAGCACTCGTAACATGACCCATAGCCTCAGCCTCGACCTCCCTCTCCACCTCAATCCGATGCCTAGCCTCACCCTGCGCGGAGGTCTCGCTCTGAGACCGAGCCAGCCGCTCCTTAAGGTGGGTAATCTCGTCAGCCCGAGATTGCAGGAGCTGTCGTGCCTCAGCCGCCTCTGCCTCCAGCTCGGTCATCCGAGTCTCTAGTTGCCCCACCATATCCTGAGTATCCTGCACATGCACCTAAACCTTAGGAAAATGTACAAATAACCTAGAAAACCACTCTAAGCACACACACTCACTGATCGAGATCCCGAAGTGTCATGGGAGACCCTCGAGGCGTAGGCCCGAAAGCAGTTGGCGGCCTGCCACAACCATTAATGGCAAGCCGACGAAACCTGAAAGGAGAAACCACACAAGTTAGCCAAACAAACCTAATTCTCAGAACCTGAATCCAAAACAGAAACCGACACTTACCCGGTATACCCGGTCACGCCACTCTATCCCAACGTCCATCTCCTCGGCGAACACAGGGGGAGAGGCTCAGTGAAAGCAACCCCAGCTGCATCTACCTTGAGCAGCGTCAAGGGGAAGTCTGGGGCCTGGATAGCATCGGCCGGGTCGACCAGTTGAAAGAAAAGCAGGCCGGTCAGAGAGCAATTAAATACTAAGCCATAGATCAACACAAGCTTTAAAACCAAAGGTCGAGTACTCACCACGAGGCGGTGGCAAGCTAACCGCTGGCTGACATGAGATAGATAGGAGGCACCAGGCACCATGAGTGCATCACCTCCTTCTCCATCCCTGCCTTCTAGGATCTCTGCGGTGGTCGATGGTCTAAACATGGTCCAGGGAGGATCAACCGACACCCTAAAGTCGTCATATAAACACTGACGCACCAACCGCTCGCCCAAATACCAAACCGGGCGAAACAACGTAGAAAGGAGCATCCTCCCATAGCTCCGAGGCCTCAACTCCGCAGTCACATACCCTGGCACACCCTCGTAGTCGGCCCAAGTGCGGGCCACAAACTACCCTAACAAAACTAGCATTTTAACAAACCCTAAACCCTTGGAGGCTGATAAATGAAACGAGCAATAAAGAGAAAACTTACATTCTCAAGGACCAGCTGGTTCAATAGCACGTTCTCTGTCGGGTAGTGGCTGATCGTACTCTTAGGCTGAGCCAACCTCCATTCAATTCACGTCGGGAATCTGGTCGGACGAGCTCGCACCGTCTTAGGCGCCAGGCAAGGGAAGTAGGAGTAAATCCTGGCCTACAAAATCCGAAAACACCTTTAGCAAAGCTAAATCAACTAAGGTAAACCCAAAAGAAATAAATACGGAGACGATTACTAACTTCCAGCACGAGACCTGGGCCCACGATGGGTACGGCTGAGGCCGACTCCACCTCCAACGGCCTCACCATGAGTTGTAAGTAGCGAGTCATCTCCGTAAAAGCCGCGGTGACCCAATCAAAACGTCCCAGCTGTTCTAGATCAGCTAGGAGAGGCAAAATCCTAGTACTAAACCTCTTGCCCTTATCCGAGAAGTGGGTCGATCCTAGGAAATACCACAACCACAACCGGGCATCCTGCTCCGGCGTGTTGGGCGCTCGATCCTATAACACTGCCACCGCTCAAAGTTATCAGTGATGTACGAACTCAGCAGAGCATGAGGCGTACTATAAGCCTCACGCTCCAAACAATCCCCGATGAGGCCCCGCATCTCATCACTATCTAACCTAGGTCCCTCGGCAGCCCACCTAATTCTCTCAGGACCCCAGGGCAAACCCGTAATAACCCCGAAATCCTCCAAAGTCATCCCGACCTCCCCAAAGGACATGGGGAAGGTCGAGGTATTATCGTGAAAGCGATCCATCATCGCTCTAATCACCATGAGGTTGCACTTAGTCTTGCAACCCACTAACCTGACCCACTGCTCGACCACGGGGCCTAAAGCGGTCCTCGCGATAATCCCCTTCGCCGCAGGGGTCAACTTTGGAGAATAAATCTCAAGGCATGTCGTAAAGCCCGAAAAGGTCCTCATCGGACCTGAGGACTGCAAACCCAAGCAATACAAATGTAAGCAAAACAAACCGAACCCAGCCAAAACCAAAGTTCAAAGCCTAAAACTAATTAACATAAACTAAATACTCACCAGCCCCCGCATAGTGCGGTAAGAAACGTGCAAGTCGGGATGAAACAACAACTGGTGACCGTCCCAGTCCCGAGCCCTTCGGGATCCACGTATATAATCTCCTCATTCTTCGGTACGGGAACCGGGACGTGAGCCCTCCTAGCCACCGTCTCAGGAAGCCTACTCTTCCTTATTCTATCAAAGTCGGCCTCATTTATGGCCTCCGAATCACGACGTTGTGAAGACGTGCTTTGTCGTCTTTTACGAATCCCGCGGGGGGTCAGTGAGCTCGTCCCGGCGGTCCCGCCACTAGTACCTGACGTAGAAGTTCCCTCGGGACGCTCGGCATCACCTCTAGCTGCAAAATCAAACAAATATAAAAACCCACACCTCAGGTCAAGCTGAAACAGCATATACAGGTCAAAATAAGGTCAAAATTTCGGATAGAGATATTGAAATTCCGAAAAGCCCACTAACACCTATTTTCGACCCCGATCACAATGAAAGTAGCTTCGGGAAAATCGGGCATCGTTACGACGCCTTTAGGTCCGTCGTAAGTCACACAAAACCGCACGGAAGGCCCTAGAGGCCACTTTGGCTCACAAAAATTGACAAGCGAGTTACCCACATCATCACAAACACTATTTGAGCAAGATTACATAAGACAACTACGAGAATTATCGAGAAGATGGTCCCTAACCCTAAGCATTTCGAGTCTATCTCCATAGGAAGCCATGGACATACCTCAAAGTACCCTATCAAGCTTACAACAACCCTAACAAGCTCTAATCAACCCCAATCTAACAATGGGATTAAGCATGAACATCGAAAACTTAGCAAATTCAAAACACCCAAATCGATTTTCTAGGGTTTTCAACAAAAAAACTCACAATCAACCAAATCAAGCAAAATCGATAATAGACGAATAAAGGAAACTTACCCGGAGTCGACATTTTCACGTATGGCAGAAATGGAGACGAAAATTAGTTAGAAAGATCGAAAAGGCGATATTGAGGCGAAAGGGGCGACGTGTTTGAATTTTGAAACAAATGAACGAAACCCCCCAACCTTCGCTGACTTAAACAAACCCGACCCGCAAGAATTCGGGCGCCTCAGGCTGCGCGTCCAAGGCCTGGACCGCTGGGGGCTAGGCACCTGAGGAGTGGAGCATAGATAGATGCGCGTCTGACGAGTTCGACACAAGAATAAGACAAAAATAAACAAAGCTTGAATACAAAAACACACATCCTTTCTTTTAAAGCGAGCAAATTAACAACAACAAAGTAGTTACTAATCGATGCCGATAAAGCGCGCATATAACAAAAAGCAATAGGACAAACACAAGAACCACGTTTAGCAAGAAACGCTCACACTCGAGCACGTAATTAAACAAGCTAAGCAAAGCCGATCTAAGCAAGCAATTTCCGAACAAATCCCAAATGCATAACAAATCAAAACAGAACAAAACAAACCCGAACAAAATAAGACAATTCCGCAAAATGCAACTTAACCAAAATAAATCAACGCAAGCCAACATCTTCGAGCCTAACGGGTCTTAGTCATCCTGAGGGGCACAACAATTTTAATTCGAGCGGATACTGAGACGCTCGAAGAAGTCTTATACCTCCACAGCAATTTTTGCCTAACGGGTCTTAGTTATCTGGGAGGCATTGGAGTCTTATACCTCCACAACAATTTTAATTCGAGCGGATACTGACACGCTCGAAGGAGTCTTATACCTCCACAACAATTTATGCCTAACGGGTCTTAGTTATCTGAGAGGCATTGGAGTCTTATACCTCCACAACAATTTTCTGCCTAACGGGTCTTAGTTATCTGGGAGGCATTGGAGTCTTATACCTCCACAACAATTTTAATTCGAGCGGATACTGACACACTCGAAGGAGTCTTATACCTCCACAGCAATTTTTGCCTAACGGGTCTTAGTTATCCGGAAGGCATTTGAGTCTTATTCCTCACAAGAATTTGGGTTTGAGCGGATACTGACACGCTCAAACACCTTCGAGCCTAACGAGTCTGAGTTATCCTGAAGGCAACTTTAGTTTGAGCGGATACTGACACGCTCAAACATTCTTCGAGCCTAACGGGTCTGAGTAATCCTGAAGGCAACTTTAGTTTGAGCGGATACTGACACGCTGATGGTAGGGGTTTGTCGTGGAATCCCAACCGTCAATAATATAACCGGCTATTCCTACGGTAGATAGGGCAAGTCGGGTCGAATCCACGGGGACGGTAATGTATAGCTTAGACTAAGGTCGCCTAAATACGAGACTAAGTCAACGAGCTAAGCTAGAGAATGATAAGAAGGGGAGAAGGCTAAACTATGACTATGGAGAACAAACTAGGAAAACGGGCTAGGATTAGGTCGGGGTCAAAGGGGTGACGGAATGGTCAAGGGAGGACTAGAGTGAAGGAGGTAGTAGGGTAATCTAGGTAATGCCCGGGCTCTCGCAACTTAGACTCACCTAGAGGTTCCACCTAAAACCCAACTCGGCGATACACAACACAATCGGGGTTACTAGCACGTTATAGGCCTAGGTCGAATCCGGGCTCTCGCTACTTAGATAGACCTAGGGGTCGTCCTCACCGGGCTCTCGCAACTTAGTGAGCGAACCGAACCCACAAACAAACTAGCACCCAAGAGAAAGGCAAGAAAAACAAGTATTTGCAACTACTAGTCAATCAAGCATTTCATCAAACATGTGATGTGCACCAAACCAAGAGGAAACCCAAATCTTCCACCAACATCTCTAACAAACCCTAAATCACCCAATTAACACCCTAATCACCCTACTAACCCTAGCAAGAACACTACTCTAACATAATCAAACTAATACTAACAAGAACAAGAGGAATCAACACAAGAATCCAAACATACATAATGGAAAACAAGGATAAACAACAAACAATGAACAAAGATGCAAACTTGTATGAACAAACAAGATTAAGAGTAAAAAGATGAGAAGATTATACCATACTAGTGAAGTGGAAAGATTGAAACTTGCATTAATGAAGAAGACCCAAAACAAACATCCAAGGTTGTCAATCTTGAATGGATCTTGAAGAATTCCCTTAATACAAGTACTAATATAGGATTAACTACTAATTACCGACTAATCTATACTAATCTAATCTAATCTAACCTAAAGTAGTCTAGGGTTTAAGGTCTAATGAAGTGCATAAGCTTAACATAACAAGGGAAGAGTATATATAGGGTTACAAATGGAAGGGAGAAGAAAAGAATAGAAGGCGGGCTGCAGCACCCCCGTCCCGGCCGAGACGAGGTGGTCCCGGTCGGGATGGGTTCGGTCCCGGCTGAGACGAGATGCTCCCGGTCGGGACCGAACCACAGACAGCAGCTCCTTCAATTGCTCCTTCATCCCGAACGGGATGAGGCCATACCCGTTCGGGATGAGCCTTGTAGGCCACCAATATGAACTTTTTGGTCCCTCCTTGCTTCTCATGGGCTTCCCATCGATTCTCGAGACTCGAGATCGGGTCTCGGAGGCTCGGGATTGGGTCCCAAGGTCTCGGGGTCGATTCCAAGGCATCGAATCATCGTTCCTTTACTCCGTTGGCTCCAAAATGTGTATGTATCGAGTCGGAATCGCTCCAACTCTTCCAAATCGGTCTCGGGAACCTGAAACGGACTAAAGGAAGCATAAGAAGCCCCTAAACCGCTCCCAAGGAGCGATTCTACAAGGAAAAAGAGACCAAAACACTACGAAATAGGCACTACAAATGACACTTAATACACGCTCAAACATTCTTCGAGCCTAACGGGTCTGAGTTATCCTGAAGACAACTTTAGTTTGAGTGGATACTGACACGCTCAAACATTCTTCGAGCCTAACGGGTCTGAGTTATCCTGAAGGGAACTTTAGTTTGAGGGGATACTGACAAGCTAACACATGCGAACATTTCGTTCACGCATCCACGCTAGATGCGTCATAAGTAATACAAATCCGAACAAACTCTTATGCAATCTGAAAAAGCAAGGCACGAGCATGAAGAACCTAGAACAAGATTATTATAAAGTTTAAGTGTTGTTTTGCACATTTAAGCATTGTTTAACTTAGTACTTTTGGGTTATTCGTCTTTTAGTACTCTATACTTTTTGGGCACAAGTATTTAGTACATTTATTGTTCAAGTGTACATATTTAGTATTTTTATACGGTTTCGTATTTGTACAAGTATACCAATCTCTTAAAGCCTATTTATACTTAGTAAAATATTTCAAACATCAAATAAATCAATAATAATTATAAAAATCATTTTTAACCTTATTAGGTATCATATTTCTCAAAACATAGAGTTTTGCAAAAGTAACCTTAAGTAATAACGAAATCGATAATATTATTAAGGATACTAAATGTGTCATTTTTCAAATGTTATTTTTAACTTTCGATTTTCGTACTCAACATACTTTTATGAGTTAGGTTTCAAGATATAAAGTCATTTTTCAAAAATAATAAGGTTTATTATTTTTAATAAATTAAAAACGAAAACAGTACGATTTTCAATACTTTCTTTTAAATCATTTAAAATACTTAAACGTCATTAAAGTGAACCAAAATTATATTTTGGATACTTATACTTTTAATTAACTTATATCCAGAAATTTAGATTAAAATACTTTATAAATATTCTTAAATAAAATATTCTTTCCAGATCTGACCCATTTTATTACAAATTTTATAAATGAAAATATATATGATGGATTTATATGAAATTTGACATACACATCCTAGGCATCATCAGGAACGTAAAATAAGTTTTCCATGTCCAAAAGAAACGTTTAACATCACAAAACATATCATTTTTTCAGACAGTACATAAAATCATACAGTACCAGTTTACGAAATAAATCATTACTAAATATATATTTTCATAAAAAATTACGTTTCATATTTTTATCATATTTTAGAAATTCAGATCTACAACTTTCATGAAGGAATATAAGGCTAATTCGAAACATATTGTGCACAGAAAAAATCATGAACATACATCATACATCACAGAATCCATTTTACAGCATGTATTGTTAAGTGATAAATCAACAAATAGTTAACTTTAAACTTGGTGATCTAATAATTTAGTCCTAAACATGATGTTATATGTTATTTAGAGTCTAAACACTATACTACGAGATTTGAGGGCGAAGAAAAGTTAGGTTACCTATTAGCAATTCTCCGGATCAACTATGAAATCAAATATACTAAGATCGAAGCCCCTTTCCTCTTGCTCCTCTTAATGAATAAGTTAGAAGGACACACAAACAAAGTAAGTTAGTAAATATAATAGGAATAAGACTTAAAAATAAAGAGTATAAGGTAAGGAAAAGAAAGAGTATGTGCTCTTGAGATATGGTGGTGTAAACACCTTAGAACTTAAAAGAACTTGTATGATTTTCTTTGGTTTTTAGATGGATCTTTGAAGGAGTGTTTAAGTAAGTGAATGGATGAGTAAATAAATAGAAAATGGCTGGTTATAAACACACAAGTCGTGCATTAGATGGGGGAGCAAAGGGTGGACAAGAACTTTACAATTACCAAAAGTAGCTAAGCATACTTTAAGAAGTACATACTAGAAATGGTGCTTTTGATTAGTTAGGCATATTTTTAGGCTAGAAGTTCAAAGTCACGGTTCGGCATGCCTTAGGATTATATTTAAGAGTTTATTTGGTCACACAATGGTTAAGAAAGAAGTACGGAAATCGAAAGCCGAGAAACGAACGATCGGATGACAATTTTCGTTGCAAAGGAGCTGTCCAGTATAATATTCTTATTATTCAATGAGAAATTGTAATTTTGAATATCACCATTGTGTAGATATTGGAAAATTAATAAAGTTAGGCTTTTGAAACGCCTCAATCGGAGTCCGTATGAGAAAATAGAAACCGTTTTACGAAATCGCGCAGAATTGCGATAACGATAGAAATTTCATTTTTGCAAACAATGAAGTGAAATAGAAAGGTTCCAAAGGCACAAGAATTGAATATTGCTATTTAAAATAGATTGTCGAGACTCGATTTATTAATATTAATCGTTATTAGAAATAACTAAAATGGTCAAAAACACGAGGTGTTACATGACACGTGTTGACCGAAGTCGTTAAATTTTTTTTATTGAAGCTTGGAATATGTTGAAGGCTCACATTTTCGACATGAAAGAGGCCACTCAATCGAGTCATGACGGGACTCGATCGAGTGGTCCTCGAAAAACCTTCTGTCTCTGATTTTTGGGGTGCCACTTGATCGAGTGGGCTATGTACTCGGTCAAGTGCCCCCTGTGCGAACAGCAGTTCGTTTTGGAAAATATTAATCTCGAGTTAGCTTTAATTTAAAAATCGATAATTTTATTAAATCGCGTAGAAATATGGAATAATTTATACTTGACTTAATTTGTATATGCTCGTAATGTGTACGTTAATATTACGAGATCAATTATCGGGACTTTTAGAAAAAGACGTTATAAGTCGTTTTAGATTGAACTTAGGACAAAATAATTCCCTCCGCGTTATAATGTCGTAATTGGTTCTTTCGGACCATGTGACAATTATTTCAGCATCAACGGGTTCGTGCTAGAACGATTTATCGATTAATTCTTTTAGTCGGAACGTGTGGTGACTTTCAGGCAACCGGGTGACCCGTGTGTCTCTCGCGCGAGTCGCCTGGAGGGCTGTGACTGTAATTCCGTTAGATAAGATATTCGACTATGAAGTCGGTATCGCATCTTTAGAAAAACATTTTATTATTTGTTTGATTAGAGCAAAAGTCGATTCCCTCCGTGTCACGACATCGTGTTAATCCTTTTGGATTATGTGATGTTCGATTTGCATCAACATGTTTCGTTCTAACCTTTAGAAAAATAGATCTAGTATAACTAACGATAAATATCCGCGATCGCACTGGGCCCTTGAGTGTTTAGGGCGCCGCTCCTTGAAAGGGTGTCACCTCTGTTACGACTCGTAAAGGGATTAGGAGGTTCTTAGAACGGGATTTATCTTTAGGTATACTCGATATGAAATTGTTTTGAATCGATGTATGCGTGATGCTATAACGTTAATTAGATGATAATGATAATAACGATATTATAAGTGAATGAATAAAAAACGATGAAGAAAAAGACGGACGGACGAAAGACACGAGAGAGACGAGAGAAGGGTAGAGAGAAAAGAGAGAAGTCGGGATTGAATTTGCACCCTCAACCTACATGCTTTGTATTCTCAAAATACAGCTCGTCTAGTTGTGGCTTAAGCATGGGAGCTTCAAGATGTTGTAGATGGAGTTATGGTGGTTTTAAGGTAGAGAAGAAAGGTTGTATGGCAAAGTTGTAGGATTGAAAAGTTGTGTAAATTGTGTTGCAAAGGGAGGTATTTATAAGAATTTCCCAATCCCCCGACCTAAGGTCACTCGATCGAGTGCCCCTATTGACTCGATCGAGTGGCCCATTAAATGGCAAACATCCGACCTTTTGAAGGCCCACTCGATCGAGTGAGCTGGCACTCGATCGAGTGGATGAGGCGGACGAGATATTTCGGAGTTTTTGACTTCTAGTTGAACTCTCGAAGTTTGCATGACTGTTTTTTTGTCTCGGAAACGAATTTGACCGGGGTTTGACCCGGTCGCTAAAAGACGGTTTTATTTCCGGCATCGGTTTTAACCAAATTAGTCTTATTTGATTGAAAACGTCCCGCTGGGCCTGAATTTGAGGTTGGTTTTGTGAGATTTGTACTTCGTAAAAAGCCCCAGCCAAATACTAACGATTTTGAGCCCATATTCGAGTATGCTACAGCACGTTTCCGTTCGATCATCATCGGGTGTTTTTCGGAAGCTGCTATAGACACTAGCAGGAAAAATGCGGGTGTCTAAAGAGCCCCACTCTGACTGAGGCTTGGACAAGGCGAAAGTCAGAGTAGCTACCTGGCCAATCGAGGATTAAGACCTGGCAGACTTCCGGTTGGGTCGTTTATAGTCCATTGGACTTGCGTGAAAGGGCTCGCCAGCCATAAGATATAAATCATACCTGAGTTTTGTTATCTGGGATAGCTCCGTGGGGAGTCGGACTTGTTATAGAAGTCCTAGGTGTACCTGTATGTAGGCACATCCCGTGTTGTTTCGGGAGAAATGCTGCCTTGGGCTTTCCGTTGGGGAGATAAGTGAGTTGCGCGGGCTTGCTTCTGAAGCCTTGAGTATACATGTTTACAGTTACATAGAATTTTGCACGTAAGATTTTAGGTAAACATGACTCGCGCTGGGGAATAAAAATTTTGAATCTTTGAATCTTTTTGAATTTTTTGCAAATTTTGACTCCTTTGAAAATTATGAATGCTCGGGATGACTAATTCATGTGCTGACATGAAGAAACTGAGATTGAGCCTGTATGCCTAAGCCCACTTTGATTACGAATCATTATGGTAGGAGGATTGTCAGGGCTTGGTGTTTTAAATACATATCCTTGTCTTAGCTTTTCTCACAACTCCCACAACTCCCTCCTTCTAAAAAGAGAACTCTCATCCTTTTTCAAGAAGTCTAGCCATGGGTATTGAACATTTGACCGCGATGCTACAAGAATGGTCCCGACGCTTCAGGGACGCAGATAAGGTAGTTTTAAATCAGACGGGTATTTCTCAGCTGTTCACGATCCGTCAGATGCAGGTGGATCGTTATTCTTGATGCTTGTTCGTCCTATTGGGACGACACATATCATGTTTTTGCCCTTCCTCGGGGCGAGATTTGTCCCATACTCGACGAAATCGCTGCTGTTGGAGGATGGAACCCTTTGCTTCGTCCTGCTGTCCCGTTTTCAGTTCATGATCCTAGTAGGAAACTGCGAGAATTTTTGGGACTTTCCTATATGGAGGTATCCTGTATGAAAGAAGATGATAATATTTCTTTGTTTGACTTGGCCGAGAAATTTATGAACCCGCACAATGTCCGGGTCAGGTCGGCCCATATCCGTAGGGCTTTTGCTTTCTGTATGCTCCATGTCTATGCTTTCGAAGGTCACATGGATTTGCTATTGTGTATGGGCAACGTTCATCTTTCACCGTTGTCGACCTGATGGAGACGGAGCACAGTCCGGCTTGGCTGATTACAGGGGAAATTATCCAGGGTTTGGATAATCGCAAAAGGGATTCCTTGGTTCGTCTGACCGGGAGCACCCGTCTACTTCAGGTATATCGCTTCGGATTTTACTTATTTTTCGGTATTTTTTTTTGATTTTCTTCGCGACATTCTGCTACAGCGGGCACTCGATCGAGTCACCCTGGCACTCGATCGAGTGCCTTGGTTGAAAACCCGCTGTCCGAATTCAGAGATGCCACTCGATCGAGTGACCCCTAGGCACTCGATCGAGTGCCCCTAGACGGACGTCAATTTTGCCTCGAGAACTTATAGTTTTGTTTCTTTTTTCAGCTTTGGTTATTCGAGAGGCTATCGATCATAGAGCCTCCTCTCGACCCAAGTCGATATCGACCTAATCAAGTAATGACAAGGAGACGGAACATTGACTTTTCTCGCCACATCACTCAGAAATATTGGGACAAAGAGTTGTCTTTTCATAGCGGTCCATTGATCCGATAGGTGGTGCCGTGGTGGCCCATTTATGTCTGGACGAGTTTGGTACCGAGGGATAAGGCTCGTTACCAGGTAATCTTGTCCTTTAGGCAGACAGTTCACCTTTACCCCGACCACATACTTAGGTAGTATGGTTGGTCTCAGAGAATCCCAGAAATTGAAGCAGTTGTGAGTGAATCTACCCAACTGACTGATGTAATGTGCGACACTTGGATGCAACGATGGTACACCCGGGTTACTTGGCCTATCGCCGAGTCTCTTCACTCAATTTGGGTATCATACTCTTATATGAAATGGACGAAAGCTGATTCTGCCCAGGCCCGTGCTGCTTTGAAGGTTGATGAAGCTTTTGACCTGCTTCGACGAGAGCAAGCTAAAGATAATAGAGGCTTCTTCGATGAAGGTGACACTTTGGCTACATTGGTTCGCCTGATGTCAGGTCAGAGAAGAAAGGCTGAGACTCAAGCTGAAGGGTCTAGTGCTAGAGGTGCTCGGGGGGAAGTGAGCCCCCAGACAGACTTTAAGAGGAGACTTGGACGCCGAATATCAGTCCAGGACCGACTTGGCCCTCGGGACAGGCTACCGGAGCACATAAAGGCTCGACTTGGACCGGTTACCATGGCAGAAGACCCACTTTCGAAGAAACGAGTTCGAGCAAAGGAGTTTCCTCTCGTGATTCGGGAACGCTCGCCCCCGCCCCGGTGACATCGGGTTCCGCGTGACCCAAAAGACAAGGGAAAGGGCAAAATGCCCTAAATATTAGTCTCCTTAGTTTTATTATTTGAATATTACTATTATTTTTTGTGGTGTGCTTTTTTTGTTTTTTTTTGTGATGTAATTTTGAAATTCCCGAATTTATCGGTTTTTTTGATAATAAAAGACATATTTATTAGTGAATACCGTTTCTGTCTTTTTCGTTATTGCAGTGGTTGTACCCTTTTGATGGGTTGCCTACGTATCCACAATTAACGGAATCAAACCAAACGTAGTTCGGGCATAGATTTTTTTGCAATTTCGAAATAAACCAAGACTATTAGTTCGAGGTGTGCGACAGTAGGATAAATAATCCTAACTTGTTGACTTGCTTATAATTTTGAAAATTTATAAAAAAAACATTTTTATAAACTTTTTAAAAATGACATTCAGATAAGGTTTAGGGGTAGTAACACTACAGCTGGTCCAAGTTGGTTGGGTTGACGAATTCATTCCCGTCCAAGTATGTCAGCACCACCGCTCCTCCTGATAGAACCTTCTTTACTAGATATGGCCCAGTCCAATTGGGTTTGAATTTTCCTCTTGGGTCGACTGGTAGTAACGCATGGACTGTTTTGAGGACCAGATCCCCTTCTTTGATATTTCTGGGCCTAACTCTTTTATTGAAGGCCCGTTGTATCCTTTTCTGGTATATTTGAATGTTGTGGGCCCGGGACCGCCATTCGTCCAAAAGAACTAACGAATCATATCGGGCTTGGACCCAATCTGCTTCAGGCACCTGGCTTTCTAGTAAAATCCTGAGAGACAGTACTTCCAGCTCGACTGGTTGGACCACTTCCATTTCGTACATCAAATAATATGGAGTTGCACCGGTTGCGGTGCGGATTGACTTCCGGTACCCCCATAGGGAAAAAGGTATTTTATCGGGCCTGTCCTGATAATTATCGGCCATCTTTTTATGTATGGTGATAATTATTTTATTAGTTGCCTCTACCGCTACCTTTGTTTGGGGACGGTAAGGCGAAGACGTATGCCTTTGGATTTTTTATTTGGCTAGCGAAGTAGCGGTTTCAGCTTGGAAATGTGTCTCGTGATCACTGATGAACTCGTGTGGGATCCTGTATCGGCATATTATGGATGAATTTAGCAACATGTTTGGCATTCAGAATTCGGTATGACTCGGCTTTGACCCATTTGGTGAAATAGTCGATAGCCACCAATATGAAACAGTGCCCTCCTGTCCCGGAAGGGTTTACTTTTGCAATTATATCAATCCCCCATGTCGTAAATGGCCATGGTGATGTCATGGTGTATAGTAGGGATGACGGCATATGTTGCACGTTTGCGACAATCTGACAGTTATGACAGTGTTTCACATACTGTTCCAATAGTGTCCGAGCGTCATGATTTTTCAAACCAGCATATGGGCGTTCATATGCGGACCATTTTCACCGTAGTGCACTTCGGCCATAACCTTTTTGGCTTTTATCTTGTCAACACATAGGAGGAGAGCCCTCTGTGTCATCTTTTTGTATAATTGTCTGTCGTCCTTACGAATAAATTGGGTGGCCAACCTTCGTAGGGCTTTCTTGACCCGATTTTCAGTTCCTGGAGGATATTCTCCTGTTGTCAAATAGGTTAGAACAGCCTGGTACCAAGGTTCTGGATAGGTTATTTCGATGTCTTGAATGGCGTGGATATATGCTGGCTCGGACCGTCTATCGACGCAAATCGACATGCTGGTTAGGTGCTCCGGAATGTTTAGTAAGGATGCCAATTTGGAAAGTGCGTCTGCAAACTAGTTTTCTTCCCGGGGTAGATAAATGTATTCTACCGTTTGGAATTGTTATTCGAGAACCCTTACTCGCGCCTGATAGGTCGGCTACGAGGTTGGCGTTCCGAGTTTGCCATTTTTGGAGAGCTTAGTTGATGACTAAAGACGAGTCACCGTGGACCCGGAGGTTTGTGACTCCTAAATCTGCGGTGGCTTGCAACCCGTGAATGCATGCTTAATATTCGGCTGCGTTATTAGTCACGTCGAAATCCAGTTTAATGGATAATGGAGTATGCTCCCCTTTTGGCGAAATTAAAAGAATGCCGACTCCGAACCCTCGGAAATTGGATGCCCCGTCGAAATATAAATCCCATGTCTCTGTGTCAGTATGGAATATATCTTCATCTGGGAAGGACCAAGTATCGATGTGTCCTTCTTCAGCTACGGGACTATCGACGAGAAATTCGGCTTCTACTCGGCCCTTGATGGGTTTTAATGGCACAAACTTGAGGTTGAACTCTGCTAGCATTAAAGTCCATCTGGACATTCTGCCATTAAGGATGGGCTTTTCGAACAGGTACTTGATAGGATCCATTTTGGATAAAACACGCACCTCGTAACTGAGCATATAGTGCCGGAGTTTCTTGGTGGCCCAGACTAGGGCTAGGCACTTTTTCTCGAGCATGGTATATTTGCATTCATACTCCAAGAATTTTTTGCTGATAGTAAATGGCTCGTTCTTCCGAGTCGACTGTCTGGGCCAGCATAGCCCCCATGGTTGTCTCGGTCGTTGTTACGTATAACAACAAAGGCAAACCAGGTTAAGGTGGCATTAAGACTGGCGGAGTAGACAGGATCTCCTTGATTCCGTCGAAAGCCGCTTGACATTTTTCATCCCACAGTGTCCGTTCTCCTATCTTCAGTTTTTTGAAAATCGGTTCACACACCATAGTTAGCTTGGATATGAACCGGTTGATATACTGAACTTTCCCGAGAAACCCCCTTATTTTTTTTTCGGTTTTAGGAGGTTGCATCTCGGTGATGGCTTTGATTTTAGCTGGATCGACCTCGATGCCGCGTTGGGTAATGATAGGACCTAGTAATTTGCCATATGTTACCCCGAAACTACACTTTTGAGGATTTAGTCTCATGTTGTATTTGCGCAGTCGGGTGAAGAACTTCCTCAGGGCCGCAATTTGCCTGTTTCGGTCTTTGTACTTGACGATCATGTCGTATACATAAACTTTCACTTCCTTATGCATCATGTCGTGTAATAAGGTCGTGGTGGTTCGTTGATAAGTGACCTCGGCGTTGATGAGACAAAATGGCATGACGGTGTAACAGTAAGTACCCCAAGGTGTAGTGAAGGTGGTCTTACTCATATTTTCTTCTTCCATTTTGATCTGATTGTATCCGGCATACCCGTCCATAAATGATAAAAGGGCATGAACGGCCGTGTTGTCCACCAGTATGTCGATGTGTGGCAATGGAACGTCGTCTTTTGGGCTGGCCTTATTAAGGTCCCGAAAGTCTACACATACCCGCACCTTACCGTCCTTTTTAGGTACCGGCACAATGTTCGCAACCCAATCCGGATATTCAGACACTTGTATGAAACCAGCTTTGAATTGCTTGTCGACCTCTTCTTTGACCTTAAGAGACCATTCGAGCCTCATTCTGCGGAGCTTCTGTTTTACCGGCATACACCCGTCTTTGATGGGAATACGGTGTTCAGCTATTTTCCGATCTATCCCCGGCATGTCCTTGTAGGACCATGCGAAGACATCCTTGAATTCTTGGAGGAGGTTTGTGAATTGTTGTCTCTCCGGGATCTAAGGATAAACCTAACTTAAGTATCTGGGGCTCTAAAGTGGTTCCCACATTGATAGACTCGGTTTCCTAAATTACCGGATCTTGGGATTCCCTTTGTTCGAGCTGTTCGATTAGGTGTGGAGGTAGAGGTACCTGTTCGTCGGGTTTCTCAATGTCATTGCACATAATATTTTTGAAATTAAAAGTGTTTTGAAAATAAGACAAGTCATAAGCGGAACAGTTTTCGTTATTATTGATAGTAAATTTGGAAAATAGCTCAAAGAGAGCAGCCATCTGATCATTGGTCAGAGGCGGGATTGGGAGTGCCCTCGGGACAGACCCCGACGCTCCAGTGGAAGTGACTACAGGGAGAGGGGTTACAGACTGGACTCTAGCCAGACCCTCTAGACTCGGACTTAGACTCAGACTTGGTGTCTGGCATATCTCCTTCGCCGGTGGTCAGCTTATAGACTCGACCCTGGCTGTCGGTCCACTTGATGGTCTTCCTCCACGTCTTTTTTCTTGGTATCAAAGCCGACTTCAGAAATCAGCTTCGTTGGATTGAACCTGTTGCTACGGAGGATCGGGTTTACCAGGGATTCTATAGGAGTGGGGATGGCCTTGTCTTCCCCAAATAAGAGCCCAGTACGAGCTCAGCATTGTCAGGACCCTCCTTAGATTCAGACTGGACCAAGGCAAATATGTCATCTGGATTATAGTTGCATTCCCGAGCCAATTTGGTCTCGGGATATTTGATAGTGGGTTGGTAGAGACCAACTTGAACAGCTTCGAATACTGGTATAACAAAGTAGTCGGTTAGTTTAGGGTTGTAAGGGCCCAAGTAGGTACCCTTAATGATGTTGTGGGCCTTCTCGATGCCGGCCCAGACCACATTTCCCGGGGTCATAGCATATCCTAAGCCGAAGCGAGACTCTCCGTCATTCAAGACTTCAATAATCTTCCCAGCTGGAAGATATGGCCTCGAAGTAGCCCCCGGTAAAAACCCCAAGTTCTGCAGCATCGTATTGATGCTAGTGGTGAAATAAGGCTTCAAGAGATATTCCCCTTCGTTCATCCCAACAAAGTCGAACCCTCGAGGGTCCGTACGTCACGTGGCGTTGCAGCTAGCCACAATTATGGGGGTTGCCTCCAAAGTAATGACACCGTCTTGTAGGGGCAGCTTGACCTTTCGATGGAGAGTAGAGGATGCCGCCTTAACGTCGTGGATCCACGGCCTTCCGAGGAGGAGGTTAAAAGAGGAGGTGACATCAATCACCTGGAACTCCAACTCTTTCTCAATTGGGCCCGTTATGATCGTTAATTTAACGGTCCCAGCAACCGGTTTTGGGCTTCCATCAAAAGCCTGGATCGTCTGTGCGGTTGGAAGGTAGTCGGCCTCGGTAATGCCGAGGGCTTTAGCGGTCCTTAAGGGAAGGACATTTACAGCAGACCCATCATCAATTAGGGTCATTGGGAGATACTTCCCTCGGCAGATCACCGTGATGTATAGGGCCAGGTTATGGGTGGCCCCGAATGGTGGTAGGTCGGACTCGGAGAAGGTAGAGCGGGCCTTCTTCCTTGGACTTGCCCTTGAGGTAGGGCATGATAGTGGCTACCATTTCAGCAGGGGTAACCAGTGAGTCGACCTTGATTTGATCGAGAGCCTCAGTAAGTGCTTCCCGATGTTCTTACGAGCTAACCAAGAGTTGCCATATGGTGAGATCAGCTCGAGCCCTTTTCATCTGTTTGACCAAAGCCGTATCAGTGCTTGGCTCCTCGAGGGCAGCTTCTGTCCTGGCAGGTTCAGTGCCGGTTTCCGGGATAGGGGTGTCCTTAGAGCTAGTAGCTTGATAAAGACGGCCGGCAGTAGCGAGGTAGTTGCTGGATAAGGCTTTGGACATAGCCTTTCGGACTTCTTCAGTGGTGATGGGGACAGCTTCCCCTTTAGCCAGGTAGACGTCGTCTTCATCATCGAACTAGATCCCGTTAATTTGCGGGATGAAAGGGGAAATGAGATGAGAATCCGCCTAAGGTTAGCCAGCCTTGCTTGCAAATTACTGAAGAAGATGTTCAGGGTGAGATTGCCTTTTGGTCTACTGCTGTTTATGGGTTTATTGTGGGGCCTAACCCGCCATGGCCAGTCCTTGAACGGTTCCTGAGATGCATTTGGAAACAGCATAAGATCGAGAATATTACGGTCATGCCTAACGGAGTGTTCTTGGTCAGGTTCCAATCGAAAGAGATGCAACAGGCTGTTCTAAATGCTGGCTATTTTCTCTTCGATAACAAGCCGATGATCTTAAAACCATGGAAACCAGATATTGACCTGGAAAAAGAAGAGGTGAAGGTAATGCCTACTTGGATTAGACTTCATAAACTTCCTTTAAAATTTTGGGGAGCGAGTTTACTAAAAATTGCTGGATTGATAGGACCTATGGTGAAGCCTGATGATGCTACTGTTTTAAAGACTAGGGGTGGTTTCGCCAGGGTCCTAGTCGAAGTGACCGTAGGACAGGACCTTCCAAACCAATTGAAATTTTTAGATGAGAAGGGTAATATGATTACAATAGAGGTAGAATATGATTGGAAACCGATTCTATGCTCAAAATACAATAAGATGGGACATGAGAAGAAAGAATGTAAATGGAAAGGACCAAAACCTGTCCAACCAATGCCAAAAAAGGAATGGAGACAGGTGAGGAAACCTGCAGGCACAAGAGATGCTATTACTGTCGCTGCAGGTCCTTTGCCAATGAATTCAGTGATAGCAAACAGCCCTGTGATTGAAGCGCAAGCAGCAATTATTAACTACGTTAATAGTGACCCGAGGGCGATAGAAGGAGCACCTACAAAATCTGGAGAAAATGTGAACCATAATCTGAATGCTACTGCTCCAATACAGGAAAGGGAAAGAATAGAAAGCCCAGATTCGTACAGGAATGTCTTGACTGGTTCTCCAAGCAAGGGCATAAGGGTGACTCCTACTCCATCTCTTAATAAATGAAATTTGGCTTCTGGAATGTGAGGGGTATGAATAAAGTGAAGAAACAACAGGAAATAAATAAATTTCTTCAGATGAATAAGATTGGTTTTTTTTGGTCTTTTAGAGACCAAGATCAAAGCTAAGAATAAGAATAAGTCTGTGAATAACTGTTTTAGAGATTGGAGTATAGTAACTAATAATAAGGATCACCCTCGTGGTCGAATCTGGGTGCTCTGGGACCATAACCAATGTGAAGTCACTCCGTTAATGAGCAGACCTCAGCTTCTTCATTCTAAGATAAAGGTTAGTGCTTCTGATCAGACAATCCATATCACCATGGTATATGCGTTTAATGAAATTCTTGGGAGGGAAACTCTTTGGAGGGACCTGCGATCTATTTATCGTTCTATGAGCGGACCATGGTTGATTGGAGGGGACTTTAACTGTGTTCTAAAAACTGAAGAACGGTTAGGAGGGCAATTCTCGAGGGCGGAAGCTTTACCCTTCCAAGACTGTATAAATGATTGTGAACTAGCTGAATGTCCTTCTATTGGGGCTTATTACACATGGAATAACAAGCAGCGACCAGAAGATAGAGTCTACAGTAAGCTAGATAGATGTCTTGTGAATCAGGAATGGCTTAATTAGATGTCTAATTACTCTACCCACTTCCTCCCTGAAGGGCTCTACGATCATTGTCCATGTCTATTACAGTCTGATGAGGAAGCTAAAATGAGAAACAGACCTTTTAAATATTTTAACATGTGGAGTCGATCTTCGCAGTTTCTTCCAGAGGTTGCAAAGAGTTGGAATCAAGAGGTGATGGGGACATTGATGTTTCGATTCACAAAGAAGCTGCAGCGTCTTAAGGTTGTCCTCAAAAAATTGAACAAGGATCACTTCAGTGACATTGAAAAATCCACTGATTTAGCCCAGGTTGAATTACTCAGAATCCAGAAAGAACTGATGCTTAGACCTGAGGATATGCAACTGAGACATCAAGAGAAGGAAGCGCATGAGAAATACGCACACTTGCAGGATGCACGCCTGGAATTTCTCCTGCAGAAATCTAAGTGTGCGTGAATCAAAGAAGGAGACCAAAATACACGATTTTTTCATGGTGCTCTTAAATCTAGAAGAATCAATAACACGGTCCTGTAAGTCATCGATGATTCTGGGATCCTTCACACTACCCAAGATGGAATCCAACAGGCCTTCTTATCATTTTACCAAAAGCTATTAGGGGGAAGGACTCCCACTGTTCCTGTTAGCCAAAAAATAGTGGAACAAGAGGCGATTTGCACTGCTGAGCATAACCTGATACTTGAAAGAACTGTCACTCCTGACGAGATAAGAGCAGCATTGTTCGATATCCCTAACGATAAATCTCTGGGTCCGGACCGGTACTCTAGCAAGTTCTTTAAAGACTTGTGGGATATCGTGGGGAAGGATTTAAGCGATGCAGTGATGGATTTTTTCAATTCAGGGCTGCTACTTAAACAGGTCAACACAACAGCAATTACCTTGATTCCAAAGGTTGAGAGGCCGACTTCAGTTCTGCAGTACAGACCAATTGCCTGCTGCAATGTGACTTATAAAGTAATCTCCAAAGTCCTAAGCTCGAGACTAGCTAATGTTCTTCCTGATTTGATCTCGCCAGCCCAGGGTGGCTTCATTAAGGGGCGGAGTATTATCGAGAACATCCTTATATGCCAGGACATTATCAGATTATATAAAAGAAAAAGTGAATCTCCCCGGTGTATCTTTAAGATCGACCTACAAAAAGCTTACACTACAAAAAACAAGTGTCATTCCTACGGACCCAATCCGTAGGAACTATGGTCATTTTCGTCGGAATAAACACTTTCCTACGGAAAATCAGTAGGAACCAATCCGTCGGTATATTTCGTCGGAAACAAATTGATTCCTACGGTATATTTTGTAGGAATTAAATTTACATCAGAAAATTCCGTCGGAATGATTCGTCACACAAATCTATTGACCAAAGTAATGGTCCTGCGGAATGTCGTTGGAGAGTCTAAATTTCCTACGAATATTTCGTAGGATACTTTTTCCATCGAATATATAATTTTATTACAAATTTTTCAGAACTATAGATTTTGTTAGGAAATTTTAAAATTTCCATAGGATAAATAACTTATTTTCACTATTAGATAAATAGTACAACATTGGTTTTACAAAGATGGATTATTAAATTACTTCATTAAAAATATTAATATAAACATTAGTTACAAAATAAATCAAATTCAACAAATATTAAAAATGTTATTAAAAAAAATATTTCTTCTGAGCTTGTCTCCTTTGTCGCCTGATGCTTGGAGGTTGCGGATGAAACAAAAGTTCGTCGAGTACATAAGCTTGCTCGTTGAAATCCAGCGCTATTATTAAGAAGTCATTCTAACATCATGTGAGTTGAACTACCTGTTTAAATTAATGATAGATGATTTAGCAGGAAAAAAATAAAGGGGGCCAAAGAGGGACATACCCGATTATCCATGCTTCCACCCTTCGCTATTGTAAAGCGAGTAGAGATCAAAGCTGTAAAATCGAGTATTAAATCTAATACAAAAATCCAAGATGAAAATAGTTATTCGATTACTATTTTTTAAATTTTAATTAGCAAAGGAGTGACTTCATACTATTAGCTATCAAAAATAAAAATGATAATCAATGAAAATCTACTCCATATATATCATTACTAGAGAGTCGGACAACTCAAACTCTTTAAATTTGGGATAAAGCTAGTAATTTTTGTGTGTACGCCCAAAACAACAAATGTAGTGTCCAGAAATTAATAGCAGGGAACTCGCTAGAAAACTAATTGGAAATAAAATGATCCCTACCTGTAGAGTCGAGTTGCCCAAAAAGTGCCCTGAAGTAAAGAAATGACCTCGAATGTTCAAAGCAAATAACACATACAGTTAAGCAAATTCCGACACATATCTCTAAAATTGAATGATATGAAGGTCCAAAATTTATCAGTTAATCTAATATTCTTTCCACGGTTCAATTTAGGTCAAACCATGAAATGAGTGGACTATTTTTCCTCCACTTATTAAAGAGTTAAACAAAACAAAACACAAATTAAAATCAAGAAGATAAATAAGTGAAGAAAATCAAACCCTCCATGGTTTGAAAGCCATGAACTTCAGTGGCCAAAAGCCGGCCATTAGAATTAAAATGCATGACTAAAAAGGAAACATAGAAATTATAAATGTTTTTTTTGTTACTGAATCACATCACATATTAATTAAGTAGAGTAGTTGGTAGATGGTTATTGATCCAGAACGAAATTATTTAGTCACTAATGTCACGATAAAATACAAAATATTATAACGATCTTAAATTATAAAATTATATTAATGATTTATAAAATTATATTATTTACTTGTAAAATATTTTTAAGGCACAAGATTTAAAATTACACTTTTAGCAAATACTAATACGTAGCTAAAAATTAGAAAGTTGAAGGTAAAATATTTAGTACATACTACTACTCAAACATACGATAAAATATCGAGTAACGCCCTAAAGTTACCTTGAGTCGATACCTGGGTCGATCACGTATTTGTCCTCAAAGGGGGTCTTCACGAAATCCCATAAAATTGGAGAACGAAGGACTATCATGAGATCGGAACATGAAAATTGGAGGGACGAAAAACACAGACTCAGTATCCTCAAATGACATAGCACCGGCAGTAGTAGCATCCAAACAGCAGCAGCATCACACACGGAGATGACCACGAGTCCACGAGTACCAGCAGTCATAAAGCACCAAAACAAATCAACAATCAGCAGCAGCAAAACGACATACTACAGAAGGACGACAACAGCCACGAAATTGAACTAACGCAAGGGGTTGATATTCTTGATAAAGAAATTGGATACGAGAACGAAGATAATAGAAATAGGGAGATGTACAACAGCAATGACGCACAACAACATCAACAAAAACATCGAATAACAGCGGGGCGACGACAACAACAATAGTGTAACAGAACAGTAGTACTACAACGACATAACGCAACCGACAGAAGTACAACAGCCACAGACCAAAAAAACAACAGAAATAAGAAGAATAAGGAGAAGGAGAAGGAGGAGGGGGAGGAGGAGGAGGAGGAGGAGGAGAGGAAGGAGACCATATAAAATGAGTCGGACAAATTGGATAAGATTGGTGATCAAATTACCTAGAAAACTCGAAGACGAACGAAACGTTGAGAACGGAGGAGGAAAGTTGGGAGTTCCTGCAGAATATAAGTCGAAGGAAACAAAGTAAAAGAGGGAACGATTTGTGAAGAATTCGATAGCATGAGTGACATTAACGCATATCAGCAAAGGCAATAAAAGACGATTCTAAACGACCCACAACAACAGTAGATAATTGCATCACTGACAGAACCCAGTGACGACAACGAACATATGACCTCATTAGCAATAGAAATTGAACAACAGCAGCAGGTGTATCGATCAGTAGCAACTACAACATTAACAATTGCAACAACAGCGACGGCGAAACGACCGAACTATAGCACATGCATGACATACAACAACGACACAAACGCAACAGGATTGAGGTGAAGGAAACAAAAGAAGAAGAATGAAGAAAATCGGACAAGCAGCAACAAAGGTAGAACGAAATGACATCAGGCAGTAGCATTCATAATGGCAATATGACGAAATCAGAAGGAGAAGAAACAACAACCATAGGAAAAGAAGAAGAAAAGAGGAAGATTAAGAAGAATGAGAACAAGCAGGGAACAACAACAACAACAGCGATAGCAACAGGAGCGTACAACAACAACAACAACAACAACAACAAAAAACAAAAACAAAAACGTGACAGCAACGACGCAACACAGAAGCAACAACACTTGCACGAACAGCAACAACGAACCACAACAAAATAGAAACAAGATGAGACTGAGAGAGAGAGAGAGGGGGGGAGGGAGAGAGAGATAAAGAGCAAAGGACGACAGATTCGACATTTAACTCGAGCAAAACAGGGGAGAAGACAGAGAGACAACGAACAACAACAACGAGAGAGAAAGAGAGAGGGAAATAGGTAATACCTTGAAATCAGGCGATTAAGGGCGTAGCAGAGGTAGGCACGATGATGGTGATGATGGGACTTGAAGAAAAGGAAAACAAGGAGACAAAAGGCAGAAGGGTGAGCGTGTGACCGGGGAACGAAGATGAAGGACAAAAGAAAATAGGGTTTGAATGAAAAGGTTGAAAATAAAACGGGTACCGAGTTGACTTGACAAAAAGATGGGTTGAATAAATCGTGTTACGGTACAAAAATACATCGAGACAAAAGTTGGTCTGAGTAAGAAATCCAATTAAGATCGAGCTAGAAAAATTAGTAATTGGGTCAATACAATAATGTGTAAATAAAATTATTTATCGAGGTCAAAATAATTATTTGAGATAAAAATGAAATCAGGATTATATCATTAATTAGTTCGAGTGGATACATAAAATGTATCTCTTGAGTGAAAAAACGTTTACGATTAAGATAATGTTTCTTGAGAAAATTAACGAATGTATGACAAAAATGAATTAAATTGATTTCTTGAGAAAAATAATAAATGTTTTGATGAAGCTTAACTAAAATGATATTGGAGTTGGTAATATAAATTCGAGCTTAAATCGTAAGAGTTTAGGATTCTAATCGTCGAAATAGAAGTTCAATAAGAATTAAATGAATAAATAATTCGAAACAAAAATAAAAATTTATTTTAAATATAAGAAGATTTTCCGAGACAATTAGAATTTTAGGAATTCAAAACGATTGAAAAATAAATCCTTCTTATAATAACTTCAAAAATTACGAGCTAAACCGCAAACAAGATAAAATATAAATAAGTTTTTAGTTTATAAAAATCAAGGGTGTTACAAAATTTGTCGTAAAAGAAATAATCTCAGATATCACATTACAATAGAAAAGGCTAGAACACTTTCATCAGAGTGTATTAATTAGTTAATGGTTTTTTTGGACAATAACATTAGTTAACTAATAAATACATCTAAAACTTTCAAAAATAATATAGGTATTAACATTATTTAACGGTTCTAGAAATTATTATTTTGTTGGACCTACAAATTTTCCTACGGAAAATTCTGTAGCCCAAAACATTTCCAACCAAAAATCTGTAGGAATTCCGTAGGGGGCTTTCAAGTACCGACAAAATAGGATTCCGTAGGAAATATCTGTAGAAACTATTACTTTTCCGACGCCTTTCAAGATCCGTAGGAATTTTTCCGTTGGAATGACCACTAATTCTAGTAGTGTTATGACACAGTGGAATGGGATTTTCTACATCAAATGTTGAAGGCTTTACACTTCCCGGTTCAGTTCAGGAATTTGGTTATGCAATGCGTGAAGACAGCCTCTTATTCTTTAAATCTTAACGGTAATTCTTTTGGATTTTTTGTGGGTAAGAGGGGATTAAGGCAAGGAGATCCCCTCTCTCCCCTCCTATTCACCATTTGTATGGAATACTTGTCTAGACTCCTTCAATTCACAACTTCAACTAGAGCTTTCAAATACCATCCTCTTTGCAAGCCTATGAGACTATCATGTTTGATGTTTGCTGATGACTTACTTCTCTTTAGCAAAGGAGACACTAATTCCATGATGGTCTTATTAAGGACTTTTGCCTCCTTCTCAGTTGCGTCGGGTCTGAAAATGAGCAAGGGGAAGTCGAATGTTTACTTCAACGGTGTACCGCAGGCAATTAAGAAAGACATCATACAAATTTCCGGCTGTACTGAAGGAACGATGCCTTTCAGGTACCTTGGTGTGCCTATCAAGCCTGCAAAGCTCTCTGTCCTTGATTGCCAAGCCACTTATTAATAACATAGTGGATAGAATCAGGAGGATTGGGGCGAGGAAACTCTCCTACGCGGGGCGGCTTACCATGATTAAGAGTGTACTTGCGACACTTCATACTTACTGGAGCTCCATTTTTATCATTCCCACGGCGGTCATTAAGCAAATAGATGCTATTTGCAGGAATTATTTGTGGGATGGAGGGGTGGATTACCATAGAACTCCCACGGTTGCTTGGGAGAAGATTTGCTTGCCCTACAAGGAAGGAGGTTTGAACATAATCCAAAATTCAATTTGGAATAAAGCTGCTATTGGTAAGTTAGCCTGGTGGATTAGTTCGAACCAAAATCGGTTTTGGGTTCAATGGGTCCATCATATTTATTTAAAAGGACAGAAATGGGAAGACTATCAGCCCAATGCCGATGTTAGTTGGGCATGGCAAAAAGTCTGCCAAACTCGTGACTTATTGCAACCTGGTGCGAACAGTTGGGGTCCGCAGGGGCATAACCCGTATACGGTGGCGAAGGGATACCAGTATCTACGAAAGAAAGGAGACGAGGTAAGATGGGTCAGCCTCGTCTGGAATCCTTGGACATTGCCAAAACATCGAGTTCTTGCCTTGATGATGCAGCACTGATCAATGAACCTGAAAGACAAATTATTCAGGCTTCGCATTACTGACAACGATGAGTGCTGCTTGTGTGGTAATGCTACCGAGAATGTCACACATCTCTTCCAAATGTGTCACTTCACGGTTAGACTCAAAGAGGAAGCAATGATGAGAATCGGATGGCCAAGCGCGCTAGACCTTGATAATGCAGGACGACTAAAAATGAGAGGTACTAAACTCCAAAAGGCTGTGAAGAATAGGCTCATAAATGCAATAACATACCACGTTTGGATGCAACGGAATAAAAGTAGGCTTGATAATCAAATTTATCGACCTGAGCATATAGCTAAGCAGTGTGTTGATGAATTTATCTTTTATTGTAGTGGTAGATGTAACCACAAGTTTAGCATGAGGAATGAACGATTCTTATCTAGCCTTTTGAGGCTCTCGATGTAAATGATATTTTTTCATTTATAATATACTTACCTTTACTAAAAAAAAAGAGATGAGAATAGTCGATTACTTCTCCGGTGAAGATGGCATGAGCACTGAAAGGGTTTTCTTTGTAGCTCGGTTTATCCCCGGGCAGTGGTATCTTCCCACTTTCGATTAAGTCTTGGATCATATGCTTCAATTTCCAGCATTTTTCAGTATCGTGCCTATTACCTCGGTGATTATGGCAATAGGCTTGGATATTGTAGCTTTTGGAGCGCTTCTCGATCGGGACCTCAGCAGTTGGGCCTGTCGGTTGGATCAGACCCTTTGAGGATAGCCTTTGTAAGGCATATGTATAGGTGGTCCCTATATCAGCGAATACCCGAGCTGGAGTATTCTTTTTAGACGAGGCATCTAGTAGATTAACCGCGTCGAAGATGATGCGGGTTGCAGCTGCAGCTGTGGGCTTGGTAGTGGAAGAACTAGCCCCTTGGTATCCTTTGGTAGAGGCCTTATTAAGGCCCTCTAGCCTCAAATCATCTTCAATCCTTGTCCCCATTTCAGTTAAAGTGGCGAAATTGGGTATGACGGCATACCGGAGATGGACGCGGTAGGAGGGGAGGAGGTTCTTGACGATGGCCTCCACTAAAGCTTTTTCACTGGGCTTGTCGACTAGTTTCACAGTCTCGGCCCTCCAGCGTTGCAGATATTTTGTAAAGCCTTCTTTAGGCTCCTAGGCCACGACTTCCAGGGAGCACATCCTGGTCTGGATCTCGGTGTTATCCTCATAATTCCGAGCAAACTCCGTGGCCACGTCATCCCAAGTCGGGTATTTCTTGGGGTCTAGCCTATAGTACCAGGCTTTTGGATGCTTTTCGAGAGATGCAACAAACAAGTGCTTGAACATGGACGACTTCACTCCCTTAACGTCCATGAACTCTTTGAAGGCCCGGATGTGATGCAACGGGTCTTCGATTCCCTCAAACATCGGTAGGCTCGTAAGGTTGAGGTTGGCGGGCAGCT
The DNA here is from genome assembly GCA_958450325.1 of Agrostemma githago. NCBI lineage: Eukaryota > Viridiplantae > Streptophyta > Magnoliopsida > Caryophyllales > Caryophyllaceae > Agrostemma > Agrostemma githago. The sequence goes on from OY288256.1 coordinate 32,506,700, forward strand.
CATCATTCAAGGGCGAATAGACACGGACGTTCTCCGTGTAGATAGTGTTGTTTGTTGACAAGTGGACCTGTTCCTCCAGTCTGCGGATTGCGCTGACCAGTTCAGCTAGGGGCCCAGTGGTTTCAGTCCCAGCGCCAGGAGTCCCTTGCTCCACGGCACTCAAACGGGTAACAATAGATATTTGGTCAGACCTTATAGTTGTCAATTGGGTCTCGATCTGAGTCTGTTTGACGACCATAGCATCCAACGAGACTGTCAACTTGTCCAAGGCTTCTTGCATCTTGTGCTTGTGTCTGGTTACGGGTGGCCTGTCTGTAAGAATACCGCGTAATCAGAAACTGATCCCAGATCTCGGAACCAAAACAGTACATCTCGAGCAAGGAAAAGAAACTGAAAAGGAAAATCGACTTGGAAAGGACAACTAGACGGGTGACTCGATCGTGGATAGTGGGCCTTCCTTAGGATTCGGCTATGTGGGCCGAGTCCCGTTCGAAGGAAGGTCCACGTGAAATTTTCCCCAGACTTTAGACTCGAGTGTGTAAACGGGCTTTCCTTGGTATAGCTATGCCCTACGTTGGTTAGCCTTGCCTTAGACAAATAAGGCGGACTGGGATTGGGAGGAAACTTGTGATGTAAGTTCGATGAAGATTCAACGCTAAAGACCTTCGACGACTTATAAAAAGACCCGACACTATTAAATGCGGTAATTCTTCGGATAAGAAAGGTTTTTGAAAAGGAAAGTTGTATTCCGAGAAAATTGGTAGACGATCCGACTTTTGAAACCCGCAACATGCCATCGGGCCAAAATTTTGAAGGTTCGAAAGAATTTTTGAATGAAATGGGCAGAATACCGGCTAGAAATAGGCTATTTTGAGTCGAATCGTAAGTCCTAATTTCGGTAGCATCCCGGGTTTTTAAATTGAATATTTTGAAAAGATGCATTTTGAAAAGTGACAGTTTTTTGAAAACGACATAGAAACCAAGTAGCACATAGTCACGCACGCATTATAAAGACACCATGCATGCTTTATACTAAGTCTCGGTCGGTCTAAATAGGGTCTATACCAGTGCGCATTGCCTTTTCGAGAATCGGGACGCACTTCCTAAGTCGAGTTGATCTTAGAACATGCCGTGAAACCCATACAAATTAGCTATGAACACCTAGACATAACAAATTTGGAATACATCGCGGTATAGTGGGACGTCGGTCGCCAGTACCAGCCCGGGTAAAAATGAGGTTATGCATGAACCGTAAAACTAAAACGCGTATTGTACTAATCGAACGATTTATCCTCGAGTCTCACCCTAGGAACCCCGATGACAAGTGGTACATTAGGTATCACCAGCGGAGTCGCCAAATTGTGGACATGACATAGGTCCAACCCGACGCGGCCACGCACGGGTTTGGGGAGGCGAATGAATCTCATGTGAGATGGATCTCGGATTGAAATTTAAATCGAAATGGAGTCGCCATCGAACTTTGTGGGAGTTCGGGTCCATTCGAACCCACTCTATATCCTTGTGGGCCGTGCACTGAGTACGGCCCATTTCGACTTCAAAGTTTATTGGGTTCGCCCCTTTGCATTGCGATACCGATATCGACATTATCGGATACTGTGTATTGAACGACTCTCGCACGCCAACGGTTTCGGACATCTAGAAACCGAGGTTCTGAGTAAGGGATGAAGGTACGTGTTGGGAAGCCTACAAAGGACACCCAACCCCGCCCGCACTTAGCGGCCTTTACTAAGATATCGTTCGTTTTTTGAATACACGTGCTAGTAACTCGGTTGAAATGAAATGCAAACACCGTTTTACCTAAACACGTGAAATATGTTTGATCTACGTCATTTAATTCATCTTTGAATTATGTCGAGGTTGTGTTTATCATGTGAGGTTCGTTTTAGTACAATAAAACAAACAATGAAAATTGATAAGTGTAGTTTGTAGTGCCTATTTTATAGGGTTTTGGTCCCATTTTCCTTGTGGAATCGCTCCTGGGGAGCGGTTTATGGGCTTCTTATGCTTCCTTTAGTTTGTTTCAGGTTCCCGAGACCGATTTGGAAGAGTTGGAGCGATTCCGACTCGATACATACACATTTTGGAGCCAACGGAGTAAAGGAACGATGACTCGATGCCTTGGAATCGACCCCGAGACCTTGGGACCCAATCCCGAGTCTCCGAGACCCGATCCCGAGTCCCGAGAATCGATGGGAAGCCCATGAGAAACAAGGAGAGACCAAAAAGTTCATATTGGAGGCCTACAAGACTCATCCCCGACGGGTATGGCCTCAACCGGTCCCGGTTGAGGTGCACAAAAGAGGAGGCTCCTGTCTGAGGCCCTTCCCGACCGGGAGCAGCTCTTCCCGGCCGGGACCAACCCCATCCCGACCGGGACCACCCCTTCCCGGCCGGGATGGGCCACCTGGCAGCCGCGCTTGTTTTCTTTCCTCTCCTTTCCACTTGTAACCCTATATATACTCTTCCCTTGTTTTGTAAAGCTTATGCCTTTCATATTACACTAAACCCTAGATAGTTTTAGCATAGATTAGCATAGATTAGTATATATTAGCCTTTAGATTATTGTTAATCATAGATTAATGCTTGTAATTTGGGAATTCTTCAAGATCTCCATTCAAGCTTGACAACCTTGGATGTTTGTTTTGGGTTCTTCCATTTATGCAAGTTTCCTTCTTCTTTTCATCTTCTAGTATGGTATAATCTTCTTTTCCTTTCTCTTAATCCTTGTTCTTTCATTAAAGTTTGATTCTTTGTTGAATGTATTGTTCATAGTTCGTAGTTCTTGTTAGTTTCTTAATGTTTGTTTTGATTGCTATCTTGATTCATATTATTTGTGTTAGTTTTCCTTTAATCATGTTAGAGTAGTATCTTGCTAGGGTTAGTAAGGTGATTTGGGTGTTAATGGATGATTAAGGGATTGTCGGAGATGTTGGTGGAAGATTTGGGTTTCCTCTTGGTTTAATGCATATCACATGTTTGTTGAAATGCTTGAATGACATGTTGATGTAAATCCTTGTGTTTTTCTTGCTTTTCTCTTGTGGGTGATAGTTTGTTTGTGGGTTTGGTTCCCTCACTACGTAGCGAGAGCCCGGTGAGGACGACCCCTAGGTCGGTCTACGTAGCGAAAGCCCGGATGCGACCTAGGCCACTATAGCACGCTAGTAACCCCGTTTGTCATATGTGTCGCCGAGATGGGTTTTAGGTGAAATCTCTAGGTCGGTCTACGTAGCGAGAGCCCGGACCTCACCTAGATTACCCTACTACTCCCTTCACTCTAGTTCTTCCTCGACCATTCCATTACCCCTTTGACCCCGACCTAATCCTAGCCCGTTTTCCTTATTTGCTTCCATTAGTCACTAGTTACTCATTTCTCTTCCTTTTTCTTGCTTTAGACCTAGCTTAGTCTTAGCCTCCCCCTTAGAATAGCTCGTCTTGAACATAGTCCTTGACCGTAGCATACCTTAGTCCGACCTCCCGTCCCTGTGGATTCGACCCGACTTGCCCTAGCTACCCAGTTAGGTTAGTTGGTTTTATTTGACGGTTGGGATCCACGACAAATCCTACCTATCATAAGATATCGTTCGTTTTTTGAATACACGTGCTAGTAATTCGGTTGAAATGAAATGCAAACAGCGTTTTACCTAAACATGTGAAATATGTTTGATCTACGTCGTTTAATTCATCTTTGAATTATGTCGAGGTTGTGTTTATCATGTGAGGTTCGTTTTAGTACAATAAAACAAACAATGAAAACGAAAGATTACAAATGCGCGGGCGGAATACAACCCGAAAATACAATACGATGAACAAACGATTGAAATAGTTGAATTAGTAGCGATATAACGATGCAATGCATGATTTTTGAAAAGAGTAATACACATGATGGACTTGACACGTGTTGACCGAAGTCGTTAAAAAAGATTTATCGAAGCTTGGAATATGTTGAAGGCTCACTGTTTCGACATGACAGAGGCCACTCGATCAAGTCACGACGGGACTCGATCGAGTGGTCCTCGAAAAATCTTCTGCCTCTAATTTTTGGGGTGCCACTCGATCGAGTGGGCTATGCACTCGGTCGAGTGCCCCTTGTGCGAACAGCAGTTCGCTTCGGAAAATAATTATCTCGAATTTGCTTTAATTTAAAAATCGATAATTTTATTAAATCGCATAGAAATATAGAATAATTTATACTCGGCTTAATTTTTATATCCTCATAATGTGTACGTTAATATTACGAGATCAATTATCAGGTCTTTTAGAAAAAGACGTTATAAGTCGTTTTAGATTGAACTTAGGACAAAATAATTCCCTCCGCGTTATAATGTCGTAATTGGTTCTTTCGGACCATGTGACAATTATTTCGGCATCAACGGGTTCGTGCTAGAACGACTTATCGATTAATTCTTTTGGTCGGAACGTGTTGTGACTTTCAGGCAACCGGGCGACCCGCGTGTCTCTCGTGCGACTCGCCTAGGCGCGCGACTCACGCACTCCTCGTGTGACTCGCCTGGAGGGCTATGACTGTAATTCCGTTGGATATGATATTCGAATATGAAGTCGGTATCGCATCTTTTGAATAACTTTTTATTATTTGTTCGATTAGAGCGAAAGTCGATTCCCTCCACGTCACGAGATCGTATTAATCCTTTTGGATAATGTGATGTTCGATTTGCATCAACAGGTTTCGTTCTAACCTTTAGAAAAATAGATCTAGTATATCTAACGATAAATATCCGCGGTCGCACTGGGCCCTTGAGTGTTTAGGGCGGCGCTTCTCGAAAGGGTGTCACCTCTGTTACGACTCGTAAAGGGATTAGGAGGATCTTAGAACGAGATTTATATTTAGGTATACTCGATATGAAATTGTTTTGAATCGATGTATGCACGATGCTATAACGTTAATTAGATGATAATGATAATAACGATATTAGAAGTGAAAGAATAAAAAAACGATGAAGAAAAAGACGGACAGACGAGAGAGACGAGAGAGACGATAGAAGGGAAGAGAGAAAAGATAGAACTTGGGATTGAATTTGCACCCTCAACCTACATGCTTTGTATTATCGGAATAGGGCTCGTCTAGTTGTGGCTTAGGCACGGGAGCTTCGAGATGTTGTAGATGGAGTTATGGTGGTTTTAAGGTAGAGAAGAAAGGTTGTATGGCAAAGTTGTAGGATTGAAAAGTTGTGTAAATTGTGTTGCAAAGGGAGGTATTTATAAGAATTTCCCAATCCCCCGACCTAGGGTCACTCAATCGAGTGCCCCTATTGACTCGATCGAGTGGCCCATTAAATGGCAAACAGCGGGCCTTTTGAAGGCCCACTCGATCGAGTGAGCTGGCACTCGATCGAGTGAGCTGGCACTCGATCGAGTGGATGAGGCGGACGAGATATTTCAGAGTTTTTGACTTCGAGTTGAACTCTCGAAGTTCGCATGGCTGTTTTTGTGTTTCGGAATCGACTTTGACCGGGGTTTGACCCGGTCGCTAAAAGACTGTTTTATTTCCGGTATCGGTTTTGACCCAAATTAGTCTTATTTGATTGGAAACGACCTGTTTGGCCTGAATTTAAGGTTGGTTTTGTGAGATTTTTACACCGTAAAAAGCCTAAGCCAAATACTAACGATTTTGAGCCCATATTCGAGTATGCTAAAGCACGTTTGCGTCCGATCATCATCGGGTGTTTTTGGGAAGATGTTATAGACACTAGCAGGCAAAATGCGGGTATCTACAAAAGCGAAGACAACGGCGGTTAATTTCAAATCATGAGTTGGGTAATTCCTTTCATGAATTTTCAATTGTGTCGAGGCATAAGCTTTAACTTTCCTTTTCTGCATTAGTACACATCCTAAACCGTTAAGTGATGTGTCATTGTAAACTTCATACTCCTCCCCATCAGTTGGTAACGTTAAAATTGGTGCAGAAATCAATCTTTCCTTAAGATCCTGAAATGCTTTCTCGCATTCTTTGATTCAAATATACTTTGACTCTTTCTAAAGTAATTTTGTCATGGGTTTTGATATTTTTGAAAATTCAGGTACAAATCTCTTATAATAACCCGCAAGTCCTAGAAAACTTCTTACCTCAGTTACACTCTTAGGTGCCTGTCATTCCTTAATAGCCTCAATCTTAGCGGGGTCTACTTGAATTCCTTCCTTACAAATAATATGTCCCAAAATGCAACTTCATGTAACCAAAGTTCACACTTGGACAATTTAGCGTACCACTTGTGATTCCTCAAAATATTCAAAATATTATGTAGGTGTTTTTCATGCTCGACAGAGTCCTTAGAATACACCAAGATGTCATCGATAAATACTACCACGCAAGTATCCAATTATTCGTGGAATGTTCTATTCATTTGATCCATGAAGACTCCTGGTGCATTGGTTAACCCAAAAGGCATAACTCGAAATTCATAATGACCATAACGAGTTCTAAAAGCGGTTTTCTGAACATCCTCCTCCCGGACCGAAATCTGATGATAACTCGACCTTAAGTCAATCTTCGAAAATATACCAGCTCCTTTAAGTTGGTCAAACAAATCATCTATCCTCGGGAGCGGATAACAGTTCTTAATGGTTACCTTATTTAATTCTCTATAGTCAATACAGAGTCACATACTACCATCTTTCTTCTTAACAAAAAGCACAGGTGCTCCTCAAGGTGATGTGCTTGGTCTAATGAATCCTTTTTCTAACATTTCTTCCAATTGCTTTTTCAATTCCTGAAGTTCCATAGGAGCCATCCTATAAGGTAAGATAGGGGTTGTTCCTGGTGCGAGATCAATAGTAAATTCCACGTCTCTCAAGGGTGGTATTCCAGGTAAATCCTCAGAAAACATATCTGGGAACTCTCTCACAATAGGTATGTCACTAATTTCCATCTTGTCCTCATTCTTAGTGATGTTACAAAGGTAAACTTGACATCTTTTTCTATACAAACTCATTAGTTTCATCGCTGATACTAGTTTAGTCTTTTGATTCGATCTTAAGTCTCTATAGGATACCCGACCTCCAAGTGGGCTTCTCAAAGTTATTTTCTGATCCCTACACTCAAATTGAGCATGATACTTACCTAACCAATCCATCCAATGAATAACAACAAAATTAAGAAGGTTAAAACTTATCAGGTTAGCTAAGAAGGCAGACACCAAAATGATAATAGGCACATCCTCAGATAATACGTTACAACTCACAACTTGACCGTTAGATAACGATATTGTTGCATCCACACTCACAGGATTGGATAAGTTCGCTCGGGTGGCAAAAGAGGGTGATACATGGTATAAAGATGACCCCGTGTTGAATAACATGCGTGCCAAACATTAGTTAATTGCAAACATACCAGAGACAACACCAGTATCCTCAAACTCCTTTATATCCATCTTTGTCAAGGCATAGACCTTTTCTTGAATTCTTGCATAAGGCGGTCCTTGATTCGAGTTAGTCCCTGGTTTCTTTGGACACTGAAATGACTTGTGTTGATACGAATGTGGAAGCGATTTAGAATAAGAAACGAAAGTTGGGTCGAAGGTTAATGTAACCTTGGGTGATGATGTGGATTTTGGAGTGAAATTGAACTAAGGTTAATGCAACCCTGGTTCGTGGTTAAGGTCTGTGAGGATTTTGAGTTTTGTGGCTCGACTATTTTTGGGAAGCAAACACTTTCATTTTTTGTATTTTGTGATCCGATGTTAATCGGTGAGTAACCAAAGGATATTTAACCCGTAGTTCGACCTTGAACCCGGAATTAATAGCTCAGAATTCGGAGCACCAACCCTCTAAACATTTCGAAGCACCTTCTCGAAGTTTAAACACGTGATTAACGAATTAATCCAAAGTTTGATAAGTTGTTTGTAAATTCATAAATATTCGATATTTTATTAAATGAACGACTATGGATTATATAGCCTACAATGCGTGATATCCTCGTGATATACCGAGTGATATCTTACTCTAGTAATAATAAAGATAAAAGGAAACTAATCTTATGAGAATAACTACAAATATCACACGCTACATATGGGTGTGATTTTTATCCTACTTGCTTTAAATAAGAGAGAAGTTTGTATCATGGGAGATCACGACATCCCCACTTATTTGATGAATATCCACTAGCTTGATTCCTTGTCATATATGGGAGATTACTAATCCCATAATTATATCAATCATATCTTGATGATTCTTTTATTCTATTGCTTAAAATGAGAATATGATATCAATCATATTAAATCACACCAAATCCTCAAACTAGGCAACTAATCATCCACATTTTATCTTCCCTTATTCTCTACTACCATTACGGAGATTATGGAGATAAACCAAGATCACGACATCCCTTCAATAATGGCAATGATCCTAGTGCATTCCTAATGCACCTAGTCGCAATTGTGGGACTAGACAGATGTTGCACTTGGACCTGCATGCCTATCCATATGGGTCTGGACTCGATCGGTCTACGCGCGTGATTGGTTGACTTGTCGGGTCCAATGATTACTCTGTCGGGACCCATACTCGGGTCATCGCCTCCTTCAAAAGGAATTTACCTCAATTCCATAAGGTCCTAATTTTTTAGAGCTATGTCTCCCTTGATACCAGTGATTCGGACTCCATAGTCCCTCCCCTTTATCTGGGCTCGATGGTACCCACCTCGTAAGTTCACCTTTGAAAACACCACCGAATCAGGTAACTTGTTGAGCACGACATCGTACTTAGGAATTTGGAACTTGACGGTGACATCACTACCATAAGGACTCATGCTTCTTTGAATATGTTCATTCTCCATAAATTATTTACCCTTACACTGGGATCCATGGGCTTCTTCAGGGTCATTCCTACGGATCGGAATTAATTGTTGCACGAGATCAGACTTGTTCCCGTGAGGCACGGACCATGTTGACGCCATAAGCACATTTACTGGTTCTCCTCGTTCAATCTCCTTCTCCGGTTTAGTTTTGCCTTGACTAGCAACGATAGACACCATAGGCTCTAAGTCATTTGTAAATACATTTTTAGACCCACCCACTAGCGGTTGCACGAGTTTGTCAGAGTCAAGTTTAGGGTAAACTTGGTCAAGGTTAATGTAACCTTGGTCAAGGTCTTTCCCTATTGAAACTACAGACATGCTAGACACTTTAAGGACGTATCTGTCCTCTTTGTTTTCCAACACCTGCTCACTAGCAAACAAAGATAAACTAGGCTTGGTAGCCCGGCTAGAATGGATAGAACGAACATCCTTCGATGACATTGGTCTTAGGACGATTTTCTTATCGTTCACCATCAGAATAAACTCGTTAGTCCTCCCATGGTGACGTACATCACGATCGAATTGCCATTGTCTTCCCAAAAGAATGTGGCATGCATCCATGGGAATCATTTCACATGTGACTTCATCATTATACAGACCCATCGTGAATCCAACTCGCACTTGCTTTGTGACCTTCACCTTCTTTTCGTCATCAAGCCAATATAGTGTATTGGGTTTTGGGTGGGGCGTAGTAGTCAAAGCAAGTTTGTCCACCATTTCTTGGGATGCGACATTAGTGCCACTCCCCCCATTAATAATCACGTTACACCACTTATCGTTCACTTTATATTTCGTATGAAAAATTTGGTCTCTTTGCTTTGTTATAGACAGATATTTCGTATGCGACATTAGGATTCGCCGTGGATCCCGCTGTCAAATAAAACCAACTAACCTAACTAGGTTAGCTAGGGCAAGTCGGGTCGAATCCACAGGGACAGGGTTCGGACTAAGGTGTGCTACGGTCTAGGACTAGGTTCGAGACAAGCTAATCTAGGGGGAGGCTAAGGTCTAAAACACGGAAAAGGAAGACAAAACAAGTAACTAATGACTAAGGGAAACAAGGATAACAATAAGAATGAAAACTAGGGTTAGGTCGGGTTCATGGATGCCAAGGAGACAAAAAGGGGAAAAACGGGGTTCCTAGCATGCTTTCGAGGCCTAGGTTCCGCCGATCGAGCTCTCGCTACGTAATCGGCCTAGGGGTCGTCCTCATCGGGCTCTCGCTACGTATTGAGGGAACCAAACCAACCAACCAACCACACACATACAAGAGAATATGCAAGAAAAACAAGGATTGATCGTCTCTAGTCTCACAAGCATTTCATCGAACATGTGGAGTGCAAGGTAAATGGGAAACAACAAAAACAACATCTAGTACCACCCATCTCACCCTAATAAACCACAATCACAACCAATCCCCCTAATAACCCTAGCAAGAGTCTACTCAAACATATCTAAGGTAAAACTAACACTAACAAGATGAACTAACTCAAGAACAAGAGCATACATATGTAAAACTAACAAGGATGATGAACAAAACAATAAACAAGACCTAAAGATTGAAACTTGAATAATAAAAACAAAGATTAAGAGAAAGGAAAAGAGATTATACCATACTAGAAGATGAAAGGAAGAATGAAAACTTGTATAAAAGAGAAAACCTAAAACAATCTCCCAAGGTTGTCAATCTTGGTTGAATCTTGAAGAATTCAATTAATACAAGGGTAATATAAGATTAAGAAGTAATTAACGACTAAACTACACTAATCTATGCTAATCTATGCTAAAGTAGTCTAGGGTTTAGTGGGTAATGTCTAAGATTACGTAGGATTACAAGAGGGGGGTATATATAGGGTTACAAGAGGAAAGGAGAAGAAAGGAAACAAAGGCGGGTTACAGCACAGCCTTCCCGACCGGGAAGGTGGTGGTCCCGGTCGGGAAGAGGTCGGTCCCGGTCGGGAAGAGGTCATCTCAGCCGGGATGGACCCAAAACAGCAGCCCTCTCTTTTGCACCCTCCTTCCCGGTCGGGAAGGCATTATCCCGCCCGGGAAGGACCTTGTAGGCCTCCAATATGATCTTTTTGGTCCCTCCTTGCTTCTCATGGGCTTCCCGTCGATTCTAGGGGCTCGGGATCGAGTCTAAGGGGCTCGGGATCGAGTCTAAGGAGCTCGGGATCGGGTCCCAAGGTCTCGGGATCGAATCCAAGGCATCGAGCGATCGTTCCTTCTCATCGTTGGCTCCAAAAGTGTATGAAACGAGTCGGAATCGTTCCAATTCTTCATGAATGGTCACGGGAACATAAAACGAACTAGAAGAAGCATAAGTAGCCCATAAACCGCTCCCAAGGAGCGATTCCACAAGGAAAATGGGACCAAAACACAACAAAATAGGCACTACAAACCACACTTATCAACTCCCCCACACTTAACCCTTACTCGCCCTCGAGTAAGCACAAACTAACTACTAAACTAGCCGAGTGGGTGTTAGCGCACCCTACGCCCTTTCAAATCACGTGAGTACACTTAGAGGAAGAGTGCACACCGCAAGGCAAGTAAGGTCTTGCGACAAAACTGCGGATGCAACCGGACACAAAAACACATAAACAAACAAGCATACAAACAAACAAGCACAAGGTTGCACCCAAAAAGAAACAAATACCGCTTCCCTCAAACAAGCGGTGAAAGAAGCATCGGTTTAGGACTCAAGGCAAGTGACAACGTTCCCAAGCTAAAAATACAAACCGAAATGAACTAAACCCTAATAGTATGACGACAAAGCAATAAAAACGTTGGTAACTTACCTAGGTCCTCCTAACTTTCTAAGAACGTACTACGGGACGATCGGCGGGATGGAAAAAGGATGAACCACGATGTTAGTCGACACTGTAGGTAAATGAGAACCCGCCCCTTTAGCGATGAGCCAAGAGGGTCGTCCCATGCCCAAAACCGCTTAACCAGTCCAAGTAAAAAGGTGAATGTGATTGCAAAATGAGGAAAGACCGACCATTACCGCTATCATCCTTCCTAGGGACTCGGTCGTTTGGTAGGCTCTTCACGATAACGATCGGAAAAGGCTTATTTTGAGAGGTGAGGGTTCTTTTTGTGAGGTGATTTTCTTTGACATTTTCCTTTCTTTTGCATTTTTGCTTTGTGTGTTGCTATGCCATTTCTTTTTCATCTTTTGTATTTTCTTTTTGGCTTTTTGTGCCATTTCTTTTTTCTTCAATCTTTTCTTTCTTTCATTTTTTTTCTTTTTCTTTTCTTTGCCCCTTTGGCTTGATTTGAGTTGTAGGCATTTGTTTTTGCAACAAGAAAGAGAGATTTCAACAAATTGCAACTTTATTTTGTGGATATGTGTAGGAGGTAGGGGAATGGGTATGTCGGGACGACGTCTTCCCTTCATACTCACAAAAAGGGAAGAACTTGGACTAATCAAACAATCCCAAACATGGTCACCTAAGAGACAGGACTCGGCAACCAAGGCCTTTTCACACCGTGGGTGGTCATAATGGTCAAAATGCAAATCCCGTAGTAAATCCTTAGTAAGCTAGGTGGACTCAAGGTAAAGGACCAACGAAATCATTGATTTAGGGTCATTCTACTAGGCTAAAGTCCAAGACTCGATTCATACTACTAGAAAGGGAAAGTAAACATTTGCACACTAGCCTCAAAACCGGGTTTTCGAAAACCGATTACTCACTAGACACAACTACACACACAAAACAAAGACTCGACAAAAACGAACGAAAAAGAGACAAAAGCAACAAAATAAAAACAAACAAAACGAACACATAAACAAAACAAACACCACCCCGAACTTCCAAACAAGTCACCAAATCAACTACAAACTTTACAAAGCTCCACCCGAGCACACCACAACACACATCTCCTCCAAACTCTACAAGGAACAAAGAGGAAAAAGGGGTGAAGAGATGTTACCGGAAGTCTAGAAAGCTCTCCAAAGCTATCGGTGATTAAGCAACCTATAAGAAAAAAGGGATGCGAAACACGCACACAAAACAAAAAAATACGACACAACGACACAAAAGGAAAACACAAAAAAAGAAAATCTTTTTGATTTTTTGTGAAATTTTTTCAAATTTTTAGGGTTTTTAAAGATTTTTTTGAAAAACTACGAAAATAAAACTAACTACGATAGAATATCGCTCCCCCACACTTAAACCGAGCCATGTCCTCATGCTCGATCGTAGTGTATGGAGACACCAAAGAAAAGAAAAGAAACTACGAAAATAAAGCTAAAAATCAAAAAGAAAAGTGAAGAAAGGGTAGAATGTGTCCGGCCGGGGTGTAGTCAAGTCACCATGGGCCGAGACGGGAAGAGATATGGATGGGGGAAGAAATAAAAAGAAGGAAATAAAAGGAAATGGGAGGGGAGGACTAGGTGTAATCAAGTCACCTAGCCCGGATTCCGCCTAAATCCAACTAAATCCTACAAAAAGGGTGGAAATCTTGTAAATTTGGATTTTAAAATGACTCTCGACGTAGTCACGTTATCGAGAGTCGGGAGCAATAACTACCAAGGCCTCGAAGGCCACCATGACACTAAAGTGTAAAAGGGGAAGGGGACAAACAAAGGAAGATAAGCGATAAAAGACGGAAAAGAAAGGATAGTTGCCGTACCAATCGGTTAGCAACTCGCTCGCTCCATCGTCTCAATGGTCATTAGTGGCACGTAGCTAGTCTTCGTAATCGCTAATCCTCTGCAAACTTGATTGGCCCGCATGGTTGAAGTATTAAGCTTGCAATGGTAGAAGGGAGTGGGATTTTAATGTTAGGCTCGGTATGTAGTGAAGATAAGGTGAGGTGAGAGTGTGCATATGAAGTGTAAGGTCATATGATAGGTGCAAGGGTAGGTAGGGAGGTTGGGAGGGGGTATAAAATGGTTGGGTGGGCTCGAATGTCGAAGAAGAGGCAAAATGTGGAGCAGAGGACCATCCCGGTCGGGATGGTTTGTCCCGGTCGGGATGACACACCTGTCCCGGTCGGGAAGCTCCCTTCCCGGTCGGGACGACACTCCAGAAAACTCGAATATTGGTACCCTCATCCCGGTCGGGGTGGCTCCTTCCCGGTCGGGATGGAAGCTCCTTTCCCGGTCGGGAAGCCTTCTTCTCGCCCGGGATGATTCTTCTAACCTTCTATAACCCCAAAAGCTTGTCCAAAGCTTCAAAAACAAACTCCCTTGCTCAAAACCACCCAACTATCATCATCTACTCTCCTCGAGACTTCATCTTCACTAAGACCTACCATATAAACTCAAATAACATTCATCAAGATCCCTCCCTCACATCACTCATCAAAATACCAAATTACAAGATTTCCACAAGAAATAACAATCCTAAAAACCAAAATATCCAAACAGACATATACACAAATACAAGCGCAAAAGAAAAGGGAAAAGGTATTTACACTAAGATACTCTCACCAACTACAATTCCATAGCCATCAAGAGCTCGGAGGAGTAAGTCAAATGCCCTAGCAACATCTTCATTGAAGCTTACATGGCCGAGCCTAGCTACTTTCAAGAGCTTCCAAGCCGGAGGTAAGAAACAATCATCTTCATTGTGCTCGGGGTTCTCGTGATCTTACGGGTCTTCCGAACCATGATAGCAACAACTCTTATGACCATCCGGTAGGTATAGTGGTCTAGAGTCATGCTCGATGTTATGATGTGGGAGATCACACCCTAAGGGGATTGCTTCTTCTCCACCGCCCGACAAGGATCCTCTTCATCAACCGTCTCACAAGTCAAGGGACTAGAAATCGAGTGCGATAGAGGAGGAGAAGGCATCAAGTTTTCTTCAATGGAGGCTTTAGGCTCCTCCAATTTCCCATTCAAGGCGAGTTCCAAGGCATCTACCTCTTTTTCCCAAGTATTACGCTCCTTTTCACTCACCTTGTCAATATGGCCTAGAGGAGGTATGTCTTCACTTGGCTTTGGATTGTCTAGATCTGGTTCATCACGAAGAAAATTATACAAATCCAATTTGATAGCCAATACATCGGCTCCCCGAGAGTTACCTTGAGAATCATGTTCAAATCCCTCCTCATTGTTGACCCTTGAAGCTTCAACTTCCTCCATTCTTCCCATATCTTCACCATCCAAGCAACACTCAACAATGATCTCTTGATTGACCCCCTCTTCTTCATTTGTAGCTTCACGATCGGGTTGACTTTCTTGTGGAGACACCCGACCTTCATGCCCAAATGAACCTTCCTCAACAATTCGTGGAGCTCGAGTGGCCGACATCGTGATATGAGCCATGAGTGCATTGATCCGAGCATCTTGCACCTGTATTTGGGCCTTGAGCTCCTCTTTGACCCCTTGTATTTGAGTCATCATCGCTTGTTAACTCTTTTGCAATAAAATCGTCATCTTATGTTGACCCTTTTGCAATAGCATTATCGCCTCTTGTTGACTCTTTTGCATTTGAACCAACATTTGACAAGTCTCAAAGTTAGGGGTTTTTGGTTGTGGGTTATGTGAGGGTGTTTGGTAGTTGTTAGGATGTTGGAATGATCCTTGACAACTTTCATGGTAACCATATGGAGGGCGTTCGTAAGATTGTTGATGAGGTTGACATGGTTGGAGAAATTTTGGGACTTGGCCATTTGCCCCATAGTTGTCCCGTGACGATTGATGGAAGCTAGGACGTGCCATTTCCATAACGTTGCTTTGATATCCAGGATGAACTAGAAGCACTTGAGCAAACGTTAGTAGCCTAGTGCTTTTGAGGCACCAGGAAGAGAGAATAGGCACACAAGAAGTAGAACGGAGATACACAAGGAGAAGAAAACACAAAGATCAAGAACAAAGTCTAAAACTAAGCACACAAAAGTCTAAACTACGCCGTCCTCGGCAACGACGCCAATTTGATGGGCAGGAATCGTCGTGGATCCCGCCGTCAAATAAAACAAACTAACCTAACTAGGGTGGCTAGGGCAAGTCAGGTCGAATCCACAGGGACGGGGTTCGGACTAAGGTGTGCTACGGTCTAGGACTAGGTTCGAGACAAGCTAATCTAGGGGGAGGCTAAGGACTAGGCTAAGGTCTAAAACACGGAAAAGGAAAACAAAACAAGTAACTAATGACTAAGGGAAACAAGGATAACAATAATAATGAAAACTAGGGTTAGGTCGGGTTCAGGGATGCCAAGGAGACAAAAAGGGGAAAAACGGGGTTCCTAGCATGCTTTCGAGGCCTAGGTTCCGCCGATCGGGCTCTCGCTACGTAATCGGCCTAGGGGTCGTCCTCATTGGGCTCTCGCTACGTAATGAGGGAACCAAACCAACCAACCAAACACACACATACAAGAGAATATGCAAGAAAAACAAGGATTGATCGTCTCTAGTCTCACAAGCATTTCATCGAACATGTGGAGTGCAAGGTAAATGGGAAACAACAAAAACAACATCTAGTACCACCCATCTCACCCTAATCAACCACAATCACAACCAATCCCCCTAATAACCCTAGCAAGAGTCTACTCAAACATATCTAAGGTAAAACTAACACTAACAAGATGAACTAACTCAAGAACAAGAGCATACATATGTAAAACTAACAAGGATGATGAACAAAACAATAAACAAGACCTAAAGATTGCAACTTGAATAATAAAAACAAAGATTAAGAGAAAGGAAAAGAGATTATACCATACTAGAAGATGAAAGGAAGAATGAAAACTTGTATAAAAGAGAAAACCCAAAACAATCTCCCAAGGTTGTCAATGTTGGTTAAATCTTGAAGAATTCAATTAATACAAGGGTAATCTAAGATTAAGAAGTAATTAACGACTAAACTACACTAATCTATGCTAATCTATGCTAAAGTAGTCTAGGGTTTAGTGGGTAATGTCTAAGATTACTTAGGATTACAAGAGGGGGGGTATATATAGGGTTACAAGAGGAAAGGAGAAGAAAGGAAACAAAGGCGGGTTACAGCACAGCCTTCCCGGCCGGGAAGGTGGTGGTCCCGGTCGGGAAGAGGTCGGTCCCGGTCGGGAAGAGGTCATCTCGGCCGGGATGGACCCAAAACAGCAGCCCTCTCTTTTGCACACTCAAAGGATCGATTCTTTGTTTTTCGTCTTCGTCTCTGAATGAAAATAGAAGAATATTATTTTAGATTATTATAATCTAGAATCTGGATTTCATTTTTCTTGATTTATTTCTATTTTTTTTAGGGTTTATTAGGGCAGACCCCTAAATAAGATAACTAAAAAAATATCTATTTTATAGCTATAATGAAAATTTTCATAATATAATGAATTAAAAAAAATTACTATACCTCATTCCTTATTATATTATAATCTTAATCTAATTATATATTAGATAATGTAAAATTGATTACAATTTAAATTTTAATAAAATTTAAAAAATAGAATCAAACAAATTGTTCTAGACGAAAAATAAAAAAATCTCTAAGAAAGAGAAATAAACTCACTTTTTATTTGATTTAAACTATTTATTATTCTTTTTATTATTCTTTTAATTTTATTTATATTTAGATAATTTATATCATAAAAGAATAAAAATGAATAAGCTTAAACTAAGATATAGTTTTTATGTATGTAGAATTTCTATAAGCCCGCTTAGCCCCTCCTTCCCGGTCGGGAAGGCATTATCCCGCCCGGGAAGGACCTTGTAGGACTCCAATATGATCTTTTTGGTCCCTCCTTGCTTCTCATGGGCTTCCCGTCGATTCTCGGGATCGAGTCTAAGGGGCTCGGGATCGGGTCCCAAGGTCTCGGGATCGAATCCAAGGCATCGAGCGATCGTTCCTTCTCATCGTTGGCTCCAAAAGTGTATGAAACGAGTCGGAATCGTTCCAATTCTTCATGAATGGTCTCGGGAACCTAAAACGAACTAGAAGAAGCATAAGTAGCCCATTAACCGCTCCCAAGGAGCGATTCCACAAGGAAAATGGGACCAAAACACAACAAAATAGGCACTACAAACCACACTTATCAGTATCTCAATGTCCTCGATGTCGTGGATGTATGCCGGCTCGAACCGTCTTTCGACACAAATTGGCATACTGGTCATGTGATCGGGAATATTCAGTAAAGATGCCAGTTTTGAGAGTGCGCCTGCAAACTGATTTTCTTCCCGAGGCAAATACATATACTCTACCTTTTGGAATTGTTTCTCGAGATCTCTTACCCGTGCCTGGTAGGCCACGAGATTGGCGTTCTGAGTTTTCCATTTTTTGAAGTGCTTGATTGATAACCAGGGATGAATCACCGTGTATCCGGAGGTTAGTGACTATGATGGTAGGATTTGCCGTGGGTCCTAACCGTCAATAATAAACCGACTATTCCTAGTGGGTAGCTAGGGCAAGTAGGGTCGATATCCACGGGGACGGTAGAGTAAGGTCTAGACTAGGTCCAAACTAGGCTGAGTTACACAAACGAACACAAAGAAAGCGATAAATGGAAAACTATGATGGGAGAAGTATGACTAAGCTAATGATGAACTAGGCTAAAACAATACTAAACAATGCTAATGATCGAACTAACAAATAAACTAGAGTAAACAATGACTAACTAAGAGGATGAACTCAAATACGGAGAAAAGTGGGGTAGGTCGGGTTCATAGGAGTAGAAGGGTAATTGGGGTGATCAAGGGTAATGGGTGTCTCCTAGTTGCTAGGGTCGGTCCGGGCTCTCGCAACTTAAACAGATGCCAAGGTGGGTCCGAGCTCTCGCAACTTAGACCCTAGTCCGCGCTCTCGCGACTAAACTATTCTCAACATTTCCACATAATAGACAATCAATGAGAAGATGAGCACAAGTATGGGAAGCATGGCCACTACAACTCATACAAGCATATCAACAAACACATAGAGTGCCCACAATGTAACTAACAACAAAGATTCACCCTTTTCCCTTAATCAACCCTAATCCTCCATAATATACCCCTAATCCCCCTACTAACCCCACAAGATTACTACTCACTCATTATCATGAACAAACTAACAACAATAAGAGAAAACAACATGAGTATCCAAACATTTAAACATCCATAATGAACAATAACAATAACTATATGAAAAGATTCAAACAAGATTAAATAAACAAGATTAAGAGTAGGGATGATTATACCAACACTAAGAAGATGAAAAGATACAATCTTGTATAAATGAGAACCCAAATAGAATCCCAAGGTTGTCAAGCTTGGAACAATCTTCAAGAACTTCTTAATACAAGAACTAATTACAATAGATTAACTAAAGATTAACTAAGATTAAAGGAAGATTAAAACTAATGAGTGAAAGTAAATCTAGGGTTTTAGGGTTGTAGAGAGGCTTAAGAAATGCTAAACTATGATAAGATATGTTACTAATACAAGAAGGGAGTATATATATGGGTACAAGAATGAAGGAGAAGAAACAAAAGAAGTCGCGCAGCCCCTGTAGCGTCCCGACCGGGACGGGATCATCCCGATCGGGACGGCCCTGTTATCCCGACCGGGACGGGTTGGTCCCGTTCGGGATGGGCTCACAGTGGCTCTCTTCAGAGCGCACCTCATCCCGAACGGGATGGGTCTTGTAGGCCTCCCTTAAGAGCTCTTTGGTCCCTCCTTGCCTCTCATGGGTTTCTCGCCGATTCTCGGGACTCGGGATCGGGTCTCGGAGGCTCGGGATTGGGTCCTAAGGTCTCGGGGCCAATTCCAAGGCATCGAGTCATCGTTCCTTTACTCCGTTGGCTCCAAAATGTGTATGTATAGTGATAAGTGTCATTTGTAGTGCCTATTTCGTAGTATTTTGGTCCCTTTTTCCTTGTAGAATCGATCCTTGGGAGCGGTTTAGGGGCTTCTTATGCTTCCTTTAGTTCGTTTCAGGTTCCCGAGACCAATTTGGAAGAGTTGGAGCAATTCCGACTCAATACATACACATTTTGGAGCCAACGAAACTAAGGAACGATGACTCGATGCCTTGGAGTCGACCCTGAGACCTTGGGACCCAATCCCGAGCCTCCGAGACCCGATCCCAAGTCCCGAAAATTGGTGAGAAGCCCATGAGAAGCAAGGAGGGACCAAAAAGTTCATATTGGAGGCCTACAAGGCTCATCCCGGACGGGTATGGCCTCATCCCGTCCGGGATGAAGGAGCAATTGAAGGAGCTGCTGTCTGTGGCTCGTCCTGATCGGGAAGGCGGCGTGCCGACCGGGACCAACCTCGTCCCGACCGGGACCACCCCGTCTCGGCCGGGACGGGCCACTGCTACTCCGCTTTGTTTCTTTTCTTCTCCCTTTCATTTGTAACCCTATATATACTCTTCCCTTGTTATGTTAAGCTTAGGTTAGACATTAGAGACAAAACCCTAGATAATTTTAGCATAGATTAGCATAGATTAGTGTAGATTAGTCCTTAGATTATCGTTAATCTTAGATTAGTACTTGTAATTTGGGAATTCTTCAAGATCTTCACCAAGCTTGACAAACTTGGATGTTTGTTTTGGGTTCTTCCATTTATGCAAGTTTCTTTCTTCCTTTCTTCTCTAGTATGGTATAATCTCCTCTTCCTTCTTCTTAATCTTGTTTTTATCATTCAAGTTTGATTCTTTAGTTCTTGTTTAGTGTTTTGTTCATTGTTAGATTAGTTTCTTCATGTTTATTTTGATTGTTGTTTTGATTCCTCTTGTTAGTGTTAATTCTAGATTAGATATGTTAGAGTAGTGTTCTTGCTAGGGTTAGTAAGGTGATTAGGGTGTTAATTGGATGATTAAGGGATTGTTGGAGATGTTGGTGGAAGATTTGGGTTTCCTCTTATATGATGCACATCACATGTTTGTTGAAATGCTTGATTGACTAAGTATGTACGAATGTTTCCTTTGATAGTTCTCTTGCTTTAGACCTAGTTTAGCCTTAGTCTCCCCCTCCTTAGAATAGATTGTCTCGAACATAGTCTTAGACCCGAGCATACCTTAGTCCGACCTCCCGTCCCTGTGGATTCGACCCGACTTACCCTAGCTACCTACTAGGTATAGCCGATTTTGTTTGACGGTTGGGATTCACGACAAATCCCACCCATCAAATTGGCGACGTTGCCAGGGACGGCGTAGTTTAGACTTTTGTGTGCTTAGTTTTGGACTTTGTTCTTGATTTTTGTGTTCTCTTCTCCTTGTGTATCTCAGTTTCTCTTCTTGTGTTACTCTCTCTTCCTAGTGCCTCAAAAGCACTAGGATACTAACGTTTGCTCAAGTGCTTCTAGCTCATCCTAGGTACCAAAGAGACGTTATGGACATGGCTTGTCCAAGCTACCATCAATCATCACGGGACAAATTTGGGGCGAATTACCAAAACCCACAACTTTACCAACAATATCAACCTCATCAACAATCTTATGAACCCTCTTCTTATGGTTACCAAGAAAGTTGTCAAGGATCGTTCCCACATCCTAACAACTACCAAACACCCTCACATAACCCACAACCAAATATCCTTGAGACTTGTCAAATGTTGGCCCAAACACAAGGGAGCCAACATGAGATGATGATGCTATTGCAAAAGGGTCAACAATTGTTGTTGACTCAAATACAAGGGGTTAGGGAGGAGTTCAAGGCCCAAATGGAGGTGCAAGATGCTCGCATAAATGCACTCATGGCTCATATCACGATGTCGGCCACTCGAGCTCCACAACATGTTGAGGAAGGTTCATTTGGGCAAGAAGGTCGGGTGCCTCCACAAGTAAGTCAACCCGATTGTGAAGCTACAAATGAAGAAGAGGAGGTCGATCAAGAGACCATTGTTGAGTGTTGTTTGGGCGGTGAAGATAGGGGAAGAATAGAGGATGTTGAGGCTTCAAGGGCCCACAATGAGGAGGGAGTTGAGCATGATTATCAAGATAGCTCTTGGGGAGCCAATGTATTGGCTATAAAGTTGGATTTGTTTGATTTTCTTCGTGATGAACCGGGTGTTGACAATCCAAACCCAAGTGAAGAGATGACCCCTCTAGGCCATATTGACAAGGTGAGTGAAAAGGAGCGCAATACTTGGGAAAAAAGAAGTAGATGCCTTGGAACTTGCTTTGTATGGGAATTTGGAGGATCCTAAACCCTCCAATGAAGAAAACTTGATGCTTTCTCCTCCTCTACCGCACTCGATGTCTAGCCCTTTGTCTTGTGAGACGGTTGGTGAAGAGGATCCTTGTCGGGCGGTGGAAAAGAGTTCCACTCTCGACCCCGTAGAAGAAGCGACACCTCTAGGGTGTGATCTCCCACATCATGATACCGAGCACGACTCTAGACCACTATACCTACCGGATGGTCATAAGAGTCGTAGCTATGTTGGTTCCGAAGGCCCGGAAGATCACGAGAACCCCGAGCATATTGAAGACGATCGCTTCTTCCCTCCGACTTGGAAACTCTTGGGAGTGGCTAGGCTCGGCCATGTGAGCTTAATTGAAGATGTTGCTAGGGCATTTGACTTACTCCTTCGAGCTCTTGATGGCTATGGAGGCGTTGTTGGTGAGAGTAATTAGTGTAAATATATTTTCCCTTTCTTTTGTGCTTGTATTTGTGTTTATGTTTGTATAGTTTGGTTTCTAGGGTTGTTAGTTTTTGTGAAATTCTTGTTTATTTGGATTTTTGATGAGCGATGTGAGGGAAGGAATTTGATGTTGTATTTGAGTTCATTGTGATAGGTGTGAAGGAAAGGTGATTCCTAGAGGAGAGTAGATAATGATAGAGCATGGATCGTGAGTTTGGAAGTCGGTTTTTGAAGCTTCGGTGAAGTTTTTGGGGTTTTGGAGGTCAAGAAGACCCATCCCGGGCGGGAAGGGAGCTTCCCGACCGGGAAGGATGTGCCATCCCGACCGGGAAGAAGCCGTCCCGATCGGGATGGAGGTGCAGAAATTGGAGCTTACTGGAGTGCCGTCCCGACCGGGAAGGTGGCTTCCCGACCAGGACGAGTGTGTCTTCCCGATCGGGACCATCCATCCCGACCGGGATGGTCTCTTTTCTCCTCTTTTGGCCACTCCTTTGATATTTGAGCCCACCCATCCATTGTATACCCCCACCCAACCTCCCTACCCATCCTTGCTCATGTCATATGACCCTTACACTTCATTTACATACCCTCACCTCGTTTCTCTTCCCTTTACACCGAGTTTCACATCGAATCCCACACCCCTCACACCATTACTACCTTAACCATGCGTACTTTTTGAGTTTGAAGAGGAATAGAAATGATGAAGACTAGTTATGTGCTTTCATTGATCATCGAGACGATGGAGCGAGTGAGTTGCCAACCATTCGGTATGGCAGCTATCCTTTCTTTTTCGTTTTTTATAGCTTATCTCCCTTTGCAGGTTCCTCTTCCCATTATTTTGTGTCATGGTGGCCTTCGAGACCTTGGTTTATGGTTGCTCCCGACTCTCGATGATGTGACTACATCGAAAGTCATTTCAAAATCCAAATTTTTCAAGTTTTTCACCCTTTTTTGTTGGATTTAGTCGGATTTAGGCGGAATCCGGGCTAGGTGACTTGATTACACCTAGCCCTCCCCTCCCATTTCCTTTTATTTCCTTCTTTTTATTTTCTTCCCCCATCCATACCTTTTTCTCGTCTCGGCCCATGGTGACTTGACTACACCCCGGCCGGACACCTTCTACCTTTTCTTCATCTTTATTTTTGATTTTTAGCTTTATTTTCGTAGTTTCTTTTTCTTTCTTTTGTCTCTCCGCACCCTACGATCGAGCATGAAGACATGGCTCGATTTAAGTGTGGGGGAGCGATATTCTAGCATTGTTTAGTTTATTTTCGTAGTTTTCCCGAAAAAATCTTAAAAACCCTAAAAATTTGAAAATTTTCACAAAAATCAAAAAGATTTTCCTTTTGTGTGTTTTCCTTTTGTGTCTTTGTGTCGTGTATTTGTTTTGTTTTGTTGTGTTTGCCCTCTTTTCCTTATAGGTTGCTAAAATTGCCGCTAATTTTGGAGAGCTTTCATGACCTCCGGTAACATCTCTTCACCCCTTTTTCCTCTTTGTTCCTTGTGGAGTTTGGAGGATTTGTGTGTTGTGGTGTGCTCGGGTGGAGCTTTGTAAAGTTCGAGGTTGATTTGGAGACTTGTTTGGAAGATCGGGGTGGTGTTTGTGTTTTATTTTATGTTCGTTTTGTTTTGTTTTGTTTTGTTGCTTTTGCTTCTTTTATTTTCGTTCGTTTTCGTCGTATCTTTGTTTTGTGTTTTGTTGTGTCTTGTGTGTGTAAAACGTTTTCGAAAAACCGGTTTAGAGGCTAGTGTGCAAGTGTTTACTTTCCCTTCCTAGTAGTGTAAATCGAGTCTTGGACTTTAATCTAGTAGAATGACCCTAAATCAATGATTTCGTTGGTCCTTTACCTTGAGTCCACCTAGCTTACTAGGTATTTACTACGGGATTTGCATTTTGACTATTATGACCACCCACGGTGTGAAAAGGCCTTGGTTACCGAGTCTCGTCCCTTAGGTGACCGTGTTTAGGATCGTTTGATTAGTCCAAGTTCCCCCCTTTTTGTGAGTATGAAGGGAAGACGTCGTCCCGACATACCCATTCACCTACCTCCTACACATACCCACACAAATAAAATGCAATTTGTTGATCTCTCTTTCTTATTACTAAGGAGTGCCAAAAAGCCGAATCAAGCCAAAAAGGGCTAAGAAAAGAAAAAAAGAAAGAAAAAGAAAGAAAGAAAAGAATGAAGAAAAAGAAAAGGCACAAAAGCCAAAAAGAAAATAGAAAAGAAGAAAAATAATGGCATGGCAAAACAAAGAAAAAAATGCAAAAGAAAGGAGAAAATGCCAAAAGAAAACCCGATTCACAAAAATAACCCCTACCTCTCAAAATAAGCCTTTTTCCGACTTTTGCCGTGAAGAGCCTACCAAAGGACCGAGTCCCGAGGAAGGATGATAGCGGCATTAGTCGGTCTTCCCTCATTTTGCATATTTCCACCTTTTTACTTGGACTAGTTAGGCGGTTTTAGACACGGGACGACCCTCTTGGCTCACGCTAAAGGGGACGTGGTCTCACTTACCTACAGTGTCGACTAACACCGTGGTTCTTCACTTTTCCACTCCGCCGATCGTCCCGTAGTACGTTTTTAGAAAGTTAGGAGGACCTAGGTTAGTTACCAACGTTTTTGTTGCTTTATCGTCATACTATTAGGGTTTAGTTCACCTTGGTTTGTATTGCTAGCTTGGGAACGTTGTTACTTACCTCGAGTCCTAAACCGGTGTTTCATTCACCGCTTTTAGAGGGAAGCGGTATTTCTTTTGTTTTGAGTGCAACCGTCTATGTGTTTGTTTGTGTGTTTGTTTGTTTATGTGTTTTGTGTCCGGATGTATCCACAGTTTTGTCGCAAGACCCAACTTTCCTTGCGGAGTGCACTTGTCCTCTAAGTGCACTCGCGTGAGTTGAAGGGGCATAGGGTGCGCTAATACCCATTCGGCTAGTATAGTAGTTAGTTTGTGCTTACTCGAGGGCGAGTTAGTTTGGAGCCAACGAAACTAAGGAACGATGACTCGATGCCTTGGAGTCGACCCCGAGACCTTGGGACCCAATCCCGAGCCTCCGAGACCCGATCCCGAGTCCCGAAAATCGGTGAGAAGCCCATGAGAAGCAAGGAGGGACCAAAAAGTTCATATTGGAGGCCTACAAGGCTCATCCCGGACGGGTATGGCCTCATCCCGTCCAGGATGAAGGAGCAATTGAAGGAGCTGCTGTCTGTGGCTCGTCCCGATCGGGAAGGCGGCGTCCCGACCGGGACCGACCTCGTCCCGACCGGGACCACCCCGTCTCGGCCGGGACAGGCCACTGCTACTCCGCTTTGTTTCTTTTCTTCTCCCTTTCATTTGTAACCCTATATATACTCTTCCCTTGTTATGTTAAGCTTAAGTTAGACATTAGAGACAAAACCCTAGATAATTTTAGCATAGATTAGCATAGATTAGTGTAGATTAGTCCTTAGATTATCGTTAATCTTAGATTAGTACTTGTAATTTGGGAATTCTTCAAGATCTTCACCAAGCTTGACAAACTTGGATGTTTGTTTTGGGTTCTTCCATTTATGCAAGTTTCTTTCTTCCTTTCTTCTCTAGTATGGTATAATCTCCTCTTCCTTCTTCTTAATCTTGTTTTTATCATTCAAGTTTGATTCTTTAGTTCTTGTTTAGTGTTTTGTTCATTGTTAGATTAGTTTCTTCATGTTTATTTTGATTGTTGTTTTGATTCCTCTTGTTAGAGTTAATTCTAGATTAGATATGTTAGAGTAGTGTTCTTGCTAGGGTTAGTAAGGTGATTAGGGTGTTAATTGGATGATTAAGGGATTGTTGGAGATGTTGGTGGAAGATTTGGGTTTCCTCTTATATGATGCACATCACATGTTTGTTGAAATGCTTGATTGACTAAGTATGTACGAATGCTTGTTTTTCTTGCTTCTCTTTTGTGGGTAATAGTTGTTTGTGGGTTCGGTCCCCTCATTAAGTTGCGAGAGCCCGGTGAGGACGACCCCTAGGTCGGTCTAAGTTGCGAGAGCCCGGATTCGACCTAGGCCTATAGCGTGCTAGTAACCCCGATTGTGTTGTGTATCGCCGAGTTGGGTTTTAGGTGGAACCTCTAGGTGAGTCTAAGTTGCGAGAGCCCGGGCATCACCTAGATTACCCTACTACCTCCTTCACCTCTAGTTCTCCTTCGACCATTCTGTTACCTCTTTGACCCCGACCTAATCCTAGCCCGTTTCCTTTGATAGTTCTCTTGCTTTAGACCTAGTTTAGCCTTAGTCTCCCCCTCCTTAGAATAGATTGTCTCGAACATAGTCCTAGACCCGAGCATACCTTAGTCCGACCTCCCGTCCCTGTGGATTCGACCCGACTTACCCTAGCTACCCACTAGGTATAGCCGGTTTTGTTTGACGGTTGGGATTCACGACAAATCCCACCCATCATATAGAGTCGGAATCGCTCCAACTTTTCCAAATCGGTCTCGGGAACCTGAAACGAACTAAAGGAAGCATAAGAAACCCATAAATCGCACCCAAGGAGCGATTCCACAAGGAAATGGGACCAAAACATAGTGAAAAAGACACTAGAAACTACACTTATCAACTCCCCCACACTTAACCCTTACTCGCCCTCGAGTAAGCACATACTAACTACTATACTAGCCGAATGGGTATTAGCGCACCCTACGCCATTTCAACTCACGCGAATGCACTTTGAGGAAAAGTGCACCCCGCAAGGCAAGTGGGGTCTTGCGACAAAACCGTGGATGCAACCGGACACAAAACACACAAACAAACACATAATCGGTTGCACCCAAAAAGAAAAGAAATACCGCTTCCCTCAAAAAGCGGTGAAAGAAGCACCGGTTTAGGACTTGAGGTAAGTGATAACGTTCCCAAGCTAGCGTTACAAACCAAGGTGGACTAAACCCTAATAGTATGACGATAAAGCAACAAAAACGTTGGTAACTTACCTAGGTCCTCCTAACTTTCTAAAAACGTACTACGGGACGATCGGCGGAGTGGAAAAGTGAAGAACCACGGTGTTAGTCGACACTGTAGGTAAGTGAGACCCCGCCCCCTTTAGCGTGAGCCAAGAGGGTCGTCCCGTGTCCAAAACCGCCTAACTAGTCCAAGTAAAAAGGTGGAAAACATGCAAAATGAGGGAAGACCGACTAATGTCGCTATCATCCTTCCTCGGGACTCGGTCCTGTGGTAGGCTCTTCACGGCAAAAGTCGGAAAAAGACTTATTTTTGTGGGGATTTATTTTTGTGAGACGGGTTTTCTTTTGGCATTTTCTTTCTTTTCGACGTTTTGATTTGTTTGTTGCCATGCCATTTTCTTTTTTTCTTCTTTTCTATTTTCTTTTGGCTTTTGTGCCTTTTCTTTTTCTTCATTCTTTTCTCTCTTTCATTTTTTTTTCTTTTCTTTTCTTTGCCCTTTTGGCAAGATTTGGCATTTTTGGCATTTCCTTGTGTAACAAGAAAGAGAGAATTCATCAAATTGCAATTTATTGTGTGGATATGTGTGGGAGGTAGGTAAATGGGTAAGTCGGGGGTCGCGATTTCCCTTCAAACCCACAAAAAGGGGGAAACTTGGACTAATCGAACGATCCTAAACATGGTCACCTAAGGGACGAGACTCGGTAACCAAGGCCTTTTCACACCGTGGGTGGTCATAATGGTCAAAGTGCAAATCCCATAGTAAATCCCTAGTAAGCTAGGTGGACTCAAGGTAAAGGACCAATGAATTCATTGATTTAGGGTCATTCTACTAGACTAAAGTCCAAGACTCGATTTACATTACTAGAAAGGGAAAATAAACACTCGCACACTAGCCTCTAAACCGGGTTTTCGAAAACGGTTTACACACAAGACACACAACACAACACAAAACAAAGACACGACGAAAATGAAAGAGAAAGAGACAAGAGACAACAAAACGAAACGAAATAAAATAAACACATAAACAACATAAACACCACCCCAATATTCCATACAAGTCACCAAATCAACCTCAAACTTTACAAAGCTCCACCCGAGCACACCACAACACACAAATCCTCCAAACTCCACAAGGAACAAAGAGGAAAAAGGGGTGAAGAGATGTTACCGGAAGTCTTGAAAGCTCTCCAAAGCTATCGGTGATTAAGCAACCTATAAGGAAAAAGGGAGGCAAAACACGCACACAAAACAAATACACGACACAAGGACATAAAAGGAAAACACTCAAAAGAAAATATTTTTGATTTTTTTTGAAATTTTTTTCAAATTTTTAGGTTTTTTGAAGATTTTTCGAAAAAGGGAAAAATAAAACTAACTACGATAGAATATCGCTCCTCCACACTTAAACCGAGCAATGTCCTCATATGCTCAATCGTAGTGTGCGGAGAGACAAAAGAAAAGGAAAAGAAACTACGAAAATAAGGCTAAAAATCAAAGAATAAGGTGAAGAAAACGGTAGAAGGTGTCCGGCCAGGGTGTAGTCAAGTCACCATGGGCCGAGACGAGAAAAGATATGGAAGGGGGAAGAAATAAAAAGAAGGAAACAAAAGGAAATGGGAGGGGAGGGCTAGGTGTAATCAAGTCACCTAGCCCGGATTCTGTCCAAATCCGACTAACTCCTAAAAAGGGGTGAAAATCTTGTAAAATTGGATTAAACAATTGACTCTCGACGCAATCACGTCATCGGGAGTCGGGAGCAACCATACTATGGCCTCGAAGGCCACTAAGATACCGTGACTCAAGGGGAAGGGGGGGTAAACAAGAGAAAACAAGCGACAAAAGACGGAAAAGTAAGGGAAGTTGCTTTACCAACATGTTAGCAACTCACGAACTCCATCATCCTCAATGATCATTAAAGGTACGGGGCTTGTCTTCTTGGATGCCATCTCGCTTCACACTTGAAAAGAACTCACGGTAGAGGTAGTAATGGTAGGGGGTGGGATTTGATGTGAGAGTCGGTGTAAAGTGGATAGGAAATGGAGTGAGGGCATGGCAATGAAGTATAAGGGGCATATGATAAGGCTAGGATAGCTAGGGAGGTTGGGAGGGGGCATAAAACGGTTGGGTGGAGTCAATTGTCGAAGAAGAAACACAAAGGGGGAGTAGAGGACCATCCCGGTCGGGATGGTTGGTCCCGGTCGGGTTACCTCACTCGTCCCGTTCGGGACGCCCTCATCCCGGTCAGGACGGACCCACAGCATGCTCGAAATTTATTACACCCATCCTGATCGGGATGGCACCCTTCCCGGTCGGGATGCCTTACCCTTCCCGGTCGGGACGCCTCATCCCGGTCGGGATGGGCTTTCTTCAACTTCCACAATCCCAAAAGCTTGCTCCAAGCTTCAAAAACCCGATCCTCGTGCTTACTACCCAAGCTCTATCATAGCCAATCTTTTCTAGGAATCATCCTCACTTCATACCTATCAAATAAACTCAAACTCAACATCAAACTCTCTCCCTCACATCTCTCATCGATAATCCAAAATTACAAGAATTTACCAAAAAAATCCAAGAGAACTACAATGAAAAGATATATACAATGAGACGGTTCTTGTGGAACTCCGTCAAACCAAGGTGGTGTAATCCTCATTCTTTTTCAACACTACTACGACTGGTTCCATCTCCATCAAGGGCACGGAGGAACAAGTCAAAGGCCCTAGCAAAGTCTTCAATCAAGCTCGATATATAACCGACCACATACCAAGGCTCTTCATGGCCTTGCCTTGACGTTCCCGGGGCATCCCGATCTTCCAAGTTCAACGGCTTGAACTTGTACTTTTGGTCTTTGGGGATATACCCAAACGTCCACCGGTCTTCATGTGGCCCCAAGGGAGGCTCATCCTTCTCCTTGCTTTTCAACTTGTCATCAAGCCCATGATTTGGGCACTCATCTTCCTCCAAATCGGAGTCATCATCCTCAAGTACATAAGAGTACTTCTTCAAGCTTTGTCCCTGTTCATCCCCTAGATTGATGTCTTTCTTGGCTTGGATCATATTGCATGATTCATCCTTAGTAGGCGAAGTGTTGCCTTGGAGGTCGAACACTATCTTTTCCTCGCCTAACTCAAATGTGATCCTACCGTTCTTCACATCACTCATGGCACCCGCGGTGTGTAGAAATGGGCGCCCAAGGATAATGGGAGTGTTGGCATCCTCCGGCATGTCGAGCACAATGAAGTCGACCGGAATGAAGAATTTTCCGACTCGTACCGGCACATCCTCTAGCATTCCCAATGGTCGGTTAAGAGATTTATCGGCCATTTGGAGTGTAATGGACGTACATTTCAACTCCTTCATCCCGAGTCGGTAACAAATAGAGTAGGGAATGATGCTCACACTCGCACCCAAGTGACATAATGCATTCTTGATCATGAAATTGCCTATGGTGCAAGGGATCGAAAAACTACCCGGGTCCTTCAACTTCGGAAGCGTGGAACCTTGAATAAGCTCGCTCACTACCCTCGTGAATGCTACCGTCTCTTCCTTGTCGATGGACCTCTTCCTAGCTAGGATTTCCCGCATGAATTTTCCATATGCCGGGATTTGGGTAAGTAGTTCGGTAAACGGGACACTAACATCCAATTTCTTCACAATGTTAAGGAACTTGTCATACTGAGTATCCTCCTTGGTCTTCATTTGCCTTGATGGGAAAGGCAACTTGATTTGGTACTTGTTTTGCTCAATAGGGGTAGACTCTTCAAATGACACTTCCCTTTTTCCCTTGTCTTTCTTTTGAAGTGGGGGAGAGTGGTCTTCTTGGGGTTTTTCAACTTCCCATAAAACTTGTTCCTCCATTGGATTATCAAAGCTTGGTTCTCCTTGAGTTGGAGATGCCACTTCCATTGTCGGTTCTTGCATTGGCTCTTGCTCACTAGGATATGGAGGGGGGTCATAGGATGTACCTCTCCTTGTGGTGATAGCATTCACATGCTCAAAATTTGGAGTTACACCTTGAGAAGCTAGTTGCCCCTTTTGCCTTGAGGAGCTCCCCGAAGCGAGTTGAGATACTTGAGTCTCAAGTATCTTCATACGGGTATCTCTCATCGCGTTTTCCCCTTGAATATAAGCAAAGAGCTCTTGATGATTTCTTGACATCTCCATTTGATTTTTATGCAACTCTTGAGTACTCTTTTGTACATCCGTCATAGTCTTTTGAATGTCGAAATCTCGAGGTGGAGATGACGGATTATGCGGAGTATCGGTAAGGGCTAATGGAGTACTATAGTCATGAATAGGAGACCGGCTCCTTGGCTTTCTTTGTTGATGTTGACCTTGAGTCGTTTGTTGACGGTTCCCTTGGAACCCTTGAGAATTACCTTGTTGTTGAAGATGGTTCCCTTGGAACCCATGAAAGTTTCCTTGATGATGGCCTTGATTGTTGCCATGGTTGTGGTTTTGATACCCTTGAAAATTTTGGTTTCCTTGGAAACCACCTTGATTGAAGTTCCCTTGTTGGAACCCTTGATTGTTGTTGTGGAAGGTACCTTGGTTATTTTGCTTGAAGTTGTTGAAGGGTCTTGGATTACCCGCATAACTTGGTAACCTTGGTTGTTGTCCCTTAAAGGAGGTGGAACATAGGGACGATGTTGTTGTTGATGTTGAAGTGCTTGTTGTTGAGGGACTTGATTGGAAGCTTGGTATTGGTTAGAGTAGGAGGCACCTTTCTTGAACGCTTGAAAGGCGTTCACTTGCTCAATACTTCCTCTACAATTCATAGGATCATGACCAACGATTCCACAAGTATCACACATCCCAAAATAAGGCAAAGGAGGTGCAAACTCCAATGCATTCACTTCTTGAATCGGTTGATGGTGGGAGGAACTAGTGCCTTGGACTTGGTTGAGGTGGCTTTGGAGCTTCTTGTCAATAGTCTCCATGTGTGTTTTCATTTGAGCTCCAAGATCGATGCTCAATTGTGTAATGGCATCAATCTCATGCCTACCTCCCCGATTTGCCTTCCTAGGCCTAGAGTATTGCGAATTATGCACCGCCATCTCCTCGATTCTCGCCCAAGTTTGGTCGTCATCGACCTCGGTGAACCTACCATTTGAGCCCATGTTAAGAATAGCTCTCGAGTCCTCATAAAGACCATTCCAAAATTGTTGCACCAAGAACCATTGTGAGAGTCCATGATGAGGGCACGATCTTACCAAAGACTTGAACCGCTCCCAAGCTTCATATAGGCTCTCCTCATCCCTTTGTTGGAACCCGGTGATGGAGGCCCTAAGCAAATTCGTCTTTTCCGGAGGGTAAAACTTTTGGTAGAACGCCAAGGCAAGCTTTTTCCAAGTATCGATCTCCATGGTTGCCCTATCGAGACTCTTGATCCATTGCTTCGCTTTTCCAATAAGAGAAAACGGGAAAAGTACCCAACGAATTTGATCTTGAGTAACCCCGGTTTGAGATATAGCGTCACAATAATCGGAGAAGGTCTCCATGTGTTGGTGCGGGTCTTCGGTGGGCAAACCACTAAATGGGCTCCTCTCCACAAGTTGGATAAATTGGGTCTTTGCCACAAAATTCCCGATGTAGGCTTCCGGTAATGCACTCGGTCCCGACAAGACATCTTCCGTGAAAGTGGAGTGAGAGGAGAACTTCGGCATGATTGGATATAAGGGAGAAGATGGTGGTGTAGACGGTGTTGATGTAGATGAAGAGGGGGAACTAGGAGAAGAATTACCGAAGGGAATGATGAAGGTCCCTCCGGCCGTCTCTCGAGGTGACTCGCTAAAGTCGGCTCCTTGGGCTTGCCCTTGATGAGTATTGCTTGCACTTGGTTGAGAGATCCTAACCCGATTAATCGTCCGTTGGCGAAAGGCTCGAAAGAGTCTCTCCGGCTCTGGATTAAAGAGATAGAAGTCGCCTCCCCTCCTAGGCATACACTACACACTAGAACAAACGTGAGAACACCTAGTGCTTTATGGGCACTAGGCAACGACAATAGACAAGCACAACTAGAGACAAAGAGAAGAGAAAGCTAAGAAAATAAGAGAAACTAGAAAATATTCACAAGAGAAGGTAGAAGGGCACAAAGAAGGGTAACTAAGTCTAGAAATAAGCAAACTAAGTCTAAACAATGCACCGTCCCCGGCAACGGCGCCAAATTGATGGTAGGATTTGCCGTGGGTCCTAACCGTCAATAATAAACCGACTATTCCTAGTGGGTAGCTAGGGCAAGTAGGGTCGATATCCACGGGGACGGTAGAGTAAGGTCTAGACTAGGTCCACTAAAAACTAGGCTAAGTCACACAAACGAACACAAAGAAAGCGATAAATGGAAAACTATGATGGGAGAAGTATGACTAAGCTAATGATGAACTAGGCTAAAACAATACTCAACCATGCTAATGATCGAACTAACAAATAAACTAGAGTAAACAATGACTAACTAAGAGGATGAACTCAAATACGGAGAAAAGTGGGGTAGGTCGGGTTCATAGGAGTAGAAGGGTAATTGGGGTGATCAAGGGTAATGGGTGTCTCCTAGTTGCTAGGGTCGGTCCGGGCTCTCGCAACTTAAACCGATGCCAAGGTGGGTCCGGGCTCTCGCAACTTAGACCCTAGTCCGCGCTCTCGCGACTAAACTATTCTCAACATTTCCACATATTATACAATCAATGAGAAGATGAGCACAAGTATGGGAAGCATGGCCACTACAACTCATACAAGCATATCAACAAACACATAGAGTGCCCACAATGTGACTAACAACAAAGATTCACCCTTTTCCCTTAATCAACCCTAATCCTCCATAATATACCCCTAATCCCCCTACTAACCCCACAAGATTACTACTCACTCATTATCATGAACAAACTAACAACAATAAGAGAAAACAACATGAGTATCCAAACATCCAAACATCCATAATGAACAATAACAATAACTATATGAAAAGATTCAAACAAGATTAAATAAACAAGATTAAGAGTAGGGATGATTATACAAACACTAAGAAGATGAAAAGATGCAATCTTGTATAAATGAGAACCCAAATAGAATCCCAAGGTTGTCAAGCTTGGAACAATCTTCAAGAACTTCTTAATACAAGAACTAATTACAATAGATTAACTAAAGATTAACTAAGATTAAAGGAAGATTAAAACTAATGAGTGAAAGTAAATCTAGGGTTTTAGGGTTGTAGAGAGGCTTAAGGAATGCTAAACTATGATAAGATATGTTACTAATACAAGAAGGGAGTATATATATGGGTACAAGAATGAAGGAGAAGAAACTAAAGAAGTCGCGCAGCCCCTGTAGCGTTCCGACCGGGACGGGATCATCCCGATCGGGACGGCCCTGTCATCCCGACCGGGACGGGTTGGTCCCGATCGGGATGGGCTCACAGTGGCCCTCTTCAGAGCGCACCTCATCCCGAACGGGATGAGGCCATCCCGAACGGGATGAGGCCATCCCGAACGGGATGAGGCCATCCCGAACGGGATGAGGCCATCCCGAACGGGATGAGGCCATCCCGAACAGGATGAGGCCATCCCGAACGGGATGGGTCTTGTAGGCCTACCTTAAGAGCTCTTTGGTCCTTCCTTGCCTCTCATGGGTTTCTCGCCGATTCTCGGGACTCGGGATCGGGTCTCGGAGGCTCGGGATTGGGTCCCAAGGTCTCGGGGTCGATTCCAAGGCATCGAGTCATCGTTCCTTTACTCCGTTGGCTCCAAAATGTGTATGTATAGAGTCGGAATCGCTCCAACTCTTCCAAATCGGTCTCGAGAACCTGAAACGAACTAAAGGAAGCATAAGAAACCCATAAATCGCTCCCAAGGAGCGATTCCACAAGGAAATGGGACCAAAACATAGTGAAAAAGACACTACAAACTACACTTATCAGACTCCTAAGTCGGCTGCGGCTTGTAGCCTATGGATGCATGCTTCATACTCTGCGGCATTAATGGTAACGTCGAAGTCCAACTTGATAGATACGGGAGTGTGTTCTCCTTTTGGTGAGATTAGGAGAATTCCGACTCCAAATCCTCAAAAATTGGATGCCTTGTCGAAGTATAAATCCCACGTTTCGGTGTCAGTATGGAAAATATCTTCGTCTGGGAAGGACCAAGTGTCGGTGTGTCCTTCTTCGGCTATGGGACTGTCGGCTAGAAACTCGGCTACTACCCGACCTTTAATATCTTTTAATGGTACGAACTTTAGGTCGAACTCGGCTAACATTAGAGTCCGTCTAGATATCCTGCCATTGAGGATGGGCTTTTCAAAGAGGTACTTGATTGGATCCATTCTAGATAACACCTACACCTCGTAGCTGAGCATGTAATGTCGAAGCTTCTTAGTGGCCCAGACCAAAGCTAGACACGTCTTTTCGAGCATGGTATATTTGCACTCATATTGTAAAAACTTTTTGCTGATGTTGTAGATAGCCCGTTCTTCGGAATTGACCGTCTGAGCTAGCATAGCCCCCACGGCTGTCTCAGTCGTCGTTAGGTATAACGACAAAGGCAAACCGGGTTGAGGTGGCATCAAAACTGGCGGTGCCGACAGGATTTCTTTGATTTTATCAAAGGCCGTTTGAGATTTGTCGTCCCACAGTATGCGTTCTCCTATCTTCAGCTTCTTGAAAATGGGCTCGCACACCATGGTTAGTTTTGAAATGATTCTGCTGATGTACTGGACTTTCCCGAGAAATCCCCTTATTTCTTTTTCGGTTTTAGGAGGTTGCATCTCGGTGATGGCCTTGATTTAAGCTGGGTCGACTTCGATGCCGCGTTGGCTAACGATATGGCCCAGTAATTAGCCAGATGTTACCCCAAAACTACACTTTTAAGGGTTTAATCTCATGTTGTATTTGCGTAGTCGGGTAAAGAACTTTCTCAGGGCGGTGATGTGACCGTCTCTGCTTTTAGATTTGACGATCATGTCGTCCACGTAAACTTCCACTTCTTTATGCATCATGTCGTGTAATAAAGTTGTGGCGGTTCGTTGATACGTGGCCCCGGCATTAATGAGACCAAATGGCATAACAGTATAGCAGTAAGTACCCCAAGGCGTAATGAAGGTGGTCTTATTCATATCTTCTTCTGCCATTTTTATCTGGTTATGCCCGGCATGCATACCCATCCATAAATGATAGAAGGGCATGGTCAGCCGTGTTATCCACCAATACATCGATGTGTGGCAACGGGAAATCGTCTTTCGAGCTCGCCTTGTTAAGATCCCGAAAATCTACGCAGACACGCACCTTACCGTCGTTTTTAGGAACCGGCACGATGTTTGCAACCCAGTCCTGATATTCGGACACTTGTATGAAGGCGGCTTTGAATTGTTTGCCAACTTCCTCCTTGACTTTAAGTGACCATTCGGGCCTCATTCGGCGAAGCTTTTGTTTAACCGGTTTGAACCCGTCCTTGATGGGTATATGGTGTTCGGCTATTTCCCGGTCTCTCCCTGGCATGTCCTTGTAGGACCATGCGAACACGTCTTTGAATTCTTGAAGGAGGCTCGTGAATTGTTGTCTCTCCTCAGGATCTAAGGATAAGCCTATCTTAAGTATTTGAGGCTCTAAGGTTGTTCCTACGTTAATGGACTCGGTTTCTTCGATTACCGGGTTGCGGGACTCCCTTTGCTCTAGTTGCTCGATCAGATGTGGAGGTAAGGGTACCTGTTCGTCGGGTTTCTCAATGTCATTGCACAAAACATTTTTGAAATTGAAAGCATTTTGAAAATGAGACAAGTCGTAAGCAAAACGGTTGTTATTATTGCTTGTAAATTTAGAAAATAGCTCGAAAAGAGCTGCCATCTGATCGCTAGTCAGTGGCGGGATAGGTAAGGTGCCCGGGACAGACCCCGAGGCACCAGGAATAGCTAAAGGGAGAGGGGGTGTAACACCCCTGATTTTTTATAAATTAAATTAATTTAAAATCATATTCGTATTTTTATTTTGTGTACGATTTAACTCGTAATTCTCAAAATAATTATAAATCGAATTTATCGTTTAATCGTTTCAAACTCCTAAAATTCTATTTGACTCGGAAACTCTTCTTATATTTAAAACATATTTTCATTTCTATTTCGATTCATTTTATACATTTAATTTAATTCTTATCGAAAATATATTTCGTCGATTTAAATTCTAAATTCTTTTATTTATTTATATTTAGGCTCGAATTTCTATTTTCGGCTCAAAGTTAATTTATTTTAAGTTTCGTCAAAACATTTATTACCTTTCCTCGAGAAATCAATTTAATACACTTCATCGAAAATTTATTATTTTATCGGGAAATATTATTTCATTGTCTAATTATTTATTTCTATAAGCTTCATTTTCGTTTCGAATAATTTATTTACACATTTTAATTTACGGTCCGATTATTTATTAATTTTATTAACTCGTTTTTGATTCAACTCGTGGGTTAGCCAACTTAGTTACGGAATTCGTTTCTCACCCAATTTATTTAACCAATCCGTATTCTTTTAACCCCTTGTTTTTTTCCATTATACGTTCACCCCCCTTTCCCATTTGTTTTTGTTGTAACATTCAGTCCACTTGTGTTTTGATACTTTCCCATTTGCCTTACTCCACCGCTTTACGTTCCCCTCTTCTTTTCACCTTCTTTTCTTATTATTGTACTGCCACCGCTTCACCATCTCGTCTCCCTTGCTTCCCCCTTTTTTCATTTTTTTTCTTCTTTCCCCTGATCTGATGCGCACCATTTTCCCCTCCGTTTTCTCTTCCATTCGCTGCTGCTGCAATCCTTCGCTGCTGCTGTTCGTGACTCTGTTGCCGCGTTTCGTCGCTTGAACTCGGTGAGCAATTTCTTCATCTCCTTCTGATTTTATCCTGTTGCTGCGTTCTGCCTTGCGTTTCCCGCTGTTGTTTGTCGTGTATTTTGCTGTTGTCGTTTTGTTTTCTTTCGTCCGTCGATTTTGATGCTACTGTCTTGTCATTCTCGCTGCTGCGTTCTGTTTTGATGTTGCTGTTGGGCGTGGGTTTTTGCTCCATTTCGGTCCGTCGTGTGTCGATGTTGATTCATGGTCGTAGTTCCTTTTCTTCCTTTTTCAATTAACGATTATTGCTGCTACTATTATTGGTGTGCTGTCCGTTTCTTCCTCTTGTTTTCCTCCCCTGAATCTTCTTCTTCATTTCCTCGTCCTTGCTTGTCGTCTTCCTTGTGTCTGCTGCTCCTTCTTTTTCTTTCTTCTTCTCCTTCTTCTTCTTCTTCTTCTTCTTCGTATTTGTTGCTGTTCGATGCTACTTGTTGATGTTGTGGTTGTCCTGTTTCGTTTGGTTCGCTGCTGCTGTATATGTCGTTACAGCTATTTTGATCCGATTTTTCGTGCTGCTGTTATTCCTCTTTCTTCGTTTATGCTGCTCGTTTAGTCCTCTTCGTCGTGTTCTGTACTGCTCGCCGCTATTCTTTGATTGCTGATGCTACTGTTGGTACAGGTGTTGTTATGCTTTCCGTTTTGCTGCTGTTTGTTGTCGTTTACTGTCCGCTTTCTATCAATTCGTCCTCACGACCCTGTTGCCATTTATTCTTCTTTTTCTTCTTCTTTCGTGTTGTCATTCGCGGCTGCTGTTGTTCGAATTTGTTTCAATTGTCTGCTTCCGCCAGTTCATCGGGTTTCGTTCTTTTCCTCGTTCTCTTCTTTCCCTCCTCCGTATTCTCATTATCCCGATCTCGTTTTTTTTTTTTTTTCGTTTCGTGAAGGCCTCGGAGTTTTATTGATTCGGCTTTCAAATTCTAAGGTTCGAGCTTGGTCTAATCAAGAAAGGACATGTTCGAGGTTGACTCCGATATCGACTTAAGGTAACTTTAGGACGTTACTCGATTTTATAACGTATGTTTGAGTAGTAGTATGGAGTAAATATTTTAACTTCGGTTTTCTAATTTTTTTTAGCTACGTATTATTTGCTAAAAGTTAATTTTAAATCGTATTTATAAATATTTTACAAGTTTTCGATATCGTTTTACAAATCGTTAGTAATTTGATTATTTACGATCGTTTATAATATTTTGTTGGTTATCGTAACACTAGTAACTAAATAATAACGATTTCATATTTTCTTCATATTTCGTTAATTTATAATTTCAACTCAAAATCGTATTTTTACTTCATAATTGAGATTTGTATACTTGTTCAATAAATTAATTTCGTTTTACGATTTATATTAATAAATGAGAAAATAGTCGATTTTGTTTTAAATATATTTTTAATCGAGACTATTTTCACTAATTATTTCTGATTGACTATTTTTATTAAAATCCGTATTATTTATTAATAAAAGCTATTTATTAAAAATAATTTGAAGTCTTTGTAACTCTCATTTTATTTATAAAACTCGTTGATTCAATTAATTTTGATATCGTTTTTCTTAAAACATCCCTTTTCTAAAATCTATAGTTTTAACTCGATTTCCTAATTATTTATATAATACTCTATATTGACTTATTATATTTTCTTTATGTTTTGAGTAACGAATTTAGAAATATAATAAAGTTACGATAACGACGATAATAATAAAATGTTAATTTCGTTAGAAATGCTATTTTTATACATTTCACTTATTTTAATAACTTACGTATTTTCTGTAAGACTTTCTATTTTAAGTAAGTTTCTAAAATTAGTAAGTTCCTATTTATAGAAAGTTTTCCTTTTTATATAAAATGTTTATTCTTTTTTTTTTCTTCATATTATTTATAATGATTATTTATTCTCAATATCGATAATGGCTTGTTTTGGGGTTATGGAATAAAGACAAGTGTGGGGTTAGAGTAATATAGTCTGGGATGTACATTTTTGCCATCAGCTATAAAGCCGATGTGCCTATTTGGGGCGCATTTGGTCGTTGAACTGGGCGCAGTTTCGCCCAGGAGAGTGTATGTTTTGACCTTAAGCTAGATATCGCATCGTGTTAGTCGCCGTCAGCTGGAGTAGACATATTTGTTGTCTAGGAGGGGTGTGCACTACTTAAACCAGGACCTCGCTGTACGCAGTCCTGTTATAGTTGAGTTGCCTAGTTAGAGACTGGATTCTGTTATGAGTTAAGTCTACAGTTCTCGAAGCTGGTTTCTAGTATTATCCTAGTGAAAGTCTAGCCTTGTGCACACTGATCGAATTTCCATAACGCCATTTTTGAATATTTATATTATCGATTGATTTTGACTTGCAGGTTGGCAAGTGCTTTAAGTTTGCTTAAAACTTATTTTCATTATATCGTTTTCAATGTTTTCTCTTTTTAAATATTTTGATATAATAATGCTATTATTTTTCCATATGATATAATATGGCTGGGAGAACGTCCGAGTTACTCCCCACTGACGTGGCTGTTATGTTTATAACATGACAGGTATTTGCTGATGGGTTTTGGGTGTGAGCTAGCGAGTAGCGTGATCCTACTCTTTCTTCATTCTTGTAATTTATGGATTTGTATAACCCGTTTGGAGAATATTCTATTTACCACTTTTGTAAAAAGTGGCCTTTGTATTGACTTACCATTTCTTTTAATAAGATATAGTTTGTCAGTGTGTTTTAATCCCAACTCTACAGTGTTTCCGCCACTGTATTGCATTAGAATATCTAGGGGATTACAGTTGGTATCAGAGCATTGCCGACGCTTACACCTGATTTTAGAAAAAATACTCGTAAATGATTTGAACATTGAAGAAATGTTAGTGAGAGATGGGTAGAAATCAAAGTAAGGACTTAACTGTTAGGTTTATATGTTCTTGTAACTCAATGATTAGCATTGAATATTTGTTGCTTTTATCTTAAAGAAAATGAATGAACAAGATGTTGATAGGATGCTGCTCCAGATCGGGACTAGACCTGCTTAGAACTCTCAACGCCTGCTGATTCGAGTGGACTACTTTGTGCTACAAGGAGGATACAATGGTGACCTTTCAGCTCAGATTTAGTTTGCTCAAGCTATAGGTTAGATGATCAAGAGTAGATTCCTGTTCCATGACGTTGCAGTAGATCTTGATGGAGCGACCCAAGACTTGCGTTCTCGTTCCTCTGCAAGAAGATGAAGTAATCCTTTTGTTTCCCTCGTGAACCTTAGAGATCCAAACTTTCCCTTCTCGTTTTAGGTCTTTATCATCTAGAATCATTGATTCTTTTCTTCCTGCTTCCGCCTTTTTCAATTCTTCACTTATAAATTCTCATCTTCATTCTTGAGATAATTCTTCGATTAATTCTTCTACTTTACCATTTTTTTTTCTCTTGAGATTCTTTGGTTAGACCGGATTCTGTCCCGGTGAACCCCATGGAAGGTTATAGGTGTTTGAGATTTAGTAAACCCTTGTTACCTGATTTGAGGATTGTGAGTCTACCCTATCTTCTAAGCAAGTGAGAAATTCTTGAGGAATGACTTGAATGGTATTAATTAATTAACGAAATTAGGTTGATACTTTAGACACTAAACCTTGGGTTATAGGTTACTTGGATTATTTTGGAGTACTTAGAGTTGAATATATTTTGGAGTAGTAAGAGTATATCATATTTGATGGATACCTACTACCCAACCTAGAACCGAACTAAGTGTAATTGATAATATTGCTTTGGGATTCTTACTTAATGCTTATTTAACGGATGTATCGTGAATATTTG
The DNA here is from genome assembly GCA_958450325.1 of Agrostemma githago. Taxonomy (NCBI): domain Eukaryota; kingdom Viridiplantae; phylum Streptophyta; class Magnoliopsida; order Caryophyllales; family Caryophyllaceae; genus Agrostemma; species Agrostemma githago. The sequence goes on from OY288256.1 coordinate 32,548,600, forward strand.
GGATCATAGAGTATCGTTTAAAATGTTAGCCTGAGTGTTGTGGTACCATTAAAGGTTTTCATTAATGTCGTTAGAAATTTTGGTTGACATAGATTACCGTGTTTCTTATGGATTTGATCGTTGATCATTGTTTAAGGTTGTAACCTATGAACTTTGGAATTGAGTGGTCTGCCTTGGATAAATTGTTGTTACCCTTGAAGAAGAGAGCTATCTTACACATCACGGTTTGTGGTGATGTTTTGAGGAATACTTTGATGTCAATCATCTTGATGGATTTATAGTTCAGAACCCTTAGACCGACGAGATAGTGGCTTCGTTGAGTTAATATTTTGGTGATTTCGCTGATACGATATGAAATTTGGTGGAATTCTCAGAAACCTTAGTCGAAAGACGTCTTTTGAAGATGCGAGTGTTCGCGCCATTACCTATAGGTTTGAGCGTGTTTGAGGATTCGTTGTACTTTTCCCAACTTTTGTACTTGTGGCGTCATAAATATGTTGGTGATCATTTTTGACGATTTCGTACCCGAGCCTTGTTAAATTGGTGGACTTCGTTTAGTGTTCATTACTCGAGAAATTTGGAGTATACTTCGAGTTCAAACTTTATAAACTTTGGGTTTAGGAGCCTTATCGGTTGCGAGTTTGGGTTTGGCTGATGACCGTATGAATTTTAATTGATGGGATTAGATTGTAAAACAATTGTGGAATAGTATCGTGTCGTTTGAACGATGGGATAGTCACGTAAGACATTTTTGGAGATTGTGACTGAGTAGTACCACCTAGCGCCTAATATTGGACTTAACGTATTTGGTGGAGATTAGGAACCCGTGTTGTGGGAGTCGTACTGGGAATCTCGAGATGGTTAACTTCTTCTGTAACTCCTTGAGAGCTCCGTTTGACTCTCAATTTCTTTCCTCCCCTAAGCTTTTCTTAAATCCTGCTACTTCTTCGGCCAATCCCTTTGACTTCTCTATCGAGTTTGAAAATTTCTGTTTCGATTTGTCGTTGACTCTGACTCTATTTATCCGTTTACGTTTTTTTTTTCGAACTTATGTTATTAAAAGTTTGACTAATTTAAAATTTGGGCTATCGTAAAATTTTAACATTTGAGATATAAATTTCAAAACTTCGTTTTCGTATTCGTTTTTGGTTGATAACATATATTTAGTCCTGTTTCAAAATGCCTTAATAATTTATTTTAAAGTATTTCAAAATTGTTTCAATTTTCAATTTTTAAGCGTGTTTAAATTTTTACAAAAATTTTCATAATCGCTAATATTTTGATTTCTATAAGATTATCATGTAAACGACTTAAAATTTTCGGAAAACTTCGTATGTCTAAATTTTTGTTTTATTGTCGATAGATTTTAAATCTGTTATTGAAAATGTTTGTCGACTGATTCGATTTTTATTTACTAACTACAAAATTTGATTTCTCAAATTTTTGTTTGGTTTTAAAACAAAATATTGTCAAGTTTCTTAATCAAAACGTTTTACCATTGCTTTGAAAATATTTGGGTACTCTCCCCTCGAGTTCGTTTACAAATATTATTTATCGTCATTATTTTATCGAATAATTTTTAACTTACGATTTTATTAATTAAATGATTTTAAACTTTGGGTAACCGAGCCAAACTTATCTTGAAATAATTTTTGTCTTCGATTTGTTCAAATGATATAACCTTATTTTCCATTATATTATTATGTTTTGTTAGTTTCGAGGACGAAACTTCTTTTAGTGGGGAAGATTGTAACACCCCTGATTTTTTATAAATTAAATTAATTTAAAATCATATTCGTATTTTTATTTTGTGTACGATTTAACTCGTAATTCTCAAAATAATTATAAATCGAATTTATCGTTTAATCGTTTCAAACTCCTAAAATTCTATTTGACTCGGAAACTCTTCTTATATTTAAAACATATTTTCATTTCTGTTTCGATTCATTTTATACATTTAATTTAATTCTTATCGAAAATATATTTCGACGATTTAAATTCTAAATTCTTTTATTTATTTATATTTAGACTCGAATTTCTATTTTTGGCTCAAAGTTAATTTATTTTAAGTTTCGTCAAAACATTTATTACCTTTCCTCAAGAAATCAATTTAATACACTTCATCGAAAATTTATTATTTTATCGGGAAATATTATTTCATTGTCTAATTATTTATTTCTATAAGCTTCATTTTCGTTTCGAATAATTTATTTACACATTTTAATTTACGGTCCGATTATTTATTAATTTTATTAACTCGTTTTTGATTCAACTCGTGGGTTAGCCAACTTAGTTACGGAATTCGTTTCTCACCCAATTTATTTAACCAATCCGTATTCTTTTAACCCCTTGTTTTTTTCCATTATACGTTCACCCCCCTTTCCCATTTGTTTTTGTTGTAACATTCAGTCCACTTGTGTTTTGATACTTTCCCATTTGCCTTACTCCACCGCTTTACGTTCCCCTCTTCTTTTCACCTTCTTTTCTTATTATTGTACTGCCACCGCTTCACCATCTCGTCTCCCTTGCTTCCCCCTTTTTTCATTTTTTTTTCTTCTTCTTTCCCCTGATCTGATGCGCACCATTTTCCCCTCCGTTTTCTCTTCCATTCGCTGCTGCTGCAATCCTTCGCTGCTGCTGTTCGTGACTCTGTTGCCGCGTTTCGTCGCTTGAACTCGGTGAGCAATTTCTTCATCTCCTTCTGATTTTATCCTGTTGCTGCGTTCTGCCTTGCGTTTCCCGCTGTTGTTTGTCGTGTATTTTGCTGTTGTCGTTTTGTTTTCTTTCGTCCGTCGATTTTGATGCTACTGTCTTGTCATTCTCGCTGCTGCGTTCTGTTTTGATGTTGCTGTTGGGCGTGGGTTTTTGCTCCATTTCGGTCCGTCGTGTGTCGATGTTGATTCATGGTCGTAGTTCCTTTTCTTCCTTTTTCAATTAACGATTATTGCTGCTACTATTATTGGTGTGCTGTCCGTTTCTTCCTCTTGTTTTCCTCCCCTGAATCTTCTTCTTCATTTCCTCGTCCTTGCTTGTCGTCTTCCTTGTGTCTGCTGCTCCTTCTTTTTCTTTCTTCTTCTCCTTCTTCTTCTTCTTCTTCTTCGTATTTGTTGCTGTTCGATGCTACTTGTTGATGTTGTGGTTGTCCTGTTTCGTTTGGTTCGCTGCTGCTGTATATGTCGTTACAGCTATTTTGATCCGATTTTTCGTGCTGCTGTTATTCCTCTTTCTTCGTTTATGCTGCTCGTTTAGTCCTCTTCGTCGTGTTCTGTACTGCTCGCCGCTATTCTTTGATTGCTGATGCTACTGTTGGTACAGGTGTTGTTATGCTTTCCGTTTTGCTGCTGTTTGTTGTCGTTTACTGTCCGCTTTCTATCAATTCGTCCTCACGACCCTGTTGCCATTTATTCTTCTTTTTCTTCTTCTTTCGTGTTGTCATTCGCGGCTGCTGTTGTTCGAATTTGTTTCAATTGTCTGCTTCCGCCAGTTCATCGGGTTTCGTTCTTTTCCTCGTTCTCTTCTTTCCCTCCTCCGTATTCTCATTATCCCGATCTCGTTTTTTTTTTTTTTTTTCGTTTCGTGAAGGCCTCGGAGTTTTATTGATTCGGCTTTCAAATTCTAAGGTTCGAGCTTGGTCTAATCAAGAAAGGACATGTTCGAGGTTGACTCCGATATCGACTTAAGGTAACTTTAGGACGTTACTCGATTTTATATCGTATGTTTGAGTAGTAGTATGGAGTAAATATTTTAACTTCGGTTTTCTAATTTTTTTTAGCTACGTATTATTTGCTAAAAGTTAATTTTAAATCGTATTTATAAATATTTTACAAGTTTTCGATATCGTTTTACAAATCGTTAGTAATTTGATTATTTACGATCGTTTATAATATTTTGTTGGTTATCGTAACACTAGTAACTAAATAATAACGATTTCATATTTTCTTCATATTTCGTTAATTTATAATTTCAACTCAAAATCGTATTTTTACTTCATAATTGAGATTTGTATACTTGTTCAATAAATTAATTTCGTTTTACGATTTATATTAATAAATGAGAAAATAGTCGATTTTGTTTTAAATATATTTTTAATCGAGACTATTTTCACTAATTATTTCTGATTGACTATTTTTATTAAAATCCGTATTATTTATTAATAAAAGCTATTTATTAAAAATAATTTGAAGTCTTTGTAACTCTCATTTTATTTATAAAACTCGTTGATTCAATTAATTTTGATATCGTTTTTCTTAAAACATCTCTTTTCTAAAATCTATAGTTTTAACTCGATTTCCTAATTATTTATATAATACTCTATATTGACTTATTATATTTTCTTTATGTTTTGAGTAACGAATTTAGAAATATAATAAAGTTACGATAACGACGATAATAATAAAATGTTAATTTCGTTAGAAATGCTATTTTTATACATTTCACTTATTTTAATAACTTACGTATTTTCTGTAAGACTTTCTATTTTAAGTAAGTTTCTAAAATTAGTAAGTTCCTATTTATAGAAAGTTTTCCTTTTTATATAAAATGTTTATTCTTTTTTTTTTCTTCATATTATTTATAATGATTATTTATTCTCAATATCGATAATGGCTTGTTTTGGGGTTATGGAATAAAGACAAGTGTGGGGTTAGAGTAATATAGTCTGGGATGTACATTTTTGCCATCAGCTATAAAGCCGATGTGCCTATTTGGGGCGCATTTGGTCGTTGAACTGGGCGCAGTTTCGCCCAGGAGAGTGTATGTTTTGACCTTAAGCTAGATATCGCATCGTGTTAGTCGCCGTCAGCTGGAGTAGACATATTTGTTGTCTAGGAGGGGTGTGCACTACTTAAACCAGGACCTCGCTGTACGCAGTCCTGTTATAGTTGAGTTGCCTAGTTAGAGACTGGATTCTGTTATGAGTTAAGTCTACAGTTCTCGAAGCTGGTTTCTAGTATTATCCTAGTGAAAGTCTAGCCTTGTGCACACTGATCGAATTTCCATAACGCCATTTTTGAATATTTATATTATCGATTGATTTTGACTTGCAGGTTGGCAAGTGCTTTAAGTTTGCTTAAAACTTATTTTCATTATATCGTTTTCAATGTTTTCTCTTTTTAAATATTTTGATATAATAATGCTATTATTTTTCCATATGATATAATATGGCTGGGAGAATGTCCGAGTTACTCCCCACTGACGTGGCTGTTATGTTTATAACATGACAGATATTTGCTGATGGGTTTTGGGTGTGAGCTAGCGAGTAGCGTGATCCTACTCTTTCTTCATTCTTGTAATTTATGGATTTGTATAACTCGTTTGGAGAATATTCTATTTAGCCCTTTTGTAAAAAGTGGCCTTTGTATTGACTTACCATTTCTTTTAATAAGATATAGTTTGTCAGTGTGTTTTAATCCCAACTCTACAGTGTTTCCGCCACTGTATTGCATTAGAATATCTAGGGGATTACAGGGGGAGTTACAGGAGTGACTCTAGCACCGGACTCACTAGACTCAACATCAGACTCTGACTCGGACTCCGACTCGGACTCAGACTCAGATTCGCGCATCTCTCCTTCTCCTGTGATTAGCTTGTAAGTCCTTCCCTGACTGTCAGTCCATTTGACAGTCTTTCTCCAGGCTCTGTTTCCCGTTTCGGATCCTACATCCGAGATTAGCTTAGTCGAGTCAAACTTATGGCTGCGAAGGATAAGATTGACCAGATCCTCTTTCGGCGTCGGGGTTGCGGCTTCTTTCCCGAAGAGTAGTCCTAGAACGGGCTCGACGTTGTTAGGATCTTCTGATTGGACGGGCGCGAAGACATCATCCGGTATGAAATTGCAGTCCTGGGCCAAGTGGGTCCTAGGGTGTGTGGCGTCGGGCCGGTATAGGCCCGTCTGGATAGGCTAAAACACTGGAGTGACAAAGGTTGCAATGTTAGTTCCTGCTTGGCCCATATTCTCTGGGGTCATGGCATACCCTAGACCGAATCGAGACCTCTCGTCATTTAGGACTTTGATAATTTTCCCGGCGGGAAGATTTGGCCTTGAAGTAGCCCCCGGTAGATACCCTAGATTTTGTAGCATCCTGTCGATGCTAGCCGTGAAGTAGGGTCGGAAAAGATACTCCTCTTCGATCGCCCCTATGAAGTTGAACCCCCAGAGATCCGTGCGGCTTGAGGTGTTACAGTTAGCCACAGTCATAGGTGTGGCTTCCAAGGTGATGACAGTATCGTGTAAACGCAACTTGATTTTTCGATGTAGGTTGGAGGATACTGCCTTTGCCGCGTGGATCCAAGGTCTTCCTAAGATGAGGTTAAAGGAAGAAGTCACATCGATCACTTGAAACTCCAGTTCCTTTTCTATTGGGCCCGTTATGATAGTTAGCTTTACGACCCCAGCTACCGACCTTGGGCTTCCGTCGAAAGCCTGGATAGTTTGAGCTGTCAGAATATAGTCAGCCTCGGTAATGCCGAGGGCTTTGGCGGTCCTCAAGGGGAGGACGTTGACTGCTGACCCGTCATCGATTAGGGTCATTGGAAGGTACTTTCCTCGGCAGATTACCGTGATGTAGAGGCCCATGTTATGGGTAGCTCCGAATGATGGTAGATCAGCTTCCGAGAATGTGATTAGTGGGCCTTCCTCCTTAGCTTTCCCCTTTAGGTGAGGCAGGACCGTGGCTACCATTTCAGCTGGAGTAGCCGTAGAGTCGATCTTGACTTGATCGAGGGCCTTAGTGAGTGCCTCTCGATGTTCTTGTGAGCTGACTAAGAGTTGCCATATAGAGAGGTCAACTCAAGTTTTGTTAAGCTGCTTCACGAGAGCCTTTTCAGTGGTTGGCTCTTCCGGGACGGCTTCTACTCTGACCGGTTCAGTGACGGTTATTGAAGCAGGAGTGTCCCTAAGGTGGTTGCTGGCTAAGGCCTTGGACTTAGCCTTTTGGATTTCCTCGAGGGTGATGGGGACAGCTTCCCCTTTGGTTAGATAGACATCGTCCTCGTTGTCGCACCAGATCCCGTTTATTTGCGAGACAAATGGAGAAATGAGGTGTAAGCAGTCAATTATTTCTCCGGGGAAAATGGCGTGGGTGGATAGAGGGTTGTCCTTGTTACTGGGCTTATCTCCAGGTAAAGGGATCTTTCCACTTTCAATCAGATCCTGGATTAGATGCTTCAGTTTCCAGCACTTTTCGGTGTCGCGCCCATTGCCTCGATGGTAGTGACAATAGGCCTGGAGGTTGTCGGCCTTTGAACGACGCTCGACTGGGACTTCGGGTGTTGGTCCTATCGGTTGGATAAGGCCCTTGGATGACAGCCTTTGTAAGGCATGTGCATAAGTGGTAACTATGTCGATGAATACCCGGGGTGTGGTATCCTCTTGGACGGGGTATCAAGTAGATTGACCTCGGCAAAAATGCTGCGAGTGGCAGCTGAAGATGTGGGCTTGCTTGTGGATGAGTTGGCCCCTTAGTAACATTTGGTAGAGGTCTTAGTAAGGCTCTCTAGTCTTAAGTCATCCTCAATTCTCGTCCCCATTTCAGTTAGGATGGCGAAGTTGGGTATGTATGACGGCGTACCGGAGATGGACCCGTTAAGATGGGAGGAGGTTCTTCACGAAGGCTTCCACTAGCACTTTCTCACTGGGCTTGTCGACTAGCTTGACGCTCTCGGCCCTCCAACGTTGAAGGTATTTCGTAAATCCTTCCTTAGGTTCCTGGGCCATCACTTCCAAGGTGCGCTTCGTGGTCTGGATTTCAGTGTTGTCGGCATAGTTCCGAGCAAATTCCGTCGCCACGTCATCCCAAGTTTTGTATTTCTTGGAATCAAGCCTGTAGTACCAGGCTTCGGATGCTTCTCGAGGGAAGAAGCAAACATATGCTTGAACATGGTTGACTTAACCCCCTTTACAGCCATGAATTCCTTGAAGGCCCGGATATGTAATACCGGGTCTTCAGTCCCGTCGAACATTGGTTGGCTCGTCAGGTTGAGATTGGCGGGCAGCTTGTCGGTCAGGGGTGAATAAGAGCGAGCATTTTCTGTATGAATTGAGTTGTTGGTCGACAGATGGACTTGCTCCTGCAGTTTTCGGACTGCACTAACCAATTCAGCTAAAGGCCCGGTAGTTTCGTTCCCACCCGTGGGAGTTCCTTGTTCCACGGCGCTCACACGAGTAACAATGGCTATCTGGTGTTCCCTTATTGTTGTGACCAGAGTCTCGAGCTTGGTCAACGAGGCCTTGAGTTCGTCCAAAGTTCCTTGCATTTTCTGTAGTCTGGTTTCGGGTGGCCTGTCTGTAAGAATATCCCGTAATCAGAAACTGGCCCAGATCTTGGAATCTAAAAGAGCATATCCCGAGCAAGAAGAAAAAGACTTGACAGAAAAGAAAGACTTGGAAAAGACGCCTAAACGGGTGACTCGTGGATGATGGGCCTTCCTTAGGAATCAGTTATGTGAGCCGAGTCTTGCTATGAAGGAAGGTCCATGTGAGCTGTTCCCCAGACTTTGGACTCTAATGTGTAGTCGGGCTTCCCTTTGTAGGAGTTTGTCCTACGCAGGTGGGCCGCGCTTTGACAAATAAGGCGGACTGGGATAGAGAGGAAACCCGTGATGTAGGATCGACGAAGTTTCGACGCTAGAGACCTCGACAGCTTACGACAAGACCCGACACTGCTAAATATGGGAAGTCCTAAAAAGAGGAAAGTTTTGAAATGGAAAACTTGGATACCGAGAAAACCGGTGGACGGCCCTATTTTTGAAAGAAATCGACAAAGGTGTCCTCGGGCCGAATTTTTCGGAAATTTTGAAAAGGTTTGGGCATCATACCGGCTAGAAAAAGGCTATTTTGAGTCAAATCGTAAGTCCTAAACTCGGTAGCTTTCCGTGCTTTTGAAAAATGGATAAATTTGAAAAGATGTCAGTTTTTGAAATAACAGTTTTTGAAAAAAAAGATGACAAGTAATTCAAGTAGCATGTAGTCACGGAAGCAGTATAACGACACCATGTATGCTCTTAATCTAAGTCTCGGTCGGTCGAAATAGGGTCTATACCAACGACGACGACTTTCTCGCAAATCAGGACGGACTTCCTAAGCCGAATTGGACTTAGAACATGCTGTAAGACCCATGCGAGTTCCGCCACCGAAGTCTTTAGTGCACCCATTTAGGAATGCACCGTGGTATAGTGGGACGTCGGTCAAAAGTAACCGGCCTGGGAAAGAATTTGGTTATGCATGAACCATCGAACTAAAACGCGTACATTACTAGTCGATCGATTTCTTTTCAAGTCTCACCCTAAGAACCCCGATGACAAGTGGTACATCAGGAATCCCCTGCGGAGTCGCCAAATTGTGGACATGACATAGGTCCACCCCGACGCGGCCATGCGCGGGTTAGGGGCGGCGAATGAATATCGTGGTAAGATTGCTCTCGAATTGAAATTTAAATCGAAGTGGAGTCGCCACCGAACTTTGTGGGAGTTCGGGCCCATTCGAACCCACTCTATGTCGTAGTGGGCCGCGCACAAAGTACGACCCATTCCGATTATTTCAGAGTTTATTGGATTCGTCCCTTTGCATTATGATACCGATACCGACATTATCGATAATCGTGTATTGAATGACTCTCGTATGCCAATGGTTTCGGACATCCGGAAACCACGATTCTGAGTAAGGGGTGAGGGTACTTGCTGGGAAGCTCACAAAGAACACCCAACCCCACCCTCACTTAGCGGCCTTTACTAAGATATCGTTCGTTGTTTGTGTACGCGCGTTAGTTTGACGGTTCAATGATATGCAAAGAGCGTTTTGACTAAACATGTGAATTATGTTTGACTACGTCGTTTAATGCATATAAGCTAATAACGTCAAAGTTGTTTTAGCATGTGATGTTCATTTTAGTATAATAAAACAAACAAAAAAAACAATAATAGATTACAATATACGAGCGGTATACCACCCGGAAATACAATGCAACCAACGATACAATACAACAATTGCGATAAACGAGTTAGGAGACGTAAACATAACACGATGTGATTTTGAAAGGATTAAATTCACGTGATAGACTTGACACGTGTTGACCGAAATAATTTTATCGGGGCTCGGAAATAGTTGAAAGACTCGCTGTTTTGACACACCCGGAGCCACTCGATCGAGTCATTGAGGGACTCGATCGAGTGGTCTCGAAAAAAGCATTATGCCCGGATTATGGGATGCCACTCGATCGAGTGGACTAGGCACTCGATCGAGTGCTCCCTGTACGGACTGCTATCCGGTTTAATTTTGACTCTAAAACTGTTTCCGGTTTTGAAAATTGATAATTTGATTAAGTCGCGTAAAAATACGATGCAATTTATACTCGACTTAAACATTGATACTCGTAATATTCGATATTCGATTATAGAATCGGTATCGGATATTTAGAGTGGATTTTGAAAAAGTTGTTTAGAAAACCGTTTTGAATGTTGTTAAGACGACATAATTGCTCCACGTTGTAATATTGTGATTACTCGTTTTCAATGGTATTATGCTTAACATGTTTTGATGATTGATACCTTTAGATCCGATATTCGACTATAGAGTCGATATCGAATCCTAGGGATGACTTATTATTGAAACTAGTACGATAGTAGTAATAATATTATTAGACACGATAAAAAAAGACGAAGATGACGGACGAAATAAAAGAAGAAGAAAAAAAAAACGTGAGGAAGGAAGAGAAGAAAAGAGAATGGGATTTGGAACACCCTCAACCTACAAGCTAATTTCGGTCTCGATTAGGAACTCGTAGTAACGGCGCTTGCGTAGGAGTAACGAGAATCTAGGAAGAGTTAAGGTGTTGTATTTTGTGTGGTTTTGCTATAGAATTCCTAGGGAAATCGGGACGGTATTTTGGTATACTTTTCCTAAGGTTTGCTAGAGATTTGGGATGTGTGATGAGAATAATTGAATGTGTTGTTTGATAATTCGTTGTCGTTAATGTTTTTGCATGTGGGGGTATTTATAGGATGAAACACCTCCACTCGGGATAAGAGATACCCGGTTTAGATAGGAAACAGCTGACTTGCCAAGGAAGAAAGCCACCGGTTGGGATGAAGTGGGATTCCGTTTATGGATAGGAGACTCTTACTTGCATGATAAGAAACACCCGATTTTGGCTGGAAAGGAAGCCACTCGATCAAGTAGTTCATGGCACTCGATCGAGTGCCCAGTGTAACTTGGATTCGGACTGCTCTACGAGCCCACTCGACCGAGTGAGCCAATCCACTCGACCGAGTGGAGCTGGACGAGTGACATGGCTCTTTAAAAGATAAAATTTTATCTCTTTACGGAATTGTTTAATGCTTTTCGTGGCTGATTTTTATGAAGAACCCAATTTCAACTTGGATTTCTGAATGTCGCGTGCCAGATATTTTTGGCTCGGGAATATCCTTGACCGGGGTTTGACTCGGTCGCAAAAAGACGGTTTTGCCCTTGGTCTCGGTTTTGACCCAAATTAGTCTCGTTTGACTGGAAACGACCCACTGGGCCTGAATTTGAGGTCGGTTTGGTGAGATTTTTACTCGCTAAAAGCTCACGCCAATTACCATTGATTCCGCGTCCAAATCGAGCGTAGTAGGTCATGTTTACGTCCGATCATCATCGGGTGCTTTTCGGAAACTACTATAGACACCTGGCGGTCAAATGTGGGTGTCTACACGTAGCCTAGGTTACATTCAGGCTCTCGCTACTTAAACGGTCTAGGGGCCTCCTCACCACGCACTCGCTACTAATGCGGGAACCAAACCTACCAACCAAACAAGAACATGCAAGAGAATAAGCAAGAAAAACAAGGAATGATCATCTCAAGTCTCACAAGCATTTCATCAAACATGTAGAGTGCAAAGCAAATAGGAATCAACAAAAACAATAACTAGCATCACCCATCTCACCCTAATCATCCCTAATCACACCCAATCCTCCTACTAACCCTAGGGGAAAACTACTTACACATATCTAAACTAAAACTAACATTAACTAGAGAAACAATCAAAGGAACAAAAGAAACATTCATTATGGAGATTGAAGAAAGAGGAACAATAAACAATAGATAAAGATGGAAACTTGATTAACTATGAAAGATTAAGAGAAAAGAGAGAAGAAAGATTATACCAACTAAACAAGATGAGAAGGATGAAACTTCCGTACAAGGAAACCCCAAACACCAAGGTTGTCAATCTTGATAGATTCGTCAAGAAATCCAATAATACAAGAGTAACTAACTAAGATTAAACTAAGATTAACAAAAGACTAAGGAGAAACTAATAAAAATAATCTACACTAATGTCTATCTAGGGTTTTGTCTAATGTAGGGTAAGGTAGAGTAAGGTAGAGTGCTTAAAACAATACAAGAGGGAGGTATATATAGGGTTTCACGAGTGAAGGAGGCAGAAAAAGCGAAGACGGCCAGAGATGGGCCCTCCCGTCTAGGAAGACAGTGATCTCGGCCGGGATGGACCCACAGAAGCGTTGTTTGCTATCCCACTTCGTCTCGGTCGTGATGGATGTGATCCCGACCGGGATGGGTCATGTAGGCTTCAAATATGATCTCCTAGGTCCCCACTTGCTCTTCCTAGGCTTCTTAACGACTCTCGGTGCTCGGGAATGGGCTCCAAGGAACTCGGTATCGAGTCTAAGCCACCGAGTCATCGTCGCTTCTCTTCGTTGGCTCCATATCTGTCGGAAACGAGTCGAAATCGTTCCACTTCTCCAAGATAGGCGTTAGGAACCTAAAACAAGCTAGAAGAAGCGTAAGTAGCCTCGAAACCGCTCCAAAGAGCGATTCCACTAGAGATACCGGGACCAAACACAAGGAATAAGCACTACATAACACACTTATCAACCCCCCCCCCCCCCCCCCCCCCCCACTTAACCCTTACTCGCCCTCGAGTAAGCATGAACTAACTAATAATTAAAAGAAACTAGACTACTAACAGAGTGAGTATTAGCGCACCCTACGCCCTTTCAACTCACGCGAGAACACTTAAGGAAAAGTGCTTCCTGCAAGGCAAGAGAGGTCTTGCGACAAAACTGTGGATACAACCGAACACGAAAGCACACAAACAAACAAACAAACAAACAAACAAACAAACAAACAAACAAACAAAAAATCGGTTGCATCCAAGAAGAAACAAATACCGATTCCCTAAACAAAGCTGTGAAAGAAACACCGGTTAAGGACTCAAGGCAAGTGACAACGTTCCCAAGCTAATAATACAAACCGAAATGGACAAAATCCTAATAGTATGACAACAAATCAATAAAAAGTTTGGTAGCTTACCTAGGTCCTCCTAGCCTTCTAAAAATGTACTACGGGACGATAGGCGGGATGGAAAAAAGGATGAACCACGGGGTTAGTCGACACTGTAGGTAAGTGAAACCCCGCCCCCTTTAGCGACAAGCCAAGAGGGTCGTCCCATGCTCAAAAATAGCCTAACTAGTCCAAGTAAAATGGTGGATATGGTTGCAAACTGAGGTAAGACCGACTATTACCGCTATCATTCTTCCTAGGGACTCGGTCCTTTGGTAGGCTCTTCACGATAAAAGTCGGTAAAAGGCTTATTTTTTAGGGGGGTGGGAATTTTTTTGTGAAATGATTTTCTTTGGCATTTTTCTTTTGTATTTTGCTTTTGAGTTGCTATGCCATTTCTTTTTCTTCTTTTGTATTTTGTTTTTGATTTGTTGTGCCTTTTCTTTTTCTTCTTTCTTTTCTTTCTTTTTCTTCCTTTTTGCCTTGGTTTGACCTTTTGGCTAAATTTTGTTTTGTAGGCATTCATCACAACCAAGTATAGAAACCTCGACAAAATGCAACTTATTTGTGGAAATGTTTAGAAGATGGAAATGGGTATGTCGGAACCGCGCTTTCCCTTCAAACCCACAAAAAGGTGAAAACTTGGACTAATCAAACAATTTCGAACATGGTCACCTAAGAGACGGGACTCGGGAACCAAGGCCTTTTCACTCCGTGGGTGGTCAAAGTGGTCAAAATGCATATCCCGCAGTGAATCCCTAGTAGACTAGGTGGACTCAAGGTAAGAAACCAACGAAACTATTGATTTAAAGTCATTCTACTAGACTAAAGTCCAAGAATCGATTCATATCACTAGGAAGGGAAAGTAAACACTTGCGCACTAGCCTCAAAACCGGGTTTTCGAAAACATTTTCTACACTAGACACAAACTACACATGACAAAACAAAGACGAAAGAAAACGAGACCAACAAAACAAAATAAAACAAACGCACAACGAAATAAACAAACACCACCCCGAGACTTCCAAACAAGCAACCACATCAACCACAAACTCCAAAAATCTCCACCCGAGCACACACCATCACAAATTCTCCTCCAAACACCAAAATGGGAAAAGGAGAAAGAGATAGAAGGATATTACCGGATGTCAGGAGCTTTCCGAAACTCACGTTGATCAAGCAACCTACAAGAAAATCGGGAAGCAAAACACACACACAAAACAACAAATATACGACACAAAGACACAAAAGAAAAAGACACAAAAGAAAATCTTTTTGGTTTTTATGAAATTTTTCAAATTTTTAGGAATTTTTAAGATTTTTCGAAAAAAAAAACTACGAAAATAAAGCTAAACTAAACTAAGATATCGCTCCCCCACACTTAAACTGATCCATGTCCTCATGCTCGATCGGTAGAGTGTGGTGACAGTAAAGAAAGAAGATAAAAAGGGAAAATAAAACTAAAAATCAAAAATGAAAGTGAAGAAAGGGTAGAATGTGTCAGGTCGGGGTGTAATCAAGTCACCAAGGGCCGAGACGAGAAAAGATATGGATGGGGGAAGAAATAAAAAGAAGAAAATAAAAGGAAATGGGAGGGGAGGGCTAGGTGTAATCAAGTTACCTAGCCCGGATTCCGCCTAAATCCGTCTAAATTCAACCAAAAGAAAATAAAATTACAAATAAAAAGTGAAAAGAACTTGACAATTTGAATTTTCAATGGATTCTTGATGTAGTCACGTCATCGAGAATCGGGAACAAAGACCACAAAGGCCCCGAGGGCCACCATGAAACGAATATGAGAAAGGGGAGGGGAACATACAAAGGAAGACTAACAATAAAAGACGGAAAAGAAAGGAGAGTCGCCTACCAAACGGTTAGCAACTCAATAATCTCCATCGCCTCAATGATTGTCACCGGCACTTTGCTTGTCTTCATCATTGTTGATTTTTTGTTCCTCCTCTTCCTAACTGTAGTCGCACGGTTGAAGTACTGGGCTTGTAATGGTGTAATGAGGTTGGGATTTGAGGAGAAACTCGGTGTATAGTGATGAGAAGATGAGATGAAGGTATATAATTGAAGTGTAAGGGTGAAATGATAGTGGCACAGGTGAGTAAGGAGGTTTGGTGGGGGTATATAGCGGTGGGGTGGGGCTTAAATGAAGAAAAGAAAGGCGAAGGGGGCTGCTGGGGTCCTTCCCGGTCGTGATGCTCACCCATCTCGAGCGGGATGGCCTCACAGTGAGCTGTCTTTTAGAGCACAACTCGTCTCGGTCGGGAAGACAACCATCTCGAGCGGGATGCCTCTCTAGCTCTTCATTCCCCTTGATTTTACCAAGTCTTCCAGCCTAAGAACATTACCAACTACGACATAGAAATCTCGTCCCCAAAAGCTTATGAAAAGCTCAAAAACCGACTCTCTCCACCAAGCATCAAAGCTTCTATCTTCCATAACCCCTTTCTAATCATCCAACACTCTTTCTAATTCTTCATCTTCACTTCAAACCTATCAATCAAGCTCAATAACTTTCATCAAAAATCTCTCCCTCACATCACTCAAGAAAACTCTAAATTACAAGAACTCCACAAAAACTTACAAATCCTAGAAACAAACCAACGAAACACACAAATAAAAATACAAAAACTCAAAAGAAGAGGAAAGAGATATTTACAACATGATACTCTCATCTTCTACGACCCAATAGCCATCAAGGGCTCGGAGGAGTAAATAAAATGCTCTAGCAACATCTTCATGAAGGCTCATGTGGCCGAGCCAAGCTATCTTCAAAAGCTTCCAAGTCGGAGGTAAGAAGCGATCATCTTCATGCTCGGGTTTCTCGTGATCTCCCGGGTTGACGCTCCGACCGCCTAACCCGTACCTCGCGGGAATAATAAACGGATGGTTCTGAACGAATGGTATGACACTCATTTCCCCAGATGATTTGTCAATACCTAAGTAAAGACTATTCATGGGCGGTAGCCTACCCTAACCTACCCGTGTCTGCATCCTACATGAGTGTATGCATTCCTAGTTATGTGTAGCGTGTTTGAACAACTCAAATAAAACACTAAAAATCTGGATTCAACCATGACAACATATTTAACCGCACCCAACTCTGTTTTCGAAAAAAAATAAGGACATCTCCAAAACCGTCGTTTTAGCGCCGATACTCCGACCAATTCAAAATAATTTTTGAAAACCTTTTAAAAGCACCGTCATCATGACGGATTTTTTTAAAGACCCTCTTTTAAAAAAAATTGCCATCACCTCGGCCAAAGTAAAAACCGTCAACAACGAGTACTGTTAATACCACCGAAAATTCCGATCAATGGAATCAAGATACATTGAACGGTTACATTTTTTATCTTTTCAAAAAAAAAATGTTTTTTATGCACATGCCGTTAACACGACCGAAGCTTCAATTAATGAAGTCAAGGAATCCGAAACGGTCACAAAACATCGTTTTCAAAACATCGTCACCAGACATCACGTTATGTCACAAAACACCGCCCACACCATAACTGTCGAACTGACTAATTAATAGTAGTTTCGATAAAAGGCACCACGTCATCCTTTTCAAAACCGGTTCCCCTAAGAACCGTGCTTCTTTTGAAAAAAAATATTTACACTTTTGCTATCGTCGAATCCTCAACGCACATGTAGCAACACACTTTCACGTCACAAACGATGTCCTCACGCCATCGTCACCCTAATTTTACAAATCCTCCTTTCGAAAAAAAAACTCCCTTTGCAAAAGCTCGATCGTTTACAAAAAAATCAAAACTCTTTGATTCTGAGCCGGGATCGCGATCAACTTCTTAAGTCGTACAACCGTGTGATTAACTGTCTGTGCTAATTACTAGGGCCATCTCTACTTGAGGTCTAACATTTTGGGTCGTCTCATCTCGAGAAAGTCCTCTTTAAATCTCACCCTCGAGGGTTGTGTCAAATTGTCTCGTTCCAGAGGCATAAGTTCATTAGGCGCTTCGCCAAATACACCGAGAGTCTAAAGCACCTGAGTCCCTAATTGATGACCGCAGACACGAGCAAATCAAGGGTCTCATTTCCGTCTCGCTTAACTACGAGTCTCCCTTGTGTCTTTAAGCCGTCTGGTTTATCCATTCTCATTAATACCACCCCTTCCGCAGTCATGTCTGGAGATTCAAGCGTAGACACAAGTAACCATAGTGCGAACAACGCCGAACAATCCGGGGATAACACTGTAGGAACCCTAGCCAACGTGATCCGAGACCTACAAGCCACCATCATTACCATAAACGCATCCGTAAATAGCATCGATTCCTGCCTAGGCCACTTGGAAGATAAAGTCTCTGATGAACACCATATCCGGATCCTCAACGAGGTCCCTTTAACCTCCACACCGCTAGGCGATGCTCCTACCGGAGTCACCCCTAATGACCTCGTTACGCCACATCAAGACCACATCCTACAATCTGCCATTAGTCGCATAGAATTCCTTGAAAACAAAATGCGCCTACACCAAGGCAACTATGTCCATCTCGAAAATCACCGAAAGTTTGAAATGGTGAACGACCAGCTACCAGAAAAATTTTCCTTAGCCGACATACCGAAGTTCAAATGAACTGAGGACCCCCTCAACCATATCCGGGCCTTTAAGGATTACATGGCCATTAAGGGGGTCAAACCCAACCTTTTCTCTAGGATATTCCCATCCTCTTTAGACGACACCCCACGATGCTGGTTCTATTCCCTCGACCCTAAAAAGATATCAACCTAGGATGACATCTCCATAGAATTCGCAAAACAATACGCGGATAATTCCGAAACACAAGTTACCATCCCAAGCCTCGAAGTCCTTTCCCAAAACAAGAAGGAAGGCTTCTCCGAATTTCTGACTGGGTGGAGAAAGGTCTGCACCGAATTAGTAAACCGCCCCGACGAAGCCACCTTAGTAGAAAAATTCATCAATAACCTTAAGGCCCCTTACGCCTCTCACCTTAGGTACCAAAATATTCATACCTTCAAAGAATTGTCTACCTTAGGAATACGTCTTGAGGACGATATGAGGAAGGGAGTATTCTCCAAAATAATGGGGAAAGGTTATCAAGGACCAACTACATCCACGGGAACCCGCTCTTACGGGTCATCCGGGAATAACAAAACCGAAGAAGTACACCTAGAACCAACCACCCGGGGAAGAACAAACTTTACCCCTAGAACATTCTCCAAACTAGGCATCACATACGTCGAAGCTCTAAAAAGGTTAACCGAACAAGGGAAGCTCGAACCCATAGGCCCTACCCCAGAACCGTCCGCGGCCAAAAAAGGGAAGTCATGGGATGCTAATCAATATTGCCATTACCATCGTGGCAATGGCCATGATACCGAATCTTGCTTTCGGCTCAAACATGTCATACAAGACATGATCAAAAACGGGACGATTCCTCTCCCTCCACCAGAGAAACCAAGCAATACCACCAACCCCTTTAATGTTCACGCTGTCTTTGACGACACCATCAATTGTTCCCACCTCGACCCCATAGAGGAGAATGTCCTAAACATCGAGGAAGATCCCGACAACCAGCGGCCACCCGCCAAGATGTGTAAAATCCGTGTCCGAGTCTAGTTCGTCTTAGGGCTAAGACCTAATAATGTAATAAATGTCTTTTTATTTTTCGCATCAAGTCAAGAGGTACGAGGGGATCTGCCCTCCACCTCCCCAAAAGCAATATCTCGGGCGCATAGCCCGCTTATTACTATCAATAAAAAGAAATAAACTTTTCTTCCTTTATAATGCGCCTCGACAATCGCTTGATTTATTAACGCACTTTCTCGCTTAAAACCCGATATTATGCCATTTATCGATAACAATCAAACATACCTCGAAACAACGAGGAATTACAAAAACCGAGATCCCGTGTTCTCTTTTTACCTATCCCATGTCTGGTGTAGAAAGCCACATAACCATCCCTTGGAACGAGCATTCCCGAATCCTATGACAAATCTAGATAGTCTCTTAGCTTGTGATCAAAGACGAAAGGCAAACCCATTTCCCACAATAAATATCCCTCAAATAAAGACCGACCAATTCCTACCATAGGTGCTAGTCTGACAAAAAGAAAAAAAGAAGTCTGAAATGGCCAAAAGGAGCCAAAGAAAAAATGAAACCAATGCCAAACTAAACCGGCCCCATTCAATGATCAAGACCAAACTTAACGGTCAAAATGAAACCCCCAATCATTCAATTCAACTTTAAGTGCAAAGTCCAAACAAAAAGTAAAAAAAAAAGAGAGAGAGAAAGAAAAAATGAACAGACCAGTCAACTAGCACCCAAATACTAGCCTCCCTACATTACAACTTTCAAGACCTTCCCGAGACACTTGTTAAGAGACAGTCCGAAATTTTGAGGATTTAAGCTCAATAGGGTAATCCCAACCGTAAGGGCCAGACATGGGAATCAGATCCCACGTAATTTATATCCCGCCCGATTGAAGCCTGAGTCATTTTTACTCAGCTTCCCCTTTTCTACCACATCATGAAGCCCAAGCCCATAGCCTTAACTCCACAATAAAACAAACTCCATATTTTAAGTCATTAAAGCAACTCACTACCTAGCTCCACATTCCAAAACCATCCAAGCCAGTCACCCTGACCCAAACAAGGTATCTCTGTAATTGTCACTTTCAAGGGGTCACACCCGACCATTTCACATTAATTTTTAGCTAGGGTGAAAACCCATGCGAAACACTCTAAACATCTCGCATCGATAATTGGCATGACGAGTCAAAAACAAAATCACTCACATCTATAAAAGAACTAGGAACATGGTTTGATTCCGTCTAAACACGGATACGTAGGCAACCCTTCCAAGGGTACTACCAACAAAAAATAATAACAAAAATCAATTACTCGATTCACGTGAAAATTAGAACCTCTTTCCCGCGTTCCGGTTATAGAGTGATTTCAATGACGAAGCACAAGCGACGAGCCGAGGACGGGGCGAAAAGCCGAAAGGGCGCCTCGGGCAAAATGAAGAAACGAGTTGCGAGCCGTCGTCAAGAAAAAAAAGAGCAAAAAAAAAGAAAAAGAAAAAAGGAACAAAAGGTGAGCCGAGGACGGAGTGAAAACCCGAAAGGGCGCTCTGGGCAAAATGAAGAATTTGCGAGCCACCAAAAAATAATAAAAAAATAAAAATTATATAATAAAAAAAAATGTGCTACTCATTAATAAAAAAAGGGTTATTTAACAACAATAATACCAACTATAGGGCGTCTTCCCATTATAATATCAACTTTAATAAATCTGAGAATAATACGTATTATTGAAGTAGTTAAACGAGAGTAGTATGGGTGACCGGTTTACCTGTAGAACCCTTCCACCTTCCTTTTTCACCTTTAATTTTATTTAACGGCAATAATATCAACTATAGAGCGTCTTCCGAAAATAATTCCAATTTAAATAAATCTGAGAATAATACATATTTTTGGCAGAGTAGTATAGATGACCAGTTAACGATAGAACTCGTTCACCTTGCTTTTTCGCCTTTAATTTGTTTAATGTTCACTCTTTTTCACTTACTCAGTATACGAGGCATTAAACGTCATTAACGTCTTCGGTCTTCCTCTTCCTTGAACCTCACCAAATCTGACTAACAACACAGTCCTACACCAAAATCAATACGTTAATCTAAATGAAACTTATAGAAAAAAACGAAAGAAGGATAAAGGGTAATGGAGAGAGAGGATGAAGGAGAAGAGTAAGGAGGAGTAGACTTGAGAAAACTAACCCGACCCGAATAAGCCAAACCGAAACCGACCCGACACCCGAACCGTAGCATGATTTTGACCCGAGGTAACCCGAAACTGACCCGACTATTATTATAGAAAACTAGTCGATATCCCTAAAAAGGTTGAAAACAGCAAACCGGAGAATGACCCGAACCCGAAATTATCCGACCCGACCCAAAGTCAACCAGATTATTATAACCCGAAAGTGACCTGACCCAAAGCTGACCCGACATAGCTCACCCGTTATCCGTGTCTAAGGAGGAGGATGGAGGATAAGTACCAAGTTAAATATTAATTAGGTGACCTGATGTAGCAGGTTATAAATTCACTTATACTACTCTTGTTTAACTACTCCAATAGTACGTATTATTCTCGGATTTATTGAAATTGGTATTATTTTGGGAAGACGCCCTATAGTTGGTATTATTGTTGTTAAATAACCCTAAAAAAAATCAGTTAAATCAAGCCTTTGTCAAGGCCCTTTACATCGAGCATCCGAAATCCGGCTACCCTGGAAAATGACGACGTGTCAAGCAAAACCCTACAAAAAACTAGTACTAATACGCCACATAATATCAATTAATACAACATAGTACTAAACGGCTGGGCTCTACCGGTCCAACTTTTCCTTTCCCTTGAAATTCAGGTGTGCTTGCTTGAGTCTCTCACCATTGACCTTCCTAACGCAAGCTTCCACCTCCCTAGCCAAAAGCGAGCCCAGCCAATCTCACTCACATTTTCAATATGGGTCTTGTCGGTCTCGGCCCGTGTAGATGAACTGATGAACAATAGGATCGGTAACGCCATCTTCGGTCAGGCACTTAGCGATATTTCCCGCATAGCTTCCTTATTCTATAGTACGGTCATCTCCATAATCCTTAAACTTTCTCTCAGATCCGACAACCCCGGACGTCAGGAACGACCTCCTGAAGTCACTAAAACCCTCCCCGAAAGCCAAAATACCCACGCAAGAGCAACAAGGCCATACGGACAACAAATTTCACCCGTCGGACCCACCAGACTTAGACGTCTTTTTTTTTTTCTTTTAGGGGTTAACCAGACCTAGGCGTGTTCTAGCCTTTAACGGCTATCGTCAATTCGCGTCCGTAGCCCAGTACGACATCGTCCCTAAGATATAAATGTGGTCTAACTTTTTCTTCTTTGCCTCATTTTCAACATGAATGTCGAGACAGTCACACTTGTCTCCCAACACCGAACACACACTCGGTCGATACACTTTAGCTACAAAGCATTTCTTACATCTTTACACGTCTCGAGTCAAACATCTTTACACGTCTCGAGTCAAACATTTTAATCGACGTACTACTTGATCTAAATCCTTGCTCAAACTAACGCATTTCAAAAATCCGAAAAACCGCTTTCGTACTCTCATGCAACCCCAACGCATTTTTAAACGTTCTAAACTATGATGAAATCACGAATAAAACAACCATGAAGTGATTACTTGTCAATTTAGGTAAGCATTTCACAAAACAAAAACGCAAAGACTAAACTAAGACAACTCAAATACTAAAAAGTTAAATCGAGTTCACAAACTAGGGAGGACCCCTAGAAGCTGCGCCTATGGCTATTACAAGCCTACAAATGTCGTCATCCAAATCTAGATCCTCCAAGTCTAGAAGAGGAGACGCACTACCATCCATCCCTGACAGCATGTCTAGGGTAGCTGTCTCGGGGATTCCTCCAACCTCCTTGGTCGCACCCGTAGACTCAGCCTCAGCCTCAGTCTCCCTCTCAAGCCGATATCCAGACTCACCCTGCACAGAGGTCTCCCCCCGAGACCGGGCCAACTGCTTCTTAAGGAAAGCAATCTCGTCAGTCCGAGATTGCAGGAGCCGTTGGGACTCAACTTCTCTCGCCTCAAGCTCGGTCACCCGAGTCTCCAGCTGTCCTACCATATCCGAGACATCCTGTGAATACACTCAAACATTAGGAAAACACGCAAGCAACCTAGAAAACCTCCTTAGTCATGCAAACTCACCGATCGAGGCCCCGAAGTGTCACGGGAAACCCTCGAGGCATAGGCCCGGAAGTAGTTGGCGGCCTGCCACAACCGCTGATGGCAAGCTGACAAAACCTGAGAGTTGAAACCATAAAAGTTAAATAAACCAATCCTAAACCTTAGAACCCAAATCGAAAACGAATGTCAAAACTCACCCGGTCGTGCCACTCTATCCCGACATCCATCTCCTCGGCAGAACACGGGGGGAGAGGTTCGGTGAAGGGTATCCCAGCCGCATCCTCCCTAAGCAGCGTCAGGGGAAAATCTGGGGGCAGAATTTCATCAGCCGGGTCGGCCAGTTCAAAAGATAACAGATTGGTCGGTCAGAGGACAAAGAAACAATGAACCGTAAAGCAAACCTTAGAACCAAGAATTAGAACATTACCACGAGGCGATACCAAGCTAACCGCCGGGTGACGTGAGATAGATAGGAGGCACCAGGCACCAAGAGTGTATCGCCTCCTTCTCGTCCCTATCCTCGAGGACCTCTGCGGCGGTTGGTGGTCTGAACATGGTCCGGGGAGGATCAACCGGCACCCTGAAATCGTCGTACAGACACTGACGCACCAACCGCTCGCCCAGGTACCAAACTGGGCGAAACAACGCGGGAAGGAGCATCCTCCTATAACTCTGAGGCCTCAGCTCCGCAGTCACATACCCGGGCACGCCCTCATAGGGGTGTTCACCGGTCCGGAACCGGACCGGACCGGACCGGACCCGGTTGGACCGAAGACCGGTCAGTCGCTCGAGCCAGAACCGAAACCCGGACCGGTCATGTGTTAGACCGGACCGGGACCGGACCGGTCAGACCGGTCTTAACCCAGACCGGACCGGTCGACCCGGATGGCACGTGGTTACGTACGGCTAATTGTAACTTGTAAGAATTTGGTTAAGATGCAACGTTCCAACGTACATTGTTTATAAATGAGTACGTAAATAACGTAGTCATAACTCATAAATAATTGAGAACTAAATAGCAAAGTCCAAGGTAAAAATAAAATACGAAACTAATAATGTATTCTTAAAATTTAATAATGACGATTGACGAGACTAATAAAATCTTCGAATCTTTGAGGTCTTCGGTCTTCGGTCTTCAACTCTTTAAAGTTGGATAACGACATCTTCTTCATCAACTATTGTCGTATTCGTCAAATCTATATAAAAATAAATTGACAAATTATGTTAGGAAAATATTAAGTAAGTCGGCAATAAGAATAATAATGTATAAGTTTAATAGAAGTAACTAAATAAGCCTATAAGTTCGGAAATACCCTTTTCAAGGTTTTCAAGTTCTTCTAACTTCTCTTCCATGTTAAGCCCTTTATCATTTCTTGGCCGAATCCAATCTTGTGTACATAAGAGTGCTTCAACAATCTTAGATGACATAAAATAATAAATTTTTGTGGTTAAAGTCTTCAATAGACATTCAAAGAAAATTAAAAAAGAGTAGAAGAAATAAATAAGAACAAAAATGTCTAAATATATATATTACCTTTGGGGTCAGTGAGCTTCTAAATGGTGATAGATGTCGACGACCGGCACTAAAAGAGGACTCTGAAGCTACAGTAGAAATAGGCACTGCTAAAACGTCACGTGCTAAACGTGATAAAATAGGGTACATAGGAGCGTTCAGTTTCCACCATGTCAACGCATCATAATCTTCTTCGTGCTCCTCAAGTATTTCCTCCAAATATCTATCAAGCTCGGATTTTGAATACCCACTATTCGACCTTGTCCTCCGAACTTGGCGTTCAATAGCTTTTTTGAAATCTAAAGAATCATCATGTCCAACACCAACACTACTACCCACAACATGTGTACTCTCATCATTTTGAGGAGCCAAAGGAGCGTATAATCTCCTATACTCATCAAATAACCCCATTGCTTTAGTATACACTAGCTTGCTCATTTCTTCATCTTTAGGCGCATCATAAACACTAGTGAAAGCAAACTTCAAACCTACTAACTTAACATGCGGATCAAGAATAGCTCCCATATAAACCAAGACAATCATCTTCTCAACATCTCCCCAATACTTGTCAAATTTCTTTTTCATAGCACATGACATAGCTTTAAAGTCATCATCATCGCTATCACTAAATTTATTTAACTGATGAAGTGCACGAGCAATGAAAAAGAAACTAGAATCGCTAGTCACATACAATGAAGCAGAAACTTTTTCAGTCAAAACTTTAAACTTCTTCAAAAATTTCATCAACGATTCAACTACAACCCAATCATGGTCACTAGGAGCACCAGAATGTTCTACCTCAATAGGATTCCCAAACTCATCAACATCATCTGAACCAAGTTCATTTCCTGAAGGGTTAACTGGAACATTTACATCACCAAATACATCCTTAAATTTCAAAGCGGTTTCCAACATATCAAATGTAGAGTTCCATCTAGTAGGCACGTCAAGAGATAATGACTTCTCAGATTGTGTATACCTCTTTGCAACATCCTTAAAGAATTTCACTCCAGCAGGAGAACTTTTAACAAATTTAACTGCATACCTAACCTTACTGATTGAGTCCTTGTTCTTTTTCAAACCATCCCACACAATAAGGTTGATAATATGCGCAACACACCTCATATGCAAATAATCCCCATTCCCAACTGTATTAGGCTTATTTTGAAGAATTTTTCTTAGTTCCAAACAAGCAGTGTCATTAGAACTAGCATTATCAACAGTCAAAGTAAAGACTTTATCATCTAAACCCCAGGATTTGAAGCAACCATCAAGAAGGTTTGCTATATCCTTACCCTTGTGACTATAGATAGGACAAAAACAAATGATCTTCTTATGCAACTTCCAGTCATTATCGATATAATGAGCAGTTACACACATGTAGTTGATTTTCTGAATGCTAGTACATGTATCAGTGGTAAAAGATACCCTTTGACATGAAACTCTAAGATGCTCGATCAATTTAGTTTTCTCATTACAAAAGAGTTGATAACAATCGCGAGTTATAGTGACACGAGATGGGATACGAAATGTAGGGCAAGTCACATGCATAAGACGTTTGAAACCAGTTTTCTCAACAAACCGAAATGGTAACTCGTCCACTATGATCATGTAAACAACTGCATCTCTAACCTCCTCGAGATTCAAAACCCACCCTTTCAATTGACCTTCCCCTTCATTTTCACTCCTATCAAAAATTAACTGACTTTGTTTCCCTTTAGACTTGTTTGTAGGAGCATCAGGATTAGCGGGGGATACAATCCAATGATTTCTAACATTTTTGGAACCATTTATATTACTATCAACTGCAAAAGTTTTATTTTCACAATAAATACATTCAGCTCTTCGCTTACCTCCCTCGTCGTCGTACTCACGAAAATGCACCCAATAAGAAGATCTCCTACTAGATTTACCATCGTCATACTTGCGTCCTGGGACTTTCGGCCTGACAGGCAATAAAGCTGTTTCTGGTTTTGTCTGAGAAATATTTATATTCTCGTCAAAGTCCGATGTGAGCGGCTCTTGCGTTACGACCTCTTCCAAATCAGGTTCAAGCCGTCTTTTTTTCGAAACCGAGCTCGACATTATTCTGAAATAATAATTAACAAAATCAGAACTTGCCACTTGCACTTAAAAAATTCATCAAAAAAAAAAGTAATTACCAAAAACTAACAAATTCGTCAAAAAAAAAAATAATTAACAAAAACTAAGAAATTCGTCAAAAACAAAAAAAAGGTAATTAACAAACAATGAAACAGGAGTACAGGACCACTTGCAAGTTGCAAATGTTGCAATTGTTATTTGTTGCAATGTCACTCTCACCGACTCACGCACAGGCTGTACAGCACAGTAGTAGTACAAACAAAATATATAAAAACTATCCTTCCCCTTTTGAGTTGTGACTACGCCCCTACTCATCAGTCATCACTCATCACAACTTTTCAACCAAAACTCAATCATTCAACTGATTCGGGTATTCAACAATCAACACAAATTACACAATAAACACTTAAACAGTATCAATTATGAAAAAACCATGGCCAAAAAAATATATTTACAAACAAAATCACCAGATTCACCACCATTCAACCCGTAGAAACAAGTCAAACAACCAAACGAATACTAAATTACCTGTTACTCTGTTAGTTGGGTTGAAACTTCGAGAGTTCGACGTCCGGCGTCCGACGTCGACAGTCCACGGAGGGGGAGGGCGGTGGGCCGGTGGCAGACTCAGAGAAACAAGTCAAGATTCAAGAATTATTTTAAAGATTCTAGAAGTGATTAAGTGAATTAGTAATTTTGTTATTTTTGTATAGTATTTTAATTATTTTAGTATGTTCAGCATAGAGAAATTTAGAAATTATTTAGGAATTAGGTTGATGAAGATGAAGTATTGTAGTTAAGGGAGATTATATTTTGCAAATATTACGATTTACTAATTCAAACTCTCCAATTTACTAAATATTACTCCCTCCCATTCTTTGGATTCCTACCATAAGTTGATTATATGTGAGTAGTATTTTAATCAAATGGTAGGAATCCAAAGAATGGGAGGGAGTATGATTTTGAGAATATTGGAAATTTTTAAGAATTAAATTTGATAAGTTGAATAGTTGTTCAAACTCTGGAAAATTGGAAAATTGGAAATTGGAGAATTGAGAATCTGTTGACTGTTAGTGAATTCCGGTCTTCCGGTCCAAACCGGGTTTTTCCGGTTTTTAGCCCGGACCGGACCGGAAACCGGAAACGCAGAAAAATAGGACCCGGGGACCGGACCGGTTGGGGGTCGGTCCGGTTCGGTCTGGACCGTCCGGTTCGGTCTGGACCGGCCGGTCCGGTTCGGTCCGGTTGGTCGGTCTGGACCGGTTTCTGAACAGCCCTACGCCCTCATAATTGGCCCAAGGGCGGGCCACAAACTACACAAATAGAACCAACATCCCAATGAATCCCAAACCTTGGGGGATATTGAACAAAATGGGCTATAAAAAGTAAAACTTACATCCTCGAGGCGTAGCTTGTTAACCAACGCATTCTCCGACGGGTAATGGCTGATTGTGCTCTTAGGCTGAGCCAGCCTCCACTCGATCCCCGCCGAGAATCTCTTCAGGTGAACCTGCACCGTCTTAGGTGCCAAACAAGGGAAATAGGAGTAGATCCAAGCCTGTAAAATTCCAAAACAACTTTAGCAAAACCAAGCCGAAAGTAAGTAGAACTTGAAATACAAAAGCGAGAATAGCAACTAAATTCCAGTATAAGCCCCGGACCCACTATGGGAACAGCTGAAGCTGACTCTATCACCAACGGTCTCACCATGACTCGCAGGCAGCGAGTCATCTCCGTGAAAGCCGCGGTCACCCAATCATAACGTCCTAGCTGGGCCAGGTCAGCTAGGAAAGGCAAAATCCTAGTAATAAACCTCTCGCCTTTATCCGAGAAGTGGGTCGACCCTAGGAAATACCACAATCACTGCCGGACATCCTGCTCTGGCGTGTTGGGTTCTCGACCCTCTAACACCGCCACTCGCTCGAAGTGATCGGTGATGTACGAGCTCACCAGAGGATGAGGCGCACTATATGCGTCACGCTCCAAACAATCCCTGATAAGGCCCCGCACCTCATCGCTATCTATCCTAGGGCCCTCGGCGGCCCACCTAATCCTGTCCGGACCCCAGGACAGATCGGTAATCATCCCAAATTCCCCAAAAGCAATGTGGAAGGTCGAGGTAGTATTATGAAAGCGATCTATCATCGCCCTAATCACCATAAGGTTGCACATAGTCTTGCAACCTACCAGCCGGACCCACTGCTCGACCACGGGACCTAGAGCGGTTCTCGCAATAATATCCTTTACCGCGGGGGTCAACTTCTGAAAATAAATATCGAGACACGTAGTAAAGCTCGCGAAAGTCCTCATCGGACCTGGGGGCTGCAAACCAAAACAATGCGAGGATAAACAAAACAAATCTAACCAAACCCGAGCCAAAAAAATCTGAGACATAACTAATAAGCATGAATAGGACACTCACCAGACCACGCACGATGCGGTGAGAAACGTGAAGGTCAAGGTGAAACATCAGCTGATGACCGTCCCAGTCCCGAGCCCAATCGGGATCCTCATGAACCCTCCTAGCCACCATCTCTGGAAGCTTACGCTTCTTCACTCTATCAAAATCAGCCTCATTAATGGTCTCGGGCTCGCGGCGCTACGACGAGATGCTCCGTCGCCTCCTGCGAATCCCTCGAGTAGTCTGTGAGCTCGCCCTAACAACCTCCTCACTAGCACCAGTCGAGAAAGTTCCCTCGGGACGCTCGGTATCATTTCTAGCTGTAAATCCAAGCGAAAAAATATGTATCTCTAATCAGGCTAAAGCAGCTTAAACAGGTTAAAATAGGGTCAAAATTTCGGATAAGGATATCAAAATTCCGAGAAAGCCGCTAGCACGCATTTTTGATCCCGGTCACAATGGAAGTGGTTTCGGGAAAATCCGGCATTGTTACGACACCTTTTGGTCCGTCTTAAGACACACAAAACCTCGCGGAGGGTCCTAAAGGTCATCCTAGCCCGTAAGAATCGAGAAGAGAGCTACCCACATCCTCATACACACTATTTGAGCGAAATTACGCAAAATAAATATGGGAATAATCGGGAAACGATCCTTAACCCTAGCATTTCAAACACAATCCCATAAGGAGCCATTGTCGCACCTCGAAAACCCTTATCAAGCTTATAACTACTTTAAAAAATTCTAATCAACCTTAATTTAATAATGAGATTAAGCACAAGCATCGAAACATAGTAAATCAAAAACACCCTAATCGATTTTCTAGGGTTTTCAACAAAACGGACTCATAATCGATCGAATCAAACAAAAACGACAACAAACAAGTAAAGAACACTTACTTACCCGGAGTTGACATTGTCGTGAATAACGGAAATCGAGACAAAATTTGGTAAGAAAAGTTGAGAAATCAATTTAAAGGCGAAGGGGGTGACGCGCTCGAGTTTTAGATCAAATGAACGAGCGCCCCCCAATTTTCGATTACTTAAATAGACCCGTTCCACAGAAACCCGACCGCCCCAAGCAACGTGCCTGAGTCCTAGCATGTTGGGGGCTAGGTGCCTAAATATTAGGGCGCAGACGGATGCGCGTCTAAACGGCCCAGTACAGACTAAAGCAAAACAAACAAGGCTCGAAGTTCGATACACATAAAGCGTGCACTCTTTAAGATAAATAAAATAACAATAACGGAGCAATTACTAATCAATATCGATAACGCACTCTCGATAATGAAACAAGCATAAGAACTGCACTTAATCTAAACGCTGCACCCGAACGCATAATAAAGCAATTCGAACTAATCTAAATGAACTCTGAGCAAGACTCAAATGCGTAAACAATCCGAGACAAAAGCAAGAACAAAACCGAACAAGATAAGACAAACCTGCAAAACAAAATTTAACTAAAACGAATAAACAAACAACAATTTTGCCCGAGGGACGTTAGTATTCCGGAGGCATAGCAACAAAAATTTTGCCTGAGGGACTTTAGTATCCCGGAGGCACAGCAACAACAATTTTGCCCGAGAGATGTTAGTATCCCGGAGGCACAGCAACAACAATTTTGCCTGAGGGACATTAGTATCCCGAAGGCACAGCAACAGCAATTTTGCCCGAGGGACGTTAGTATCCCGGAGGCACAACAACAACAATTTTGTCCTAGGGGTCAGAGCATCCCCGAAGACAGCTGCTCGAGTGGAGACGGACGCCCTTGATTAGTTTACAATAGCAATTTTGTCCTAGGGGTCAGAGCATCCTCGAAGACAGCTGCTCGAGTGGAGACTGGCGCCCTCGAGTAATTTACAATAGAAATTTTGTCCTAGGGGTCAAAGCATCCCCGAAGACAGCTACTCGAGTGGAGACAGACGCCCTCGAGTAGTTTATAATAGCAATATTGTCCTAGGGGTCAGATCATCCCCGAAGACAGCTGCTCGAGTGGAGACTGACACCCTCGAGTAGTTTACAACAACAATTTTGTCCTAGGGGTCAGAGCATCCCCAAAGACAGCTGCTCGAGTGGAGACTGACGCCCTCGAGTAGTTTATTATGGTTTATTTCGTCCCAGGAATCAGAGCATCCCCAAAGACAGCTATCCGAGTGGAGACCGACGCCCTCGAGTAGTTTATCTTGTTTGTTTTGTCCTAGGGATCACAGACATCCCAAAGACAAGTGTTCGAGTGGAGACTGACGCCCTCGAACGTTTTATCAAGGGCTCACAAGTATCCTAAAAATGTTTATTCAAAAGGGAAGCCAACACATATGAACATTCCTTACACCCACGCTTAACGCGCACGAAAACACTTAAAATTGAACAAAACCTTTAAATAAACCAAAGAAGACAAAGCGCGCGCACATAAAGAATCAAGAACGAGATGACCAGCTACGGTCCGGGCCCAAGCAAGCAATCTCAAGCGAAGACGTCAGGTATGACTTCTAAGCCGTGGCTGGCGAGCCTCAACACGCAGTCTAATGGACTTAAAACGACCCAATCGGACAGCCACCAGGTCTTAATCTTCGAATGACCTGGGCGGCTATACTTTGACTTTCGCCTTGTCCAAGCCTCAGTCAAAGTGGGGGCTTCTGTAGACACCTAGATTTGAACCTGGTGGCTGCAGAAGTGCCCAACAAATACCCGATGACGATAGGACTGCAACGCGATACGAGTTCGCGATGTTTTAGGTAGTTTTTCTATAGAACGGATCAAATAAATTACTCGGGCAAATTAAACTAACATGATGGCAGCCTTAGTCGTGTCGTTACGGTCGCATAGACACTAATTAGAGTCAATTCTGACACCGGGACCCCGAGTCGGTCCCGAAACTTGAGCCGAGTCAACACCGTGCCAAGCGAACCTCAGGATGCACACCCGAGGCCCACTAATGTTCACGGCGCTAGGGTAACACACACGGAAGCCTTAGCTCCCAAGCTTCGTATTATAATCTCCCTCTCGGTTTTGGAAAGTATCAAAATCGTATCTTCAAAATCTCAACCGCCCAACCTCACGCGTATTAGTCTCCCCGCGCCTAAGCCCAGGCGCCTGAATCATGGTGCGCCTCAACTCAGGCGTCCATGTGGGCGACGATGTCCGAAAACACCTATAAATACCCCCCTTCACCTCATTCATTCGACACATCACATCTCATCTTCTCTTCTCCCTCTAATTTCTCGCTAAGGGATCTCACTCCGCCACCCGAGGCAAACGATCCACTCGATCGTAGTTCCGATAAAAAGCGACAATGACGCTACTCCTCACATTCGAGCACCCCACTCGATACCGAGGTGCCTGTGTTCGACTAGCTCAAACTAGTAGCGAAGATCTGTCGGATTAGCCGCAGAATCAGCCCGTAGTAACGAAGCTCTCCCGGAATAGCCGCAGGAAGGGTCAACGGTAACGGAGCTCTGCCGGAGTCACTGGTCAAGCTAGTTGGATCCGCCTATTGAAGTGTTGTCGTCACTAGATTGCTATCTAAACAAAGCTTTCATATTCATACTTTCTATTATTATGCACTACGACAACACTAGACGTGGACGCTAGGTCCATAAGCACCTACTAAAATACGTAACATCCCAACTTCAACCACAAACGCTAAAATACACTAAATAGACCCGAGTAATTCCGAGATTCATTCTCAAACTATCTATGCATCGTGTCCCGTTTAGTGTATACTCCGAGGGTGCAACTCCTCACTACGTGATTCACTTACGTTCGCATTTACAGGTTTTCGTATGATTTATTGATTTTATGACCTTATAATCGCATGCTAAATCACCTAACACGGAATTCAAAATGTAAAACAACTAGAACTGAACAAAGTGATGGTCGGGTTCCGTATTAGTCCAGGTGCTCGCCTTACTAGGTTCGACGCATCTTTATTAATACCGAACCGATGCATCTTAAGCAGAATACCAGGTAAGGTATACCACGAGAATGACTAATATTCGTATTATCGCGTTAAAACTGATTTGCTAATACGTATAATACTAGTACTCTCTACTCTCCTACGTGCATCTTTTCATGGCCTGTCTGTTACGTGAAATCGCATGCAAAGAATGTAAACACAACTACTTTGACGACAAAACTTACTTATCTTTAAACAACCGACGTAGAAAAAGGTATAGGGTTAAAACAACAGATGTTACAGTATTTCCATTACAACAAAAGAACTAAATTATCAGCCCACTGATTGATTAGTAGAGGCCGCTATAGTACGGGCAGGATTGGGTGTTGACATCTATCGGATGTTGAATTCCCAATACGTACCCTCACCCCTTACTCAGAATCGACGGTTTCCGGATGTCCGAAACCATTGGCAATGAGAGTCATTCCAGGGATGGAGTGCTTAAGGGTACAAGTCTTTTTCTTTAGGTCCCGTGCCACTCAACTTTGAGCTGGCAAGGGATCAAAGTTGACTTGAACGGTTTTCGAGTCCCCATATTTGACTCGGTGGCGACTCCACAAATCTGCAATAAATTTAGTTCACTAAAAAGGTCACCTTACCAAACAAATTGGCCTTTAAACATTTACAACCACGACTCGATCGATTCCAAACGGAAACACGGGTGCCCGCACCCGTCTAGTACAAGTCCTGATCGTCATCCGAATTGAGGTCTGAAACATCGCCCCGTACGCGAGATCAGACCGGCTCCCGACAGGGAGGGGACCGCGTGGGTGGCCGCCGCCACACGTTGAAAAATCGGGTCGGTCCCACGCGCGGGGCGCCGGGCGGTGCGGACGGACGTCCACAGGTAGACTATTGTATTTCGTCTATTTTATCGATGTTTTCATCACCCAAATTAACCTTGAGTCCGTTGTGTCCGGTTTCAACAAGGTCATTGGCAACTTCATTTTCTTCTTGAGGAAAGACAAGATGGGACCCAATTGTGTTTTCATCAATGAATCTCTTCAAATTCCCACTAACCTCATCCAATTCTTCACCAACAATGCCTACATCAAGGATTATTTCCTCATTCGTTTCATCTTGGGTAGACAATCGAGGTTCTTCATAGTAAGTCTCACTTCTCCAAGGGATTTCATTAGCGGCTTCATGATTAGGTTGTTCCCCTTCCCCGAATGAACATCCTTCATCAAGTTGTGAAGTTCGAGTTAACAACATTGAGGTTTTAACCGCTATAGCATTTAATCTAGCATCATATGCCTCGTTTTCACTTTGATATTGGGCCATGAATTCATATTTTTCCTTTTGCATTTGGATGGCCATTTCTTGTTGATCTTTTGCATTTGAAGAATTGATTGAACCAACTCCAAGTTGGACATTTGGTGGTCAGTGGGGTTTTGGAATGCTCCTTGAAAATCCTGATGATGCCCAAGGGGTGGGGCATCATATGGTTGGTAATGAGGTTGAGATGATGGGTAGTATGGTGGGTTTTGGGGAGATTGACTTCCATATGGAGAAATATGATGAGACATGGTGGGTTCATGATGGTAATTTGAGTAATAACCACCATGATCATAAGGTTGATAAGCACTCACTTGATGGAAGCCGTTTCCATATCCTTGAAACTCATAACCACGGGTTTCTTGATTACCCCATGAAGCTTGATAGTAGTTAGGAGACATCATGGCATAGCTTTGATTCATAGAGAGAGAAGAGGAATTTACGGTGGCCTCTATAGGGGAGTTTAGATCAATCTCCAAGTTTTGCTCGAAATATTAGCTTGTACCCGGTTGGGAATCTCTCAATCTAGCAACCGTCCGTTGATGAAGGTTTCGAAAAACCTTTCCGGCTCTGAGTTGTAAAGAAGAGAATGGTCACCACCTCTAGACATAAACTGTAAACTAGGACCAAACGTGAGAAGTCTAGTGCTTTTTGGGCACTAGGAAAAAAAAAGAAATAAACTTCACACACACAAGAAGCAAAGAATAACCAAGAAGAACACAAAAACGGTGACTAAATCAAGTAAATAAGCAAACAAAGTCTAAACATACACCGTCCCCGGCAATGGCGCCAAATTGATGGTGGGATTTGTCGTGGATTCCGACACCAAATAAACCAACTAATCCTAACAAGTAGCTAGGGTAAGTTGGTCGATCCACGGAGACGAAAAAAGGGTTTATACTATGTTTCATCTAAAGACTAGACTAAGTCACAAGGAAACAAGGGGAGAAGAATTAACAGGAATTGATTGCTAACACGGTCACTAGGCTAAAAACAAGGATAAACAAACTAAAACAATGAAGGGGAATAAAACTAGGACTATGAATAAACTAAGTATAACATGAACTAAATGATTCAACTAGAACTAAATTCAAACAACAAACAAGATGAACAATGACAAAGATGATGAAGAAATCAATAAGAGAAGGACTAGGATTAGTCGGTTTCAAGGGTATCGAAACAATCAAGAGAAAGCATGCAAGAATGAAGGGGTAGTCAAGCTATCTAGGCATAATCCGGGCTCTCGCTCCAAAACCGTCCAAGAGGTCTCCCGCTCTCGCGCAAAAACCCATCCTAGCAACATACAAGGTCACGAGAAGAAGGCAAGAAAACATGTATTTGCAACTACAAGTCATTCAAGCATTTCATCAAACATGGTCCATGCATACAACCAAGAAGCAACCTAAACAACCACCAACACCCTACACAAACCCTTAATCACCCATGAAGACACCCAATCCCCCTACTAATCCTAGCAAGAGGAATCTACTCACTCATGTTCAAGATAGTAAATGATGGGAGGGATTGTCGTGTATCCCAACTGATCAATAAACTACCGATTACACCTAGAGGGTAGCTAGGGCAAGTCGGGATCGTATCCACGAGGACGGTAAGGCGAAGTTTAGACTAGGTCGGCCTACAACAAGACTATGCTACCAAACAAACACAAAGAAACGATAAATGGAAAACTATGGTGGAGGAGAAGTGAGAACTAGACTAATGATGAACTAGGCTAAAACGATGCTAAACAATACTAATGATCTAACTAATAAATAAACTAGAAGAACGACGGCTAACTAGAAGGATGAACTCAAATATGGAAAGGAAGTGGGGTAGGTCGGGTTCATAGGAGTAGAAGGGTAATTGGGGTGATCAAGGGTATAGGTGTCTCCTAGTTGCTAGGGTCGGTCCGGGCTCTCGCAACTTAAACTGATGCCAAGGTGGGTCTGGGCTCTCGCAACTTAGACCCTAGTCCGCGCTCTCGCGACTAAACTATTCTCAACATTTCCACAAAATAGACAATCAATGAGAAGATGAGCACAAGTATGGGAAGCATGGCCACTACAACTCATACAAGCATATCAACAAACACATAGAATGCCCACAATGTGACTAACAACAAAGATTCACCCTTTTCCCTTAATCAACCCTAATCAACCATAATCTACCCCTAATCCCCCTACTAACCCCACAAGAAGACTACTCACTCATGATGAAGAATAAAACAACAATATAGCTAATATGCGACGTACCTAGTATATCAAGTAAAAATAAATATGTGATTCATCATCCATCGTTGACATGTGTAATATTATTTGAGACTCTTTCAGTTTTACCACTTAATTAATTAATTAATTTTTTTACATGTATTAAACCTCTTTTGAAGACAAAAAAACTTGAAAAGAAAGTGACAGAGCATGACTCATAACCGCAACTTTCGAGCGTTTTATTTTTTTTTTCAAATTATTGATTTATTTTCTTACAATATTTTCAGTGTAAAAAAATTATTTTTTTAACTCGTATTTAAGAATTCTAATCGATCAATAATTATTTTTTATGGAATTAACTTTGACTGCGAAAATAATGATTTTTTTATAAATTAATTGTTTTCAAGTTGTTTGGTTTGGAAGAAAGATTAAGTTTTTAAAAAGTCGTACCTATGTTTAATAATCAGTGAAAATTATTTTCAAAAAAAGAGAGGTATAATTGAGAAAAATAAATAATTAACAAATACGAAGTACATGTAATTCAAAATAAAAAATTAATTTATCGTCAACTGTCTAATTCAATAACTATTCTGTAATATTATTTGGAAGATATTTTAAAAAATGAATATAAAACAAAATTAATATAATGAAAAATAAAATTCGGGTAAAACTTAAAGTAGACAAGACAAAAATCTATGAGGATAAAAACCGATGAAATATAATAACGACCGATTGTTCAAAGTAAATCAAATATTTAATTAAGCCAATAACGAAAACAAAAAAACATATATAAAGAACTAGTAATGAAAGAACGTGAAAAATAGAAATTAAAATACAAATATCGATAAATTAATGAAATCATGAGTCCGAAAGTCAATTTTGAAACTTGATTTTTTATTTCCGGAATAATTTTTGTAATCATAAATAGTAAATCATTGGGGAAAAAGAAATTAATTACTCAAAAGTAAATGTAGTTTTTGGAAAAAAAAATCATTTTAAAGGAATTCAAACAATGATTATGTCAACAAAGTTCAAATTCATTTCTGGTAGCTGGTCATAAGAATTCCACAGTTAAGCGTGCTTGACTGAGAGTAGTGTTAAGATGCGTGACCTCCTGGGAAGGCTATTCGATGCGTGCGACTAGTGAAATTAAATGATATTGAAATAACTCAGCTATAAAGCTTGTAACCGTTTCAGATGTGAATATTCTAGAAGTAGAGAATTCTTATGGTTATTATTTAATTAATTTATTATATATTTTCATCGGAATAAATGTTTCGTCACAAGCGTGATTAGCCACGGGATAACTCGTGGCAAAAAGTTAATTCTAGCCACGGGCCACTCTGTGGCAATGAAATCAATATCTGCCACAGTTTTTTTTTCCCGTGGCTATTTGTTTGCCACGGCCACTTGCGCCACGTATGGCTTTTCCGTGGCAACGTACTTTAGCCACGAAAATTTAGCACTTCTGCCACGAATTCAGCCGTGGTACAAGTGCTCATTTGTAGTAGTGAATAACAAGAGAAAACATCATCACAAAACAAACATCCATAATGAATAACAAGAACAATAACAATCACAATATAAAAAGATAGAAACTTGAATAAATAACAAAGAATAAGGATGAAAAGATTATACCAACAATAGGATGAAGAAAAGATGAAAACTTGTATTAATGAGAAACCCAAATAAAATCCCAAGGTTGTCAAGCTTGGAACAATCTTCAAGAATCCCCTAATCCAAGACTAATTACAATAATTATCTAAAGATTAAAGAGAGAATTAAGCTAATGAGAGGAATGCTAATCTAGGGTTTAATGCTTAATGGAGGCTTAAACTAGTCGAGGGTATGATAAGATATGTTCACAATACAAGAGGGAAGTATATATATGGGTACAAGAATGAAGGAGAAGAAAAGAAAGGAGTGCGGCTGCCAAATCCACGGTCCCGACCGGGACGGGTTGGTCCCGACCGGGACGGCCTGTCATCCCGACCGGGACAGGTTGGTCCCGACCAGGACGGGCCCACAGCAGCACCCTTTAACGCGCACCCCATCCCGAACGGGAGAGGCCTTCCCGGACGGGATGGGTCTTGTAGGCTTCCCTTAAAAGCTTTCTGGTCCTCCCTTGCTTCTCATGGGTTTCTCGTCAATTCTCGGGACTCGGGATCGGGTCTCGGACGCTCGGGTTTGGGTCCCAAGGTCTCGGGGTCGATTCCAAGGCCTCAAGTCATCATTCCTTTATCTCGTTGGCTCCAAAATGTGTATGTATCGAGTCGGAATCGCTCCAACTCTTCCAAATCGGTCTCGGGAACCAGAAACGAACTAAAGGAAGCATAAGAAGCCCATGAATCGCTCCTAAGGAGCGATTCCACAAGGAAATGGGACCAAATCATAGTGAAAAAGGCACTACAAACTACACTTATCAACTCCCCCACACTTAACCCTTACTCGCCCTCGAGTAAGCACATACTAAATACTAAACTAGCCGAGTGGGTATGAGCGCA
Organism: Agrostemma githago; assembly: GCA_958450325.1. Taxonomy (NCBI): domain Eukaryota; kingdom Viridiplantae; phylum Streptophyta; class Magnoliopsida; order Caryophyllales; family Caryophyllaceae; genus Agrostemma; species Agrostemma githago. The sequence continues at coordinate 32,587,581 of OY288256.1, forward strand.
CCCTACGCCCTTTCAACTCACGCGAGTACACTTAGAGGACAAGTGTACTTCGCAAGGCAAGTGGGGTCTTGCGACAAAACTGTGGATGCAACCGGACACAACAACACATAAACAACAAACACACAAACAAACACTTAGACGGTTGCACCCAAAACAAAAGAAATACCGCTTCCCTCTAAAAGCGGTGAATGAAACACCGGTTTAGGACTCGAGGTAAGTGACAACGTTCCCAAGCTAGCAATACAAACCAAGGTGGACTAGACCCTAATAGTATGACGATAAAGCAACAAAAACGTTGGTAACTTACCTAGGTCCTCCTAACTTTCTAAAAACGTACCACGGGACGATCGGCAGAGTGGAAAAGTGAAGAACCACGGTATTAGTCGACACTGTAGGTAAGTGAGACCCCGCCCCCTTTAGCGTGAGCCAAGAGGGTTGTCCCGTGTCAAAAACCGCCTAACTAGTCCAAGTAAAAAGGTGGAAAACATGCAAAATGAGGGAAGACTGACTAATGCCGCTATCATCCTTCCTCGGGACTCGGTCCTTTGGTAGGCTCTTCACGGCAAAAGTCGGAAAAAGGCTTATTTTGAGAGGTAGGGGTTATTTTTTTGTGAATCGGGTTTTCTTTTGGCATTTTCTCTTTTCTTTTGCACTTTTGCTTTGTTTTGCCATGCCATTCTTTTTCTTCTTTTCTATTTTCTTTTTGGCTTTTGTGCCTTTTCTTTTTTGATAATTGTCGTTTGTAGTGCCTATTCTGTAGTGTTTTGGTCCCATTTTCCTTGTGGAACCGCTCCTTTGGAGCGGTTTATGGGCTTCTTATGTTTCCTTTAGCTCGTTTCAGGTTCCCGAGACCGTTCATGAAGAGTTGGAGTGATTCCGACTCAATACATATGCATTTTGGAGCCAACGAAGCTAAGGAACGATGACTCGATGCCTTGGAATCGACCCCGAGACCTTGGGACCCAATCCCGAGCCTCCGAGACCCGATCCCGAGTCCCGAGAATTGATGAGAAGGCCATGAGAACCAAGGAGGGACCGAAAAGTTCATATTGGAGGCCTACAAGACTATTCCCGATCGGGTATGGCCTCATCCCGATCGGGAATAAAGAGGAAAGCAAGGAGCGACTACTGTGGGGTGTTCCCGATCGGGAACATAAAATCCCGATCGGGATTCTCCACTTTCCCGATCGGGATTTCCTTTCCCGATCGGGATTGTCCCAGTTCAGCCCGTGTTCATTTCCTTTCAATTCCTTTCATTCTTAAACCCTTTATATACCCTTCTCTTGTAAGAAGACAGGAAGGGATGTTAACCTACCTTAGTTTAAGCCTTAAAACCCTAGATTTACTCTCATTCATTAGTTCTAATCTCTCCTTAATCCTTAGTTAATCCTTGTAATTAATCTTGTATTAAGAAGATTCTTGAAGATTATTCCAAGATTGACAACCTTGGAGTTTTATTTGGGTGTCTTATTTATACAAGTTCTCATCTTTTCCTCATCTAGTATTGGTATAATCATCTTTACTCTTGTTCTTAGTTTATTTAATCTTGTTTCTATCTTTTTATGTTATTATTGTTATTGTTCTTGTTGTTCATAATGAATGCTTGGATGTTTAGTTTGTTTTCTCTTATAGTTGTTAGTTCCTCTTTGATTATGAGTGAGTAGTTTCTTTGTGGGGTTAGTAGGGGGATTAGGGGTAGATTATGGATGATTAGGGTTGATTAATGGGAAAAGGTTGTACCTTTGTTGTTAGTCACATTGTAGACACTCTATGTGTTTGTTGATATGCTTGTATGAGTTGTAGTGGCCATGCTTCCCATGCTTGTATTCATCTTCTCATTGATTGTTTATTTTGTGGAAATGTTGAGAATAGTCATAGTCACGAGAGTGCCGACTAGAGTCTAAGTTGCGAGAGCCCGGACTCACCTTGACATCGGTCTAAGTTGCGAGAGCCCGGACCGACTCTAGCGATTAGGAGACACCTTTACCCTTGATCACCCCAATTATCCTTCTACCTCTATGAACCCGACCTACCCCACTTCTTTCCATATTTGAGTTCACCGTTTTAGTTAGATATCGCTCTTCTAGTTTATTCCTTAGTTCGCTCATTAGTCTAGTTCTTACTCCTCCTCCTCAATTGTTTCCTTTTATAGCTTTCTTTGTGTTTGTTCGTGTGACTTAGCCTAGTTTTAGTGGACCTAGTCTAGACCTTACTCTACCGTCCCTGTGGATATCGACCCTACTTGCCCTAGCTACCCACTAGGAATAGTCGGTTTATTATTGACGGTTGGACTCACGGCAAATCCATACCATCATTTTTCTTCATTTCTTTTCTTTCTTTCATTTTTCTTTCCTTTCTCTTCTTTGCCCTTTTTGGCAAGATTTGGCTTTTTGGCATTTTCATTGTATAACAAGAAAGGTGGAAATCAACAATTTGCAATTTATTGTGTGGATATGTGTAGGAGGTAGAGTAATGGGAGAGTAGGGACGGCGTCTTCCCTTCAAACCCACAAAAAGGGGAGAACTTGGACTAATCTAGCAAATTTCAAACATGGTCACCTAAGGGACGAGACTCGGTAACCAAGGCCTATTCACACCGTGGGTGGTCATAATGGTCAAAAGTGCAAATCCCGTAGTAAATCCCTAGTAAGCTAGGTGGACTCAAGGTAAAGGACCAACGTATTCATTGAATTAGGGTCATTCTACTAGACTAAAGTCCAAGACTCAATTTATACAACTAGGAAGGGAAAGTAAACTCTCACACACTAGCCTCTAAACCGGGTTTTCGAAAACCTTTTACGCACAAGACACAACTACACACACAAAACAAAGACTCGACAAAAGGAAACGAACGAAAGAGGGACAAAAGAAAACAATTTAAAACACAAACAAGACAAACACAAAAACAAAACAAACACCACCCCGATATTCCAAATAAGCAACCAATCAACCACAAACTTTACAAGCTCCACCCGAGCACACATCATCACGAATCTCCACCAAACTCCACAAGAGGCAAAGAAGAGAAGGGATAAAAATGTTACCGGATGTCTTGCAAGCTCTCCAAAGTTAACGGCGATTAGGCGACCTAAGAGGAAAAGGGAGGCAAACACAAACAACAAAACAAATATACGACACAAAAATATAAAAGGAAAACACACAAAAGAAAATCTTTTTGATTTTTTGTGAAATTTTTCAAATTTTTAGGGTTTTTTAAAGATTTTTTCGAAAAACTAAAAAAATAAAACTAACTACGATAGAATATCGCTCCCCCACACTTAAACCGAGCAATGTCCTCATATGCTCAATCTTAGTGTGCGGAGAGACAAAAGAAAAAGAAAAGAAACTACGAAAATAAAGCTAAAAATCAAAAAGAAAAGTGGAGAAAAGGGTAGAAGGTGTCCGGCCGGGGTGTAGTCAAGTCACCATGGGCCGAGACAAGAAAAGATATGGATGGGGGGAAGAAAATAAAAAGAAGGAAATAAAAGGAAATGGGAGGGGAGGGCTAGGTGTAATCAAGTCACCTAGCCCGGATTCCGTCCAAATCCGACTAACTCCTAAAAAGGGGGTGAAAATCTTGTAAAATGGATTTTTCGATTGACTCTCGACGCAATCACGTCGTCGAGAGTCGGGAGCAACCATACTACGACCTCGAAGGCCAGTAAGATACCATGACTCAATGGGAAGGGGGGCAAAGAAAGGGCAACAAGCAACAAAAGATGGAAAAGTAAAGAAAGTTGCTTTACCAACATGCTAGCAACTCACGAACTCAATCGCCTTCAATGATCATTATAGGTACGTAGCTTGTCCTCTTGCATTCCATCTCGCTTCACCCATGAGAAGAACTCACGGTCGGGGTAGTAATGGTAAGGGGTGGGATTTGATGCGAGAGTCGGTGTAAAGTGGATAGGAAATGGAGTGAGGGCATGTCAATGAAATAAATGAGGCATATGATAAGGCTAGGATAGCTAGGGAGGTTGGGAGGGGGCATAAAACGGTTGGGTGGAGTCAATTGTCGAAGAAGAAACACAAAGGGAGAGTAGAGGACCATCCCGGTCGGGATGGTTGGTCCCGGTCGGGACGGACCCACAGCATGCTCGAAATTTGGTACACCCATCCCGATCGGGATGGCACCCTTCCCGGTCGGGATGCCTCACCCTTCCCGGTCGGGACGCCTCATCCCGGTCGGGATGGGCCTTCTTCAACTTCCACAATCCCAAAAGCTTGCTCCAAGCTTCAAAAACCCGATCCTCGTGCTTACTACCCAAGATCTATCATAGCCAATCTTCTCTAGGAATCATCCACACTTCATACCTATCAAATAAACTCAAACTTAACATCAAACTCTCTCCCTCACATCTCTCATCGATGATCCAAAATTACAAGAATTTACCAAAAATCCAAGAGAACTACAATGAAAAGGTATATACAATGAGACGGTTCTTGTGGAACTCCGTCAAACCAAGGTGGTGCAATCCTCATTCTTTTTCAAAACTACTACGACCGGTTCCATCTCCATCAAGGGCACGGAGGAACAAGTCAAAGGCCCTAGCGAAGTCTTCAATCAAGCTCGTAATGTAACTGACCACATCCCAAGGCTCTTCATGGCCTTGCCTTGACGTTCCCGGGGCATCCCGATCTTCCAAGTTCAATGGCTTGAACTTGTACTTTTGGTCTTTCGGGATATACCCGAACGTCCACCGGTCCTCATGTGGCCCCAAGGGCGGCTCATCTTTCCCCTTGTCATTGCACTTGTCATCCAACCCATGATATGGGCACGCATCCTCCTCACTCTCGGAGTCATCATCATCAAGTACATAAGAGTACTTCTCCAAGCTTTGTCCCGAATCTTTCCCTCGATCGATGTTTTCCGTGGCATGGATCACATTACACGTCTCGGTCATAGGCGAAGTGTTGCCTTGGAGGTCGAACACTAACTCTTCGTCGCCTAGTTGAAAGGTAATCCTACCCTTCTTCACATCGATCACGGCACCAGCGGTGTGTAAAAATGGGCGTCCAAGGATGATGGGAGTGTGAGCATCCTCCGGCATGTCAACCACAATGAAGTCGACCGGAATGAAGAACTTCCCTATTCGTACCGGCACATCCTCTAGCATTCCCAATGGTCGGTTAAGAGATTTATCGACCATTTGGAGTGTAATGGACGTACATTTCAACTCCTTCATCCCGAGTCGGTAACAAATAGAGTAGGGAATGATGCTCACACTCGCGCCCAAGTCACATAATGCATTTTTGATCATGAAATTGCCTATGGTGCAAGGGATCGAGAAACTACCCGGATCCTTCAACTTCGGAAGCGTGGAACCTTGAATAAGATCGCTCACCACCCTTGTGAACGCTACCGTCTCTTCCTTGTCGATGGACCTCTTCCTAGCTAAGATTTCTTTCATGAATTTACCATATGCCGGGATTTGGGTAAGTAACTCGGTAAACGGGACACTAACATCCAATTTCTTCACAATACTAAGGAACTTGTCGTATTGAGTGTCCACCTTAGTCTTCATTTGCCTTGATGGGAAAGGCAACTTGATTTGGTACTTGTTTTGCACACTAGGGGTGGACTCTTCAAAGGACACTTTCCTTTTTCCCTTGTCTTTCTCTTGAAGTGGGGGAGGGTTGTCTTCTTGGGGTTTCTCAATTTCCCAAAGAACTTGCTCCTCCATTGAATTTCCCGAGCTTGAATCTTCTTGAATTGGAGACACAACTTCCTTCATTGCTTGTTGCTCACTAGGAAACACGGGAGGATTATATGTGGCACCGCTCCTTAAGGTGATGGCATTGACATGCTCATAATTTGGAGTTTCACCTTGAGGAGGCAATTGCCCTCTTTGCCTTGAAGAACTTCCCGATGCAAGTTGTGATACTTGATTCTCAATCATCTTCATGTGAGTTTTCATTTCCTTGTTATCCATTAGAATTTGAGCAATGATTCCTTGTTGTGACATTTGTGTCTCCAATTGACTCCTTTGCATTTCTTGAGTTTTCCTTTGCATATCCAACATTTGCTTTTGTATATCCGAATCCCGAGGTGGAGATTGTGGATTATGCGGAGTTTCGGTGAGGGCTAATGGAGTACCATAGTCATGAATAGGAGACCGGCTCCTAGGCTTGCTTTGTTGATTGCCTTGTGTTGCTTGTTGTTGTTGATGGTTCCCTTGGAACCCATGAGACTTGCCTTGATTAAGGCCTTGATTGTTGCCATGGTTGTAGCTTTGATACCCTTGGTTGTGGTTTTGTTGTCCTTGGAAATTTTGGTTCCCTTGGAAACCACCTTGATTGAAGTTCCCTTGTTGGAACCCTTGCTTGTTGTTGAAGTTGCCTTGGTTATTTTGCTTGAAATTGTTGAAGGGTCTTTGGTTACCCACATAACCTTGGTAACCTTCATTGTTGTCCCGTAAGGGAGGTGGAACATAGGGACGATGTTGTTGTTGATGTTGAAAAGCTTGTTGTTGAGGGACTTGATTGGAAGCTTGGTATTGGTTAGAGTAGGAGGCACCTTGCTTGAACGCTTGAAAGGCGTTCACTTGCTCAATACTTCCTCTACAATTCATAGGATCATGACCAACGATTCCACAAGTATCACACATCCCAAAATAAGGCAAAGGAGGTGCAAATCCCAAAGCATTCACTTCTTGAATCGGTTGATGGTGGGAGGAACTAGTGCCTTGGACTTGGTTGAGGTGGCTTTGGAGCTTCTTGTCAATAGTCTCCATGTGTGTTTTCAATTGAGCTCCAAGATCGATGCTCAATTGTGTAATGGCATCAATCTCATGCCTACCTCCCCGATTTGCCTTCCTAGGCCTTGAGTATTTTGAATTATGCACCGCCATCTCTTCAATCCTTGACCAAGTTTGGTCATCCTCTACTTCGGTAAACCTACCGTTAGATCCCATGTTGAGTATGGCCCTTGAGTCTTCATATAACCCGTTCCAAAATTGTTGTACGAGGAACCATTGTGATAAACCATGGTGTGGACAAGAACGGATCAAGGCATTGAATCTTTCCCACGATTCATAGAGGCTTTCATCATCACGTTGTTGGAAACCCGTGATAGAAGCTCTCAATAGATTTGTCTTCTCCGGGGGATAGAATTGTTGGTAGAAGGCTAAGGCTAGCTTCTTCCAAGTGTCAATGCCAAGTCTTGCTTTGTCCAACCCCTTGAACCATTGTTTCGCTTTACCAATAAGAGAGAAAGGAAATAATACCCCCCGGATTTGGTCTTGAGTTATTCCCGTTTGCAAAAAAGCGTCATAATAATCCGAAAAGGTTTCCATGTGTTGATGAGGATCTTCGGTTGGTAACCCGCTAAATTGACTTCTCTCGACCAATTGGATAAATTGCGTTTTCGCCACAAAATTCCCGGTATATGCCTCCGGTAAAGTGGATGGACCCGGCAAAACGTCTTCCGTGAAGGTTGAGTGAGAAGAAAACTTAGGCATGATTGGATATAAGGGAGAAGATGGTGGTGTAGACGGTGTTGATGTAGATGAAGAGGGGGAACTAGGAGAAGAATTACCGAAGGGATTGATGAAGGTCCCTCCGGCCATCTCTCGAGGTGACTCGCTAAAGTCGGCTCCTTGGGCTTGCCCTTGATGAGTATTGCTTGCACTTGGTTGAGAGATCCTAACCCGGTTAATCGTCCGTTGGCGAAAGGCTCGAAAGAGTCTCTCCGGCTCTGGATTAAAGAGATAGAAGTCGCCTCCCCTCCTAGGCATACACTACACACTAGAACAAACGTGAGAACACCTAATGCTTTATGGGCACTAGGCAACGACAATAAACAAGCACAACTAGAGACAAAGAAAAAAGAAAGCTAAGAAAAGAAGAAAAACTAGAAAATATTCACAAGATAAGATGGGAGGACACAAAGAAGGGTAACTAAGTCTAGAAGTAAGCAAACTAAGTCTAAACAATGCACCGTCCCCGGCAACGGCGCCAAATTGATGGGAGGGATTGTGGTGTATCCCAACCGATCAATAAACTACCGATTACACCTAGTGGGTAGCTAGGGCAAGTCGGGATCTTATCCACGAGGACGGTAAGGCGAAGTTTAGACTAGGTCGGCCTACAACAAGACTATGCTACCAAACAAACACAAAGAAACGATAAATGGAAAACTATGGTGGAGGAGAAGTGAGAACTAGACTAATGATGAACTAGGCTAAAACGATGCTAAACAATACTAATGATCTAACTAATAAATAAACTAGAAGAACGATGGCTAACTAGAAGGATGAACTCAAATATGGAAAGGAAGTGGGGTAGGTCGGGTTCATAATAGTAGAAGGGTAATTGGGGTGGTCAAGGGTATAGGTGTCTCCTAGTTGCTAGGGTCGGTCCGGGCTCTCGCAACTTAAACCGATGCCAAGGTGGGTCCGGGCTCTCGCAACTTAGACCCTAGTCCGCGCTCTCGCGACTAAACTATTCTCAACATTTCCACAAAATAGACAATCAATGAGAAGATGAGCACAAGTATGGTAAGCATGGCCACTACAACTCAGACAAGCATATCAACAAACACATAGAATGCCCACAATGTGACTAACAACAAAGATTCACCCTTTTCCCTTAATCAACCCTAATCAACCATAATCTACCCCTAATCCCCCTACTAACCCCACAAGAAGACTACTTACTCATGATGAAGAATAAAACAACAATAACAAGAGAAAACATCATCACAAAACAAACATCCATAATGAATAACAAGAACAATAACAATCACAATATAAAAAGATAGAAACTTGAATAAATAACAAAGAATAAGGATGAAAAGATTATACCAACAATAGGATGAAGAAAAGATGAAAACTTGTATTAATGAGAAACCCAAATAAAATCCCAAGGTTGTCAAGCTTGGAACAATCTTCAAGAATCCCCTAATCCAAGACTAATTACAATAATTATCTAAAGATTTAAGAGAGAATTAAGCTAATGAGAGGAATGCTAATCTAGGGTTTAATGCTTAATGGAGGCTTAAACTAGTCTAGGGTATGATAAGATATGTTCACAATACAAGAGGGAAGTATATATATGGGTACAAGAATGAAGGAGAAGAAAAGAAAGGAGTGCGGCTGCCAGGTCCACGGTCCCGACCGGGGTGGGTTGGTCCCGACCGGGACGGGCCCACAGCAGCACCCTTTAACGCGCACCCCATCCCGAAAGGGATGAGGCCTTCCCGGACGGAATGGGTCTTGTAGGCTTCCCTTAAGAGCTTTTTGGTCCTCCCTTGCTTCTCATGGGTTTCTCGTCAATTCTCGGGACTCGGGATCGGGTCTCGGAGGCTCGGGTTTGGGTCCCAAGGTCTCGGGGTCGATTCCAAGGCCTCGAGTCATCGTTCCTTTATCTCGTTGGCTCCAAAATGTGTATGTATCGAGTCGGAATCGCTCCAACTCTTCCAAATCGGTCTCGGGAACCTGAAACGAACTAAAGGAAGCATAAGAAGCCCATGTATCGCTCCCAAGGAGCGATTCCACAAGGAAATGGGACCAAAACATAGTGAAAAAGGCACTACAAACTACACTTATCATTAAACCCAACAACCATAATGAAACAAGCATAAACATGATATTCATAATGGAATATTGAAGATTATTAAGCATAAACCCAAATGAAAACTAAGTAGAAGAGATTAGGAAGAAGATGAATTATACCAATACCAAAGGATGAACAAAAGATTGAATCTTTGCATAAATAAACCCAAAGAAAGATCTCCAATGTTGTCAATAGAGTAGACCAACCCAAAAAGTCTTCAATATTACAAAGATGAAACAAGGATTAAACTAAGATTAAGGCTTAATGAAAAGTGATTAAGGAAGGATTAAGCTAATCTACACTAATCTAAGCTAATCTAACCTAAAGTATATCTAGGGTTTTCTCTATGCTTAAAACAATACAAGAGGGGGCTATATATATGGTTCCATAAGTGAGAGAATTGAAAGAATGAAGCGGAGTACGAGCTGGGCCCGTCCCGCCCGGGATGGGGGTGATCCCGGTCGGGATGGTGGTGGTCCCGGTCGGGATCATCCATTTGTAGCCTTCTTCTCTCGTCTTTGCGTCACGGCTTGCTAGATTGTATTCCCGGTCGGGAATACGAGTGACATGGCCGTATAGCTTCACGGGTCGATCGTCCTTTACTCCTAAGTGATGTCGTGACTCGGGATTGGTTCGTATGACGATGAAAAAGACTCAGAAAGCCGAGGTCTACGCCAAATGAACCTACAAGCACAATCATAGCTACAAGAGACATTAATGGCACAAAACCGCTTACAAAAGCGTTTAAATCAAAAGAAAATCAAGTAAAGCATAAAAGAAAGACGGTATAAATCAAGCATATCATTAGCCGCAGAGTCAGTCAATAGTAACGGAGCTCTGCTGGAGTAGCCGCAGGAAGGGTCAACGGTAACGAAACCCTCTCGAAATCACCGGGCGAGCTAGGAGGATCCGCCTTTAAAATCGAATCGTCACTAGGTTGTCGTCTAAACAATACTTTACATTCTCGTACCTTTATTATTAAGCACTACGATAATGTCAAACGTGGACACTAGGTCCACTACACATTCTACAACACGTAACGTCCCAACTTCAACCGCAAACACTAAAATACACTAAATTGATCCGAGTAATTCCGAGATTTGTTCTCAACTATCTATGCATCGTGTCCCGTTTAGTGTATACTTCGAGGTGCAACTCCTCACAACGTGATTTACTTACATTCGCATTTACAGTTTTTCGTATGATTTATTGCTTTTATGACCTTATAATCGCATGCTAGATCACCTAACATGGAATTCAAAACATAAAGCAACTAAAACTAAACAAAGCGATGGTCGTGTTCTGTATTAGTCCGGGTGCTCGCCTTACTAGGTTCGACGCATCTCTATTAATACCGAACCGACGCATCTTAAGTAGAATACCAGGTAAGGTATATCACGAGAACGACTAATAATATCCATATTATCACGTTAAAACTGATTTGCTAGTACCTATAATATTAGTACTCTCTACTTTCCTATGTGCATCTTTTCTTGGCCTGCTTGTCACGTGAAATCACATGCGAAGAATGTAAACAACTACTTCGACGACAAAATTTACTTGTCCTTAAACAACCGACGTAGAAAAATGTATAGGGTGAAAACAACGGATGTTATAGTATTTCCGTCACAACAAAAGAACGAAGTTATCAGCCTACCGGTTAATTAGTAGAGGCCGCTATAGTGCGGGCGGGATTGGGTGTCGATGTCTATCGGATGTTGGCTTCCCAATATGTACCCTCACCCCTTACTCAGAATCGACGGTTTCTGGATGTCCGAAACCATAGGCAATGAGAGTCATTCCAGGCATGGAGTGCTTAAGGGTACAAGTCTTTATCTTTAGGTCCCGTGCCCCTCAGCTTTGAGCCGGCTATGGCTCAAAGTTGACTTGAACGGTTTCCGAGTCCCCATAATTGACAAGGTGGCGACTCCAAAAATCGGCAACGAATTCTGTTCACTAAAAAGGTCGCCTTACCAAACATAATGACCTGTAAACATTTACGACCACGACTCGATCGATTCCAAACGGAAACACGAGTGCCCTCACCCGTCTAGTACAAGTCCGGATCGTCATCCAAATCGAGGTCCAATACATCGCCTCGTACGCGAGATTGGACCGGCCCCCGACCGGGAGGGGGCCACGTGGGTGGCCGCCGCCACATGTTGAAAAACCTGGTCGGTCCCACGCCGGCGCGCGGGGGGCTCTGGGCGGTGCTGATGGACGTCCACAGTTTGGCGACTCGGCCGGGGATTCGGAAACAAGTTTCCAGCGGTGGTGTAACTTGAACGAGGACGGTGAAGCTCATTTCCTAGTTCCTAGTTGTGGTCACTACTGGTTTTGGCCCTAAAAAGCCCACCCTAACCAATATCAGGACGAATCGACCTCTTCGCGGTAAGATCCTTAGGACGCGCGGGGAGATCCTCGGTTGACACTCCCGCCACCTAACACGTACCTCGCATAAATAATAAACGGATAGTTCCGAACGGACGGTATGACAGTCGGCTTGCTAGATGATTTGCCAATACCTAAGTAAAGACTATTCGTGGGCGGTAGCCTACCTTAACCTACCCGTGTCTGCATCCTGCATGAGTGTATGCATTCCTAGTTATGTGTAGCGTGTTTGAACAACTCAAAAAAAGCACTAAAATCTGGACTCAACCACGCCAACATATTCAACCGCACCAAATTCCGTTTTCGAAAAATACCTCCTCTTTTCAAAACGACATTTTGAAGACCGATACTCCGGTCAAACCATAGTTTCCAAAAAAAGAAAAACATTTTGGATGTCGTTATCATGGCAAATTTTACACCCACTACTTTCAAAAAATTTAAAAAAAATTAAGTGCCATCACCTCGGCCAAAGTAATAACCGTCAACAACGAATGTCGTTAATACCACCGAGACTCCCAATCAATGGGATCAAGGCACCTCTAACGGTTACATTTTATTTCAAAAAAAAAAGGAAATGTTTTTTTCTTACGCACATATCGTTAACACAATCAAATCTTCAATTAATGAAGTCGAGGAACCCGAAATGGTCACACTCATAAAACAGCATTTTCAAATCACCATTACCAGACATCACGCTCTATCACGAGCACCACATACACCATAAGTATCCAAATGGCTAATTAATAGAAGTTTCGATAAAAGCACCACGTCATCATTTTCAAAACCGGTTCCCTTAAGGACTGTGCTTCTTTTGAAAAATGCCATTTACACTTTTGCTATCGTCGAATATTCGACGCACATATAGCAACGCACTCTCACGTCACAAACGATGTCACCACACCATCATCACCCCATTTTTTTTGCAAATCGTCCTTTTCAAAAAGACTTCCTTTGCAAAGCTCGATCGTTTTCAAAAAAAAATATATCAAAATCTTCTGATCCTGAGCCGGGATCGCGATCAACTTCATACGTCGTAAAACCGTGTGATTAACTGTCTGCGTTAGTTACCCTACGTCTCTACTCGAGGTCTTACATTTTGGGTCGTCTCATCCCGAGAAGTCCTCCTTTGAATCTCACTCCAGAAATTAGGGTCAAATCATCTCGCTCTAGAGACATAACTCCACTTAAGGCGTTTCGCCGCGTACACCAAAGAGTCTAAAGCATCCGAGTCCCTAAGCCAATGACCGCACACGCACGTGAGTCAAGGGTCTCGTTTTCGCATCGCTCGATCAAGAACATTGCTCAAGTCCCTAAGTCGTCACAAGCTACTTTAAACCCCTAAACGAGTCGGCCCTGAGAGCCACCTCCAGGCGCCGCTCGAGAGGAGCATCCTCGGAAGGTTATGACAGACGCTGAGACCCGGAGAGCGTATGGGGTCGGTGTCGCGATGTGACCAGGTCATAGTAGCCGACCTCTAAACGCAGCAAGTCCGCACCCGAGTCAGAGTCTAGTTCATCTAAGGGCCTAGACTAAATAATAATAATAATAAGACATGGAGGATTTTATTGATTGCTTGGAGACTTGTGGAATGACTGACATTGGTGCCACATGTGCTTACTACACCTGGGATAATAAGCGAGATCCCCAGTCCAGAATTTTCAGCAGAATTGACATATGCTTGGTAAAAGCGGAATGGTTAGATTCTTTCCCCAATTTGATAGCGCATTTTCACCCTGCTGGGTTGTTCGACCACTGCCCCTGTACTATTACGAACAGAAGGATAAATGCGGCTGGGCGAAGAAAGTTTAAATTCTTTGCTATGTGGAGTACTGCACCTGATTTTTCTTATCATAGTGCGAGATATTTGGGATAAACGTATTGATGGTTGTAGAATGTTCTCTGTCTGCAAGAGATTGAAGATGATGAAGAAACCCCTTAAGCTCTTCAACAGACAATGCTATTCTGATATAGAAAACACTACTGCCCAGACAGAAAAACTACTGTATGATCTCCAAATCAAGATCCAGGAACAACCCCAGAATGATGACATGATTCAGGAGGAGTATACCACTGCGATGAAACTAAAATCCCTATCTGCAGCGAGGAATTTATTCCTGAGCCAAAAGACTAATACCAAATGGATAGAAGACGGGGATAATAACACGGGGTACTTTCATGGCCTATTGAGAAAGCAATACTGTAACAATAAAGTGATACAAATCAAGGATAAGAAAGGGAACCTTTGTGCCGATCCAGAAAGCATTCATCACACATTCCTGGAATTCTACGAGGGTCTACTGGGGTCCAGTTCAGCCACTCAACCAGTCAAGCACCAGGTACTAAACTATGGGAACATTTGTACACGAGACCATTGTACTGAGTTGAGCAGGCCTGTGACAAATGATGAGATTAAGAGGATTGTGTTTGGCATTCCTAATGAAAAAGCTTTGGGACCCGATGGACACTCAAGTTCTTTCTTTAAAGATATATGGCCAATAATCGGGGACGACATATGTAGAGCGGTTCGGGAATTCTTTGAAAATGGGAAGCTCTTGAGGCAGATTAATGCTACTACGATCACGATGATTCCGAAAACTGATAGACCAACTTTTGTCTTACATTTCAGACCTATAGCGTGCTGCAACCTAATATATAAAATCATATCGAAGGCCTTATGCAGTAGACTATCAAAAATCCTTCCAGACATTATCGGAGAAAACAAAAGAGCCTTCGTGAAAGGAAGATCTATAGTGGAAAACGTGCTCATTTGCCAAGACATTGTCCAAATGTACAACCAGAAGGCGATGTCGCCAAGATGTCTTATCAAAATTGACCTACATAAGGCATACGACTCGATTGAATGGAGTTTCATTGAACAAATTATGACGGGTCTTAAAATGCATCCATCCTTCGTCCAAAAAGTTATGGAATGCATAACATCAACCTCCTATTCTCTTAGTCTTAATGGCACTAACTTCGGTTACTTTCAAGGGAAGCGGGGTCTCAGACAAGGTGATCCCATATCGCCCCTCCTCTTTACCCTAGGAATGGATTACCTTACTCGAATGATCAAATACGCTTCTGCCCGTTGGCCGTTCTAGTACCATCCGATGTGCAAAGAAACGAAGTTAAACCACCTAATGTTTGCGGACGACCTGCTACTGTTCTGTAAAGGAAATGCCCCATCCATCATGCTTTTAGTGAGAGCCTTCTCCTCGTTCTCCAAAGCGTCTGGATTGACGATGAATAACTCCAAAACGGAAATGTATTTTAATGGAGTGAATAGGAGCCTGAAAGAGGACGTGCTAGCAGCTACTGGATTTAAGGAAGGATCTATCTCTTTCACTTACCAAGGAGTGCCTATCCAAGCTAGAAGATTGACGAAGACTGATTGTAATATCCTTATTGAAAGGATGGTAACCAGAGTACGAAGCATCGGCACTAGGAAACTCTCATATGCCGGGAGACTGGTTGTCATTAACTCTGTACTGAACACGCTTTACTCTTACTGGGCAAGTATCTTCTTACTTCCTAAAGGGGTCATTAGACGAGTTGAAGCCATTTGCAGAAATCACCTATGGGACGGAGGAACTGAATACCACCGTGTCCCTTTGGTGAACTTGGAGACAGTAACATTACATAAAAGAGAAGGAGGGCTGAGCATTAAGAGGGCGGAAACTATGAATATAGCCGCAATCGATAAGCTTATGAATTGGATTTATGGGGAGGCTGACAGGCTATGGGTTAGATGGATTAATCATATCTACCTCAAAGGAAGAGATTGGAATGAATATACACCTCCACCATCAGCCCCTTAGGCTTGGAAAAATGTGTGTAAAACCAAAGAGAAAATAAAGAATGCATACATAGAGAATAAATGGCAGGGTGAGGAAGATAAGTACACTATTAAAAGAGGATACGATTGGGTCCGAGGTAATCACCCAACTGTTAACTGGTATGCTTCCGTCTGGAATGATTGGAACGTCCCAAGGCACGCTGTGATTACTTGGCTAAACCAGCATAACAGCTTGAACCTGCGAAGCAGGCTGTTCGATCTCGGATGCTGTACTAGTGACAGATGTTGCGTTTGCGAAAATGAGTCTGAAACAGCGAATCACCTGTTCTTCGAATGTCCGTATAGCAAAAGAATCATTTCTGGTGTGGAAAAGTGGTGCGGACTCAACATTCGAAGGATAGTGGAGGGCAGTTCGGAAAGGAATAGCATTATTTATAACACGGCTGCTGTACTATGGACTGCGTGTCATTATGAAATCTGGTCCCAGCGGAACTCGGCAAGATTACAAGCTCAGGTGAAGAATCCGAGCCGGGTCGTTGACGAGATAATAAGGCAAGCCAAGAGGAGAATCATTAGTAAAGTCACTAACAACACCAATAGAGTCGATAGGGAGTGGCTTCAGAAATGGGGAGTTTTTTAAAATGTAATAGTCTCGTGCTGTTGGTGGCCTGTAGCGGGACGCTCAGGCTGAAATTTTGTTCTCACCACTTGTAATCTGTACATTTGATTAGTAATACAATTCACATTTTAACAAAAAAAATTAATAATAAATGTTTTTCTATCAAGTCCAGGGAGATGCGTGGGGACATGTCCTCCACCTCCCCCAAACTTAATCACGGGCATCTAGCCCATCTACTATCTATCAATAAAACAACTCTCTCTTCTTTTTTTTTACAAACATGCCTCGACAACCGCTTGACTTCTTTTAATAAATTATTTTATCGCTTAAGACTCGACACTATGCCATTTATCAATAACGATTGACTAAAACGCAAAGGCTACAACAAACGGCCCACTTAACTTCACCCTAAAAAGAGATCGGGAACAATAGCCCCAGGTTCAACCCATCACTGTCCTCCCTGACCAAACGACAACGAGCCTGCAACGAACATTCAAACAAACTAGACTTCCCCGTTACCAACAACACAGCTGAATATGAAGCCTGCCTAATAGGACTAAAAGCAGCCATACCTTTAGGAGTGAAAAACCTTAGAGTACACGGGGATTCATCCTTAGTAGTCAACCAAGCCACAGGTACCTGGAAGGTTTATAGCGAAAGCCTAACCCCACACAAAGCCGAAATGGAAACAATGTCCCAGGAATTCACCGAAATCGACTTCATATACATACCCCGCGAAGAAAATCAATTTGCCGACGCCTTATCCAAACTAGCCTCTCTAATAAACATGCCCGACCACCTTTTCTTTATGCCTATCTGCGTAGAGAGAAGCGAACAACCAGCCCACATCCATAACCTCGAAACCGACGATACCTCCGAGGAACCCTGGTGCAAAGCAATCATAGACTTTAAAACTATCGGGTCATATCCACCCAACACAAACACCAAAAACAAAAGAGCACTACGAATACAAGCCGCCCATTACGTCCTAAGTCAAGGACTATTATACAAACGAACCCCGCAAGGAGTCCTCCTTAGGTGTATAAACAAAAACTAATCCGAAAGAGTTATGGAAGAAGTACATGACAGAGAGTACGGACCCCACATGAGCGTACACCTACTAGCCCGAAAAATAATGAGACTGGGCTATTACTGGATCACCTTAGAAGCAGATTTTCGACGTCACGTTCGTCACTGCCACAATTGCCAAATATTTGCAAACATCCAACACCTACCGCCATATCCTCTCCACACTATAGTTACACCACACCCTGGCCTTTGTCTACTTGGGGAATAGACATCATAGGAGAAGTACACCAATCCGGGACCGGCGGACACTGCTTTATATTAGTGGCCGTCGATTATTTCACCAAATGGGTAGAAGCCGCCTCTTACACCGTACTAACCTCAAAACAAGTAGTCAAATTCTTACAAAATAATATCATCTGTCGCTACGGCATACCTCACGAAATCATCATTGACCAGGGGGCTCACTTCAGAGCCGACACACAAAAGCTCCTCGACAAATACAAAATCCAAAGACACAAGTTCTCACCCTATAGACCTCAAACAAACGAGGCCGTAGAAGCAGCTAACAAAACCATCACCACGATCTTTAAGAAAATGATAAATAATTACCGGGATTGGCCAAACAAAATCCCCTTCGCCTTATGGGGGTACCGAACATCCTATCGAACACCCACCAGAGCCACACCATATTACTTGACCTACGGTTCTGAAGCCATGCAACCCGTAGGGCTAGAAATACCGTCACTAAGGATATTAGCCGAGAGCGGTATTCCCGAAGAAGAATGGGACCAAAAACGATATGATGAGCTAGTACTCTTAGACGAGCGTAGGATACATGCCTTATCCAATGTACAAGCCTACCAGCAACGTATACAACGAGCCTTTAATAAACGAGTGAAATCCCGAAACATACACGAGGGAGACTTAGTAGTCAAGTCCATTAGAGCACCCTATCCCGTCGATCGTAGAGGGAAGTTCAAACCAAACTGGGCGGGCCCCTACCTCGTCAAGAAAATACTCACGGGGGGCGCCATGATCCTCGCCGACCTAGAGGGTCAGGAGTTCTCAACTCCAACCAACATGGATCAACTCAAACGATACTACCCATAAACATCCTAACAATCACATCCCGATCTCTGAATTAGGGGAAAACCATGCAAAATGACAAAAAAAGAAACAAATAAATTCGCATCGATAATTGGCATAACGAGTGTAAAGCAAAGTCACTCACACTTTTGAAAGAACTACGAACATGGTTTGATTCCATTCAAAAACGAATACATAGGCAACCCTCCTTCGGGTACAACCAACCAAACAAACAAACAAACAAATAAGAAAAAAAAAAGATCGATTACTCGATTCACATACAAACCGGGACTCTTTCCACGTTCCGGCTAATGAGTGATTCAAGTGACGAAGCACAAACGACGAGCCGAGGACGGGGTTATAACCCGAAAGGGCACCCCGGGCAAAATGAAGAAACTAGTCGCGAGCCGTCGTCAAAAAAAAAAGACGGGGCGAAAACCCAAAAGAGCGCCCCGGGCAAAATGAAGAAACGAGTTGCGAGCCGTCGAAAAAAAAAATAATAATAAAAGGTGAGCCGAGGACGGAGTGAAAACCCGAAAGGGCGCTCCGGGTAAAATGAAGAATCGAGTTGCGAGCCACCACAAAACAAAAAAAAGTAATAACAATGTGCTTCTCATTAACAAAAAAATCTGGCTAAGTCAAGCCTTTGTCGAGGCCTTTACATCAAGCATCTGAATCCCAGTTATCTCGGAAAGTAACAACGTGTCGAAACTCCACAAAAAACTAGTACTAATATGCCACATAATATCAACTAATAAGACATAATACAAAATGGCTGGACTCTACCGGTCCAACTTTTTCTTTCCCTTACCATTCGGGTGTGCCTGCCTGTGTTCCTCACCATCGATCTTTTGAACACAAGCTTCCACCGCCCTAGCCAAAGGCGAGCCCAGCCAATCCCACATTCCCTCCTCTCTCACATTTTCAATACGGGTCCCGTTAGTCTTGGCCCGTACAGATGAACTGACGGTACTAGGATCGGTAATGCTGTGTCTGGTCAAGCACTTAGTGGCATTCCTTCGAGTAACCTCCTCGTTCCGTAGCGGCGCTGTCTTCCTAACTTTTGAGTTGCTCTGCCCTGACGGGTGTTCACAAATCCCCCGCCGGACGGGAGCAGTGTCGGTCGGTCGGACGCTCTCAATAACAACGGGACGCGAAAACCTTTGTTCCCAGGACACCCTAACCTCCTTAAGCGTGTTCTCTGTCCATGAGTCCAACCTAGAAATACCCTTAGTAGCCGCCGAGGTGGATGGTTTAATGCCCATTTGATTCGACAACCCGCATGGGTAAATATAAACCGGACCTCTCATGGATAGTATTAACTAAGCCTCGGTCGAAGATGAAAATGGAAATCCAGTACGTCCACTGATATTCCACCACGGGATAGACCACCTAAGGACCAACTGCCCTTTAGACAAATAGGAAAGCCACTCCTTTTCGGTGTGACCTTTACTCCACACCTGCACCGTCTTCCGGCCCGTGAAACCCCTGTAGTTATATCCTTTGAAGCCCCGGGGAGGGTCGACTAAACCAAGCTGCTCCTGTAGCCAAACCTGCACAAACCACAACAAAACGTCACACCTTTAAACCAAAGCAACCACAAAAAAAAACGAAAAGAGCCAAGCAACAAGAAAACATGACCAAAAAAACACCGGTAAAATGATCCTAGAGCCCTAAGAAGGTGTTTCATGGAACCGGGCACTAGAATCGAGACCTAGAATAAGCTCACCCAAAACAAGCAAAGAGGGTGATCGTCCATGTTTCATTCCCATCACCACATCTAAAACTCGAGGGTTACCCCCAACCCTCACTCGCCCTCGCATCCTCGAAAAGATAATAACAAGCTACCGCGATGTTAAAAGCACGTCTACTTGCTAGAACCAAAATATCATAGGAACCAGCCTGTGAGAATGTCCTAAAGAGCAACCCTAAGTCGATGCCATCTCTCCCAAAGAAAGGCTTAGCTTCCTCCAATGACGAAAAGTCCAAAAAATGACAAAACCGCTCTACATAAGCATCATCTCACGAAGGCACACATGGTCGAATCAAACTCCACCCACCTATAGCATCTAGCTCTTCGGGAAGAGGACAAATCTTACCCCCGGGGAAAACAAAAACAAGACCTTCTGAGTCCCAAAACTTAGAGCATGCTAGTAAGAAGTCATCTTGTATCCTCGACTTAGCGCAATGACCATTGACAAACCGTCATTTGAACAAACCTCGGGGTCGCATTTCTTAAAATAACCCACCCACTCGTTTAGGAGATTCCTGAAACCTGACATGACTCTAAATATAGATGTTCTAGACCCTATGGATATTCTAGTATGTCTAAAACGAGCACCCACGACCCGTATATATAGTCATAACCCCACAAAAATTAGGAAACAACAAAAAAATTCCATAAACGGGACTTGAACCGCCCTGGCCCAGGCGACCCGGAATCCGAGAGCCTTAGTCTATGTGCCTAACTCTAAGCGGATAACCTCTCAAGCGACACAGAAATAGAGACGTCAATCCTGCATTATCACCATAGCTACCACATGATACCTCGGACATCGGGAACGACCTCCCGAAGTCACTAAAACACGCTCCGGAGACCGAAATACCCATGCAGGGGCTACAGGAACGCGGGTTCGCCCGTCGGACACACGAGACTTAGGTGTCTTTTCATTTTTTTTTAGAGGGATAAGCTACCCCACCTAGGCGTGTTGTAGCCTTTTAACGGTTATTGTCAAGTCGCGTCTGTAGCCTAGAAAGGCCATGTTATGAGTATACAAAAAGTGGTCTAACTTTTTTTTTCAAAAGTTGTCCGGATTTTAACTTCGGCCTCGTTCTGAATGTCAAAACAACTACACTCACCTCCTAATACACTCGGTCAGAACACGTTAATGTTTTACATCTCGCCGTCTCAAGTCAAAAACATTTTAATCGACGTACTATCTGATCCGATTCCTGGCTCAAACTAGCACATTTCAAAACATCCAAAAGGAACTGTTTTCGTACTCCCGTGCAACGCCAACGCACCCTAAACTAAGATCAAATCGCAAATAAATGAACGCAAAGTGATTACTTGTCGATCTAGGTAAACAATTCACCAAACGAAAACACAAGACTAATCCAACTAATGCAAATACTAAATATCTCAAGAAAATATGCAAAACATACAAATCCGTACACAAATCGAGGCTAGGAAGGATCCCTAGAAGCCGCGCCAACGACAATCAGGACTTCACAAATGTTGTCATCCAAACCTAGATCCTCCAGATCCAGAAGAGGAGACTCACTACAATCCATTCCCGACAGCATGTCTAAGGTAACTGTCTCCGGGACTCCTCCAACCTCCTCGGTAGCACCCGTAGCATGACCCGTAGCTTCAGCTTCAGTCATCCTCTTAATCTGATGCCTAGCTTCACCCTGCGCGGAGGTCTCGCCCTGAGACCGAGCCAGCAGCTCCTTAAGTTGGACAATCTCGTCGGCCCTAGATTGCAGGAGCTATCGCGCCTCAGCTGCCTCTGCCTCAAGCTCGGTCACCTGAGTCTCTAGTTGCCCCACTATATCCTGAGTATCTTGCACATACACCTAAGCATTAGGAAAACACGCAAACAGCCTAGAAAACCACCCTAGTCACACAAACTCACCGATCGAGTTACCGAAGTATCACGGGAAAGCCTCGAGGCATAGGCCCGGAAGCGGTTGGCGGCCTGCCACAACCGCTGATGGTAAGCTGATGAAACCTGAAAGGTGAAACCACGGAAGTTAGACAAACCAACCTTAACTCTTAAAGACCAAACCAAAAACGAAAGACAAAACTCACCCGGTATACCCGTTCACGCCACTCTATCCCAGCGTCCATCTCCTCCGCAGAACACTGGGGGAGGGGCTCAGTGAAAGCTATCCCGACCGCATCCACCCTAAGCAGCGTAAAGGAGAATTCTAGGGGCTGAATTGGATCAGCCGGATCAGCCAGCTGGGAGAGCAACAAATCGGTTGGTCAGGGGGCAAGTAAACACTAAACCATGAAACAAACCTAAGAGCCAAAGATTAAAACCTCACCACAAGGCTGTGGCAAGCTAGCCGCGGGCTGACGTGAGATAGATAGGAGACACCAGGCACCAGGAGTGCATCTCCTCCTTCCCCATCCCTGTAACACCCGCAAATTTCTTAGCTTTACTATCTGTTCCGTTACGATTATATCGTAACTCTGTAATATTTCGTCAACAATTATTTTCTAATGCGTTTTTAATCCGATTTCTTTGTAAACGCTTATCTTATTTTACAAACCTTCCTTAATCAATACTACATATTATTATTATCCTATCTATTTTAAATCTTATCCTCGTATTTATTTTAATCGGAAACTTATCGCATCAATTCGTTGCTTGTTCTTTCCATCTCAACCATCTCTTTTCCTAGTTGAGTTAAGAGTACTTGTGACTTAAATATTCCTATCTTTTAGCTCCCTAATTTCTCTTTATATATATATATATATATATATATATATATATATATATAGAGAGAGAGAGAGAGAGAGAGAAAAAGAGAGAGATTGGATCAAATAAGTTCACCACATGCAATTAGGTCTATATTAAAGTTACAGTTGACATACGTTGAAGTTGCATTTGTTCAAGATTGATATGTAACTATAACATTCAGCACTGTTATCACTTCAAGTGATAAAGTGCAACTTTAACATTCATCTCGTGTAACTTTAAGCACTTTTTGTGTAACTTTAACACTGGAACTTATGAACTTATAAGAGTTGTTGGCCTTATGTGAACCTATCTATATATCTATATATATATATATATATATATATATATATATATATATATATATATATATTCTCTTTTATTCTAGTCTATCTTATTCACAAAAGAAGTCTCCTTTTCTTCTCTATGTTTCACTTTAAACTTCCTCCTTTTTGTTCATCAATCCGATCCTAATTCGTCTCTAATTCTTTCCGATCTCGAGGGTAATTTAATTACTCTTATTCGTTCTTCATCTCGTTTCTCCTTTCTATTCACTTATTATGTGGTTTTAATACCATATATTTAATTATTTCGTAGGCTGTCGTGCTACATCCGACGAAGATAATTATTTAATTGATTCGGATCTCGATTAAGGTAACATTGACACGTTACTCGGTATTATGTGATATTATTGTTGTAGTTGCATGTATAGAAATTAGATTTCTATTAGACAATATATATATATATATATATATATATATATGTCTTGTTTTTAATAACAAAAACTTTAAAATCGTAAATTTTCACATGTTTCGTTATTTTAAATCATTTTTACGAGATTTTATAATAAATCGTTCTTTTAATTATTAAAAAGTATTAAGGCCGAGACTAAAACATACAAATAATAATTAATTTCATAATTTTCGTGGTTTTTGATATAAAGGGTCAAATTGAAAGTTTTATTGTTCTAATAGAGTTACAACATGTTTCAGAATCTGTTAGTGTTTTTGTGTTAATTAAGACTCTGTTTTAAAGACTTTATTTACGAAAACATTGAAAAGAGACTAATATTTATTTTAAGTCTAATTTATGCAAATATTTAATTTTGTAAATTAATTCCAAGTGGTTTGGTCACAATAAATTGTTTATGAACAGGTGTCAAACTAATCCGTGATTCTGTCAGTTGTGATAAGATGTAAATTTAAACATGTGTTAAAATTTTTATTTAATATTGGTAATTTACGTACAGAAACTATAAAGAGTCTAGTTAATGTTGCCAATTGGATCTTCTTTAAAATCAATTTTTAAACGTGTTTTATTAAATAAATACAAACGGGAGTCTAATTCTGACAGTTTGTAAAAATACGAATAAAAACCTATGTTTTATTTGGAATTTGGATTTTCTCCTGAAATAAAAGTTGTAGCTAAGTTTCCAAAGTTTTTCAACCCCACTGGTCTTACGTTGTTTTGATTTTTTTAATGATTTAATTACGAATTTTATAGTAAGACAGTGCAAATCTTGAAAATCTGTCAATTTGTTATTTAAATAATTTTAATTACTTAGACTTCAATCGTTTTAGAAATAATTATGATTTTGACTTTACTCGACTTTTAATCATGATTTATACATTTATATAATATATAAATATAATGTTTACGTCTCGAGGCCTAATTTTAACTATTTTATATAACTCCTGTTTTAATCGATTTCTGTTTTATAATAGTACCTACTTTTGAAAAGTTATTATTTTAAGAAAAATTATATTTTCATAAAGTTTTCTCTTTTAAGAACGAACTATATTTCTATTAAATTACGATAATGGCTTTGTTTTGGAGTTATGGAATAGGAGAAGTGTACGGGTAGAGTAATACAGTCTAGAGTATACGTTTTGCCATCAGCTATAAGGCTAGTGTATCCGAGCGGGATGCATTGGTTGTTGAACTGGGCATGTTCTTGTCCATGAGTGTATGTTCATTTTGACCTTAAGCTCGTACCTCGCATGTAAGACGCCGTCGGGTTGAACTGGGCACACTTGGTGTTCCAGGAGGGGTGTGCATATTTACTTAAGCTCGGACCTCGCATTGATAAGTCGTCGTCCTATTATGGTTGAGTAGCCTAGTTAGAGATCGAAGTTTGATTTGTTTGAACTAAGTTCTCGAAGCTAGTTTTTAGTATTCTCCTAGTGAAAGTCTATTCTGTTGCACTGATTTATATCCATAACGCCGTTATTACTATTGATTGATATTGACTTGGAAGTTGGCAATCATTTTGAATTATTTTACTATATCGTTTTAAACGTTTTCCATTTTGAACTATTTTGATATAATAGTAATTATGCTTTAATGTCATGTAATATGGCTGGGAGAACGTCGTTGTTACTCCCCACTGAATTGTGGCTGTTATGTTTATAACATGACAGGTTTTTGCTGCTGGGTTTTGGGTGTGAGCTAGCGAGTGGCATGGATCCTTCTCTACTTCATTTATATTAATTTTTGGATTGTTAAACCCATTTGGAGAATTTTTATTTTTAGCCCTTTTGCGAAAAGTGACATTTGTATTGACTGACCGTTCTTTTTGTAAAATTTAGAACATCACTGTGTTTTAATCCCAAGTCTACAGTGTTTCCGCCACTGTATTGCGTTAGAATTTATAAGGGATTACAGTTGGTATCAGAGCATCGTTGCTCCCGACGCTTACACCTGATTTTAGGAAAAACACCCGTAAATGATTTGAACATTAATAAAAGATTGGTGAGAGATGGGTAGAAACAAGTAAGGACTTAACTGTTAGGCTTACGTGTTCTTGTAACTCAAAGATTAGCATTGAATATATGTTTTATTTGCCCAAGAAGAAGATGAGTGGACAAGACATGGACTTGATGCTGCTCTACATCGAGACAAGACCTTAGTAGTCTGGGATCATTGATTCTTTTCTCCCATCCTTAGCTTCTTCTCAATTCTTCTCTTAGAAACTCTCATCTCCATTCTTGTGGTAAATCTTCATTCTATTCTTCTAATTTACCATCTTCCCTCTCGAGATTCTTTGGTTAGACCGATTCTTGTCTTAGTAAACCTTGCTGAAGTTAAAGATATTTGAGTATTAGTAACCTCTTATTACCTACGATTGTGAATTGCGAGTTGTACTTGTTTTTAACCTGGTAAGAGCTTTTGAGGATTGATATGATGGTATTAGTAAATCAATGGAATTAAGATTGTACCTTGAGTGTTGACCTTGGGTTATAGGTTATCTGATTACATGAAGTACTTAGAGTTGAATCAGTTTTGGATGGTAAGATTATATTTTATTTGACGGATACCTAGTACCAAGCTAAGCGTGAATAATAATATTATTTTGGGATTCCTTCCTAATGCGTACTTAATGGATGTACCATGGATGTTTAAGATCATAGAACCTTGTTTAGATCGTTAGCCTGAGTGTTGTGGTACCATTTCAGGTTCTCATTAATGTTTTTAGTAATTTTTATTGACATGGACTAAACCTTGGTTTTTATGGATTAGATCGTGGAGTGTGATAAGGTCATAACTTATGAACTTTTGAGTTGAGTGATCTAAACTTGTTTTGAGGAATACTTTAGTGCAAACCACCTTAATGGAATTTACAATTAAGAACCCTAAGATCAACGAGATTGTGGATTCGTTGAATATTAATTTATTGGTTGCAGCCTTGTGACTAGAACTTTATTGGACTTTTAAGAAACTTCTTTATCCCAATCATGTGTTTGAAAACATGTTGGTGTGATTAATTTTGAGGATTTCATGTTCGAACATTGTTGATTGCTGAATTTTGTTTAGTGTTCCTTACTCGAAAATCATGGAATATACTTCGAGTTCAAACCTAGTGAGCTTTGGATTTAGGAGTCTTATAGATCACGGGTTTAGGTGTGTTATGATAACCCTTTGAATATTAACGGGTGAGACTAGATTCTAAACCATTTGTGGATTCTTACCGTGTTGATTGAATGATTGAATAAGTAGGTAAGACTTTGTATACGAGGTTGTAGCAATTGATAGTTTTAGAGGTTGTAGACCGTGTTGAACCACCTAGTGCCTGATATTAATGGACCTAGTATTGTTTGATGGAAATAAGAACCCGAGTTTCGTAGGAGTCGTACTTGGAATCTCGATTTCCTTTCTGCCTTTTTCCAGTTTCGATGACGAAACTTTTTTTTTAGTGGGGAGGATTGTAACACCCGCAAATTTCCTAGCTTTACTATCTGTTCCGTTACGATTATATCGTAACTCTGTAATATTTCGTCAACAATTATTTTCTAATGCGTTTTTAATCCGATTTCTTCATAAACGCTTATATTATTTTACAAACCTTTTTTAATCAACACTACATATTATTATTATCCTATCTATTTTAAATCTTATCCTTGTATTTATTTTAATCGGAAACTTATCGCATCAATTCGTTGCTTGTTCTTTCCATCTCAACCATCTCTTTTCCTAGTTGAGTTAAGAGTACTTGTGACTTAATTATTCCTATCTTTTAGCTCCCTAATTTCTCTTTATATATATATATATATATAGAAGTGGGATCAGGTGAGTCCACTTATATATGTTGAGTCCGTGAGTCCCCATCTTAGCCCTTGATTTAATGTTAGATTGATGGTTAAGATTTGTTTTCATAATTAAGGAAATAACTAACAAATCTAGGTAAATATATCAATTATCTCTCTTCTCCTTGATTATCTCAATGCAAATATTTTCTCTCTTATTAATCTTTTTAACTGTTCTTTCTCTCACACAACAACTTTCTTCAAAATTAAGTTTTTTTCATCTTCACCAAAAAATATCATTTTCCTACTGCCATTGTATGTATGTTACTATGTTACTGCCATAATCCATAAACTATGTTACTTTAACTCATATAACGTGTTACTTTAATTCATGAACTGTGTTACTTTAACTTGTAAAATCTGTTACGTTGTATAATATTCTCTTGCAAAAACTATTACTCTAACTCATACAATGTGTTACTCCAATTCATGAACTGCGTTACTTTAACTCATATAACGTGTTACTTTAATTCATGAACGACTGTGTTAATTTAACTCATAAAATTTGTTACGTTGTATAATATTCTCTTGCAAAAACTATTACTATAACTCATACATTTTGTTACTCTAATTCATAAACTGCGTTACTTTAACTCATAAAATCTATTATGTTGCATAATAATCTTTTGTAAAAATAAGACTTTCAATCAACCAAAAGAATAATGTATGTTTCTATTAAGGATACTCCAAAAGAAAGATTATAAAAAAATTCCATTATAATTTCAATGTTTCACACCTGTAACTATAAGAACTAGATATTTGAAATCAAATTATAATCATAAACTGTGTTACTGTGTTACTCTAACAATATATTGTCCTACTCAGAATTGTGCTTCTTCTTCATCATCATCTTCTTCTCCTGATTCTTCTTTATCGTCAGACGATGATTTACATGACGTTTCCTTCTTCTTCTCATCTACATCTTTGAAGATCTGCCCTATGTATGGAGAAATTTTCACATACATCCCTTCATCATTCATGTGCTTTTGCGTCTACTGAAAAAACAATAACAGTGCCAATAAACGTGGCAAAAAAAATAATCAAAACTTGAAATATGGATTAAAGTAACAGATAACAAGAATTAAAGTAACAAATGAAGTACATTGAAGTAACATTGAATTAAATTAACAGAGGATGCTTATACACCAGGTATAAAGTAACAAAGCTCAGACATTAAAGTAACAGATAGTGTGAATTAAAGTAACAGATAATGTTCATTAAAATAACACCAGATATAGGTTAGTGCAAAAAATTCATATAATGATAAAAAATGAGAGTATGATGCAGTATCTTACTCTTTGATATTGTTTCCTATTTTGAAGTCATCACGTCCCATAATTATAGGAAGTAGTATTTTTTTTTCTTTTTTTTATATGGCGTTACTCTTTGATATTGTTTCCTATTTTGGTGGCAATCACGTCCCATTATTATAGGAAACAATATCTTTTCCTTTTATTATTTTTTTTAATATGGCAGTTTCCTAAATTCTTAAGACACTACAATGCACTACAATAACAGATGAAAAACACTAAAGTAACAGCTGGAGTGTATTAAAGTAACACGACATATAAAGTAACAGATGGTAGACATTAAAGTAACAGATGCTCTACACTAAAGTAACGCAGTATATGAACTACAATAACTCAATATATTGTAAACGTAAAAACTAATAATTGAGTAGCATCTTAATGACTTCCATGGTGATTCCAGTATAAATTACAAAACATATATACTCACCGTTTGTGTGTTCTACAATTTGCATATGAATCTATGATGAATAACACGACCATGAAAACAATATCATCATGAAAATTGACGCAAAATATGAATGACACGACCATGAAAACAATATCAACATGAAAATTGACGCAAAACATGAACACAAATTGACGCAAATTAATCAAGATAATGAATAAAAATTGACGCAAAACATGAAAGCAATATCGAAACTCACCATTGTTATACTCGATGAATTGTTTATCAACCGTTAATGAAGGTGTCGCGATCATTGAATTCATAGTAACGAAATTTCGAGCACATATTTGATTGAATGAATGAACGTGATGATCGATGGGAGCGTTTTTTTTTTAAGGTTTTGAAGAACCTGTGAATGAACGTGAATGAATGAATGAATGAGGAATGATTGTGATTATGGGAGTTATTGTTTCCTATAATCATGGGAGTTATTTTAGGATACTAAATTTTCCTCTTTTTTTTTTAAATACAAAATATTAGGATGCATCTTGTCCATCCATCCTCATCCCATCCAACGGATGGGATGAGGACTTAAGGACTCAACACTTATATAGGGACTCATTAGAACCTATCTATCTATATATATATATATAACAGCATACAAGTACGAAAACCACTTCACATTATGAAAATCTAGACGCATATGTAGGCTGAATCATGGAACCGAAACCCTAATTACGTGAGATTACAGAATCCCCAATTCAATTATTAGGGATTTTTAAAATTAAAAGGGCAATAAAAAAATAGTCATTTATAAAAACTTACCTCGATTATCCACAAAATTGAAATGAAAAAAGAGCTTGAGAATCCATCAATGAGGTTTTGGGGTTGAAGACAAAACAAAGAGGGCGTGTCTCAGTGAACAATTTAGGGTTTCAATCAAAGGATAAAGTAGCGGCATTGGCGAGATAATGAAATTCGAGTACTGTGGACGTCCGTCCGCACCGACCGACACCCCGCGCGCGCTTGCGCGGGACTGATCCGGTTTTCCAACGTGTGGCAGCGGCCACCCACGCGGCCCCCTCCCTGCCGGGGGCCAGTCCGATCTCGCGTACGGGGCAATGTTTCGAACCTCGATTTGGATGACGATCCGGACTTGTACTAGACGGGTGCGGGCACCCGTGTTTCCGTTTGGGAATCGATTGAGTCGTGGTTGTAAATGTTTAAAGGCCATTTTGTTTGGTAAGGCGACCTTTTTAGTGAACTGAAGTTGTTGCCGATTTGTGGAGTCGCCATCGAGTCAATTATGGGGACTCGGAAACGGTTCAAATCAACTTTGTTCCTTGCCGGCTCAAAGTTGAGTGGCACGGGACCTAAAGATAAATATCCTTAAGCACTCCATGCCTGGAATGGCTCTCATTGCCAATGGTTTCAGACATCCGGAAACCGTTGATTCTGAGTAAGGGGTGAGGTTACGAATTCGGAAGCCAACATCCGATAGATGTCAACACCCAATCCCGCCCGCACTATAGCGGCCTCTACTAATCAATCGGTGGGCTGATATCCTAGTTCTTTTGTTGTGGTGGAAATGCTGTAACATTCGTTGTTTTAACCCTATACCTTTTGCTACGTCGGTTGTTTAAAGACAAGTAAGTTTTGTCGTCAAAGTAGTTGTGTTTACATTCTTTGCATGCGATTTTCACGTGACAAGCAGGCCATGAGAAGATGCACGTAGGAGAGTAGAGAGTACTAGCAGTATTATACGTATTAGCAGATCAGTTTTAACGGGATAATACGGATATTAGTCGTTCTCGTGGTATACCTTACCAGGTATTCTGCTTAAGATGCGTCGGTTCGGTATTAATAAGGATGCGTCGAACCTAGTAAGGCGAGCACCGGGACTAATACGGAACCCAACCATCACTTTGTTCAGTTTTAGTTGTTTTACGTTTTGAATTCCGTGTAAGGTGATTTAGCATGCGATTATAAGGTCATAAAAGCAATAAATCATACGAAAAACTGTAAATGCGAATGTAAGTAAATCACGTTGTCAGAAGTTGTACCCTCGGAGTGTACACTAAACGGGACATGATGCATGGATAGTTTGAAAGTGGATCTCGGAATTACTCGGGCCTATTTAGTGTGTTTTAGTGTTTGTGGTTGAAGTTGGGACGTTACGTATTTTAGTAGATGTTTGTGGGCCTAGTGCCCACATCTAGTGTTATCGTAGTGCATAATAATAGAAAGTGCGATTATGGAAAGTTTTGTTTAGATGGCAACCGAGTGACAACTCGATCAACAGGAGGATCCTCCTAGCTTGACCAGTGATTCCGGCAGAGCTCCGTTACCGTTTGACTCTATCCTGCGGCTACTACGGCAGAGCTTCGTTGCTATGGACTGGTTCTGCGGCTAATCCAGCAGAGCTTCGATACTAGACTTGAGCTAGTCTAACACAGGCACCTCGGTATCGAGTGGGGTGCTCGAAGGTGAGGAGTAGCATCGATGTCGCTTTTTTATCGGAACTACGATTGAGTGGATCATTTGCCTTGGGTGTCGGAGTGCGAGCCCTTAGCGAGAGTTTAGAGGGGGAAGAGAAGAATAAGATGTGTGTTCAAATGAGGGCGTGAAGGGGGGTATTTATAGGTGTTTTCGGCCCTCCTCGCCCATATAGGCGTCTGAGCTGAGGCGCACCGAGACTCAGGCGCCTGGGCCTCAATGTGGGGAGACCCAGGCGCGTGAGGTGGGGCGGTCGGAGTTCTAAGGATACGGTTTTGATACTTTCCAAAACCGAGAGGGAGGACTGTGATATGATTCTTGGGGATTAAGTTTACCCCGGGTTTGACCTAGCGCCGTGGGTTTAGTGGGCCTCGGGTGTTCATCCCAAGGTTCGCTTGGCGCGGTGTTGACTCGGTTCGAGTTTCTGAACTGACTCGGGGTCCCGGTGTCAGAATTGACTGTAATTAGTGTCTATGCGACCGTAACGACACGACTAAGGCTGTCATCATGTTAGTTTAATTTGCCCGAGTAATTTATTTGACCCGTTCTATAGATAAACTACCTAAAACATCGCGGACCCGTGTCGCGTTGCAGTCCTATCGTCATTGGGTGTTTGTTGGGCACCTCTGCAGCCACCAGGTCCAAATATGGGTGTCTACAGAAGCCCCCACTTTGACTGAGGCTTGGCAAGGCGAAAGTCAAAGTATAGCCGCCCAGGCCAATTGAAGATTACGACCTGGTGGCTGTCCGGTCGGGTCGTTTTAAGTCTATTGGACTACGTGTTGAGGCTCGCCAGCCAAGGCTTAGAAGTTATACCTGGCGTCTTGGCTTGCGGTTGCTTGCTTGGGCCAGGGTCGTTGCTTGTCATCTTGTTCTTGATTCTTTGTGCGTGCGCGCTTTTTTCTTCTTCGGTTTATTTAAAGGTTTGTTTAATTTTAAGCGCTTTCGTGTGTTAAGTATAAATGTATTGGCTTTTATTTGAACAAATGTTTTTCGGGATGCTGGTGAACCCTTGATGACATAAAATGTTCGAGGGCGTTTGTCTCCACTTGAACTACTGTCTTTGGGATGCTTGTGACCCCTAGGACAAAATTATTGTTGTTGTGCCTCCAGCATAACTAAGACCCCTCGGGCAAAATTGCTGTGCCTCCGGGATAACTAAGACCCCTCGGGCAAAATTGTTGTTAATGTGCCTCCGGGATAACTAAGACCCCTCGGGCAAAATTGTTTTGCCTCCGGGATAACTAAGACCCCTCGGGCAGAATTGTTGTTGTTGTGCCTCCAGGATAACTAAGACCCCTCGGGCAAAATTGCTGTGCCTCCGGGATAACTAAGACTCCTCGGGCAAAATTGTTGTTGCTGTGCCTCCGGGATTACTAAGACCCCTCAGGCAAAATTGTTGTGCCTCCGGGATAACTAAGACCCCTCGGGCAAAATTGATGTGCCTTCGGGATAACTAAGACCTCTCGGGCAAAATTGTTGTGCCTCCGGGATAACTAAGACCCATCGGGCAAAATGGCTGTTGCTGTGCCTCCGGGATAACTAAGACCCCTCAGACAAAATTGTTGTGCCTCCGGGATAACTAAGACCCCTCGGGCAAAATTGCTGTTTGTTTATTCGTCTTTAGTTAAATGTTTGTTTTGTGAGTTTGTCTTATCTCGTTTGGGTTTGCTTTTGCTTTTGTCTTGGTTTGTTTATGCATTTGAGTCTGTTCAGAGTTGAATTATGTTAGTCTAGATTGTTTTGTTACACGTCCGGGTGCAGCGTTTAGGTTAAGTGCTTGTTTTATAGTCGAGGGTGTATTATCGATGTTGATTAGTGGTTGTCCCATTATTGTTGTTTTGCTTGTCTTAGTAGGTGCATGTTTTATGTGTATCGACTTTGAGTTTGTTTGCTTTGCTTTGCTTTGATTTAGTCTAGTCCCGGTCGCTTAGGCGCGCATCTTTCAGCGGCCCAAGACTCAGGCGCCCAGCCCCCAGCGCGCTAGAACTCAATCGCGTAAGCTGGAGCGGTCGGGTTTTCGTGGTCCGGGTCTGTTTAAGTAATCGAAAATTGGGGCGCTCTTTCATTTCACAAAGAATTCGAACGCGTCATCCTCTTCCCCCCAAAATCGACTTCTCGACTTTTCTTGCCAAATTTCGTTTCGATTTCCTTTATTTACGACAATGTTGACTCCGGGTTAGTGTTCTTTACTTGTTTAATGTCGTTTTGCTTGATTTGGTTGATTATGATTTGGTTTTGTTGAAAACTCTAGAAAATCGATTTCGGTGTTTTTGTTCTACTAAGTTTTGATGCTTATGCTTAGTCTCATTGTTAAATTAAGGTCGATTAGAGTTTTTTGAAATAATTATAAGCTTGATAAGGATTTTCGAGGTGCGACAATGGCTCACTATAGAAATGTGTTTGGAATGCTAGGGCTAAGGACCGTTTCCCGATTATTCCCTTGATCATTTTGTGTAATTTTGCTCGAATAGTGATTGTGAGGATGTGGGTAGCTCTCTTGTCGATTCTTATGGGCTAAGATAACTTTTAGGACCCTCCGTAAGGTTTTGTGTGTCTTAAGACGGACTAAAAGGTGTCGTAATGATGCCGGATTTTCCCGAAACCACTTCCATCGTGACCGGGAACAAAAATACGTGCTAGCGGTATTTTCGGAATTTTGATATCCTTATTCGAAATTTTGACCCTATTTTGACCTGTTTAAGCTGATTTAGCCTGACTAGGGTTATGTTTTTGGATTGTTTGTTTACAGCTAGAGATGATATCGAGCGTCCCGAGGGAACTTCCTCGGTTGGTGCTAGTGAGGAGGTTGTCGGGGTAAGTTCACAGACTCCTCGAGGGATTCGCAGGAGGAGACGGAGCGTCTCGTCTCAGCGGCGTGACCCCGAGACTATTAATGAGGCCGAGTTCGATAGAGTGAAGAAGCGCAAGTTTCCGGAGACAGTGGCTAGGAGGGCTCATGTTCTGGTTCCTGTACCGGAGAATGAGGAGATCGTCTATGAGGATCCCGATTGGGCTCGGAACTGGGATGACCATCAGCTGATATTTCACCTTGACCTTCATATTTCTAACCGCATCGTGCGAGGTCTGGTGAGTGTTCTAATCGTGCTTATTAGTTATGCCTCAGATTTTCTCTTTTTGCTCGGGTTAGGTTAGGTTTTGTTTACTCTTGTATTGTTTCGGTTTGCAGTCCCTAGGTCCGATGAGGACTTTCTCGGGCTTTACTACGTGCCTTGATATCTATTTCCATAAGTTGACCCCTACGGTAAAGGAGATTATCTCGAGGATCGCTCTAGGTCGCGTGGTCAGACAGTGGATTGGGTTGGTGGGTTGCAAGACTAAATGCAACCTTATGGTGATTAGGGCGATGATAGATCGCTTCCATGATACTACCTCGACCTTCCACATGGCTTTTGGGAAGGTCGGGATAACCTTAGAGGATTTTGGGATGATAAGCGGTCTGCCGTGGGAGCCGGATAGGATTAGGTGGGCCGCCGAAGGCCCTAGTCTCGATAGTGATGAGGTGCGGGGCCTCATCGGGGATTGTTTACCGCGTGAGGCATATAGTACGCCTCATACTTTGGTGAGTTCTTACATCACCGACCACTTCGAGCGAGTGGCGGTGTTAGAGGGTCGAGAACCCAACACGCCGGAGCAGGATGCCCGGTTGTGGTTGTGGTAATTCCTAGGGTCGACCCACTTCTCGGATAAAGGCGAGAGGTTTAGTACTAGGATTTTTCCTTTCCTAGCCGACCTGACCCAGCTAGGACACTACGATTGGGTGACCGCGGCTTTCGCGGAGATGACTCGCTGCCTGCAAGTCATGGTGAGGCCGTTGGTGATAGGGTCAACCCCAGTCGTGCCTATTGTGGCTCTGGGTCTTATACTGGAGGTTAGTCACTACTCTCATTATTGTATTTCGAGAAAACTTACTCTCGACTTGGTTTCGCTAAGGTTGTTTTGGGATTTTACAGGCTTGGATCTACACCTATTTCCCATGTTTGACACCTAAGACGGTGCAGGTGCACCCAAAGAGATTCCCGGCGGGAATCGAGTGGAGGCTTGCTCAGCCTAAAAGTACGATCAGCCATTACCCGGCGGAGAATGCGCTGGTTAACAAGCTGTGCCTCGACGATGTAAGTTTTCTTTTTATAGCCTATTTTGTTCAGTAGCCCCCAAGGTTTGGGATTTCATTGGGAAGTTGGTTCTATTTGTGTAGTTTGTGGCCCGCCCCTGGGCTGATTATGAGGGCGTGCCGGAGTATGTGGCTACGGAGCTGAGGCATCGGAGTTATAGGAGGATGCTTCTTCCCGCGTTGTTTCGTCTGGTTTGGTATTTGGGCGAGCGGTTGGTGCGTCAGTGTCTATATGACGATTTCAGGGTGCAGGTTGATCCTCCCCGGACCATGTTCAGACCACCGACCGCCGCGGAGGTCCTTGAAGATAGGGACGGAGAGGGAGGCGATACACTCTTGGTGCCTGGCGCCTCCTATCTGTCTCACGTCACCTGGCGGCTAGCTTGGTATCGCCTCGTGGTAATGTCCTAATTTTGGTTCTAAGGTTTGCTTTGTGGTTTATTGTTTCTTTACCCTCTGACCGACCAATCTGTTGTCTTTTCAGCTGGCCGACCCGGTTGATGAAATCCAGCCCCCAGAGTTTCCCCTGACTCTGCTTAGGCTAGATGCGTCTGGGATCCCCTTCACTAGCCTCTCCCCCCATGTTCTGCTGAGGAGATGGATGTCGGGATAGAGTGGCGAGACCGGGTATACCGGGTGAGTTTTGACTTTTGTTCCTTGTTTGGGTCTTAAGAATGTAGGGTCGGTTTGCCTAACTTTTGTGGTTCCTACTCTCAGGTTTCTTCAGCTTGCCATCAGCGGTTGTGGTAGGCCGCCAACTGCTTCCGGGCCTATGCCTCGAGGGTTTCCCGTGACACTTCGGGACCTCGATCGGTGAGTTCGTATGACTAAGGTGGTTTTCTAGGCTGCTTGCGTGTTTTCCTAATGTTCGAGTGTATTTGGAGGATGTCCCGAACATGGTGGGACAGCTGGAGACTCGTGTGACCGAGCTCGAGGCGAGAGAGGCTGAGGCGCAACGACTACAGCAATCTCGAGCTGAAGAGATCGCCTTCCTAATTTTGACGCCTTTTTAGTTGATTCTCGGCACTCAAAAGCGTCAAGATTTATTTTCTTGACGCTTCATAAAAGCATCGTCTTTTTGGGTGTCAGGATTTGCCGACGCTTTTTGTCGTCGAATTGCTCTACGCTCTTTGTTGTCGAATTTCTCTACACTTTTTGATGTTGATTTTTTGTACGCTTTTTGATGTCGATTTTTTCTACGCTTTTAAGCATCATGCATCTCTATGCTTTTAGACGTCGAGCTACTTCTTAACTTACGACGCTTTTTTCCGTCAGCCCAACGGTACAACAATATTGTTTAAACACATTCTGAAATAACCATTAGAATTATTCAATCGATCACTTTAGAATTTCTAACATATGTGTATATATATATATATATATATATATATATATATATATATATATATATAGAAATTGCATCCGGTGAGTCGGTCTTCTTTAAATGAGTCCGTCCCGCAAATCACAACCACATGATCAAATCACACGAGATTAACAGTAGCACTGTTACAGTAACAGAACACTATTACAGTAACACAAAAATCTTACTGTGACAGTGTCACAGTTATAAGGAATTACAATAATAATGTCACAGTAATAATGTCACAGTAATATGAAATTAAATAGTTATAAATATCTTACTGTGACACTGTCACAATAATAAGAAATTACAGTAATAATGTCACAGTAATAATGTCAAATTCATTTATCAATTGACACTACAAAGTAACATCAACATGAGATTAACAGTATCACTGTTACAGTAACAGAGCACTATTACAGTAACACAAATTAAAATCACAAGATGAAGATATCAAATTAAAGAGCGTAATGATTTGCCGATCATCTAACCTTTACAACGAAGTATATCCAGCATCGTAAACAAGAATCTGTGATAATCGTCGATCTAATCCCCTAATCCGACGGCCCACACCACTCTATATATAAACCAACACTCCCTCGATCAGTGTGAATGTGTGATTATTCCTTAATCCCTAAATTCTCCACATTTCTCGTCTCCTATATAAACAACACTCACTCTGTTCTTTCTACTACTGCTACTACGGCATACTTCAAAAATCAAAATCCCTAAATTCGTGATTCGATTGATTGATTGATTGCGATAACGGCGGCAACTGAGGAAGTGATTCAGACGGCGGCAAACGAGGAGGAAGTTGCGGCGGTGGAGGTGAAAGGCGGCGATAAGGTGGCGAAGGAGAAAGTTGCGAAACCTAGGAAGGCGATTTTCTTGAGAATTCGTACATTTTGCATGGAATTGTGAGTGAATTGATTGAATCATTGTTTGTTTTTGGTGATTCAGTTGAGTTGAGTTGATGACGGTGTGGTTGAAATTAGATGGGTAACGGGAAAGGGAGATAAAAAGGAGGGGAGCAGAAGAAGACGATTTCAACTGAGATGTACTCTTATTGATTAGTCATAGGCGACGTGGCATCATCTGGTGCGTCTAATGCAAGAAGATTCGATGGTGTATAATTGCGGGACGGACTCATTTAAATGAAGGGACTCACAGGATCTTCACTCTATATATATATATATATATATATATATATATATATATATATATATATATATATATATATATATATATATATAGAGTGAGGATCCGGTGAGTCTTCCTCATTAAATGAGTCCGTCCCGTAATTTAGGGCCATTAGATCGATCAACGGCTTACAGTAATAAACCAAATCAAATCAAATCAAAATATAATAGTCAATCAATTCAAACGACAAACCTATTAACGATTAACCTAATCGCTTCGACTCGATCATCATAAAATGAAACAATCATGCTTCAATTCAGAAATTGAAAAAATCATACTTCAAATCAGAAAATGAAACAATCAATCCATTCAGACGACAAATCTATTAACGATCAACCTAATCGGTTCAGTTCAATCATCAAAAACAAATGAAACAATCAATCCGTCACCTCAAGAACTCAATCAGCTCAAGTCTCAAAAGATACAAAAACATTAGTTCTTCTCTAATAATCATACTTCCGATTTCCGAATGAAACAATCAGCAACGAAAACACTTCGATTTCAATCAATGAATACAGCTATATAATTCAAAAAATGTAAACAACAGATATGAAACTGAGAAAACAGGAATCAAATTGAGAAACAATTGATCGAAAATACAACCAACAATTTCGAAATGCATACCAAATTGGGTAAAATTCTGGTTCGGGGCTTTGGCTGAGTTGTTCTTTTCAGGTATGGATTGGGTTAATCTGGGTTGCATCAGCTTTTCAAGGTCGACTAGTCATGAACTCTAAAAGCTTCTATAAGTCGGTAACAGACAGTAGAAAAGGCTTTCTTTCAAGCCTAAAGATGTGTGCTAGGAGTTGATCTCATTACTATGCTGAATCCATGATGTTACAGTAATATGATTACTGTATCAGTATTATATAATTATACTTGTGTTACTGTAATAGTGTCACAGTAAGATATTTGTGTTACTGTAATAGTGTTCTGTTACTGTGACATTATTATTGTGACATTATTATTGTAATTCCTTATTACTGTGATAGTGTCACAGTAAGATAGTTGTGTTACTGTAATAGTGTTCTGTTACTGTAACAGTAAGATTATATACGATGAAGATGACGCTGAATCTCAGCCATTCATGTGATTTGATCATGTGGCTGTGATTCGCGGGACGGACTCATTTAAGATAGAGAGACTCACGAGATGCAATTCCTATATATATATATATATATATATATATATATATATATATATATATATATATATATATATATATATATATATATATATATATATATATATATATATTTCAAATCACAATCACATTGAATACATTTCCAAATCTTAATAGTAACATATTGTCATTACTTCATCTAAACGAGTGATCGGAAAAAGTTATCCTTACAAATGTTTTCGTGCAAAAATAAAAAGTTGTCTCAACAATATCAAATCGTAGATATATAAAACATGTGACTAATTAGCTCGCTCCCAAATCGCTCCTTTTGTATCAAGATGCATCGCCACGAGGATTTGGTAAATCTGGTATCTATACAAAAAGAAAAAAAAATTAACGAATAATGAAAAATCTTACTCAATAAAAGATTACGAAAATGATATAAACCATCAATCACTCAACAAGAAACCATGTTCAATGTGAAAGACATTAAGAGCCGAGTCTCTATTTATTCGGACACACTAAAGACTACTCCCTCCGATTCATTGGATTCGCAACGTATTCCGTTTTTGGCAAATTCATCAGCTTTGCAACATTTCCATTTTGGGCCATATTTTTCTTATGAAATGACTAACCTACCCTTAACTTTTCATTACTATATTCCAAAATATTCAATCTAATATTATTATATTACTTAATCTTACATGACATCACTATTGTGGTCCACCAATTCACTTTCCTTATTTTTTGTGTGAATAGTAAATGTTGCGATTCCAATGAATCGGAGGGAGTACTACGTATTAATTTAAATTGATATCAATATAAAAAATAGCAACAAAAACAAAATGGCCAACAACTATACAATATCAGCTACAATCATTATGTTGCAAGTCCTTGCAACCTTGCATACGACAATGTTTAAGCTTCTACTCGATATATTTTGGAGCAAAATGGGCACGCATGCAGGAACTATATTAACGAATATATGAAATAGTATTATCAACATATATATACCTCTGAAGCCTTGTCCAAGGTCGTCTTTCCAAGTTCAGCTAATTCGGTCGGCGGTTTTCCAGTACTCATACCTTCCAAGATTTTGGACAACAAGAAATTGGTCTCATTGACCTTGGTGTGTTAGCTCTACATGTTCCTCCATGTTTTGCATAGCTAGAGAGTTACTTTCTCCATAACTAGAAGCTTCTTTCCTTAATATACCATGCACTCAAAATACGTCACTTCTTTTCACACCATACCCATATCCTAAAGGACATTTAGGGATATTCTCCCCGTACATTAGTTTACTCCCACACAGTTGACGTCCATTTTTCAAGTGTCAAAAAGCCTCCGCAAATAGGGAGGCAAGGAACATTAGATTCTACACACAGTAGGTCCTACACAAGTATTCCCCATCTATTTACTCTGATTCATCCTCTATGCTTAATATTCAAGACAAGATATATGAAACAATTGCAAAATGCAGCACAAATTTGGAATCAATCTAACAACTACCTGACGTTAATCACTAATCACTAATCACTAATTTGGAATCAAGGTTTATAGGAAGCAAAAAAATCCTATATATTGAACTTACAATGTGAGGTGCAAAGACAGTCACTAAATGGAGAAAACGGATGACATAATAAAAGAAAAATAATACAAGTAACCGTCGATTTTTTTTTAAAAGGCGAAGAAAGCTTTTAAAAGAAGTATAAAGTGTGAAAACAACCCGCGTTCTTTGTCGACATAAAATCGATACAACTATAATCCTTGAAAAATGTAAGAGCCTAGCTAGCTCTAGCTATAGACTATAAGAACTGGAATCAAGTTATTTTATACAATGGCAGACGTAGATGAAGTTAGAGCTGAAACAGTAGTAATAATTGTGAAGCTAGAAAAAGCGCAAGTCATATATTTTACAGATCCCTTATAACTCAGATCAGTCCCAAAATAATGTAATTAAACACAGAACTTAGTTAATATGTCTAGGGAAAAGGAATTTGATATTACAAGTAAAGATAATACCAAGAAAGTGCTAAAAATAGACAGTCGACAAACCTACCTCAGGATGGACATAAGCATCATGCATTATAGTTATAGCTCACTGAAGTTGCAGGAACTTTATCAGCAGCCAGTTCTAAGAAACATTATGTACTCTTTAACTCTTAATCTGTGCTTCTACTCTTGCAAATGACCTGCAATGTTGTACCTTGCATGATCCAAGCAGTTAACTCAGGTTCATGTTCAAAGGGTTTAAGAGAATTCAACATCTTATCTTCGTCTTCAATGCCATACACAAAGGGCAACCTGATTGAGATCAAACTCGAGGGAGGTAAAATAAGTTGACATCCCAGGCTGAATTGAAGTGGCTGATCGTGGTCTGTTACACCGGTAGTTTGACGAGAACCCTGTACAAAAGCAGGGAAAATTAAAGAGCATAAAAAGCAGAAATGGAACATATTCTAAACAGCTACAAGGACTGATCTACTTTAAAAGAGAAGCAAAAAAATCTTGTATCAGATAGAAATTCAAAAACTACATGCTCCTTCGTGATACAGGAATCAAGTTATATTGCATACCTCAAAATGTACGACAGGGTTTGCTGCAACGACAATTGGAAAAGGAGGAGTAACCTACAACGTGTGTATGTGCCTGTGGAATTTGTGGAATGTGTGGAATACCAGTATGTGTGGAATGTGGAGTAATGAAAGAGGGGTCGATCCTAATTGATTGATTTCAATATAATGCATAACAAATACGGAGTAATACTAAAAAAGGCATATGAAGCATAGCTGAAGCGCACACCCTTTTACAATATGAACTTCACCACATTAAGACAGCTAGTACCGTAATTAACTAAAAAGTAACACAACTAATTAAGGTGAGTGACCGAAAATGAACATGACCTAAATCGAACCGAACCGAATTCAAAATTAAGGCTCGCCCAAAGGTGAAAAAAAAACAGGTAACACCATTCTGATCTATACCCATCATGAGTGAAATATTACCAGCCTACTATATAAAAACAAAATTGAACATAAAATTCTATATAAATCCATCCTATATAAAGCCAATTAAGACATGGAACTTCATCTATCTATTAATATCGATTACTGAATTATTTCGGTCACACAACAACCTAGGAGGACACGACTGTAGATTTCTTAGCCTAGTGGTTAAGACGGAGGTATCCTGTACGATAGGCTAAGGTTCGATCCCCCTTCCCCCTATTGTAATGCAACTACGTGCGCTTTTCGTTGAACCAAAAAAACAAGCTAGAAGGACAGGACAGGACAGGGCAGGGTGTTTGATTGCATAATACTCGAAGAATTTAATTATCTCTGCCTTTCCAAGTTAAGACCGATGTTACAGAGGGAGCTGACAAGCTAGCGGAAGCTATATCTCATGATTCAAAGGTTGTAATTTGTGCAACCGGATTCTCTCGCGCCTTGGAAGGTTAGAATGTCATTAAAATCTTCACATACAGCCAGCCTA
The DNA here is from genome assembly GCA_958450325.1 of Agrostemma githago. Taxonomy (NCBI): domain Eukaryota; kingdom Viridiplantae; phylum Streptophyta; class Magnoliopsida; order Caryophyllales; family Caryophyllaceae; genus Agrostemma; species Agrostemma githago. The sequence continues at coordinate 32,630,609 of OY288256.1, forward strand.
TATAAAGCCAGCTATATAAAGGTAACAAAATCAAAATCAAAGCCAGCCTTTGAGAATATATATAAAGCCAACCTACTATATTTAAACTGACCAAAATCAAAACAAAGGTTGATGAATTAATTAAAATTCGAAAAACAGGAATACATATGAATTAATTGAAACTAAAATTCGACAAACAGGAATACATATGAACATCAGCAACAATCAATTATACTCACTAATTAAGAGGCAACAACAACATCAATAAACCCTAATTATACTAAAACATCAATTATACATTTATACTATACAGATGAATCATTTATACGTGTATTAGGGTATGCTCCATCATACGGATGAATCACTGATTAACAGGGATGAAACATACCTATTCAATTGCTGATGAATTTATGTAACACAAGCGGATGATTGATGACGAGAAGATGTGAATGGTAATCTGAATGGAGTCGTTGATGAAGATTGATGATGAACAGTGTGGGTGAGCGGAATTAGGGTGATTTGGGAATTACTGAGCGAGAGATGATGAACAAATGATTAAATAAGGGTGAGCGGTTGATTTGGCAATTAGGCTTGATTATAAATTGAAGTAGTCCGGGATTTTGTTTATTTGGGGACTAGGTTAATACCCGTGCAATGATGCACGGCTTTTAAATAAAAGAATTACATAGATAATCTTGTATGAATGTTCAACCTCTTGTAACCTAAAAATTTACAATATTAAAAAAGGTATAAACTTAAAATATACACGTGAACATCAATAGTAAGATATAGTGCATGTTTAGACATATATTCGATATCATGTTTATACACGTATCTCGTAGAACAATCATTTACTGAGTAAATCATTTTTAACTTATACTTTTTTAAGTTAAAATCTATTCGTAGAATAGAACGATATAATACTATAAGAATAGTACTCCGCACCACATAATATTTCAAGGAATCGTGACTAAAAAACTCGACCTCTTATTGGAACCTCATGAAAAATCAAAGTGTAATATTTTTTTTATCACCAAATAAAACAATTTCTAGTACCTTATTTACTGATATTAATAAATGAGTGTTAATCAACTAAAAGACCTATAATATTGATGTAAGATAGAATTAACTTGTGAAATATGACTTCATGAGTAATGAAATGGAAAAAATATGTGTTTCTATATTATATTTTTCAGGTGTCATTTCTTGTTCCTTATGTATTTTAATTAAGTTGCTAGAGTATTTTCTAGAGATTTCTTTTGTAAGAACGTTATCCCATTGATTGTATTAGATCAAAGAAGAACAAATACAAATGAGTGTTATTTCCTAGGGATCCATTAATATAATTTTTTTGCAAAAGATTAACTCTTATTCATCCATATCAGGAATAAAGATAATTACAAAAGCGGACATTAATATAATTTATTATATTCATTAAGTCGTATTATTGTAGCCTTATAGAAATTTTTTAAAATATTTTTAACCCTCTTAAATAAATGATATTACTATCAAATTATTTTAATCCCGTGTCTTTGACAATTTAAGGTGTATATACCAGAAATATCTTGTTAATGTGGAAATTATGAATAATTTTATTTCCCGTGTATTATGAAGTATATTAGATTAATGGTTATTATTCTATTAGATTAATATGAAAATTACGTTGTTTTAGGAAAGTGCGTTATTTTAAGTTGCACAGGTATATTGTATATAAAAGACTTAAGTAGGTAATCATGTTTGAATATCAACTTTTAACAAAAATAATTTATCATGTGGAAAAAAAAATACGCTTAAAATAACTTGAATTATACACACCTGAAAAATTAATCCGAAGATACATGCTTGACCTATAACTATTATCATGATTATCATGATATATACGTATCTCGTATGTTTGATACGATTATTCGTTGAGTAATTAGTCTTAACTTATGTTTATAAAATAATGAAAAATTTACTTTTAGTAGAACTAACTTGATACAAAAATCAAAACCTAAAACATTTTAAGAAATTGCGAATAAAAAATAGACCTCTAATTGCAACTAACTCAAGAAAAATTAAAGTGTAACATTAAAAAGATAGGTGTGATTGTTATATCGTAAATTATTAAATTAATAAATAAAAAATCTAATACTCCGTAACAAATACGTATATACAGATTAATATCATTGCAGTCGTGTAATACACTTCAATTTCAATATTTCAAATAAGTCCTTTTCATTAGTAAGTATACTATCAATAGATGGAATATGTATCAAAATCTTCATAATTAATGTCCATTTTTTTTTTTATAAATTCTTACTGGTATACCCGTCCAATGTTATTTTAATCTACATAATTATTTTTATTTACACCCGTCCAATTTTGCACGAGTATTAACCTAGCTATTATATAAAATAACATTTTCGACAATGTTTAATCTAGGGTTTTTCTAGATGGTAACCTCGTATTTTTTGAAATTCTATATGGTAACCCTTGTTCTTAAAAAACACATGCGGTAACCTTCTATTTTTTTAAAAACACATACATGCGGTAAATAAAACCCTCTACTTTGTTAATACTCTACGATGTAATTGTTAAGTTTAATTATGTTAAATTTTTCGGTTAAATAGTTGATTAAACGATGATTAAGTAGTGAATCGACTTTGGCTTGGAGTACACTATGAATTTTCATGAGATTTACTTGTATTCATGTATTCCTACACAATAATTCTTTTCTTTTTTTAATTCAAATTTAAAATTAATCTCTCAATTAACCATTATTTTAAATGCTCTTTGTAAATTTGGATGCAAATCGAGTGAAGAAAAGAGAAAAAAATGATGTACAAAAACTCTTTTTAAATGCTTATTTACCCCTTTACAAAAAATATGATGAAGTTAAATTTTAAGGTTCACATCAAGTAATAGGAGAGTATAGGGTTACCACATGTGTTTTTAAAAAGAAAGGTTATCATGTAGAATTTCAAAAAATACGGGGTTATCATGTAGAAAAACTCTTTAATCTATGTTAGATTATTAGTACTTCCTCCATTTTCTTTTTATCTTCCCAATTTCTTTTTTTGGCCACTTTTTTTTTATCTTCCCATTTCATTTCTTTCCATTTTAGTCCATAATTTTTACCATACTACCCTTACTATTTACAACACTTTATACCTTTATTCTTTCCTATTTATACACATTTTACCCTTCTACTCTCAATATTTACTAAATTTATCATTTTATATTCATTATAAAAAAAATTGTGCCAAAAGTGAATGGGAAGATAAAAAGAAAATGGAGGAAGTATAAAAATAATTTAAATCGCAATTAATGTAATAAGTTGTTTTATCAACATATTTAAATCTATGATGTTATTTTCAAATGTTTTAACCCGTGATAAATTTTATTACCGTCATAATATTATAAACTTGTGTCTTTCATCTTTTAACAGATGTACATACAAAAAATATCTTATTAATATGAAAGTTTTGATTAATACGAAGTATTATATATTTATATTAGATTATTGGTTATTATAAATTTTATAATATTTATATTATATAGATTAATATGGAAAGTGAGATGATTTAGGAAGGTGCGTTTTGGCGGAAAATAACCATGGTTTGGTTTCTGTTTTATTGAGTATATAGTATAGATTAGATTATTGGTTATTATAAATTTTATAATATTTATATTATATAGATTAATATGGAAAGTGAGATGATTTAGGAAGGTGCGTTTTGGCGCCAAAAAATCATGCTTTGGTTTCTGTTTTATTATATAGTATAGATGAGGGTGAGCAGGAGACGAAATTTTCTACCCTAATTTGTTAATGAGTGCGATTAATTTTGGAGAGGTAAGAGCAGCTTTCTTTTTTTAATGGGTAATTATAAAATTTTATACATCTTAACCCATGAAAGGGTAGAGTCAAAATGGTGTATAAAATAGAGTCGACGCTTATAAAGGCGTCGACCTTAAAGTGTCGAGAAAGTAAGAAGTTTGTAGTAGTGAAGGAGCAGCTGGCGCGGTCTCGAGGTAAGACCTCTACACGGGGTGAGGCTAGGCATCGGATCGAAAGGGAGGCTGAGGCTACGGGTCCTAACAAGGAGGTTGGAGGAATTCCCGAGACGGCTACCCTAGATATGCTGTCGGGGATGGATGGTAGTGAGTGTCCTCTTATAGACTTAGAGGATCTAGGTTTGGATGACAACCTTTGTGAGGTCGTGATAGCCATTGGCGCGACTTCTAGGGGTCCTTCCTAGCCTCGATTTGTGTATGAATTTGTATATTTTGTATATTCGTTTTAAATATTAGTATTTGAATTAGTTTGATTAGTCTTGTTTTGGCGAATTGTTTCCCTAGATTGACAATTAATCACTTTTTGCGTTCATTTGTTTGCGAGTTGACCTAGTTTAAGGTGTGTTAGTGTTGCACAGGAGTATGAAAAAAAGTTCCTTTCGGATGTTTTGAAATGCGTTAGTTTGAGCTGGGAATCGGATCAGGTGGTACGTCGATTAAAATGTATTGACTCGAGATGTAAAATATCAAATGTGTTTTGACTAAATGTGTTAAGAGATGAGCACGATTGTTTTGACATTCATAACGAGGCCGCACTACTACAAAACATCAAATAGACAACTCCTAGTAGACATCAGATGTTGTTAACAACTGATGTATAGTATTTATACATCTGTTTTGTTTGAGAAACAGATGTCTTTATAGGTAATATACAACTGAGTTTTATAAAAAAAGTTGTCTATATATTATACAACTGTTTTTATTAACCTCAGTTGTCTATTCTGTATTTAAGGACCACTAAAAATTGGTTGATACCTGACGACCCATATCAGCTTCTCAAATATCTCAGTTGTCTAAATTTACTATCTAAACCCTAAATTTACTATCTAAACCCAGTAACTCGGTAAGTAACCAAGACTTTTGATCTAGGACTCGTATATCTATCTCGCTCTCTCTCTTCCTTGTTCTTCTTCCTTCGCTTTCTCTTACTTCCCATTCTTCTTCTCTTCCTTTCTCCTCTGCACTCTCAATTTTCGTTTCCATAATTTCTCCAAATCAATTCCAAAACCCTGTCAATTCACTTCATTCCAACTTCCAACGCTTTCAACTTTCCCCTAATTCAATTTCTCGATCAAAATCTCTTTCTCCTCATAATCCCCGACCAACAGATTTATCTAGGGTTCCAATTATTTCGGCCTTCTCAAACACTATGTTACACTCTCTTCATTCCTTTATGTTTTTTTGTTAATTAGGTTAATGTTAAGAATTCAGCGTGGGATTGATTAAGAGTTACGAGCTGATTTCATATCATTAACCTAGACATGTCTCTTGATGTATTCAGGTTTGATTTTTGTGGAATTCCACGTGATTGATGGATATAATGTTGTTGTTTTAATTATAGATGATAGACGATGGGAAAGCGGAGGCGAAACCGAAACTGGTGAAGAAAAACAACGACCAAGAGGATGAAGCTGAAGTGGGATGCTTTCTTCATGAAGGAAGAACCAGAGAAACCAAAAGAACAAGTAGCAGCCGCAGCAGATAATGCCACAACGGCAGCAGATAATGCAGCAACAGCAACAGATAATGCCACAATCTAATACAGGTAATCCCCCTAATTCTATTAACATTCATCTAAAATGTACGGAGTAATTTGTTTTCGTCTAGATGTTTGTCGATTTGATTCTTATCCAGCTCTATGATACAATGTTTTAGACTATAATTTTCTAGCTTTGTTCGATTTCCAATATCGTAAGTTTCCAATCTGTGTTAAACCCTAAACCCCCCTTTCTGATTGTATGCTGAATTGTTTGATTTCGATTGTTCTGTAGTAGTAGCTCTGAGAAAATTTTGAATGCGTTTTTTTTAATGGTGATTAGATTACTTAAATCTACCGCGATATGTCGAGGTAACAAATTCTCGACAGCCCACCGGACAGCCTGTCTACTTCCGTTCCCTCGACCATTCCCACCCGCAGCCACGGCCACCGTGCTAGGCGGTGGTCCATTCATTACCCCCGGTCCTCCCTACTATATATGGACCACTAGCTAGCTCTACACATAAAACGGCTTGGTTTCTCAATTTGGCTTATATATATAGAACTATAGACGCACCATCTGGTAATATGTATGTTTATGTTGTGCTACAAAAATGATGATCTCTAAGGAATCAAAATAGAGGTAGGATTAGGCTCTATACATTGAATTGACTTATATTTCACATTATTGAATTGTTGGGGTCTTTTATAGTGCTACAACTGTTGGATGTCATGTAGCCAGACTGCCGATTGTCTGATAACAATTGCATAGCTGTATCATACCGGGATGTGCTTGCTGCTTTCTCCGTATTAACGAGTGATTTCCTACTTTGATTATTCGAAGTTATAGGAGTTGAAACATATCTCCTATCTTACATTTGGGTAAGGCGGTTCACTTGTAAAGTATTGTGAAATTACATGCTAATTGATTCAATTGCCCCCTATGGAAAGAAAGATATCAAACTCATGAAGAATTGCAATGGCAGATTGAGAAGCCATAACTTAATGCGTGAAGAAGAGATAACCAATGATGGAAATAGAAGCGATAAATGTAATTGTGAATATACATGTATGATATACTCTGTATATACAAGTTTGTAATGGTTCAACTTGATCGATAACAGCTTTCCAATTAATCACAAGTTAACTCGAGTTGATGTGGTGCTGGTTGTTGATGAATTAAACAGTATCAGCAGCAGCTTGGCTAGTTTCACAAGGTATGATATGGATATAATCATATAAGTGTCTTTAAGTGATAGTACAAGCGGACAATTATATTGCGCATATATACACATTTATTTCCCGTTGTCTATAATATTTCCAATTAAAAGACCTCACTTTCTTCGGATCTCTTTCTTCCATGATCAACACAATTTCATCACTAAATTCGGCTCCTCAAACCCTAAATTTTCCCCCAAATTAAAGCGCCAAATCACTAGATTTCACACAGGTACAACTCATATTCAATTTATGATTTATCTCTCCAATGTTGCTCAATTCTTCTTTAAATTTAATCGTTTTTGTCAATTTTATATGAATAATCTTTCAATTTGTATTGGATTTTGATTAATTTGGTGTTTTTGTTTGTAATCAGTAATTGAAGTTATTGATTGATGCCAGTTCCTCGATCAATGGATAAATCAAGTACTCTTGAGTACATCAATCAGATGTTCCCTACAGGTATCGTTTCTCTTGCTATGTCGATTTTGATTGTGTTGATTCTCCTTGAAGTGTGTTGATATTAGTTCATTTCTATTGTGTTGAGATTACTGGCCGATTATCGATTTCTTGTGTGTGGATATTAGTTCATTTAATAAACTTGGTCGTCTATTGTTCATTCTATTTTCTGTACCCAGCCCATGTCAAGGACTCTGTATAAGCATACCAACACATTATCAACCCTAGACGATTTGCAGTGCTAGAGATTTAATTAATTTAGCTGAGAAAATTGAAATCGATGAATTAGTTCATTTTTACATGAGATCACTTGTTGGTTTTATAGGGTTTTATAATGAATTTGCGTGTTTTGCCTGAGCCTGTGATAATTGCTTTAGTACGAGATTGACTCTCTGTTCCTATGTTATAAACTTATAACACATCATTTTGATGCATGTTATCTGACACTCTGACATTTCGTTTCAGCTTGGAAACATGGAACGTTTTCGAAGGCTATTGAAGCAGAATTATTAGGATTGCAAACATTTACTTTGTTTGCAATGTTGTTGGAGAGCCAATCCAATCCTTCGTACAGTCCCTCTCCAGACGTAGCAGAAGTGCTCTGGATATACCTATAAATACACAAAGAAAATCGAGTTTAACAAACCTTGAAGAAGCAATGGGTCAGTTTTATATTGGGCGTGTTGCTTTAATTGATTTTGCTTTTAGGAAGTTGATGGGGTTAAGGTTCTTCAATTGGAAACTGCTGCTGGTGCTGCCATTAAGGTAACAAACTTAAAATTGTACTCCGTATATACTGATCTAGGGTCACTTTCATGACCTAATGTGGTTATGTCCTTGTGTACTTTCTGTGGAACAGTTCTTTGATAATGCCATTGGCATCAATGTCCCACGATCACGATTCGTTCCCGTGAAAGCAACTTCAAATTTGCTCCTTATCCAGGTAACTTAACCTACAACAAAACCATTTCGCTTAGTATGCTTATTCATGCGATTTTAATATCATCATTCTGAACTTACTGCAGTCTGATCTGTACACCGTTGTTGATGGTTTCGTAATAAGGAACACAACTAGAACTGATCCTGCTAACCCAAATATTGAATTGGGTCCTGAATTCAAAAAGGTTTTAATATTACCAAAGATAAAATAGTGAGTATAAACATATAAAAAAAATAGATCGAATTGTATTGTGAATTATTGAATGAAACACCAATAAAAAGGGTAGACTATTGACATGAATAGTGAAAGTATTTATTTTTTTGAAATTACCTATTGGTTGATTTACGTCTTCTTCGTGGTGTCTGTTTTAAACTTTGTTTCCATATGAATTTTTTGATATGATTGTTACTTTTTTATGACTTTGTGATCAAACTATAGATAGTAAGCTGGCTTATAAATCATGTAATGGTTTTTTTTTTTTAATTTAGTCTAATTGGTTTAGTAACAGTTGTCCTTGCCCACAGTAGATGGATTGGAGTATATGGAATGGAGTGATGTTGTAGAAAATGTTGAGACAGCTATGCATTTGTCTACTCTATCACTTCACTTATTGTATTTAGGGAAAAGACCCGTGCAAAGTTATCTGAGATGTGTGTTGATAGGTTAGCATGTCAATTAAATGCGCTGGTTGTGTGTTCGTGTCAATTAACGAGATTGACATGGATAGGTTAGCATGTCAATTAACGTTATTCAAATTTGGAGTGGATTCAGAAAATTTTGGCTACTCTACACCGACTCCATATGCAGTTAACGAGATCTACTGAGCTAAATCTCCAATGGTTTTTTTTGTAGAGTTAAACAGGGGTATGGAATAACTGCAAGTGTGTGACGGGAAGTAAAAGCAACGGCCAAGTACCGAAGTAGAATTGATCACTCCTGCATTATGATCTATCCCAGGACCTTGGAAATGGCTTCTTCTCTTGTTGAAATTTTCAGTGGCCACCTTACAGGTGCTGAATTAAGTCGTAGAGGTATTGATTCATTTCAGCACTCTCATCTCTGTGGTAAAGTTACTGAAGTTGAAACTTAAGACCACTTATTCAGAGATTGTGATGTTTCAAGATTTCAATGGTTTGGAAGTCAATTGAGTATTAGTCGCCTATCAGGTAACAATCTTACAATAAGCGATTTAGGTATGTACAGTTTCTAAGGCTGAGAAGGGACAATGATATTGAGCTGCTTGGGTTTATAGTAGCAATACTATTGATAGCTATGAAGATTTATAAAAACAATCTTTCCATTGCTATCCAAGGACAATTGTGTAGGGGGGCTGGAGTAGGAAGAGGAAGAGATAACTCATAGAAGGAAATGCAGAAACTGATCGAAGAGGTACTGGTTTTCCTACATTCAAGCTAAGGCCACAATTATGGTTAATAATCGCCCTATCCATTCCAAATCCATGTCAATCTGGTTAGCATGTTGATAGGTACTTTTGGACATTGGATAATTATTTTGTGTACCTTTTGGATTTTGGAGGTTGGATAATGATTTTATGTATCTTTTAGATTTTGGATGTTGGATTTTATAAAAAATGTAACTTCTTTTGTTCAATTATTCGCTATGGTATTCTTTTTTTTTATGGTTTGTTAATAAGTACGTATTTCAGAATTATTAAAAAACATAAAATATGTATACGTATAAGCACAAATCTATATATACATATTTTAGAAAACAGTTATCTATTATGTATATAGACAACTGTTGTTATGAAGAAACAGTTGTCTATAAACGTAATAGACAACTGTTATTTCAGAAAAACAGTTGTCTATAAACGTAATAGACAACTGTTGTTTTAAAAAACAGTTGTTTATTAACCAATAGACAACTGTTCTAAAACAGATGTCTATGCTCAGACTAATATACAACTCCAAACTACTCAACTGTTGTAAGTCTGTTGTCTATTGCAAAAAAAAAACAGTTGTCTATTTGATGTTTTGTAGTAGTGCCGAAGTTGAAATTCGGGCGACTTTTGAAAAAAGTTAGACCACTTTTTATACATTCGTAATATTGCCTTGTTAGGCTTCTGATGGTAGGGATTTGTCGTGAGTCCTAACCAACAATAAACTACCGATTACACCTAGTGGGTAGCTAGGGTAAGTCGGGATCGTATCCACGAGGACGGTATTGCAAGGGTTAGACTAGGTCGGCCTAAAACAAGACTATGCTACCAAAACAAACACAAAGAGGATGAAAATTGACAAACTATTGAAGGTTGGAGAAGAGGAAAGTAGCTAACAAAGAACTAGGTTAAAACAATGCTAAACAATGCTAATGATCGAACTAACAAGCAAACTAGAGTAAACTATGACTAACTAAGAGGATGAACTCAAATATGGAAGGAAGTGGGGTAGGTCGGGTTCATAGGAGTAGAAGGGTAATTGGGGTGATCAAGGGTATAGGTGTCTCCTAGTTACTAGAGTCGGTCCGGGCTCTCGTAACTTAGACCGATGTCAAGGTGGGTTCGGGCTCTCGCAACTAAACTATTCTCAACATTTCCGCATCATAGACAAACAATGAGAAGATGAGCACAAGTATGGGAAGCATGACCACTACAACTCATACAAGCATATCAACAAACACATAGAGTGCCCACAATGTGACTAACAACAAAGACTCACCCTTTTCCCTTAATCAACCCTAATTATCCATAATCTACCCCTAATCCCCCTACTAACCCCACAAGAAGACTACTCACTCATGAGGAAGAACAACACAACCATAACAAGAGAAAACATCATCACTAAACAAACATCCATAATGAATAACAAGAATAGTAACAATAACAATATGAGAAGATTCAAACAAGATTAAATAAACAAGATTAAGAGTAGAGATGATTATACCAACACTAAGAAGATGAAAAGATGCAATCTTGTATAAATAAGAACCCAAATAGAATCCCAAGGTTGTCAAGCTTGGAACAATCTTCAAGAACTTCTTAATACAAGAACTAATTACAAAGATTAACTAATAATTAAAGGAAGATTAAAGCTAATATGAGAACACTAATCTAGGGTTTTGAAAGTCAAATGGAGGCTTAAATTAGTCTAGGGTATGATAAGATATGTTAACAATACAAGAGGGAAGTATATATATGGGTACAAGAATGAAGGAGAAGAAAAGAAAAGAAGTCGTGCTGCCAGCTCTTCGTCCCGACCGGGACGAGATCATCCCGACCGGGACGGCGAGCGGGTTGGTCCCGACCGGGACGGGCCCACAGTGGCTGTCTTCAAAGTGCACCTCATCCCGAACGGGATGAGGTCATCCCGAACGGGATGGGTCTTGTATGCCTCCCTTAAGAGCTTCTTGGCCCCTCCTTGCCTCTTATGGATTTCTCGTCGATTCTCGGGACTCGGGATCGGGTCTCGGAGGCTCGGGATTGAGTCCCAAGGTCTCGGGGTTGATTCCTAGGCATCGAGTCATCGTTCCTTTACTCCGTTGGCTCCAAAATGTGTATGTATCGAGTCGGAATCGCTCCAACTCTTCCAAATCGGTCTCGGGAACCTGAAACGAACTAAAGGAAGCATAAGAAGCCCATAAATCGCTCCCAAGGAGCGATTCCACAAGGAAATGGGACCAAAACATAGTGAAAAAGGCACTACAAACTACACTTATCAACTCCCCCACACTTAACCCTTACTCGCCCTCGAGTAAGCACAAACTAAGTACTAAACTAGCCGAGTGGGTATTAGCGCACCCTACGCCCTTTCAACTCACGCGAGTACACTTAGAGGAAAAGTGCACTCCGCAAGGCTAGTCGGGTCTTGCGACAAAACTGTGGATGCAACCGGACACAAAACACACAAACAAACAAACACACAAACAAACACATAATCGGTTGCACCCAAAAGAAAACAAATACCGCTTCCCTCAAAAAGCGGTGAAAGAAGCACCGGTTTAGGACTCGAGGTAAGTGACAACGTTCCCAAGCTAGCAATACAAACTAAGGTGAACTAAACCCTAATAGTATGACGATAAAGCAATAAAAACGTTGGTAACTTACCTAGGTCCTCCTAACTTTCTAAAAACGTACTACGGGACGATCGGCGGAGTGGGAAAGTATAGAACCACGGTGTTAGTCGACACTGTAGGTAAGTGAGACCCCGCCCCCTTTAGCGTGAGCCAAGAGGGTCGTCCCGTGTCCAAATCTGCCTAACTAGTCTAAGTAAAAAGGTGGAAAACATGCAAAATGAGGGAAGACCGACTAATGCCGCTATCATCCTTCCTCGGGACTCGGTCCTTTGGTAGGCTCTTCACGGCAAAAGTCGGAAAAAGGCTTATTTTTGTGGGGATTTCTTTTTGTGAGACGGGTTTTCTTTTGACATTTTCTTTCTTTTTGACATATTTGCTTTGTTTTGCCATGCCATTTCTTTTTTTTTTCTTTTCTATTTTCTTTTTGGCTTTTGTGCCTTTTCTTTTTCTTCATTCTTTTCTTTCTTTCATTTTTTTCTTTCTTTTCTTTTCTTTGCCCTTTTTGGCAAGATTTGGCTTTTTGGTGTTTCAATGTGTAACAAGAAAGATGGAAATCAACAAATTGCAATTTTATTGAGTGGATATGTGTAGGAGGTAGGGAAATGGGTGAGTCGAGGGTCGCGATCCCTCTTCAAACCCACAAAAAGGGGAAAACTTGGACTAATCAAACGATCCTAAACATGGTCACCTAAGGGACGAGACTCGGTAACCAAGGCCTTTTCACACTGTGGGTGGTCATAATGGTCAAAAGTTCAAATCCCGTAGTAAATTCCTAGTAAGCTAGGTGGACTCAAGGTAAAGGACCAACGAAATCATTGATTTAGGGTCATTCTACTAGGTTAAAGTCCAAGACTCGATTTATACTACTAGAAAGGGAAAGTAGACGCTCGCACACTAGCCTCTAAATCGGGTTTTCGAAAACGGTTTACGCACAAGACACACAACACAACACAAAACAAAGACACGACGAAAACGAACGAAAGAAAAAGAAGCAAAAGCAACAAAACAAAACATGAACAAATAAACACCACCCCAAACTTCCAAACATATCACCAAACCACAAGTGTGTACAAGCTCCACCCGAGCACACCTCAACACAACCTTCTCCAAACATCACAAGGAATAAAGAGGGAAAGAGGGTTAGAAGATGTTACCGGATGTCTTCAAAGCCTTCCAAACAACGGTGATTAGGCAACCTATAAGGAAAAGGAGGCAAAACACACACAATACAACAAAAACACGACACAAAGACCTAAAGGGAAAAATACACAAAAGAAAAATCTTTTTGATTTTTATGAAAAATTTTCAAATTTTTAGGGGTTTTTCAAAGATTTTTCGAAAAACTAAGAAAATAAAACTAACTATACTAGAATATCGCTCCCCCACACTTAAACCGAGCAATGTCCTCATATGCTCAATCGTAGTGTGCGGAGAGACAAAAGAAGAGGAAAAGAAACTACGAAAATAAGGCTAAAAATAAAAAAGAAAAGATGGAGAAAAGGGTAGAAAGCGTCCGGCCGGGATTTGGGAAAGTAGTTCGGTAAACGGGACGCTAACATCCAATTTCTTCAGGATGTTAAGGAACTTGTCATAGTGAGTGTCCACCTTAGTCTTCATTTGCCTTGATGGGAAAGGCAACTTGATTTGAACCTTGTTTTGCTCAATATGGGTGGACTCCTCACTTGACACTTTCCCTTTACCCTTGTTTTTCTCTTGAAGTGGGGGAGGGTTGTCTTCTTGGGGTTTTTCGACCTCCCAAAGGACTTGCTCCTCCATTGGACTCTCATAGCTTGAATCTCCTTGAGTTGGAGACACAACTTCCTTCATCTCTTGTTGCTCACTAGGAAACACGGGAGGATTATATGTGGCACCGCTCCTTAAGGTGATGGCATTGACATGATCATAATTTGGAGTTTCACCTTGAGGAGGCAATTGCCCCCTTTGTCTTGAAGAACTTCCCGATGCAAGTTGAGATATTTGAGTCTCAAGCATCTTCATGTGATTTCTTGTTTCCTTGGCTTCATTCAAGATGTGATCTATGATCCCTTGTTGTGATCTTTGTGTCTCCAATTGACTCCTTTGCATTTCTTGAGTATTCCTTTGCATATCCAACATTTGATTTTGTATATCCGAATCCCGAGGTGGAGATTGTGGATTATGCGGAGTATCGGTGAGGGCTAATGGAGTACCATAGTCATGAATAGGAGACCGGCTCCTAGGCTTGCTTTGTTGATTGCCTTGTGTTGCTTGTTGTTGTTGATGGTTCCCTTGGAACCCATGAGACTTGCCTTGATTAAGGCCTTGATTGTTGCCATGGTTGTAGCTTTGATACCCTTGGTTGTGGTTTTGTTGTCCGTGGAAATTTTGGTTCCCTTGGAAACCACCTTGATTGAAGTTCCCTTGTTGGAACCCTTGCTTGTTGTTGAAGTTGCCTTGGTTATTTTGCTTGAAATTGTTGAAGGGTCTTTGGTTACCCACATAACCTTGGTAACCTTCATTGTTGTCCCGTAAGGGAGGTGGAACATAGGGACGATGTTGTTGTTGATGTTGAAAAGCTTGTTGTTGAGGGACTTGATTGGAAGCTTGGTATTGGTTAGAGTAGGAGGCACCTTGCTTGAACGCTTGAAAGACGTTCACTTGCTCAATACTTCCTCTACAATTCATAGGATCATGACCAACGATTCCACAAGTATCACACATCCCAAAATAAGGCAAATGAGGTGCAAACTCCAAAGCATTCACTTCTTGTATCGGTTGATGGTGGGAGGAACTAGTGCCTTGGACTTGGTTGAGGTGGCTTTGGAGCTTCTTGTCAATAGTCTCCATGTGTGTTTTCAATTGAGCTCCAAGGTCAATGCTTAACTTAGTGATAGCATCTACCTCATGCATGCCTCCTCGATGTGCTTTCCTAGGCCTAGAGTATTGCGAATTATGCACCGCCATCTCTTCGATTCTCGCCCAAGTTTGGTCGTCATCGACCTCGGTGAACCTACCGTTAGATCCCATGTTTAGTATGGCCCTTGAGTCTTCATATAACCCGTTCCAAAATTATTGCACAAGGAACCATTGTGATAAACCATGGTGTGGACAAGAACGGATCAAGGCTTTGAATCTTTCCCACGATTCATAGAGGGTTTCATCATCACGTTGTTGAAACCCGTGATAGAGGCTCTCAATAGATTTGTCTTCTCCGGGGGATAGAATTGTTGGTAAAAAGCTAAGGCTAGCTTCTTCCAAGTATCAATACCGAGTCTTGCTTTGTCCGACCCTTTGAACCATTGCTTTGCCTTACCAATAAGAGAGAAAGGAAATAATACCCACCGAATTTGGTCTTGAGTTATTCCCGTTTGTGAAATAGCGTCACAATAGTCCGAAAAGGTTTCCGTGTGTTGATGAGGATCTTCGGTTGGTAACCCACTAAATTGAGTTCTTTCGACCAATTGGATGAATTGTGTTTTTGCCACAAAGTTACCGGTATATGCCTCCGGTAAAACGGTTGGACCCGGCAAAACATCTTCCGTGAAGGTTGAGTGAGAAGAAAACTTAGGCATTCTTGGATATAAGGGAGAAGATGGTGGTGTAGACGGTGTTGATGTAGATGAAGAGGGGGAACTAGTAGAAGAAGAGTTACCAAAGGGATTGATGAAGGTCCCTCCGGCCGTCTCTCGAGGTGACTCGCTAAAGTCGGCTTCTTGAGCTTGCCCTTGATGAGTATTGCTTGCACTCGGTTGAGAGATCCTAACCCGGTTAATCGTCCGTTGGCAAAAGGCTCGAAAGAGTCTCTCCGGCCCTGGATTAAAGAGATAGAAGTCGCCTCCCCTCCTAGGCATACACTACACACTAGAACAAACGTGAGAACACCTAGTGCTTTGTGGGCACTAGGCAACGGCAATAAACAAGCACAACTGGAGACAAAAAGAAAAGAAAGCTAAGAAAAGAAGAAAAAACTAGAAAATATTCACAAGAGAAGATGGAAGAGCACAAAGAAGGGTAACCAAGTCTAGAAATAAGCAAACTAAGTCTAAACAATGCACCGTCCCATGTCGAAGAAGAAGCACCAAAAAGGAGTAGGGGATGGTCCCGGTCGGGATGGATGGTCCCGGTCGGGTTGATAAACTCTTTCCGGTCGGGAAGCCTCCTTCCCGGTCGGGATGACACTCCAGTAGACACGATTTTTGGCACCCTCATCCCGATCGGTACGGCCCCATCCCGGTCGGGACGACACACCCTTCCCGGTCGGGAAGGGTCTTCATGACTCCCGTGACCCCAAAACCGACTCCCCTACTCACGAACTGAGCTTTATCACTAACCACTCCTCTCTAGGAATCACCACCACTTCACACCTATCACAATAAACTCGAATACAACATCAAATTCCCTCCCTCACATCGCTCATCAACAATCCAATATTACAAGAATTCACAAAACAAACAAAATCAATAGAAAAATCACACAAATACAAACACAAGAATTCTAAAGAAGAGAGGAGGGGAATATACAACATGACAGTTCTTTAGGAACTCCGTCAAACCTAGGATGGTGGACTCTTCTTCAACCGTAGCCCTCAAGGGCATGGAGGAGCAAGTCGAACGCGCTACTGACATCATAATGAAGGCCCAAGAAGCGCTCGAGCCTAGCCAACCTCCACGGCCTCCAAGGTGGAGGCAAGAAGTAGGAATCCCAAGACCCAAAATCATCTTTCAATCCGTCTCCGGGGTCTATCCATCCTACGAGCTTAACTGACCTCTTCCTCCCTAGGCATCGCCTCCAATCACAAGCAAGCTTCAAGTCTAAGAAACGAGGCACAAAAAGCGGCTTTGGCCTCATTTCCTCGTTGTACACCCCCACACTTTCCTCAAGTTGTGGTTCCCCATCTTCATCACTCGGCCCCATATCATCTTGGAGGAGAGGATCGAAACTTCTACCGGCGGTTTCAATCTCTTCCAAACCATCTCTCGGTGTACTAGCAAGGGGCTCTTGATGCGTAGTAACATTATCGCACAAGGGCAACTCGAGGCTATCAATCTCACCTAACAACCTCACGAAGTCTACCAACCCATCCAACTCACTATCCTCCTCCAATTCTTCACTAACGATGCCTTCACCAAGGGTCATATCCTCATTCGTCTCTTTTTGGGTAGACGATTGAGGTTCTTCAAAGCAAATTTCTCTTTCAAAGGGAACTACATCGGCGGCTTCGTGATTAGGTTGCTCCTCTCTCTCAAGTGGACACCCTTCATCTAAATGTGATGCTCGGGGTAAAAACATTACGGTTTGAACCGATAATGCATTTAATTGAGCATTCCTCGCCTCATTTCCCCTTCGAATTTGGGCCATTAATTCCTCTTGTTCTTTTTGCAATTGAATGGCCGTTTCTTGGATGCTCCTTTGCATTTGAAGCATAGATTGAAACACCTCCATGTCGGGCAATTGGTGATCATTGGGGTCTTGTAAAGCTCCTTGAAAATCTTGATGATGCCCAAGGGGTGGGGCATCATATTGTTGGTAGCAAGGTTGGGGTGATTGGTAGTATTGTGGGTCATGGGGTTCATATTGTGGTTGGGGTGAAGGGTAATATTGTGGGTTTTGGGGGTATTGGCTTCCATAAGGTGAATCTTGATCGAACATGGTGGTTTCACATTCATAGCTTGAGTAATAGCCACCATGATCGTAGGAGTGATAGTCATTCACTTGTTGGTAGCCGTTTTCATAACCTTGAAGATCATACTCGTCTTGATTACCTCAAGAAGCTTGATATTGGTAGGGGGACGTCATGTCATACCCTTGGTTCATGGAAGAAGAGGAGTAGCTCATATCGGCTTCCGAGTGTGTGGAGTTTAGATCAAACCCCATGCTTGCTCGAAAATCGTAGCTCATACCCGGTTGGAAACCTCTCACCCTAGCAACCGTCCGTTTAAGCGGCTCTAAGTTGCAAGAAGAAGATAGTCACCACCTCTAAGCACAAACTGTAGACTAGGAACAAACGTGAGAAGTCTAGTGCTTTTTGGGCACTAGACAAGAGAGAAATAAACCACGCACACACAAGAAGCAAAAGGAACAAAAAGAAGAAAAAAGAAAAACACAAACACAAAGACAAAGTCAAGCAAATAGGAAAACAAAGTCTAAACCAGCACCGTCCCCGGCAACGGCGCCAATTTGATGGTAGGGATTTGTCGTGAGTCCTAACCAACAATAAACTACCGATTACACCTAGTGGGTAGCTAGGGTAAGTCGGGATCGTATCCACGAGGACGGTATTGCAAGGGTTAGACTAGGTCGGCCTAAAACAAGACTATGCTACCAAAACAAACACAAAGAGGATGAAAATTGACAAACTATTGAAGGTTGGAGAAGAGGAAAGTAGCTAACAAAGAACTAGGCAAAAACAATGCTAAACAATGCTAATGATCGAACTAACAAGCAAACTAGAGTAAACTATGACTAACTAAGAGGATGAACTCAAATATGGAAGGAAGTGGGGTAGGTCGGGTTCATAGGAGTAGAAGGGTAATTGGGGTGATCAAGGGTATAGGTGTCTCCTAGTTACTAGAGTCGGTCCGGGCTCTCGCAACTTAGACCGATGTCAAGGTGGGTCCGGGCTCTCGCAACTAAACTATTCTCAACATTTCCGCATCATAGACAAACAATGAGAAGATGAGCACAAGTATGGGAAGCATGGCCACTACAACTCATACAAGCATATCAACAAACACATAGAGTGCCCACAATGTGACTAACAACAAAGACTCACCCTTTTCCCTTAATCAACCCTAATTATCCATAATCTACCCCTAATCGCCCTACTAACCCCACAAGAAGACTACTCACTCATGAGGAAGAACAACACAACCATAACAAGAGAAAACATCATCACTAAACAAACATCCATAATGAATAACAAGAATAGTAACAATAACAATATGAGAAGATTCAAACAAGATTAAATAAACAAGATTAAGAGTAGAGATGATTATACCAACACTAAGAAGATGAAAAGATGCAATCTTGTATAAATAAGAACCCAAATAGAATCCCAAGGTTGTCAAGCTTGGAACAATCTTCAAGAACTTCTTAATACAAGAACTAATTACAAAGATTAACTAATAATTAAAGGAAGATTAAAGCTAATATGAGAACACTAATCTAGGGTTTTGAAAGTCTAATGGAGGCTTAAATTAGTCTAGGGTATGATAAGATATGTTAACAATACAAGAGGGAAGTATATATATGGGTACAAGAATGAAGGAGAAGAAAAGAAAAGAAGTCGTACTGCCAGCTCTTTGTCCCGACCGGGACGGGATCATCCCGACCGGGACGGCGAGCCATCCCGACCGGGACGGGCCCACAGTGGCCGTCTTCAAAGTGCACCTCATCCCGAATGGGATGAGGCCATCCCGAACGGGATGGGTCTTGTAGGCCTCCCTTAAGAGCTTCTTGGCCCCTCCTTGCCTCTTATGGATTTCTCGTCGATTCTCGGGACTCGGGATCGGGTCTCGGAGGCTCGGGATTGGGTCGCAAGGTCTCGGGGTCGATTCCTAAGCATCGAGTCATCGTTTCTTTACTCCGTTGGCTCCAAAATGTGTATGTATCGAGTCGGAATCGCTCCAACTCTTCCAAATCGGTCTCGGGAACCTGAAACGAACTAAAGGAAGCATAAGAAGCCCATAAATCGCTCCCAAGGAGCGATTCCACAAGGAAATGGGACCAAAACATAGTGAAAAAGGCACTACAAACTACACTTATCAGCTTCAGACGCGACTTGACGATGACCATTAAGAAGGCTACAACACGCCTAGGTGGGGTAGCTTATCCCCTTAAAAGAAAAAAAAATGAAAAGACGTCTAAGTCTGGTGGGTCCGACAGGTGAAATGTGTTGTCCGTATGGACCGGCTACTCTTACGTGGACATTTCGGCTTTTGGAAAGGGGTTTAGCAATTTCAGGAGGTTGTTCCTGACGTCCGGGGTTGTCGGATGTGAGAGAAAGATTAAGGATTGTGGAGATGACTGTACTATAGAATAAGGAAGCTATGCGAGCGAATGCCGCTATATGCCCGACCGAAGACGGCATTACCGATCCTAATGTTTGTCAGTTCATCTACACGGGCCGAGACCGACAAGACCCATACTGAAAATGTGAGTGGGGAGGGGAAGTGAGATTGGCTGGGCTCGCTTTTGGCTAGGGAGGTGTAAGCTTGCGTTATGAGGGTCAATGGTGAAAGACCCAAGCAAGCACACCCGAATGGAAAGGGAAAGGAAAAGCTGGACCGGTAGAGCCCAGCTGTTTAGTAATATGTTGTATTAATTGATATTATGTGGCGTATTAGTACTAGTTTTTTGTAGAGTTTTGCTTGACACGTCGTTGTTTTCCGGGGTAGCCGGATTTCAGATGCTCGATGTAAAGGGCCTCGACAAAGGCTTGATTTAACTGATTTGTTTTTTATGAGAAGAACATTTTTTTTTGGTGGCTCGCAACTCGATTCTTCTTTTTGCCCGGAGCGCCCTTTCGGGTTTTCACTCCGTCCTCGACTCACCTTTTGTTTTGTCTTTTTTTCTTTTTTCTCCTTTTTTGTTTTTTTCTTTTTTTTTTCAACGACGGCTCGCAACTCGTTTCTTCATTTTGCACGGGGTGCCCTTTCGGGTTTTCGCCCCGTCCTCGGCTCGTCGTTTGTGCTTCGTCATTGAAATCACTCGTTAATCAGAACTAAGGGGTGGTTCCGACTTGCATGTGAATCGAGTAATCGATCTCGTTATTTGGTTGGGTGTACCCGGGGAAGGGTTTCCTTCGTATCCGCGTTTAGACGGAATCAAACCATGTTCGTAGTTCTTTTATAGAAGTGAGTGATTTTGCTTTAGACTTGTTATGCCAATTATCGATATGAGATGTTTAGAGTGTATTCACCCTAGTTAAAGAACTAAGGTGGTGTGATTGGGGTGTGATCCTTTGGAAACGACAATGACCGAGATACCTTGTTTGGGTCAGGGTGACTGGCTTGGGTGATTTTGGAATGTGGAGCTAGGTAGTAAGTGGTTTCAATAGATCAAAATCTGGAGCTCGATTTTTGGGGAGTTAGGGCTATGGGCTAAGGTTTCGTAATGTGGTAGGAAAGGGGAAGCTGAGTAAAAATGACTCAGACTTCAATCGGGTGGGTTGTAAATTACGTGGGATCTGATTTCCATGTCTGGCCCTAACGGTTGGGATTATCCAATTGAGCTTGAATCCTCAAAATTCCGGACTGTGTCCTTACAAGTGTCTCGGGAAGGTCTTAAGGGTTGTAATGTAAGGAGGCTAGTATTTGGGTGCTAGTTGACTAGTCCGTTAATTTTTTCCTTTTTTTTTGTTCGGACTTTGCACTTAAAGTTGAGTTGAATGGTTGGGAGTTTCATTTTGACCGTTGAGTTTGGTCTCGATTATCGAATTGGGCTGGTTTAGTTTGGCCTTGGTTTTCATTTTTCCTTTGGCTCCTTTTGGTCACTTTAGAGTCTTTTTCTTTTCAGACTAGCACCTATGGTGGGGATTGGTTGGTCTTTTATTCGAGGGATGTTTACTGTGGGAAATGGGTTTGCCTTCCGTCTTTGATTGCAAGCTAAGAGACTATCTAGATTTGTTATAGAATTCAGTAATGCTCGTTCTAAGGGATGGTTTGTGGCTTTCTATAACAGACACAGAATAGGTGAAAGAACACGGGATCTCAGTTCTTGTAATTACTCGTTTTTTGATTGTCATCGATAAATGGCATTGTATCGAGTTGTAAGCGGGAAATATATGTTTTAAATCAAGCGATTGTCGAGGCGCATTATGAAGGAAGAAAAGTTTATTTCTTTTTATTGATAGTAATGAGCGAGCTACGTGCCCGAGATAATATTTTCGGGGAGATGGAGGACGGATCCCCTCGCACCTCCTGACTCAAAGTAAAAACAAAAGATACTTGTTATACTATTAGGTCTAGGCCCTAAGACGAACTAGACTCTGACTCAGACACAGTTTACTCGTCTCGGCGGATTCCCTTGGGTTGTCAGGATCTTCCTTAATATTCCATACATTCTCCTCCATAGGGTCAAGGTGGGAGCAATCAACGACGTCGCCGAAGACTGCGTGGATGCTAAGAGGGTTCTTGGTGTTGTTTGGTTTCTCGGGTGGAGGGTGAGGAATCGTCCCGTTTTCGATCATGTCTTGTATGACATGCTTGAGTCGAAAGAAAGATTCGGTATCGTGCCCGTTACCATGGTGATATAGGCAATAAGCATTAGGGGTCCAACTTTTGCCTCGTTTGTCGATTTGTGAGTCTGGAGTGGGACCTAAAGGTGAGAGTAACTCTTGATCGACTACGCACTTAAGGGTTTCGGTGTAAGATGAGTTTATTGGGGTAAACTTTCTTGGTGACCTTCCTACTTTGTTGGGTGTGGTCTCGTAAGGTCTTGGTGTCCCTTCCGTATCGACTTTAGGAAGCTCCGATCGGGCGGAGCGTTGGGATAATCTATCCTGGGTAGGCTTTTGGGCATGGTAATTGCTCAGGTTGGCGTTTGTATCGCTTTCGGTGCCTCTACTCTCAAGGAAATTGAGGCGGCTATCGATGTAGTGGATGGTGAAAGTCAAACGGAATACCGAAGTATGGATGTTGCGAACCAATATGGCTAGGGTATTGACATCGTTGTGGATGCTTTTGATGGCGCTTGAATATACCGACATGTTGGGGAGTGATTCTAGTGGGAAAGGATAAAAAAGGTCAGATCGGACTTACCGGACGACTTAGAGACTCAAGGAATGCTCTTAACTGAGCGACGCGGAAATGAGACCCTTGACTTGCATGTGCGTGCAGTCATTGGCTAAGGGACTCAGCTGTTTTAGACTCTTGGTGTATTCGGCAAGACGCCTAACGAATTGTTAGGTCTCTGTAACGAGACGATTTGACACAAGCCTCGGAGGTGAGGCTTAAAGAGGACTTCTCAAAAGGAGACGACCCGAAATGTAAGACCTCAAGTAGAGGTGATCCTAGTAGCTAACACATACAGTTAATCATACGGTTGCACGACGCAAGAAATTGATCGCGATCCCGGCTCAGGATCAAAGAATTTTGATATTTTTTCGAAAACGACCGATACTGGCAAATGAGAGTTTTGGACAAAGATGATTTTGTAAATTTAGGGAGACGATGGTGTGGTGACATCATGAAAGACGTGTTGCTATGTGCGTGTTTCGGGAATCCGACGATAGCAAAAGTGTAGAAGAAGTTTTTTTGAAAAGGCCATGGTTCTTGAAATGAATCGGTTTTGAAAGTGGAAACGTGATGCTTTTATCGAGACTACTATTAGTTAGCTAGTTCGATACTTGTAGTGGGTGTGTATGGTGTTTTAAATGTGTGACTAAATCCTCGTTAAGGGTTTAAGTAGTGGTTAATGTTTTTAGAAAAGTTGTTTTTTTCTTTAAAACGAGTGATCCACGTTTGTCGGTTGCAATAAATAGCATTCGACGGTGGAAGATGGTGTGTTGTGAAAAGCGTTTTGAGAATGTAACCGTTTTGGATTTCTTGACTTCATTAATTGAAGCTTCGGTTGGTTTAACGGTATGTGTGTAGAAAAACTTTTTCATTTTGAAAATAAAATGTGACCGTTTGGTGTGCCTCTGATAAGTGTAGTTTGTAGTGCCTTTTTCACTATGTTTTGGTCCCATTTCCTTGTGGAATCGCTCCTTGGGAGCGATTTATGGGCTTCTTATGCTTCCTTTAGTTCGTTTCAGGTTCCCGAGACCGATTTGGAAGAGTTGGAGCGATTCCAACTCTATACATACACATTTTGGAGCCAACGGAGTAAAGGAACGATGACTCAATGCCTTGGAATCGACCCCGAGACCTTGGGACCCAATCCCGAGCCTCCGAGACCCGATCCCGAGTCCCGAGAATCGGCGAGAAACCCATGAGAGGCAAGGAGGGACCAAAGAGCTCTTAAGGGAGGCCTGGAAGACCCATCCCATTCGGGATGGGGTGCGCTTTTGAGGAGGCCACTGTGAGCCCATCCCGGTCGGGACCAACCCGTCCCGATCGGGATGACAGGGCCGTCCCGGTCGGGATGATCCGTCCCGGTCGGGATGGGCTACAGCTCAGCCGCATTGTTTCCTTTCTTCTCCTTTCCACTTGTAACCCTATATATACCCCCCTCTTGTATTAAGACATAATCATATGTTACATTCTTCACCTCTCCTAAAACCCTAGACTACTTTAGGTTAGATTAGATTAGATTAGTGTAGATTAGTCGGTAATTAGTAGTTAATCCTAGTTTAGTCTTGTATTAAGGGAATTCTTCAAGATCCATTCAAGATTGACAACCTTGGATGTTTGTTTTGGGTTTTCTTCATTAATGCAAGTTTTGTTCTTTCTTCTTCACTAGTATGGTAATCTCCTCTTCCTTTTTACTCTTTAATCTTGTCTATTCATCCAAGTTTGAATCTTTGATCATTGTTATGTTTAATGTTCATAGTTTTCACTAGCATCTTCATGTTTGTTTTGTTTCTTATGTTGATTCCCCTTGTTCTTGTTAGTTGTAGTTTGATTATGTTAGAGTAGTGTTCTTGCTAGGGTTAGTAGGGTGATTAGGGTGTTAATTGGGTGATTAAGGGATTGTTAGAGATGTCGGTGGAAGATTTGGGTTTCCTCTTGGTTTGGTGCACGTCACATGTTTGTTGAAATGCTTGAATGACTAAGTAGTTGCGAATGCTTGTTCTTCTTGCCTTTCTCTTGTGGGTGTTAGTTTGTTTGTGGGTTCGGTTCCCTCACTAAGTTGCGAGAGCCCGGTGAGGACGACCCCTAGGTCGGTCTAAATAGCGAGAGCCCGGATGCGACCTAGGCCACCATAGCGCGCTAGAACCCCGTTTGTCATGTGTGTCGTCGAGGTGGGTTCTAGGTGGAACCTCTAGATGGGTCTAAGTTGCGAGAGCCCGGACCAACCTAGATCACCCTACTACCTCCTTCACTCTAGTTCTCCCTTGACCATTCCGTTACCCCTTTGACCCCGACCTAATCCTAGCCCGTTTTCTTATTTGTTTCCCTTAGTCATAGTCCAGCTTTCTCCCCTCCTTATCATAGTAGTTTAGCCTAGTTCGTTGACTTAGTCTAGTATTTGGGCCGACCTAGTCTAGGCTATACATTACCGTCCCCGTGGATTCGACCCGACTTGCCCTATCTACCGTAGGAATAGCCGGTTATATTATTGACGGTTGGGATTCCACGACAAATCCCCTCCCATCAATTTGGCGCCGTTGCCGGGGACGGTGCTAGTTTGGACTTTGTTTTCCTAGTTACTTGACTTTGTGTTTGTGTTTGTGTTTTTCTCTTTTTTTTTTTCTTTTTGTTACTTTGCTTCTTGTGTGTGTGTGGTTTAATTCTCTCTTGTCTAGTGCCCAAAAAGCACTAGGCTTCCCACGTTTGTTCTTAGTCTACAGTTTGTGCTTAGAGGTGGTGATTATCTTCTTCTTGCAACTCAGAGCCGCTTAAACGGACGGTTGCTAGAATGAGTGGTTTCCAACCGGGTATGGACTACCATTTTCGAGCAAGCATGGGGTTTGATCTAAACTCCACACACTCGGGAGCCGATATGAGCTACTCCTCTTCTTCCATGAACCAAGGGTATGACATGACGTCCCCCTACCATTATCAAGCTTCTTGGGGTAATCAAGACGGGTATGATCTTCAAGAATATGGAAACGGCTACCAACAAGTGAATGACTATCAATCCTACGATCATGGTGACTATTACTCGAGTTATGATTGTGAACCCACCATGTTCAATCAAGATTCACCTTATGGAAGCCAATACCCCCCAAACCCACCATATTACCCTCCACCCCAACCACAATATGAACCCCATGACCCACAATACTACCAATCATCCCAACCTTGCTACCAACAATATGATGCCCCACCCCTCTTGGGCATTATCAAGATTTTCAAGGAACTTTAAAAGACCCCAATGATCACCAATTACCCGACACGGAGGTGTTTCATTGTATGCTTCAAATGCAAAGGAGCATCCAAGAAACGGCCATTCAATTGCAAAAAGAACAAGAGGAATTAATGGCCCAAATTCGAAGGGGAAACGAGGCGAGGAATGCTCAATTAAATGCATCATCGGTTCAAACCGTAATGTCTTTATCCCGAGCATCACATCTAGATGAAGGGTGCCCACTTGAGAAAGAGGAGCAACCTAACCATGAAGTCGCCGATGTAGTTCCCTTTGGAGGAGAGATTTGCTTTGAAGAACCTCAATCGTCTACCCAAAAAGAGACGGATGAGGATATGACCTTTAGTGAAGGCAACAATGGTGAGGAATTGGAGGAGGATAGTGAGTTGGATGATTTGGTGGAGTTTGTGAGGATGTTGGGTGAAATTGATAGCCTCGAGTTGCCCATGTCCGATAATGAGGATAAGCATCAAGAGCCCCTTATATGTACACCAAGCAATGACTTGGAAGAGATTGAAACCGCCGGTAGAAGTTACGATTCTCTTCTCCAAGATGATGTGGGGCCGAGTGATGAAGATGGGGAACCACAACTTGAGGAAAGTGTGGGGGTGTGCAACGAGGAAGTGAGGCCAAAACCGCTTTTTGTGCCTCGCTTCTTGGAGATGAAGCTTGCTTGTGATTGGAGGCAATGCTTAGGGAGGAAGAGGTCGGTGAAGCTCGTAGGATGGATAGACCCTGGAGATGATATGAAGGATGACGATGGGTCTTGGGATTCCAACTTCTTGCCTCCTCCTTGGAGGCCGTGGAGGTCGGCTAAGCTCGAGCGCTTCTTGGGCTTTCACTATGATGTCGGTAGCGCGTTCGACTTGCTCCTCCATGCCCTTGAGGGCTATGGTTGAAGGAGAGTCCACCATCCTAGGTTTGACGGAGTTCCTAAAAGAACCGTCATGTTGTATATTCCCCTCCTCTCTTCTTTAGAGTACTTGTGCTTGTATTTGTGTGTTTTGTTTCTTGGATTTGTTTGTTTTTGTGGAATTCTTGTAATTGATTTGGTATTTTGATGAGCGATGTGAGGGAGTGAATTTAATGTGTGTTGGAGCTTTGTTGATAGGTGAAGTGCATGTGATTCCTAGAAAGGAATGGTTGAT
Organism: Agrostemma githago; assembly: GCA_958450325.1. Taxonomy (NCBI): domain Eukaryota; kingdom Viridiplantae; phylum Streptophyta; class Magnoliopsida; order Caryophyllales; family Caryophyllaceae; genus Agrostemma; species Agrostemma githago. The sequence goes on from OY288256.1 coordinate 32,657,868, forward strand.
GATGGAGTTTGGTTTGCGAGCGAGGAAGTCGGTTTTTGAAGCTTATGATAAGCTTTTGGGCTTGGGGAAAGCAAAGAAGACTCATCCCGACCGGGAAGAGGGCTTCTCGACCGGGAAGGATGAGGAATCCCGACCGGGAAGGAGCCATCCCGATCGGGATGAAGGTGCAAAAATTCGGACTCACTGGAGTGCGTTCCCGACCGGTACGAGAGCTTCCCGATCGGGAAGGGTTTATCAACCCGATCGGGACCATCCATCCCGAACGGGATGGTCCCCTTTCTCCCTTTTGAGCCTTTTCTTGGGCGTTTGACTCCACCCATCCATTATACCCCCTCCCAACCTCCCTACTCCTCCATGTTCCTATCATATGACCCATACACCTCACTTTACACCGAGATCCACATCAAACCCCACCTCCTCACACCATTACTACCCCAACCATGCGGTCCTATCAAGCTTGAAGCGGGATAGCAATGATGAAGACAAGCAAGTGCCTATATTGATCCATGAGACGATGGAGAGAGTGAGTTGCCAACCTATGGTACGACAAATATCCTTTCTTTTCCGTTTTTGTTGTTGCTTGTTTTCCTTTATTTATTCCCTTCCCCTTGTACACTTTTGTGTCTTGATGTCATGGTGGCCTTCGAGGCCTCGGTATTTGTTGCTCCCGACTCTTGATGATGTGACTACATCGAGAGTCATTTTCAAAAATCCAATTTTTACAAGATTTTCACCTTCTTTTTTGAGGAATTAGTCGGATTTAGGCGGAATCCGGGCTAGGTGACTTGATTACACCTAGCCCTCCCCTCCCATTTCCTTTTATTTCCTTCCTTTTATTTTCTTCCCCCATCCATATCTTTTTCTCGTCTCGGCCCATGGTGACTTGACTACACCCCGGCCGGACACATTCTACCATTTCTTCACTTTTCTTTTTGATTTTTAGCTTTATTTTCGTAGTTTCTTTTCTTTTTCTTTTGTCTCTCCGCACACTACGATCGAGCATGAGGACATGGCTCGGTTTAAGTGTAGGGGAGCGATATTCTAGCATAGTTTGCTTTATTTTCTTAGTTTTTTTTCGAAAAAAATCTTTAAAAACCATAAAAATTTGAAAAATTTCACAAAAATCAAAAAGATTTTCCTTTTCGTGTGTTTTCATTTTGTGTCTTTGTGTCGTATATTTGTGTTTGTCTCCCTTTTTCCTCTTAGGTCGCTTAATCGCCGCTAACTTTGGATAGCTTGCAAGACATCCGGTAACATTTTTTATCCCTTCTCTCCTTTGTCTCTTGCGGAGTTTGGAGAAGATTGTGATGTTGTGTGCTCGGGTGGAGCTTTGTAAAGTTGTGGTTGACTTGGTGTCTTGTTTGGAAGATCGGGGTGGTGTTTGTGTTGTGTATGTGTTCGTTTTGTGTTGTTTTGTTTTGTTGCTTTTACTTCTTTTTCTTTCGTTCGTTTTCGTCATGTCTTCATTTTGTGTTGTGTTGTGTGTCATGTGTGTAAACCGTTTTCGAAAACCCGGTTTAGAGGCTAGTGTGCAAGTGTTTACTTTCTCTTTTTAGTAGTATGAACCGAGTCTTGGACTTTAATCTAGTAGAATGACCCTAAATCAATGAGTTCGTTGGTCCTTTACCTTGAGTCCACCTAGCTTACTAGGGATTTACTACGGGATTTGCACCTTTGACCATTATGACCACCCACGGTGTGAAAAGGCCTTGGTTACCGAGTCTCGTCCCTTAGGTGACCGTGTTTAGGATTGTTTGATTAGTCCAAGTTCTCCACTTTTTGTGGGTTTGAAAGGGAATGCGCAACCCCGACTCACCCATTACTCTACCTCCTACACACATCCACAAAATAAATTGCAATTTGTTGAATTCTCTCTTTCTTGTTACGCAAAGAAGTGCCAAAAAGCCAAATCTTGCCAAAAAATAGGGCAAAGAAAAGAAAAGAAAGAAAAAATGAAAGAAAGAAAAGAATGAAGAAAAAGAAAAGGCACAAAAGCCAAAAAGAAAATAGAAAAGAAGAAAAAGAAATGGCATGGCAACAAACAAATCAAAATGTCGAAAAGAAAGAAAATGCCAAAAGAAAACCCGTCTCACAAAAAGAAATCCCCACAAAAATAAGCCTTTTTCCGACTTTTGCCAAGAAGAGCCTACCAAAGGACCGAGTCCCGAGGAAGGATGATAGCGGCATTAGTCGGTCTTCCCTCATTTTGCATGTTTTCCACCTTTTTACTTGGACTAGTTAGGCGGTTTTGGACACGGGACGACCCTCTTGGCTCACGCTAAAGGGGGCGGGGTCTCACTTACCTACAGTGTCGACTAACACCGTGGTTCTTCACTTTTCCACTCCGCCGATCGTCCCGTAGTACGTTTTTATAAAGTTAGGAGGACCTAGGTAAGTTACCAACGTTTTTGTTGCTTTATTGTCATACTATTAGGGTTTAGTCCACCTTGGTTTGTATTGCTAGCTTGGGAACGTTGTCACTTACCTCGAGTTCTAAACCGGTGCTTCTTTCACCGCTTTTAGAGGGAAGCGATATTTCTTTTGTTTTGGGTGCAACCGTCTAAATGTTTGTTTGTTTGTGTGTCTTGTGTCCGGTTGCATCCACAGTTTTGTCGCAAGACCCCACTTGCCTTGCGGGGTGCACTTTTCCTCAAAGTGCATTCGCGTGAGTTGAAAGGGCGTAGGGTGCGCTAATACCCATTCGGCTAGTATAATAGTTAGTATGTGCTTACTCGAGGGCGAGTAAGGGTTAAGTGTGGGGGAGTTGATAAGTGTAGTTTGTAGTGCCTTTTTCACTATGTTTTGGTCCCATGTCCTTGTGGAATCGCTCCTTGGGAGCGATTTATGGGCTTCTTATGCTTCGTTTAGTTCGTTTCAGGTTCCCAAGACCGATTTGGAAGAGTTGGAGCGATTCCGACTCTATACATACACATTTTGGAGCCAACGGAGTAAAGGAACGATGACTCGATGCCTTGGAATCGACCCCGAGACCTTGGGACCCAATCCCGAGCCTCCGAGACCCGATCCCGAGTCCCAAGAATCGGCGAGAAACCCATGAGAGGCAAGGAGGGACCAAAGAGCTCTTAAGGGAGGCCTACAAGACCCATCCCGTTCGGGATGGGGTGTGCTTTTGAGGAGGCCACTTTGAGCCCATCCCGGTCGGGACCAACCCGTCCCGATCGGGATGAAAGGGCCATCCCGATCGGGATGATCCGTCCCGGTCGGGATGGGCTACAGCTCACCCGCATTGTTTCCTTTCTTTTCCTTTCCACTTGTAACCCTATATATACCCCCTCTTGTATTAAGACATAATCATATGTTATATTCTTCACCTCTCCTAAAACCCTAGACTACTTTAGGTTAGATTAGATTAGATTAGTGTAGATTAGTCGGTAATTAGTAGTTAATCCTAGTTTAGTCTTGTATTAAGGGAATTCTTCAAGATCCATTCAAGATTGACAACCTTGGATGTTTGTTTTGGGTTTTCTTCATTAATGCAAGTTTTGTTCTTTCTTCTTCACTAGTATGGTAATCTCCTCTTCCTTTATACTCTTTAATCTTGTCTATTCATCCAAGTTTGAATCTTTGATCATTGTTATGTTTAATGTTCATAGTTTTCACTAGCATCTTCATGTTTGTTTTGTTTCTTATGTTGATTCCCCTTGTTCTTGTTAGTTGTAGTTTGATTATGTTAGAGTAGTGTTCTTGCTAGGGTTAGTAGGGTGATTAGGGTGTTAATTGGGTGATTAAGGGATTGTTAGAGATGTCGGTGGAAGATTTGGGTTTCCTCTTGGTTTGGTGCACATCACATGTTTGTTGAAATGCTTGAATGACTAAGTAGTTGCGAATGCTTGTTCTTCTTGCCTTTCTCTTGTGGGTGTTAGTTTGTTTGTGGGTTCGGTTCCCTCACTAAGTTGCGAGAGCCCGGTGAGTACGACCCCTAGGTCGGTCTAAATAGCGAGAGCCTGGATGCGACCTAGGCCACCATAGCACGCTAGAACCCCGTTTGTCATGTGTGTCGCCGAGATGGGTTCTAGGTGGAACCTCTAGGTGGGTCTAAGTTGCGAGAGCCCGGACCAACCTAGATCACTCTACTACCTCCTTCACTCTAGTTCTCCCTTGACCATTCCGTTACCCTTTTAACCCCGACCTAATCCTAGCCCGTTTTCTTATTTGTTTCCCTTAGTCATAGTCTAGCTTTCTCCCCTCCTTATCATAGTAGTTTAGCCTAGTTCGTTGACTTAGTCTAGTATTTGGGCCGACCTAGTCTAGGCTATACATTACCGTCCCCGTGGATTCGACCCAACTTGCCATATCTACCGTAGGAATAGCCGGTTATATTATTGACGGTTGGGATTCCACGATAAATCCCTCCCATCAGCCTCGATCCCATTAATTGGGAGTTTCGGTGGCATTAACGGTATTCGTTGTTTGGCGTGTTTTACTTTAGTCACGTGACGACAATTGAAAATATATTTTGTTTGAAAATGTCGAGTGTAAAATTTGCCATGACGATGGTATTTGAAAATTTTCTTTCTTTAGAAATCATGATTCGACCAGAGTATTGTCGGTGTTTAAGAAGTCATTTTGGAAAGATGATATATTTTCGAAAATGAAGTTAGGTGCGGTTGAATATGTTAGCGTGGTTGAATCCAGATTTTTACGGTTTTATTTGGGTTGGATTGTTCAAACACGCTACACATAACTAGGAATGCATACACTCATGCAGGATGCAGACACGGGTAGGTTAGGGTAGGCTACCGCCCACGAATAGTCTTTACTTAGGCATTGACAATTATCTGGGGAGACGAGTGTCATACCGTTCGTTCGGAACTATCCGCTTATTATTCCCGCGGGGTACGCGTTAGGCGGCCGGAGCGTCAATCGAGGATCTCTCCGAGTGTCCCTAGAGATCTTACCGCGAAGAGGTCGATTGGTCCAGATATCGGTTAGGGTGGGCTCTTTAGGGCCAAAACCTGTAGTGACCACAACTAGGAACTAAGAAATGAGCTTCACCGACATCATTCAAGTCACACCACCGCTGGAAACTTGTTTCCAATTCCTCAGCGGAGTCACCAAACTGTGGACGTCCGTCTGCACCGCCCGCGCGGCGCCCCGCGCGGGACCGACCCGGTTTTTCAACGTGTGGTGGCGGCCACCCACGCGGCCCCCTCTCTGCCAGGGGCCAGTCCGATCTCGCGTACGGGGCGATGTTTCGGACCTCGATTTGGATGAAGATCCGGACTTGTACTAGACGGGTGCGGGCACCCGTGTTTCCGTTTGGAAATCGATCGACTCGTGATTGTAAATGTTTAAAGGCCGTTTTGTTTGGTAAGGCGACCTTTTTAGTGAACTGAAGTTGTTGCCGATTTGTGGAGTCGCCACCGAGTCAATTATGGGGACTCGGAAACCGTTCAAGTCAACTTTGATCCCTTGCCGGCTCAAAGTTGAGTGGCACGGGACCTAAAGATAAAGACTTGTACCCTTAAGCACTCCATGCCTGGAATGACTCTCATTGCGAATGGTTTCGGACATCCGGAAATCGTTGATTCTGAGTAAGGGGTGAGGGTACGTATTGGGAAGCCAGCATCCGATAGATGTCAACACCCAATCCCGCCCGCACTATAGCGGCCTCTACTAATCAATTGGTGGGTTTATTCCAGTTCTTTTGTTGTGGTGGAAATGCTGTAACATCCGTTGTTTTAACCCTATACCTTTTCCTACGTTTGTTGTTTAAAGACAAGTAAGTTTTGTCGTCAAAGTAGTTGTGTTTACATTCTTTGCATGCGATTTCACGTGACAAGCAGACCATGAAAAGATGCACGTAGGAGAGTAGAGAGTACTAGTATTATACGTATTAGCAGATCGGTTTTAACGCGATAATACGGATATTAGTCGTTCTCGTGGTATACCTTACTTGGTATTCTGCTTAAGATGCGTCGGTTCGGTATTAATAGGGATGGGTCCAACCTAGTAAGGCGAGCACCGGGACTAATACGGAACCCGACCATCACTTTGTTCAGTTTTAGTTGTTTTACGTTTTGAATTCCGTGTTAGGTGATTTAGCATGTGATTATAAGGTCATAAAAGCAATAAATCATACGAAAAATTGTAAATGCGAATGTAAGTAAATCACGTTATGAGGTGTTGTACCCTCAGAGTGTACACTAAACGGGACACGATGCAAGGATAGTTTGATAGCGGATCTCGGAATTACTCGGGCCTATTTAGTGTGTTTTAGTGTTTGTGGTTGAAGTTGGGACGTTATGTATTTTAGTAAATGTTTGTGGGCCTAGTGCCCACATCTAGTGTTATCGTAGTGCATAATAATAGAATGTGCGATTATGGAAAGTTTTGTTTAGATGGCAACCTAGTGACGACTCGATCAATAGGAGGATCCTCCTAGCTTGACCAGTGATTCCGGCAGAGCTCCGTTACCGTTTGACTCTTTCCTGCGGCTACTTCGGCAGAGCTTCGTTACTATGGACTGGTTCTGCGGCTAATCTGGCAGAGCTTCGACACTAGACTTGAGCTAGTCGAACACAGGCACCTCGGTATCGAGTGGGGTGCTCGAATTTAAGGAGTAGCGTCGATGTCGCTTTTTTATCGGAACTACGATCGAGTGGATCGTTTGCCTTGGGAGTCGGAGTGCGAGCCCTTAGCGAGAGTTTAGAGGGGGAAGAGAAGAATGAGATGTGTGTTCAAATGAGGGCGTGAAGGGGGGTATTTATAGGTGTTTTCGGCCCTCTTCGCCCATATAGGCGCCTGAGCTGAGGCGCACCGAGACTCAGGCGCCTGGGCCTCGGCGTGGGGAGACCAAGGCGCGTGAGGTGGGGCGGTCGAAGTTCTGAGGATACGGTTTTGATACTTTCCAAAATCGAGAGGGAGGACTGTGATATGATTCTTGGGGATTAAGTTTACCCCGGGTTTGACCTAGCGCCATGGGTTTAGTGGGCCTCGGGTGTTCATCCCGAGGTTCGCTTGGCGCGGTGTTGACTCGGTTCGAGTTTCGGGACCGGCTCGGGGTCCCGGTGTCAGAATTGACTCTACTTAATGTCTAAGCGACCGTAACGACACGACTAAGGCTGCCATCATGTTAGTTTAATTTGTCCGAGTAATTTATTTGACCCGTTCTATAGAAAAACTACCTAAAACATCGCGGACCCGTGTCGCGTTGCAGTCCTATCGTCATTGGGTGTTTGTTGGGCACCTCTGCAGCCACCAGGTCCAAATCTGGGTGTCTACAAGTATAGTGGAGCGGTTTTTTTAGTACGGAGTAGTTGATATAATATAATAATGTTATTCATTAAACTTTGACCCATAATAGAGCTTAGCGGGGATATGAGGTAAAAAGTGGATGGACGCTTATACAAGCGTCGACCTAGTAGTGTAAAGAAAGTAAGGGAATTGTAGTAGTGGACCTTGAATAAGGAAAAGGGTTTACGGTTGGATTAGGCGGAGCCGCGAAGCGGGTACGCCTAATCCAACCCTAAACCTTTTTCCGTCCCCTCTTATGCAGTACCCCATCTTTGAATCACATCCACGATAGGGTTCACCAATACCCTCTTACGGTTTAGTTACTTGCGAGATAAGTGACCTTGAATAAGGAAAAGGGTTTAGTGTTGGATTAGGCGGAGCCGCGAAGAGGGTACGCCTAATCCAACCATAAATTTTTTTCTGTCTCGTCTTATGCAGTACACCATCTTTGAATCACATCCACGATAGGGTTCACCAATACCCTCTTAGGGTTCAGTTACTTGCGGGATTAGTGACCTTGAATAAGGAAAAGGGTTTAGGGTTGGATTAGGCGGAGGCGCGAATCGGGTACGCCTAATCCAAGCCTAAACCCTTTTCCGTCCTTGAATAAGGAAAAGGGTTTAGGGTTTGATTAGGCGGAGCCGCAAAGCGGGTACGCCTAATCCAACCCTAAAACCTTTTCCGTCCCGTCTTATGCAGTACCCCATATTTGAATCACATCCACGATAGGGTTCACCAATACCCTCTTAGGGTTCAGTTACTTGCGGGATTAGTGACTTTGAATAAGGAAAAGGGTTTAGGGTTGGATTAGGCAGAGCCACGTAGCGGGTACCCTATCTTTGAATCACATTCAATTATTACACTTCTTCTTCTATTATAACCCCATCTTCTATTTGTTGAAAAGGGTATACTAGTAATATATATATTGTTCACCTTTTTCACTTCACTTCATTATTAAAACCATGAAAATATTGTGTAAGGGATGGGTGAAGAATAATGAAATTGAAGATAGAGTAACAACCATTAATAAGAGAAAGGAACAGAAGATTGATCATCTATCTTTCATTTATAATCATCATCAAGAAGTTGAAATATATGGAAGACGATTTTCATCAACAACCAAAGTAATGTGCAATGAAGATTGTATGGAAAAAGTCTTTCAAATCTTTCCTCTGATTATGACAAAGCTAACATGGCTATTGTTTGCAAGAGGTGGTCCCAAATGTTTCTATTACGGTCCGACGCATCGAGATGGAATATAGATTATAATACAAGATTGGGAACAAGTCATATTCAAAGAATGACTACTGTTCATAAGGATGGAATGGAAGTTTCCAAGAGATGCATATGTTATTTGACGAACAATAATCATGCTAGAAGATTATTGCACATCTTTCAACTTGGATATGAAGAAAATAAACATTTGAAGATTATTGAAACTACGGAAGAGGAAGATTACCGATCACATGTTTCATTAGAAGATTATTTAAAAGGATGTAGATTATGTAAAATGCTCTACAGCCAAGAAGAAATTTTCATGATTGAATGATCTATTGTACGGAGTAATATATTCACAAAAAATCATTATTATCTTCACCCGTTTATTTGAATTATGGTCTCTATGTACTTATATACACCCGTTTATCAACTTATATACACCCGTTTATCGTATAGATGCATGCCTTATGTTCAATACAAAGTAACTTATGTATACCAAAATAAACAAATTAATAAACAAATTAAGGTAATTAATATACATCAGAATTAAAATTTCATTTCCATTAAAATTCATTTCCACTGCGCAACATTTTACATAATTCATCCAACTCTTTCTACTCTTCTAATGTAATTAATTTCAATCTATATAGATCACTTTCTTCTTTAGCACACTCAGTAGTTTCCAAGTGTTTATTTTCCTTACAATCAATACTTACCAAATAATAATTGTGCAATACTGTTTGTGCATGTACATTATCTGTCAGATAGCATCTGCATCTCTTTGGAACAATAATTCCACCCCTAAGTACAATATTCATTCCATCATGGATCAATGTTATCAAGGTTCTATTGTAATCCACAATCCAACGAGGTGCATCGGAGGGTAATAGGAACATCTGCGCCCATCTTTTACAGACAATCGCCATGTTAGCCTTATCAACGTAAGATGGAAGTTTTTCGAAAAATTTTCCCATGCAATCTTCGTTGCACATAACTTCGGTTGTTGACGAAGATCTTTTATCATATGTGTCAAACTGATGAGACTGATTGAAAATGAAGGAAAGATTATGCATCTTCTGCTGCCTTGAGCTGTTTATAGTTGTTAATCTATCTTCAACCTCATTATTTATCAACCACCCCTTGCATAAAATTTTCATAATGTAAATTTAATTAACGAAAGGAAAATAGATTGAGTGAGATGGATGAGAAAATATGTAGATATTGTGAGACGATGTGGATAAGTAGATGATGTGAATAAGATGGAAGTAAGTAGATGATAAAGGTGAAATTAAACTACTTCATTTATTGTACTACTCATTTATTTATTCTTCAATTCGAGTAAATCTGGCACGTGATGTAAAACATGCAGTGCTTTGATTACTGTAAAAATTTTCAACATGCACAACATATATTAACTTGTGTACATCAAAACAGACAGTGCTTTGATAATGTAAAAATTTGAACATGTGTAACAGATATTATATTATGTACATCGATGATAAGTGTAGTTTGTAGTGCCTAATTTGTTGTGTTTTGGTCCCATTTTCCTTGTGATTTCTGGGCTACTTATACTTCCTCTAGCTCGTTTTAGGTTCCTAAGACTATTCATGGAGAATTGGAACGATTCCGACTCGTTTCATACACTTTTGGAGCCAACGAAGAGAAGGAACGATCACTTGATGCCTTGGATTCGATCCCGAGACCTTGGGACCCATTTCCGAGCCCCTTAGACTCGATCCCGAGCACCGAGAATCGATGAGAAGCCCATGAGAAGGAAGGAGGGACCCTTGAGATCATATTTGAGGCCTACAAGACCCATCATGGTCGAGATAAGAGCCATCATGGTCGGGATGAAGAGGACAAGCGAAAGCAAGCTACTGCAGGCCGTCATGGCCATGACGCCCATGACCATCATGGCCATGACGGGGGTGCCTCATGGTCCTGAGCCCCTTCATCATGGCCGTGAGCCCCCTGTTTCTCCTCGCACTTTGTCACTTCATTCCCCTTATTCTTACAACCCTATATATACCCCCCCTCTTGCAATCGTATGTTATGTTCTTCGTTGCCCACTAAACCCTAGATTATTTTAGCATAGATTAGAATAGATTAGTGTAGATTAGTCTTTAGATTATCTTTAATCCTAGTTTAACTCTTGTAATTTGAGAATTCTTCAAGATCTCCACCAAGATTGACAACCTTGGGTGTTTGTTTTGGGTTTTTCTCATTTATGCAAGTTTCCTTCTTCCATTCATCTTGTTAGTAGGTATAATCTTCTTTTCACTTCTCTTATTCTTTGTTTTATCATTAAAGTTTGATTCTTTGTTGATTTTGTTGTTCATTGTTCATTGTTTCACTAGTTTCATTATGTTTGTTTTGTTGTTTGCTTTGATTTCTCTTGTTCTTGTTAGTTTTAGTATAGATATGTTAGAGTAGACTCTTGTTAGGGTTATTAGGGTGATTGGATGTGATTGTGGATGATTAAGGGTTTGTTAGAGATGTTGGTGGAAGTTTTGGGTTTCCTCTTAGTTTGATGCATGGTACATGTTTGATGAAATGCTTGAATGACATATTGATGTAAATCCTTGTGTTTTTCTTGCCTTTTCTCTTGTGGGTGATAGTTTGCTTGCGGGTTTGGTTCCCTCACTACGTAGCGAGAGCCCGGTGAGGACGACCCTTAGGTCGGTCTACGTAGCGAGAGCCCGGATGTGACCTAGGCCACGATAGCACGCTAGTAACCCCGATTGTTTTGTGTGTCGCTAAGATGGGTCCTATCAAGAACCTCTAGGTCGGTCTACGTAGCGAGAGCCCGGACTACACCTAGATTACCCGACTACCCCTTCACCTTAGCTTCTCCTCGACCATCCCATCACTCCATGAACCCGACCTAACCCTAGTCTTCCTTCTTAGTGTTATCCTAGCTTCCCTTAGTCCTAGTTTTAGACCTAGTTTTGTCCTTAGCCTCCCCCTTAGAATAGCTCGTCTTGAACATAGTCCTTGACCGTAGCATACCTTAGTCCGACCTCCCATCCCTGTGGATTCGACCCGACTTGCCCTAGCTACCGACTAGGAATAGCCGGTTATTATTTGATCGGTGGGGATCCACGGCAAATCCCCCTCATCAATCGAAATAGACACTGTTTTAACTATGCATAAATTTTGAGCATGTGTGCAACAAATAGTAACTTATGTACATCAAAATAGAGAGTTCTTTAAATATGTAAAAATATCGACATGTACAACAGATATTAAGTTATGTACATCAAAACAGACACTATTTTAACTATTTACAAATTTTCAACATGCACAACAGATATTAACTTACGAACATCAAAATAGACAATGCTTTGAAAATGTAAAAATTTGAACATGTGTAACAGATATTATCTTATGTACATCAAAACAGACACTGTTTTAACTATGCATAAATTTTGAGTATGTGTGCAACACATAGTAACTTATGTACATCAAAAGAGAGAGTTCATTAAATATGTAAAAATATCGACATGTACAACAGATATTAAGTTACGTATGTTCGGGCCAAAAATTTGCACCTTCGAAATGCAACATGGCATGCTACGAATGGACGGTCAGAAGGTCAAAATATCAAAGGTCAGAAGGTCAAAGACGATAGCCAAAAACCGAGGGTCAAAGGTCAAAGTCAAAAGTCAAGGGTCAACAAACAAAAGGGTCCATGGTCCACGGATGGAAATCAAAACCGAAGACTAAAGAACGGAAGTCAAAACAATCGAAGATCGTAAAGTCAAGCAAACCCGGAATAATATACGATAATGCGTCAAGCAAAGCACGGAGCAAATAAAACAGTGAGCCATTTAAACAAGCAGGCCCAACAAACAAGGGAAGAACTCGGCCCATATGAAGAGGAAGAGGCAGCGGCTGCTGCTCCTACAAAGGAGGAAACCCTCCTGCAGACCAGGAGGAGGAAGAGGAGTTGACTGTAACAGCCATAACAGTCACTAGAGCATTGAAGAGCAATAATTGCTCCACATTAAAGGGGCATTAAGGACAACGACTCCAGGGGGCAAACAGCTATAAAAGGCAAAGGATGGAGGAAGAAAAGACACATTGAAGGCATTAACAACACACCCCAATCTCAAGAAAACATAGGAGAAAACACCAATAGTCGATTATAGTCAAAACTCCATACTTGTATCCCTCTTATTTTTTCGTTCTTTCCGTTCATAGTAGAATCTTGGTGGGATTCCGACTCCCCCCGCGGTTTTTCCCACATCGGGTTTCCGCGTCACCAAAACTTTGTGTGTCGTCCATTTTCTTTCATTGTTCTTTGCTTACTAGAATCCATCTCTATTTCGCCGACCTATAGTTGTAGGATGATCACTTTGACCCACAACCGAAATCGTAGACCCGGTAAATTTTTACCAAAACAAATTGGCGCCGTCTGTGGGGATTAGTGATCATTTCCTATAAGCCAAATCCTACAGTGAAGCAATCTCGTATTGTCATGTCCGGATCCGATCGAAGTCCCTCCAGCAGCCTAGGAGCATAAATTCAGCCCACTAGAGGAGAATCGCCCCTAGGGCCATCAGGATCAATCTTCGCACCCCTTACCCAGGCAGTCTCTACCAGTCTGGCAGCAGGACACGTACTAGTAGCCTCAAGACCACCTCACGTGCCTAAGGTGTCGAAAATGTCCAATCCCTTCAGAACCAGCAGAGAAGGCGCTTCATCCAAAACAGCGGTTCCAGGAGGGTCACTTGAAGACTTCTCCAGAATCTCAGCCTCACCAGACCCCCTGAAGGATGTGCTCCAAGGGATCAACGCTCTGCAGCAGGCGGTGGAAACTCTGCAGAAGAACAACCAAGACATCAGGGCTCGGATCTCGGCAGCAGACAAGACTCCAGCTGCATCGGTCCATCCGTCACCAGAAATGTTGTCCCTAATGCCTAGAGGAGAGCCCAGCACCTGCATGGAATCAACAGTCAGCAGACGGACCACCAGGGAGATTCCCTCAGAATTGGTCACCAGACTGGAGCTAGGATTGGCTCCACCAGACCCAGTCATTGAGCCTCGAGGTCTAGGCTACCTGTCTTACGGCCCCACATCCGACAGATCTTACATCACAGGTAATTCCCTCTCTAGCATCGAAAATCAAGGAACTAACTCACTGTCTCTTACAGGTACCCCTATTCATCAGGCGCCCAGATGGCAACCTGTAACCCCACCAGGGATGACCACCTTGTCCAGCGGTCAGTCCTCTGGAGGAGCATGGTCAGCAGCCACCCCCATCCAACAGGAGTCAGGATGGCAGCCAGGAGCCCCAACCGGCACGGCGACCCCCGTCAACAACTTGTATCCAGGAGGAGTCTGGTCAGCAGGAGTCCCATTCCAGCAAGCAACATGGTGGCAATCTGGGTCCACAATCAACGCGACACCGTTGCCTAATCCTTCTAGCCACCAGTACCCTGGAGGAGCATGGTCGGGAGGTACACCTTTCAGCTTTTCTCTTTCTGTCTTTAACCCTCTTGCAGAAGCAATCAGCACAGCAGATCAGTATCGCCAGGAACTGAAGGAATTGAGAGACCTGATCAACAAGATTCCTGGAATGCCATGCCCCCTGGAGAGAGCAGCTAGAGACAGCTACGCAGGTTCGCCCTTCACTGACGATCTAGCCTGCGTCGCTGTACCCAAGGGATTCGTGCCACCTGCCATGACACTCTATGACGGTACCGCAGACCCGTTGGATCACATCAATCAGTATAAGCAGAATATGATGGTGGTGACTGCAGCAGGACCTCTGAAGGAGGCATGCATGTGCAAGGGATTCGGCTCCACTTTGTCAGGAGCAGCTCTGCAGTGGTTCGTTAGTCTGCCCAACCGGAGTATGACTTCCTTTGCGGACTTGGTTAATGCTTTCAACCAGCAGTTTGCCAGCAGCAGAAAACCGGAGAAGCAAACTAGCGATCTATACCGGGTGGTGCAAAAGTTCAAAGAATCCATGCGTGATTTCCTTAGCAGATTCATTAAAGAGAAGGTGACCATCCCCAGATGTGACATAGCAACCGCTATAGAAGCCTTCCGCCAGGGACTCCACCAGGATTCAGAGCTGTACAAGGACCTCACCAGGTATCCATGCACCACATTTGAGGAGGTGCAAACAAAAGCATTGGCAGTCATCTGGCTGGAGGAGGATTTAGGTCCCAGAAGAACTACTTATGATCCAGCAGAGCTACCTATGAGCCTGGAGAACCACTCTTCCTGTATCTATCAGTAACCGAGGTAGCAGTCAGCGCGGTATTGATACGTGAGCAGGAAGGAGCACAATATCCAGTATACTATGTCTGTAAGTCTTTGCTTCCTACAGAGACCAGGTACACATCTCTCAAAAAACTTGTACTAATACTTGTTATCGCTTCCTGTAAACCGCGGCCTTATTTTGAATCATATGCTATTTCGGTAATAACAAACTATCCTCTAAAGACTATTATGAGAAAACCTGAGTTGTCAGGGAGAATGATTAAGTGGTCCATGGACCTGAGTGGCTTCGACCTGTAGATTCGTCCCCAGAACAATAATCAAGTCCCAGGCGCTAGCAGACTTTGTATCTGACTTCAGCCCAACACTGCAGTCCCAGGCGGAGAAAGATATCTACATCCTGGACGAGGCAGGGGGCAGATGGGCAGAGGAACTCCCCTTGGTGCTATGGTCTGACAGAACCACACAGGCCACTGCCGTCAGGAACAACATCACCAGAAAATGGGCCAACGTCGCCAGAAACATGGGCCGCTGCCGCCAGAAACATGGGCCACTGTCGCCAGAAACATGGCATCTATTCTGCCAGATACACCTCCACCAGAACCCAGGTTTCATCTTATCAAACCTTGCAAACATATATTTAAACTTTCCTTTTGTCCTTCTATCTGTTTTGCTTTCTTTTTCGTGATTTTTGAAAGTCATATGTTTTATCTTCAAGTATGCCTTTAGAGTTTGACTCTCTCCTTTGTGTCGTCAAAATTCGATTTTCTTTTGCATCAAAATTTGATTTCCTTTTTGCATTAAAATTCGGTTTTCTTTCGCATCAAAGTTTAATTTTCTTTTCATACGTCTTCAAAATTTAAATTCCTTCCCATACGTCTTCGAAATTTAATTTTCTTGTTACATGTCTTCAAGATTTAATTTTCTTTTCATACGTTTTCGAAATTCGATTATCTTTTCATATGTCTTCAAAATTGGATTTTCTTTCTTCACATATTTTCAAAAGTTTGATTTCCTCCCGCATATACCTTCAAACATTGCATCTTTACCATTTTTCGTCAGCTTTTTCAACCAAAACTGGTGACCAATCTGGTGGAGTGTATAATTTCTACAGAAGGCGTGTGTCCTGTGACTAAGTGCCTACAACCGGGACATTACAGTCTCCTGCGCCACTTAGCACCCACGCAAAGCGTGGCACCTCCGACTGAGTGGGCGAACTAAATCCCAGGCCACCACTATATCAAAGGTCGACCATACAAACATAAGGCATGTATACAACAGAAGGTAGTAAGACAAAACTACAACAAACGATTACAATCGAATTCAGGCATAACATACAGCCGCACATCGACATTACGAAAGCTACTTCGATTTCACACAACGAAAGTTAAGGCATGAAGTGCCACAAAGTACTAACACACTTCACTCCCCTGAGCAAAGGCGAAGTCATTACAGAATTTTTTGCGAACACTAACAAATCAGAAGTTCATGCCATGCAGGATTCACAAGCCGAAAACAGAGTACAACAAAAGAAGAGTAACATCACTCCAGCAGTACTTGGTCCACAGCCTGGACATTCTCCTCTGGTGGAGGCGGAACTATAGCAGATCCCCCTGCAGGAACCTGGGTCTCTGGTGAACAGTAGCAGAACCTCTCCCAGGATCATCCGCAACATCCTCCTGGTCCACACTCTCTTGCATATCAGTCTCCTGATCAACAATAGGAGAGTCAACAGACTTCTCCGGATCCTCCGCCTCCACGTCAGAGAGAGCATCCCTCAGGGTCTTCTTCAGCTCAGCATTCTTCCCCTACAGGGAAGAATTGGCATTCAGGGCCTGGGCAAGCTCACTCCTTGCCTCCACCAGATCTGCACTAAGCTTTTGTCTTCTGCCAGATTCCTCCGCCAACAATCTGCGAACCAAGTCCAACTCTTTCAGAGAACCCTTTTCTAGCACAG
This sequence comes from Agrostemma githago, assembly GCA_958450325.1. Classification (NCBI taxonomy): domain Eukaryota; kingdom Viridiplantae; phylum Streptophyta; class Magnoliopsida; order Caryophyllales; family Caryophyllaceae; genus Agrostemma; species Agrostemma githago. Next base: position 32,674,531 of record OY288256.1, read on the forward strand.
ACCTGGGACCAAGAAGTAGCATCTGATCCAGAAAAGTCATATCCTCTGCAGACTTACCGAAGCCCTCAGGAAATTTGAGCACCACTCCAGCAGGAACACTCTCAACGAATCTGGGGGCAGAATAAGAGTGACGCTCAGAAAGATCTACCACTGGGGGTTCGCTTTCTGCAGAAGCAATCTTCGAAAGAGGGGACGGATTACGTCTTCTCCTAGAACTAGCAAGACCAGCAGAAGTAGAACCAACTGCCTACAACTGAAGCAAACAAAAATTCCCGCCTAAGGTGAGCTTAGTCGGAAATTTGGGGGCATTTGTTCGGGCCAAAAATTTGCACCTTCGGAATGCAACATGGCATGCTACGAATGGACGGTCAGAAGGTCAAAATGTCAAAGGTCAGAAGGTCAAAGACGATAGCCAAAAACCGAGGGTCAAAGGTCAAAGTCAAAAGTCAAGGGTCAAATAATAATAATAAGGGAGGAAAAAAATGCTAGAGATAGAGAGAGAAAGTGCTCTGAAAACCTAGGAGATTAGACTAGCAGCTTTTCAATGGCAAGTTCCAAGAAAATAGCAACGCGTAATCATTCAGCTTTGATTTCTCATCTAAAAAAAAATCCAAGAACATAAACAAGAAAAATTACAAAAACAAGCTTCTAGTTCAAATAAGCAAGATTCAGAGGAATTGCAAGGTTTTGATCTTGAGTTGGAAGTGGAGTTGAATGGGGAAGAAGAAGAGGGTGAATACTCTGATATGGAGGAAGGACAGAAATGGGAGCAGGTGAAGTCTGCAAGGAAAACAGTGGATAACGTCATGGTTCAGCTCACGGAAGAGGATGTGGCACCGGAGATCCTGTACTGGTCTACAGCTATTTACGGGTATGTACTAGGTGCTAACCCTCCATGGTCTGTTATTAATGGATTTATTCGACGTACTTGGAAGACATTATCAGTTGATAAGGTTTCGATCCTTCCGACGGGTGTGTTTCTGGTTCGTTTCCAAAATATGGAGGACAAGGTGAAAGCTCTTGAAACTGGGTATCTAATGTTTGATAACAAACCAGTAATCTTGAAGGATTGGACTCCTGAAAGCGAACTGGTTAAGCAGGAGTGTAAGACGGTTCCAATATGGATTCGATTGGGGGGCTTGGAGCTGAAATTTTGGGGGGAGACAAGTCTCACTAAGATTTCAGTCATGGTTGGAAAGTACATGAAGTGCGATGATAGTACTAAGCATAAGACCTTCCTGAATTATGCTAAGATACTAGTGGAAGTGACGTTTGATCAACAGTTTCCTGAGGAGCTGGCTTTCTTGGATGAGAAAGGATTGAAACAAAGGGTAAAGGTAGAGTATGACTGGATTCCTGTGAAGTGTAAGAAGTGTTCAGGGATTGGGCATACAGGGGATGTGTGCAGGAAGGACAAGAAAACTCAGCAACAATCTAAAGTAGGGGTTAAGGAATGGAGGCCTAAAGCTGCTGCAGCAGTAAAGAGTCCTACTGTGGTTATGGTGGACAACAATGGGATGATTACTCCAACTGTAGTGCCAGGAATTATCACATCACCTCAGAAAGTGACTAAACCTCAGAGAGGTGGGGGTGAAGGAAACAAAACTTTCAGATCAGAGGGATTGAGTTTTTTGGAGGCTTTAATGTCAAAGAGTAAAGGAGAAGTGGAGAGAAAGAAGAGTAGACCACCTGAAAATGGATAAAATTGGGTTTTGGAATGTAAGGGGATTAAATAATCTTACCAAACAAGAGGACATTAAATGGTTCCTTAATAAGAATAAGGTGGGATTATTTAGTCTCTTAGAAACTAGAGTAAGGAGTGGCAATTGGAATAAGGTCATGAATAATATATGTAGTGAGTGGGCTATTAGTACTAATAACACTACTCATAAAGGGGGTAGAATTTGGGTCATTTGGAAACCACATCTCTATGATCTAAATGTGATTGATACTACTGCTCAGACGATCTTTGTTAGGGTGCAGGACAAACAGAGAAGGGTCAGTTATTATCTTACTGCAGTTTATGGGTTTAATAAGCCTGCAGATAGAAATTGTTTATGGGGTATTCTAAAGAAATACAAACAGTGGGCTGATGGAGCTTGGATTGTGTGGGGGGACTTTAACAATATTCTTAACCAGGGTGAGAGAATTGGAGCTCCAACAACCTGGGCAGAAATCATGAGATTTCAGGACTGTGTTTCAGAGTGTGAGCTTATTGAATTGCAGACTTCGGGTTCCTTTTTCACGTGGAATAATAAACATGAGGAAGGGAGAAGGAGTTTTAGCAGAATTGATAGGGCTTTGTTTAATGTTGATTGGCTGGAGATGTTCCCTGAAGTGAGTGGATGTTTTCTCCCTGAAGGCTTATATGATCATTGTCCTTGTTTGATTCAGTTAGAGAATACAAGAGGAGGAGTTAATGCTAGCTTCAAATACTATAATATGTGGTCCATGGATGATGATTTTTTAAGGATCATTCGTGAAGTGTGGGATAAACGAGTGGATGGGAACCCTATGTTTAGATTGATAAAGAAACTTAAAGAGGCTAAGGGTGAATTGAAGAAACTGAACAGGAGGAGGTTTTCAGATATTGAAAAAAGCTTTCAAGTTGAGAGAGCTAAGTTGGAAGATGTTCAGAGGATGATTCAGTTGGATCCTAATAATAATACTTATCAGGCTATGGAAAAAGATATTGCAAGAGAAGTGTTGAGACTAGGGAAAGCAACAAATTCCTTCCTGAAGCAAAAAGCTAAAACCAAATGGGTAGAAGAGGGAGATGATAACACTGCATATTTTCATGCTTGCATTAAAAAGAGAAGAGTTATAAATAGAGTTTTGAACATTAAAGATGGGAATGGAAATGTCATACAGGAGCCTGCAAATATTAATAGAGCTTTTGAGGAATTCTATATCAATCTGCTGGGCACTAGCTCTGAAGTAAAAGAGGTTTACAAACCTTTGATTCGAAAGGGGAGGAAGGTGACACAGGAACACAGAATGCTGCTTAATCAACCAGTGACAGATAAGGAAATAAAGCAGTGTATGTTTGATATACCTGGAGATAAAAGCCCTGGCCCAGATGGGTACACTAGTCAGTTTTACAAGGATGCTTGGGAGGTTGTTGGACCTAGTGTTATTAGTGCGGTTTAGAATTTTTTCAGGAGTGGTAGGTTACTCAAGCAGCTAAATCATACTCTCATTACTCTCATTCCTAAAGTCTCTAGACCTGAATATGTGACCCAGTTCAGGCCTATTGCGTGCTGTAATACCTTGTATAAGTGCATCACTAAAGTACTTTGTAAAAGATTGAGAGTGGTCTTACTTGATATCATCAGTCACAGTTAGAGTGGTTTTGTTCATGGGCGAGAAATTGTGGAAAATATCCTTATATGCCAGGACTTGGTGAGGTTGTATGGAAGAAAATCATGCTCTCCTAGGTGTATGATGAAAATTGATATGAGGAAAGCGTATGATTCCATTGAATGGAGTTTTCTTGCTGAGATGATGATTGCCTTGAACTTTCCACAGCGGTTTGTGAGTCTGATCATGGAGTGTGTGACCACAACAAGCTATTCCATGGTCTTAAATGGGAATACCTTTGGATATTTCAAAGGAAAAAGAGGGCTAAGACAAGGAGATCCCCTTTCTCCTTTGCTTTTTGCGATTTGTATGGAGTATCTGTCTAGGATTTTGGAGGAAGTGCAAGGGTTTGACGGGTTCAAATATCATTCTATGTGCAAACATATCAAGCTTTCTCATTTGTGCTTTGCAGATGACCTTCTCTTGTTCTCTTATGGGAATGAGGAGTCTGTAAGGATACTAATGAGAGAGTTCCTTACCTTTTCTTTAGCTTCTGGCCTATATATGAACAATGACAAATCAGAGGTTTATATGAATGGGGTTAGGAATACTAATGCGATTCTGAAGATCACTGGTATGACAAGAGGGCAGATTCCTTTTCGTTATCTTGGTGTAACCATTTCTTATAAGAAATTGGGGGTGCTTGATTGTGCAATTTTAGTTGAGAAGATTGTTGATAAAATACGATCTTTGGGGGCAAAGCACTTATCTTATGGAGGGCGCCTTACCTTGGTTAAGGCTGTCCTACACAATATGCATAATTATTGGGCCAGAATCTTTATTTTGCCGAAGGGAGTATTGAAGAAGGTTGAAGATGTCTGTAGGAACTTTCTTTGGAAAGGTCATTATTGTTATATATCTACCCACTAATTGGATGGGAGCAAGTTTGTACAGAAAAAAGGAAGGGAGGACTGGGATTAAGGGACGCAAAGGACTGGAACTTAGCATCAATTGCTAAGTATGTATGGTGGAATGCAGCTAAGAAGGATCATTTGTGGGTGAAATGGGTGCATTCTAACTTTTTAAAAGGGGGTGATTGGACTCAAATTCATGATAAATCAACAGCTAGTTGGTCTTGGAGAAGGATATGTAAGGTTAAGGAATTATTTAGTAAGGGGTATGTGCAGAACTGGTGGCAAACTGTTGGCAATGTTTACACAGTTGGACAGGGGTATCAATGGCTTAGGAAGGAAAAGAATGAGGTTCCTTGGGGAAACTTGGTGTGGCATCGACTTAACCTCTCTAAGCATTCATTTATTGCTTGGATTATGATGCATGGAAGGTTGCAAACTAATGTAAGAGTGCAGAAATGGGGTTTGAAGGTGCAGCAAGAATGCTGGTTATGTGGGAGAGAGACTGAAGATCAGGCGCATCTGTTCTTTCAATGCACATACAGTAGCAGATGCCTGGCTATGATTGCTTCCTGGCTTCAGGTAGTTCCACAGAATGATGTTTGGAATTGGTGGGAGAATAATAGATTCCAAAGCAAATGGCATAAGAGACTGATTGGAAGTGCAATTGTTGCATTGATTTATCATTTGTGGCTAGTTCGTAATCAGGCCAAACATGAAGGTAGAGTCAAAAGAGCTGAATGCTTGGTTAAGCATATTAAACAGGAATTGCGAATCAGATATAGATATATGTTGAAGAGTGATAAGACTAAGAAAATTGATAGTTTCCTCAGTATCTATTTGTAGGGAGATATAAGGAGATTGTTGGAAAAAGTTGTATTGGTGGTAAATTTGTTTGTAATTCTTTCAATGATTAATATAAGCTTACATTTTCACCAAAAAAAAAAGTCAAGGGTCAACAAACAAAACGGTCCACGGTCCACGGATGGAAATCAAAACCGACTACTAAAGAACGGAAGTCAAAACAATCAAAGATCGTCAAGTCAAGCAAACCCGGAATAATATACGATAATGGGTCAAGCAAAGCACGAAGCAAATAAAACAGTGAGCCATTTAAACAAGCAGGCCCAACAAACAAGGGAAGAACTTGGCCCATATGAAGAGGAAGAGGCAGCGGCTGCTGCTCCTACAAAGGAGGAAACCCTCCTGCAGACCAGGAGGAGGAAGAGGAGTTGACTGTAACAGCCATAACAGTCACTAGAGCATTGAAGAGCAATAATTGCTCCACATTAAAGGGGCATTAAGGACAACAACTCCAGGGGGCAAGCAGCTATAAAAGGCAAAGGACGGAGGAAGAAAAGACACATTGAAGGCATTAACAACACACCCCAATCCCAAGAAAACATAGGAGAAAACACCAATAGTCGATTATAGTCAAAACTCCATACTTGTATCCCTCTTATTTTTTCGTTCTTTCCGTTCATAGTAGAATCTATGTGGGATTCCGACTCCCCCCGCGGTTTTTCCCACATCGGGATTCCACGTCACCAAAACTTTGTGTGTCGTCCATTTTCTTTCATTGTTCTTTGCTTACTAGAATCTGTCTCGATTTCGCCGACCTATAGTTGTAGGACGATCACTTTGACCCACAACCGAAATCGTAGACCCGGTAAATTTTTACCAAAACAATGTACTTCAAAACAGACAATGTTTTAACTATTTACAAATTTTCAACATGCACAACAGATATTAACTTACGAACATCAAAATAGACAATTCTTTGAAAATGTAAAAATTTGAACATGTGTAACAGATATTATCTTATGTACATCAAAACAGACACTGTTTTAACTATGCATAAATTTTGAGCATGTGTGCAACACATAGTAACTTATGTACATCAAAAGAGAGAGTTCTTTAAATATGTAAAAATATCGACATGTACAACAGATATTAAGTTATGTAGATCAAAACAGATGCTGTTTTAACTATTTTCAAATTTTGAACATGTACAACAGATATTAACTTATGTACATCAAAATAGACAGTGCTTTGATAATGTAAAAATTTGAACATGTGTAACAGATATTATCTTATGTACATCAAAACAGACACTGTTTTAACTATGCATAAATTTTGAGCATGTGTGCAACACATAGTAACTTATGTACATCAAAACAGACAGTTCTTTAAATATGTAAAAATATCGACATGTATAACAAATATTAAGTTATGTACATCAAAACAGACGTTGTTTTAACTATTTACAAATTTTGAACATGTACAACAAATATTAACTTATGTACATCAAAACAGACAGTGCTTTGACAATGTACAAAGTTTGAACATGTGCAACACATAGTAACTTATGTACATCAAAATAGACAGTGATTTAAATATGTAAACTTTTCGAAATGTACAATAAGTATTAACTTATGTACATCAAAATAGACACTGATTTTACTATGTATATCTGTTGTATGAGTTTTATACAATAAGTTTACAACAGGTATTAACTTATGTACATCAAAACAGACACTGTTTTAACTATGTATATCTGTTGTATGAGTTATATATATATAATAAGTTGTAAGTTATCTACATAAGTACAACACTGCTTTAACTATCTACAAACTTCACACATATACAATATATAGTAAATTATCTACATCAAAAGAAGAAATAAGTAGAATTGCTACACAATAATTCAAATAGAGATGTTCATATGATCAATTTTCAATTGAAAATCAAGTGTACTTGATAAAAGTATAATATACTTAATGTAAATCCCTGGAAAATTTATTATATTTAAAATATATTAAAATTAAGTAAAATTAAGAGAATGTGTGATGATTAAACTTTGCTAGGTCAATTCCTTGAATCATGGTATCCCATCTCTCCGGCACAAGCATTGCACTTCCGAGGAGGCTTCTTATGTTCTTTCGTGGCTTTTTCTTTAGACGAAATAAGTCGCCTTCCAAAGCCTTTAGTTTTAGACTCGTTTGGAGGCAAAATCTTAATGTTAGTGGGAATAGTGGCACCCATCAAAAACTCGATCTCAGACCTCTTGTCATTTCGCAGGTTTGTTCCTTCTTCCACAACTATCTCCTTGAATGCTCTCACTACTTGTAAGAGCTCATCCACCTTCTCTTCCTTTTTCTCAACCACAGTCACACAATAAAAAAATTCAGACCATAATTCTGCAACCTTTATTTGTTTTTATTCCATCAGATGACAGACAATTAGAAAAAGAACTTTGTGGGAGTCGCCACCGAACTTTGTGGGAGTTCGGGCCCGTTCAAACCCACTCTATGTCGTAGTGGGCCATGCACAAATTATGGCCCACTCCGATGTCAAAGTTTATCGGGTTCGTCCCTTTCCATTTGATACCGATACCGATGTTATCGGATACCGTGTATTGAATGACTCTCGTGTGCCAATGGTTTCGGACATCCGGAAACCACGTTTCTGAGTAAGGGGTGAGGGTACGTGTTGGGAAGTTCACAAAGAACACCCAACCCCGCCCGCACATTAGCGGCCTCTACTAAGATATCGTTTAACTCTCGAATACACGCCTTAGTAATACGATGAATGATATGCAAACATTGTTTTTCCCTAAACATGTGAAAAAATTTGAATGAGTTGCTAAGTCGGTTAAATGCATGTAAAGTTAACGTCAAAGTTGTATTTAGCATGCAAAGTTTGTTTTAGTATAATAAAACAAATGATGAAAAAGAAATTGCTACAAACATGAACAAACAAGTTAGTAACGGTTTGTGAATTAAGTAATAAAAAGAAGATACGATGACACGAATTATTTTGAAAAGTTTGTGACACGTGATGGAACACGTGTTGACCGAGGTCACTAAAAATATTTATCGAGATTCGAGAAGAGATGTTCGAAATATTAAGACGAAATAGTTTTTTTATGTCGCGGATTTCTGGGACCTACGCGACCCGCGCGAGTGGGGCGTGACTCGCGTGGCCATACGACTCGCACAGGACTCGTGCGATTCGCATGGCAGTCTGATCTCGAGGTTGTTTTTTCGAAAAATTGACAGTTTTGCTAAATCGCGTATAAATATAATATAATTTATACTCGACTTAAATTTTCGATATTTGTTATATTCGATATTCGATTATGAAATCGATATCCAATATTCGGAATGGTTTTTTAGAAAGGATAAAAAAAAGTTTTGTAAATCATTTTGTAAAATTGAACTAAAAAAACAATGTTGATTCTCTCCGCGTTAAAATCGTTGTATTTAGTTTTCTAGGTCATGTAACAATTTTTTTAGCATCAACGAGATTGATTTAGTTCTTTTTAGATGCGATATTTGACTATAGAGTCAATATTGTATTTTAAGAACGTTTGTTTTATATGAAAATAGTTTGTAGTATCGATATTAAAAAAACGTGACGATAACCCATAAAAAAAATGGACCGACGACGCAAAAGAGAAAAAAACGAGAGGAGGGAGAAAGAGAAAGGAGAGAACGGGTTTGATTTTACACCCTCAATCTACATGCTTTGTATTCTCGGAATGGGGCTCGTCGGAATGTGGCTTAGACACGGGAGCGTCGAGATAATGTCGGTGAATTATGGTGGTTTTGGACGTGTAGGGTGTCGGGTAAGGTGGCCGGTTTCTTCGGGTCTAGGCGGCGTGATCTCGGGTTATATTATCGGCTATTCGATGCTATGTGTGTATTTTTGCTATATGGGATGTAGATGATTTGTGTTGATGTCGGATGTTGTAATCTCTTTTTTGATTTGTGTTGTGAAAGGGGCCTATTTATAGGAGAGTTCTAGACCTTGGCTAGGAGAGGTAGTCTGATAAGAATTACCGTTTTGGATAGAAAAAGTAAGAAGTCGAGAGGAATGAGAACTCCGTTTCTTGGTGGGGAAGTCACGGAACTCGGCTGAAAAAAGTCTGCTCGGCCGAGTACGCCTTGTACTCGGTCGAGTGTTCGGGTAAGATTCCTACAGGAGATCGAATTCTATCCTTAACGGAATTGTTTAATATTTTTTGTAGCTGATTTTTGTAGTGTTTGAGCTCAAACCGGACACGTGGGGCGACACGGCTGGTTTTGACGTCTCGAAAAATATCTTTGACCGGGTTTTGACTCGGTCGCTAAAAGACGGTTTTCCCCTGGTATCGGATTCGACCCAAATTAGTTTTATCTGACTCGAAATGACCCACTGGGCCTGAATTTGAGGTTGGTTTTGTGAGATTTGTACTCCGTAAAAAGCCCAAGCCAAATGCCAATGATTTCGAGCCCATATTCGAGTACGTTAAAGCATGTTTGCGTCCGATCATCATCGGATGTTTGTCGGAAACTCCTATAGACACCTGGCAGCCAAATGTGGGTGTCTACAGAGCCCCCACTCTGACCGAGGCTTGGACAGGGCGAAAGACAGAGTAGCTACCAGGCCAATCAAAGATTAGGACCTGGCTGACTTCCGGTCGGGTCGTTTATAGTCCATTAGACTTGCGTGAAGGGCTCGCCAACCATTAAGATAGAAATCATACCTGAGCTGATGATGACTCCGTGGGGATCCGGACTGGTCGCGCAAGTCCCGGATGTGCCCATAGGTGGACCCATCTTGTGAAAAAAATGCCGCCTTGGGCTTTCCGCTGGGGAGTTGGCCGCACAGCCCTGCTTAAATCGTTTCTGTACAAGACTATGCAAAGTTTCGCATATAGCATTTACGTAGAAATGACTCGCGCTGGGGAAATGAAATTTTTTGAAAATTATTGGATTTTTTCAAAAATCTGACTCTGAAAAGGAATAGGAATGCTCGGGATGACTTAGCTAGACTCTGATATAAGGCTTGTATGCTAAATCCTCTAGGATTAGAAATCCTAAAATAAGGAGGAAAGTCTGGGTTTAATGCTATAAATACCCTTCCCCTACTTTTAATTTCTTCATAATTCTCACAACTCCCTTTCTAAAGAGAAACAAGCCCCGAGAATCTTATTCTTTTTTTTAGAAATTCCACTCTGGGAATCGATCGTCTAATCGGAATGCTGCAGGATTGGTCCCGTTGCTTTAGAGACGCAGATAAAGTTATTCTGAATCAGAATGGTATTACTCAATTGTTCACAATCCGTCAAATGCAAGTGGATCGTCACTTTCTGGATGCTTGCTTTTCCTATTGGGACGACACTTATCACGTTTTTGGCTTTCCTTGAGGCGAAATTTGTCCTATTCCTGAGGAAATTGCTGCCGTAGGAGGATGGAATCCCATACTTCGCCCTGCTATCCCGTTTTCCGTTCACGACCCTAGGAGGAAGCTGCGAGAATTTTTAGGACTTTCTCACATGGAGGTATCCCGTATAGCGGAAGGAGATACTGTCTCTTTGATCGACCTGGCTGAAAAATTTATGAATCCACACGACGTCCGGGTCAGGCCGGTTCATAGCCGTAGGGCCTTTGCTTTTTGTATGCTCCATGTTTATGCCTTCGAAGGTCATATGGATCTATTATCGTGCATGGGCCATGTCCGAATTTTCACTGTGGTTGACCTGATGGAAACGAAGCACAGTCTAGCTTGGCTGATTACGGGAGAAATTATCCAAGGTTTGGATAATCGTAAAAGGTATTCGTCGATCCGGTTGACTGGGAGTACCCGTCTTCTACAGGTATATTGCCTTGATATTTTTTGGATTTCTCAATTTTTTGATGTTTCCGTGATTTTCCCATTTCTCGCGGTTTTCCCGATTTTTCGCGGTTTCTCGATTTTCGCGATTTGTTTTTTTTGATAATCATGCCCCGTTTTTCCAGCTTTGGCTATTTGAGAGACTATCGATCGTGGATCCTCCTCTTGACGTGAGCCGATATCGCCCTAATCAGGTGATGATGAGGAGACAGACCGTTGACTTTTCTCGCCTCAATACTCAAAAATACTGGGACGAAGTGCTGTCTTTCCATGGAGGCCCATTGATCCGATGGACCGTGCCATGGTGGCCCATTTATGTTCGGACTGGTTTGGAATCGAGAGACCGGGCACAATATCAAGTGATCCTATCTTTTAGGCAGACAATTCACCTTTATCCCGATCGCATACTTAGGCAATATGGTCGGGCCCAAAGAATACCGGAAATTGAGGCGGTCGTGAGTGAATCTACTCAGCTGACAGACGTGATGTGTGACACCTGGATGCAGCGGTGGTACACCCGGGCTACTTGGTCTGTTTCTAAGAGTCTTCCCTCAATCTGGGTATCGGACTCTTATGTGAAATGGACAAAAGTGGACTCTGCTAAGGCCCGTGCCGCCCTGAAGACTGATGAGGCCTTTGACCTGCTACGACGAGAACAAGCCAAGGATAACAAAGGCTTCTTCAACGAGGGCGAGACCCCGGCTACCTTGGTTAGACTGATGTCAGGACAGAAAGGAAAGACTAGGACTCAGACTGAAGGGTCCAGTACTAAAGGTGCACGGAGGAAATAGAGCCCCCAGACAGACCTGGAAAGGAGACTCGGCCCAAGACTGGCGGTTCAAGACCGACTTGGTCCTCGAGACAGACTACCCGAGCATGTACGGGCTCGGCTCGGACCAGTGACAGTGGCAGAAGATCCGCGGTCGAAAAAACGGGTTCGAGCTAAAGAGGTCCCACTTGTGATCCGGGAACGTTCGCCCCCACCCCGTCGACCTCGGGCTCCACGTGACCCAAAAGATAAGGGGAAAGGCAAAATGCATGAGCACTAGTCTCCTTAGCTTTTATTATTTAAGTATTATTACTAATTTTGTGGTATGATTTTTGTTGTTGTGATGTATTTTTGAAATTCCCGAGTTTATCGGTTTTTTAATAAAAGACATATTAGTGAATACCGTTCCCGTGTTTTCGTTATTGCAGTGGTTGTACCCTTTTGAGGGGTTGCCTAAGTATCCACAATTAGCGAAATCAAACCAAACGTAGTTCGAAATAGATTCTTTTTGCAACTTTCGAAATACATCAAGACTATTAGTTCGAGATGTGCGACAGTAGGATAAGTAATCCTAGCTTATTGACTTGCTTATAACTTTTATAAGAAGACAAATTTTTATAAACTCTTTTTTTTTTGCAAATGACATTGAGATAAGGTTTAGGGATAGTAGCGTTTCAACTGGTCCAAGTTGGTCGGGTTGACGAATTCATTCCCGTCCAAGTCTGTCAGCATCACCGCTCCTCCTGATAAGACCAAGTATGGCCCAGCCCAATTGGGTTTGAACTTTCCTCTTGGGTCAACCGGTAGTAAGGCACGAACCGATTTTAGGACTAGATTCCCTTCTTTGATGTTTCTGGGCCTAACTCTTTTGTTGAAAGCCCGTTGGATCCTCTTTCGATATACCTGGATATTGTTAAGGGCCCGAGATCGCCGTTCGTCCAAAAGAACTAGCGAGTCATATCGGGCTTGGACCCAATCTGCCTCAGGCACCTGACTCTCGAGTAAAATCCCGAGGGATGACACCTCTAGCTCGACCGGTTGGACCGCTTCCATTCCATATGTCAGATAGTATGGAGTTGCTCCGGTTGCGGTGCGAATTGACATTTGGTATCCCCATAGGGCAAAAGGAATTTTGTCGGGCCAGTCCCGATAATTATCAGCCATCTTTTTAAGTATGGTGAAAATTGTTTTATTAGCTGCCTCTACCGCTCCATTTGTTTGGGGACGGTAAGGCGAAGATGTATGCCTTTGAATCTTATATTTTGCTAACAAGGTAGCAGTTTCAGCTTGGAAATGGGTCCCGTGATCACTAATAAATTCGTGTGGGATCCCGTATCGGCGTATGATCTTGTTTTGGATGAATTTAGCCACGTGTTTGGCGTTCAAAATCCAGTATGACTCGGCTTCGACCCATTTGGTGAAATAGTCAATAGCCACTAAAATGAAGCAGTGACCCCCCGTCCCGGAAGGGTTCACCTTCCCAATTATATCAATTCCCCACGTCGAGAATGGCCATGATGATGTCATGGTATATAATAGCGATGACGGCATATGCTAGACATTGGCAAAAATCTGACAATTATGGCAGTTTTTGACATATAACTGGCAGTCGGTTTCCATGCTATTCCAATAATATGTGAGTCTCGTGATTTTTAGGGCTAGCATATGGGCGTTAATGTGTGGACCGTTTTCACAATCGTGTACCTCGGCCATGACCTTTTCGGCTTGCGTTTTGTCGATGCTTAGGAGTAGAGCCCCCTGTGCTGTATTCTTATATAACTGTCCATCGTCCGTGCGGATGAACTGGGTTGTCCACCTTCGTAGGGCTTTCTTGGCCCGGTTTTCAGCTCCCGGAGGATATTCTCCCGATGTTAAGTAAGTTAGAATAGCCTGATACCAAGGTTCCGGATCAGTTATTTCGATATCCTGAATAGATTGGACATATGCCGGCTCCGATCGTCTTTCGACGCAAATGGGCATGCTGGTTAGATGTTCCGTGATATTCAATAAAGATGCTAGTTTGGAAAGGGCATCTGCAAATTGGTTTTCTTCCCGGGGTAGATAAATGTATTCTATCTTTTGGAACTGTTTTTCAAGAACCCTTACTCGTGCTTGGTAAGCCACGAGATTGGCGTTCCGAGTTTTCCATTTTTGGAGTGCTTGATTGATGACTAGAGACGAGTTGCCGTGGACCCGGAGGTTTGTTACTCCTAAATCAGCGGCGGCTTGCAACCCGTGAATGCATGCTCCATATTCGGCTGCGTTGTTAGTCACGTCGAAATCCAGTTTAATAGATAACGGCGTGTGCTCCCCTTGTGGTGAGATCAGCAAAATCCCGACCCCAAATCCTCGGAAGGTTGATGCCCCATCGAAATATAAATCCCATGTTTCGGTGTCGGTATGGAATATATCTTCATCCGGAAAGGCCCAAGTATCGGTGTGTCCCTTCTCGGATACCGAACTATCGGCAAGGAAATCCGCTACTATTTTGCCTTTGATGGCTTTTAATGGTACGAACTTGAGGTCAAACTCTGCTAGCATCAAAGTCCATCTAGATATTCGACCGTTAAGGATGGGCTTCTCGAACAAGTACTTGATAGGTTCCATTTTGGATAAAACATGTACCTCGTGACTGAGCATATAGTGCCGGAGCTTTTTAGTGGCCCAAACTAAAGCTAGGCACATCTTTTCGAGCATTGTATACTTGCACTCGTATTCCAAGAACTTTTTACTGATGTAGTAAATAGCCCGTTCTTCTGAATCGACTGTCTTAGCCAGCATAGCCCCCATGGTTCTCTCGGTCATTGTTAGGTATAACGAAAAAGGTAGACCGGGCTGAGGTGGCATTAACACCGGCGGTGCAGACAGAATCTCCTTGATTTTATCGAAAGCGGTTTGACATTTATCGTCCCATAGTACCCGTTCTCCTATCTTTAGTTTCTTGAAAATGGGCTCACATACCATGGTTAGCTTCGAAATGAACCGGCTGATATATTGGACTTTCCCGAGAAACCTCCTCATCTCCTTTTCGGTTTTAGGTGGCTGCATCTTGGTGATGGCTTTGATTTTGGCTGGGTCAACCTCGATGCCGCATTGGCTAACGATATGGCCCAGTAATTTGCCCGATGTTACCCCGAAACTGCATTTTTGAGGGTTTAGCCTCATGTTGTACTTGCGTAATCGGGTAAAGAATTTTCTTAGGGACGAAATGTGTCCGTCTCCGTCTTTGGACTTAACGATCATGTCGTCCACGTAAACCTCTACTTCCTTATGCATCATATCGTGTAATAAGGTAGTGGCGGTTCGTTGATAAGTGGCCTCGGCATTGATAAGCCCAAATGGCATGACGGTGTAACAATTAGTACCCCAAGGTGTAGTGAAGGTAGTCTTACTCATGTCTTCTTCCGCCATTTTGATCTGATTGTACCCGGCATACCCGTCCATAAAGGATAGAAGGGCATGATCGGCCGTGTTATCCACCAGTATATCGATGTGTGGTAACGGGAAATCGTCTTTTGGGCTGGCCTTATTAAGGTCCCGGAAGTCTACACATACCCGTACCTTGCCGTCTTTCTTGGGTACTGGCACGATGTTCGCAACCCAATCTGGATATTCAGATACTTGAATAAAGCCTGCTTTGAATTACTTGTCGACTTCTTTTTTGACTTTGAGAGACCATTCGAGCCTCATTCTTCGGAGTTTCTATTTTACCGATTTACACCTGTCTTTGATGGGTATACGGTGTTCAGCTATCTCCCGATCTATTCCTGGCATGTCCTTGTAGGACCATGCGAAGACGTCTTTGAATTCTTGGAGGAGATCCATGAATTGTTGTCTCTCCTCGGGATCCAAAGATAAACTTAACTTGAGCATCTGAGGCTCTAAAGGGGTTCCTATATTGATGGAGTCGGTTTCCTCCACTACAGGGTCGCGGGATTCCCTTTGTTTGAGCTGCTCGATTAGATGCGAAGGTAGTGGTACCTGTTCGTCGGGTTTCTCAATGTCATTGCAAGTAAAATTTTTGAAAATAAGACAAGTCGTAAGAGAACGGTTATCGTTATTATTGATAGTGAATTTTGAAAATAGCTCAAAGAGAGCAGCCATCTGATCGTTGGTCAGAGGCGGGATAAGGAGTGCTCTCGGGACAGACTCCGAGACTCCCATAGGTGTGACTAAAGGAAAGGGGGTTACAGACTCGATTCTAGTTCTGGACCCTCTAGACTTGGACTCAGACTCCGACTCTGACTCTGACTCAGACTCGGACTCAGACTCAGTATCCGGCATATCTCCTTCACCGTTAGTCAGCTTGTAGACTCGACCCTGGCTGTCGGTCCACTTGATTGTCTTTCTCCAAGCTCTCTTCCCAGTGTCAGCACCGACTTCAGAGATCAGCCTGGTTGGATCGAACCTGCTGCTGCAGAGGATCAGGTTCACTAGTTCTTCCTTAGGAGTCGGGATGATCTTATCTTCCCCGAATAGGAGCCCCAGCACGGGCTCGGTGTTACTTGCACCTTCCTTTGACTAGGCCTGAATGAGAGCAAAAATGTCATCCGGGATAAAATTGCATTCCCGAGCCAATTTGGTCTCGGGATACGAGATGGTGGGGTGATAGAGGCCCATTTGAATAGCTCCAAACACTGAAGTGACAAACTTGATTGCATTCGTTCGGTCCACGTGTCCTGGGGTCATTGTGTAACCCAAGCCGAACCGAGATCCCCCGTCGTTTAGAACCTCGATAATCTTCCCGGCTGGAAGATATGACCTAAAAGTAGCCCCTGGTAGGTAGCCCAAGTTTTGCAGCATCGTGTCGATGCTAGTGGTGAAATAGAGCTTGAAGAAATATTCCTCTTCAATCATTCCCATGAAATTGAATCCTCGTGGGTCAGGCTGGCCCGCCGTGTTGCAGCTTGCCACGGTTATGGGGGTAGCCTCGAGAGTGATAACACCGTCATGTAGAGGCATTTTGACCTTTCTGTGAAGGGTAGAGGATACGGCTTTGACCGTGTGAATCCACGGTCTCCAGAGTAGCAGATTGAAAGATGGAGGTGACATCGATCACCTGAAATTCTAGCTCTTTTTCTATCGGGCCGGTTATAATTGTTAGTTTGACGGCCCCAACAACCGATTTCAGGCTTCCGTCGAAAGCCTGGATAGTTTGCACCATTGGGAGATAATCGGCCTTCGTGATGCCGAGGGCCTTAGAAGTCCTTAAGGGAAGGACGTTTACAGCGGACCCGACATCGATCTGGATCATCGGGAGATATTTGCGCCGGTAGATCACCGTAACGTAGAGGGCTAAGTTGTGGGCCGTCCCGAAATGTGGCAAGTCGGACTCTGAGAAGGTGATGAGCGGGCCTTCTTCCTTGGATTTGCCCTTGAGATGGGGCATGATGGTGGCTACCATTTCAGTTGAGGTAACCAGCGAGTCGACCTTGATTTGATCGAGAGCCTTAGTAAGCGCCTCTCGATGTACTTGTGAACTAACCAAAAGCTGTCATATGGTGAGATCTACCCGAGCCCTTTTCAGCTGTTTGACCAGAGCCGTATCAGTATTCGGCTCTTCAAGGGTTGATTCGGCCTTGGCTGGCTCGGCGACTGTTTCCGAGGCGGACCGGCCGGCGGTAACATGGTGGTTGCTGGCCAAAGCTCTGGATTTAGCCTTCCGGACTTCCTAAGGGGTGATAGGGACAGCTTCCCCTTTAGGTAGGTACACATCGTCTTCATCATCATTCCATATCCCGTTAATTTGTGGGACGAAAGGTGAGATTAGATGTGAACAGTCGATTATTTCTCCGGAGAAGATGGCGTGAGTGCTGAACGGGTTTCCCTTATTGCTCGGTTTGTCTCCGGGCAATGGTATTTTCTCGCTTTCGATCAAGTCTTGGATGAGATGTTTCAACTTCCAACACTTTTCTGTATCGTGCCCGTTACCTTGGTGATAGTGGCAATAGGCCTGGACGTTATAGCTTTTGGACCGTTTTTCGACCGGGACTTCCGGAATCGAGCCTATCGGTTGGATTAGGCCCTTTGAGGATATCCTTTGTAAGGTGTGAGTATAGGTAATCCCTATGTCAGTGAATACCCGAGTCGGAGTATTCTTTTTGGTCGAGGTATCTAGTAGATTGACCTCGTCAAAGATGCTACGGGCCGCAGTTCTAGTTGCGGGCTTGCTGGAGGACGAGCTCGCCCCTTGATATCCCTTAGCAGAGGCCTTAATAAGGCTCTCTAATCTCAAGTCGTCTTCGATTCTTGTACCCATTTCGGTTAAGGTGGCGAAATTGGGTATGACGGCGTACCGGAGATGGATCCGGTAAGAAGGGAGGAGGTTCTTGACAAAGGCCTCCACCAAGACTTTCTCGCTGGGCTTATCAACCAGCTTCACGCTTTCAGCCCTCCACCTTTGAAGGTATTTGGTGAAACCTTCCTTGGGCTCTTGGGCCATGACCTCCAGAGTACGCATAGTAGTCTGGATCTCAGTGTTATCTGCGTAGTTCCGGGCGAATTCTGTCGCCACGTCGTCCCAAGTTTTGTATTTCTTGGAATCAAGCCTGTAATACCAGGCTTTCGGGTGCTTTTCAAGGGAAGAAGCAAAGAGATGCTTGAACATTGTCGACTTTACCCCCTTAACAGCCATGAATTTTTTGAAAGCCCAGATATGGAGTACCGGGTCTTTAGTCCTGTCAAACATTGGCAGGCCCGTCAAGTTGAGATTGGCGGGCAATTCATCCGTCAGGGGCGAATATGCACGGGCATTCTCCGTGTGGATGGTATTGTTGGTTGTCAAGTGGAACTGCTCCTGCAGCTTGCGGACCAGGCTGGCCAGTTCAGCTAACGGCCCGGTAGTCTCGACTCCACTGTTAGGAGTTCCTTGTTCGATTGCGCTTACTAGAGTGAGGATGGCGATCTGGTCCTCCCTCATTTTTCTCAATTGATCCTCTAGCTTAACCAACGAGGCTGTCAACTCATCAATGGCTTCTTTCGTCATGGTTCGGGTGAAAGGCGGCCTGTCTGTAAGAATACCGCGTAGTCAGCAACTAAACCCGAATCCTAGAACAAAAGTACATCCCGAGCAAGGGAAAAGAAGACTAGGAAGGAAATGACTCGGAAAAGACACTTAGACGGGTGACTTGTGAATGGTGGGCCTTCTTTAGGATCCGGCTGTGTGGGCCGGGTCCTGTTTGAAAGGAGGTTCACGTGAGACATTCCCCAGACTTTGGACTCAATTGTGTAAACGGGCCATCCTTTGTAGGAGTATGTCCTACGCAGGTGGGCCTTGCCTTAGTCGAATAAGGCTGACTGGGACAGGGGGGAAACCCGTGATGTAAAATCGACGGAGTTTCGACGTTAAAGACCTCGACGACTTATGACACGACCCGACACTGTTAAATAAAGGAAGTCCTAAGAAGAGGAAGTTTTTGAAATAGATTTTGTTTTTGAAAACCCGAGAAAATTCGGGGGGAAGCCCGACCCTTTTTTCGAAAAAAAACGGAAAGGCGAGCCGGATGACGGTTTTGAAAGTTCGGACATATTTTCGAGTTTTGAAATGGGCAGAATACCGGTTAAAAATAGGCTATTTTGAGTAAAATCGTAAATCCTAAATTCGGTATATGTCCCGGGTTTTGAAATTGGATATTTTGAAAAGGATGCAATTTTTGAAAATGACGGTTTTTAAAAAACGACGTTAGAAACCAAGTAGCATATAGTCACGCAAGCATTATTACGGCACCATGTATGCTCTATACTAAGTCTCGGTCGGTCTAGATGGGGTCTATACCAGTGTACATAGCCTATCCGAGAATCGGGGCGGACTTCCTAACTCGAGTTGAGCTTAGAACATGCCATAAAACCCATAAGAATCGACTATGGACACCTTTGACATATCCAATTTGGATTACATCAATAGTATAGTGGGACGTCGGTCACCAGTACCGGCCCAGGAAAATATGGGGTTATGCATGAACCGTAAAACTAAAACGTGTATTGTACTAGTCAAAAGATTTCTATTCGAGTCTCACCCTGAGGAAGCCGATGGTAAGTCACGCATCAGTTAATCCCCAGCAGAGTCGCCAAATTGTGGACATGACATAGGTCCACCCCGACGCGGCCAAGCGCGGGTTTGGGGAGGCGAATGAATCTCCATATGAGATGGGTCTAATCGAAATTTAAATCGAAGTTGGAGTCGCCACCGAACTTTGTGGGAGTTCGGGCCCGTTCGAACCCACTCTATGTCGTAGTGGGCCATGCACAAAGTATGGCCCATTCCGATGTCAGAGTTTATCAGGTTCGTCCCTTTGCATTTGATACCAATACCGACATTATCGGATACCGTGTATTGAATGACTCTCGTGTGCCAATGGTTTCGGACATCTGGAAACCACGGTTCTGAGTAAGGGGTGAGGGTACGTGTTGGGAAGTTCACAAAGAACACCCAACCCCGCCCGCATATTAGCGGCCTCTACTTAGATATCGTTAGACTCTCGAATACACGCGTTAGTAATACGATGAATGATATGCAAACATTGTTTTCCCTAAACATGTGAAAAAATTTGAATGGGTTGCTAAGTCGGTTAAATGCATCTAAAGTTAACGTCAAAGTTGTATTTAGCATGCAAAGTTCGTTTTAGTATAATAAAACACATGTTGAAAAAGAAATTGCTACAAACATGAACAAACAAGTTAGTAACGGTTTGTGAATTAAGTAATAAAAAGAAGATACGATGACACGAATGATTTTGAAAAGTTTGAGACACGTGATTGATTAAACACGTGTTGACCGAGGTCACTAAAACTATTTATCGAGATTCGAGAAGAGATGTTCGTAATATTAAGACGAAATAGTTTTTTTATGTCGCGGATTTCAGGGACCTATGCGACCCGCGCGAGAGGGGCACGACTCGCGTGGCCATGCGACTTGCACAGGACTCATGCGACTCGCATGTCAGTTTGATCTGGAGGTTGTTTTTCGAAAAATTGACAGTTTTGCTAAATCGCGTGTAAATATAATATAATTTATACTCGACTTAAATTTTCTATATTCGATATTCGATTATGAAATCGATATCCAATATTCAGAATGGTTTTTTAGAAAGGATAAAAAAAAGTTTTGTAAATCTTTTTGTAAAATTGAAATAAAAAAACGATGTTGATTCTCTCCGCGTTAAAATCGTTGTATTTTGGTTTCTAGATCATGTAACGATTTTTTTAGCATGAACGAGATTGATTTAGTTCTTTTTAGATGCAATATTTGACTATAGAGTTAATATCGTATTTTAAGAACGTTTGTTTTATATGAAAATAGTTTGTAGTATCGATATTAAAAAAAACGTGACGATAACCCATAAAAAAAATGGACCGACGACGCAAAAGAGAAAAAAACGAGAGGAGGGAGAAAGAGAATGAAGAAACGGGTTTGATTTTACACCCTTAACCTACATGCTTTGTATTCTCGGAACGGGGCTCGTCGGAATGTGGCTTAGACACGGGAGCGTCGAGATAATGTCTGTGAGTTATGGTGGTTTTGGACATGTAGGGTGTCGGGTGAGGTGGTCGGTTTCTTCGGCTCTAGGCGGCGTGATCTCGGATTATATTACCGGCTATTCGATGCTATGTGTGTATTTTTGCTATATGGGATGTAGATGATTTGTGTTGATGTCGGATGTTGTAATCTCTTTTATGATTTGTGTTGTGCAAGGGGCCTATTATAAGAGAGTTCCCGACCTTGGCTAGGAGAGGTAGTCTGATAAGAATTACCGTTTTGGATAGGAAAAGTAAGAAGTCGAGAGGAATGAGAACTCCATTTCTTGGTGGGGAAGTCACGGAACTCGGCTGAAAAAAGGCTGCTCGGCCGAGTACGCCTTGTACTCGGTCGAGTGTTCGGGTAAGATTCCTACAGGAAATCGAATTCTATCCTTAACGGAATTGTTTAATATTTTTTGTAGATGATTTTTGTAGTGTTTGAGCTCAAACTGGACTCGTGGGGTGACACGGCTGGTTTCGACGTCTCGGAAAATATCTTTGACCGGGTTTTGACTGGGTCGCTAAAAGACGGTTTTTGCCCCTGGTATCGGATTCGACCCAAATTAGTCTTATCTGACTCGAAATGACCCACTGGGCCTGAATTTGAGGTTGGTTTTGTGAGATTTGTACTCTGTAAAAAGCCCAAAACAAATGCCAATGATTTAGAGCCCATATTCGAGTACGTTAAAGCATGTTTGCGTCCGATCATCATCGGGTGTTTGTCGAAAACTCCTATAGACACCTGGCAGCCAAATGTGGGTGTCTACAAAGGTGTGTTCAAAAAATGGTTATGTCCTTCATTAAATTCTTTAATTTCATATCGCCCATCAGATCTTCTTTCTAAGATGATTCTGGCCATACAACGAATTTCTGTAATCTCCCTTCTTTCCTGTTGTCCCTTATGTTCATATTCACCTTATTTATTGCACACAATGTACTTTTTTTTAACGATACTACGACTAGTGCGTCCAGTGCTCTTCCTAGCAATGAAGCCACCGGCAGTTGCATACTTGGAATAAAATTCAAATGCTTGTTGCAATCCAACTTTTTCCAATCCCGGAAAAACTTGACCCACATAAAGTTTCAATTATTTAGAACAACTTGATATCTTCAAATCATTGTCAGAATTAGTTCAGGAGTACCTATGTAAATTTAACACATACTATCAAAATTCTACATCAAAACTATGAACAATTATCAACATGTACAACAGATATTAACTTATCTACATCAAAGCAGCAACTGCTTTAACTATGAACATTTGTCAACATGTACAACAGATATTAAGTTATCTATATCAAAGCAGAAACTATTTTAACTATAAACAATTATCAACATGTACAACAGATATTAAGTTATCTACATCAAAGCAGCAACTACTTTAACTATGAACAATTCTTAACATGTATAGCAGATATTAAGTTATCTACATCAAAACAGATGGTGCTTTACATATGTATATCTGTTGTATTATTTATATACAATAAATTGAAACTTATATACATCAAAACAGACAGTGCTTTAACTATGAACTAAACAATATAAGATACGTTTCTATGAAAACTTGAAGCAATTGAATTGATGAAGTAATATAAACTAAAATAGAAAAATAGATGAATTAATGAAATACTTTACCTAAAATATTAAAATCGCCCATCATTGAACATGTTGCAGTTGTTTCTTGACTATTCACTGGATTCAAAAAACGAAACACGGCGTAAATAAATTAAGAATCAGACTTAAAATCTGAAATTGAATTTTAGAATAAATTGAATTTTTCTGACCTAAATCTGAAGTAGTTGAAGGTGAAGTTGAAGGATTTTCATTTGTATCTAATTTTTTACGCTTTGATGAAGAATCAATCGCCATTGAAGGTGCAGAATTACTCTCCATTGAAGGTGCATAATTACTCGCAAATGAATTTCAGAGGTTTTCAGACTAGAGAGAGAAAGTAGTAAGGTTCAAATGACAGGGTTTTAGAAGGTGGAGAGGAGTAGCGCGTGTTTTTTTAGTCTTTCAATCTAGATCGTTAGATCAGATCATAATCTAATGGTCCAGATTGTGCCTCTATGGGTGTAAGTAGTTACCCTGCCTCGCTGGAACCCGCCTCTATATATATAAACTAATAATAATCTATACTAATAGTAGTCTAATACGAGTAATAATTAAGGTAAGTCTATTACTTAACAAACTCTAATAAAATAAAATAAAATAATAATACTAATAAATAATAAGTTGTCACAGAACAAACCCAAACAAGGTGACAATTGGTCTTGCAAACAAATCTGTAAGGTGAAAGAGCTTATGAAAACCGCGCATAAGCAAACTCTATGGCCTGATTCACATACTCCATACAATATAAAGGAGGGATATGAAAAACATAAATGTAAACATCAGGAAAACCGGGCTAATGTGATTTGGAATAATTGGAATGTTCCAAAACACTCTTTTATCTCCTGGTTAGCTCAAAGCAATGGCATGAACACGCGAGAAAGACTGAACAGATTTGGTTGCTGTATAGAGAAGGAATGTTGGTTGTGTGGGGAGGAAGAAGAGACTGTACAGCATCTGTTTGAGGAATGTCGCTACAGCAGAAGAATTCTGGACTGTATCAGTCACTGGTATGGTACAATTCGGACTGTCCAGATGCTAGCAATTGACAATCAGCATGTAGTTCGTTGGAAGACGGATGCAATGGTGATAAATACATACTTGTATAATGTCTGGATTCAAAGAAATCGAGAATGGCAGGAAGGAATATTAATCAGGCCGGAGGAGATATCAAGGAGCCTAAGGAAGGAGGTGACTGTAAGGGCATTGGGGAAAACCACCCCAAGCTGCCTTCATTGGAACCTCTAAGTCTTTTTTTTTGTGTTGAATTAGCTTAGCTGTATTTTTCATACAAAATTTTGTATGTTATAGTCGGGACACATAGTCCTTTGGTGTAATTGTTTCCTATTGATATTTTTTTTGGCAATATACTCACATTTTACCAACAAAAAATATTGTCGCGGAACCTAAAGCGACTTCAATTCCGTCTTCAATTTCCGAGTTGTGCAAGACTGTCGGTTCTTCGGCTTTGCTTGGGCTTGTTCTTCCAGATCTTTGTCTCGGGCCGAAACAACTAAAGAATCATGTCGTACTCTAAGATCCTCAAATTAGCTCATATGATAACCACACGAACATTACACAAATACGACAGAATAACATCAATTTAGTCAACCAAATTACACCTATATCATCGTTATAACCATGACTAAATACGACCCATCAGAGATAGATCCAAAAGGATACTAGCGTTGAGTCAGGAAGCTTATATTGATAAGGT
Source organism: Agrostemma githago (assembly GCA_958450325.1). Classification (NCBI taxonomy): domain Eukaryota; kingdom Viridiplantae; phylum Streptophyta; class Magnoliopsida; order Caryophyllales; family Caryophyllaceae; genus Agrostemma; species Agrostemma githago. The sequence continues at coordinate 32,699,015 of OY288256.1, forward strand.
TCTTGATCGGTTCAACATGAAAAACTCTAAGAGAGGTTTATTTTCTTCCAATGGGTCATGGGATCACGTTGTGCAAGTCTCAGTGACCTAATAAACCCACTGATGTTGAACACATGAAATTGATTCCATATGCCTCCCCTATTGGATCAATCATGTATGTAATGATGTTCACACGTCTAGACGTTTTGTATGCTTTCAGCATGACTAGCCGTTAACAAGCCAATGCGGGTGAAGGTCGTTGGATAGCTGTCAAGAACATCCTGAAGTATCTGAGAAGGACTAAGGATTCATTCTTGGTGTTTGGAGGAGATTCTGAGTTGCTTGTAAGGGGTTACACAAACGCCAGTTTCTAGACAGATGGGGATGATTTAAAATCCCAATCTGGCTACATTTTTATGTTGAATGGTGGAGCAATCTCCTGGAAGAGTTCCAAGCAGACGGTCATAGCAGATTCTACAACAAAAACTGAGTACATAGCAGCATCGGAGGCTACAAAGGAAGTAGTATGGATTCGGCAGTTTTTTGAGAGACTAAGAGTAGTCCCCACGGCCACAAACTCATTTGGCTATTTACTGTGACAAGAGTAGGGCTGTTTTCCAGGCCAAAGAGCCAAAGTCTAGTAATAAATCTAGACATGTACTTAGAAAGTTTCATGTAATTCGGGATTATGTCGAACGTAAGGAAATTGCGATATGTAAGGTTGGGACAGCGGGATAATGTCGCCGATCCTTTAACCAAGATATTGTCATAGTCTAAGCATGATGCGTGATAAGTGCCATTTGTAGTGCCTATTTCGTAGTATTTTGGTCCCATTTTCCTTGTAAAATCGCTCCTTGGGAGCGGTTTATGGGCTTCTTATGCTTCCTTTAGTTCGTTTCAGGTTCCCGAGACCGATTTGGAAGAGTTGGAGCGATTCCGACTCGATACATACACATTTTGGAGCCAACGGAGTAAAGGAACGATGACTCGATGCCTTGGAATCGACCCCGAGACCTTGGGACCCAATCCCGAGCCTCCGAGACTGGATCCCGAGTCCCGAGCCTCTGAGACCCGATCCCGAGTCCCGAGAATCGATGAGAAACCCATGAGAAGCAAGGAGGGACCGAAAGAAGCTTAAAGGAGGCCTACAAGGCTCAACCGGTTCCGGTTGAGCTCAACCGGAACCGGTTGAGGTGCACAAAAGAGAGGTGTTCTGTGAAGGGTCCAACCGGAATGGGACCAACTCATCCCGAACGGGATGAGCCCTTTTCAGGCCGCACTCCTTTCTTTCTTCTCCTTTCCACTTGTAACCCTTTATATACTCTTCCCTTGTTTTGTTAATGGGAGGTACTTCATATTAGACTAAACCCTAGATTATTTTAGCATAGATTAGCATAGATTAGTGTAGATTAGTCTTTAGATTATCGTTAATCCTAGATTAATACTTGTAATTTGGGAATTCCTCAAGATCTTCACCAAGCTTGACAAACTTGGATGTTTGTTTTGGGTTCTTCCATTTATGCAAGTTTTCTTCTTCCTTTCATCTTCTAGTTTGGTATAATCTCTTTTCCTTTCTCTTGTTTATTGTTTTATTAATCAAGTTTGAATCTTTGTTGTTTGGATTGTTCATAGTTCATAGTTCTTGTTAGTTTCAATATGTTTGTTTTGATTGTTGTTTTGGTTCATCTTATTAGTGTTAGTTTTAGTATAGATATGTTAGAGTAGTATCTTGCTAGGGTTAGTAGGGTGATTAGGGTGTTAATTGGATGATTAAGGGTTTGTTGGAGATGTTGGTGGAAGATGTGGGTTTCCTCTTGTATGATGCACATCACATGTTTGTCGAAATGCTTGATTGACTAAGTATGTACGAATGCTTGTTTTTCTTGCTTTTCTCTTGTGGGTATTAGTTTGTTTGTGGGTTCGGTTCCCTCATTAAGTTGCGAGAGCTCGGTGAGGACGACCCCTAGGTCGGTCTAAGTTGCGAGAGCCCGGATGCGACCTAGGCCTATAGCACGCTAGTACCCCGTTTGTGGTATGTATCGCCGAGTTGGGTTTTAGGTGGAACCTTTAGGTGAGTCTAAGTTGCGAGAGCCCGGGCATTACCTAGATTACCCTACTACCTCCTTCACCTCTAGCTCTTCCTCGACCATTCCGTTACCCCTTTGACCCCGACCTAATCCTAGCCCGTTTCCTTTGATAGTTTTCTTGCCTTAGACCTAGACTAGTTCTAGTCTCCCCCTCCTTAGATTAGCTCGTCTCGAACCTAGTCCTAGACCGTAGCATACCTTAGTCCATCCTCCCGTCCCTGTGGATTCGACCCGACTTACCCTAGCTACCCTAGTTAGATTATTTGGTTTTATTTGACGGTTGGGATTCACGGCAAATCCCTAACCATCAAATTGGCACCGTTGCCGGGGACGGCGTAGTTTAGACTTTAGTTTGCTTAGTTTGGGACTTTGTTCTTGTTTTTTTGTGTTCTCTTCTCCTTGTGTATCTCCGTTTTTCTTCTTGTGTGTTACTCTCTCTTCCTAGTGCCTCAAAAACACTAGGATACTAACGTTTGCTCAAGTGCTTCTTGCTCATCCTAGGTACCAAAGCAACGTTATGGACATGGCGCGTCCAAGCTACCATCAACCATCACGGGACAACTTTGGGGCAAATGGCCAAGTCCCGAAATTTCACCAACCATATCAACCTCATCAACAATCTTATGAACGCTCTTCTTATGGTTACCAAGAAAGTTGTCAAGGATCGTTCCCACATCCTAACAACTACCAAACACCCTCACATAACCCACAACCAAATATCCTTGAGACTTGTCAAATGTTGGCCCAAACACATGGGAGCCAACATGAGATGATGATGTTATTGCAAAAGGGTCAACAATTGTTGTTGACTCAAATACAAGGGGTTAGGGAGGAGTTCAAGGCCCAAATAGAGGTGCAAGATGCTCGCATCAATGCACTCATGGCTCATATCACGATGTTGGCCGCTCGAACTCCACAACATGTTGAGGAAGGTTCATTTGGGCATGAAGGTCGGGTGTCTCAACCCAATCTTGAAGCTACAAATAAAGAAGAGGGGGTCGATCAAGAGACCATTGTGGAGTGTTGCTTAGGTGGTGAGGATAGGGAAAGAGTTGAGGAAGTTGAAGCTTCAAGGGTCGACAATGAGGAGGGAGTTGAACATGATTATCAAGATAGCTCTTGGGGAGCCAAAGTATTGGCGATAAAGTTGGATTTGTTTGATTTTCTTCGTGATGAACCGGATGTTGACAATCCAAACCCAAGTGAAGAGATGACCCCTCTAGACAAGGTGAGTGAAAAGGAGAGCAATACTTGGGAGAAAGAAGTAGATGCCTTGGAACTTGCCTTGTACGGGAAATTGGAGGATCCTAAAGCCTCCAATGAAGAAAACTTGATGCTTTCTCCTCCTCTACCGCATTCGATGTCTAGCCCTTTGTCTTGTGAGACGGTTGGTGAATAGGATCCTAGTCGGGCGGTGGAAAAGAGTTCCACTCTTGACCCCGTAGAAGAAGCGACACCCCTAGGGTGTGATCTCCCACATCATGACACCGAGCACGACTCTAGACCACTATACCTACCGGATGGTCATAAGAGTCGTAGCTATGTTGGTTCCGAAGACCCGAAAGATCACGAGAACCTCGAGCATAACGAAGATGATCACTTTTTCCCTCCGACTTGGAAACTTTTGGGAGTGGCTAGGCTCGGCCATGTGAGCTTAATTGAAGATGTTGCTAGGGCATTTGACTTACTCCTTCGAGCTCTTGATGGCTATGGAGGCGTTGTTGGTGAGAGTATTTAGTGTAAATATCTCTTTTTCTTTTCTTTTGTGCTTGTATTTGTGTTTATGTTTGTATAGTTTGGTTTCTAGGGTTGTTAGTTTTTGTGAAATTCTTGTTTATTTGGATTTTTGGTGAGCGATGTGAGGGAGGGAATTTGATGTTGTATTTGAGTTCATTGTGATAGGTGTGAAAGAAAGGTGATTCCTAGAGGAGAGTAGATAATGATAGAGCATGGATCGTGAGTTTGGAAGTCGGTTTTTGAAGCTTCGGTGAAGTTTTTGGGGTTTTGGAGGTCAAGAAGACCCATCCCGGGCGGGAAGGGATCTTCCCGACCGGGAAGGGTATGCCATCCCGACCGGGAAGGAGCCGTCCCGATCGGGATGGAGGTGCAAAAATTGGAGCTTGCTGGAGTGCCGTCCCGATCGGGAAGGTGGCTTCCCGACCGGGACGAGTGTGTCATCCCGATCGGGACCATCCATCCCGACCGGGATGGTCTCGTTTCTCCTCTTTTGGCCTCTTCTTTGACATTTGGGCCCACCCAACCTCCCTACCCATCCTTGCTCATGTCATATAACCCTTACACTTCATTTACATACCCTCACCTCGTTTTTCTTCCCTTTACACCGAGTTTCACATCGAATCCTACCCCCCTCGCACCATTACTACCTCTACCATGCGGGCTTATCGAGATTGAAGCGGAATAGCAATGATGAAGACAAGCAAGTACCTATATTGATCTATGAGACGATGGTGAGAGTGAGTTGCTAACCTATGGTACGGCAACTATCCTTTCTTTTCCGTCTTTTATTGCTTGTTTTCCTTTGTTTACTCCCCTTCCCCTTGTACACTTTTGTGTCATGGTGTCATGGTGGCCCTCGGGGCCTTGGTATATGTTGCTCCCGACTCTCGATGATGTGACTACATCGAGAGTCATTTTCAAAATCCAATTTTTACAAGATTTTCACTTTCTTTTTTGAGGATTTAGTCAGATTTAGGCGGAATCCGGGCTAGGTGACTTGATTACACCTAGCCCTCCCCTCCCATTTCCTTTTATTTCCTTCTTTTTTTTTCGTCCCCATCCATATCTCTTTCTTGTCTCGGCCCATGATGACTTGACTACACCCCGGCCGGACACCTTCTACCTTTTCTTCACCTTATTCTTTGGCTTTTAGCTTTATTTTCGTAGTTTCTTTTTCTTTCTTTTGTCTCCCCGCACTACGATCGAGCATGAGGACATGGCTCGATTTAAGTGTGGGGGAGCGATATTCTAGTATAGTTTATTTTATTTTCTTAGTTTTTCGAAAAAATCTTAAAAATCCCTAAAAATTTGAAAAAAATTCACAAAAATCAAAAAGATTTTCTCTTTTGTGTTTTCATTTTGTGTCTTTGTGTCGTATATTTGTTTGTGTGCGTGTTTTGCCTCCCTTTTTCCTTATAGGTCGCTTATTCACCGCTAGCTTTGGAGGGCTTTCAAGACTCCCGGTAACATCTTATCCCTTTTTCCTCTTTGTTCCTTGTGGAGTTTGGAGGAGAGGTGTGTTGTGGTGTGCTCGGGTGGAGCTTTGTAAAGTTTGTGGTTGTTTTGGTGGCTTGTTTGGATGATCGAGGTGGTATTTATGTTGTGTATGTATTCATTTTGTGTTGTTTTTGTTTTGTTGCTTTTACTTCTTTTTCTTTCGTTCTTCGTTGTGTCTTTGTTTTGTGTTGTGTTGTGTGTTTTGTGCGTAAACCATTTTCGAAAACCCGGTTTAGAGGCTAGTGTGTGAGTGTGTACTTTCCCTTCCTAGTAGCGTAAATCGAGTCTTGGACTTTAATCTAGTAGAATGACCCTAAATCAATGAATTCGTTGGTCCTTTACCTTGAGTCCACCTAGCTTACTAGGAATTTACTACGGGATTTGCACTTTTGACCATTATGACCACCCACGGTGTGAAAAGGCCTTGGTTACCGAGTCTCGTCCCTTAGGTGACCGTGTTTGGGATTGTTTGATTAGTCCAAGTTCTCCCCTTTTTGTGAGTATGAAGGGAAGACGTCGTCCCGACATACCCATTTCCCTACTTCCTACACAAATCCACACAATAAAAATGCAATTTGTTGATCTCTCTTTCTTATTACTAAGGAATGCCAAAAAGCCGAATCAAGCCAAAAAGGGCTAAGAAAAGAAAATGAAAGAAATGAAAGAAAGAAAAGAATGAAGAAAAAGAAAAGGCACAAAAGCCAAAAAGAAAATAGAAAAGAAGAAAAAGAATGGCATGGCAAAACAAAGCAAAAATGCAAAAGAAAAGAGAAAATGCCAAAAGAATACTCGATTCACAAAAATAACCCCTACCTCTCAAAATAAGCCTTTTTCCGACTTTTGCCGTGAAGAGCCTACCAAAGGACCGAGTCCCGAGGAAGGATGATAGCGGCATTAGTCGGTCTTCCCTCATTTTGCATGTTTTCCACCTTTTTACTTGGACTAGTTAGGCGGTCTTGGACACGGGACGACCCTCTTGGCTCACGCTAAAGGGGGCGGGGTCTCACTTACCTACAGTGTCGACTAACACCGTGGTTCTTCACTTTTCCACTCCGCCGATCGTCCCGTAGTACGTTTTTAGAAAGTTAGGAGGACCTAGGTAAGTTACCAACTTTTTTGTTGCTTTATCGTCATACTATTAGGGTTTAGTTCACCTTGGTTTGTATTGCTAGCTTGGGAACGTTGTCACTTACCTCGAGTCCTAAACCGGTGCCTCTTTCACCGCTTTTAGAGGGAAGCGGTATTTCTTTTGTTTTGGGTACAACCGATTATGTGTTTGTTTGTGTGTTTGTTTGTTTATGTGTTTTGTGTCCGGTTGCATCCACAGTTTTGTCGCAAGATCCAACTTGCCTTGCGGAGTGCACTTGTCCTCTAAGTGCACTCGCGTGAGTTGAAGGGGCATAGGGTGCGCTAATACCCACTCGGATAGTTTAGTAGTAGTATGCGCTTACTCGAGGGCGAGTAAGGGTTAAGTGTGGGGGAGTTGATAAGTGCCATTTGTAGTGCCTATTTCGTAGTATTTTGGTCCCATTTTCCTTGTAGAATCGCTCCTTGGGAGCGGTTTATGGGCTTCTTATGCTTCCTTTAGTTCGTTTCAGGTTCCCGAGACCGATTTGGAAGAGTTGGAGCGATTCCGACTCGATACATACACATTTTGGAGCCAACGGAGTAAAGGAACGATAACTCGATGCCTTGGAATCGACCCCGAGACCTTGGGACCCAATCCCGAGCCTCCGAGACCCGATCCCGAGTCCCGAGCCTCCGAGACCGGATCCCGAGTCCCAAGCCTCCGAGACCCGATCCCGAGTCCCGAGAATCGATGAGAAACCCATGAGAAGCAAGGAGGGACCGAAAGAAGCTTAAAGGAGGCCTACAAGGCTCAACCGGTTCCGGTTGAGCTCAACCGGAACCGGTTGAGGTGCACAAAAGAGAGGTGTTCTGTGAAGGGTCCAACCGGAACGGGACCAACTCATCATGAACGGGATGAGCCCTTTTCAGGCCGCACTCCTTTCTTTCTTCTCCCTTCCACTTGTAACCCTTTATATACTCTTCCCTTGTTTTGTTAATGGGAGGTACTTCATATTAGACTAAACCCTAGATTATTTTAGCATAGATTAGCATAGATTAGTGTAGATTAGTCTTTAGATTATCGTTAATCCTAGATTAATACTTGTAATTTGGGAATTCCTCAAGATCTTCACCAAGCTTGACAAACTTGGATGTTTGTTTTGGGTTCTTCCATTTATGCAAGTTTTCTTCTTCCTTTCATCTTCTAGTTTGGTATAATCTCTTTTTCTTTCTCTTGTTTATTGTTTTATTAATCAAGTTTGAATCTTTGTTGTTTGGATTGTTCATAGTTCATAGTTCTTGTTAGTTTCAATATGTTTGTTTTGATTGTTGTTTTGGTTCATCTTATTAGTGTAAGTTTTAGTATAGATATGTTAGAGTAGTATCTTGCTAGGGTTAGTAGGGTGATTAGGGTGTTAATTGGATGATTAAGGGTTTGTTGGAGATGTTGGTGGAAGATTTGGGTTTCCTCTTGTATGATGCACATCACATGTTTGTCGAAATGCTTGATTGACTAAGTATGTACGAATGCTTGTTTTTCTTGCTTTTCACTTGTGGGTATTAGTTTGTTTGTGGGTTCGGTTCCCTCATTAAGTTGCGAGAGCCCGGTGAGGACGACCCCTAGGTCGGTCTAAGTTGCGAGAGCCCGGATGCGACCTAGGCCTATAGCACGCTAGTACCCCGTTTGTGGTATGTATCGCCGAGTTGGGTTTTAGGTGGAACCTCTAGGTGAGTCTAAGTTGCGAGAGCCCGGGCATTACCTAGATTACCCTACTACCTCCTTCACCTCTAGCTCTTCCTCGACCATTCCGTTACCCCTTTGACCCCGACCTAATCCTAGCCCATTTCCTTTGATAGTTTTCTTGCCTTAGACCTAGCCTAGTTCTAGTCTCCCCCTCCTTAGATTAGCTCGTCTCGAACCTAGTCCTAGACCGTAGCATACCTTAGTCCATCCTCCCGTCCCTGTGGATTCGACCCGACTTACCCTAGCTACCCTAGTTAGGTTAGTTGGTTTTATTTGACGGTTGGGATTCACGACAAATCCCTAACCATCAATGCGCATGTCGTCTCTATGTGATTAAGATGTGTTCCAGAATTACAATAGATTATGAATGTGTATTATTGGATAAGAGTATCAATTTTTTCATATCAGGGTAAGCGCATTCAATGTTTGAGTTTTCAAAACATGTTTGTTCGGCGCATGATGAAGACAATACATTGTTGAAATTCGAATGGGTTTTCGAGGCAACGTTGAACCCAATTTAAGTGAACCAATTTAACATTGTATTATAGTCCCTAGTTACTTGATGAGGTGACAACTCGGAGTAACTAGATTGTAAGTCGGTTGATGACGCGTTTAACAGCAATAAGGTCAAGGAGTTACTAGTCCATTACATAAGCAGACTGTAGAGACACTCTGTCGGACAAGTAACCACCAATAGAATCCTTTTACATTTTTTGTTGCCTGGTCGCGGCGAGGAGTTCTATAATATTCCTATGAGTCAATTCTTTTGACAATTGATGATTTTATCTGAGTTGGTACTGTCTACGGTGAATTTGATTTTTGTCCTAGGCCGTGCCGTAAAAGAAGGCCGATGGGCATCTTTTGGGTCACTGTGTGCTGTATGCAACAAAGTGAATAGTGCAATGGAGATTGTCCATCCACCTCAGGGTCATAATTTCTTTGCGGCACTCGAGGATTGTAACTGGAAATGTGTGGCCATGGTCGGAAGTGATTGACGGTAGATTGTTGGGTCAATCAGTTGCTCTCCCGATCGAGGAAACCACTCTTGATTTTAATCAAGTGCAAGTGCGATCTGAGACACCTTGCACTGAGTGGGAGATAACAAACAGACAAGAGAATTGGTATAGCACAACTTGTATCGGACAAGTGGGAGATTGTTGGAGTTTGTGCCCTCCATGATAGTGCTACTCCTTAATAAATATCATTAGTGGAATATAATATGGTTAATGATAATATAATGGTTATATTCTCATAAAGTCAGTTTATCAACGTAAATCGATAATGCTCGGCTGACTAGAGTTTGACGTAATTGTCGTGTAAACAGCGATGTTCAATTGATCCCTTTCGGTCACACCTAAAGGATGTAGATCCAATAATAAAGCTAATTATTTGTATATGATACAGTTTAATTAGTACCTTGAGAAGTCGACTAAAAGTTAGTCGTGTGAGTTTTTAGAGATTATTGAGTTCGTAGCTCAAGACGGAGTAATTTATTATTATGAGATAATTAATAAATTCAGAGTGAACTAATATGTTATTAGTACATTTTATATATAAGTAGATATATATAAAACATGGAGAGTTGACAAAGGTACAAAATGGGTAACCGTTAATTATACGTGATAGTTAACGCGTACGATTTCCATGTTTTGTTGGACAAACATTAAAATTGTAAACACCCATTATAACATTATGTGGACCACGTTTTTGAGGTAAATGGGGACACAAATCAGATTTGGTCTTACCCATGCACCCACTTGTCAAAAGAAAAAAAAACATGCATTGGTTGCCTTAAAAAGGACGTTGCATGTGTCTTGTTTCAAGTGAACACTCCAATCTTCTTTTTCCTTTAAATGATCACGACCACTCCCTCATATATAGAGATATATTGGCTAATTTTTCAGCTAAGAGTGAGTGGTGGAGAGTGCATGCAAATCTCATAAAAGTCTCACAAAATTATCAAACAATACACACTAAGTGTTAGTTCGTTTTTGCTAGTTTTTCAAGGGTGTGTGTTTGAAACTTCTAGTTTGAGTTTCTTACACATATATTGGGGATTTTCTTAGGTGAAACTTGAAGGAAGTGCGATTTTTGGGTACTCGGAGGATCATCGATTGTAGAAGTTTTCCCTTGACAACAATAGTTGTTGTATGTAGTTGCCTTGAATACGATGTGAGCATGCTCTTCTTCGCTCTCTCATCTCGTTTTATGTCTTGCATGCTTCTACATTTTTAATCACCATATTATAGTAATTTCGTTTCTAATTAGAATAGTCTAATTAGAGGGTCATGAGACTAACAGTGCGGGACAGTAAAAACCAGAGCTGGCCGGGTGGCAACCCGTGTATTTTCTTTTTATTTAGTATTTTTAACTTCCGTAAATAAATAAAGTAGTCGCATAACTAATTGAGTGGGGAGAAAGATAATTATATGATTACCGGTTGGTGTATAGGACGGAAAGAGTTACTGTAACTTTTCCGATGACAATACAAACTATAAAGGGGAGTTTTGTGATAAATCGACTGACTTCAATCGAATCCGGAAGTCGACCATACACAAACTCCTTCTCAAACCCCCTAGTTGACTCCCCTTACCCGACCCCGACTCCCCTAGTCGACTCTCCTTCTCCGATTCCCTCCACAGTCGCTCCCTCATACCCCCGCATATCTAGTTTCCCACCCAACCTTTCATCTCCCTCTTCATCCCCGGTTCAAAATCAACATCCAACCCTCCCTTAATCCTACCACTATTTTTGCATACTCCCTTGATCTACACCCTCGATTTCCACCCTTTGTCGGTCATCCACCCTCTGCTCTCCCTCTGCCGCCGCGTCTCTGCCACCCGCCACCACAAAACCCTAATCCTCTGCCATGTCTCCTCATCTCCACTATCCTTCCTCCCTTTTCTTCGTCGTTCCTTCACCTCCATTCTCCCCCCCACCCCCACACTATCGTCTATTGCCTCCTTGACCACCACCGTTCGACCTCCACAATACTCTCCTTCCTCATGCTAACCCACCATAAACCCTAACCACCCTATCAACCCCTCGACCTCTGTCGCTGTGTCGCCCTTCTCCTTCGCCTTACTTCGCCCTTCACTCTCATCCGTTCTCTAGCCTCTACGCCATCCGCCTCCCACCCTTCCCATCTTACCTTCACCTTCATTCTTCTCCTTCTCACTTCCACCAGTCAACCAGTCCACCGTTCCTCCGTCGGTCACCACCGCCACTCGCTTGTCATCCACTCCGTCTTCTAGTCGGATTGTTGAGTTTGTGGGATGATTGTGGTTGCCGGGTTCAGCTAGTATCGCTGAAGTCGGAGTGTCGGGTCCTTATGTGTTTATAGGATTTTACAAGTTTTTGTGCTTATTTTTTAGCTTTACTGGAAAGATGGAGCTCGAACCGAGACGGAGAACAGCATCCAACTCATGACGGAGAGTGTTAGCACGAAAAACGAGGCAGACATCGAGGACTTGGTAATTCTCTCTCTCACTCACCTAGTTATGTTTTTTAGTTATTAGTTAATGTTTCCCACTCTGTTGTTGTCTGATTTGTGTTTGATACAACGAGGACATTGTGTTGTTTGGTTCGGGGAGAATAACTAATTTGCCTTAGTTGCATATTTTCTACATTTTCTACAATTTGCCCTTCTGTTTGATGCTAGTCAGAAGTGGGAAGTTGTCGCCATTCCTGTCCAGGTTCCCTTCATTCTCCTTATTCTTTGGTTTAGCAGCTACAGCATCAGGCTTACTCACCTGCACATGCTGCCATACCTTTGATATCTGTTTGGGATCAGGTTTTTTTGTACTTAGTTTTTGGGGCCCCTTATTCTCACTCCTCACACGACATTCCTTAACATCATGTCCCATCCTTTTACACCCACTGCAAAGGACGGGATTCCAATCATATTCAACATCCACAGTCACATTGTTCCCTTTCTCATCCTCAAAATTGAACCATAGCTGGCAATTCCTGGCCTACTGTGACCTCCACTAGGACTCGTGCAAATCCTAGTCGAGTTTTTGCTGCCGTAGCTTCATCTTTCTTCACATACGGTCCAATAGTAGCTGCTATCTTACTCAAACTATTGCCCCAAAACTTGAGTGGGAGTTTGTGAAGCCTAACCCCTTTAATAGTATTTAATTTATACGTATTTTTACCCCTTTAATATTATTATTTTTATTTCGTCTTTCGTAATATTTGAGTTCAAATGATTATTTTATATAAGTTGGGTTTATTATTAAACTTTCGATTTCTTTGTGCTAAATTGAGTTTTTAATATATATTTTAATTAATTAAGTAATAACCCACTTGGATTCGATTTCTTTGTGCTAAATTGAGTTTTTAATATATATTTTAATTAATTAAGTAATAACCCACTTGGATTAAGATTGCGAGACTATTAAAATCGTATGTATGTTTACAGGTCTATTTCCATCATTTAATGTTTCAAAATCAAGCTTGAAACCATCAGCCCATTATGGGAAAAAATAAGGAAAGAGAATCTGGTGTAAAAAGGAAAGAAGAATATGTGACAAGATCATTTAATTAAGGGAGAAAAAAGAGAGGAAGAAAAAAGAGAGGAGAACAAGGAGCCACAAAAACACATACATAGGAATAGGGTAGAAGACCTTGGCCTTCATGGCCAAGTTCGGTACAAATTCAACCGGATTGTAATGCGGGACGCGATCAACTCAACTTCTAATTTATCTAACGGTTGTATCTATCTATCTTATTTAGTTTATTTATCGTTTAATTAGTTATTTAGTTTAATCTTTCAGTTATTCGAACATGTAATGTATTGATTATTGTCAATGAGTTATGAGATTACGTTATTGTTTTAACGTTTAATTAGTACTTTGATATTCGTATGAAATTCACAATTTGACTGTTGTTTTCATGTTTATTAATTTAGCCTGGTCACCTAGATTATTTACATGAGTCGATTGTTAAATTAATAGTATTTAAATTAGGTTGCAGCTTACTGGTCTAATTTAACTACTAGAATTTTGTATGATAATTGACTTATATTTAATTGCAGCTTTCTGGTTCTATATAATTTAATTGATTGGTGTTCTTAACGCGATTAAATTTATTGACTTGATTCGTGCTTACATGGTTGAGTCGATTTAATTTAGTTAGGATTAAACTTGCGTGGTTAACGGAGTTTAACGAGTAAGAAAGATAAAACTTTTAATTTACTTGCTTACAAGGGATTAATTAGTTACCTATCTATTTGAGTCTAATTAATTGAATCGATGATTAACCCGACTATATCATATGTTGCATGTCTCGAATATTGTTATGATTAATTTTTTATTTATGTTATGTTTATTTATTTTATTATTATTAGTATTTTCAAACCTAACAAAACCACCCTTTATATATGATGGGAGTTGACAAGTTGATAAGTGTCATTTGTAGTGCCTATTCGTAGTGTTTTGGTCCCATTTTCCTTGTGGAATCGCTCCTTGGGAGCGATTCATGGGCTTCTTATGCTTCCTTTAGTCCGTTTCAGGTTCCCGAGCCCGATTTGGAAGAGTTGGAGTGATTCCGACTCAATACATACACATTTTGGAGCCAACGAGATAAAGGAACGATGACTCGAGACCTTGGAATCGACCCCGAGACCTTGGGTCCCAATCCCGAGCCTCCCAGACCCGATCCCGAGTCCCGAGAATCGACGGGAAGCCCATAAGATACAAGGAGGGACCCTAGAGCTCTTAATGAAGGCATACAAGACCCTTCCCGGTCGGGATAATAGCCTTCCCGATCGGGAAGGAAGGCACATTTAGAAGCGCCACTGTGGGTCCTTCCCGGTCGGGTTGAGCCCTTCCCGATCAGGATGGCAGAACCCTTCCCGATCAAGATGATCCATCCCGGTCGGGAAGGGCTACAGCTCACCCGCACTTCTTCTTTTCTTCTCCTTCATTCTTGTACCTATATATATACTCCCTTCTTGTAATTTTAAGACATCTTTTATCTCACCCTACATTAGTTTAAGCCTCCAAAACCCTAGATTTACTCTCACTCATTAGTTCTAATCTCTCTTTAATCCTTAGTTAATCATTGTAATTAATCTTGTATTAAGAAGATTCTTGAAAATTATTCCAAGATTGACAACCTTGGGGTTCTATTTGGGTTTCTTATTTATACAAGTTCTCATCTTTTTCTCATCTAGATTGGTATAATCATCTCTACTCTTGTTCTTAGTTTATTTAATCTTGTTTAAATCTTTTCATATTGTTATTGTTATTAATCTTGTTACTCATTATGGATGCTTGTTTAGTGTTATTGATTTCCTTTATGATTGTTAGTTTGTTCTTTATTATGAGTGAGTAGTTTCTTTGTGGGGTTAGTAGGGGGATTAGGGGTAGATTATGGATGATTAGGGTTGATTAAGGGGAAAAGGTTGTATCTTTGTTGTTAGTCACATTGTAGGCACTCTATGTGTTTGTTGATATGCTTGTGTGAGTTGTAGTGGCCATGCATCCCATGCTTGTGTTCATCTTCTCATTGATTGCTTATTTTGTGGAAATGTTGAGAATTGTCATAGTCACGAGAGTGCCGACTAGGGTCTAAGTTGCGAGAGCCCGGATTCACCTTGACATCGGTCTAAGTTGCGAGAGCCCGGACCGACTCTAGCGATTAGGAGACACCTTTACCTTTGATCACCCCAATTATTCTTCTACCTCTATGAACCCGACCTACCCCACCTCTCTTCCATATTTGAGTCCATCTTCTTAGTTAGACATCGTTTACTTTAGCTTATTTGTTTGATCGATCATTAGCATTGTTTAGCATTGTTAGTCTAGTTCTTACTCCTCCTCCTCAATAATTTTCCATTTTTCGCTTCTTTGTGTTCGTTGGTAATCTAGTCTCGTTGTAGGTAGACTTAGTCTAAACTTTGATATACCGTCCTCGTGGATACGATCCCGACTTACCCTAGCTACCCACTAGGTTAGTCGGTGTTATATTGATCGGCTAGGGACGTGACGAATCCCTAACCATCACAAGTACTGCGGGTCGCCCGCCCATGAGACCCCGGGTAATTCGCCCCCAAGAACAGGCGAAAGGCTGCCCAACATAACCACCCTACGAAGGTCACTGAAATACTCCAAGGCTTACACCTGCCCGGCAGGGCCATGCCGCCAGCCGAGCAGGGCGATCAAGCCCCCCTGCCTGCTGGTCCTCAGGGTGTCTTGACCCCCGGCACGAGTAGGGGAAGCCGGGGGCCCTTCCGTCATTTCGCCTAAGGTAAGGGAAAACGGGTGGATGAGGTGAAGCCACTTGTCACCCCCCTATCCACCCATTCTTTCTCTCTCCACTTGTCTTTCTCTCTCTTGTGGGAAGGTATATATACTCCTCCATTTCCCACTTGAGAGGGGTTGGATTTTCTCTCTCTAGACTCTCACTCAAAAAGCACCACCTAGCTCCTCACGAACTAGGTTCATCAAGGCATTTCACAAACTAACTTAGGCATCGGAGAGGGTTCCCTCGGACACCTCCGAGGCCCTGTGCGTTCATTGTGCAGGTAACAGACCGTCCTCGCCGGGAAAGTCTGATCGCCGGAGTAGGAGAAAGGAGAGGTCGAACGAAGTCGGACGAACAGTAACCCAACAACATTTTGAACATCAAACCCGAATTCGTAGTCGGGTTAATTGTTTCCGTACCTGAACAATTTGGCGCCGTCTGTGGGGACGAGTACGGTTGTACCCACAAAATTACCCACAAAATCAACCATTCTCAAAATACAAAATTAGCCAATTATAACAAAACATGCCTGAAATCGTTGACGCCAGTTCAGGGGCGGGCCCAACAGTTCCACCAACGGCCCCCCTGTACGACATGCCGTTCCCGGAGAAGACGCCCACTGCCACAATCCGAGGAGTAGGGCGGGCAAGCTTCCACGGAGCGCCCGTTAAGGATGTCGCTGTCACAGCTAGGCAGGGAGCACATTCGAGGCAGCTCCTCAACCTCACCCCCGCTCAGATGGCGCAGACGGCGGCCTTCGTCTCGGCAATGCTTAACCAGGAATTTACTCCGGAGGATCTGGTAGGCAGGGTCGCCACGACCCCCAGACAACTTCACTTCGACAGTGGAAAGGAACCGGGGGCTCAAAGCGAACCGCCACCAGAAAAATCCAAAGGAAGGCGAAGAAACCAGACCAAGTGTATGCACAGGTGCAGAGGCGCATTACGACCGGCAACCAGGAACCGCTTGCTCAGCAGGCGTTCTCCATAGACACAACAGAGTCCACCGCTGCTCGCGAAAAAAGGGGTTTATCCCAGGCCTTCAGAACCGGATGAGGCACAGAGAGCCTGCGTCCAAACGCCTAGGAGAGAGACGGGGCGACGTCTTCTCCAGGCTGACGCCGGTGGCGGACTCGCAGGCAGCACCGGGCCTATCCAGAAGCCTCCAGTCAAGGCTTAATCAGGGGCAGCCCGTTGGGTCAAAGCATCGTCAGGGGGACAATCTTGAGCCAGCTCAAAGGAAGCGCCCACGACACCACTCCCCTGATAGATGGGACGACGAGGCGATCAGCAGGCAACCGCTCCGACACAGTTCCCCTGGTAGTCGGAAACCGACCCCCGACAGAGGGAGGGACCACGGTTACCACTCCATGGGGAGCAGGTCGAAGATGGCAGGAAGGCCTACAAAAACCCCTCTTCATCCAGAGGTGCAGGGGTACCCAATCCCCAAAATTAAGATACCCTCTGTTAAATTCGACGGCACGACTGACCCGGAAGACCACTTAGCTGCATACGATAGTCATATGAGCATGTACGATGCCGACGACGCAGTCTGGTGCAAGATCTTTCCAACCACCCTGGTGGGCCTGGCCCAGGGTTGGTTTAGAGACTTGCCGCAGGGATCCATCAGTTTTTTCATCGAATTGACAGAGGCCTTCCTAGATCAATATGCTGGGAACAAGAGGCGTCGTCTTACTCGGTTCGACCTAATGACCCTTAGGCAGAGGAAGGGTGAGACTGTCAGGGAATACCTGAAGAGGTTTGACTTGTCCTTCCAGCAAGTCAAAGAGATAGACGACGCGACAGGAACGTTTGCGCTAACTAACTCCCTGCTCCCCGGAGAGATGAAAAATCAGATGATCAGAGCCCAGCCAGAAACTTTGGCCGAGGCTAGAAAGATCGCAGAAGGGTTTATGCTGCAGGAAGAGTTCCACAGCCTGCCAGATACCCCCGCAGGCCCTACCAGGCAGCAGGGGGGACCGCAGGGTGGACGCGACAGGAATGAGGCAGCGAAGCAGAGAGTCGAGGAAGGGGATACCCCTAAAAAAGAACGCACAGTTTACCAGCCAATATTCGACAGCTATACAGCCCTCAACAAGTCCAGGGCAGAGATTTTCGAACTAGAGAAGGAACTTGCCAAGTGGAACCGTCCGAGCAAACCACGCAGCCCAAAAAGGGACCCCAAGAAGTTTTGTACATTCCATGATTGCGTAGGCCACACCACCGAGGAGTGCCGTCACCTGAAGGATGAGATCGAGAAGCTCATCAGGAATGGTTGGCTGAGCAACTACGCAGCAAGGAATAAAACTCAGAAGGAAACACTGGAAAAACCTGAAGGCTCGGCGCAGAACCGCCTGATAATCCATGTGATATCAGGGGATGCGGAGGGCCAAAAAAGCAAGACAGGCCAGAAAAAGTAAATTCGTGAACTGAAGAACCAAATCTGTTACGCTGAAAGGGCAGGAAGCCCGAGGGGTATGACGCTGAGCATCACCCCTAAGGATGTAGGGCGAGTGGTGTATCCCCATAGCAACCCCCTGGTACTGTCCCTGGAAATCGGTAACCACATCGTGCGAAGGTGCATGGTGGATACTGGCGCGTACACGAACTTGCTATACAAGGATGCCTTCGAGAAAATGGGTCTGGAATAAAGGCACCTGAGACCTGCCCCTGGATCATTGTATGGGTTCAGCGTGGCAGGCATACTGCCCATGGGAATTATAGACCTGCCTGTGACATTCGGGGAGGGGACCTCTGCCAGGAATATCAGGGCATCGTTTGTTGTGGTAGATGCAAGGTCTGCGTACAACGCCCTGATAGGCAGGGCCACCCTGGATGAGATTGAAGCAGCCGTATCAATCAGGGCGCTCACCGTAGCCTATGTGACGGATTTTGGCATGGAAGGAAAAGTGCTCGGAGACCAGGAGTCGTCCAGGCACTGCTACTCTGTGGCCTTGCAGACCCATGAAAGTGAAAGAAAAGGAAAAAGAAAAGCTGATAGTTCCCCCAGCAGGGAAGGTGAGATCCT
The DNA here is from genome assembly GCA_958450325.1 of Agrostemma githago. Lineage (NCBI taxonomy): Eukaryota > Viridiplantae > Streptophyta > Magnoliopsida > Caryophyllales > Caryophyllaceae > Agrostemma > Agrostemma githago. The sequence goes on from OY288256.1 coordinate 32,717,405, forward strand.
TGTCGGACATCAGGTAGCCGACCACCTGGAACCTGGGGGGAGAGCATGCTGGTGGACCTGGAGCCAGGAAGGCAGGTCCTCATAGGGGCCGACCTGGAAGAGTCCTATCTGGCTAAACTGATCAAAGTACTAAGGGATAACAAGGATGTATTCGCTTACTCGGCAGACGAAATGCCGGGGGTCGATCCAGCATATATCGTTCATAGGCTGAACGTAAGTGCGGACGCCCGCCCTGTAAAGCAGAAAAAGCGAAATATGTCCGCAGAGAAGGACGTGGCAATTAAAGAAGAGATCGAAAAGCTTCTGAAGGCGGATTTTATTGAGGTTTACGACTACCCAGAGTGGTTGGCAAATGTAGTCATGGTTAAGAAATCCTCGGGTGCATGGAGGATGTGTGTGGACTTCACGAACCTTAACAAGGCCTGCCCGAAAGACTGCTACCCACTCCCCAGGATTGACCAACTAGTAGACTCTACCAGTGGATACTCCATGCTGAGCTTCCTGGACACTTTTTCAGGGTACCATCAGGTATACTTGTGGCAGCCGGACAGGGTGAAGTGTGCCTTCATCACCAGTTCGGGCACTTACATGTACAAAATGATGCCTTTTGGGCTTAAAAACGCAGGGGCCACGTACCAGCGCCTGGTCGACAAGGTTTTCGAGAGTCATAAAGGCAGGAACCTAGAAGCCTACGTCGATGACGCTATTGTGAAGAGAAAAAAAGACGGGGAACACCTGACAGACCTGCAGGAGACTTTCTCCTCCCTGCGCGCCTACAAGATGAAGCTTAATCCAAAGAAATGCACGTTCGGAGTTCGTTCTGGTAAATTCTTGGGGTTTCTAGTCAGCTCCAGAGGGATAGACGCCAAACCTGAGAAGGTTCAAGCTGTCTTAGATCTTCCTGAGCCCAGAACTATAAGAGACATCCAATGTTTGATAGGCAGAATGGCTGCCCTGGCACGCTTCATTGCCAGGTCAGCAGACAAGTCGACCCCATTCTTCAAAGTGTTGAAGGGCAACAAACAGTTTAAATGGGAGGATGAGCAAAAAGAGGCCTTCGAACAGTTGAAGGAACATTTGAAGAAACTCCCTACCCTGGCGAGACTAGTGGCAGGGGAGAAACTCTTCCTCTACATTGCTGTAACTAATGCGACAGTAAGCGCAGTTATCTTAAGAGAAGAAGCAGGCGCTCAGCAGCCTATATACTTTGTAAGTCATGCCCTGGGGGCAGCGGAAAAGAACTATCCAATGGTCGAGAAAGCAGCCTACGCGGTTGTCATGGCAGCCAGAAAATTAAGGCCATACTTTGACGCACATCCTGTCGTAGTGCTGACCGACCAACCTTTAGAGAAAGTACTGGAGAAGTTCGAAAAGTCGGGGAGGCTGTTAAAGTGGGTCATTGAGCTGAGTGGACTAGGAATAACATACCAGTCGAGGATAGCTATCAAAGCACAGGCCCTGGCTGATTTCTTAGCAGAATGCTCCCATTCTGAGGAAGACAGCCCGCCTGCCGGTGAATGGGTGGTATACACCGATGCATTGATATATTAAATCTCATGGACGGAATATACTTGGGATAATTAGTACATTGATACTCCATGTCAGTTGATTAACGTAAATCGGTAACGCTCAGCTGACTAGAGTTAGACGTTATTGTCGTATGACGGCGGTGATCAACTGATCCCTTTCGGTCACACCTATAGGATGAGACCCAAATAGAAAACTAATTTCTTGTATTTGATACAGATAATTAGTTTCTTGCGTATATATTTGATATATGCTTGGTAATGAGAGTTATTTATTGGAGATAGAGTTTAGAACTCAGTCCGATTAAGTTTATTAGTCTATTATACGATAATTGACTGAATAAATTTTACGTCTTATTTTAATACGATTAAATAAGACCTAATTTAGTATTTAATAGTTAATTACTAAATTAGTTGAGGTTTTGTATGCTTTTATGGGTAATGGTAATTAGCCATTAATATTTACAAGGAGTTGTAAATTAAGCTAAGTAATTATTATTATTATTATGGGACCTATTATATATAGATATAATAGTAATGTACTACTTAAAGAGTTAAGAGTATATTATTTATTTGATGTGATCAATTATATGAGATGATTGATCATGTCACACATTAGCATTTGTATGACAAATGACAAAAATAAAATGGACCCATTTTATGTATATGCACTTGGCACACATAGGAAATTGAGACTTGGTAGCTATTTTCTATGTGGATGCAACTTGCAACAAACATAATAATTACATTACTTTACCCATGTTTGCATGCAATTAATGATGAGTGCAAGTTGCCTTCCCTTGGATCAGCAATTATTGTGTAAAACCGTTGTACCATGCGAAAATAGTAAAAGTTTGCAACTTATGATAAAAAGTGATCATTTTAGGTTAGTTAGTTACCACTTTAAGATAAATAGTTACCACTTTTTTATATAAAAACGTGGTCACTATGTAAGTTAAAATGGTCAGTAATTAACATAAAGTGGTTACTTTTTACCGTAAATTAGGCCGTCGTACGGTACAACGGTTGCATACTATAATTTGTGCCCTTGGATAGGGTGGCCGGCCAAAAGGGGCTATTTAGGGGACATTTGGTTCTCTTATTTTATATAGGTGAACCTCTTGTTTTTTGAAAACTTGCATTATCTCTCAAAAACTCTCTTGCACTAATATTCTCTATTATTACTATAGTAGTAATACTTATTATATTGGTGTAGTTTTATCACTACTATTATCTAGTTAATAATAGTGGTGATTATTTGGGTTGAATCTTGGTGCAACTAGAAGGAGATCTTCTTCTTTGGAGATTCAAGATTTTGGAGGATCATCCATACTAATATAAGCTCAAGAACAATAAGAAAAGAAGTTTTCTTATTGTGCCCATTATTTCCTCATTGTTTATGTAAGGAAATCTCTTCTTGTATCTAGTTTTGTCATTTTATGTCATGCATGTAACTAGATCTTCATATACTAAATTAATAAGTAATTTAGTAACTTATTAGAGGAGTCTAATTAGAGGGTTACGAACCTATCAAGTGGTATCAGAGCTTTGTTGTTGCATGCATGTCGATTTTTGACATTTTTTCGGGTTATATGATAACTTTGTAAAAACCGGAAATTTTGTGTAAAATGTGTTTCATACGAAATTTTTGGGTACATGCATACCTAATGACCTAAAAATGGTTGTGGTCGAGTTTGGTAATTTTTGGAATTAATTTGCTAATTTATAATCATTTATGCCTTAAAAACCGAGTTTGTATGCCTATTTGATGTTAAAAGTTAACTAAAAATAGTTGCATGTTGTTTTTGGGCATGGTTTTTTGGTGTACATATCTTCATATGTTGAAGGACATATTTGTAAATTTTTGAAATTTATTTTGTCCTTTTGGGATGTTTATTGTTTTTTATTAGATAAAAATCGATAAACATGCATTTATTTGTTCCAAATTTATTCGAAATTTTTTTTTTTTGTGTGGACAAATTATTGTTTTTTGAGTTCCTGGAAATGTTCCAGAATGTACAAAATTTTTCATTTTTTATTTTTGGTGTTTTATGATTTAATTTGAATTTATTTCATAAAATTGACCGTTTACCGATTAAATTAGCAAATTAAATCAATTCAAACTAATTTTTACTTTTCAAATTAGTGGAGACTAATTCTTGAAATTCCAAATTGGTTTGGAAAAATTAGTTGAGCTTAATTGTGAATTAAGTGTTGATTAATGATTTTTAATGGTTAAAAATCGATAAATTCCATAAAAACCGAGCTAGGATGAACTTGATAATTGTAGGGCGATTTTGGCATGATTTTTACAGCATTTTATTTATTTTAATGTTGTTGAATGAATGAATGTCATTTATTGTTTATTTTGCAAGATTGTACCTAGTATGGCCTAGTCTTTTAATCGGTATTACCCGTAATGTAAGGGAATATCGATTTGGTTGTAATTAATTGCGATCTCGTATCGCCCGTTTGTAATAATTAATAGTTTTATTTATACAAATGTATAATAGGAAATGCTATGTATCATTTCTATCATTTGTAATTAATTATTATGAAGACGGAGATTACACAAGACGGTGGACAAAAGACGGTGCCTTTTGGTGGTGTTCCATTGAAGAGGCCAGGGACCAAGGAGTTGGTTTCCGATTTTTTAATATTCTAGTTAATTAGATTAACTAGATGGCCATACTAGGATTTATTTTGTTTGATGCTTGCTTTATATTCGCTCATGCCAAAATCGCCAATCATGCATTTTATTCATCGATTGTCAATTCACCAATTTACGTAATCACCAACTTAATTTACTTATAAGTGATTAGTAACTTAATATTGACAAGACCTCTCACATGCATCGTAAGAATTGAGATTTAGCCTTACCAATTAAAGCACCTATGAACCCCTTGTTCATTAGGGCAACCACAACGTGGACCCTTTTTACCTAGGGTAAGTAGGGTGATAAGATCACATGCCAAGATTGGGTTGGACTCAACGAGATAAAAGTTATTTCGGGGCTAGGAGATGGATTTGGTTGGAATCCGTCGACCGAGAGTTCTAGGGTAGAATTGGTCGAGTAATGACTTACCGTTTTTACATAAGGATTGCATGCGATGTTGGTTCTTATCTAAACACGGGTCTCGGAATCACTTATATAATTTCGTGAGGGGTCATTATATGAGTGACTTGTTAAAATTGTTTTACAAGTAAATTATATAACAATGAATGTTAATATTTCCTAAACTTTGTTGTAGTGTTTATAATTCGCTATGGCTACCAATGCAACCATTCAACTCGGAAAGGATTCTTGGCTTAGGTCCGTTATGGACAAATGTATCTTGAAAGACGATGGAAGTAATTTCATCGAGTGGGAGTCTACCATAAAAGGTGCGGCGTTGTCCGACAACGTCCTTCGTTACTTGAACGAGCCACCACCCAACGAACCCGGTCCTAGGGCCACCGCAGCACAAAGGACCGCCTATGAGGAGTTTTTGAAGATATCTAACGATATCAAGAATGTCTTGATATGGTCAATGTCTCCAAAACTCAAGCTTCAATACATTACCCTTAATGCATATGAGATATTCTCAAGGGTTACGACGGCTTTTTCCCAATCACCCGATATCCGTCAATATGAGGCTATGATGAAATTCTTCGAGGGTAAGCTACAAAAGGGCCAAAAAGTTGGTCCCCATGTGCTCAAGATGATTGAGCATATTGACACTCTAGAGCGTCTAGGGTGTAGCATTCCCAAGAAGCTTGCGATAGGTCGCATTCTTCACTCAATCCCCTCCAAGTTCTCCCAAATTAGGGTGAACTACAATATGCATGGCATGGACAAGAGTTTCCAAGAGCTTCATGCACTCCTCAACCAAGCGGAGAGGGACATGGAGGCTAGTGGGAGTGAGAAGAGAGACATGCTCTCCATGAAAATGAAGAATCTCAATCTTGGGGTTCAAAAGGGTAAAAACAAGGGTAAGACCAAATTCAAGAGACAAGGAAAAGACAAGAACAAAGGGAAAGCTATTGAGAATAGCAAACCTAAGGCTAAGTTTAACAAACATGCCGACGCCGATTTCTATTATTGTAATGGCAAGGGACATTGGAAGCGCAATTGTCCCAAATATTTGAAAGATTTGAAGAACAAGAAAGACGAGAGTGAGACTCCGTCAGATATTGTCCTCACTTCCCTCTATATGATAGACATTAACTATACTTGCACTTCCACTTGGGTATTAGATACCGGATGTGGTTCTCATCTTTGTAATCATTTACAGGGGTTGAGGGACGTGCGAGCACTAGCCAAGGGTGATGTGGACCTACGCATGGGAAATGGAGCTAGAGTAGCCGCTATATCCGTAGGCACTTATGTACTCACTCTCGATAGTGGTTTTGAGTTGTATTTGAATAATTGTTATTTCGTACCAACTTTAACTAAGAACATTATCTCCATTTCCTTACTTGATATGGAAGGTTTTTCCTTTATGATTAAGGACAATTGTTGTACTTTTTCATTTAATGACATGGTTTATGGTAAAGCTACGTCTATCGGAGGTATTTATGTTCTAGATAATGTTAATGATGTATATCATGTAGAAAACAAGAAGCTCAAAACGGGTGAACTTAATCAATCCTACCTTTGGCATTGTCGTTTAGGAAACATAAACGAACGACGTATAAAGAGACTTGTTTCAACGAAACTTCTCAAACCGTTTGATTACGAATCTTATGGGGTATGCGAGTCTTGCCTATTAGGCAAGATGACTCGTGCTCCTTTCTCAAGTAAAGGAACACGAGCAAGTGAGGTATTGGGCCTTATACATACCGATGTGTGTGGCCCAATGACTATCACCGCTAGGGGTGGTTACAACTACTTCATCACTTTTACCGACGACTTAAGTAGATATGGGTATGTCTACTTAATGAGGCACAAGAGCGATGCTTTTGAAAAGTTCAAAGAGTTTCAAAGTGAAGTAGAGAACCAATTGGATAAAAAGATTAAAGTACTACGATCCGATCGTGGTAGTGAATACCTAAATAATGAATTTGATTCACACCTAAAAGATTGTGGCATAGTATCACAATGGACTCCTCCTGGCACACCACAATTGAATGGTGTGGCCGAAAGGAGAAACCGAACTTTATTAGATATGGTTCGGTCCATGATAAGTCTCATGGAGCTTCCTGATTCATTTTGGGGTTTTGCCATTTTGTCCGCAATATTTTCACTAAATCGAAGCCCGACTAAAGCAGCCAATAAGACACCATATGAGATATGGAAGGGAAGGGTTCCTTATTTGTCGTTTATGAGAATATGGGGTTGTGAGGCATATGTTCAGAACAAGTCTGACAACAAACTCGCACCAAGATCTGACAAATGTCTATTTGTAGGGTATCCAAAGGAAACACAAGGTTATTACTTCTACAATCGTCACGAAAACAAAGTGTTTGTGGCACGTGACGCTGTCTTTCTAGAAAATGACTTCATTTCTAGAAGACAGAGTGGGAGAAAATTAGAACTTGATGAAGTCCAAGAGCCACAAACCGAAAATGAAGTGAAGGAAAGCGTTCCCTCCTCCTCGGACACGGTTGTTGTTCCCTTTGAACCTAGGAAATCCACAAGGATTAGTCATCCTCCTGATCGATACCTTGGTATTGTCGAGGAAGATGCGTTAGATATGTTACTTTGCGAAAGTGACGAACCTACAACCTAAAAGGCGGCCATATCTAGTCGTGATTCCACGCAATGGCTTGGAGCCATGCGATCCGAAATGGACTCTATGCACGAAAACCAAGTGTGGATTCATTTTGCAGCGTTGTTTTGATCAGTCCATATCTCGAGTTATACTTGGAGTTTCGTAGTCATTCAAAATGGAGGAGATAGATTTCGAGCTTATCTTTCCAATGACTATTCATGAAGGCTCATTGAACAAGTATTGACAAAGTTATGGTCCAAACAAGACAGTTGTGCATGGGAATTTCTGATGCGAGTTCATTTTTTGCAGCATTGTTTTGATCAGTCCATATCTCGAGTTATACTTGGAATTTCGTAGTCATTCAAAACGGAGGAGATAGATTTCGAGCTTATCTTTCCAATGACTATTCATGAAGGCTCATTGAACAAGTATTGACAAAGTTATGGTCCGAACAAGTCAGTTGTGCATGGGAAAGCACCGGGGTTAAAGAGGACGTTTGAAGCTGGTTGTGCACGTCCAAATGGCTCCTTATTAAGCTTTGTTATTAGCTCCTATTTTACATAGCTTTGTTATTAGCTCCTAGTTTACATAGCTTTGTTATTAGCTCCTAGTTTACATAGCTTTGTTATTAGCTCCTAGTTTACATAGCTTTGTTATTAGTTCCTAGTTCACATAGATGTAGCTTTGTTTTTGTCACCATGTAGCTTCGTTATTGTCACCCTAACCAGCCGGTTTAAGGGTCTTGTTGTAGGCTATATATAGCCATCTATTTGAATGAATAAGACATCCAATATTGAAAATCAAAAACCTGAGTAAAGCTAAGCTTTCTTTTACGTCCTTGTTGCTTACAAGACAAAGTCTAGAGTTAGTCGCGTTACAAGCTCTAAACTCGCTACTTCAATCGCGTTGTTTGATTTAGCACCCGCTTTGTTGAAGTATAGGTCTACTTCACCTAGCATACTATCCTTGGTTACGGTTTATTCATCCTCAAACTATCCTTTTCAATCTGTTTTGGTTACTTTGTTTACATTCCGTTTCAGTATACTAATCATTCTTCACATTGTTGTTCAAAGTTCATATCAACTCACATCAGAAAAGGTGAGACCTCTTCAATGTAAGTGGATCTTTAAGATCAAGAATGGCATAGATGGACATAAAGATGTCTACAAAGCCAGATTGGTGGCAAAGGATTTTACTCAAGTTCATGGTCTTCACTATGACGAAACCTTTGCTCCAGTCGCAATGCTTCGCTCCATAAGGATCATCCTAGCGATTGCCGCATTTCATGATTATGAGATTTGGCAAATGGATGTCAAAACCGCCTTCTTGAATGGGATTCTAGAAGAGGAAGTGTATATGACACAACCAGAATGTTTTGTAGATACATCTAATCCTAGGAAAGTATGCAAGCTTAAGAAATCCATTTATGGTCTTAAGCAAGCGTCCAGAAGTTGGAATCATCGCTTTGATCATGTTATCAAACAGTATGGTTTTGTTCGAAGTGTCGAGGAACCTTGTTTGTACATGAAGTTTAGTGGGAGTAAAGTAACCTTTCTTGTCTTGTATGTGGATGACATACTTCTTATCGGGAATGACGTTCTGATGCTTGCTTCCGTAAAGGAGTGGCTAGGAAAACACTTCCAAATGAAAGATTTGGGAAATGCACAATGCATTTTGGGTATTCGGATCCATAGAGATAGGTCCAAAAGGACGTTGGTATTAAGTCAAGAAGCTTATATAGATAAGATTCTTGATAGATTCAAAATGAAAGACTCTAAGAGAGGCTTTCTTCCCGTGAGTCAAGGTACCATTTTGTGCAAGTCAAAGTGTCCTGCCACAGCCGAAAAGATTGAACGCATGAAGTTGATCCCATATGCTTCCGCTGTTGGATCAATCATGTATGCCATGACGTGCACTCGTCCCGATGTTTTGTATTCTTTGAGCATGACGAGTCGTTATCAAGCCAATCCAGGTGAAAGTCACTGGACAGCCGTGAAGAACATCCTTAAGTACTTGCGAAGAACTAAGGATTCGTTCTTAGTGTTTGGAGGGGATACTGAATTACGTGTAAGAGGTTACACGGATGCCAGTTTCCAATCCGATCGGGATGATTTGAAATCCCAATTCGGCTATGTTTATATATTGAATGGAGGAGCCATTAGTTGGAAGAGCTCCAAGCAAAGTGTCACCGCGGATTCTACAACAGAAGCTGAGTACATCGCGGCTTCGGAAGCTGCAAAAGAAGCTGTTTGGATTCGTCAGTTTTTGGAAGGACTAGGAGTAGTCCACTCCGTCGAAGATCCTATCACCATATATTGTGATAACAGCGGGGCCATTTTTCAAGCAAAAGAGCCCAAGTCTAGCAATAAGTCTAGACATGTACTTAGGAAATACCACGTGATAAGAGATCTCGAGGAAAGGAAGGAAATCGATATATGTAAGGTTGGGACAGACGAGAACATCGTTGATCTTTTAACCAAGCTTCTTTCAAAGGCTAAACATGATGGTCATGTTGTTGCAATGGGATTGAGAAAAGTCCCAGATTTTCTTTAAGTTATCTAAGATGTAATATTTGGATATTGTAGCAACTTTTACATTTCTGATAATAGCATTCATTGTTCGAGTTTCAATATGAACTCTTTTATTTAGTTTGACTAAAACCTATACTTTGTTCATCAGAATGGATTGTGAGACAATCTTGAACCCTATTCAAGTGAACATTTGAACATAGTATTTTTGCCCCTTGTCACTTAATGAGGTGACGACTCAGAGTGAAAAGATTGTAAGTTGATCGATGGTTAGTTCAAGACCATGGGGTCATGGAGATGACTGGTCATTTACATAGGCAGACTGATTGTCACTCTGCCGGGCAGTGACCACAATAGAATCCCTTATCAAAATAGTTGAGGCCTGGTCGTGGCGGGGATTTCTATTTTATTCCTATGAGTCGATTCTTTAGACTGGCGACCATTTATCTGAGTCGGTGCAGTTTCCGATTGGCTTTGGTTGGTGTCCTAGGTCGTACCGTGAAAGGAGGCAGATGGGCATCTTCTGGGTCATGGTGATCTGCATTATACAGTATAAGTTGGGTCAACAGGAATTGTCCACCCACGTTGGGTACAAACATCCTTAGGCCACTCGAGGAGAAGTAACTGGAAATGCGTGGCCACGCTCGGAAATAGATCTATGGTAGATTTTCCGGTCAGACAGTTATTCTCCAGATCGAAAAAACCACTCTAATCATAATTAAATCACAAGTGCGACCTGAAAGACACCTTGTGATGATTGGGAGGATGTGACATCAAAGAGACAAGAGAATCGGTAGCGCACAACTTGTGTAGACAAGTGGGAGATATTGATGGAGTAGGAGTCCTCCGCAATATAGTGGCTACATGCACAACTTGTATCGGACAAGTGGGAGTTTGTTGGAGCAAGTGTCCTCCACAATAGTGCATTGATATATTAAATCTCATGGACGGAATATACTTGGGATAATTAGTACATTGATACTCCATGTCAGTTGATTAACGTAAATCGGTAACGCTCAGTTGACTAGAATTAGACGTTATTGTCGTATGACGGCGGTGATCAACTGATCCCTTTCGGTCACACCTATAGGATGAGACCCAAATAGAAAACTAATTTCTTGTATTTGATACAGTTAATTAGTTCCTTGCGTATATATTTGATATATGCTTGGTAATGAGAGTTATTTATTGACTTAATAAATTTTACGTCTTATTTTAATACGATTAAATAAGACCTAATTTAGTATTTAATAGTTAATTACTAAATTAGTTGAGGTTTTGTATGCTTTTATGGTTAATGGTATTTAGCCATTAATATTTACAAGGAGTTGTAAATTAAGCTAAGTAATTATTATTATGGGACCTATTATATATAGATTTAATAGTAATGTACTACTTAAAGAGTTAAGAGTATATTATTTATTTGATGTGATCAATTATATGAGATGATTGATCATGTCACACATTAGCATTTGTATGACAAATGACAAAAATAAAATGGACCCATTTTATGTATATGCACTTGGCACACATAGGAAATTGAGACTTGGTAGCTATTTTCTATGTGGATGCAACTTGCAACAAACATAATAATTACATTACTTTACCCATGTTTGCATGCAATTAATGATGAGTGCAAGTTGTCTTTCCTTGGATAGGGTGGCCGGCCAAAAGGGGCTATTTAGGGGACATTTGGTTCTCTTATTTTATATAGGTGAACCTCTTGTTTTTTGAAGACTTGCATTATCTCTTAAAAACTCTCTTGCACTAATATTCTCTATTATTACTATAGTAGTAATACTTAATATATTGGTGTAGTTTTATCACTACTATTATCTAGTTAATAATAGTGGTGATTATTTGGGTTGAATCTTGGTGCAACTAGAAGGAGATCTTCTTCTTTGGAGATTCAAGATTTTGGAGGATCATCCATACTAATATAAACTCAAGAACAATAAGAAAAGGAGTTTTCTTATTGTGCCCATTGTTTTCTCATTGTTTATGTAAGGAAATCTCTTCTTGTATCTAGTTTTGTCATTTTATGTCATGCATGTAACTAGATCTTCATATACTAAATTAATAAGTAATTTAGTAACTAATTAGAGGAGTCTAATTAGAGGGTTACGAACCTATCAGTACTCGCAGGCGTTAATCTAGCCAAAGCTGCGGGAGCAGAGCGGATTGTCCTGGCAACAGACTCCCACCTCATCGCCAACCAAATTAATGGAGAATATGAGGCCAGGGATCAGGCAATGGCCGCGTACCTGGAGAAGGTGAAGCAAGAGTTGTCAGGCCTAAAGTCGTATGAAGTCAGGCAGATCCCCCGGTCCCAGAACAACCGGGCGGATGCCCTGTCAAAACTAGCTAGCTCCAGCCTGCAAGACATACGAAGGTCAGTTTGGGTAGACGTCATCCAGGAAAAATCCACCACCCCCTGCCAGCCAGTCAGTGCTGTCGAGGACGCGGGGCCTGAGGATTAGATGACCCCAATCATCCGATTCAAAAAATGCGGAGTTTTACCATCTGACCCTGTACAAAAGAGAGATGCCGGCAAGAGCTGCGTGGTTCATACTGATAGGAGAGGATTTATATAAGAAGTCATTCTCATCACCCCTGCTCAAGTGTCTGGGGACAAGACAGGCTGCAGAGGTCCTGGATGACATCCACTCAGGGATATGTGGTCATCATATAAGAGGGAAGTCGTTGGCCCACGAGGCCCTGAGGACAGGATATTACTGGCTAACCCTGCTAGCCGACGCAAAAGACTTGACTCGGAAGTGCAGAAAATGCCAGCTCTTCGCCCCATCCATCCATGCATCGGCCCAGGAACTCAGGCCAATTCTATCCCCCATCCCCTTCGCCCAGTGGGGGATGAACATATTGGGTCCCTTTGCAGTAGCGACCGGGGGCAGAAAATTTTTTATTGTAGGAATCGACTATTTCACCAAGTGGGTGGAAGCCGAGGCAGTGCCAAACATTACTGAGCCTGCAGTCAAGAAGGTGATATGGAGGAATATCATCACAAGGTTCGGCCTGCCAAAAATGTTGGTGTTTGACCAGGGAAGACAATTCGACAACGATCCACTAAGAGCCTGGTTGGAAGGCCACGGCATCGCAGTCGCCTACTCTGCCGTCTGCCACCCTCAAACCAACGGGCAGGTGGAGGCTGCCAACAAACAGATCCTGAACGGTCTCAAAAAGATGGTAGACGACCTCAAAGGTAGGTGGGCTGACGAGCTGCCAAGTATACTCTGGTCATTCAGGGCAACCCGAAAAGAGTCCACGGGTCAGACCCCCTTTGGCCTGTTCTACGGGGCGGAGGCCCTGTTGGCCATCGAGGAAAGAATTCCCACCCTGCGATCCCTGCAGTATGATAGGGCGAAAAATGAAGTAGCAATGACCGAAGCCCTAGACCTGGTCAGCGAAGTAAGGGAGGAGGCTAGCATTAACATCGCCGCCTACCAGCAGCGGATGAGGAAAGCGTACAACAAGAAGGTACACGAGAGAAGTTTCCAGATAGGCGACCTGGTTTTGAGGAAAACGCAGGCTGTAGGAAGGTCAAGAGAGCATGGCAAGCTGAGTGCCAACTGGGAGGGCCCATATCAGGTGACCCGGATTTTGGGGCTAGGCACATACAGAATCGCCAACCTTGAAGGCCAAGAATTGGGCGCGCACTGGAATGCCGACACTCTAAAAAGATACTATGTCTAGCAAGTCTTAAGTAAATTTTGTTTTCAGAAAACTGGCGGAGAACGGTCAGAGTAGAATGTCGACGGCTCCGACCACGCTTATGTTAGCTTTTTTGCAAAGAAATGAAAGGAACTCTGAATCCATACTCGTTGTCTGTTTAAACTTGCACTTTCACACACAAACGAGCAGGGGGCAATAGGGGGAGGCCCCCCTGTTGCCAGAACCAAGGAAAATGGGCCCCCCCAACAAAAATTCTAAGCCCCTCTGCCTACCTCTGGGCAGGCAGGGGGCAGGCCCCCTAGACATCGACTAGAAGCCATGGTCAGGCCGGGCCCCACGCGCCGAACGAACAAGGACTGGGGGCAATCCCTCCAACCTTGTATAAAAAACGCAGAGCCCCCTCCCTGCCTCTGGGCAGACAAGGGGCATGCCCCCTGGACTTCGAACAAGAAGCCAAGGTCTGGCCAGGCTTCGCACGCCAAAAATGAACAAGGGCTGGGGGCAATTCCCCCCAACCTTGTATAAAAAACGCAGACCCCCCTCCCTGCCTCTGGGCAGACAGGGGGCAGGCCCCCTAGACTTCGAACAAGAAGCCAGGGTCAGACCAGGCTTCGCACGTAAAAAAATGAACAAGGACTGGGGCAATCCCCTCAACCTTGTATAAAAAAAACGCAGACCCCCCTCCCTGCCTCTGAGTAGGCAGGGAGCAGGCCATATCTTAAGAAAGGAAAAGCAGGCAGAAATGGAGAAAAGATATTCATAGCAGATTCATGAAGAAATAAAATTGTTTAACAAAAGAGCACCAAAACAAAAATCCAAAGAACAAAGAAACCAAAATATTACAGGGCAGCCGGCCATGTCAAGGCTCGGTGCAAGAGTTAAAATTATCATCGAAAAAGCCTAAGCGTTAGGAGCATCCTGACTGGGACCAGCAGCCTCCTCAGGCGGTCTGATTGCCCGAGCTTCGTTTTTTACGGAGTAGAGGTATCGGAAAGCATCCTCGTGAAAATCAGGGAACATCTCCCTAATTACCTCCATAACAAGCTCAAGGGAGGAATTGGCTCCGTTTTGATAGCTCATGTCCACCGCAACTTCAGTCTCCTCCAAAATAGCATCTTTCTCATTTTGCCATTCACCCTGGGCATGCTTGAGGTCTGAGTCAGCTTTAGACAGACGCTCCTCCAAGTCAGCCGCTTTTCTTTTGATGTGCTCCATCTCAGCCAGGGATTTTTTAGCTCGCTCCATCGCCAGGCTGCTCTCCTTCAGTTCCGCCTCTAACTTGGACGCCTCCCTTACAGCCTTCTCCCCCTAAAGCTTCCACTGGTTTGCCTGGCCCTTCGCCTCCTCCAGCTCGCTCTTCTGCTTCACCAGCTTATCCTTCAAATTGTTGATCAGGATGACATCCCTTTCAACCATAGCCAGACGGTCAGGAGGGGGGGCCCAGGAGTGACAGCCAGCTTTTCATCACTCGGACGGCTGAGGGCCGCCAGCTCAGCAGAGGCCTGCAGCACCTTGGAGGTGCGCTGGATGTATTGGATCACCTGGTTGGAAGTAGAGGTTACAGACTTAGTGAGACGATCTGCCAAAATGGCGCTAGAGTCTAAAAGCAGGCCCGACACATCAATACTATCGCCTGCAGTATTGTGAAATTCCGTATTCTCCTCCGAGAAGAGGGTGCTTGGAATGTCACGGGCAGGGCGCTTGGCCTCGGGGGTCTCAACGTCGGCCTCCAGGTCAACCACATGCGCAGTCCCTGAAGGTTCTCTGTTTCTTTTCCTCCTGCACTCCAAGGGAATGCTCTCCCCAGTTCCTTCGGGATCCGCAGGACGTGATCCCTGGGAAATATGAGTCCCAGCAGGAGAATCACCCTGCTTACAGGCAGGGGAGGGGGTGGCCTCTGAGTTAACCTCCGCCTCCCTGCCCTGGACACCAGAGGGAGTAGCCCCCGGCTTTGCTGGCGGTAGTCTTGGAGGAAGAGGAAGTCATCGACTAGCAGAGAGACCCTTCACAAACTTCATCAGATTCTTCTCCCCTTTCTTAAAACTTGAAGGAAGGGAGGGACGCTTCGAAACAATAATGAACTCTTCGCTCAAACCAAGCCTCCTTATCTGTTTCCTTGACCAAAGGCGAGAAGCGGAACCTGCAGGGCGAAAGAATAATCAGTTAAGAAAGCATAGAGAGATAAAAGTCTCAGAAAAATCATGCCGGTGAAAACCCCTAAACTACCTTCTTCAAGGCCAGAGATCAGGCCCACTGGGGCCAGGTATTCATCTGTGGCTATGAGCTCCGAGTGAGGGAGCCAGAAGCCAGGGCCACAAACGCCGGAATTGTCAACAATAACCACGAACTTCTCGACTAGTTTCTCTTCCTGCTTGTTCAATTTTACCTCCAGGGCTTTCCCCCCGACGCCTGGATGGTACTCTTCACGAGTTTCCATGCGGGTGTGAACATGATTCCGCCACCCTGAAGCATTGTGTACGTACAAAAAATTGTTCTTCCAGTCTTTCAGGCTGCTTAAAGCCGGCCAAACGGGAGTATATTTCTTCTGCCTTTGAAGGGACCAGTACCCGGGGAACCATCTCCCCCTGATGAAGACACCATTTGCAGCCCAACCATGAAACGTAAGGCGTTGATGGAGGGCCCCTCACCATGAAAGATGCAGGTCCAGGTGTAGGCTATTAACGACCTAATTGCCGAAGCGGTCAAGTGGGCTATGGCCACATTCATCCTCCTAAAGGTCTCCTCCAGAAAGGGGTGCAGGGGGAATCGCGGGCCGAATTCTAGGCTTTTATGATAGACAGCTATACAGCCGTCAAGAGGGCAACATACTGTATCCTTCTCCCCTGGGACTATAATTGTGTACCCCTCCCCGAAGTCATAAAACCTCTCTCCCTGGGAATAAGGGGACCGGCAATTCTGGAAGGGTCTACCACCAGTGCCTCGTCGTCAGAATCGACGACATCGAAGGAAGCGGGTTCGGGGAAGTTGGCATCCTCTCCCCCCTCAAGGTGGTCCTCCCCACCAGGCCTAGCCCCAGAAGAGGAGGCTAGGTCAGCCCTACCCTCCTCCCTACCCTCCTCCCTACCCTCCGTCCTCTCAAACGACGGACCGAATGTGAGAACACGAGCACGAGACATACTGATTTATGAAGGAAAAGTATGAGGAAATGAAAAGACGAGGATTTAGGGTAAAGATTCTAACCTAGAACGATGACCGTCGCTTGAAAATCCGAAGGGAAGAGCTCCTCAGTCTTATGAAAATTCTCGGCAGCAAAGAGAGTGGAGAAGTATGAAGAAGGTTTTGAGTTTCAAAAAAGTGTGAAAGAGGGAAATGGGGGGAGGAGAAAGGCTTATATAGACCCAGGCAATTGAAGGGTCGCCCCTCCAACAAAACCTCCCCATAAACTGTCCCACGTGTCATGCTTTAACAACCAACCGCCCGCCTCTTCCCACGAAGAGCCTCGAGAAAACAAAAAGGTGTCAGAGGATTAATCACCCTGTGACATCATTCCTTCATACAAAAAAAAAATGGGCCCAAAAAAAAAAGCCGCCTGATTTTTTCATTAATTTGAAAAAGAGCCCAAAAATGGGCAAGTTACATTCTGGACATAAGCAAATAAAAAATACAAGAAGGGCCTGATTTTCTGGCCCAGTTAACTAGCCTGCAAATCCGGAGCAGGCCTAATCATCGTCAGGGCCTGGGGAGTAATGCCCAGGGCTGCAGTCATCCAGGGGAGACCCCCAATCCCAATCATCAGAGCCGTTGAAGGGATCAGTAGGGAGGTCATCCTCGCCACCGCCTGAGGAATAGCCCTGACCCTCGCTATCCTCAGAATCATGACTGCTTGTGTCCCAGTCATGACCAAAGGGGACCGTCCTAGCGTCATCAGGGAAATCACGAACCACCTCTGGGGAGGAAGGGCCTGACTTCGTGGAGGAGGTCAGCTCAGGGCAGTTAGGGACAAACTGCTATGGGTGCAGCCATGGGAAGCAGCTGTGGCACCCCCTGTCATAACAACCCCCCAGTTTGGGTGCATCGCCCAGGGCGTGGGCCAGCAGAAGGAGACCTCCTAGGGTGCCTGCCAACCCTAAAAAGGGCCTTCCTCTTGGCCACCCGTCGAGAAGGGGAGCGCCTCCTTTCACTTCTTCGAAGGACCTGGTGAGCTCTCTTAACGTATCTCAAACGACGGCGTCCTCTGAAACAACGGATTTCTACATAGATTCCGCATCGGAAAACTCTTTTCCTGATCCAAGACATTGGTTCTTGTCTATTTTGGAAGAAGATAGCGGAGAAATTGTGAATAAAGTGCGAAAATGATGAGGGAGACCGGAATTTATATAAGAGCAAGAAGCACGCCATTAATGGCACTCCAAACACCTCTGTAAGAGGGGCACCCAATCATAAGATTCGCACGTCGCCCAAAAATCCACTTTGCAAGAAGAAACGATCATAGTCAGAGGAACATTCCAACCCCCTTTGTCATAACCAATGCGCTTGGGCTTCCTACCTCGGGAACAAGCAATGCATTAAATGCGAGGGAGTTCAAAGGTCAACCCCATCCCATCCTGCAAGACACCTGCCAAAAGAAAGCCCGGCTTCCCTCCAGCCGGCATGGGCCAATTGATGGGAGTTGACAAGTACTGCGGGTCGCCCGCCCATGAGACCCCGAGGTAATTCGCCCCCAAGAACAGGGGAAAGGCTGCCCAGCATAACCACCCTAAGAAGGTCACTGAAATACTCCAAGGCTTACACCTACCCGGCAGGGCCATGCCGCCAGCCGAGCAGGGCGATCAAGCCCCTCCTACCTGCTGGTCCTAAGGGTGTCCCGACCCCCGGCACGAGCAGGGGAAGCCGAGGACCCTTCCGTCATTTCGCCAAAGGTAAGGGAAAATGGGTGAATGAGGTGAAGCCACTTGTCACCCCCTCTATCCACCCATTCTTCCTCTCTCCACTTCTCTTTCTCTCTCTTGTGGGAAGGTATATATACTCCTCCATTTCCTACTTGAGAGGGGTTGGATTTTCTCTCTCTAGACTCTCACTCTAAAAACGCCACCTAGCTCCTCACGAACTAGGTTCATCAAGGCATTTCACAGACTGACTTAGGCATCGGAGAGGGTTCCCTCGAACACCTCCGAGGCCTTGTACATTCATTGTGCAGGGAACAGACCGTCCTAGCCGGGAAACTCTGATCGCCGGAGTGGGAGAAAGGAGAGGTCGAAGGAAGTCGGACGAACAGTAACCCAACAACATTTTGAACATCAAACCCGAATTCGTAGTCGGGCTAATTGTTTCCGTACCGGAACAATATATATTTATACCACTATTAAATAATAAATCGTCTTAGATAATAACGTCAGTCTCTATGGGATCGACCTTTACTTACCCTATCTACCGTAGAGTTAGTAGTGTTTATAAATTTAATTTTGACACCAACAATAATGGACAAGATAATAGACCCACGTCAAACCCCACAATCGAGACAAACCGAGTCTCCCTCAACCCTAGAAATTAACTATAATCCCCTAGAAAATCTAACACAATACAGTGGCTTGGAAACACTATAGATTTGGGATTAAAACACACCGATGTTTTATATTTTAATAAAAGAACGGTCAGTCAATACAAAGGCCACTTTTTACAAAAGGGCTAAAATAAAATTCTCCAAACGGGTTTAAACAAATCCATAAATTACATGAATGAAGCAAGAGTAGGATCCACGCTACTCGCTAGCTCACACCAAAAACCCAGCAGCAAATACCTGTCATGTTATAAACATAACAACCACGTCAGTGGGGAGTAACTCGGACGTTCTCCCAGCCATATTATATCATATGGAAAAATAATAGTATTAATATATCAAAATACATAAAAATGGAAAACATTAAAACGATATAAATAAAAATAAATTTTCAGCGAAACGTAAAGTACTTGTCAACCTGCATGTCAGAAATCATTCGATAAAATAATATCAAAACTGTCGTTATGGAAATTCGCTCAATGTGCACAAGGCTAGACTTTCACTAGGATAATACTGGAAACTAGCTTCGAGAACTGTAGACTTAACTCATAACAGAATTCAGTCTCTAACTAGGCAACTCAATCATAACAGGACTGCGTGCAGCGAGGTCCTGGTTTAAGTAGTATACACCCCTCCTGGATACAAACCATATCCAGTTCAACCCGACGCGACTTACACGATGCGATATCTAAGTTTAAGGGCACAATGCACACTCTCCTGAACACAAACCATGCTCAGTTCAACAACCAATGTGCCCCAAAAAGACACACCAGCCTTACAGTTGACGGCAAAAAGCGTACATCCCAGACTATATTACTCTAACCCCACACTTGACTTTACTCCATAACTCCAAAACAAGCTATTATCGATATTCAAAAATAAATGTAATCAATATAAATAATATGAGGATAAAAGGAATAAACATTTATATTAAAAGGGGAAACTTTCTATAAATAGAAACTTACTAATTTTAGAGACTTACTTAAAATAGAAAGTCTTATAGAAAATATATAAGTTATTAAAATAGGTGAAATGTATAAAAATAGCATTTCTAACGAATTAACATTTTATTATTATCGTCGTTATCGTAACGTTATTATTTTTCTAAATTCGTTACTCAAAATCAATATATATAATATATATAATATATATATATATATATATATATATATATTAGGCTTTTTTCGAGCGATCTCATTGATCCGTTCAATTAAGCCTCAAATTAGGAAAGTATCATAAATAATAAAAAAATCAATTAGAGAATCTTTTGATTATTACAATATATATTTAATTTATTATATAAATGTGATATTTTACAATTCTGACGTGAAAACTTTTAGAGTTCATTTTTTTAAAACATTATCGTAAAATAAATTATAAAAATGAAATAATTAGATTCGTGTTAAAAAATACTTTCATTAGAGTATAAATTTCATATCATTTGTTTCACATTATGTGATGAATTTACAACCTATAACAGTTTTAAAATTGTCCCACATCGACAAATTACAATATGATAATGAAATTCTATGTTATAAATAAAGAGTAATTCATTCTTCGATATCTACCAAAAGTCTTTTGAATCTCAAAAAGAGTTTATAAGACTATAAACTTAAGTAATTATCGTACATCGATATGATGAAATTTTATATTATAAATAAGAGTAATCATTCATTTTAAATATCGACCAAGAAAAACTTTTAAATTATCCCACATCGAAACATTATGATGGAGTGATGGAATTCTATATTATAAATATTAGTCATCATTCAGTTTTAAATATCGATTAAAAAACTTTTGATATATAAGACTGCAAATTTAAAATGATCTCATATTTACAAAATTACAGTGAGTTGATGAAATTCTATATTATGTATTTTTTTTTAATCTTAAAAAGAGCTGATGGAATACTATAAACTTAAATAAATTATTTCACATCGAAAAATATGATAAGTTGATGAATTCTATATTATAAATAAGACTAATCATTCGTTATTAAATATCAATCAAAAAAAACTTTTAAGTCTTAATAAGACTACAAACTTTAAGTAAAAATAATCTCACATCGAAAAATTATAATAAGGTGATGAAAACTTTATATTATAAATAAATAATACTCCGTAGTAACCATGTGCTCTTAGATATTAACCAAAAATATTTTGAGTCTTAAAATATATATTAAGACTATAAACTTAACTAAAAATATCTCACATTTGAAAAATTATAAAGTTTCATCAAACATAAATCTTTTGAGTCTTAAAAAAGTTGTCAAGACTATACACTTAAATAAAAAAATTATAATAAGGTGATGAAATTCTATATTATAAATAAAACTAAAAAAAATTCCTTACACATCAACGAAGTTAAGTAATTATCTTCATCGAAAAATTATGATGAACTTATGAATTTGTACTAAAGAAGAGTAATCATCGTTTTTAATATCAACCAACAAAAAAACTTTTGTTTTTTTAAAAAACTATGATGGAATTCTATGTCATTGTTTTTAAAATTATGATAAAGTCATGAATTTGTAGTCTTGAGTTTATAAAGGGTCTTAATAAGACTACAAACTTAAAATTATCCCACATTGAAACAATTAAAATAAGTTACAATAATGATTCTATATTATAAATAAGACTACAAATTTTAGTTAAATTTATCCCACATCGACAAATTATAATAAGGTGATGGAGTTTTATATTATAAATAAGACTAATTATTTGTTCTTAGATTCTTAGATATCAATCAAAATCTTTTGAGTCTTAAAAAAACTATTAAGACTATAAACTTTAAGTAAATTATCCCACATCGAAAAATTATACCCTCTCTTTTGAGTCTTAAAACACTCTTAAGGCTATAACCTTAAGTAAATTATATCTCACATCAAAAAATTATACTCCCTTTAGTCACTATTTTTTGCATCATTTCATTAAATTATCCCTCACAAAATATTAAGGTCCCTCACAAATATTAAGGTAATGGAGAAAAAAATAGTGAACGAAGATATTATAATAAGACGATGAAATTCGTTAAAATACCCCTCACAAATATTAATGGAGAAAAAAATAGTGAACGAAGAGAGTATAATAAGACGATGAAATTCTATTATATAAATAAAAGTAGTCATTTCTCCAAATTATGATGAGGTGATTAAATTCTATATTATAAATAAGTGTAATAATTCGTCTATGAATAAAAGTTCTTAACTAGACTATATCTAAACTTAAATAAATTTAAGTAAATAATAAGGTGAATTTTTATTAATATATAAATAAGAGTAATCATTCATCCAAAATATATAATAAGATAATCCATATGCTTATACTAAAAGTTGAATATTTTAAATGCTTAAATACAACCCTATGGGTTAAATACCGACAAAAAATCTTTTGAATCTAAAAAAAGCTTTTAATATACAAGACTACAAACTTAAAATCATCCCACATTGAAAAATGTGATGAAATTCTATACTTCGTATTATAATCAAGAGTTAAAAAGAGCTTAAAGTATAAGCTTAAGTAAATTGTCTCACATCGAAAAAAAATTGACGAGCTTATGGAAGACTATAAACTTAAATAAATCATCCCACATCGAAAAGTTATGATAAGTTGATGAATTCTATATTATAAATATGACAAATCATTCGTTCTTAAATATCAATAAGAAAACATTTAAGTCTCTTAATAAGACTACAAAATTAAATAAAAATAATCTCATATAAGGTAATGAAACTTTATAGTATAAATACGACTAATCATTCGTTTTTAAATATCAATAAAAAAATTCGAAGTCTTAAAAAGTCTCTTAATAAGACTACAAACTTAACTAAAATAATCTTACATCGAAAAATTATAATAAGGTGAAACTTAAGTAAAACTATCCCGCACCCGAAAAATTATAAAGTTTTATCAAACAAAATTTTTTTGAGTCTTAAAAGGGTTCTTAAGACTATACACAAAAGACTAATTATAATTTTTTCCTTAGACATCAACCAACTTAAGTAATTCTCCCACATCGAAAAATAATGATGAGGTTATGAATTTCTACTAAATAAGAGTAATCATTGTTTTCAACCAACAATATTTTGAATTTAAAAAAGTCTTAATAAGATTACAAAATTAAAATTATCCCACATTGAATTGTTTTCAACCAACAATATTTTGAGTTTAAAAAAGTCTTAATAAGATTACAAAATTAAAATTATCCCACATTGAAACAATTAAAATAAGGTACGGTGATGATTCTATATTATAAATAAGACTAATCATTCATCATTAGATGTCAACAAAAAAACTTTTAGTCGTAATTTTTCGTTCTTAGATATTAACCAACAATCTTTTGAACTTATAAAAAGATATAATTAAAGTATATAGTTAATGTATAATTATCCCGCATCGAAATTAAGATGGTGGGATGAAATTTTATGTACTTCCTCCATTTTCTTTTTTATCTTCCCATTCACTTTTGGCACATTTTTTTTTGTAATGAATATAAAATGTTAAATTTAGTAAATATTGAGAGTAGGAGGGTAAAATGTGTGTAAATAGAAAAGAATAAAGGTATAAAGTGTTGTAAATAGTAAGGGTAGTATGGTAAAAATTATGGACTAAAATGGAAAGAAATGAAATGGGAAGATAAAAAAAAGTGGCCAAAAAAGGAAATTGGGAAGATAAAAAGAAAATGGAGGAAGTACATTATAAATAAGAGTAATCATCATCCGTCTATAAACAAAAGTTCTTAATTAGACTATATCTAAACTTAATTAAAATTATCCCACATCGAAAAATTATAATAAAAGATGATCAAATTCGATTATATAAGTAAAGAGTAATCATCTATCATCTAACATAGATATAAAAACAAACTCTTTTAAGTCTTCAAAATAGCTCTTAAAATTATAAACTTAATTAAGTAATTAAATTATACCACATCGAAAAAGTATGATGAGGTGATGAAATTCTATATTATAAGTGAGTATTCTTATGGTTTTAAATATCAACCAACAAATTTTGAGTCTTAAAAAGCTTTTTAAAAGGACTAGAAACCTAAAATTATCCACATCGAAAAAATTAAAATAAGGTGTTGATTCTATATTATAAATAAGAGTAATCGTGCGTTTTTCTGGGTCTTTAAAGCATATCTTAAAACTATGAAACTTTAGTAAATTATCCTATATCGAAAAATTATGATGAGGCGATAGAATCTTTTATTATCAATCAAAAAAATTATTCGCATTTATTCTTTTGAGTTTTAGAATAAGCTCTTAAGATTATAAATTTAGTTGAAATTAAGTTTGATTATGAATATCATGTGATCATCTTATTTATTATACTGATATAGATTGATCAAGTTTCTTATTTAACGAATATACATCATCAATGTAATTTAGCCAATTAACTCAAAGCCAACTAACCCGTGCAACGCACGGGCTTTAATCTAGTATAAATAAAATATGGGATTTTCTACGCGGTACCCCTATACTCTTCACTTTTCTGCATGGTACCCCTACCTTTTCTATGTCTATACATGGTACCCTTGAATTTTTTTCCATCATGTTTTGTCGTTAGATTATGTTTTTAGCTTAGGAATATGATTTCAATATCATTTAACTTAGATAATTAACAAGTGATTGAGGTTAATTTAAGTGTTATCATTTGATTTGACAATATAACGTCAAAAATATAATCCATTTAGATTCGGAGTATAGCTGCAAACACGTACAAAAATTGTTAGTAAGTTCAATTATTGGTTAATTAGGTATGTTAAATGACGTTTAACTTTTAATCTTGAACATAAAAATGTAATTTGTTGCCAAAATTTTACGGGAAAAAAGTTTAGGGATACCAATAAAGATAATAATAAAGTTTAGGGATACCAAAGAAACTTTTAGTAAAGTACAAAGGTACCATGTATACATGTAAAAAGTGTAGGGGTACAAGGTAGAAAAGTAAAAAGTTCAGGGGTACCACGGAGAATATCTCATAAAATATAATAAGTCATTATGTAGTATTTTATAAATAATTTAGGAAATCAAGTTAAAACAATAAATCTTAGAAAAGAGATATTTTAAGAAAAGCGATATCAAAATTAATTGAGTCAACAAGTTTTATAAATGAAATGAACTTTGCAAAGGTTTCAAATTATTTTTAAGAAATAGCTTAGATTTATATATAATACTACAAATTTTAATAAAAATAGTCAATCGGAAACAAATAGGAAATTATTAGTGAAAATAGTCTCGACTAAAATGTATTTAAAACTAAATCGACTATTTTCTCATTTATTAGTATAATAAATCGTAAAACGAAAATTTAATTTATTAAACAAGTATACAAATCTCGATTATAATATGAAAATACGATTTTGAGTTAAAAATTAGAAATTAACGAAATATGACGAAAATATGAAATCGATATTATTTAATTACTAGTAGGGCTGTGCAACCGGGCCGACCCGGTCCGACCCGGACCGGACCCGGTTGGACCCGGATCCGGAATCGTCAAATTTCATGACCCTGGACCCGGACCGGAAACCAAAATATTGACCCTGGTCCGGTCCGGAAAAATACCGGGTCCGACCCGGACCGGACCGGTTGGCCCGATTGGCCCGGAATTTTCAATTTTTTTGGGAATTCCGGTCCAAAATTCCGACCCGGTTGGACCGGTTGGCCCGGTTTGGACCGGAAAACCCGGAATTTTTAAGAAATAAGCATAATTCCGGGTTTTCCGGTCCAAACCGGTCCGGACCGGAAAATACCGGGTCAGGACCGGACCGGACCGGAACCCGGAATCGCCCAAAATGATGGCCCGGAGACCGGACCGAAATTTTTTATTCCGGATCCGGGCCCGTAGATTCCGGTCCGGTCCGGTCCATATTTCCGGTCCGACCCGGATTTTGCACACCCCTAATTACTAGTGTCACGATAACCAACAAAATATTATAACGATCGTAAATAATTAAATTAGTAACGATTTA
Organism: Agrostemma githago; assembly: GCA_958450325.1. NCBI lineage: Eukaryota > Viridiplantae > Streptophyta > Magnoliopsida > Caryophyllales > Caryophyllaceae > Agrostemma > Agrostemma githago. The sequence continues at coordinate 32,743,335 of OY288256.1, forward strand.
TAAAACGATATCGAAAACTTGTAAAATATTTAAGGCACACGATTTTAAAAAAAAAAATATTTAGCAAATAATAAATAGCTAAAATTAGAAAACCTGAGTTAAAATATTTACTACATACTACTACTCAATCATTCGATATAAAATCGAGTAACGTCCTAAAGTTACTTTAAGATGATGGCGAAATGTTCACGTGCTTATCCTTGTCGGGTCCTCACGAAATCCTACGAAATACAAATATACAGTATAAAGTACCATCTAAAACAAGTAGAACGAAAGAGGGAGAATGGGTAATCGAATTACCCAGAAAAGTAGGAGAGGAACGGAAAGATTATTGTGAGAACGGAGTAAGAAAGTCGAGGAAACAAGAGCAGTAGCAGTAGCACGAAATGTAGAACAAAAGCAACAATAACGACGAATAAATCGCAGCAATACGTACATCAGCAACACCACTCAGTAAAAACGATGCAACAAATGGAATGAGAAGAGAAGAAGGGAGAAGGACGATAGGAAGAAGAAGAAGAAGGAATAACACCAAAACGACAACAACAAAAATAGCACCAGCAAACTGACAGTAGCAACAGCACAAACGCAACCGCAGTAGTAAGATGCAGCAGCAAAGGAGAAGAAAAAGAAGAAAAGAGCAGTAATAGATCGAGAACGAGAATAGATTAACAACAATAATAGGATCGAAATAGTAGCAGATGTCACGAACAAACAGCAATGAACGACAACAGCAACTAACGTGACAGACTGACAGCAGCAGAGGAATGAAGAGCAACACGAAGGAAGAAAAAAAAAGAACAAGAAGGAGAAGAAAGGAATGAAATTCGATAACACGAGCAGCAGTAACACGAGTATTACCACAGCAGCTCGACATGGGCAAGGTTCGAGCATCGAGAATGACAAACAAAGAAGCAGGAACAAAGAAAAAGAGATAGAGTAGCAGCGAACAAAAACGCAAAAGAAGAAGAAAAAGAAGGCGGAAGAAAGAGTAGTAGGAAACAGACAGAACGGACAGCAGTAACAGTCACAGAACAACAACAGTAACGACATAGCAGCACGGGAATGAACTTAGCAGCAACGATAACAGTAGTACAGCAACAAGAGTAGCAGTAACAACCGTACCAAAAAAACGAGAAGAAGAAACAGCAGCGGCAGAACAAACAACAACAAAAATAGATGACAAGGACGGAAACAAGAAGAAGAAAACGGAAGGAGAAGAAGGAAGGGAGACTACCTTTCATCAAAGGGCTCGAATCTGGCTCGATGAAAAGCTGGGTCACAACACAAACGACATCAACCAAACCGCACTAAGTGTGGTAGGAACAGAGGGAGAAAAACAGGGGATGAACATCCGAGTTCGACGCAAAAAGGATCGGAACGGCGATTAGGAGGTTGATCGAAGATGAAGAATGAAAGGGAGAAGGAAGGTGGATGATGATGATGGCAGGGGGAGACGGAAAGAAGGGGAAGGGAATACGTTGAATGGAGGGAGACCAAAAGAAAAAGGTGCGTAAATGAGGAAAAAAAACAAAGAGGAATGAATAAGGATAGGTTCAAGCGGTGGAACTAAAAAGGATGACGGGAGGTTTAACGTAGTATAGGGATTGAAATAGGTGAATGGGGGATGAATCAGCTCATCAAATAAAAGAGAGCAACACAAACGGACAATTAAATGAATTGGGTAGGGGACGGTTCCGGAGATAAATAAGTTGACGAATTTTTTATCGTTTAAATGCTTTTTATTAAACTATTTAATTATTTGGCGCTCATTTGAAACTATTTCTCCCCAATGGTTCCACGTCATCCTTTTTCTTTTTTTAAAAAATTCCAGAAAGATGGCCGCTACTTGAACTAGCGGCTACCTTCGATGGTATTTCGAAAATTTGTAAGTGAGGGACGCCGCTACTTAAACAAGCGGCTAAATTTGATGACAGACATCAAACGCTTCTGCCCGATTTTTAAAATTTGTCAATTACGGTTGCCGCTACTTGAACAAGCGGCTAAATTCGATGACACACATCAGACGCTTTTGCCTGAATTTGAAAATTTGTCAATTAAGCTTGCCGCTAGTTGAACTAGCGGCTCTCTTTGTGGTACTAATAGCCGCTACTTTAAATAGCGTCTGGGTTAAATGTCCCCTCTATTCGATTTACAGCCCACTACCCCACTTAATCAATACATTCCTAAAACCTGCAAATATCACCCAGAAAACACATCACGATTTAACAAACATAACCATTCATTCAAGTACATGTTCTCTTGTTTCAATTCTTACCAATAGCCAAAGCAACTCTTCCGATAACCAAATCAAACATCTTAAAAATAACCAAATCAAACAAACAAATGACCATAACCAACCAAATTAATTTTTTTGCAACATTGGAACAATATCTTCATCAATAATACCAAACCAACCCTTTCACCTCCTCCAAATCCATCTTAATTCAAACATCTAACATCAAACTATAACATAAACATTCATCTTCTTCTTGAACGACCCCTCTTCGGCCTTGCTCGTGAAGACGAACTACTCGGAGTGTCTTCTTGTGTGAGTTGACTAGGTCTTCTTTCACGAAAGTCATATCGTGGAGTTTGTTCCGGTTCTTCAAACACATCATGAGGGGCATCGGGTAAGATTAGATGTCCTCGCCCGGTATTTTGCAAAGCTTGAAGAGACATCGTTTGCATTGCCTTCAATGTTTTCTCATCTTCTACGTCTCTGTTTGGTGTTCTAGCTAGCATGGCGGTAGCTTGTCTATAATTGAAGACATTTGCTTGAGCCTACGAAAATAGGTAAGGTGTCACTAACATTAACACGCTAAAAGCACAAATAAATAAGGTCATAGGAAAGAAATATTGCTTATAAGATACTTACAAGGTAGTGGTAGTCGGCAGTGATAGGATAATAGTTGTGGCGTTCTTCATAATGCTCCGTCGCTTGACTCGAGTGAGGGCTTATAAGAAGACGAGTGTGTCTCTTATACCAAACCATATACTCGTCGTTACTATCGATAACTCCTCTTCAAGGATCACCATCGGGAAGTGGATCGCGCTTCCGATTCATCCACATTACAATGTACTGCGCATGCTTAGTTGCATAATCCTTCTGTTTGGCCGTACGGTTGAATTCATGTAAACTCATTTTAGTATCACAATCAGGCGGCACTTTAGGATGAAAACGGAATTGTCGGACAAATCTATAGGGTAAGTGAAACTCCACCACATCATAAAATATCAAAGGAGCAATAACACGCCACTCCTCCATATCTTCACTACATCTCTCTGGGAGATAGCTAAGCACGTACATCGTATAGGGTTGCCAAGTAAACATTGACTCCGTCATGAAATCAAATGCTTGTCTATATGATACTAAACCCGGTTGATGATCAACGTATGTGCGCTTAACATTAAGCCACTTACATCCCAATGGGTCAACTCCAAGCTCCATCTGAGATGCAATCGGATAAAAACCTCCCGATTCTGGTTGTACAATTGGTATAGTCCTTGTTGGCCTACCAATGGTTATTCGTTCCCAACACCAAAGTTGTAGTAGAAGTAAGCACCCACCAATCTCTTGAGCCCCTTTTTTACTAGCTAGACACATGTTTCGATACAAAAAACCTAGAACTGCACTCCCCCAACTGTAACTATCAATAGTAGTTAAATCGGATAAGAGGGGTAAGTAAAGAAGTGGTACTCGGTTGCCACTTTTATCAGGAAAGAGAACGGTTCCGAAAAGGTATAAGAGGTAAGCTCTAACATAATAATGCAATTGTTGTTCGGTGTACTCTATGGGAAAATCTTGGAACGCTTCCGCTAACCAAGTCAACTTTAAAGACTTGCCTTTAAACGCTTCTGGGGGTGGGAGAACGCCTAAGTAATGATGCAATAGTTCCCGATATGGATGATCAGCTTTACCGGTTATCGGATCCCCACCGATCCTTAATCCTAGCAAAACGTTGACATCTTCTAATGCCAACCCCACCTCTCCGAAGGGTAAATGAAAGGTATGTGTTTCTTGTCGCCACCTCTCAACTAAAGCAGTTATTAAATCAGGATGAAGTGCGACATACGATAACTTATGAATCCCGTAAAATTGAGTACTCTTGATGTACTCGATCACGGCCCCGGGTACTCGAAAATGCGTCTTCGCCATTAGATGACTTCTACATGTTAACGGTTTTTCTCCCTGCCAAAAAAAATAAAAGTAGCGGTTAAAAACAAAGGCAATCATGTAATAATTTCAAGTACGATAACATTGATAAGTTAGAAGGTAATAACTACCTTTCCTGCCCAAACGTCCTCGCTTCGATGTTCCTCTTGTAGATTTAAGAGTTCAGGATCGTGTGGGCCCGGATCCATTCGACCTGGAGAAAAAAATATTAATAACTAGAAAATACAAACATAAACACTTATTTAAGATAACAAATATAAAAAATCATGCAAAAACAAATAAAGAAAAGAAAATTACCCCGAAGGGTTTGACGAAGTTGCTTTTGATGGACATGAACGCCTATTATGGCCAAGAGTGCCACATAAACTACAAGTAACTGTTCCTTTTACACGCTCATCCATTTCATTACGAATTCGTTTTGATCGGGGTCTGCCATATTCTCTCTTCTTTGCTCCTGGAGTAAGAGTTGTTCCAGTCCACGGCTTCCAATAACTCTCGTCTGGCACGGGGTTAAAGCTTGCTTTATATGATAAAAAGTATTTTTCAGAAGAATAGCAAGGATCGACATATTGATCTGAATCAATAGAATATGTCCGACAAACCACCATAAGATGAGAGCATGGATAGTGTAGGTTTTGCCACTCATTACACGTACATGTACGCATAGTTAAATTCAAAATGAAACTACGAGTTCGGCGACCTTCAGTTGTACGCACCTCGTATTTACCCACATAACGATCGTACTCAAAAACGTCATGGTGAGCGGCTATCTCATCAAGCATCTCTAGTTTTGATGTCTTCTCTCCCCATTTCAAACCACTAGAGATTCTATTTCTTGCATTTTCACGCCTTTCGACAAAATATTTGTTGACTCTCATGAAAGTTGCCTTAACAAGTGATTGGATAGGTAGAAATCGTACCCCTTTCAAAACACCATTAAAACACTCACACATATTAGTGGTTTTAAGACCATATCTTTTACCACCGTCATGTGCGAGACACCATTTACTTAAGGGAATCTTCTCCAACAAATCCTTCACACCCGGATTTATAAGGCCAATCGTCTCCATGCCTTTATCAAATTTCAAAGTTTCATGTTCCATAGCCGTTATCGTAAATGTTTTTTTCAAATAAGGATCATTCCAATTTTTGTTAATATTGGATGCATGATGTCGGATACACCATCTATGATACGCATGTGGCTCCTCCCAACCACTACCCACCTCATTAATTATTTTTAGGATGCCCTTATGTCGATCAGATATTACACATAAACCTTCACGACTTGTTACCAAGTCTCTGATACAACCCATAAACCAACTCCAATTCTCATAACTCTCAGATTCCACAATTGCAAATGCTAAAGGAAACAATTGTTCGTTTGCATCAACACCCATAGCAATTAACATAACACCTTGATACTTCCCATATAAATGAGTTCCATCTATAGTGATAATTGGTCTACAATGTGAAAAACCCCTAATCGATGGACCAAATGACCAAAACACACGATCCAATTTTTCAATATTCATGTGATTGGTTGACCTATTAACAAAACGAACTTGTGTACCCGGATTTACCGCTTTCAAAGCGTCCAAGTAACGGGGAAGAAATTGATAGGATAGCTCCCAATCTCCATAAAGATTGGCAATAGCTTTTTGTTTCGCACCCCAAGCTTTTGCATAAGAGATGGTGTAATTGAATTCTTTTCTAATTGCCGCTATCAACACACTCACTCTTACCCCCCAATCGGCTTTCAAAAGAGGTTCTATAGCACTGCTAATAAAGTCTCTTTTTAGGTTAGGGTGATCCATAGAAGGTTTAGAATTAACACAACATGGTTCATGAGGGCCTTTGTATTTGACAATAGTAAAAAACTCCGAAGCATCATCCTTTTGACTCGCTCTTAAATACCAACTACAAGCAATTGGTTTTCTACCGCATTTGTATGTCACGGTGTAAGGCTTTGATTTGGTTGTTTTACAAATTTGGTTTCTTCGAATATTATAGGATATCACATTTCGTCCTAAGATTACTTTATTTGCAAATTCTTGACCCACCATAAACTCACCATCAATCTCAAAAGGAACCACACTTGATGTATACCAATTGTTTACATATTCTTCATCTAGTGGATGAAGCGTAGTAAATTGAGTATTAGGAGCGGTAATAGAGACAAGATCTACACTGTTATCATCATCCTCATCCTCATCCTCATCTCCGAACAACATTTCATCTTCCTCTTCCACATTCAATTCAAGCTCATCTCCCTCAACATTACAATCTAAAGCCGCTTCATCAACATTATTAGTCTCCAACGAGACACACCAATTAGGATCCTCAACTTGACTAATCATGTTCGTGAAAGAAAGATTAGGAGGGGTTAAAGATGGTTGGCCTATTTCATTTGACAATGAGATTGGTTTTAATTCAATAAATAAATCCATTGAAGCGGCTTTCGATTGACACACAGAGGCCCACAAAGCCCTCAAACTACGATCATTATTCAACAACATCACTTTGTAACCTCTCACACTTGGAAATTTCATCCTCACATTTAGCTCAAATGTGGTGCTATCAACCTCTAAAGCCTCATAAATTTCTCTTTTAAGCTCAACAAAAGTCATATTGCTATTGACGATAATGAAAGTCTCACAACCATTTTTGTATACTACATTCTCACCATCTACAACAATTTCACCATTCCACCAACATGTTAAGGGATAGTTATTTATCTCCATCACACCCCTTATGCTACAAAATCAATGAAAAATTACAAAAACCTAATTATTTATCTCCATTTCATCACACCAAATTATAAAACAACTAATTAAACTAAAAAATCGATTAATAATCGAAAATCAACAAGTTACTTAATAACAAGCTAATTCAACAACACTAAACTAGTTGACTAAACAAACCAAATAAGTAAATCTAGATTAAATTTCATAGAGAGGAATTTAATAATTTAAACTAAATAAATTAGTACCTTAAGTAAAGTAGGATGAATATAAGTTCAATCGAAAGTGATAATTAAGATTTTGCAGAGTAGAATGGTGAATTTTCAGATTTTTCGTGGTTTAGGGTTAGGGGCGATTTTGGGGGTTTTTCGGGGGGTTGATGAACTGGGTAGAAATGGGGGAGTCTGGTCGGTTTTTTTTTAATATCACAAAGGCAGCCGCTATTTGAAGTAGCGGTAGCCTTCCTTCCCGTATTCCACTTTGCAGGTAGCGTTATTTGTATCATGTGCTCAGGGTCTGCCGCTACTTGAAGTAGCGGCCGGGATTCTGAAATTTTTAAAAAAAGAAAAAGGATGACGTGGAACCATTGGGGAGAAATAGTTTTAAATGAGCGCCAAATAATTAAATAGTTTAATAAAAAGCATTTAAACGATAAAAAATTCTAAGTTGACTGACCTACAAAATCGAATCAAAAACGAATTAATAAAAATAATTCGGCCGACTAGTAAAGTTAGTAAGATAAACGTTTCTCGAGATATAAATAATTATTCGAGACGGAAATGAAATTTATAGAACTAAATAATTAGACGATCTCGATAAATAATGAATCTTCGATAAAGTGAATTAAATTGATTTCATAAATATTTTAAATAGAAATAAATGAACTTCGAGCCGAAAAATAGAAATTCGAGTTTAAATATAAATAAAAAAAAGAATTTAGAATTTAAATCGTCGAAATAGACTTTCGATAAGAATTAATTAAATGTATAAAATAAATCGACACAGAATAAAAATATGTTTTAAATATAAGAAGAGTTTCCGAGTAAAATAGAATTTTAGGACTTTGAAACGATTAAACAACAAATTCGTTTTATAATAATTTTAAAAATTACGAATTAAATCGTACAAATAAAAATACGAACAAATTTTATTTTAATTTAATTTATAAAATCAGGGGTGTTACATTAACTACTCAATCATGATTAAAATTAAACTAATTAAGCTACCCATTACTCTACTCAAACTATTAAACATGAGAAACTAATAAAGATGCAAACTTTGAACTAATTACGCAATAAAATTAACTTAAACTAATAAACAATAAAGATGAACAATAATGAAAAGGTAGAGAAATATACCAACTTGAAATGAAGAATAGCATAAATGATGGTGAAATGAAGTGTAGAAGACTAACCCAAAGTAATTACTACTAATACTATCTAAATTTTTTTTGAGCGAAAAGACCATTTCATTAATAAAAAGTCATACGACATCTACAAAATATATCGAAATTAAACGGATACAATACTATAAAATTTGAGTAAAATAAATTCTCGTTAAAACAAAGATCTCTCACTATGATTTTGAACTCCGCTTCTGCAGATCCTCTTTCAATATATCGCTGTTTAATGATACAGCTTTTCACAAGAGGGTCCTCGGATCTTCCAATGTTTTGAAGAGAATCGATTCCATCAAACTTGATAGATTGTAGCCGCCAATTTGACATAATTTGAGACACCATATAAAGAACGATTGTGGCACTGATCTTCCGCGTCCTCTCTGCTATCATAGACGATTGAACATCTCTCCTAAAAGAGAGAGCGAAATCCATCAATTGATGGGGACGAAACTCTCCAAAAGGAGAGGACAATTGTTAAAACTATAATACTAATACTGTTACGAATATTAAAATTATATAATTAATTAAAATTGGCGGGGGGCTTACCACCAATTAATGGTGGAAGCCCCAATTTTTTTATTTTTTGGAGGCTAGGGTTTTTAGGGAGAAGGAAGAAGGTTCGATGAATATAAGGTTTTAAATGTAATTTAATACTATCTAAATTAAACTAGCTACAAACCATTAAAATCCTAAAAAAAATGAAGAAAAGGAAAAACAAGAAGGGCTACTGCTACTCTACGGCACACCCCTCAATTGAGGTTTTCCCTTTCTTTTATACTCCTCCCCCTACACTCCCTCTTCAGTTCCCATTTTCAGTCAACAAAAGTTAAGTGCCACCTCATTAATGAAGGGCAAATAAGTCAATTACAATCCAATTCCTTTCCAATCAACTTCAATAAACTGAGTCCAATCATATTGAACCAACACCAAACCGTGCTTGCATCGCCGGAGGTCGGGGCTACGCGTGGTGGTGCGCGTCGCCTGAGCTTGGTTGCCGGAAGTCAGCGGTGGTGGCTATGGTGCGCGTCCTGCGCGAGGGAGAGTTGGTGCTGATGCTGGAGCTGGGCGGAAGGCGGTGTCGATGATGGAGGTTGATTGAGGTGGAGCAAATGGTGGATGTTGGTGTAAGGCAAGAGGAAGGTGGATGGCGGTGGAGCTGGCGGTCGAAATCTAGGCCGGAGTGGAGTCGAAAGATGATGGTGGTGGTGATGTATTGATGGTGATGATGGAAGTTGATATGGGTTAATATTTGATTTACTGTAATTGGGAGAGGATAGGGGAGTTAAATTGAGTTGGTCAAAGGTCAATTTGACCTTGACTTGACTTCGCCTAAATTCCGATCCATCTCAACCCGTTTTGCCTTTTGACTCGACTTTTACCCGTCTCTTCCCGCTAATCCTCGCTCCAGGTCCTACAAAATAAAATCAACAAAAAGCAGTACCCATAAAAGAAATATAACAATTATTACGATAAATAAAACGACTAAATAACACGTAATATCGTATAATAACCTATATGAGCTATAATATCAATTAAGCACACAAAATCGACTCCAATAAGTAAATAAATGAGGGTAAAATAACGACTAAAATGCCGTTTATCATCCCCTGACTCCAACGCCCGATCCACCCTCCGACAGAAGTTCTATACATTGGAATGGTAGCAAATGGTGTCAATACCACCAGGGTCGAGGTCATGACATTAGTGAATGTCGCGAATTCAGACAGCAAGTTTGCTACCTCATCCAAGAGGAAATTTTTGGGGTGCGTCCAGAATACGAGAACACGCGGGCGCCTGCCAGGACTAGTAAATTTGTGCCCGAGTCAAAGTCTAGTTCGTCTTAGGGCCTAGACTTAGTAATACAAATAAATATTTTTGTCGAGTCCAGGAGTTGCGAGGGGACCTGTCCTCCACCTCCCCACCAAACAATGTCTCGGGCACCTAGCCCGCTTATTAACTATATCAATAAAACAACAACTTTTTTTTACCAAACGCCTCGACAATTGCTTGATTTTTAATAACGCACTTTCTCGCTTGAAACTCGATGCTATGCCATTTGTCAATAACAATTAATCAAAGCGTAAGGGCTACAATAAATGGCATGCTTAACTTCACCCTAAAAAGAGATCAAGAACAATTACTCTAAGTTCAATCCATAACTGACTTCCCCAACCAAATAACACAACATAAGAAACTCACACAACCAACAACCAATAGGCGACCGCACACCCATATCAGTCAAACTGGACTTCCCAGTTACCAACAACGCAGCCGAATACAAGGCCTGCCCAATAAGGCCAAAAGTCGCCGTAACACTAGGATTTAAAAACCTTAGAGTCCACGGAGATTCATCCTTAATTAGTAGTCAACCAAGCCACGGGTACCTGGAAGGTCTATAGCGAGAGCCTAACCCCATACTGAACCGAAATAGAAACAATATCCCAGAAATTCACCGAATACAACTTCATACACATACCCCACGAAGAAAATAATTCGCCGATGCCCTTTCTAAGTTAGCCTCACTAATAAACATGCCCGAAAACCTCTTCTATATCCCTATTTGCGTAGAGAGAAGCGAACAACCTACCTACATCCACAACATCGAAACCTACGACACCCCCGAAGAACCCTGGTACAAAGCGATCCTAGACTTCAAAACCGACAGATCATACCCATCCAACATAAATACCAAAAACAAAAGAGTCTTACGAATACAAGCCGCCCACTATGTCCTAAACCAAGGACAAACGAACCCCACAAGGAGTACTCCTTAGGTGCATAAACAAAACCATTCCGAAAAAGTCATCAAAGAAGTACATGACGCGGAATGCAGACCCCACATGAGTGCACAACTATTAGCCCGAAAAATAATGAGACTAGGATACTACTGGGTCACCCTAGAGGCCGATTGTCGGCGTCATGTTCGTCACTGTCACAACTACCGAATATTAGCCAACATCCAACACCCACTACCATATTCACTCCACACCATAAGAACACCCTGGCCCTTCTTACCTGGGGAATTGACATCATAGGAAAGGTACACCCATCCGAAATCGGCGGACACTGTTTTATACTAGTAGCCGTTGATTACTTTACCAAATGGGTAGAAGCAGCCTCTTATGCCGTACTAACCTCCAAACAAGTAGTCAAATTCCTACAAAACAACATCATCTGCCGCTACGGCATACCTCACAAAATCATCAGTGATCAGGGGGCTCGTTTCAGGGCCGATACCCAAAAAAACTCTTAGACAAATACAAAATCCAAAGACACAAATCCTCACCCTACAGACCTCAGACAAGCGAGGATGTAGAGGCAGCCAACAAAACTATCACCACCATCCTTAAGAAAATGATAGACAACTACTGTGACTGGCCAAACAAAATACCCTTCGCGTTATGGGGATACCGAACCTCCTACTGAACGCCCATCGGAGCCACACTCTATTACCTAACCTACGGCTCTGAAGCCGTGCAGCCGATAGAGCTAGAAATACCGTCACTAGGGATACTAGCCGAAAGCGGCATTCTCGAAGAAGAATGGAACCAAAAACGTTACGATGAGCTAGTACTCCTAGATAAGCGTAGAATACACGCACTATCCAACGTGCAAGCCTACCAAAAACGAATATAGCGAGCCTTTAACAAACGAGTCAAATCCCGAAACATAGATAAGGGAGACTTAGTAGTCAAATCCATTAGAGCACCCCTTCTCGTCGACCCTAGAGGGAAATTCAAACCAAACTGGGCGGACCCCTACCTTGTCAAGAAGATACTCACGGGCGGCGTCGTAATCCTTACTGACCTGGACGGTCAAGAGTTCTTGACCCCAACAAACATGGACCAACTCAAGCGATAGTATCCCTAAACTCCCCGACAACCCCATCCTGATCTCCGAACTAAGGTGAAAACCCATACAAAACGCTTAAAAAATAATTCGCAACGATAATTGGCATAACGAGTCTAAAAGAAAAATCACTCACATCTAAAAATGAACTACGAACATGGTTTGATTCCATCCTAACACGGATACGTAGGCAACCCTTCCAAGGGTACAACCAAGAAAAATCACAAAATCAATTACTCAATTCACATGCAAATCGGAACCTCTCCCCCGTGTTTTGGTTAACGAGTGATTTCAATGAAGAAGCACAAACGACGAGCCGAGGACGGGGTGAAAACCTGTAGACACCCGCATTTTGACTGCCAGGTGTCTATGGTAGTTTCCAAAAATCACCCGATGATGATCGGATGCTAACATGTTTCTACGCGCTCGGATACGGGCTCAAATCCATTAATCGCTGGCTAACGCACTTACGGAGTACAAATCTCACCAAGCGGACCTCAAATCCAGGCCCAGTGGATCATTCCGAGTCAAACAAGACTAATTTGGGCCAAAACCGACACCGAAACTAAAACCGACTTTTCACGATTGTGTCAACCCCGGTCAGAGTCGTTTCCGAAACACACAAGACAACCCATCAACCATCAAAGTCAAGGTCAAGGTCCAAAATAAAGAGGCCCGTGCGACCCATCTAGGCCACTCGATCGAGTGACCTATCCACTCGATCGAGTGGGCCTGCTTTGAGCCCGGCGGCTGGCATAGCGGGCCACTCGATCGAGTTGGCCTCTTACTCGGTCGAGTGCCCTAAACCGGGTGCCTTAATCTTTTCTATATATACACCCCATGCAACACCCCTTTACACAACTTTTCACCTCTTACAAAACCCTAATCTTTTACAACCCTAGCAAGCTACACAACCCTAATCCGACGCATCTACAACAAACCCTAGAAAAACCCTAGGAAAACCGACTTTAGCAAACCCTAAACCTAGTTTTAGGAATTCAACCCGAGCCACCCCAACTTAGCCTCCATACACCTCGAAGACTCCCGTGTTGTAGCCACGCTTACGAGCCTTAGTCCGAGACAGAAACATGTAGGTTGAGGGTGACAAACCTCCTTCTTCTTTCTCTTCTCTTTTCTCCGTTCTTTTTTTTGTTTATTATTATTATTATTATTACGGTATTATTATTATTATTATTATTATTACAGTATTATTATTATTATTATTATTATTATTATTATTATTATTATTACGGTGGTATTATTATTATTATTATTATTATTATTATTATTACGGTGTTATTATTATTATTATTATTACTACGTTATTATTTTTATTAGTACGATTATTATTATTATTATTTACCTCGTTATCATTATTGCATCATAATATCGGTAATATTGTTAGCATCAAAACATTAAAGTACTTATCAATTTGTGTCGAATGAGAGGGATATCGGAATAAGGAAACCCGAATATACAAGTGTACTGCACACAGCGTTGCCGGTCGCTTATTCCGATACCCCGATTTTTTGATTATTGAGATGAGTTAACTTAAACAATAATTCATTATTATTTCTCGTTATCATCATCCATCTTGCATCCATCAATTTTCAAATCAATCTTTAACAAGGGTCGAAACCCGTTGACACGGATCCGACATCACAATCCCTAGGGATTTATTCGATGTCGGAGAAGTCGAGGGAATCAAGTTTTTTATTTTATTTATTTAATCAAATAGTCAATTCTCCTAAATCACATAAAATCAATTCAAAACGCAATTTCCGTTGAGGCTAAAATAATTATCAAAACAATTCGTTAGAATTATGATATTATTAAACGCGGAGGAAATTTAATTTTGTAGCAACGACCTACTTAAAACGATTTTCGACATAAAACACGTTTTTTTACAAACGAATTTTAATTCGTACAGAGGGCACTCGACCGAGTGCCTAGCCCACTCGGTCGAGTGGCACCTCAAAATCGGGTCAGAATGCTCATCAGAACACCCACTCGATCGAGTCTCACAGTGACTCGGTCGAGTGGCCATGTACTCGACCCTTTGCCACAAAATTCCCGGTATAGGCTTCCGGTAATGCACTCGGTCCCGGCAAGACATCCTCGGTGAATGTGGAGTGAGAGGAGAACTTAGGCATTCTTAGATGTAAGGGAGAAGATGGTGGTGTAGAGAGCGTTGATGTATAAGAAGAGGGGGAACTAGGAGAAGAATCACCGAAGGGATTGATGAAGGTCCCTCCGGCCGTCTCTCGAGGTGAAATGCTCAAGTCGGCTCCTTGGGCTTGCCCTTGATGAGTGGTGCTTGCACTTGGTTGAGAGATCCTAACCCGATTAATCGTCCGTTGGCGAAAGGCTCGAAAGAGTCTCTCCGGCTCTGGATTAAAGAGATAGAAGTCGCCTCCCCTCCTAGGCATATACTACACACTAGAACAAACGTAAGAACACCTAGTGCTTTATGGGCACTAGGTAACGACAATAACAAACACAACTAGAGACAAAGAGAAAAGAAATCTAAGGAAAGAAGAGAAACTAGAAAATATTCACAAGAGAAGATGGGAGAGCACAAAGAAGGGTAACTAAGTCTAGAAATAAGCAAACTAAGTCTAAACAATGCACCGTCCCCGGCAACGGCGCCAAATTGATGAGGCCATACCCGTTCGGGATGAGCCTTGTAGGCCTCCAATATGAACTTTTTGGTCCCTCCTTGGTTCTCTTGGTCTTCCCATTGATGGTATGGGATTCGTCACGTCCCAACCGTCAATAATATAACCGGCTAATCCTAACTAGGGTAGATAGGGCAAGTCGGGTCGAATCCACGAGGACGGTAATGTATATCCTAGACTAGGTCGGCCCAAATACGAGACTAAGTCAACGAGCTAAGCTAGTGAATGATAGAGGGGGAGAGGACTAGACTATGACTATGGCTAAGGAGAACAACTAAGGAAAACGGGCTAGTATTAGGTCGGGGTCAAAGGGGTAACGGAATGGTTGAGGGAGGACTAGAGTGAAGGAGGTAGTAGGGTGATCTAGGTTGGTCCGGGCTCTCGCAACTTAGACTCACCTAGAGGTTCCACCTAGAACCCCTCTCGGCGATACACAACACAAACGGGGTTCTAGCGCGCTATGGGCCTAGGTCGAATCCGGGCTCTCGCAACTTAGACCGGTCTAGGGGTCGTCCTCACCGGGCTCTCTCAACTTAATGAGGGGACCGAACCCACAACAAACTAACACCCACGAAAGAAAGGCAAGAAAAACAAGCATTCGTACATACTTAGTCAATCAAGCATTTCAACAAATAAGTGATGTGCATCATACAAGAGGAAACCCAAATCTTCCACCAACATCTCTAACAAACCCTTAATCATTCAATTAACACCCTAATCACCTTACTAACCCTAGCAAGAACAATACTCTAACATATCTAAAGGAAATACTAACAAAAACAAGGTAAACAAACTCAGACACCCAAACATACACAAACAAACTAATGAGAACAATAAATAAGACCTAAAGATGTAAACTTGATAAACAAAAATGAATTAAGAGTAAAAGGAGAAGAAGATTATACCAAACTAGAGGAAGAAGAAAGAACAAAACTTGCATTAATGAAGAAAACCCAAAACAAACATCTAAGGTTGTCAAGCTTGGAGAAGATCTTGAAGAATTCCCTTAATACAAGTACTAATCTATGATTAACTACTAATTACCGACTAATCTACACTAATCTAATCTAATCAAACCTAAAGTAGTCTAGGGTTTAAGGTCTAAAAGAATGCATAAGCTTTACATAACAAGGGAAGAGTATATATAGGGTTACAAATGGAAGGGAGAAGAAAAGAAAGAAAGCGGAGCTGCAGCTGACCCTTCCCGGTCGGGAAGGCTTGGTCCCGATCGGGATGGGCCATCCTTCTCGGTCAGGAAGGACCTTCCAGATCGGGATGGGCTCACAGTAGCCGTGCTTTATGCTCCCTTCATCCCGAACGGGATGAGGCCATCCCGAACGGGATGGGTCTTTGTAGGCCTCCCTTAAGAGCTCTTTGGTCCCTCCTTGCCTCTCATGGGCTTCTCGTCGATTCTCGGGACTCGGGATCGGGTCTCGGAGGCTCGGGATTGGATCCCGAGGTCTCGGGGTCGATTCCAAGGCATCGAGTCATCGTTCCTCTACTCCGTTGGCTCCAAATGTGTATGTATCGAGTCGGAATCGCTCCAACTCTTCCAAATCGGTCTCGGGAACCTGAAACGAACTAAAGGAAGCATAAGAAGCCCCTAAACCGCTCCCAAGGAGCGATTCTACAAGGAAAATGAGACCAAAACACTACGAAATAGGCACTACAAATGACACTTATCACCCATCGATTCTCGGGACTCGGGATCGGGTCTCGGAGGTGATAAGTGTAGTTTGTAGTGCCTATTTGTTGTGTTTTGGTCCCTTTTTCCTTGTGGAATCGCTCTTTTGGAGCGATTCATGGGCTTCTTATGCTTCCTTTAGTTCGTTTCAGGTTCCCGAGGTCGAGTTGGAAGAGTTGGAGCGATTCCGACTCTACACATACACATTTTGGGGCCAACGGAGTAAAGGAACGATGACTCGATGCCTTGGAATCGACCCCGAAACCTTGGGACCCAATCCCGAGCCTCCGAGACCCGATCCCGAGTCCCGAGAATCGGTGGGAAGCCCGTGAGAGGCAAAGAAGGACCAAAGAGCGTTTAAGGAAGGCATACAAGACCCATCCCGTTCGGGATGGCCTCATCCCGTTCGGGATGGGGTGCTACATTAAGAGGGCTGCTGTGAGCCCATCCCGGTCGGGACCATCCCGTCCCGATCGGGATGACAGGGCCGTCCCGATCGGGATGATCCGTCCCGGTCGGGACCGTGATGCTGCTGCACGACTCTGTTTCTTTCTTCTCCTTCATTCTTGTACCCATATATATACTCCCTTCTTGTAATTTTAAGAGATCTAATCTTATCTTATGTTATCTCTTTAAAACCCTAGACTACTTTAGGTTAGATTAGTGTAGATTAGAGTAGATTAGTCGGTAATTAGTCCTTAATCATAGTTTAGTACTTGTATTAAGGGAATTCTTCAAGACCCATTCAAGATTGACAACCTTGAGTGTTTGTTTTGGGTTCTCTTCATTAATGCAAGTTTTGTTCTTTCTCCTTCACTAGTTTGGTACAATCCTCTCCCTTTTCTCTTAATCTTGTTTATGTTGTTCAAAGTTTGAATCTTTATTATTGTTTGTTCTTGTTCTTGTTAGTGTGGTTGAGTTTGTTTATGTTTGTTTTGTTTCTTATGATGGTTCCTCTTGTTAGTGTTAGTTGTAGATTAGATATGTTAGAGTAGTGTTCTTGCTAGGGTTAGTAAGGTGATTAGGGTGTTAATTGGGTGATTAAGAGTTTGTTAGAGATGTTGGTGGAAGATTTGGGTTTCCTCTTGTTTGGTGCACATCACATGTTTGTGGAATTGCTTGAATGACTGAGTATGTACGAATGCTTGTTTTTCTTGCCTTTCTTTTGTGGGTGTTAGTTTGTTGTGGGTTCGGTCCCCTCACTAAGTTGCGAGAGCCCGGTGAGGACGACCCCTAGGCCGGTCTAAGTAGCGAGAGCCCGAATTCGACCTAGGACCATAGCGCGCTAGAACCCCGTTTGTTGTGTTGTGTATCGCCGAGTTGGGTTTTAGGTGGAACCTCTAGGTGAGTCTAAGTTGCGAGAGCCCGGACCAACCTAGATCACCCTACTACCTCCTTCACTCTAGTTCTCCCTTGACCATTCCGTTACCCCTTTGACCCCGACCTAATCCTAGCCCGTTTTTCTTTAGTTGTTTTCTCCGGCACCTTAGTGTTAGTCTAGCCTTCTCCCTCCTTCCATTCTTTAGTTTAGCTCGTTGACTTAGTCTCGTATTTAGGCGACCTTGGTCTAGACTTTACATTACCGTCCCCGTGGATTCGACCCGACTTGCCCTATCTACCCTAGTTAGGTTAGCCGGTTATATTATTGACGGTTGGGACGTGACGAATCCCTACCATCAGGAGGCTCGGGATTGGGTCCCAAGGTCTCGGGGTCGACTCCAAGGCATCGAGTGATTGTCCCTTAGCTCCGTTGGCTCCAAAATGTGTATGTATCGAGTCGGAATCGCTCCAACTCTTCCAAATCGGTCTCGGGAACCTGAAACGAACTAAAGGAAGCATAAGAAGCCCCTAAACCGCTCCCAAGGAGCGATTGTACAAGGAAAATGGGACCAAAACACTACAAAATAGGCACTACAAATGACACTTATCAATAGGATTAGTGATGAAGGCTAGACTTTCACTAGGAGAATACTAAAACTAGCTTCGAGAACTTAGTTCAAACAAATCAAACTCCGATCTCTAACTAGGCTACTCAACCATAATAGGACGGCGACTTATAAATGCGTGGCCCTAGCTAGTTTAAGAATATGCACACCCCTCCCCAGCACCATAAATACTCAGTTCAACCCGACGACGTCTTACACTGCGAGGCACGAGTTTAAGGTCAAAATGTACACACACTCCCGAACACCATATATGCTCGGTTCAACAACCAATGTGCCCCATAAAGACACACCAGCCTTATAGTTGATGGCAAAAACGTAAACCCCAGAATATATTACTCTAAACCTCACACTGGTCCATATTCCATAACTCCAAAACAAGCCATTATCGATATAAACAAGAAATATAATCATTATGAATAATATGGAAATAAAAGAATAAACATTTATATATAAAAAGGTAAAATTTCTATAAATAGAAACTTACTTATTTTAGAAGCTTACTTAAAATAGAAATTTCGTTATAGAAAATACATAAGTTATTAAAATATGTGAAATGTATTAAAATAGCATTTCTAACGAAATTAACATTTTATTATTATCGTCGTTATCGTAACTTTATTATATTTCTAAATTCGTTATTCAAAATATAAAAAAAATATAATAAGTCAATATGTAGTATTTTATAAATAATTAAGAAATCGAGTTAAAACTATAAATTTTAGAAAAGAGGTGTTATAAGAGAAACGATATCAAAATCAATTGAGTCGACGAATTTTATAAATTAAACGAGATTTTATAAAGCTTTCAAATTAGTTTTAGTAAATAGATTTTATCAATAAATAATACTGATTTTACTAAAAATAATCAATCGTAGACAAATGAGAAATTATTAGGGAAAATTGTCTCGACTAAAAATGTATTTAAAATAAAATTGACTATTTTCTCATTTATTAATATAAGTCGTAAAACGAAATTAATTTATAGAACAAGTATAAAAATCTCGATTATAATATAAAAAAAAAACAATTTTGAGTTAAAATTATAAATTAACGAAATATGAAGAAAAAATGAAATCGTTACTATTTAGTTACTAGTGTCATGATAACCAACAGAATATTATAACGATCATAAATAATTAAATTACTAACGATATCGAAAGTTATAAAAATATTTATAAGGTACAACATTTTTAAAAATAATACTTTTAGCAATTAATAAATAGCTAAAATTAGAAAACCGAAATTAAAATATTTACAACATACTACTACTCAAACATACGATATAAAATCGAGTAACGTCCTAAAGTTACCTTAGATGACATCCGACTCAAACACGTGTGTGGACATGACGTAGGTCCACCCCGACGCGGCGAAGCGCGGGTTTGGGTAGGTGAATGAATCTCGTGGTAAGATTGTTCTCGGGTTCGAAATTTAAGTCAAAATGGAGTCGCCACCGAATTTTGTGGTTATTCGGAACCATACGAGCCCACTCTATGTCGTCATGGGCTATACACAAAGTAAGCCCACTTCGATTTCAGAGTTTATGGGGCTCGTCCCTTTGCATTGCAATATCGATACCGTTTACACCGGCTTTCGTATATAGAATGACTCTCGTGCGCCAAGGATTTCGGACATCCGGAAACCAAAGGTTCTGAGTAAGGGGTGAGGGTACGTGTTGGGAAGCCCACTAAGGACACCCAACCCCGCCCGCACATGGCGGCCTCTACTAAGACATCGTTCGTGTTCGTGTACGCGCGCTAGTAAAATAATTAAATGATATGCAAACAGCGTTTTGTCTAAGCATGTGAATTTTGCGTTAACTACGTCATTTAATGCATCTTATTATTTGTCGGAATGATTTAGCATGCGAGGTTCATTTATAAAGCGTAAAAGCAAGTAAATAAACAAAGCTCGAAAATAAATAGAAATAACGTACAAGTTACACGGGCGGAAATACAACCCGGAATTCACAATACAACGTTACATAAAAATAATGAACGATAGAAAGCAATATAATGATAGAAACGGACCCGTATATAAACTAGACCGCGAAAATATGTAGATGGACTAACCCCGATTAAGTACACATCATGTCGTGTACTAAACGAAGGACAGGAACATGAGACTGTGGCATATTGCTAGCCCGATCTCATATCCCGTAGTCTTGTCCCGACTTATCACGTCAAAAGGTAGTCAAAGTCGTTCTACGTGTCGTGATGTGCATGGTTTTGAAAATAGGATAGTCACGTGATAATCTTTGCACGTGATGACTAAAGTCGATAAAGAGTCGGGGCTTGACTTGTGGGTCAAACCCCTCGGTTTTGTGGGTTACAGGACCCACTCGACCGAGTTATGGTGTGACTCGGTCGAGTGCACGTTTAACGTGGCTACTGACCACTTTTTGGGGTGCTACTCGATCGAGTGGCCTATGGCACTTGGTCGAGTGCCCCCTGTACGAGTGGTAACTCGCTTTGTTTTATGACTTGAAATCGATGATCGGCCGAATCAAATACAAATATCGTACGATTTGTATTTAACTCGGCCTCCGGTACTATAATCGTGTACGAACGACTATAATACCGTTACCGGAGTTTATGAAAAATGTTTACGTTAGATTAGGAAATTTTGAATTAGTGACGAAATGTATCCCTCTACGTCACGACATCGGAACTAACCCTTTCGGGTCACGTGATGTCGGTTTTCGTGTCAACGGGTTTCGTACCAATTATGGAAAGGGAATTAAATCCGTTCAACTACGACCGATCACGGTCGTGTCACGCCCTTGAGTACATTGGGGCGGGGCTCCTCGAAAGGGCTCCACCTCTGTCGTTGCTCGTAAAGGGATTAGACGGACCAAAAGTGATCATCGTAGTCCAACGTTTTAAAACCGATTTTCGATACTAGTTTACGTATACATGGTATTATTAATGCTAATGACGATAAAATAATACAAAAAACGAAAATATAAAAGGTACAAAAATGCTAGTGTTAGTGTTACTACGATTACAAATATGATGCAAAAATACGATAAATAAAGCGAAAATGAGATTAGATAAAAGAGATTAAAACGGGGTTTAGGACACCCTCAACATACATGCTTAGTAAGGACCTCGGAAATGGACTCGTGAATAGCGGCACGGCTTGGGAGTATCGAGGATGTACGCGAGTTATGGTGTGTATGGATGCGTGTGTGTATGTGTCGGTTTATCGAGGGACAAGAGCTCGGTTTTTGTAGGTTTTTGGCTTAGGTTTTCTAAGCCTTGGATGTGTAGGATGGTAGGGTTGAAGTAGGGTAAATGTAGCTGAAAAATGTAGGGTAAAGTGAGTGAAAAAGTTCTCAAATGCATGGGGGGTGAAGCGGTATTTATAGACTTCACCCCTCGACATAGGGGCACTCGATCGAGTGGCCCTAGTGCACTCGATCGAGTGCCTTCGCAAACGGGCCAAACCCGGGTTCAAAAGGCTCCACTCGATCGAGTGGGGTCAATCCACTCGATCGAGTGGATCAACAAATCGAGATAAATAAGGAAAGATTTGATTTTGTTTGTTTTGATTATTTTTTGAATTTTGATTTGTGCGCCAACTGAACTTGGCTGTTTTATGAGACGGTTTCGTCTTTGACAGGGTTTTGACCCGGTCGCCAAAAGACGGGAATTATTTTTGGTGTCGGTTTTGGCCCAAATTAGTCTCATTTGACTCGGAATGACCCACTGGGCCTGAATTTGAGGTCTGTTTTGTGAGATTTTTACTCCGCTAAAAGTCCATGTCGGATATTATTGATTTCGGGCCCAAATCCGAGTATACCAAGTCACGTTTGCGTCCGATCATCATCGGGTGTTTTTCGGAGACTACCATAGACACGTGGCAGTCAAAATGCGGGTGTCTACAACGTGGCTTGTCCTCGTCTTGGCCCTCACGAAATCCCGAAAACTAGGAGATGAAAAAAAAGAATAGCAAGAACGGAGTATTAAATTGGAGGGACATCGCTCGTCTAGAATCGCAACCACACCATCTGAACAATGCAATAAACCGGGACACGAACAAGATCAAAACCACGAAGAATTAGGTACACGATACCGAACAGAAAACTGTAGAACAGAAGGGCAGTAATAGTATCGAGACTGCAGCAAATAACAGGCGACGACATTAAGAACCAAACATCATAACAAGGGAATGACAGTAGGAGCAGTAAGATGTACGAGAACGGAAACCGAAGGAAGAAGAGGAAGTAATAGAACGAAGAAAGGAATCGGTCTGAACATGCCAAAAACGACAACTGCAGCAGCATCACTAATAACAAGGACTGCAGCAACATCAAAGAAGAAGAAGAAGAAAGAAGAACACGAAGGAACAACAACGTAACAAAACAGACCACAGCAGAAGATGCACCAACAAACACGACAACATCACCTAGTGAAGGAGATGAACATGAATGACGATAATAACGCAGGTTGAAGTGTCAGGGGTAACAAATGCAACAGTAACAAGATGAAAACAAAACCGAGTAGCAGAACAAGAAGAAGAGAACAATAGCCACAGTAACATAACGAGCAGCAGCAGCAATGCGAGAGAAAACGAGGGTAACAGAAAAATAGAGCAACAACAATACACGCGGACAGCATCAATGCGACAGAAACAGCAAAGACGGAAATGAAATGGAAGAAGGAAAGGGAAACAACAGAACGAAAGAGGAGAACATGAGATCGAACAGAATTAACGAAATCTCGAGAAGAAGAAAGGGAAACGAAGAAGGAAAAGACTACCTCGACTACGCAACAGCAACAGAAACAGAGGAAAACAGAGAGTAGAAGTGGAGAGGCAGACATAAACGCAACAGCGTAGCGGCAGCAGGTGCGTAGCAGAAACAGCAGCAGTGTAGCCGCAGCAGCAGCAGTGTAGCAGCAGCAGCCGTCTAGCAGCAGTAGCGATTGAGCGAGATTGATGATGGATGAACGCAAAAAGAAGGAGAAAAGAAAGAGGCAGGGGACGGTGAAGCGGTGGAGAAGTGAAGAGGTGGGAAAGAATGATGAGGGACTGAATG
Source organism: Agrostemma githago (assembly GCA_958450325.1). Classification (NCBI taxonomy): domain Eukaryota; kingdom Viridiplantae; phylum Streptophyta; class Magnoliopsida; order Caryophyllales; family Caryophyllaceae; genus Agrostemma; species Agrostemma githago. The sequence continues at coordinate 32,766,849 of OY288256.1, forward strand.
TACACGTGAAATGGTGGGAAAACAAAAAGATAAGGTGGGGTGAGTTAAATAAAAGAGAGTAAGACAATCGGAGTAATTGAATGATTTCGGTAAATGATGAATTTCGTAACGATAAGTTGACTGACCCTCAGATGGGATTAAAACGAGTTAATGAAATTAATAACTAATCGGGCCGACAAATAAAATGAGTAATTGAATTATTCAGGACGAAAACGAAGCTTATAGAAATAAATAATTAGACGGTGAAATAGTATTTCCTGAAAAATAAGAAATCTTCGATTAAGTGAATTAAATTGATTTCTCGAGGAAAGATAGTAAATGTTTTGACAAAACTTAAAATAAATGAGTATCGAGCCAAAAATAGAAATTCGAGCTTAAATATAAATAAATAAATAAATAAAAAGAATTTAGAATTTAAATCGTCGAAATAGTCTTTCGATAACAATTAAATTAATTGTACAAAATGAATCGAAACAGAAATAAAAATATGTTTTAAATATAAGAAGAGTTTTTCGAGTCAAATAGAATTTTTAGGAGTTTGAAACGATTAAACGATAAATTCGTTTTATAATAATTTTAAAAATTACGAGTTAAATCGTAAATAAAATAAAAATACGAATATAACTTTAATTTAATTTAAATTTATAAAATCAGGGGTGTTACAGTTAGGGCGAAGGTTAATGTAACCTTAGCGTGGACTTAAGGTTATAGCCGAGGTTAACGTAACCGTAACAAGAGTTAAGGTTATAGTCGAGGTTAATGTAACCTTAACAGGAGTTAAGGTTATAGCCGAGGTTAATTTAACCTTAGCAAGAAGCTAATGTTATAGTCGAGGTTAATGTAACCTTGATTGAAGTTAATGTACCTTCATTGAGAAGTTACTACACCACTTCACTTAAGGTTAATGTAACATCGTCGCAACATCATAATCTTGTTGCAGTTAATGTAACTCCACGAGGTTATGGTTGAGGTTAGGTCAACCTCAACTTAGTAGACAAGGTTATAGTCAGCAAACCTTAACTTTGGGTACTATTAAGCATTAGATATGCAAGGTTAACTTTATGGTTGTAGTTAGTTGTACTATCTATTATTCACGTATTCTTGAAAGGTTACTTATATGTATGTTCTTCGTAGTTCAGTCAGTTATATTATCCTATGTTTGAGACATGATAATAAAGTCGGTTATCCTATATTGGATTGGAGTAACACTTCGTATAGTCAGTTACAATATCTAGGGCTTGATTATCCATGGTATAGTCATTGACACTATACTAGGTCTGATTATGATAAGTATAGTTTGTAGTGCCTATTTCGTAGTGTTTTGGTCCTATTTTCCTTGTGGAATCGCTCCTTGGGAGCGATTTATGGGTTACTTATGCTTCCTTTAGCTCGTTTCAGGTTCCCGAGACCATTCATGAAGAATTGGAACGATTTTGACTCGTTTCATACACTTTTGGAGCCAACGAAGAGAAGGAACGATCACTCGATGCCTTGGATTCGACCCCGAGACCTTGGGACCCAATCCCGAGCCTCTTAGACTCGATCCCGAGACCAGAGAGTTGGTGAGAAGCCCATGAGAACCAAGGAGGGACCAAAAAGATCATAATGGAGGCCTACAAGGTCCTTCCCGGGCGGGATAGTGGTCTTCCCGACTGGGAAGGAGTGCACAAAACCAACAGCTCCTGTCTTGAGCCCGTCCCGGCCGAGAAGGACTCGTCTCGGGCGGGACCATCTCGTCCCGGGCGAGACCATCTCGTCCCGGGCGGGATGAGTGAGCTGTAGCACGCAAGTCATTATTTTCTTCTCCTTACTCATTGTAACCCTATATATACTCTTCCCTTGTTTTGTTAAGATCATGTTCTTCACTTCCCCTTAAACCCTAGATTATTTTAGCATAGATTAGCATAGATTAGTGTAGATTAGTCTTTTGATTATCGTCAATCTTAGATTAACTCTTGTAATTTGGGAATTCTTGAAGAATCCAACCAAGATTGACAACCTTGGTTGAGGTATTTGGGTTTTCTTTCATTTATGCAAGATTTCTTCTTTTCATCCTCTCTAGTATGGTATAATCTTCTTTTCCTTTCTCTTAATCTTTGTTTTATCATTAAAGTTTGAATCTTTGTTGATTGTATTGTTCATTGTTCATTGTTTCTCTAGTTTCATTATGCAAGTTTTGTTATTTGAGTTAGTTGTTCTTGTTCTTGTTAGTTTTATTATAGATATGTTTGAGTAGATCTTTGCTAGGGTTATTAGGGTGATTGGATGTGATTGTGGGTGATTAAGGGTTTGTTGGAGATGTTGGTGGAAGTTTTGGGTTTCCTCTTGGTTTGATGCATGGTACATGTTTGATGAAATGCTTGAATGACATGTATATGCATATGCTTGTTTTCTTGCCCTTTTCTCCTGTGGGTGATAGTTAGCTTTTGGGTTTGGTTCCCTCACTACGTAGCGAGAGCCCGGTGAGGACGACCCCTAGGTCGGTCAACGTAGCGAGAGCCCGGATGCGACCTAGGCTTCGATAGCACGCTAGTAACCCCTTTTGTCACATGTGTCGCTAAGGTGGGTTCTATCAAGAACCTCTAGGTCGGTCTACGTAGCGAGAGCCCGGACTACACCTAGATTACCCGACTACCCCTTCACTTTAGCTCTTCCTTGACCATCCCATCACTCCATGAACCCGACCTAACCCTAGTCTTCCTTCTTAGTGTTATCTTAGCTTCCCTTTTTCTTGCTTTAGACCTAGTTTAGTCCTTAGCCTCCCCCTTAGAATAGCTCGTCTTGAATATAGTCCTTGACCGTAGCATACTTTAGTCCGACCTCCCGTCCCTGTGGATTCGACCCGACTTACCCTAGCTACCCACTAGGTATAGTTGGTTTTATTTGACGGTTGGGATCCACGACAAATCCCTGCCCATCAAATTGGCGTCATTGCCGGGGACGGCGTAGTTTAGACTTTTGTGTGCTTAGTTTTGGACTTTGTTCTTGATCTTTGTGTTCTCTTCTCCTTGTGTATCTCTGTTTTATTTCTTGTGTGCTACTCTCCCTTCCTAGTTCCTCAAAAGCACTAGGATACTAACGTTTGCTCAAGTGCTTCTAGCTCATCCTAGGTACCAAAGCAACGTTATGGACATGGTTCGTCCAAGCTACCATCAATCATCACGGGACAACTTTGGGGCAAATGGCCAAGTCCCGAGATTTCACCAACCATATCAACCTCATCAACAATCTTATGAACGCCCTCCTTATGGTTACCTAGAAAGTTGTCAAGGATCATTCCAACATCCTAACAACTACCAAACACCCTCACATAACCCACAACCACAAGATCCCAACTTTGAGACTTGTCAAATGATGTCTCAATTGCTTAAGAGTCAACATGAGGCGATAGCTCTATTGCAAAAGACTCAACAAGTGATGATGACTCACATGCACGGGATTGAAAGGGAGCTCAAGGCCCAAATAGGGGTGCAAGATGCTCGCATCAATGCACTCATGGCTCATATCACGATATTGGTCACTCGAGCTCCACAACATGTTGAGGAAGGTTCATTTGGGCAAGAAGGTCGGTGTCTCCACAAGAAAGTCAACCCAACCTTGAAGCTACAAATGAAGAAGACAGGGTCGATCAAGAGACCATTGTTGAGTGTTGCTTGGGTGGTGAAGATAGGGGAAGAATAGAGGGAGTTGAAGCTTCAAGGGCCAACAATGAGGAGGGGAGTGAACATGATTCTCAAGATAACTCTTGGGAAGCCGATATTTTGGCTATCAAATTGGATTTGTTCGATTTTCTTCGTGATGATCCGGATCTAGACAATCCAAAGCCAAGTGAAGACATACCTCCTCTAGGCCAACTAGACAAGGTGAGTGAAAAGGAGCGCAATATTTGGGAAAAAAGAAGTGGATGCCTTAGAACTCGCCTTGTATGGGAAATTGGAGGAGCCTAAAGCCTCCAATGAAGAAAACTTGATGCCTTCTTCTCCTCTACCGTACTCGATGTCTAGTCCCTTGTCTTGTGAGACGGTTGGTGAAGAGAATCCTTGTCGGGCGGTGGAAAAGAGTTCCACTCTCGATCCCGTAGAAGAAGCGACACCCCTAGGGTGTGATCTCCCGCATCATATTGCCGAGCACGACTCTAGACCACTATACCTACCGGATGGTCATAAGAGTCGTTGCTATCATGGATCCGAAGACCCGGAAGATCACGAGAACCCCGAGCATAATGAAGATGATCGCTTCTTCCCTCCGACTTGGACGCTCTTGGAAGTGGCTAGGCTCGGCCATGTGAGCTTAATTGAAGATGTTGCTAGAGCATTTGACTTACTCCTTCGAGCTCTTGATGGCTATGGAGGCGTAGTTGGTGAGAGTAGCTAGTGTAAATATCTTTTCCCTTTTCTTTTGTGCTTGTATTTGTGTTTATGTTTGTTTGGATATTTTGGTTTTTAGGATTGTTAGCTTTGGTGGAATTCTTGTAATTTGGTATTTTGATGAGCGATGTGAGGGAGGAAATTTGATGTTGTATTTGAGCTTGTTTGCTAGATATGAAGTGAAGATGAAGTCTTGAGAGAGTAGTTGATGATAGAAGCTTGGATTTGGGCATGGGAGTCGGTTTTTGAAGCTTTTGACAAGCTTTTGGGGACGAGATTCTATGTCTCGATGTATTGGTGGACATGTGGGTGAAGCTAGCAAGGAAATGAAGGGCTAGAATACTCATCCCGACCGGGAAGGATGTCATCCCGATCGGGATGAGTGTGCTGAAAATTGGATATTCTGGAGAGTCATCCCGACCGGGAAGAGGGCTTCCCGACCGGGACGGGTGTGTCATCCCGACCGGGACCATCCATCCCGACCGGGATGGTCCCCTTCTCCTCTTTTAGCCTCTTCTTCATCATGTGAGCCCACCCAACCATTGTATACCCCCACCCAACCTCCCTACCCATCCTTGCTCATGTCATATGACCCTTACACTTCATTTACATACCCTCACCTCATTTTCTCTTCACTTTACACCGACTTTCCCATCAAATCCCACCCCCTCACACCATTACTACCTCAACCATGCGGTTTTATCAAGTTTGAAGCGGGATGACAATGACGAAGACAAGCAAAGTGCCAATATTGATCTATGAGACGATGGAGCGAGTGAGTTGCTAACCTATTCGTACGGCAACTATCCTTTCTTTTCCGTCTTTTATAGCTTGTTTTCCTTTGTGTTTGTTCCCTTCCCCTTGTACACTTTTGTGTCATGGTGTCATGGTGGCCCTCGGGGCCTTGGTAGCTATTGCTCCCGACTCTCGATGACGTGATTACGTCGGGAGTCATTTCCAAATCCAAATTTACATGTTTTTCACTCTTTTTTGTAGGATTTAGTCGGATTTAGGCAGAATCCGGGCTAGGTGACTTGATTACACCTAGCTCTCCCCTCCCATTTCCTTTTATTTCCTTCTGTTTATTTCTTCCCCCATCCATATCTTTTCTTGTCTCGGCCCATGGTGACTTGACTACACCCCGGCCGGACACCTACCTTTTTCTCCGCTTTGTTTTTAATTTTAGCTTTATTTTCGTAGTTTATTTTCTTTTCTTTTATCTCTCCGCACACTACGATCGAGCATGAGGACATTGCTCGGTTTAAGTGTGGGGGAGCGATATTCTATCTTAGTTAGTTTTATTTTAGTAGTTTTTCGGAAAAAATCTTCAAAAACCCTAAAATTTTTAAAAATTTCACAAAAATCAAAAAGATTTTCTTTTTTGTGTCTTTTTCTTTTGTGTTCTTGTGTCGTATATTTGTCTTGTTGTGTTTGTTTGCCTCCCCTTTTCCTTCTAGGTTGCTTAAATCACCGATAGCTTTGGAGAGCTTTCAAGACATTCGGTAACATCTTCTATCCCTTTTTCCCTCTTTGCTTCTTGTGAGTTTGGAGGAGATTTGTGATGATGTGTGCTCGGGTGGAGCTTTGTAAAGTTGGTGGTTGATTTGGTGACTTGATTGGAAGTTCGGGGTGGTGTTTGTTTTGTTCATGTGTTTATTTTGTTTTGTTTTGTTGTTTCTTGTCTCTTTTTCTTATTGTTTTCGTCATGTCTTTGTTTTGTGTGTGGTTGAGTCTTGTGTGTAAAAAGGTTTTCGAAAACCCGGTTTGGAGGCTAGTGTGCGAGTGTTTACTTTCCCTTCCTAGTTGTATAAATCGAGTCTTGGACTTTAGCCTAGTAGAATGACCCTAAATCAATGATTTCGTTGGTCCTTTACCTTGAGTCCACCTAGCTTACTAGGGATTTACTACGGGATTTGCATTTTGACCATTATGACCACCCACGGTGTGAAAAGGCCTTGGTTGCCGAGTCCCGTCCCTTAGGTGACCATGTTCGGAATCGTTAGACTAGTCCTAGTTTTTCCCCTTTTTGTGGGTTTGAAGGGAAGGACGCTCCCCGACTCTCCCATTTCCCTACCTCCTACACTTATCCACACAATAAATTGCAATTTGTTGAATTCTCTCTTTCTTGTTACACAAAGAAATGCCAAAAAAAAGCCAAATCAAGCCAAAAAAGGGCAAAGAAAAGAAAATGAAAGAAATGAAAGAAAGAAAAGATTGAAGAAAAAGAAAAGGCACAAAAGCCAAAAAGAAAATAGAAAAGAAGAAAAAGAAATGGCATGGCAACAAACAAAGCAAAAATGCAAACAAAAGAGAAAATGCCAAAACGAAAATCGTCTCACAAAAAGAATCCCTACATCTCAAAATAAGCCTTTTACCGACTACTACCGTGAAGAGCCTACCAAAGGACCGAGTCCCTAGGAAGGATGATAGCGGTAATGGTCGGTCTTCCCTCACTTTGCATATATTTCCACCTTTTTACTTGGACTAGTTAGGCGGTTTTGGGCATGGGACGACCCTCTTGGCTCATCGCTAAAGAGGGCGGGGTCTCACTTACCTACAGTGTCGACTAACACCGTGGTTCATCCCTTTTCCACTCCGCCGATCGTCCCGTAGTACGTTCTTAGAAAGTTAGGAGGACCTAGGTAAGTTACCAACGTTTTTGTTCCTTTATCGTCATACTATTAGGGTTTAGTTCACCTTGGTTTGCATTACTAGCTTGGGAACGTTGTCAGTTGCCTCGAGTCCTAAAACCAGTGCTTCTTTCACCGCTTGTTTGAGGGAAGCGGTATTTGTTTTCTTTTGGGTGCAACCGATTATGTGTTTGTTTGTGTGCTTGTTTGTCTTTGTGTTTTGTGTCCGGTTGCATCCACGGTTTTGTCGCAAGACCCCACTTGCCTTGCGAAGTGCACTTTTTCTCTAAGTGTACTCGCGTGAGTTGAAAGGGCGTAGGGTGCGCTAATACCCACTCGGCTAGTTTAGTAGATAGTATGTGCTTACTCGAGGGCGAGTAAGGGTTAAGTGTGGGGGAGTTGATAAGTGTAGTTTGTAGTGCCTATTTCGTAGTGTTTTGGTCCTATTTTTCTTGTGGAATCGCTCATTGGGAGCGATTTATGGGTTACTTATGCTTCCTTTAGCTCGTTTCAGGTTCCCGAGACCATTCATGAAGAATTGGAACGATTTCGACTCGTTTCATACACTTTTGGAGCCAACGAAGAGAAGGAACGATCACTCGATGCCTTGGATTCGACCCCGAGACCTTGGGACCCAATCCCGAGCCTCTTAGACTCGATCCCGAGACCCGAGAGTTGGTGAGAAGCCCATGAGAACCAAGGAGGGACCAAAAAGATCATAATGGAGGCCTACAAGGTCCTTCCCAGGCGGGATAGTGGCCTTCCCGACCGGGAAGGAGTGCACAAAACCAACAAATCCTGTCTTGAGCCCGTCCCGACCGAGAAGGACTCGTCCCGGGCGAGACCATCTCGTCCCGGGCGGGATGAGTGAGTTGTAGCACGCAACTCATTCTTTTCTTCTCCTTACTCATTGTAACCCTATATATACTCTTCCCTTGTTTTGTTAAGATCATGTTCTTCACTTCCCCTTAAACCCTAGATTAGCATAGATTAGTGTAGATTAGTCTTTTGATTATCGTCAATCTTAGATTAACTCTTGTAATTTGGGAATTCTTGAAGAATCCAACCAAGATTGACAACCTTGGTTGAGGTATTTGGGTTTTCTTCCATTTATGCAAGATTTCTTCTTTTCATCCTCTCTTGTATGGTATAATCTTCTTTTCCTTTCTCTTAATCTTTGTTTTATCATTAAAGTTTGAATCTTTGTTGATTGTATTGTTCATTGTACATTGTTTCTCTAGTTTCATTATGCAAGTTTTGTTATTTGAGTTAGTTGTTCTTATTCTTGTTAGTTTTAGTATAGATATGTTTGAGTAGATCTTTGCTAGGGTTATTAGGGTGATTGGATGTGATTGTGGGTGATTAAGGGTTTGTTGGAGATGTTGGTGGAAGTTTTGGGTTTCCTCTTGGTTTGATGCATGGTACATGTTTGATGAAATGCTTGAATGACATGTATATGCATATGCTTGTTTTATTGCCCTTTTCTCTTGTGGGTGATAGTTAGCTTTTGGGTTTGGTTCCCTCACTACGTAGCGAGAGCCCGGTGAGGACGACCCCTAGGTCGGTCTACGTAGCGAGAGCCCGGATGCGACCTAGGCTTCGATAGCACGCTAGTAACCCCGTTTGTCACATGTGTCGCTAAGGTGGGTTCTATCAAGAACCTCTAGGTCGGTCTACGTAGCGAGAACCCGGACTACACCTAGATTACCCGACTACCCCTTCACTTTAGCTCTTCCTTGTCCATCCCGTCACTCCATGAAACCGACCTAACCATAGTCTTCCTTCTTAGTGTTATCTTAGCTTCCCTTTTTCTTGCTTTAGACCTAGTTTAGTCCTTAGCCTCCCCCTTAGAATAGCTCGTCTTGAATATAGTCCTTGTCCGTAGCATACTTTAGTCCGACCTCCCGTCCCTGTGGATTCGACCCGACTTACCCTAGCTACCCACTAGGTATAGTTGGTTTTATTTGACGGTTGGGATCCACGACAAATCCCTGCCCATCAAATTGGCGCCGTTGCCGGGGACGGCGTAGTTTAGACTTTTGTTTGCTTAGTTTTGGACTTTGTTCTTGATCTTTGTGTTCTCTTCTCCTTGTTTATCTCCGTTTTATTTCTTGTGTGCTACTCTCCCTTCCTAGTGCCTCAAAAGCACTAGGATACTAACGTTTGCTCAAGTGCTTCTAGCTCATCCTAGGTACCAAAGCAACATTATGGACATGGCTCGTCCAAGCTACCATCAATCATCACGGGACAACTTTGGGGCAAATGGCCAAGTCCCGAGATTTCACCAACCATATCAACCTCATCAACAATCTTATGAACTCCCTCCTTATGGTTACCAAGAAAGTTGTCAAGGATCATTCCAACATCCTAACAACTACCAAACACCTCACATAACCCACAACCACAAGATCCCAACTTTGAGACTTGTCAAATGATGTCTCAATTGCTTAAGAGTCAACATGAGGCGATAGCTATATTGCAAAAGACTCAACAAGTGATGATGACTCACATGCAAGGGATTGAAAGGGAGCTCAAGGCCCAAATAGGGGTGCAAGATGCTCGCATCAATGCACTCATGGCTCATATCACGATATTGGTCACTCGAGCTCCACAACATGTTGAGGAAGGTTCATTTGGGCAAGAAGGTCGGGTGTCTCCACAAGAAAGTCAACCCAACCTTGAAGCTACAAATGAAGAAGAGAGGGTCGATCAAGAGACCATTGTTGAGTGTTGCTTGGGTGGTGAAGATAGGGGAAGAATAGAGGGAGTTGAAGCTTCAAGGGCCAACAATGAGGAGGGGAAGACCTGTGGAGACACTACAACAAAAAAGTCTTTTCGTGGCGATTATTTCGTGACAATTGAAAAATCGACATAACTAATATACTTATATTCCTTGTGAATGACCCCTTATTGTTACAAATATCAATCGATGCTAATAAACCCGACAAATCGACGGGTTATGTTCTCAAAACCCTAATATTCTAATAAACCCAATTGAAACATGCCTTCCTTATTACTGAAATAGTGAAATCACATTAACTCATAAAATTTCCCCGCCTGCCAACCTCTGTTGTCGACAAATTCTCGAGTTTAGTCAAGAAATACATCATCTCCATCAATGGCCCTGTCTCCGACAATATTGTCCATGTCACCGTCGCTCAACTAATGTTTCTCGAATACGAAAACCTTAATTCGCCAGGTGGTGCACGATAGCGTCATTCGCAGACCAGTCGTTGGGTCGTCACAGCTGGTGCGTCTCATGATTCACGAATCTTAATATATTTGTTTTGATTTGATTTCTGTTTGTGTTTGTTTGATTTGGGAGATTGGTGTTTATTAATTTAGGGTTTGCTGATTAGATGATTGATTATTTTTGTTGTTGTAGTCAATTGAAGTTGATTGGATTAATGGGGTTTGTTGCATTTTTAGGTTTGCTGCAGAATTTTATTAGATTGTAAACAAACAAAATTCGGTAATTGCCAAAACAAAAAAAATTAGAGAAGCATAAACGTTCAGTGTAACTTATAATGCTCTTTGACCCTGCTTTTTAGGGCAAAGTTGATATTGCTTATAATATGTTGAGCCTTTTAATTTCAACCCCTTTGATTGGGAAGACAACATTTCAATATGGCTTAATAGTTGTGTAAGGATTCTAATTACTATGAAGTGTGGACAAAGTGAAATCAAAGTAGGGTGTTTGAACACGTAATCCAACAAAATGTTTGTAATGGTTTGCTGGCCAATTTGTGAAGCTAACGATGCTAACGATATTATTTTCCGATGTCCCAACAATTGTCACTATATATCAGCTTCAAGTTTTCGTGATTCGGACATGATTTTTAAGGTTTGTTATCCAGATTCCATATACTCCGTTAATTTTCTGATAACACGCCCCAACATGTGCTCTTGGCTCTTGCATACATTTACTATCACACATGAATTTACCTAGCATTTTTTTAAACGTCTCAGATCCTTAAAATTCCATGTTGGTATACCTTAAGAGATGAACATGTTATTAGTTGCCACAATATTTGCTTTGATTTCTAAAAAAATAGAAAATTATTAACATCCTCAATATAAAACACAATGATATTCATCAAGTATATATTCATTTTCTGCATCATGCACCAGTATATAACCAACAAGTACTCCTAGTAGTTTCTGGGAATATATACTTAAGCACAGTAATGTAGGCTTCATTTGAGTGGCATTTGGGCTGCTTTCGAATGGGTATTGAGCTGAATTCAAGTGTCATTGATTAGGGGAGCATGACTGCAGTTTAAAGTTAAGAGTCGGGCATGGAAAATGATGTCAACAGGCTGCTATTCCGTCAATACTTGTTGTGTTTTATGATCTGTTATGGAAGGATAAAATGATAAAATGGATGGACCTGCCACTAAGTAAGAAAACTGAATTTTAAACAATGTGGAAAAACAACCGAAAGTTTATCCTAAAATCTAAAAAAAATAGCACGGTGAAGAAGAAGGTGATTGTTGAAATGGAAAAGGGCAAGAAATCTGCTAAGATACTCATAAATATCGTACTTCAACAGTCGAAATTTGAAAGTTGATGGTGATGTTCAAGATTATATCAAAACATTAGATCATCATTGTATCATGATTCATTACTTCTTCTCTTTCTTTGGTGGGAAGCTGTGGGTTCAAGGGAGATCTAGTTGGAAAGCATTCTCTTGGCGGTCAAATTAAGCAGGATGACTTACATGCTCAATTACCTGATCACCCTACTAATAATACCATGGATGGTAGAGGATCCTTTAAAAAGAGGTAATATCATATCTTTTCTTTTGTAAATTTTTATATTTGCAGTTCCATTCACTACTATTCATTATTAATGGAATGAATACTCATAATTTTTTTTCCCGTAAACTCATAATTGAACCAACCCCAACCTCATGAGCTAACACTAAAATACTAATATTGCAGGAAGATATGGCAGAGGAAGTTACAAATTTAAGAGAATTTGGTTGGAGGAAATATGGCCAGAAAGTTATTCGTAATGCCTCTTATCCAAGGTACTCCACTTAAATAAATACTTAATCATGCTCATCTACACTCTTATTGCCTATTAAAGGGTAGTGTTTATCCCTTTTAACTACAAAGTTTAATCCATCCTAAACCAGGATACCCGATTGTAAACATAGCTGAATATTTGTACTCGTGATTGGTGGTGTGTTGGGTTGGGCTTGTTGGTTATGCACTTATGCTCGCTGTCCATTTGGTGGGAATCAAATTCGATTAAGACAAAATGATCAGTCATGTCGATTTTCAGTCTTTCCTCTATTTTGTTTTATGCATATTGCATTTAGAATCGTCGTTGATTAAGGGATCACCTGTTTTTTTGCTGTGTATTTTATAATCTTGTTCTCGATGTTATGCAAAATGGCTGGACCTGCTGTAATCTTTACGACGAATGCTCAAGCGTATCCGTCTCCATTTCGAGCTATAAATCGTTGCGGTCTGGTTTAGTGCTAACTACTCTTGTTTGCTTTCGGAGACTGTTTAGAGGACGATACATGCTACGCTTGGCGTTTATGTGTTGTTTCATCCGTGTTTCATCTTCGTTTATATACCTACGTACCGCAGGCTGCATCTATTATTTGCAGGCTACTGTTCTAGTATCGATGCAAGGCTGCAATATTCAAACTGGAACTCGGCAGAGAAAGCAAGGCGAGTTGTTGCATTTGAGATCATTTTTGGGCTGCACTATAACTGAATATCAAAGTCGGTACATTCTGAATAATGCAAGTTATGCAACGGGAATGCAGGCATTCATTATTATGTTGCTGGCTGGCCTTTTGATTCAACACGAGATGCACTTTAGGCGCGGAATCAGCCGAAGCTTTTGTCTTAGGCGCGATTACTTTACATAATACCGAATACATGGGTAGAATGAAGCTTTGCTTTGGTGGCGAAGACATAGTAGTTATTTTTAGGTTGTCAAAAGATCGTTTGCAGTTTTGCACTTATTTATATTAATTTAAATTTAGTCGATGTTGGATATATAATTTTTTTTGAATTTATGAATAATATAAAAGTTACATGTTTTTTAACTTGTTTTTTCTTTTTATTTTCGCACCGCATTTAAGAGATAAATGTGATATTTTGTATCGAATGAAATCGATACCAAATTTACTATATGGTTTCATTTAATAGTATTTATTGTGTCGAATACAATTGCAACAAATGTTATCAAATGACATTTTATTGTACTTATCGCGTCGAATACAATCGCTACAATTCTTATTAGTAGGAAAATCAAATTATTTACCGCATCAATAATAATCGACACTAAAATCGATACTAAACCTCCTCTTCTTTCGCGTCGATTTTAAGGAGCTAACCCATCGAATATATTACTCGCTACGAAAGGCTACGGCAACGCCGCCTACCTCAACGAACACACAATCGATGGGGAAACCTTTTGCATCGAATAGAATCGCCACGAAATACCAAAATAATCGCCATGAAAAGGTTATTTTGTTGTAGTGAGAGAGACCCTTTATTTAAGTCTTTAATTTTCAGTTTGAACATTTTGAATAATGTATTAGTTGAATGTCGAGATAGTGACGATTCGGATTTGGTCGGGTGTTATAGTTGAATCGCCTTTGACCCTTTTATTTATACTATTTATATTATTTAAAGTTTTTTAAAATCCGGGTTGTTACAGTTGGTATCAGAGCGAACACGCTCCCAACTCTCGCTTAAGTGAGAGTAAATGGGGGTAGAAACAATTAAAGATTTATCTATTTATGTCTTAGTGTTTCTTATCGTTATTAATTATATTACAAGTGTTCATCATGTACTTGCTTCTTTATGTTTTAATGTTCTGTCTTGTTATTAACTGTATTACATGTTTTGATCATGTACATGCTTCTTTATGTTTTAACGTTTCATCTCGTTACTAATTGTGTTACATGTGTTGTTCATGTACTGTTTTAATTGTTTACGCTTGAATGTTTATCGTTAATAATTGTATTAAGTGCATGGTTTGTGTAAAGACTTTTTCAAGTATGATTTGTTGACTTATATCATGGTTATTTTTGGAAAAATGTCTCTTTAATGTTACATACACATCGTGCTTTTGGTTATATGTTTGTCAAAACTCTTAATCCGTGATAACCCGAGCTTTACTCTTCTCGTACTGTTATCCTTTTGGATCACATGGTGGTGCCGTCTCTACTTAAGGTAACTATGGAAGTTTTACCCTTGTGATTTGGCCTTGGAATAATAAGTTAGTTAGGATTGATTATATTTGGAGATGCTCGAGTATGAAAGAAAGGTGCAAATCACGAGTTTGGTCACGAAGAAGTTTAATCTGGGATTAAGGTTGGAGAGATGATGTTCCCTTTGGGATTGGAGATCGTGGAGATGAAGTTTACTTTGGAAATAAAGGTTTGTTATGACGATGTTCATATTGGAATTATGGGTGTTAAGTCCTTTTTTTTTGAGGAAACCCTTATCGATGACATTGAGTGTTTGTGTATGTTGTAAGATGTACGACTATGGTTTCATGATTTTATAAGGAATGGGAGACCTGATGGATAGGTTTATGTTATGGTATATTAATTGGGAATATTGTGACTTATGCCTTTAATCAGGAGAATTATTGAAATTTGTCTTAAGGAAAATAGGTTATGTGGGTTAGTTATTGATTAAGAATATGATGATGGTACCGAATTGAAGGTTATTGTGGATTTACATTGAATGATGAGAATTTTGGGAACTAGGCTTGTCTTGAATTGGAATACCATATTCGAGGAGTAAGAACCATTAATGGCAATCAATGTTCGATGAAATGAACTTATGATTTATTTATTGAGGACTTATTTAATGACCATGACATTTAAGGATCAAGTGGAAGGGAAGAAGTATGGCTTATGAACTTAGGATATGTTAATGTTTAAAGCGTTTATTTCGCAAACAACCATATTGAAGATGGAGATAATGGATCGTGATATTGTCATTTTAGGATGCAGAAGATTTTTATGGTGTTATTTGTTATGTATGGTTAAATGAAGGTATTGAGAGTTAATAGTCTAGAGAATGATTATCTGAGGAACATAGTGATTGTAAAGTGACAATTATATAGAGATTTAGTCAGTCTTGAGGTATTATGGTAATGTGATTAAAGGATGTTACGAGACAGATATAACTTGAGTGATGATTGTACGAGAATTGTAAGACCCTGCTTGTCGTGCTTTATTTATGTTATTAAAGTGTCGTCTTTGGTTAGATGGAATTGTTTTGAGTCTTCTATCCTTGTCTTCTTGATCGTACCAAACGAACCTAAAACTGTTATATTTACTGTAGGCACATTCAAAAAAATAAATTTGGAATATGATGGTAGGGATTTGTCACATCCCTAACCGTCAATAAAACAACCAACTAACCTAGTGGATAGCTAGGGCAAGTCGGGATCGTATCCACGAGGACGGTAAGGCGAGGTTTAGACTATGTCTACCTAAAACGAGACTATGCTACCAAAACAAACACAAAGAGACAATAATTGGAAAACTAGGATGGAGGAGGAGTAAGAACTAGACTAATGATGCTAAACAATGCTAATAATCAAACTAACAAGTAAACTAGAGTAAACTATGGCTAACTAAGAGGATGGATCAAATATGGAAGGAAGTGGGGTAGGTCGGGTTCATAGGAGTAGAAGGGTAATTGGGGTGATCAAGGGTATAGGTGTCTCCTAGTTACTAGAGTCGGTCCGGGCTCTCGCAACTTAGACCGATGTCAAGGTGGGTCCGGGCTCTCGCAACTTAGACCCTAGTTCATGCTCTCGCGACTAAACTGTTCTCAACATTTTCACAAAATAAGCAATCAATGAGAAGATGAACACAAGTATGGGAAGCATGGCCACTACAACTCACACAAGCATATCAACAAACACATAGAGTGCCCACAATCTGACTAACAACAAAGATGTAACCTTTTCCCCTTAATCAACCCTAATCCACTCTTAATCCCCCTACTAACCCCACAAGATTACTACTCACTCATTATCATAAACAAACTAACAACAATAAGAGAAAACAACATGAATATCCAAACATCCATAATGAACAATAACAATGACTATAAACAAAATATAAAGATTCAAACTTGATTAATAAACTAAGATCAAGAGTAAAGAAAGATTATACCAACACTATATGAAGAAAAGATGCAATCTTGTATTAATAAGAAACCCAAATAAAATCCCAAGGTTGTCAAGCTTGGAACAATCTTCAAGTATCCCCTTAATCCAAGAACTAATTACAAGGATTATTAAGGATTAACAAGGATTAAAGGAAGATTAAACTAATGAGTGAAAGTAAATCTAGGGTTTTGGAGGCTTAAGAGAGTCTAAACTATGATAAGATATGTTACTAATATAAGAGGGGAGTATATATATATGGGTACAAGAATGAAGGAGCACGAAATAGAAGGACCCGTGCTGCCTCTGTAGCTTCCCGACCGGGACGGCCCTGTCATCCCGACTGGGATGGGCTCACAGCAGCCTCCTTCAAAGCGCACCTCATCCCGAACGGGATGAGGCCATCCCGAACGGGATGGGTCTTGTAGGCCTCCCTTAAGAGCTCTTTGGTCCCTCCTTGCCTCTCATGGGTTTCTCGCCGATTCTCGGGACTCGGGATCGGGTCTCGGAGGCTCGGGATTGGGTCCCAAGGTCTCGGAGTCGATTCCAAGGCATCGAGTCATCGTTCCTTTACTCCGTTGGCTCCAAAATGTGTATGTATAGAGTCGGAATCGCCCCTACTCTTCCAAATCAGGCTCGGGAACCTGAAACGAACTAAAGGAAGCATAAGAAGCCCATAAATCGCTCCCAAGGAGCGATTCCACAAGGAAATAGGACCAAAACATAGTGAAAAAGGCACTACAAACTACACTTATCAACTCCCCCACACTTAACCCTTACTCGCCCTCGAGTAAGCACATCGGGAGTCGGTTTTTGGGGTCTTGGGAGTCATGAAGACCCTTCCCGACCGGGAAGGGTGTGTCGTCACGACCGGGATGGTGCCGTCCCGATCGGGATGAGGGTGCCAAAAATCGAGTCCACTCTCCTTTTTGGTACCTCTTCTTCGACATTTAAGCCCACCCAACCATTGTATACCCCCACCCAACCTCCCTACCTTCCTTGCTCATATCATACCACCCGCATACTTCATTTTCATACCTTCACTTCATTTCCTATCTACTTTACACCGACTCTCACATCAAATCTCACCCTCTCTTGCCACCACCTCTACCATGCGGTTTTATCAAGTTTGAAGCGGGATGGCAACGAAGAAGACAAGCAAGTGCATCTATTGAATCATTGAAGACGATGGAGTTCGTAAGTTACTACGATTGATTTGGGTAACTATCATTACTTTTCCGTCTTTTATCGCTTGTTTTCTCTTGTTTACCCCCCCTTCCCCTTGAGTCAGGGTATCTTGATGGCCTTCGAGGCCTCGGTAGTGGTTGCTCCCGACTCCCGACGACGTGATTACGTCGAGAGTCAATCGATAAATCCAAATTTTACAAGACTTTCACTTTCTTTTTAGGAATTAGACGGATTTAGGCGGAATCCGGGCTAGGTGACTTGATTACACCTAGCCCTCCCCTCCCATTTCCTTTTATTTCTTTCTTTTATTTTCTTCCCCCATCCATATCTTTTCTTGTCTCGGCCCACGGTGACTTGACTACACCCCGGCCGGACACCTTCTACCCTTTTCTTCACCTTAGTTTTGATTTTTAGCTTTATTTTCATAGTTTCTTTTTCTTTCTTTTGTCTCTCCGACACTACGATTGAGCATATGAGGACATTGCTCGGTTTAAGTGTGGGGGAGTGATATTCTAGTATAGTTAGCTTTATTTTAGTAGTTTTTAGAAAAAAAATCCTAAAAAACCCTAAAAATCCGAAAAAATTTCATAAAAATCAAAAAGATTTTCTTTTGAGTGTTTTCCTTTTTTGTCTTTATGTCGTATATTTGTTTTGTATTGTGTTTGTGTTTGCCTCCTCTTTCCTCTTAGGTCGCCTAATCGCCGTTAGCTTTGGAGAGCTTTCAAGACATCCGGTAACATCTTATCCCTTTTTCTTCTTTATTTCTCGCGGAGTTTGGAGGAAATTGTGTTGTGGTGTGCTCGGGTGGAGCTTTGTAAAGATTGTGGATGATTTGGTGACTCATATGGAATATCGGGGTGGTGTTTGTTTGTTATGTGTTTGTTTATGTTGTGTCGGTTTTGTTGCTTTTGTTTCTTTTTCTTTCGTTCTCGTTGAGTCTTCATTTTGTGTTGTGTTTGTGAGTCTTGTGTGTAAATGGTTTTCGAAAACCCGGTTTAGAGGCTAGAGTGTGAGTGTCCATTTTCCCTTCCTAGTAGTATAAATCGAGTCTTGGACTTTAATCTAGTAGAATGACCCTAAATCAATGAGTTCGTTGGTCCTTTACCTTGAGTCCACCTTTCTTACTAAGGATTTACTGCGGGATTTGCACCTTTGACCATTATGACCACCCACGGTGTGAATAGGCCTTGGTTACCGAGTCTCGTCCCCTAGGTGACCGTGTCTAGGATTGTTTGATTAGTCCAAGTTCTCCACTTTTTGTGGGTTTGAAGGGGAATGCGCAACCCTGACTCACCCATTTCCCTACCTCCTACACATATCCACACAATAAAAATGCAAATTGTTGATTCTCCCTTTCTTGTTATTCAATGAAAGTGCAAAAAAATGCCAAATCTTGCCAAAAGGGCAAAGAAAAAAGAATGAAAGAAAGAAAAGAATGAAGAAAAAAAAAGAAAAGGCACAAAAGCCAAAAAGAAAATAGAAAAGAAGAAAAAGAATGGCATGGCAAAACAAATCCAAAACGTCAAAAGGAAAGAAAATGCCAAAAAGAAAATCGTCTCACAAAAATAACTCCTACATCTCAAAATAAGCCTTTTTCCGACTTTTGCCGTGAAGAGCCTACCAAAGGACCGAGTCCCGAGGAAGGATGATAGCGGCATTAGTCGGTCTTTCCCTCATTTTGCATATTTCCACCTTTTTACTTGGACTAGTTAGGCGGTTTTAGCCATGGGAAGACCCTCTCGGCTCACGCTAAAGGGGGCGGGGTCTCACTTACCTACAGTGTCGACTAACACCGTGGTTCATCACTTTCCATCTCCGCCGATCGTCCCGTAGTACGTTTTTAGGAAGTTAGGAGGACCTAGGTAAGTTACCAACGTTTTTGTTGCTTTGTCGTCATACTATTAGGGTTTAGTCCACCTTGGTTTGTATGTCTAGCTTGGGAACGTTGTCACTTGCCTCGAGTCCTAAACCGGTGTTTCATTCACCGCTTTTAGAGGGAAGCGGTATTTGTTTTCTCTTGGGTGCAACCGATATTGTGTTTGTTTGTTTGTTTGTTGTTTGTGTGGTTGTTTACGTGTTTGTGTCCGGTTGCATCCACAGTTTTGTCGCAAGACCCAACTTGCCTTGCGGAGTGCACTTGTCCTCTAAGTGCCCTCGCGTGAGTTGAAGGGGCGTAGGGTGCGCTAATACCCACTCGGATAGTTTAGTAGTAGTATGTGCTTACTCGAGGGCGAGTAAGGGTTAAGTGTGGGGGAGTTGATAATTGTCGTTTGTAGTGCCTATTCTGTAGTGTTTTGGTCCCATTTTCCTTGTGGAACCGCTCCTTTGGAGCGGTTTATGGGCTTCTTATGTTTCCTTTAGCTCGTTTCAGGTTCCCGAGGCCGTTCATGAAGAGTTGGAGTGATTCCGACTCAATACATATGCATTTTGGAGCCAACGAAGCTAAGGAACGATGACTCGATGCCTTGGAATCGACCCCGAGACCTTGGGACCCAATCCCGAGCCTCCGAGACCCGATCCCGAGTCCCGAGAATCGATGAGAAGGCCATGAGAACCAAGGAGGGACCGAAAAGTTCATATTGGAGGCCTACAAGACTATTCCCGATCGGGTATGGCCTCATCCCGATCGGGAATAAAGAGGAAAGCAAGGAGCGGCCACTGTGAGGTGTTCCCGATCGGGATTCCCACTTTCCCGATCGGGATACACTTTCCCGATCGGGAAAGTCCCAGCTCAGCCCGTGCTTTGTTCCTTCCTTCTCCTTTCATTCTTAAACCCTATATATACCCCCCTCTTGTATTAAGACCCGAGGGGATGTTATTTTCTTCACCTCTCCTTAAACCCTTGATAGTTTTAGGTTAGATTAGATTAGATTAGTGTAGATTAGCCGGTAATTAGTTAGTTAATCATAGTTTAGTACTTGTATTAAGGGATTCTTCAAGAATCACCCAAGATTGACAACCTAGGGTGTTTGTATTGGATTCTTCTCATTAATGCAAGTTTCTTCCTTTCTTCTTCCTCTAGTATGGTATAATCTTTCCTCCTTTCTCTTATTCTTGTTTTGTTCTTCCTAGTTTCAATCTTTGTTCATCTTAATGTTTGTAGTTCATAGTTTTCATTAGTTTGTTTATGTTTGTTTTGGTTCTTAGTTTGATTCATCTTGTTTTTGTTAGTTATAGTTTGATAATGATAGAGTAGTGTTCTTGCTAGGGTTAGTAGGGTGATTAGGGTGTTAATTGGGTGATTAAGGGTTTGTTAGAGATGATGGGTGGAAGATTTGGGTTTCTTCTTGGTTTATGCACATCACATGTTTGTTGAATTGCTTGAAAGACTAAGTAGGTTGGAATGCTTGTTTTTCTTGCCTTTCTTTGTGGGTGTTAGCTTGTTGTGGGTTCGGTTCCCTCATTAAGTTGCGAGAGCCCGGTGAGGACGACCCCTAGGTCAAGTCTAAGTTGCGAGAGCCCGGATCGGACCTAGGACCATAGCGCGCTAGAACCCCGTTTGTCGTGTGTGTCGCCTCGGTGGGTTCTAGGTGGAACCTCTAGGTTGGTCTAAGTTGCGAGAGCCCGGACCGACCTAGATTACCCTACTACCTCCTCCTCTCTAGTTCTCCCTCGACCACTACGTTACCCCTTTGACCCCGACCTAATCCTAGCCCTTTTTCCTTGTTTGCTTTCCTTAGTCATAGTCTTAGCCTTAGTCTCTTCCCTCCTCATCATTCTTTAGGATAGTTTAGTCCGTTGACCGAGTCTAGTTTTTAGGCGACCTTAGTCTAGGCTATACTTTACCGTCCCTGTGGATTCGACCCGACTTGCCCTATCTACCGTAGGAATAGCCGGTTATTTTATTGACGGTTGGGATTCCACGACAAATCCCTCCCATCAATAAGATTGGCATGAAATGTAGTATTGGTTATGATGATGGGTATGTCTTTAAATAAGGACGAACAACTAACATTATGACCATTAGGTAATGTGATTGAAGTGTGTAATTTATGACTAGTGGTCATTTGATTGCGTTCAATAAATGATAAGTGTAGTTTGTAGTGCCTATTTGTTGTGTTTTGGTCCCTTTTTCCTTGTGGAATCGCTCCTTTGGAACGATTCATGGGCTTCTTATGCTTCCTTTAGTTCGTTTCAGGTTCCCGAGACCAATTTGGAAGAGTTGGAGCGATTCCGACTCAATACATACACATTTTGGAGCCAACGAGATAAAGGAACGATGACTCGAGGCCTTGGAATCGACCCCGAGACCTTGGAACCCAATCCCGAGCCTCCGAGACCCGATCCCGAGTCCCGAGAATCGGTGGGAAGCCCATGAGAGGCAAGGAAGGACCAAAGAGCGTTTAAGGAAGGCATACAAGGCCCATCCCGTTCGGGATGGCTTCATCCCGTTCGAGATGGGGTGCTACATTAGGATGGCTGCAATGAGCCCATCCCGGTCGGGACCAACCCGTCCCGATCGGGATGACAGAGCCGTCCCGGTCATGACGAAGAACTGGCAGCGCGACTCTTTTTCTTCTCTTCTCCTTCATTCTTGTACCCGTATATATACTCCCTTCTTGTAATTTTAAGACATCTTATCTTATCCTAGATTAGTTTAAGACTCCAAAACCCTAGATTTACTCTCACTCATTAGTTTTAATCTCTCTTTAATCCTTAGTTAATCATTGTAATTAATCTTGTATTAAGAAGATTCTTGAAGATTATTCCAAGATTGACAACCTTGGGGTTCTATTTGGGTTTCTTATATATACAAGTTCTCATCTTTTCTTCATCTAGTATTGGTAAAATCATCTCTACTCTTGTTCTTAGTTTATTTAATCTTGTTTGAATCTTTTCATATTGTTATTGTTATTATTCTTGTTATTTATTATGGACGCTTGTTTAGTGGTATTGATTTCTTTTATGATTGTTAGTTTGTTCTTTATCATGATTGAGTAGTCTTCTTTGTGGGGTTAGTAGGGGGATTAGGGGTAGATTATGGATGATTAGGGTTGACTAAGGGGAAAAGGTTATATCTTTGTTGTTAGTCAAATTGTAGGCACTCTATGTGTTTGTTGATATGCTTGTGTGAGTTGTAGTGACCATGCTTCCCATACTTGTGTCCATCTTCTCATTGATTGTTTATGATGCGGAAATGTTGAGAATAGTTTAGTCGCGAGAGCGCGGACTAGGGTCTAAGTTGCGAGAGCCCGGACCCACCTTGACATCGGTCTAAGTTGCGAGAGCCCGGACCGACTCTAGCGATTAGGAGGCACCTATACCCTTGATCACCCCAATTATCCTTCTACTCCTATGAACCCGACCTACCCCACTTTCTTTCCATATTTGATCCATCGTTTTAGTTATCTATCGTTCTTTAGTTTATTCATTAGTTCGATCATTAGCTTAGTCATACTTCTCCTCCATCATAGTTTTCCTTTTCATCTTCTTTGTGTTTGTTTGGTAATCTAGTCTCGTTGTAGGCTGACATAGTCTAAACCTTGATATACCGTCCTCGTGGATACGATCCCGACTTACCCTAGCTACTCACTAGGTTAGTCGGTGTTATATTGATCGGCTAGGGACGTGACGAATCCCTTACCATCAATTTGGCGCCGTTGCCGGGGACAGTATTGTTTAGACTTAGTTTGCTTATTCATTGAATTAGTTACCCCTCTTTGTGCTCTCCCATCTTCTCTTGTGAGTATTCTCTAGATTTTTCTTCTTTCCTTAGTTTTATCTCTTCTTTTTCTCTTTGTCTCTAGTTGTGTTTGCTATTGTCGTTGCCTAGTGCCCATAAAGCACTAGGTGTTCTTACGTTTGTTCTAGTGTGTAGTGTATGCCTAGGAGGGGAGGCGACTTCTATCTCTTTAATCCAGAGCCGGAGAGACTCTTTCGAGCCTTTCGCCAACGGACGATTAATCGGGTTAGAACCTCTCAACCGAGTGCAAGCAATACTCATCAAGGGCAAGCCCAAGGAGCCGACTTGAACATTTCACCTCGAGAGAAGGCCGGAGGGACCTTCATCAATCCCTTCGGTGATTCTTCTCCCAGTTCCCCCTCTTCATCTACATCAAAACTCTCTACACCACCGTCTTCTCCCTTGCATCCAAGAATGCCTAAGTTCTCCTCCCACTCCACATTCACCGAGGATGTCTTGCCGGGACCGAGTGCATTACCGGAAGCCTATACCGGGAATTTTGTGGCAAAGACTCAATTTATCCAACTTGTGGAGAGGAGCCCATTTAGTGGTTTGCCCACCGAAGACACGCACCAACACATGGAGACCTTCTCCGATTATTGTAACGCTATATCTCAAACCGGGGTTACTCAAGACCAAATTCGTTGGGTACTCTTCCCGTTCTCTCTTATTGGAAAAGCGAAGCAATGGATCAAGAGTCTCGATAGGGCAACCATGGGTATCGACACTTGGAAAAATCTTGCCTTGGCGTTCTACCAAATGTTTTACCCTCCGGAAAAGACGAATTTGCTTAGGGCCTCCATCACCGGGTTCCAACAAAGGGATGAAGAGAGCCTATATGAAGCTTGGGAGCGGTTTAAGTCTTTGGTAAGATCGTGCCCTCATCATGGACTCTCACAATGGTTCTTGGTACAACAATTTTGGAATGAACTTTATGAGGACTCGAGTGCCATTCTTAACATGGGCTCCAACGGTAGGTTCACCGAGGTCGATGACGACCAAACATAGGCGAGAATCGAAGAGATGGCAGTGCATAATTCGCAATACTCTAGGCCTAGGAAGGCACATCGAGGAGGCATACATGAGGTCGATGCTATCACCAAATTAAGCATTGACCTTGGAGCTCAACTTAAAACACACATGGAGACGATTGACAAGAAGCTCCAAAGCCACCTCAACCAAGTCCAAGGCTCTAGTTCATCCCACCATCAACCGATTCAAGAAGTGAATGCTTTGGGGTTCGCACCTCCTACACCTTACTTTGGGATGTGCGACACTTGTGGAATCGTTGGTCATGATCCTATGAATTGTAGAGGGAGTATTGAGCAAGTGAACGCCTTTCAAGCGTTCAAGCAAGGTGCCTCCTTCTCTAATCAATACCAAGCTTCCAATCAATTCCCTCAACAACAAACACTTCAACATCAACAACAACATCGTCCCTATGTTCCACCTCCCTTACGGGACAACAATGAAAGTTACCAAGGTTATGTGGGTAACCAAAGACCCTTCAACAATTTCAAGCAAAATAACCAAGGCAACTTCAACAACAAGCAAGGGTTCCAACAAGGGAACTTCAATCATGGTGGTTACCAAGGAAACCAAAATTTCCAAGGAAACCGAAACTTTCAAGGACAACAAAACCACAATCAAGGCTATCAACAAGGTAATTCTCATGGGTTCCAAGGGAACCGTCAACAAGCAACTCAAAATCAACAACAACAAAGCAAGCCTAGGAGCCGGTCTCCTACTCATGATTATGGCATTCCCCTCACCATCACCGACACTTCACATAATCCATCGTCCCCACCTCGGGATTTTGACATTCAAAAGACTTTGATGGAAATACAAAGGAGAAATCAAGATTTGCAACAAAGTCAAGTGGACATGTCAAGGAATCATCATGAGCTCTTCACTTATATTCAAGGGGAAAACGCAATGAGAGATACCCGTATGAAGATACTTGAGAATCAAATATCTCAACTAGCTTCGGGGAGCTCCTCAAGGCAAAAGGGGCAACTACCTTCTCAAGGTGAAACACCGACATTTGAGCATGTAAATGCCATCACCACAAGGAGAGGTACCTCTTATGACTCCCCTCCATATCCTAATGAGCAAGAGCCAATGCAAGAACCGACAATGGAAATGACATCTCCAAATCAAGAAGAATCAAGCTTGGACAACTCAATTGAGGAGCAAGTCTTAAGGGAAGTTGAAAAACCCCAAGAAGACAACCCTCCCCCTCTTCAAGAGAAAGACAAGGGAAAAAGGAAAGTGTCCTTTGAAGAGTCCACCCCGATTGATCAAAAAAAGTACCAAATCAAGTTGCCTTACCCATCGAGGCAAATGAAGACTAAGGTGGACACTCATTACGACAAGTTCCGTAGTATTGTGAAGAAATGGGATGTTAGTGTTCCGTTCACCGAATTACTTACCCAAATCCCGGCATATGGAAGATTTATGAGAGAAATCATAGCTAGGAAGAGATCCGTCGACAAGGAAGAGACCGTAGCGTTCACGAGGGTAGTGAGCGAGCTTCTCCAAGGTTCCACGCTTCCAAAGTTGAAGGATCCGGGTAGTTTTTCGATCCCTTGCACCATAGACAACTTCTTGATCAAGAATGCGTTATGTGACTTGGGCGCGAGTGTGAGCATCATCCCCTATTCTATTTGTTGCCGACTCGGAATGAAGGAGTTGAAATGTACGTCCCTCACCCTCCAAATGGCCGATAAATCATTCAATCGACCACTAGGAATGTTAGAGGACGTACCGGTACGAGTGGGGAAATACTTCATTCCGGTCGACTTCATTGTGCTCGACATGCCGGAGGATGCCAACACTCCCATTATTCTTGGGCGCCCATTTCTACACACCGCGGGTGCCATGATCGATGTGAAGAACGGTAGAATCACATTTGAGTTAGGCGAGGAGAAGATAGTGTTTGACCTCCAAGGCAACACTTCGCCTACTAGGGATGAGAGATGCAATATGATCCAAGCCAAGAAAGACATCGATCTAGGGGGTGAACCGGAACAAAGCTTGAAGAAGTACTCTTATGTACTTGACGATGACGACTCCGACATGGAGGAAGATGAGTGCCCAATTCATGGGCTTGATGACAAGTTGAAGTGCAATGACAAGGAAGAAGATGAGCCTCCCTTGGGGCCGCATGAGGACCGGTGGACGTTTGGGTATATCCCCAAAGACCAAAAGTACAAGTTCAAGCCTTTGAGCTTGGAAGATCGGGATGCCCCGGGAACGTCGAGGCAAGGCCATGAGGAGCCTTGGGATGTGGTCGGTTATATGACATGCTTGATTGAAGACTTCTCTAGGGCCTTCGACTTGTTCTTACGTGCCCTTGATGGAGATGGAACTAGTTTTGGTTGTTGAAAAAGATTGAAGAAAGCACCACCTTGGTTTGACGGAGTTCCACAAGAACCGTCTCATTGTATATATCTCTTTTTTGTAATTTGTTGGATTTTTGTGAATTCTTGTTATTTGGATTGATTGATGAGCGTTGTGAGGGAGAGAGTTTGATGTGTGTTTGAGTATTGTTTGATAGGTGAAGTGAGAACGCTCCTAGAGAGGATTAGCTACGGTATACCTTGGATTATAGGCACGAGGATCGGGTTTTTGAAACTTGGAACAAGTTTTTGGGATCGTTGAGGTCGAAGAAGACCCATCCCGATCGGGATGAGGCGTCCCAACCGGGAAGGGTAAGGCTTCCCGACCGGGAAGGGTGCCTTCCCGATCGGAAAGGGTGCGCTGGATTTTGAGCTTGCTATGGGCTCGTCCCGACCGGGATGAGGGCGTCTCGATCGGGATGGGTGAGGTAACCCGATCGGGATCAATTTTCCCGATCGGGAAGGTCCTCTGCTCCCCCTTTGTGATTCTTCTTCGCAAATCGAGTCCACCCAACCGTTTTATGCCCTCTCCCAACCTCCCTAACTACCCTAGCCTTACCATATGCCCCATGTACTTCATTGTCATGCCCTCACTCCATTTCCTACCCGCTTTACACCGACTCTCACATCAAATCCCACCCCCTACCATTACTACCTATACCGTGAGTTCTCTTCAAGTGTGAAGCGAGATGGCAACCGAGAAAACAAGCGACGAGCCTCTAATGATCAACAGGACGATGGAGCAAGTGAGTTACTAGCCGCTCGGTTTGGGTAACTATCCTTACTTTTCTGTCTGTTTATCGCTTCTTTTTCATTGTTTGCCCCCTTCCCTTGAGTCTCGGTATCTAGGGGCCTTCGAGGCCGTAGTATGGTTGCTCCCGACTACCGACGACGTGATTACGTCGAGAGTCAATCGATTAGTCCAAGTTACAAGATTTTCACCCCTTTTTAGGCGTTAGTCGGATTTGGACGGAATCCGGGCTAGGTGACTTGATTACACCTAGCCCTCCCCTCCCATTTCCTTTTTATTTATTCCTTTTTATCTTTCTTCCCCCTTCCATATCTTTTTCTCGTCTCGGCCCATGGTGACTTGACTACACCCCGGCCGGACACCTTCTACCTTTTTCTCCGCTTTGTTTTTAATTTTAGCTTTATTTTCGTAGTTTATTTTCTTTTCTTTTGTCTCTCCGCACACTACGATTGAGCATATGAGGACATTGCTCAATTTAAGTGTGGGGGAGCAATATTCTATCGTAGTTAGTCTTATTTTCATAGTTTTTCGAAAAACCTTTAAAATCCTAAAAATTTGAAAAAATTTCACAAAATCAAAAAGATTTTCTCTTTTGTGTTTTCATTTTGTGTCTTTGTGTCGTGCATTTGTTTTGTATTGTGTGTGTTTGCCTCCCTTTTTCCTTATAGGTTGCCTAATCTCCGTTGTTTGGAAAGCTTTGAAGACATCCGGTAACATCCTCTAACCCTCTTTCCCTCCTTATTCCTTGTGATGTTTGGTGAAGGTTGTATTGAGGTGTGCTCGGGTGGAGCTTGTACATTCTTGTGGTGGATTTGGTGGCTTGTATGGAATATCGAGGTGGTGCTTGTTATTTGTTTGTTTTGTTTTGTTTTATTTTGTTGCCTTTTTGTTTATTTTCCTTTCGTTCGTTTTCGTTGAGTCTTTGTTTTGTGTGTGTATTTGTGTCATGTGTGTAAACCATTTTCGAAAACCCGGTTTAGAGGCTAGTGTGTGAGTGCTTACTTTCCCTTCCTAGTAGTACAAATCGAGTCTTGGACTTTAGCCTAGTAGAATGACCCTAAATCAATGAGTTCGTTGGTCCTTTACCTTGAGTCCACCTAGCTTACTAGGAATTTACTACGGGATTTGCACTTTTGACCATTATGACCACCCACGGTGTGAAAAGGCCTTGGTTACCGAGTCTCGTCCCCTAGGTGACCTTGTTTAGGATTGTTTGATTAGTCCAAGTTCGCCACTTTTTGTGGGTTTGAAGGGAAAGCGCGCTCCCGACTTACCCATTCACCTACCTCCTACACATACCACACAAATAAAATGCAATTTGTTGATTTCTCAATTATCAAAGGAATGCCAAAAATGCCAAATCTTGCCAAAAGGGCAAAGAAAATAAAAGAAAAAGAAAGAAAAAAATGAAAGAAAGAAAAGAAATGAAGAAAAAAAGAAAAGGCACAAAAGCCAAAAAGAAAATAGAAAAGAAGAAAAAGAAATGGCATGGCAAAAAACAAATCAAAACGTCGGAAAGAAAGAAAATGCCAAAAGAAAACCCGTCTCACAAAAAGAAATCCCCACAAAAATAAGCCTTTTTTCGACCTTTGCCGTGAAGAGCCTACCAAAGGACCGAGTCCCGAGGAAGGATGATAGCGGCATTAGTCGGTCTTCCCTCATTTTGCATGTTTTCCACCTTTTTACTTGGACTAGTTAGGCGGTCTTGGACATGGGACGACCCTCTTGGCTCACGCTAAAGGGGGCGGGGTCTCACTTACCTACAGTGTCGACTAACACCGTGGTTCTTCACTTTTCCACTCCGCCGATCGTCCCGTAGTACGTTTTTAGAAAGTTAGGAGGACCTAGGTAAGTTACCAACGTTTTTATTGCTTGATCGTCATACTATTAGGGTTTAGTTCACCTTGGTTTGTATTGCTAGCTTGGGAACGTTGTCACTTACCTCGAGTCTTAAACCGGTGTTTCTTTCACCGCTTTTAGAGGGAAGCGGTATTTCTTTTGTTTTGGGTGCAACCGATTATGTGTTTGTTTGTATGTTTGTTTGTTTATGTGTTTGGTGTCCGGTTGCATCCACAGTTTTGTCGCAAGACCCAACTTGCCTCGCGGAGTGCACTTTTCCACTAAGTTCACTCGCGTGAGTTGAAGGGGTATAGGGTGCGCTAATACCCATTCGACTAGTTTAGTAATTAGTGTGTGCTTAATCGAGGGCGAGTAAGGGTTAAGTGTGGGGGAGTTGATAAGTGTAGTTTGTAGTGCCTATTTGTTGTGTTTTGGTCCCTTTTTCCTTGTGGAATCGCTCCTTTGGAGCGATTCATGGGCTTCTTATGCTTCCTTTAGTTCGTTTCAGGTTCCCGAGACCAATTTGGAAGAGTTGGAGCGATTCCGACTCAATACATACACATTTTGGAGCCAACGAGATAAAGGAACGATGACTCGAGGCCTTGGAATCGACCCCGAGACCTTGGGACCCAATCCCGAGCCTCCGAGACCCGATCCCGAGTCCCGAGAATCGGTGGGAAGCCCATGAGAGGCAAGGAAGGACCAAAGAGCGTTTAAGGAAGGCATACAAGGCCCATCCCGTTCGGGATGGCTTCATCCCGTTCGGGATGGGGTGCTACATTAGGATGGCTCCTGTGAGCCCATCCCGGTCGGGACTAACCCGTCCCGATTGGGATGACAGAGCCGTCCCGATCAGGATCATCCGTCCCGGTCGGGACAAAGAACTGGCAGCGCGACTCTTTTTCTTCTCTTCTCCTTCATTCTTGTACCCATATATATACTCCCTTCTTGTAATTTTATGACATCTTATATTACCCTAGATTAGTTTAAGCCTCCAAAATCCTAGATTTACTCTCACTCATTAGTTTTAATCTCTCTTTAATCCTTAGTTAATCATTGTAATTAATCTTGTATTAAGAAGATTCTTGAAGATTATTCCAAGATTGACAAGGTTCTATTTGGGTTTCTTATATATACAAGTTCTCATCTTTCCTTCATCTAGTATTGGTATAATCATCTCTACTCTTGTTCTTAGTTTGTTTAATCTTGTTTGAATCTTTTCATATTGTTATTGTTATTATTCTTGTTATTTATTATGGATGCTTGTTTAGTGGTATTGATTTCTTTTATGATTGTTAGTTTGTTCTTTATCATGAGTGAGTAGTCTTCTTTGTGGGGTTAGTAGGGGGATTAGGGGTAGATTATGGATGATTAGGGTTGACTAAGGGGAAAATGTTATATCTTTGTTGTTAGTCACATTGTAGGCACTCTATGTGTTTGTTGATATGCTTGTGTGAGTTGTAGTGGCCATGCTTCCCATACTTGTGTCCATCTTCTCATTGATTGTTTATGATGCGGAAATGTTAAGAATAGTTTAGTCGCGAGAGCGCGGACTAGGGTCTAAGTTGCGAGAGCCCGGACCCACCTTGACATCGGTCTAAGTTGCGAGAGCCCGGACCGACTCTAGCGATTAGGAGGCACCTATACCCTTGATCACCCCAATTATCCTTCTACTCCTATGAACCGACCTACCCCACTTTCTTTCCATATTTGATCCATCGTTTTAGTTAGCTATCGTTCTTTAGTTTATTCATTAGTTCGATCATTAGCTTAGTCATACTTCTCCTCCATCATAGTTTTCCTTTTCATCTTCTTTGTGTTTGTTTGGTAATCTAGTCTCGTTGTAGGCCGACAAAGTCTAAACCTTGATATACTGTCCTCGTGGATACGATCCCGACTTACCCTAGCTACTCACTAGGTTAGTCGGTGTTATATTGATCGGCTAGGGACGTGACGAATCCTTTACCATCAATAAACTTCGTGGCTATGTGGGATAAGGTTGCACCGGTGTCAAATAAGATTAATGCGCTAAATGAATTGACTAGGAACGTACCAGAGACAACATCTGGGTGATCCTCGGGATCCACCTCGGTCATCATGTGTACTCTTCTCTGGATTCTGACTGGAGCAGCTGGTGGTTTCTTCGGACATATATTAGAACGATGGCCCTTTTCCTTACAATACCAACATTCCACAGGGGACCCGTCACACTTAGTGTAAGGGTGACGTGGCTTTTGACAACCAGGACACTTGCTCATGTCCCCTCCAGGTTTAAAATTCTCACCCTGTTTTAAATTAGCACTTGGTATAGGTGCTTTCCCTTTAGGAATATGACCTTCACCCCTATTACTTTGTTGTGATTGTCCTACCGGTTTTTGAAAGTTTGCCCGCTGTGTTAAAGTTCCCTTGAAATTGGGTTTGGTGAACTGTGGCTTTTGAAAAAAATTGGTTTTCGATATAGGTGGGGTATAATTCTTCTGGATTGACTTCTTCTTCTCGAACTCTTCTTCCATGATTGAGGCATTCAAACTTAAGGCAATTTGATAAGCCTTGGTAATACTAGTAATGGGTTGTTGGAGCATAGCGGTACGAAGCTTGCCCGTCATTCGGCGAACATATAGTTGAACCAAGTCATTCTCAGAAGAAACTCGCTTCTTAGCGAAACGAGATAGTCTCACAAATTTATCATGGTAATTCTGAAATGACATTCCCTCCATGAATATGCTCATGAATTGCTCTTCCATCTGCCACTTCAGCTCCTGAGGGTAGTATTGCCCTTCAATGTCCAACTTGAAGTCTTCCCAATTATAAGTGGAATCCAACTTTAGGGTAGGTTTAATCAATTTCCACCAATGATTAGCTTCTCCCTTTAAATAGTAGGTTGCACAATTAACCACTTCCTCCTCAGGTATATGTGTAAGCTCGATTAGCTTTTCCATCTCATCCAACCAGTTGTTAAGCACTATAGGATCAGTAGACCCGGAATATGTCATGGGTCGGTGTTTAGAAAATCTCTCGAATGCGGTTTGTTGATATTGTTGGTACTGCATGGGTCTGTGGATAGCTTCAGCATTATCTGCGGCTTTCTTGGCCAATTCAATCACAGCTTGCTGAAATTTCCTCTTATGACCCATGGTTGTCGACAACTTCTCACTGTTAGGCGTACTTCGAGATGTCGACTTACTTCCCGAGGTTCCTCGACTAAGTCTTGAGTCACTGGATTCATATGACTCACTTCGATTGGACCCGCGAGAGCTGCTACTTCTGGCGAATCTGTCATCACCAGATGTTCTCTTTGACGTTGCACTACTAGATCGTCTATTATCAGACATCTGACAATGAATATTTGTATAAGAATATATACATATATAAGAAAATAGCTAACACATCAAGTAATATATACCCGTAATACATATATCACATATCTGCCGTACATATAGTCTTCTGAGACTATAACATGTTACAAGCTTAATAATAAAGGTACTATGCATCTCATTAGCATTACTATACATGATATAAGAGGTAAAATCCCAAAAGATGAAGGACATAGGGCGTCCCACCATACTAATCCATAAAGGTCGATTCAAAGTATGTGATTCTTTGGTCGGTAGTTATGGGTAAGCCTTAACATAGAAGTACAATGTCTCGACAAAGTCGGCCCATTCAATAAATTCATAACGGTCTAACTTAGGGCTAACTTTATTCCACCAGTCAATCACATCGGTATTTAGGCGCCCTAGGTACCCTGTTGCCGTCTTCACCCACAAAGACTGGGGTACACCATGCCGGTAGAAAAATTCTTCCATCCTGTCTAAAAATGGTAGTCTGTCTGCTCTAGTTCCGTTAAAAGGGACTATGTCAAATGATTGGAACCGTCTCAAGTCCTTATTGCTACTTTTGACCCTTGAGCGACATACGCGGAGAGGGGGGTTTGCGGCTTTAGATACCCAGTCAATATTCCTAAATTCACGTGCTCGCTGCTGGTAATCTTCATATTGGCGAAACCTCTTATGCTTCTGAGGCCCGCTTAGGTCACTTATGTGTATCCCATCGCTAACGAATCTTTTAAGACTCATCTAACATAGGAAAAAAAAGAATAATGAGAATTAGGCTTCGATTACGTTAATCAACTATAGGTAAAGTTCTTATAGATAATATTTCATCCGTTAACTTTATACACAAGGTAGGAAAATGATATATTACACAGGCATCCTTCCAAAATCAAAATTTCCCACCGAAGGTTACTTAATAAAACCTATTACTGATTGGTCACCTAATATACCAATATTACAATTAAGTTTGTACTGCAGTTATCTTTTTAGATGTCCAACCAAGTTAGGGAATATAATCCATGTAGGGGTTCCAATATGCCGCTATTCCATAAGGGGAAGTGTTTCCATTAATTTCAAGCATTCTTGTTCTCACGGTTTGATAAGTGTCATTTGTAGTGTCTATTTTGTAGTGTTTTGGTCCTGTTTTCCTTGTAGAATCGCTCCTTGGGAGCGGTTTAGGGGCTTCTTATGCTTCCTTTAGTTCGTTTCAGGTACCCGAGACCGATTTGGAAAGTTGGAGCAATTCCGACTCAATACATACACATTTTGGAGCCAACGAAACTAAGGAACGATGACTCGATGCCTTGGAGTCGACCCCGAGACCTTGGGACCCAATCCCGAGCCTCCGAGACCCGATCCCGAGACCCGAGAATCCGTGAGAAGTCCATGAGAACCAAGGAGGGACCAAAAAGATCATAATGGAGGCCTACAAGGCTCATCCCGTTCGGGATAAGCTCATCCCGTTCGGGATGAGGTGCACAAACAAGAAGGCTCCTGACCTGGGCCCATCCCGATTGGGATCAAGGCTTCCCGACCGGGACCGACCCCGTCCCGACCAAGACCACCTTATCCCGGCCGGGATGGGCTACAGCTCACCCGCGCTTGCTTTGTTTCTTCTCCCTTCCATTTGTAACCCTATATATACCCCCCCTCTTGTATTAAGAGACTATCTTATGTTATCTTAGGCTATCTCCTTAAAACCCTAGACTACTTTAGGTTAGATTAGATTAGATTAGTGTAGATTAGTCGATAATTAGTAGTTAATCATAGATTAGTACTTGTATTAAGGGAATTCTTCAAGATCTTCTCCAAGCTTGACAACCTTGGATGTTTGTTTTGGGTTTTCTTCATTAATGCAAGTTTTGTTCTTTCTTCTTCCTCTAGTTTGGTATAATCCTCTTCTCCTTTCACTCTTAATCTTTGTTTATTCATCAAGTTTACATCTTTAGTTCTTGTTTATTGTTTTCACTAGTTTGTTTGTGTATGTTTAGTTGTTTGAGTTTGTTTACCTTGTTTTTGTTAGTATTTCCTTTAGATATGTTAGAGTAGTGTTCTTGCTAGGGTTAGTAAGGTGATTAGGGTGTTAATTGGGTGATTAAGGGTTTGTTAGAGATGTGGGTGGAAGATTTGGGTTTCCTCTTGTTTGATGCACATCACATGTTTGTGGAATTGCTTGAATGACTAAGTATGTACGAATGCTTGTTTTCTTGTCTTTCTTTTGTGGGTGTTAGTTCGTTGTGGGTTCGGTCCCCTCATTAAGTTGCGAGAGCCCGGTGAGGACGACCCGTAGGTCTTTCTAAGTAGCAAGAGCCCGGATTCGACCTAGGTCTATAGCGTGCTAGAACCCCATTTGTGTTGTGTATCGACGAGATGGGTTTTAGGTGGAACCTCTAGGTGAGTCTAAGTTGCGAGAGCCCGGACCAACCTAGATTACTCTACTACCTCCTTCACTCTAGTCCTCCCTTGACCATTCCGTTACCCCTTTGACCCCGACCTAATCCTAGCCCGTTTCCTTAGTTGTTCTCCTTAGTCATAGTCTAGTCTTCTCCCCCTCTATCATTCTTTAGCTTAGTTCGTTGACTTAGTCTAGTATTTGGGCCGACCTAGTCTAGACGCCTCTTACCGTCCCCGTGGATTCGACCCGACTTACCCTATCTACCCTAGTTAGGTTAGCCGGTTATATTATTGACGGTAGGGACGTGACGAATCCCTAACCATCAATTTGGCGCCGTTGCCGGGGACGGTGCTAGTTTGGACTTTGTTTACCTAGTTACTCGACTTTGTCTTTGTGTTTGTGTTTTCTTTTTTTTCTTTTGGTTACTTTGCTTCTTGTGTGTGTGTGGTTTATTTCTCTCTTGTCTAGTGCCCAAAAAGCACTAGTCTTCTCACGTTTGTTCTTAGTCTACAGTTTGTGCTTAGAGGTGGTGATTATCTTCTTCTTGCAACTCAGAGCCGCTTAAACGGACGGTTACTAGAATGAGTGATTTCCAACCGGGTATGGACTACGATTTTCGAACAAGCATGGGGTTTGATCTAAACTCCACACACTCGGGAGCCGATATGAGCTACCACTCTTCTTCCTTGAACCAAGGGTATGACATGACGTCCCCCTACCATGATCAAGCTTCTTGGGGTAATCAAGATGGGTATGGACCTCAAGAGTATGAGTATGGCTACCAACAAGTGAACGATTATCACTCATACGATCATGGTGACTACTACTCGAGTTATGATTGTGAAACCACCATGTTCGATCAAGATTCACCGTATGGAAGCCAATACCCCCAAGACCCACAATATTACCCTCCACCCCAACCACAATATGAACCCTATGACCCACAATACTACCAACCACCCCAACCTTGCTACCAACAATATGATGCCCCACCCCTTGGGCATCATCAAGATTATCAAGAAGCTTTACAAGACCCCAATGACCACCAATCGTCAAACTTGGAGTTGTGTCAATCGATTCTTCAAATGCAAAGGAGCTTTCAAGAAACGGTCATTCAATTGCGAAAACAACAAGAGGAATTGATGGCCCAAATGCGAAGGGCAAACGAGGCGAGGAATGCTCATTTAAATGCATTAGCGGTTCAAACCGTAATGTCTTTATCCCGAGCATCACATTTAGATGGAGGGTGCCCACTTGAGAGAGAGGAGCAACCTAATTACGAAGCCGCCGATGTAGTTCCCTTTGATAGTGAGATTTGCTTTGAAGAACCTCAATCGTCTACTGATAAGTGTCATTTGTAGTGCCTATTTCTTAGTGTTTTGGTCCCATTTTCCTTGTATAATCGCTCCTTGGGAGCGGTTTAGGGGCTTCTTATGTTTCCTTTAGTTCGTTTCAGGTTCCCGAGACCGATTTGGAAGAGTTGGGGCAATTCCGACTCAATACATACACAATTTGGAGCCAACGAGATAAAGGAAGGATGACTCGAGACCTTGGAATCGACCCCGAGACCTTGGGACCCAATCCCGAGCCTCCGAGACCCGATCCCGAGTCCCGAGAATCGATGGGAAGCCCATGAGAACCAAGGAGGGGCCAAAAAGTTCATATTGGAGGCCTACAAGACTCATCCCGGACGGGTATGGCCTCATCCCGTCCGGGATGAAGGAGGAACACGAAGCGCCGCTACTGGAGGTTGTTCCCGATCGGTAACATAAAATCCCGATCGGGAATCCCCATGATCCCAATCGGGAATGACTTTCCCGACCCGGAATTCCTCCAGCTCACCCGCGCCTTGTTGCTTTCACTTCCTTTCATTTCCTTTCATTCTAAAACCCTATATATACCCTTCCTCTTGTAATCTTATGTTATGCACTTCATATTAGACAAAACCCTAGATTATTTTAGCATAGATTAGAGTAAATTAGTCCTTAGATTATCGTTAATCTTAGATTAGTACTTGTATTAAGGGAATTATTCAAGATCTTCTCCAAGCTTGACAACCTTGGATGTTTGTTTTGGGTTTTCTTCATTAATGCAAGTTTTGTTCTTTCCTCTTCACTAGTTTGGTATAATCCTCTTCTCTTTTACTCTTTTTCTTGTTCCATTCATTAAAGTTTGAATCTTTAGTTCTTGTTATTGTTCATAGTTCTTTGTTAGACTAGTTTCGCTATGTTAGTTTTGTTGTTTGGTTTGATTCCTCTTGTTAGTGATAGTTTTAGTTTAGATATGTTAGAGTAGTGTTCTTGCTAGGGTTAGTAAGGTGATTAGGGTGTTAATTGGATGATTGAGGGATTGTTGGAGTTGTTGGTGGAAGATTTGGGTTTCTCCTTGGTTTGTTGCACATCACATGTTTGTCGAAATGCCTGAATGACTAAGTATGTACGAATGCTTGTTTTCTTGCCTTTCTCTTGTGGGTATTAGTTGTTTGTGGGTTCGGTCCCCTCATTAAGTTGCGAGAGCCCGGTGAGGACGACCCCTAGGCCGGTCTAAGACGCGAGAGCCCGGATTCGACATAGGTCTATAGCATGCTAGTACTCCGTTTGTGTTGTGTCGCCGAGTTGGGTTTTAGGTGGAACCTCTAGGTGAGTCTAAGTTGCGAGAGCCCGGGCATTACCTAGATCACCCTACTACCTCCTTCACCTCTAGTTCTCCTCCGACCATTCCGTTACCCCTTTGACCCCGACCTAACTCTAGCCCGTTTCCTTTGATAGTTCTCTAGTTTTAGACCTAGTTTAGTCCATAGCCACCCCCCTAGACTAGCTTGTCTCGAACCTAGTCCTTGACCGTAGCATACCTTAGTCCGACCTCCCGTCCCTGTGGATTCGACCCAACTTACCCTAGCTAGGTTTAGCCGGTTTTATTTGACGGTTGGGATTCACGACAAATCCCACCCATCATCTACCCAAAAAGAGACGGAGGAGGAGATAACTCTTGGTGAAGGCATCGTTGGTGAGGAATTGGAGGAGGATAGTGGGTTGGATGAGTTTGTGGAGTTTGTGAGGTCGTTAGGTGAGATTGATAGCCTCGAGTTGCCTTTGTGCGAAAATGTGGATATGCATCAAGAGCCCCTTGTTAGTACACCGAGAGATGACTTGGAATGGATTGAAACCGCCGATAGAAGTTTCGATTCTCCTATCCAAGATGATGTGGGGCCGAGTGATGGAGATGGAGAACCACAACTTGAGGAAAGTGTGGGGGTGTGCATCGAGGAAGTGAGGCCAAAACCGCTTTTTGTGCCTTGTTTCTTGGAGATGAAGCTTGCTTGTGATTGGAGGCAATGCTTAGGGAAGAAGAGATCGGTTGAGCTCGTAGGATGGAGAGACCCCGGAGACAAATTTGAAGATGATGTCGGGTCTTGGGATTCCTACTTCTTGCCTCCTCCTTGGAGGCCGTGGAGGTCGGTTAAGCTCGAGCGCTTCTTGGGCCTTTTCTACGATGTCAGTAGCGCATTCGACTTGCTCCTCCATGCCCTTGAGGGCTACGGTTGAAGAATGGAGTCCACCATCCTAGGTTTGACGGAGTTCCTAAAAGAACCGTCATGTTGTATATTCCCCTCCTCTCTTCTTTAGAATTCTTGTGCTTGTAATTGTGTTTTATCTCTTGATTTTGGTAGTTTTTTGATATTCTTGTGATTGATTTGGTATTTTGATGAGCGATGTGAGGGAGTGAATTTGATGAGTACTTTGAGTTTATTATGTTAGGTGAAGTGAAGGTGACTCCTATAAAGGAGTGGTTGATGATGGAGTTTGGTTTGCGAGCAAGGAAGTCGGTTTTTGCAGCTTATGATAAGCTTTTGGGCTTGGGGAAGCAAAGAAGACTCATCCCGACCGGGAAGAGGGCTTCCCGACCGGGAAAGATGAAGAATCCCGATCGGGAAGGAGCCATCCCGATCGGGATGAAGGTGCTAAAAATCGGATTCACTGGAGTGCGTTCCCGACCGGGACGAGGGCTTCCCGATCGGGAAGGGTTTATCAACCCGATCGGGACTATCCATCCCGACCGGGATAGACCTCTTTCTCTCCACCCATCCATTATACCCCCTCCCAACCTCCCTACTCCTCCTTAGTCCTATCTTATGACCCGTGCACCTCACCTTTCACCGAATCCACATCAATTTCCACTCCCCTCACACCTTACGACCCCTACCATGCGTTTTATCAAGAATTAAGCGGAAAAGCAATGATGAAGACAAACAAGCGCCTTTAGTGATCTATGAGACGATGGAGAGAGTGAGTTGCTAACCTATGGTACGGCAACTATCCTTTCTTTTCCGTTTTTGTTGTTGCTTGTTTTCCTTTGCTTATCCCCTTCCCTTATCTTTTGTGTCATGGTGGCCTTCAAGGCCTTGGTATATGTCGCTCCCGACTCTCGATGACGTGACTACATCGAGAGTCATTTTAAAATCCAAATTTTTACAAGTTTTTCACTTTCTTTTTGAGGATTTAGTCGGATTTAGGCGGAATCCGGGCTAGGTGACTTGATTACACCTAGCCCTCCCCTCCCATTTCCTTTTATTTCCCTTTTTTTATTTTTTTCCCCCATCCATATCTTTTTCTCGTCTCGGCCCATGGTGATTTGATTACACCCCGGCCGGACACCTTCTACCTTTTTCTTCACTTTACTTTCGATTTTTAGCTTTATTTTCGTAGTTTCTTTTCTTTTTCTTTTGTCTCTCCGCACACTACGATTGAGCATATGAGGACATTGCTCGATTTAAGTGTGGGGGAGCGATATTCTATCGTAGTAGTTTTATTTTCATAGTTTTTTCGAAAAATCTTAAAAATCCCTAAAAATTTGAAAAATTAATTTGAAAATTTTTCACAAAAATCAAAAAGATTTTTCTTTTGTGTGTTTTCCCTTTTTGTCCTTGTGTCGTGTTTTTGTCGTATTGTGCGTGTTTGCCTCCCCTTTTCCTTATAGGTCGCTTATTCACCGCTAGCTTTGGAGAGCTTTCAAGACACCCGGTAACATCTTTTCAACCCTTTTCCCTCTTTGTCTCTTGTGGAGTTTGGAGGAGATATGTGTTGTGGTGTGCTCGGGTGGAGCTTTGTAAAGTTTGTGGAGGATTGGTTGCTTGTTTGGATGATCGGGGTGGTGTTTGTGTTTGTTTTGTGTTGTTCTTGTTTTTTTTGCTTTCGCCTTTGTTTCTTTTCATTTTGTTTTCGTCATGTCTTCATTTTGTGTTGTGTTGTGTCTCGTGTAAATGGTTTTCAAAAACCCAGTTTAGAGACTAGTGTGTGAGTGTGTACTTTCCCTTCCTAGTAGTGTAAATCGAGTCTTGGACTTTAATCTAGTAGAATGACCTTAAATCAATGAATTCGTTGGTCCTTTACCTTGAGTCCACCTAGCTTACTAGGGATTTACTACAGGATTTGCACTTTTGACCACTATGACCACCCACGGTGTGAAATGGCCTTGGTTACCGAGTCTCGTCCCTTAGGTGACCGTGTTTAGGATTGTTTGATTAGTCCAAGTTTTCCACTTTTTGTGGGTTTGAAGGGAAGGACGCTCCCCGATTAACCCATTCACCTACCTTCTACACATACCGCACAATAACTTGCAATTTGTTGATTCTCTCTTTCTTAATCGTCAAGAAATGCCAAAAATGCCAAATCTTGCCAAAAAGTGCAAAGAAAAGAAAAGAAAAAAAAATGAAAGAAAGAAAAGAAATGAAGAAAATGAAAAGGCACAAAAGCCAAAAAGAAAATAGAAAAGAAGAAAAAGAATGGCATGGCAACAAACAAAGCAAAAACGTCGAAAAGATAGAAGATGCCAAAAGAAAACCCATCTTACAAAAAGAAATCCTCTCAAAATAAGCCTTTTTCCGACTTTTGCCGTGAAGAGCCTACCAAAGGACCGAGTCCCGAGGAAGGATGATAGCGGCATTAGTCGGTCTTCCCTCATTTTGCATGTTTTCCACCTTTTTACTTGGATTAGTTAGGCGGTCTTGGACACGGGACGACCCTCTTGGCTCACGCTAAAGGGGGCGGGGTCTCACTTACCTACAGTGTCGACTAACACCGTGGTTCTTCACTTTTCCACTCCACCGATCGTCCCGTAGTACGTTTTTAGAAAGTTAGGAGGACCTAGGTAAGTTACCAACGTTTTTGTTGCTTTATCGTCATACTATTAGGGTTTAGTTCCCCTTGGTTTGTATGTCTAGCTCGGGAACGTTGTCGCTTACCTCGAGTCCTAAACCGGTGTTTCTTTCACCGCTTTTTGAGGGAAGCGGTATTTCTTTTGTTTTGGGTGCAACCGATTATGTGTTTGTTTGTGTGTTTGTTTGTTTGTTTATGTGTTTTGTGTCCGGTTGCATTCACAATTTTGTCGCAAGACCCAACTTGCCTTGCGGAGTGCACTTATCCTCTAAGTGCACTCGCGTGAGTTGAAGGGGCGTAGGGTGCGCTAATACCCACTCGGATAGTTTAGTAGTAGTATGTGCTTACTCGAGGGCGAGTAAGGGTTAAGTGTGGGGGAGTTGATAAGTGTCATTTGTAGTGCCTATTTTGTAGTGTTTTGGTCCCGTTTTCCTTGTAGAATCGCTCCTTGGGAGCGGTTTAGGGGCTTCTTATGCTTCCTTTAGTTCGTTTCAGGTTCCCGAGACCGATTTGGAAGAGTTGGAGCAATTCCGACTCAATACATACACATTTTGGAGCCAACGAAACTAAGGAACGATGACTCGATGCCTTGGAGTCGACCCCGAGACCTTGGGACCCAATACCGAGCCTCCGAGACCCGATCCCGAGACCCGAGAATCGGTGAGAAGTCCATGAGAACCAAGGAGGGACCAAAAAGATCATAATGGAGGCCTACAAGGCTCATCCCGTTCGGGATAAGCTCATCCCGTTCGTGATGAGGTGCACAAACAAGAAGGCTCCTGACCTGGGCCCATCCCGATCGGGATCAAGGCTTCCCGACCGGGACCACCTTATCCCGACCGGGATGGGCTACAGCTCACCCGCGCTTGCTTTGTTTCTTCTCCCTTCCATTTGTAACCCTATATATACCCCCCCTCTTGTATTAAGAGACTATCTTATGTTATCTTAGGCTATCTCCTTAAAACCCTTGACTACTTTAGGTTAGATTAGATTAGATTAGTGTAGATTAGTCGGTAATTAGTAGTTAATCATAGATTAGTACTTGTATTAAGGGAATTCTTCAAGATCTTCTCCAAGCTTGACAACCTTGGATGTTTGTTTTGGGTTTTCTTCATTAATGCAAGTTTTGTTCTTTCTTCTTCCTCTAGTTTGGTATAATCCTCTTCTCCTTTCACTCTTAATCTTTGTTTATTCATCAAGTTTACATCTTTAGTTCTTGTTTATTGTTTTCACTAGTTTGTTTGTGTATGTTTAGTTGTTTGAGTTTGTTTACCTTGTTTTTGTTAGTATTTCCTTTAGATATGTTAGAGTAGTGTTCTTGCTAGGGTTAGTAAGGTGATTAGGGTGTTAATTGGGTGATTAAGGGTTTGTTAGAGATGTGGGTGGAAGATTTGGGTTTCCTCTTATTTGATGCACATCACATGTTTGTGGAATTGCTTGAATGACTAAGTATGTACGAATGCTTGTTTTCTTGCCTTTCTTTTGTGGTTGTTAGTTCGTTGTGGGTTCGGTCCCCTCATTAAGTTGCGAGAGCCCGGTGAGGACGACCCCTAGGTCTTTCTAAGTAGCGAGAGCCCGGATTCGACCTAGGTCTATAGCGTGCTAGAACCCCGTTTGTGTTGTGTATCGACGAGATGGGTTTTAGGTGGAACCTCTAGGTGAGTCGAAGTTGCGAGAGCCCGGACCAACCTAGATTACTCTACTACCTCCTTCACTCTAGTCCTCCCTTGACCATTCCGTTACCCCTTTGACCCCGACCTAATCCTAGCCCGTTTCCTTAGTTGTTCTTCTTAGTCATTGTCTAGTCTTCTCCCCCTCTATCATTCTTTAGCTTAGTTCGTTGACTTAGTCTAGTATTTGGGCCGACCTAGTCTAGACGCCTCTTACCGTCCCCGTGGATTCAACACGACTTACCCTATCTACCCTAGTTAGGTTAGCCGGTTATATTATTGACGGTAGGGACGTGACGAATCCCTAACCATCAAGGTTCGAATAATTTCGATTTCCCTAAACACCTCGATAACACGATCGAATTCCATCCAATAAGGGGGTTCTAATTCCACCCTTCCCAAAGAAGGCTGACCAAGTCTCAACATGTGTCCATGATAAATCCGAAGCATTTCTTGTCTCAAAGATCCCCAATATCCTTCCATTGGTAAGCTGTACACAAACTCCTTTCCTCTAGCAATCTCATCATTATGACAATCATGTGGACACCCTGATACATAGGTCCAGGTCAATTCCCTCATAACCTCTATGTGATGCTCCATATGATCATCTTCCCTCATGAACGGGAATCGCGGGGAAACTGGTGGGCCAATGAGTTGAGGTCGGTTACCAATAGCTTGTAGGTAAGACATTCTACGCACAATTTAAATTTAGATGAGGTAAGTAATTATGTTAGCATAACTTGATCCAAGAAGTTTAATATAATAAGGTAACTATTCTAGGTCGTTTCTTTACGATTCTTTTCTATCTTGTTTGAATTAACTCTTCTTTCTTTTAATCTGAAGTCTGGAGAACTATGTAATCTCCTGTAATTAATTCGTTGGGAGCTTGTATGTTTATTCGGCTTAGTGTCAAAATTTGACGATTTTTAAACACTGTTACCAGGTTCACACCGCTCTGATACCAACTGTAACAACCCAGATTTTCTATCTTTATAAATAATATACAATGGGAAACAGCGGAAGTTTTCATACATACCCGAGTCATACTATTCTTTAAATTAACTAAACTAATTAAGTATAGTAATAAAAGTACTTAATTATTACATTTATTTGATTAACTAAACTGTAATGTGATCAGAGTCCCATCTTGAGCTATCCCCAGCATTGACCGTCTGAAGGATGGTCAGTCTCTATTAATTTGACGATTTTAATATTTTGAAGATTTTCATAAGAAAACAAATCGTCAGGTGGGTAGATTATTTAATCTGACTAATCAACTTAAACAGTTAAATAATAACAGCAGTACAATACTCATAACCAATACAGTAACACATAACTTTTTGAGAAATTATAAGAATAATAATTTTATGTGCCGTATTATTTTTGAAAAATTTTGTCACGATATACCGGCCAATTATTGCACAAGTTCCGAATAAGTTTCGTATTTGGTACTTGTACAATAATAATATACCGCCAATCACACCGATACCAGGGGGCTTACATTATTACCCCTGTTTACCGTGGTGACATAAACACGTTTAACACCAAATTCGTCCTCTCATCTCCAGGGTCGAATGCCGGATACGTGGGGTTGTTACCCGCACCAAGGACTAAACACCACCCGGCTAGTTATCCCCGCAGCCACGCTCCAATCGTCGACTCACGGAAACCCGGGTGCGATCCACCTAACACGTACGGGACTGATCAGGTCCCCACCTAGTATGGCCACACTTCCGCCTACTCTCGAGTCAATGACAAGAGCAGCCAAAGACCCTTCGTACGCTACGGACGGTTTTATACGGTTAAGTTAAGCGCTATTCTTCCAAGTCATCTCGTACGCAATAGAGACAACCTGCTTTCCCG
Source organism: Agrostemma githago (assembly GCA_958450325.1). Taxonomy (NCBI): domain Eukaryota; kingdom Viridiplantae; phylum Streptophyta; class Magnoliopsida; order Caryophyllales; family Caryophyllaceae; genus Agrostemma; species Agrostemma githago. Next base: position 32,811,288 of record OY288256.1, read on the forward strand.
CTCAATGAGATTTCGAATAAAGTCCTAAAAATGCCCAATAAAATATAAAGCCATCTGCAATTTGATTTACTTAGAAAACGTTATGTGTTATTCAACTCCAATTCATGAGAATCTCCTTTTCTTGAAATTATATATATATATATATATATATATATATATATATATATATATATATATATATATATATATATATATATATATATATATATATCCACATAGCACGTAGTCAAATAAAGATTTTCTAATGGGTGCGTCCCTATTTGTAAGCCGGGATTTGGCTAATAAACTTGGTTAATAAGTCAAATGATTAATATGACCATTTAATAGAGTTTAACCAAGTTTAATCAATTAAGCTAAGGGACGGTTTTATATTATACATTATTTGGGATATCGTTGGTAAGGTCTCGCCTTTAATGATTGAATTACATTTAAGTATTAAGTTGAATGGATTGACGACGGAAACAAAATCATTCCTCAGTTACACACAATTGATAACTAGTGTAATACCCGTGACACGTCACGGGTTGGTGAACATTTTTTAAAAATAATAGGAAGTTAGAAATAAAGCGTAATACCCGTGAAAATTCACGGGGTTGAAATGCTTTTTCGCATCAAAAAGGAAAATCACAATTCATATGAGGGTGAACGGAAAGAGGATATTGGCTTAAAATAACGTAAATGAATTGAATATTGACGCATATGATTATTATAGTGTGTTCAATATCGAAGTCAAAGAACTCACGTGAGTATATAGGTAAATAATAATTTCGGATAGTGTATGATAAATGTAGATGTCTTACGTATAACGACATATGATGTCGAAATGAGTACGTGTATAATGTTTGTTTGACACAACTCATACAAAAAAGTAAGAAGGCATGTAATGAACGTTATGGCCTCTAAAACACAAATATTCTGGGGCGGAACCCGCCCGAGCCATGACCCCGAGCAAAAATTAGGTAAATTAAAAAACATTACTAATATTTTAGACTGAAAGTTCACAAAATAGTAAAAAATATTTATTCATTTTCAAAATTTGTTTGTTAATAATATTATTAAAAAAAAATACGGAGTAGTATATTTTAAATCATATTTTTATCCCATGATTATTATAATGATAAAATATTCAATGAATTGAGTCAAAGTTTGTTATAGGTAAAAAATTTATATATATCGATTTTCTAATATAAATGCAATTAAATAAAATTATAAAATTTGTTTATTCTTACTAATATAATTTTTTTAAATAAATGTTAAAAAAACTAAGAATGAAATTGTATTTACATTTTAAGAAAAGTAAAGACAACTAACAATTTTTAAATGCGTTACTAACGCGTATTTGACCCGAAATCCGACATTTTCCAAACATTATTAACGATTTTTAACGTTTTTAACGATTTTCTTAACGGTTTTTGACCCGAAGCCCGATATGTTTTAACGGTTTGTTAAAATTTTTCAAATGTGTTACAAATGCTTAGGTTTGCTGATATGTTTGATGATACGAAGTACTCCTATATTTTAAACAATTCATGTTATGTTTATGGATATGATTAATTGGACATGATATTATTATTCACTAAGTACATGCAATTTTTCTCATATTATATGGAAAGAAGTTGATGATAATTTGATTTTATATTTAAGTACTATTTCCTCTCTTTTTATATTCACGTGATACCCGTGACACGTCACGGGGTTGTACACTTTTTATCTGTTCGAGAAAATTGCATGAACATTGGGGATGCAGTATTGTCGTTAATTATAGGTTTGTTATAAAGAATATATTAATACATTGAGTTTCTTAGTATACGATATTATTCCATCAAAATGATAGAAAGAAAATAACAATATAATATAAAATGTGTAATTCTGAGTCGAGTTATGACGTCAGACGACTCAACGCATTAAACAGTTTTACTTGACTACCCAATAAGCCGACCCGTTAATATAAAGTGTTACTCGTATTTAGTATAGCTTTAAAAAAGTAAATTCATTTTCATTTTTCTATTATTAAACAAATAAGTGAAGGGTACTTCATTTCATCGATATAATACTCGTACAATATAGTGTGATAACCCTTTATTATAATACTTCAGTTTATTATACTCCAGTTTATTATACTGTGATATAATACTTCAGTTTATTATACTCCATACGTTTGTTAATGAATTTATTGTGTAACCCTTCTATTTTATTGATATCTTTTACATTTTCTTTTGTAACGGTTTCTTTGATTTCTCACACTTTCATTTTTAGTTATCAAACTTCACTTTACTCCCTACTTACTTTATTATCTTTCTATTTCTATATATTTACAATTTTTTTCTTAAAAAAGGTTCTACTTTTAAAATGGAAGATATCAATGAAATAGATGAAGTATATTGTTTTAAATAGAAACAATTTCAATCAAATTAAATGCAACTCCACGATTTCTTCTTGCTTTCATTAAAACGTTATTGATACATTTTTTTTTCGAAGAAGTTATTGATACAATAGTTCAAAGAAGAGTAGTACTCCATACTTTCAATTACGTCCATATTAAGAGAATTGAGAATCTACTAATAATTTCATTAAGAAATTACATTGAAACAACTATACATTAATTTATTTTAATTGCTACTTATGTTATTAAGTGAATAAAACAACAGGAATAATTTTTTACTCGTCACCGGCTGCACTTGATTATTTGTTTCTTTAACTCGTATCCAATTTCATGTTTTGCAAGGTGTGGAATTCCGCTTATCTCCTTCACCTATCGTACAAAACAAAAAATAATCAGGAAAACATCAACCATAACTCATATTTTCTAGATATAGACATTTGTTAACATAAATTTTACTCGTTGTGGTTCACAAAAAAATTGAGTCATTCTAGATATCGAGTCACAAAAAAAGTGTAATTTGATAGTTCATTTTGATTTATGTTGTGGTTCATTTTGGTCACGAAAAGATTTAAAAATAATTAAAATTAAAATTACTAATCAAAATGGTAAAGGTTTAGGGTGCTTAATACGTCATACGGTAATGTTAAACTGGCTTTTTAAGACGTCTCTAATTGATCAAAAAAAGAAACTGGTAATACTTCAACTTAGTAACGATTCAACTAATACACTGATTTATGTTGTGATTTACTTGACTATATCCTAGAATATAGTTAAGCCCGTCTCGTTAAACCGTGTGGTTAAGCACACACGACTTAAAATTAAAATTACTGATCTGATAAGTAACGATGGTGAAAGTACTTTTTTGATTTATCAGTAACTTTAGAATATATTAATACAACAATATGATAAATTAGGGAAAAACTCTTTATCAGATTTTAGTTATTACCTACACTTATATCAAAAAAATATTACCTAGACATAAATTGATAAAAATCAAGATCAATTTTTAAATATAGAAAAATAAAAATGGGGAAACATTAACTTTAAACTTACCTAAAAATGAAAACTTTAATCCAAATCTGACGTCACCACCTGCAGAACACCAACCACAAAGTACAGTACTTTCAGCAGTGGCCATTGATACTTTCCTTCAAAATTAATAGAAGATTCGACCAAGATTACAACTCAAACAAAATCCAACTGATAATTCGAATTGTAATTTCCAAATTCCAAATAAGTTAAGAAAAAAAAGATTGCTTCGAAAAAAAGAAAAATCCAAGATTACAATTTGAATCAAGATCTGTACACTGACCTCGTTCAGATGCTTCCACTCGTTCATTTCCTCATCGTAATTCCTCTGCTTCTTTTTTCGATCACCTAAAAATGTGGATTATAATTGACAAAAACCCTTATCAATTACTTAAAGACCAATAAAAATGGGGAAAAGCTTGAAAATTTATCTAAAAGCTTGAAATTGACTAACTGAGTATGAAGCGTGTGTAGATTCTGGATGATCAGAGTCGGTTTAGAGGAAGGATCTTGAGAGGTATGACGATTTTGAAAGAGAAAAAAACAATACGGAGTAATTTATAACCAAAGTTCAAATAAGATTTATATATACGGAGTAATATATTTGAACTTTGAAGCTTTGAATAGTGGGATGATGGGGGTAACAAAGAGTTTATATCAGATTTGAATTTAATTATCTGCATCTTTCAATGTGTGATTTCCAAGGAGGAGTAAATAGGGATTTGGGGAATTGATGAGTGAATACTGGGAAGTGGAGATGGTTGGTAGGGATGAGGAGTACTTTACAAAGTAGAAAAGTTGTAGGGACTAAACAACAATTATTAGAAGTTTGAGGGGTTGGTTTAGCGCAAGTGCTGAGAGTTCTTGGAGGGTAGTAAACTTGTTTTAAGGGGCTGCCACGTAAGATTTCATGGTTTCATCTTTTATATATAAAAGATTTTGATAAATGATAAAAACACTATTAACTAAGAAAAACAAAGTCATTTAGTTTCTATTTGTTGAGACTAGACTAAAATAAGAATAATTTTATAAGTCTCACTCCTTCATAAAATAAAGTCTCTCTTTTATTTATTTGGAAAAAAAAGGTTTTAAAGTAACAAACATTAAAAAAATGTCCATGTCTACCATTTTATTTTTTTTGTCATCTTTCCTAATGACTTACGGAGTATATATTAATATTTCAATTAATCATGCATGCAACCACAATTTTTTTTTTTTGACGTAATAACATTTAATAATTACACACATACTTCACATAACATCATATTATATTTTTGGACTTGATAATATTTAGTAATTACACACATACTTCACATAACATCATATTATTTTTTTGGATGTAATAACATTTAATAATTACACACATACTTCACATAACATCATATTATATTGTATCTAGTTGAAACTGAAAAATTCATTTGAAGTCAAATGAATTTTTCACAAAAGATAATTTACCCACCCTATTTGGTCTCCCTTTTTAGTCAAGGAAAATATGAAGTTTTAGAGTGGCTCGGCTCCGTCCTCGATGCCGTCCTCCACGTCCTCGATCTCCTCTTCTACCCAAATCATCAAACAAATTTACACCCAAGTTACTGATATTTACTTATATACCACCAAAAATAAAATAAAATAATAATAATAATCTTATTATTATTATTATTACTACTGTTATTATTATTATTATTATTATTATTATTATTATTATTTATTATTATTATTATTATTTATTATTATTATTATTATTATTATTATTATTATTATTATTATTTTATTTAAAAATTTTCCTTTTTATGGAGTTAATAAAAAAGAAATTCGTTAGTAAAGAAAGTACCTTTATAGACAAAAAGATGAAGATTATGACACCATACTAAATATTTGCTCTAAAACTCTCCATATATAATTTATTTTACTGAGTTTCGGTGGATTGGGGAAGGATTTTATAATTATTAAGTTATTATGTAATAATGGATAGTAAAAAGTTTAAAGGATAGTTAATAAGAGAGAAAGATAAAAATCACATGAAGCTAAGGAAATTGGTGAAGTTTCTACGAGACTTCTTTGAGTGAGTATTTAGGTAATGAGTTCGACAAAACAATAGGTGTCAGTGTGAGAGTGTGAAAAGTGAGGATTGACTTGGCAGATGGAGAGTTAGGACAATTAATTGAGATGGATGACAAAATGAAATAATAAATATATAGTTAAAGTTTTAAACCCGAATCATCCTTTTAATTGACCGGACTCTTATTCGTATTAAGTTACTAATAATACAATTAATATAATTTCGATATTTTTAGATGGTGGTGTACTTAAATGTCATAATTGGGGTCCTTTAATAACTAAGTCCGGTCACGAGTTGATATTATTCGCATATTATTTTATTACCGAATATACTGACTAAGCTTACGATATCAGCGTGGTGTTACAGACTATCCTTTCTTTTCCGTCTTTTATGACTTGTCTCCCATTGTGTGTCCCCCTTCCCTTTATCCATTTTTGAGTCATGGTGGCCCTCGGGGCCTTGGTAGTCGTTGCTCCCGACTCTCGATGACATGACTACATCGAGAGTCATTTCAAAATCCAAATTTGCAAGTATTTTCACTTTTTCTTTAATTTTACTTTCTTTTGATAGGATTTAGTCGGATTTGGGCGGAATCCGGGCTAGGTGACTTGATTACACCTAGTCCTCCCCTCCCATTTACTTTTATTTCCTTTTTTTTATTTCTTCTCCCATCCATATCTTTTATCGTCTCGGCCCGTGGTGACTTGACTGCACCCCGGCCGGACACATTCCCTCTTCTTCACCTTTATTTTTGATTTTTAGCTTTATTTTCGTAGTTTCTTTTCTTTTTAGTGTCTCCACACACTACCGATCGAGCATGAGGACATTGCTCGGTTTAAGTGTGGGGGAGCAATATTGTAGTCTAGTTTAGTTTTATTTTCGTCATTTTTTCGAAAAAATCTTAAAAATCCCTAAAAATTTGAAAATTTTCATAAAAATCAAAAAGATTTTCTTGTGTCTTTTCTTTTTTGTGTCGTTGTGTCGTATTTTTGTTGTATTGTGTGTTTTGCCTCCCCATTTTCTTATAGGTTCCTTGATCGCCGTAATTTTCGGAAAGCTCAAGACATTCGGTAACGTCATTCTATATTTTTTTTCCTCTTTATCTCTTGATGGGCATGGATTTTCCGTGGATCCCGCCGTCAAATAATAACCAACGAACCTAACTAGGGTAGCTAGGGCAAGTCGGGTCGAATCTACAGGGACGGAAAATGCGTTTAGACTAATGGGTGCTACGGTCAAAGACTAGGTTGGAGACAAGCTAATCTAGGGGGAGGCTAAGGACTAGGCTAAGGTCGAAAACACGGAAAAGGAGGACAAAACAAGTAACTAACGACTAAGGGAAGCAAGGATAACAATAAGAATGAAAACTAGGGTTAGGTCGGGTTCATGGATGCAGAGAAGACAAAAAGGGGAAGAACGGGGTTACTAGCATGCTTTCGTAGCCTAGATTCCGCCGATCGGGCTCTCGCTACGTAATCGGCCTAGGGGTCGTCCTCATCGGGCTCTCGCTACGTAATGAGGGAACCAAACCAACCAACCAAACACGCACATACAAGAGAATATGCAAGAAAAACAAGGATTGATCGTCTCTAGTCTCACAAGCATTTCATCGAACATGTGGAGCGCAAGGTAAATGGGAAACAAAAAAAACAACATCTTGTACCACCCATCTCACCCTAATCATCCACAATCACAACCAATCACCCTAATAACACTAACAAGAATCTACTCAGACATATCTAAGCTAAAACTAACACTAACAAGATAAACTAACTCAAGAACAAGAGCATACATATCTAAAACTAACAAGGATGGTGAACAAAACAATGAACAAGACCTAAAGATTGAAACTTGAATAATAAAACAAAGATTAAGAGAAAGGAAAAGAGATTATACCATACTAGAAGATGAAAGGAAGAATGAAAACTTGTATAAAAGAGAAAACCTAAAACAATCTCCCAAGGTTGTCAATCTTGGTTGAAACTTGTAGAATTCAATTAATACAAGGATAATCTAAGATTAAGAAGTAATTAACGACTAATCTACACTAATCTATGCTAATCTATGCTAAAGTAGTCTAGGGTTTAGTGGGTAATGAAGGATATCTCATAGGATTACAAGAGGGGGGTATAGATAGGGTTCCAAGAGTGAAGGAGAAGAAAGGAGTTGACGCGGGCCTGAACTGGGCTCTTCCCGGTCGGGAAGAGGTGGTCCCGGTCGGGAAGGGCCCCTTCCCGGTCGGGAAGAGCTCCACACAGCCGCATCTCTATTTGCACCTTCCTTCCCGGTCGGGAAGGCATTATCTCGACCGGGAAGGACCTTGTAGGCCTCCATTATGATCTTTTCGGTCCCTCCTTGTTTCTCATGGGCTTCCCATCGATTCTCGGGTCTCGGGATCGAGCCTAAGGAGCCCGGAAATGGGTCCCAAGGTCTCGGGATCGAATCCAAGGCATCGAGTGATCGTTCCTTCTCTTCGTTGGCTCCAAAAGTGTATGAAACGAGTCGGAATCGTTCCAATTCTTCATGAATGGTCTCGGGAACCTAAAACGAACTAGAGAAAGCATAAGTAGCCTATAAACCGCTCCCAAGGAGCGATTCCACAAGGAAAACGAGACCAAAACACAACAAATTAGGCACTACAAACTACACTTATCAACTCCCCCACACTTAACCCTTACTCGCCCTCGAGTAAGCACAAACTAACCATTAAACTAGCCGAGCGGGAATTAGCGCACCCTACGCCCTTTCAACTGACGTGAGTACACTTAGAGGAAGAGTGCACTCCGCGAGGCAAGTAAGGTCTTGCGACAAAACTGTGGATGCAACCAGACACAAAAAACATAAACAAACAAGCATACAAACAAACAAACACAAGGTTGCACCCAAAGAAAAACAAATACCGCTTCCCTCAAACAAGCGGTGTAAGAAGCACCGGTTTAGGACTCGAGGCAAGTGACAACGTTCCCAAGCTAATAACACAAACCGAAGTGGACTAAACTCTAATAGTATGACGACAAAGCAATAAAAACGTTGGTAACTTACCTAGGTCCTCCTAACCTTCTAAGAACGTATTACGGGACGATCGGTGGGATGGAAAAAGGATGAACCACGGTGTTAGTCGACACTGTAGGTAAGTGAGACTCCGCCCCCTTTAGCGATGAGCCAAGAGGGTCGTCCCATGCCCAAAACCGCCCAACTAGTCCAAGTAAAAAGATGGATATGATTGCAAAATGAGGGAAGACCGATCATTACCGCTATCATCCTTCCTAGGGACTCGGTCCTTTGGTAGGCTCTTCACGGTAACGATCGGAAAAAGCTTATTTTGAGAGGTGAGGGTTCTTTTTGTGAGGTGATTTTCTTTGGCATTTTCCTTTCTTTTGCATTTTTGCTTTGTGTGTTGCTATGCCATTTCTTTTTCATCTTTTGTATTTTCTTTTTGGCTTTTTGTGCCTTTTCTTTTTCTTCAATCTTTTCTTTCTTTCATTTATTTCATTTTCTTTTCTTTGTCCTTTTGGCTTGATTTGAGTTGTAGGCATTTCTTTTTGCAACAAGAAAGAGAGATTTCAACAAATTGCGACTTTATTGTGTGGATATGTGTAGGAGGTAGGGAAATGGGTATGTCGGGACGACGTCTTCCCTTCATACTCACAAAAAGGGGAGAACTTGGACTAGTCAAACAATCCCAAACATGGTCACCTAAGGGACGGGACTCGGCAACCAAGGCCTTTTCACGCCGTGGGTGGTCATAATGGTCAAAATGCAAATCCCGTAGTAAATCCCTAGTAAGCTAGGTGGACTCAAGGTAAAGGACCAACGAAATCATTGATTTAGGGTCATTCTACTAGACTGAAGTCCAAGACTCGACTTACACTACTAGAAAGGGAAAGTAAACGCTTGCACACTAGCCTCTAAACCGGGTTTTCGAAAACCGTTTACTCACTAGACACAACTACACACACAAAACAAAGACTCGACGAAAACGAAAGAAAAAGAAACAAAAACAAACAAAACGAACACATAAACAAAACAAACACCACCCCGAACTTCCAAACAAGTCACCAAATCAACAACAAATATGCACAAAGCTCCACCCGAGCACACAACATCGCAAATCTCCTCCAAACTCCACAAGAAACAAAGAGGAAAAAGGGATAGAAGATGTTACCGGATATCTTGAAAGCTCTCCAAAGGTAACCGTGATTAGGCAACCTATAAGGAAAAAGGGAGGCAAAACACGCACAACAAACAAAAATACGACACAACTACACAAAAGGAAAAGACACAAAAGAAAATCTTTTTGATTTTTGTGAAATTTTTTTCAAATTTTTAGGGTTTTTAAAGATTTTTTAAAAAAACTACGAAAATAAAACTAACTATACTAGAATATCGCTCCCCCACACGTAAACCGAGCAATGTCCTCATTCTCGATCGTAGTGTGTGGAGACCCTAAATAAAAGAAAAGAAACTACGAAAATAAAACTAAAAATCAAAAATAAAGCGGAGAAAAGGGTAGAATGTGTTCGGCCGGGGTGTAGTCAAGTCACCATGGGCTGAGACGAGAAAAGATATGGATGGGGGAAGAAATAAAAAGAAGGAAATAAAAGGAAATGGGAGGGGAGGACTAGGTGTAATCAAGTCACCTAGCCCGGATTCCGCCTAAATCCCGAAAAGTGAAAAATAAAGTGAAAAGACTTGTAAATTTGGATTTTGAAATGACTCTCGATGTAGTCACGTCATCGAGAGTCGGGAGCAATAACTACCAAGGCCCCAAGGGCCACCATGACACAAAAGTGTATAAGGGGAAGGGGACTAACAAAGGAAGACAAGCGATAGAAGACGGAAAAGAAAGGATAGTTGCCGTACCCATCGATTAGCAACTCACTCGCTCCATCGTCTCATAGTTCAATATCGGCACATAGCTTGTCTTCGTCATTGCTATTCCTCTTCAATCTTGATAGGCCCGCATGGTTAGAGTATTAAGCTTGCAATGGTAGAAGGGAGTGGGATTTGATGTTGGGCTCGGTAAGTAGTGAAGATAAGGTGAGGTGAGAGTATGCATATGAAGTGTAAGGCATTAGGATAGGTGCAGGGGTAGGTAGGGAGGTTGGGAGGGGGTATAAAATGGTTGGGTGGGCTCGAATGTCGAAGAAGAGGCAAAAAAAGGGGGAGCAGGGGACCATCCCGGTCGGGAAGGCACTCCAGAAAACTTAAATTTTAGTACCCTCATCCCGATCGGGAAGGCTCCTTCCCGGTCGGGACGAAACACCCTTCCCGGTCGGGAAGACTCTTCTAACCCTTCATTCCTTAATAGTTTCACCCAAAAGGCCACCAATACATTGGGATCCAAGATCCCGCCCCCAAAAGCTTGTATAAAGCTCAAAAACCGACTACCTCCACCAAGCCTTGAAGCTTCTATCATCGACAACTCCTCTCAAGACTTCATCTTTACTAAGACCTACCAAATAAACTCAAATAACATCCATCAAGATCCCTCCCTCACATCACTCATCAAAATACCAAATTACGAGAATTCCACAAAAACTAACAATCCTAAGAACCAAAATATCCAAACAAACATATACACAAATACAAGCGCAAAAGAAAAGGGAAAAGGTATTTACACTAAGATACTCTCACCAACTACACTTCCATAGCCATCAAGAGCTCGGAGGAGTAAGTCAAATGCCCTAGCAACATCTTCACTGAGGCTCACATGGCCGAGCCTAGATACTTTCAAGAGCTTCCAATTCGGAGGCAAGAAGCAATCATCTTCATTATGCTCGGGGTTTTCGTGATCTTCCGGGTCTTCCAAACCAACATAGCAACGACTCTTATGACCATCCGGTAGGTATAGTGGTCTAGAGTCATGCTCGGTGTTATGATGTGGGAGATCACATCCTAAGGGGATTGCTTCTTCTACGGGGTCGTGAGTAGAACTCTTTTCCACCGCCCAACAAGGATCCTCTTCATCAACCGTCTCACAAGACAAGGGACTAGAAATCGAGTGCGATAGAAGAGGAGAAGGCATCAAGTTTTCTTCATTGGAGACTTTAGGATCCTCCAATTTCCCATTCAAGGTGAGTTCTAAGGCATCTACCTCTTTTTCCCAAGTATTACGCTCCTTTTCACTCACCTTGTCAATATGGCCTATAGGAGGTATGTCTTCACTTGGCTTTGGATTGTCTAGATCCGGTTCATCACGGAGAAAATCATACAAATCCAATTTGATAGCCAATACATTGGCTCCCCAAGAATTACCTTGAGAATCATGTTCACACCCCTCCTCATTGTTGACCCTTGAAGCTTCAACTTCCTCTATTCTTCCCATAACTTCACCTTCCAAGCAACACTCAACAATGATCTCTTGATTGACCCTCTCTTCTTCATTTGTAGCTTCATGATCGGGTTGACTTCCATGTGGAGTCAGCCGACCTTTTTGCACCTTTTTGTCTAAATGAACCTTCCCCAACAATTTGTGGAGCTCAAGTGGCCGACATCGTGATGCGAGACATGAGTGCATTGATCCGAGCATCTTGCACCTCTATTTGGGCCTTGAGCTCCTCTTTGACCCCTTGTATTTGAGTCATCATCGCTTGTTGACTCTTTTGCATTAAAATCATCATCTCATGTTGACCCTTTTGCAATAGCATTATCGCCTCTTGTTGACTCTTTTGCATTTGGACCAACATTTGACAAGTCTCAAAGTCAGGGATTTTTGGTTGTGGGTTATGTGAGGGTGTTTGGTAGTTGTTAGGATATTGGAATGATCCTTGACAACTTTCATGGTAACCATATGGAGGGCGTTCGTAAGATTGTTGATGAGGTTGAAATGGTTGGTGAAATTTTGGGACTTGGCAATTTGCCCCATAGTTGTCCCGTGACGATTGATGGAAGCTAGGACGTGCCATTTCCATAACGTTGCTTTGATACCTAGGATGAACTAGAAACACTTGAGCAAACGTTAGTAGCCTAGTGCTTTTGAGGCACTAGGAAGAGAGAATATCACACAAGAAGTAGAACGGAGATACACAAGGAGAAGACAACACAAAGATCAAGAACAAAGTCTAAAACTAAGCACACAAAAGTCTAAACTACGCCGTCCCCGGCAACGGCGCCAATTTGATGGGCAGGGATTTGCCGTGGATCCCGCCATCAAATAATAACCAACGAACCTAACTAGGGTAGCTAGGGCAAGTCGGGTCGAATCCACAGGGACGGGAAATGTGTTTAGACTAATGGGTGCTACGGTTAAAGACTAGGTTCGAGACAAGATAATCTAGGGGGAGGCTAAGGACTAGGCTAAGGTCTAAAACACGGAAAAGGAGGACAAAACAAGTAACTAACGACTAAGAGAAGCAAGGATAACAATAAGAATGAAAACTAGGGTTAGGTCGGGTTCATGGATGCAGAGAAGACAAAAAGGGGAAGAACGGGGTTACTAGCATGCTTTCGTAGCCTAGATTCCGCCGATCGGGCTCTCGCTACGTAATAGGCCTAGGGGTCGTCCTCATCGGGCTCTCGCTACGTAATGAGGTAACCAAACCAACCAACCAAACACACACACATAAAAGAGAATATGCAAGAAAAACAAGGATTGATCGTCTCTAGTCTCACAAGCATTTCATCGAACATGTGGAGCGCAAGGTAAATGGGAAACAACAAAAACAACATCTAGTACCACCCATTTCACCCTAATCATCCACAATCACAACCAATCACCCTAATAACCCTATCAAGAATCTACTCAAACATATCTAAGCTAAAACTAACACTAACAAGATAAACTAACTCAAGAACAAGAGCATACATATCTAAAACTAACAAGGATGGTAAACAAAACAATGAAGAAGACCTAAAGATTGAAACTTGAATAATAAAACAAAGATTAAGAGAAAGGAAAAGAGATTATACCATACTAGAAGATGAAACGAAGAATGAAAACTTGTATAAAAGAGAAAACCCAAAACAATCTCCCAAGGCTGTCAATCTTGGTTGAATCTTGAAGAATTCAATTAATACAAGGATAATCTAAGATTAAGAAGTAATTAACGACTAATCTACACTAATCTATGCTAATCTATGCTAAAGTAGTCTAGGGTTTAGTGGTTAATGAAGGATATCTCATAGGATTACAAGAGGGGGGGTATATATAGGGTTCCAAGAGTGAAGGAGAAGAAAGGAGTTGACGCGGGCCTGAACTGGGCTCTTCCCGGTCGGGAAGAGGTGGTCCCGGTCGGGAAGGGCCCCTTCCCGGTCAGGAAGGGCCCCTTCTTGGTCAGGAAGGGCCCCTTCCCGGTCGGGAAGCCACCTTCCCGGTCGAGAAGAGCTCCACACAGCCGCATCTCTGTTTGCACCTTCCTTCCCGGTCGGGAAGGCATTATCCCGACCGGGAAGGACCTTGTAGGCCTCCATTATGATCTTTTTGGTCCCTCCTTGCTTCTCATGGACTTCCCATCGATTCTTGGGACTCGGGATCGAGCCTAAGGAGCTCGGGAATGGGTCCCAAGGTCTCGGGATCGAATCCAAGGCATCGAGTGATCGTTCCTTCTCTTCGTTGGCTCCAAAAGTGTATGAAACAAGTTGGAATCGTTCCAATTCTTCATGAATGGTCTCGGGAACCTAAAAAGAACTAGAGGAAGCATAAGTAGCCCATAAACCGCTCCCAAGGAGCGATTCCACAAGGAAAACGGGACCAAAAAACAACAAATTAGGCACTACAAACTACACTTATCATCTCTTGTGGAGTTTGGAGGAGATTTGTGATGATGTGTGCTCGGGTTGAGCTTGTTGAAGGTTGTGGTTGTTTTGGTTGCTTATGTGGATGTTTCGGGGTGGTGTTTGTTGTGTTTGCATGTTTGTTTTCTTTTCTCTTATTTTGTTTTGTTTTGTTGTGTGCGTCTCATTTTCTTTCATCCTTGTTATGTTTTGTTTAGTTTGTGTCTTGTGTAATAAAAGGTTTTCGAAAACCCGGTTTTGAGGCTAGTGTGCAAGTGTTTACTTTTCCTTTGTAGTAATATGAGTTGAGTCTTGGACTTTAGTATAGTAGAATGACCTCAAATCAATAGTTTCGTTGGTCCTTTACCTTGAGTCCACCTAGTCTACTAGAGATTTACTACGAGATTGCATTTTGACCACTATGACCACCCACGGAGTGAAAAGGCCTTGGTTGCCGAGTCCCGTCCCTTAGGTGACCGTGTTTGGAATTGCTTTGACTAGTCCAAGGGTTTGAAGGGAAAGCGCGCTCCCGACAATCCCATTTCCCTACCTCCTACACATTTCCACAAATAATTTGCAAAATTGTTGAAATTCTTACTTGGTTGCAAGAAATGCCTACAAAACAAAATTATCCAAAGGGCAAACCAAGTCATAAAGAAAAAGAAAAAGAAAGAAGAAAAAAAAAGGCACAACAAGTCAAAAAAACAAAATACAAAAAAAGAAAAAGAAGTGGCATAGCAAATCAAAAGCAAAATGCAAAAGAAGAGAATGCCAAAGAAAATCACCTAATAAAAAGAATTCTCACTGATAAGTGTAGTTTGTAGTGCCTAATTTTTGTTGTGTTTTGGTCCCGTTTTCCTTGTGGAATCGCTCCTTGAGAGCAGTTTATGGGCTACTTATGCTTCTTCTATTTTGTTTTAGGTTCCCGAGACCATTCATGAAGAATTGGAACGATTCCGACCCGTTTCATACACTTTTTTGGAGCCAACGATCACTCGGTGCCTTGGATTCGATCCCGAGACCTTGGGACCCATTCCCGAGCCCCTTAGACTCAATCCCGAGCCCCGAGAATCGGTGAGAAGCCCATGAGAAGCAAGGAGGGACCGAAAAGATCATAATGGAGGCCTACAAGGTCTTTCCCGGTCGGGAAGAAGCCTTCCCGACCGGGAAGGAGTGCGCAAAAGCAACTAGGTCTGTTTTGGGCCCGTCCCGATTGGGACCACTTCATCCCAGGCGGGATGGGAGAGCTGCAGCCCGTGTTTGCTTCTTTTCTTCTCCTTCACTCTTGTAACCTTATAAATACTTCCCCCTTGTATTGTTTAACTAATATACATTACCCTAGACTATCTTAAGCCCATCAACATTGTGTAAACCCTAGATTTAGTTCTCCTCTCATTAGCTTAATCTTCCTTTAAACTTTTGTTAATTTTAGTTTTATCTAGCAATTAGTCTTGTATTAAGAAGATTCTTGAAGACTCATCCAAGATTGACAACCTTGGAGATTATTTGGGTTTCTTATTTATACAAGTTCTCATCTTTTTCATTCTTTGGTAGTTGTTATAAACTCTATTCTCTTGTTCTTTGTTTATTCATCAAGTTTGAATCTTTACTTGTTGTTTATTGTTCTTGTTTCTTCATTATGGATGTTTGGATGCTTATATTGATTTCTCTTGTTCATGTTAATCTTAGTTTGATAATGAGTGAGTAGATTCCTTGTGGGGTTAGTAGGGGGATTAAGTGTGGATTATGGGTGATTAGGGTATGGTTATAGGTAAAGGTTGGATCTTTATTGCTTGTCACATATTGAGCACACCATGTGTTTGTTGAATTGCTTGTGTGGGTAGTAGTGGCCAATGCTTCTCATACTTGTTCTCATCTTCTCATTGTTTGGCTAGTGTGTGATTGTGTTCGGGTTTAGTCTTAGACCTTGACTTAGGATTTGACGCGAGAGCGCAAACCGACTCTAGTAACTAAGAGACACCTACACCCTTGTCCACCCAATTATTCTTCTACACTTAAGAACCCGACATAACCCTACTCCCTTCCATATTTGATTCATCCTTCTTGTTAGTCATAATTTCTCTAGTTCATTGTTTAGTTTGTTTTAGTTATTTCATTTAGCTCTGATGGGTGGGATTTGTCGTGAATCCCAACCGTCAAATAATAACCGGCTAACCTAGTGGGTAGCTAGGGTAAGTCGGGTCGAATCCACAGGGACGGGAGGTTGGACTAAGGTATCCTCGGGTCTAGGACTAGGTTCGAGACGAGCTATTCTAAGAGGGAGACTAGGACTAGTCTAAGGTCTAAAACTAGGACTAAGGGAAACTAGGATAACACTAAGAAGGAAGACTAGGGTTAGGTCGGGGTCAAAGGGGTAATGGAATGGTCGAAGGAGAACTAGATTGAAGGAGGTAGTAGGGTAATCTAGGTAATGCCCGGGCTCTCGCAACTTAGACTCACCTAGAGGTTCATCCTAAAACCCACCTTGGCGACACAAACGACAAACGGAGTACTAGCATGCTATAGGCCTAGGTCGCATCCGGGCTCTCGCAACTTAGACCGACCTAGGGGTCGTCCTCACCGGGCTCTCGCAACTTAATGAGGGAACCAAACCCACAAACAAACTATCACCCACAAGAGAAAAGCAAGAAAAACAAGCATATGCACATACTAGTCATTCAAGCATTTCAACAAACATGTGATATGCATCAAACCAAGGGGAAACCCAAATCTTCCACCAACATCTCCAACAGTCCCTTAATCATCCAATTAACACCCTAATCACCTTATTAACCCTAGCAAGATACTACTCTAACATATCTAAACTAAAACTAACACTAATAAGAGAAATCAAAGCAAACAACAAAACTAACATAATGAAACTAGTCAAACAATGAACAATGAACAAGAACAAGAACAAAGAATCAAACTTTAATGATAAAACAAAGATTAAGAGAAGAGAAAAGAAACATTATACCAAACTATAGATGAAAGGAAGAAAGAAACTTGCATAAATGGAAGAACCCAAAACAAACATCCAAGTTTGTCAAGCTTGGTGGAGATCTTGAGGAATTCCCAAATTATAAGCACTAATCTAAGATTTACGATAATCTAAGGACTAATCTACACTAATCTATGCTAAAACTATCTAGGGTTTAGTCTAATATGAAAGGCCTAACCTAATCTATCATCAGATTCTATCTTAATACAAGAGGGGGGGTTATATATAAGGTTACAAGTGGAAAGGAGAAGAAACAATGAAGCGCGGGTCTGAACTGGGCTCATCCCGGTCGGGATGAGTTGGTCCCGATCGGGATGAGGTGGTCCCGATCGGGATGAACTCATCCCGGTCGGGATGGACCCAAGACAGCATCTCTTCCTTTTGTGCACCCCATCCCGGACGGGATGAGGCCTTCCCGACCGGGATGGGTCTTGTAGGCCTCCAATAAGAACTTTTTGGTCCCTCCTTGATTCTCATGGGCTTCCCATCGATTCTCGGGACTCGGGATCGGGTCTCGGAGGCTCGGGATTGGGTCCCAAGGTCTCGGGGTCGACTCCAAGGCATCGAGTGATCGTTTCTTTACTCCGTTGGCTCCAAAATGTGTATGTATCGAGTCGGAATCGCTCCAACTCTTCCAAATCGGTCTCGGGAACCTGAAACGAACTAAAGGAAGCATAAGAAGCCCCTAAACCGCTCCCAAGGAGCGATTCTAAAAGGAAATGGGACCAAAACACTACAAAATAGGCACTACAAATCACACTTATCAACACCCCCACACTTAACCCTTACTCGCCCTCGAGTAAGCACATACTATCTACTGAACTATCCGAGTGGGTATTAGCGCACCCTACGCCCCTTCAACTCACGCGAATGCACTTTGAGGAAAAGTGCACTCCGCAAGGCAAGTCGGGTCTTGCGACAAAACTGTGGATGCGACCGGACACCAAACACACAAATAAACAAACACACAAACAAACACATAATCGGTTGCACCCAAAAGAAAAACAAATACCGCTTCCCTCAAAAAGCGGTGAATAAAACACCGGTTTAGGACTCGAGGCAAGTGACAACGTTCCCAAGCTAGACATACAAACCAAGGTGAACTAAACCCTAATAGTATGACGATAAAGCAACAAAAACGTTGGTAACTTACCTAGGTCCTTCTAACTTTCTAAAAACGTACTATGGGAGGATCGGCGGAGTGGAAAAGTGAAGAACCACGGTGTTAGTCGACACTGTAGGTAAGTGAGACCCCGCCCCCTTTAGCGTGAGCCAAGAGGGTCGTTCCATGGCCAAAACCGCCTAACTAGTCCAAGTGAAAAGGTGGAAATATGCAAAATGAGGGAAGACCGATTAATGCCGCTATCATCCTTCCTAGGGACTCGGTCCTTTGGTAGGCTCTTCACGGCAAAAGTCGGAAAAAGGCTTATTTTGAGAGGTAGGGGTTATTTTTGTGAGTCGGGTTTTCTTTTGGCATTTTCTCTTTTGTTTTGCATTTTTGCTTTGTTTTGCCATGAAATTCTTTTTCTTCTTTTCTATTTTCTTTTTTTTGGCTTTTGTGCCTTTTCTTTTTCTTCATTTCTTTTCTTTCTTTCATTTTTTTTTCTTTTCTTTTCTTTGCTCTTTTTGGCAAGATTTGGCTTTTTTGGCATTTCAATGTGTAACAAGAAAGATAGAAATCAACAAATTGCAATTTTATTGAGTGGATATGCGTAGGAGGTAGGTGAATGGGTATGTCGGGATGACGTCTTCCGTTCATACTCACAAAAAGGGGTGAACTTGGACTAATCAAACAATCCTAGACATGGTCACCTAAGGGACGAGACTCGGTAACCAAGGCCTTTTCACACCGTGGGTGGTCATAATGGTCAAAATGCAAATCCCGTAGTAAATCCCTAGTAAGCTAGGTGGACTCAAGGTAAAGGACCAACGAAATCATTGATTTAGGGTCATTCTACTAGACTAAAGTCCAAGACTTGATTTATACAACTAGGAAGGGAAAGTAAACACTCGCACACTAGCCTCTGAACCGGGTTTTCGAAAACTGTTTACACACATGACACACAACAAAATACAAAACAAAGACACAACGAAAATGAAAGAAAAAGAGACAAAACAAAACAAAACAAAACAAAACAAGGAGAAACAACACATAAACAAAACAAACACCACTCCGATCTTCAAACAAGTCTCCAAATCCACCACAGTCTTTACAAAGCTCCTCCCGAGCACACATCATCACAAATCTCCTCCAAACTCACAAGAAGCAAAGAGGGAAAAAGGGATGAAGAGATGTTACCGGAAGTCTTGAAAGCTCACCAAAGCTAACGGCGATTAGGCAACCTATAAGGAAAAAAAGGGGGGCAAAACACGCACAACAAAACGAAAATACGACATAACGAAACAAAAGAAAAAGACACAATAAAAGAAAATCTTTTTGATTTTTGTGGAATTTTTCAAATTTTTAGGGTTTTTTGAAGAATGTTTCGAAAAACTAAGAAAATAAAACTAACGACGATAGAATATCGCTCCCCCACACTTAAACCGAGCCATGTCCTCATGCTCGATCGTAGTGTGCAGAGAGACAAAAGAAAAAGAAAAGAAACTACGAAAATAAAGCTAAAAATCAAAAAAATAAAGTGAAGAAAATGGGTAGAATGTGTCCGGCCGGGGTGTAGTCAAATCACCATGGGCCGAGACGAGAAAAAGATATGGATGGGGGAAGAAAATAAAAAGAAGGAAATAAAAGGAAATGGGAGGGAAGGGCTAGGTGTAATCAAGTCACCTAGCCCGGATCCCGCCTAAATCCGACTAAATCCAACAAAAGGGGTGGAAAAACTTGTAAATTTTGAATTTTGAAATGACTCTCGATGTAGTCACGTCATCGAGAGTCGGGAGCAACCATATACCAAGGCCTCGAAGGCCGCCATGACATCAAGACACAAATGTGTACCAGGGGAAGGGAACAAACACAAAAGAAAACAAGCTATAAAAGACGGAAAAGAAAGGATAGTTGCCGTACCAATAGGTTAGCAACTCACTCGCTATATCGTCTCCTAGATCAATATAGGCACAAAGCGTGTCTTCTTCATTGTCATCCCGCTTCAAACTTGGTAAAACCGGATGGCTGAGGTAGTAATGGTGTGAGAGGGGTGGGATTCGATGTGAAACTCGGTGTAAAGGGAAGAGAAATGAGGAGAGGGTATGTAAATGAAGTGTAATGGTCATATGACATGAGCAAGGATGGGTAGGGAGGTTGGGTGGGGGTATATAATGGTTGGGTGGGATCGAATGTCAAAGAAGAGGCCAAAAGAGGAGAAAAGAGACCATCCCGGTCGGGATGGATGGTCCCGATCGGGATGACACACCCATCCCGATCGGGAAGCCCACATCCCGGTCGGGATGACACTCCAGTAAGCTCGAATTTTGGTACCCTCATCCCGATCGGGACGACTCCTTCCCGGTCGGGATGGATCTTCTCGACCTTCCACAGACCCCAAAAGCTTCACCAAAGCTTCAAAAACCGACTTCCAAACTCACGATCCAAGCTCTATCGTTATCTATTCTCCTGTAGGAATCAATTTTCCTTCACACCTATCACAATAAACTCAATTACAACATCAAATTCCCTCCCTCACATCTCTCGTCAAAAATCCAAATGAACAAGAGTTCCACAAAGGCTAACAAATCCTAGAAACCAAACTATACAAACAACCATAAACACAATTACAAGCACAAAAGAAAAGAAAAAGAGATATTTACAATAAGATACTCTCACCAACTACACCTCCATAGCCATCAAGAGCTCGAAGGAGTAAGTCAAATGCTCTAGCTCACATAGCCGAGCCTAGCCACTTCCAAGAGCTTCCAAGTCGGAGGGAAGAAGCGATCATCTTCATTATGCTCGGGGCTCTCGTGATCTTCCGGGTCTTCGGAACCATGAGAGCAACGAATCTTATGACCATCCGGTAGGTATAGTGGTCTAGAGTCGTGCTCGGCAATATGATGCGGGAGATCACACCCTAAATGGGTCGCTTCTTCTACGGGGTCGAGAGTGGAACTCTTTTCCACCGCCCGACAAGGATCCTCTTCACCAACCGTCTCACAAGACAAGGGACTAGGCATCGAGTGCGGTAGAGGAGGAGAAGGCATCAAGTTCTCTTCATTGGAGGCTTTAGGATCCTCCAACTTCCCATACAAGGCAAGTTCCAAGGCATCTACCTCTTTTTCCCAAGTATTACGCTCCTTTTCACTCACCTTGTCAACATGGCCTAGAGGAGTCATCTCTTCACTCGGTTTGGACTGTCAACATCCGGCTCTTCACGAAGGAAATCAAACAAATCCAACTTGATAGCCAATACATTGGCTCCCCAAGAGTTTTCTTGATAATCATGTTCTACTCCCTCCTCATTGTCGACCCTTGAAGCTTCAACTTCCTCTACTCTTCCCCTATCTTCACCGCCCAAGCAACACTCAACAATGGTCTCTTGATCGACCCCCTCTTCTTCATTTGTAGCTTCACAATCGGGTTGACTTTCTTGTGGAGACACCCGACCTTCTTGCCCAAATGAACCTTCCTCAACATGTGGAGCTCGAGTGGCCGACATCGTGATATGGGCCATGAATGCATTAATGCGAGCATCTTGCACTCCTATTTGGGCCTTGAGCTCCTTTTCAACCCCTTGTATGTAAGTCATCATCATTTGTTGACTCTTTTGCATTAAATTCATCATCTCATGTTGACCCTTATGCAATATCATTATTGCCTCTTGTTGACTTTTTTGCATTTGGACCAACATTTGACAATTGATAAGTGTGGTTTGTAGTGCCTATTTCGTAGTGTTTTGGTCCCATTTTCCTTGTGGAATCGCTCCTTGGGAGCGTTTTATGGGCTTCTTATGCTTCCTTTAGTTCGTTTTAGGTTCCCGAGACCGATTTGGAAGAGTTGGAGCGATTCCGACTCGATACATACACATTTTGTAGCCAACGGAGTAAAGGAACGATGACTCGATGCCTTGGAATCGACCCCGAGACCTTGGGACCCAATCCCGAGCCTCCGAAACCCGATCCCGAGTCCCGAGCCTCCGAGACCCGATCCCGAGTCCCGAGAATCGATGAGAAACCCATGAGAAGCAAGGAGGGACCGAAAGAAGCTTAAAGGAGACCTACAAGGCTCAACCGGTTCCGGTTGAGCTCAACCGGAACCGGTTGAGCTCAACCGGAACCGGTTGAGGTGCACAAAAGAGAGGTGTTCTGTGAAGGGTCCATCCGGAATGGGACCAACTCATCCCGAACGGGATGAGCCCTTTTCAGGCCGCACTCCTTTCTTTCTTCTCCTTTCCACTTGTAACCCTTTATATACTCTTCCCTTGTTTTGTTAATGGGAGGCACTTTATATTAGACTAAACCCTATATTATTTTAGGATAGATTAGCATAGATTAGTGTAGATTAGTCTTTAGATTATCGTTAATCCTAGATTAATACTTGTAATTTGGGAATTCCTCAAGATCTCCACCAAGCTTGACAAACTTGGATGTTTGTTTTGGGTTCTTCCATTTACACAAGTTTCTTTCTTCTTTTCATCTTCTAGTTTGGTATAATCTCTTTTCCCTTCTCTTAATCCTTGTTTTATCATTAAAGTTTGAATCTTTGTTGTTTGGATTGTTCATAGTTCATAGTTCTTGTTAGTTTCATTATGTTTATTTTGATTGTTGTTTTGGTTCATCTTATTAGTGTTAGTTTTAGTATAGATATGTTAGAGTAGTATCTTGCTAGGGTTAGTAGGGTGATTAGGGTGTTAATTGGATGATTAAGGGTTTGTTTGAGATGTTGGTGGAAGATTTGGGTTTCCTCTTGTATGATGCACATCACATGTTTGTCGAAATGCTTGATTGACTAAGTATGTACGAATGCTTGTTTTTCTTTCTTTTCTCTTGTAGGTATTAGTTTGTTTGTGGGTTCGGTTCCCTCATTAAGTTGCGAGAGCCCGGTGAGGACGACCCCTAGGTCGGTCTAAGTTGCGAGAGCCCGGATGCGACCTAGGCTTATAGCACGCTAGTACCCTGTTTGTGTTGTGTATCGCCGAGTTGGGTTTTAGGTGGAACCTCTAGGTGAGTCTAAGTTGCGAGAGCCCGGGCATTACCTAGATTACCCTACTACCTCTTTTGCCTCCAGTTTGGAGACTTGTCAAATGTTGGTTCAAATGCAAAAGAGTCAACAAGAGACGATGATCCTATTGCATAAGGGTCAACAAGATTTGAGGATTCTATTGGATAAGACTCAACAAGCGTTGTTGACTCAAATACAAGGGGTTAGGGAGGAGTTCAAGGCCCAAATAGAGGTGCAGGATGCTCGCATCAATGCACTCATGGCTCATATCACGATGTTGGCCACTCGAGCTCCACAACATGTTGAGGAAGGTTCATTTGGGCAAGAAGGTCGGGTGCCTCCACAAGAAAGTCAACCCGATTGTGAAGCTACAAATGAAGAAGAGGGGGTCAATCACGAGGTCATTGTTGAGTGTTGCGTGGGCGGTGAAGATATGGGAAGAAGGGAGGAAGTTGAAGCTTCAAGGGCCAACAATGAGGAGGGGAGTGAACATGATTCTCAAGATAACTCTTGGGGAGCCGATGTATTGGCTATCAAATTGGATTTGTTCGATTTTCTTCGTGATGAAACGGATCTAGACAATCCAAGGCCCAGTGAAGACATACCTCCTCTAGGCCATATTGTCAAGGTGAGCGAAAAGAAGCGCAATACTTGGGAAAAAGAAGTAGATGCCTTGGAACTTGCCTTGTATGGGGAATTGGAGAATCCTAAAGCCTCCAATGAAGAAAACTTGATGCTTTCTCCTCCTCTACCGCACTCGATGTCTAGCCCTTTGTCTTGTGAGACGGTTGGTGAAGAGGATCCTTGTCGTGCGGTGGAAAAGAGCTCCACTCTCGACCCCGTAGAAGAAGCGACACCCCTAGGGTGTGATCTCCCACATCATGACACCGAGCACGATTCTAGACCACTATACCTACCGGATGGTCATAAGAGTCGTAGCTATGTTGGTTCCGAAGACCCGGAAGATCACGAGAAACCCGAATTGGAAACTTTTGGGAGTGGCTAGGCTCGGCCATTGATAAGTGTGGTTTGTAGTGCCTATTTTGTTGTGTTTTGGTCCCATTTCCTTGTAGAATCACTCCTTGGGAGCGGTTTAGGGGCTTCTTATGCTTCCTTTAGTTCGTTTCAGGTTCCCGAGACCGATTTGGAAGAGTTGGAGCGATTCCGACTCAATACATACACATTTTGGAGCCAACGAGATAAAAGAAGGATGACTCGAGACCTTGGAATCGACCCTGAGACCTTGGGACCCAATCCCGAGCCACCGAGACCCGATCCCGAGTCCCGAGAATCGACGAGAAGCCCATGAGAGACAAGGAGGGACCAAAGAGCTCTTAAGGGAGGCCTACAAAGACCCATCCCGTTCGGGATGAAGGAAGCATGAAGAGCGGCTACTGGGAGCCCATCCCGATCGGGAAGGTCCTTCCCGACCGGGAAGGGTGGCCCGTCCCGATCGGGACAAACTCATCCCGACCGGGATGAACCCAGTTCAGGCCCGTGAATGCTCCTTTCTTCTCCTTTCATTTGGAACCCTATATATACTCTTCCCTTGTATTGTAAAGGGGTTGCACTCTTATATCCACTAAACCCTAGACTACTTTAGGTTAGATTAGATTAGATTAGTGTAGATTAGTCGGTAATTAGTAGTTAATCTTAGATTAGTACTTGTATTAAGGGATTTCTTGAAGAATCCACTCAAGCTTGACAACCTTGGTGGAATTATTTGGGTTTTCTTCATTAATGCAAGTTTTGTTCTTTTTCCTTTGTAGTTGGTACAATCTTTCTCATTCTTTTACTCTTAATCTTTGTTTATTTCATTCAAGTTTCCATCTTTGTTATAGTTTGTTCTTATTCTTGTTAGTTTCATCATGATAGTTTTGTTGTTTGTTTTGATTCCTCTTGTTAGTGTTAGTTTTAGTATGATTATGTTAGAGTAGTGTTCTTGCTAGGGTTAGTAAGGTGATTAGGGTGTTAATTGGGTGATTAAGGGTTGGTTAGAGATGTTGGTGGAAGATTTGGGTTTCCTCTTGTTTGATGCACATCACATGTTTGTTGAATTGCTTGAATGACTAAGTATGTACGAATTCTTGTTTTCTTGCCTTTATTTCGTGGGTGTTAGTTTGTTTGTGGGTTCGGTCCCCTCATTAAGTTGCGAGAGCCCGGTGAGGACGACCCCTAGGTTGGTCTAAGTTGCGAGAACCCGGATTCGACCTAGGCCTATAGCATGCTAGTACTCCGTTTGTGTTGTGTATCGCCGAGATGGGTTTTATATGGAACCTCTAGGTGAGTCTAAGTTGCGAGAGCCCGGACCAACCTAGATTACCCTACTACCTCCTTCACTCTAGTCCTCCCTTGACCATTCCATTACCCCTTTGACCCCGACCTAATCCTAGCCCGTTTCCTTAGTTGTTCCTCTTAGTCATAGTCTAGTCTCCTTCCCTCTCTATCATTCTCTAGTTTAGCTCGTTCACTTAGTCTAGTATTTGGGCCGACCTATTCTAGACGCCTCTTACCGTCCCCGTGGATTCGACCCGACTTACCCTATCTACCCTAGTTAGGATTAGCCGGTTATATTATTGACGGTTGGGACGTGACGAATCCCGTACCATCAGCCATGTGAGCTTAAATGAAGATGTTGCCAAGGCATTTGACTTACTACTCTGAGCTCTTGATGGCTATGGAGGCGTTGTTGGTGAGAGTATTTAGTGTAAATATCTCTTTTTCTTTTTTTTTGTGCTTGTATTTGTGTTTATGTTTGTATAGTTTGGTTTCTAGGGTTGTTAGTTTTTGTGAAATTCTTGTTTTTTTGGATTTTTGATGAGCGATGTGAGGGAGGGAATTTGATGTTGTATTTGAGTTCATTGTGATAGGTGTGAAGGAAAGGTGATTCCTAGAGGAGAGTGGATAATGATAGAGCATGGATCGTGAGTTTGGAAGTCGGTTTTTGAAGCTTCGGTGAAGCTTTTGAGGTTTTGGGAGTCATGAAGACTCTTCCCGACCGAGAAGGAGGTTTCCCGACCGGGAAGGGTATGCCATCCCGACCGGGAAGGAGCCGTCCCGATCGGGATGGAGGTGCAAAAATTGGAGCTTGCTGGAGTGTCGTCCCGACCGGGAAGGGAGCTTCCCGATCGGGACGGGTGTGTCATCCCGATCGGGACCATCCATCTCGACCGGGATGGTCTATTTTCTCCTCTTTTGGCCTCTTCTTTGACATTTGAGCCCACCCAACCATTGTATACCCCCACCCAACCTCCCTACCCATCCTTGCTCATGTCATATGACCATTACACTTCATTCACATACCCTCACCTCATTTCTCTTCCCTTTCCACCGAGTTTCACATCGAATCCTACACCCCTCACACCATTACTACCTTAACCGTGCGTACTTATTGCGTTTGAAGAGGAATAGCAATGATGAAGACAAGCAAGTGCCTATATTGATCTACGAGACGATGGAGCGAGTGAGTTGCTATCCTATTGGTACGGTAACTATCCTTTCTTTTCCGTCTTTTATTGCTTGTTTTCCTTTGTTTACTCCCCTTCCCCTTGTACACTTTTGTGTCATGGTGTCATGGTGGCCTTCGAGGCCTTGGTATATGGTTGCTCCCGACTCTCGATGATGTGACTACATCGAGGGTCATTTTCAAAATTCAAATTTTTCAAGTTTTTCACCCTTTTTTTGTTGGATTTAGTCGGATTTAGGCGGAAACCGGGCTAGGTGACTTGATTACACCTAGCCCTCCCCTCCCATTTCCTTTTATTTCCTTCTTTTTATTTTCTTCCTCCATCCATATCTTTTTCTCGTCTCGGCCCATGGTGACTTGACTACACCCCGGCCGGACACCTTCTACCTTTTCTTCATCTTTATTTTTGATTTTTAGCTTTATTTTCGTAGTTTCTTTTTCTTTCTTTTGTCTCTCCGCACCCTACGATCGAGCATGAGGACATGGCTCGATTTAAGTGTGGGGGAGCGATATTCTAGTATAGTTTAGTTTATTTTTTGTAGTTTTTCGAAAAAATCATCAAAAACCCTAAAAATTTGAAAATTTTCACAAAAATCAAAAAGATTTTTCTTTTGTGTGTTCTCCTTTTGTGTCTTTGTGTCGTATATTTGTTTTTTGTGCGTGTTTGCCTCCCTTTTTCCTTATAGGTTGCTTAATCACCGTTAGCTTTGGAGGGCTTTCAAGACACCCGGTAACATCTTTTCACCCTTTTTCCTCTTTGTTTCTTTTGGAGTTTGGAGGAGATGTGTGTTGTGGTGTGCTCGGGTGGAGCTTTGTAAAGTTTGTGGACGATTTGGTGGCTTGTTTGGAAATTCAGGGTGGTGTTTGTGTTTTGTATGTGTTCGTTTTGTTTTGTTGCTTTTGTCTCTTTTTCTGTCATTCTCGTTGAGTCTTCATTTTGTTTGTGTGTTGTGTGTCTTGTGCGTAAACCGTTTTCGAAAACCCGGTTTAGAGGCTAGAGTGTGAGTGTCTATTTTCCCTTCCTAGTTGTATAAATCGAGTCTTGGACTTTAGCCTAGTAGAATGACCCTAAATCAATGAGTTCGTTGGTCCTTTACCTTGAGTCCACCTAGCTTACTAGGGATTTACTACGGGATTTGCACTTTTGACCATTATGACCACCCACGGTGTGAAAAGGCCTTGGTTACCGAGTCTCGTTCCCTAGGTGACCGTGTTTAGGATTGTCTTGATTAGTCGAAGTTCTCCACTTTTTGTGGGTTAGAAGGGAAGGGCCCGTCCCGACTTACCCATTCACCTACCTCCTACACATTCCACACAAATAAAATGCAATTTGTTGATTCTCTCTTTCTTGATTGTCGAGAAATGCCAAAAAGCCAAATCTTGCCAAAAAAAGGGCAAAGAAAAGAAAAGAAAGAAAAAAAAATGAAAGAAAAAAAGAATGAAGAAAAAGAAAAGGCACAAAAGCCAAAAAGAAAATAGAAAAGAAGAAAAAGAATGGCATGGCAAAACAAAGAAAAAAATGCAAAAAAAAAGAGAAAATGCCAAAAGAAAACCCGATTCACAAAAATAACCCCTACCTCTCAAAATAAGCCTTTTTCCGACTTTTGCCGTGAAGAGCCTACCAAAGGACCGAGTCCCTAGGAAGGATGATAGCGGCATTAGTCGGTCTTCCCTCATTTTTCACTATTTCCACCTTTTTACTTGGACTAGTTAGGCGGCTTTGGACACGGGACGACCCTCTTGGCTCACGCTAAAGGGGTCGGGGTCTCACTTACCCTCTTGGCATTTCAATGTGTAACAAGAAAGATAGAAATCAACAAATTGCAATTTTATTGAGTGGATATGCGTAGGAGGTAGGTGAATGGGTATGTCGGGATGACGTCTTCCCTTCATACTCACAAAAAGGGGAGAACTTGGACTAATCAAACAATCCTAGACATGGTCACCTAAGGGACGAGACTCGGTAACCAAGGCCTTTTCACACCGTGGGTGGTCATAATGGTCAAAATGCAAATCCCGTAGTAAATCCCTAGTAAGCTAGGTGGACTCAAGGTAAAGGACCAACGAAATCATTGATTTAGGGTCATTCTACTAGACTAAAGTCCAAGACTCGATTTATACAACTAGAAAGGGAAAGTAAACACTCGCACACTAGCCTCTAAACCGGGTTTTTGAAAACTGTTTACACACATGACACACAACAAAATACAAAACAAAGACACAACGAAAATGAAAGAAAAAGAGACAAAACAAAACAAAACAACACAAAACAAAACAAGGAGAAACAACACATAAACAAAACAAACACCACTCCGATCTTCAAACAAGTCTCCAAATCCACCACAGTCTTTACAAAGCTCCTCCCGAGCACACATCATCACAAATCTCCTCCAAACTCACAAGAAGTAAAGAGGGAAAAAGGGATGAAGAGATGTTACCGGAAGTCTTGAAAGCTCACCAAAGCTAACGGCGATTAGGCAACCTATAAGGAAAAAAGGGGGGGGGGCAAAACACGCACAATAAAACAAAAATACGACATAATGAAACAAAAGAAAAAGACACAAAAAAAAGAAAATCTTTTTTATTTTTGTGGAATTTTTCAAATTTTTAGGGTTTTTTGAAGAATTTTTCGAAAAACTAAGAAAATAAAACTAACGACGATAGAATATCGCTCCCCCACACTAACGACGATAAAAAAATAAAGTGAAGAAAAGGGGTAGAATGTGTCCGGCCGGGGTGTAGTCAAATCACCATGGGTCGAGACGAGAAAAAGATATGGATGGGGGAAGAAAATAAAAAGAAGGAAATAAAAGGAAATGGGAGGGAAGGGCTAGGTGTAATCAAGTCACCTAGCCCGGATCCTGCCTAAATCCGACTAAATCCAACAAAAGGAGTGGAAAAACTTGTAAATTTTGGATTTTGAAATGACTCTCGATGTAGTCACGTCATCGAGAGTCGGGAGCAACCATATACCAAGGCCTCAAAGGCCGCCATGACATCAAGACACAAATGTGTACCAGGGGAAGGGAACAAACACAAAAGAAAACAAGCTATAAAAGACGGAAAAGAAAGGATAGTTTCCGTACCAATAGGTTAGCAACTCACTCGCTATATCGTCTCCTAGATCAATATAGGCACAAAGATTGTCTTCTTCATTGTCATCCTGCTTCAAACTTGGTAAAACCGCATGGATGAGGTAGTATTGGTGTGAGAGGGGTGGGATTCGATGTGAAACTCGGTGTAAAGGGAAGAGAAATGAGGAGAGGGTATGTAAATGAAGTGTAATGGTCATATGACATGAGCAAGGATGGGTAGGGAGGTTGGGTGGGGGTATATAATGGTTGGGTGGGATCGAATGTCAAAGAAGAGGCCAAAAGAGGAGAAAAGAGACCATCCCGGTCGGGATGGATGGTCCCGATCGGGATGACACACCCATCCCGATCGGGAAGCCCACATCCCGGTCGGGATGACACTCCAGTAAGCTCGAATTTTGGTACCCTCATCCCGATCGGGATGACTCCTTCCCGGTCGGGATGGATCTTCTCGACCTTCCACAGACCCCAAAAGCTTCACCAAAGCTTCAAAAACCGACTTCCAAACTCACGATCCAAGCTCTATCGTTATCTACTCTCCTGTAGGAATCAATTTTCCTTCACACCTATCACATTAAACTCAATTACAACATCAAATTCCCTCCCTCACATCTCTCGTCAAAAATCCAAATGAACAAGAGTTCCACAAAGGCTAACAAATCCTAGAAACCAAACTATACAAACAACCATAAACACAATTACAAGCACAAAAGAAAAGAAAAAGAGATATTTACAATAAGATACTCTCACCAACTACACCTCCATAGCCATCAAGAGCTCGAAGGAGTAAGTCAAATGCTCTAGCTCACATAGCCGAGCCTAGCCACTTCCAAGAGCTTCCAAGTCGGAGGGAAGAAGCGATCATCTTCATTATGCTCGGGGCTCTCGTGATCTTCCGGGTCTTCGGAACCATGAGAGCAATGACTCTTATGACCATCCGGTAGGTATAGTGGTCTAGAGTCGTGCTCGGCAATATGATGCGGGAGATCACACCCTAAATGGGTCGCTTCTTCTACGGGGTCGAGAGTGGAACTCTTTTCCACCGCCCGACAAGGATCCTCTTCACCAACCGTCTCACAAGACAAGGGACTAGGCATCGAGTGCGGTAGAGGAGGAGAAGGCATCAAGTTCTCTTCATTGGAGGCTTTAGGATCCTCCAATTTCCCATACAAGGCAAGTTCCAAGGCATCTACCTCTTTTCCCCAAGTATTACGCTCCTTTTCACTCACCTTGTCAACATGGCCTAGAGGAGTCATCTCTTCACTCGGGTTTGGATTGTCAATATCCGGCTCTTCACGAAGGAAATCAAACAAATCCAACTTGATAGCCAATACATTGGCTCCCCAAGAGTTTTCTTGATAATCATGTTCTACTCCCTCCTCATTGTCGACCCTTGAAGCTTCAACTTCCTCTACTCTTCCCCTATCTTCACCGCCCAAGCAACACTCAACAATGGTCTCTTGATCGACCCCTCTTCTTCATTTGTAGCTTCACAATCGGGTTGACTTTCTTGTGGAGACACCCGACCTTCTTGCCCAAATGAACCTTCCTCAACATGTGGAGCTCGAGTGGCCGACATCGTGATATGGGCAATGAATGCATTAATGCGAGCATCTTGCACTCCTATTTGGGCCTTGAGCTCCTTTTCAACTCCTTGTATGTAAGTCATCATCATTTGTTGACTCTTTTGCATTAAATTCATCATCTCATGTTGACCCTTATGCAATATCATTATCGCCTCTTGTTGACTTTTTTGCATTTGGACCAACATTTGACAATTGATAAGTGTGGTTTGTAGTGCCTATTTCGTAGTGTTTTGGTCCCATTTTCCTTGTGGAATCGCTCCTTGGGAGCGGTTTATGGGCTTCTTATGCTTCCTTTAGTTCGTTTTAGGTTCCTGAGACCGATTTGGAAGAGTTGGAGCGATTCCGACTCGATACATACACATTTTGGAGCCAACGGAGTAAAGGAACGATGACTCGATGCCTTGGAATCGACCCCGAGACCTTGGGACCCAATCCCGACCCTCCGAGACCCGATCCCGAGTCCCGAGCCTCCGAGACTCGATCCCGAGTCCCGAGCCTCCGAGACCCGATCCCGAGTCCCGAGAATCAATGAGAAACCCATGAGAAGCAAGGAGGGACCGAAAGAAGCTTAAAGGAGACCTATAAGGCTCAACCGGTTCTGGTTGAGCTCAACCGGAACCGGTTGAGGTGCACAAAAGAGAGGTGTTCTGTGAAGGGTCCATCCGGAACGGGACCAACTCATCCCGAACGGGATGAGCCCTTTTCAGGCCGCACTCCTTTCTTTCTTCTCCTTTCCACTTGTAACCCTTTATATACTCTTCCCTTGTTTTGTTAATGGGAGGCACTTCGTATTAGACTAAACCCTAGATTATTTTAGGATAGATTAGCATAGATTAGTGTAGATTAGTCTTTAGATTATCGTTAATCCTAGATTAATACTTGTAATTTGGGAATTCCTCAAGATCTCCACCATGCTTGACAAACTTGGATGTTTGTTTTGGGTTCTTCCATTTATACAAGTTTCTTTCTTCTTTTCATCTTCTAGTTTGGTATAATCTCTTTTCCCTTCTCTTAATCCTTGTTTTATCATTAAAGTTTGAATCTTTGTTGTTTGGATTGTTCATAGTTCATAGTTCTTGTTAGTTTCATTATGTTTGTTTTGATTGTTGTTTTGGTTCATCTTATTAGTGTTAGTTTTAGTATAGATATGTTAGAGTAGTATCTTGCTAGGGTTAGTAGGGTGATTAGGGTGTTAATTGGATGATTAAGGGTTTGTTGGAGATGTTGGTGGAAGATTTGGGTTTCCTCTTGTATGATGCACATCACATGTTTGTCGAAATGCTTGATTGACTAAGTATGTACGAATGCTTGTTTTTCTTGCTTTTCTCTTGTAGGTATTAGTTTGTTTGTGGGTTCGGTTCCCTCATTAAGTTGCGAGAGCCCGGTGAGGACGAGTCCTAGGTCGGTCTAAGTTGCGAGAGCCCGGATGCGACCTAGGCCTATAGCACGCTAGTACCCCGTTTGTGTTGTGTATCGCCGAGTTGGGTTTTAGGTGGAACCTCTAGGTGAGTCTAAGTTGCGAGAGCCCGGGCATTACCTAGATTACCCTACTACCTCTTTCGCCTCTAGCTCTTCCTCGACCATTCCGTTACCCCTTTGACCCCGACCTAATCCTAGCCCGTTTCCTTTGATAGTTTTCTTGCCTTAGACCTAGCCTAGTTCTAGTCTCCCCCTCCTTAGATTAGCTCGTCTCGAACCTAGTCCTAGACCGTAGCATACCTTAGTCCATACCCCCGTCCCTGTGGATTCGATCCGACTTACCCTAGCTACCCACTAGGTTTTGCCGGTTTTGTTTGACGGTTGGGATTCACGATAAATCCCTACCCATCAACAATTCTCAAAGTCGGGGATTTTTGGTTGTGGGTTATGTGAGGGTGTTTGGTAGTTGTTAGGATGTTGGAATGATCCTTGACAACCTTCTTGGTAACCATATGGAGGGCTTTCGTGAGATTGTTGATGAGGTTGATATGGTTGGTGAGTTTTCGGGACTTGGCCATTTGCCCCAAAGTTTCCCCGTGATGATTGATGGTAGCTCGGACGAGCCATGTCCATAACGTCGCTTTGGTACCTAGGATGAGCTAGAAGCACTTGAGCAAACGTTAGTAGCCTAGTGCTTTTGAGGCACTAGAAAGAGAGGGTAGCGCACAAGAAGAAAAATGGAGATACACAAGGAGAAGAGAACACAAAAATCAAGAACAAAGTCCACAACTAAGCAAACAAAAGTCTAAACTACGCCGTCCCCGGCAACGGCGCCAATTTGATGGGTGGGATTTGTCGTGAATCCCAACCGTCAAATAATAACCGGCTAACCTAGTGGGTAGCTAGGGTAAGTCGGGTCGAATCCACAGGGACGGGAGGTCGGACTAAGGTATGCTCGGGTCTAGGACTAGGTTCGAGACGAGCTATTCTAAGGGGGAGACTAGGACTAGTCTAAGGTCTAAAACTAGGACTAAGGGAAACTAGGATAACACTAAAAAGGAAGACTAGGGTTAGGTCGGGGTCAAAAGGGTAATGGAATGGTCGAAGGAGAACTAGAGTGAAGGAGGTAGTAGGGTAATCTAGGTAATGCCCGGGCTCTCGCAACTCAGACTCACCTAGAGGTTCATCCTAAAATCCACCTTGGCGACACAAACGACAAACGGAGTACTAGCATGCTATAGGCGAAGGTCGCATCCGGGCTCTCGCAACTTAGACCGACCTAGGGGTCTTCCTCACCGGGCTCTCGCAACTTAATGAGGGAACCAAACCCACAAACCAACTATCACCCACAAGAGAAAAGCAAGAAAAACAAGCATATGCACATACTAGTCATTCAAGCATTTCAACAAACATGTGATATGCATCAAACCAAGGGGAAACCCAAATCTTACACCAACATCTCCAACAATCCCTTAATCATCCAATTAACACCCAAATCACCTTACTAACCCTAGCAAGATACTACTCTAACATATCTAAACTAAAACTAACACTAATAAGAGAAATCAAAGCAAACAACAAAACTAACATAATGAAACTAGTCAAACAATGAACAATGAACAATAACAAGAACAAAGAATCAAACTTTAATGATAAAACAAAGATTAAGAGAAGAGAAAAGAAGATTATACCAAACTAGAGATGAAAGGAAGAAAGAAACTTGCATAAATGGAAGAACCCAAAACAAACATCCATGTTTGTCAAGCTTGGTGGAGATCTTGAGGAATTCCCAAATTACAAGCACTAATCTAAGATTTACGATAATCTAAAGACTAATCTACACTAATCTATGCTAAAACTATCTAGGGTTTAGTCTAATATGAAAGGCCTAACCTAATCTATCATCATATTCTATCTTAATACAAGAGGGAGGTTATATATAGGGTTACAAGTGGAAAGGAGAAGAAACAATGAAGCGCGGGTCTGAACTGGGCTCATCCCGGTCGGGATGAGTTGGTCCCGATCGGGATGAGGTGGTCCCGATCAGGATGAACTCATCCCGGTCGGGATGGACCCAAGACAGCATCTCTTCCTTTTGTGCACCCCATCCCGGACGGGATGAGGCCTTCCCGACCGGGATGGGTCTTGTAGGCCTCCAATAAGAACTTTTTGGTCCCTCCTTGATTCTCATGGGCTTCCCATCGATTCTTGGGACTCGGGATCGGGTCTCGGAGGCTTGGGATTGGGTCCCAAGGTCTCGAGGTCGACTCCAAGGCATCGAGTGATCGTTTCTTTACTCCATTGGCTCCAAAATGTGTATGCATCGAGTCGGAATCACTCCAACTCTTCCAAATCGGTCTCGGGAACCTGAAACGAACTAAAGGAAGCATAAGAAGCCCCTAAACCGCTCCCAAGGAGCGATTCTACAAGGAAATGGGACCAAAACACTACAAAATAGGCACTACAAATCACACTTATCAAGCTCTCATCATAGTTAGTTTATTGTTAGCCACTTTCATCACCTTCAACCACCATAGTTTGTCAATTATCCTCTTCTTTGTGTTTGTTTGGAAGCCTAGTCTCGTTTTAGGTCGACCTAGTCTAGACTTTACAATACCGTCTCCGTGGAGACGACCCGACTTGCCCTAGCTACCCACTAGGTATAGTTGGTTAATATTGATCGGTAGGACCCACGGCAAAATCTCTACCATCAATTTGGCGTCGTTGCCGGGGACGGTGCATTGTTTAGACTTAGTTTACTTCTAGCTTGACTTAGTTACCTTTCTTTGTGCTCTTCTATTATCTCTTGTGCATATTTTTTAGGTTTTTCTTGTTTCTTAGCTTTCTTTTCTCTTTGTTTTTCGTTGTGTTCGTTTATTGTCTTTGCCTAGTGCCCATAAAGCACTAGGTGTTCTCACGTTTGTTCGAGTGTGTAGTGTATGCCTAGGAGGAGAGGCGATTCCTTTCTCTTCAATCCAGAGCCGGAAAGACTCTTTTGAGCCTTTCGCCAACGAATGATTGACCGGGTTAGAATCTCTCCACCAAGTGCTAGAAATACCAATCAAGAACAAGCTCAAGGATCCGACTTAGACGAAACACCGCGAGAGACCGCCGGAGGGACCTTCATCAATCCCTTCGGTACCTCTAGTCCTAGTTCTCCTTCTACATCTTCTTCAACACCGTCTACACCATCATCTCCCTTACATCCAATTATGCCGAAGTTCTCATCTCACTCCACTTTTACCGAGGATGTCTTGCCGGGACAGAGTACTTTACCGGATACATATACAGGAAATTTCGTGGCAAAGACGCAATTCATCCAACTTGTGGAGAGAAATCAATTTAGTGGTTTGCCCACCAAAGACCCGCACCAACACATGGAGACCTTCTCCGATTATTGCGATGCTATCTCCCAAACCGGGATTACTCAAGATCAAATGGATCAAGAGTCTCGATAGGGTAACCATGGGTGTCGATACTTGGAAGAAACTTGCATTGGCGTTCTACCAAAAGTTTTACCCTCCGGAGAAGACAAATTTTCTAAGGGCCTCCATCACCGGTTTCCAACAACGGGATGAGGAGAGCCTTTATGAAGCTTGGGAACGGTTCAAATCTTTGGTTAGATCATGCCCCCACCATGGAATTTCACAATGGTTCTTAGTCCAACAGTTTCGGAACGGTCTATATGAGGACTCAAGAGCTATACTCAATATGGGATCCAATGGTAGGTTTACCGAGGTCGATGACGATCAAACTTGGGCAAGAATCGAGGAGATGGCGGCGCACAACTCCTAATAATCAAGGCCTAGAAAGGCAAATCGGGGAGGTAGGCACGAGGTTGAAGTCATTACACAACTAAGCATTGATCTTGGAGCTCAATTAAAAACTCACATGGAGACTATTGACAAGAAGCTCCAAAGCCACCTCAACCAAGTTCAAAGCACTAGTTCCTCCAACCAACACTTGATTCATGAAGTTAATGCTTTGGGAGTTGTGTCTCCTACACCTTATTATGGGATGTGCGATACTTGCGGGATAGTTGGACATGAGCCTATACATTGTCGAGGTAGTATCGAGCAAGTGAACGCCTTTCAAGTGTTCAAGCAAGGTGCCCCTTATCCTCATATGTTCCAAGCTTCCCATCAAACTTCCAATCAACAATCTCTACAACACCGTCCATATGTGCCACCTCCCTTAAGGGACAACAACCAAGGTTACCAAGGTTATATGGGCAACCCAAGGCCATTCAACAATTTCAAGCAACATAACCAAGGTAACTTCAACAACAATCAAGGGTTCCAACAAGGGAACTTCAATCAAGGTGGTTTTCAAGGAAACCAACACAATCAAGGATATCAAAACAACCAAGGTAACACTCAAGGCCTTAATCAAGGCAAATCTCATGGGTTCCAAGGGAACCATCAATAACAACAAGCAACTCAAGGTACCCAACAATAAAGCAAGCCAAGGAGCCGGTCTCCTACTTATGACTATGGCATTCCTCTAGCCATCACCGATACTCAGCACAATCCACAATCTCCACCTCGAGATTTCAACATGCAAAAATCTATGTTGGATGTGCAAAAGAGTAACCAAGAAATGCAAAGAAGCCAAATGGAGATGCTAAGAAACCAACAAAAGTTCTTTGCTCATCTTCAAAGGGATAACATAGCAAGAGATGCTCATATGAAGATGCTTGAGACTCAAATAGCTCAAGTTGCTTCGAGAAGCTCTTCGGGGCAAAAGGGACAACTACCTCCTCAAGGTGAAACGGCGAAATTTGAGCATGTGAATGCTATTACCACGAGGAGTGGTACATCTTATGATTCCTCCATGTTTCCTAGTGAGCAAGAACATGCCATGGAAGAAGTTGTATCTCCATCTCAAGATAAAGCAAGTTTGGGAAATCCAATGGAGGAGCAAGTTTGGTGGGAGATTGAGAAACCCCATGAAGACAAGCTTCCCCCACTTCAAGGAAAAGATAAGAGTAAAGGAAAAATGTCATGTGAGAAGTCCAATCTTAAAGAGCAAGACAAGGTGCATATCAAGTTGTCTTTCCCAACAAGGCAAATGAAGACCAAGGTGGATGCTCAATATGACAAGTTCCTTAACATTGTGAAGAAATTGGATGTGAGTGTCCCATTTACCGAGCTACTTACCCAAATCCCGGCATATATGGAAGATTCATGAAAGAAATTTTGGCTAGGAAGAGGTCCATCGACAAGGAAGAAACCATAGCGTTCACAAGAGTGGTGAGCGAGCTTATCCAAGGTTCTACGCTTCCCAAGTTGAAGGATCCGGGTAGTTTCTCGATCCCGTGCACCATAGGCAACTTCAAGATTGAGAGAGCACTATGTGATTTGGGTGCGAGTGTAAGCATAATCCCCTATTCCATTTGTGAGCGACTTGGGATGAAGGAGCTCAAGTGTACTTCCATTACACTCCAAATGGCCGATGGTTCACTCAACCAACCATTAGGGATGTTAGAGGATGTGCCGATAAGAATCGGGAAGTTCTTCATTCCGGTCGACTTCCTAGTGCTCGACATGCCGGAAAACGCTATCACTCCCATTATCCTTGGGCGCCCATTTCTACATACCACCGGTGCTATGATTGATGTGAAGAACGGTAGGATCACATTTGAGTTAGGCGAAGAAAAGCTCGTGTTTGACCTCCAAGGCAACACCTCGCCTACTAATGATGAGTCTTGTAAAATGATCCACGCCATGAAAGACATCGATCTAGGGGATGAGTCGGGTAAAAGCTTGAAGAATGATTTCTATGAGCTTGAGGATGATGATTCCGAGCTTGGGGCGGATGAGTGCCCATATCATGAGTTTGAAGACAAGTGCCAAGACAAGAAGAAAGATGAGCCTCCCTTGGGGCCACATGAAGATCGATGGACGTTTGGGTATATACCGAAGGATCGAAAGTACAAGTTCAAGCCATTGAACTTAGTAGATCGGGATGCCCCGGGAACGTCGAGACAAGGTTGTGAAGAGCCTTATAGTGTGGATGGTTACACCACAAGCTTGATTGAAGACTTCGCAAGAGCCTTCGATTTGTTTCTTCGTGCCCTTGATGGAGATGGAGTTGGCCAAGTGTTGTTGAAAAATGATTGAAGAATGCACCATCCTTGGTTTGACGGTGTTCCAAAAGAACCGTCTTATTGTATATATCCCTTTCTTGTAGTTCCTTTGAGTTTTTGTGAATTTCTTGTAATTTTGTATTTTGATGAGCGATGTGAGGGAGGGATCTTGATGAATGTTATTTGAGCTTGTTTGTTAGGTGTGAAGTGAAGATGAAGTCTCGAGGAGAGTACATGATGATAGAAGCTTGGGTTTGAGAAAGGGAGTCGATTTTTTAAGCTTTGCACAATCTTTTGGGGTTATGGAGGACAAGATGATCCATCCCAGGCGAGAAGAGGGCTTCCCGACCGGGAAGGAGCCATCCCGACCGGGATGAGGGTGCCAGAATTCTAGTTTTCTGGAGTGTCTTCCCGACTGGGACCATCCATCCCGACCAGGACGAGCCCTGCTCCTCTTTTGGCCTCTTCTTTGTCATGTGAGCCCACCCAACCACTTTATACCCCCTCCCAACCTCCCTACCTATCTTTGCCCATATCATATAACCCATATACCTCATGTACATACCCTCGCCTCATCCTATCTTCGCTACATACCGAACATCACATCGAATCCCGCCTCCTTCTACCATTACAAGCTTAATACTTCAACCATGCGGGCTTATGAAGATTGAAGAGGAATAGCAATGATGAAGACTAGCTATGTGCCGATATTGAACCATGAGACGATGGAGCGAGTGAGTTGCTAATGATAAGTGTAGTTTGTAGTGCCTATTTGTTGTGTTTTGGTCCCTTTTTCCTCGTGGAATCGCTCCTTTGGAGCGATTCATGGGCTTCTTATGCTTCCTGTAGTTCGTTTCAGGTTCCCGAGGCCGAATTGGAAGAGTTGGAGCGATTCCGTCTCAATACATACACATTTTGGAGCCAACAAGATAAAGGAACGATGACTCGAGACCTTGGAATCGACCCCGAGACCTTGGGGCCCAATCCCGAGCCTCCGAGACCCGATCCCGAGTTCCGAGAATCGTTGGGAAGCCCATGAGAGGCAAGGAAGGACCAAAGAGTGTTTAAGGAAGGCATACAAGACCCATCCCGTTCGGGATGGGGTGCTACATTAGGATGGCTGCTGTGAGCCCATCCCGGTCGGGACCAACTCGTCCCGATTGGGATGACAGAGCCGTTCCGATAGGGATGATCCGTCCCGGTCGGGAAGCTACAGAGGCAGCACGGGCCTCTTCTTTTCTTCTCCTTCACTCTTGTACCCATATATATACTCCCTTCTTGTAATTTTAAGACATCTTTATGTGAACCTACATTAGTTTAAGCCTCCAAAACCCTAGATTTACTCTCACTCATTAGTTTTAATCTTCCCTTAATCCTAGTTAATCCTTAGTTAATCATTGTAATTATTAGTTCTTGGATTAAGGAGATTCTTGAAGATTGTTCCAAGATTGACAACCTTGGGATTGTATTTGGGTTTCTCATTAATACAAGTTTTCATCTTTTATTCATCCTATAGTTGGTATAACCTTTCTTACTCTTGTTCTTAGTTAATTAATCTTGTTTCCATCTTTTTATGTTGTTATTTTTATTGTTCTTGTTATTCATAATGAATGTTTGGACTGTGAGTTTGTTTTCTCTTATGATTGTGTGTTTTGCATTGATGATGAGTGAGTAGTGATCTTGTGGGGTTAGTAGGGGGATTAGAGGTAGATTATGGATGATTAGGGTTGATTAAGGGGAAAAGGTTGTATCTTTGTTGTTAGTCACATTGTAGGCACTCTATGTGTTTGTTGATATGCTTGTGTGAGTTGTAGTGGCCATGCTTCCCATGCTTGTGTTCATCTTCTCATTGATTGCTTATTTTGTGGAAATGTTGAGAATAGTCATAGTCACGAGAGTGCCGACTAGGGTCTAAGTTGCGAGAGCCCGGACTCACCTTGACATCGGTCTAAGTTGCGAGAGCCCGGACCGACTCTAGCGATTAGGAGACACCCATACCCTTGATCATCCCAATTATCCTTCTACCTCTATGAACCCGACCTACCCCACTTCTTCCCATATTTGAGTTCATCTTCTTAGTTAGACATCGTTTACTCTAGTTTATTTGATAGATCGATCATTAGCATTGTTTAGCATTGATAGTCTAGTTCTTATTCCTCCTCCTCATTAGTTTTCTATTTATCGCTTCTTCGTGTTTGTTGGTAATCTAGTCTCGTCGTAAGCCAACCTAGTCTAAACTTTGATATACCGTCCTTGTGGATACGATCCCGACTTACCCTAGCTACTCACTAGGTTAGTCGGTGTTATATTGATTGGCTAGGGACGTGACAAATCCCTACCATCAATTTGGCGCCGTTGCCGGGGACGGTGCATTGTTTAGACTTAGTTTGCTTATCTCTAGACTTAGTTACCCTTCTTTGTGCTCTCCCATCTTCTCTTGTGAATATTTTCTAGTTTCTCTTCTTTCCTTAGCTTTCTTTTCTCTTTGTCTCTAGTTGTGTTTGTTATTGTCGTTGCCTAGTGCCCATAAAGCACTAGGTGTTCTTACGTTTGTTCTAGTGTGTAGTGTATGCCTAGGAGGGGAGGCGACTTCTATCTCTTTAATCCAGAGCCGGAGAGACTCTTTCGAGCCTTTGGCCAACGGACGATTAATCGGGTTAGGATCTCTCAACCAAGTGCAAGCACCACTCATCAAGGGCAAACCCAAGGAGCCGACTTGAGCAACTCACCTCGAGAGACGGCCGGAGGGACCTTCATCAATCCCTTCGGTGATTCTTCTCCTAGTTCCCCCTCCTCTTGTACATCAACACCGTCTACACCACCATCGTCTCCCTTATATCCAATCATGCCTAAGTTCTCTTCTCATTCAACCTTTACGGAAGATGTTTTGCCGGGTCCATCCACTTTACCGGAGGCATATACCGGGAATTTTGTGACGAAAACGCAATTTATCCAATTGGTCGAGAGAACTCAATTTAGCGGGTTACCAACCGAAGATCCTCATCAACACATGGAAACCTTTTCCGACTATTGTGACGCTATTTCACAAACG
Source organism: Agrostemma githago (assembly GCA_958450325.1). NCBI lineage: Eukaryota > Viridiplantae > Streptophyta > Magnoliopsida > Caryophyllales > Caryophyllaceae > Agrostemma > Agrostemma githago. Next base: position 32,853,287 of record OY288256.1, read on the forward strand.
GGAATAACTCAAGACCAAATCCGGTGGGTATTATTTCCTTTCTCTCTTATCGGTAAGGCGAAGCAATGGTTCAAAGGGTTGGATAAAGCAAGACTTGGCATTGATACTTGGAAGAAGCTAGCCTTAGCCTTCTACCAACAATTCTATCCCCCGGAGAAGACAAATCTATTGAGAGCCTCTATCACGGGTTTCCAACAACGCGATGATGAAAGCCTCTACGAATCGTGGGAAAGATTCAAAGCCTTGATCCGTTCTTGTCCACACCATGGCTTATCACAATGGTTCCTCGTACAACAATTTTGGAATGGGCTATATGAAGACTCGAGGGCCATACTCAATATGGGATCTAACGGTAGGTTTACCGAAGTGGAGGATGACCAAACATGGTCCAGAATTGAAGAGATGGCGGTGCATAATTCGCAATACTCTAGGCCTAGGAAGGCACACCGAGGAGGCATGCATGAGGTCGATGCTATCACTAAGTTAAGCATTGACCTTTGAGCTCAACTTAAAACACACATGGAGGCTATTGACAAGAAGCTCCAAAGTCACCTCAACAAAGTCCAAGGCTCTAGTTCATCCCACCATCAACCGATTCAAGAAGTGAATGCTTAGGGGTTCGCACCTCCTACACCTTACTTTGGGATGTGCGACACTTGTGGAATCGTTGGACATGATCCTATGTATTGCCGTGGAAGTATCGAGCAAGTGAACGCCTTTCAAGCGTTCAAGAAAGGTACCTCTTACTCTAATCAATTCCAAGCTTCCCAACAAGTCCCCCAACAACAAGCCTTTCAACATCAACAACAACATCGTCCCTATGTTCCACCTCCCTTAAGGGACAACAACCAAGGTTACCAAGGTTACATGGGTAATCCAAGACCCTTCAATAACTTCAAGCAAAACAACCAAGGTACCTTTCACAACAACAATCAAGGGTTCCAACAAGGGAACTTCAATCAAGGCGGTTTCAAACGAAACCAAGACTTCCAACAACAACAAAACCACAATCAAGGCCTTAGTCAAGGCAATTCTCATGGGTTTTAAGGGAACCGTCAACAAGCAACTCAAAATCAACAACAACAAAGCAAGCCTAGGAGCCAGTCTCCTACACATGATTATGGCATTCCCCTCGCCATCACCGATACTCCGCATAATCCATCGTCCTCACCTCGGGATTTTGACGTTCAAAAGACTTTGATGGATATGCAAAAGAATACTCAAGATGTGCAAAAATGTCAAATGGATATGTCAAGAACCCAACAAGAGCTCTTTGCTTATATTCAAGGGGAAAATGCGGTAAGAGATGCTCATATGAAGATGCTTGAAACTCAAGTATATCAACTTGCTTCGGGGAGCTCCTCAAGACAAAAGGGGCAACTACCTTCTCAAGGTGAAACACCGATATTTGAGCATGTAAATGCTATCACCACAAGGAGAGGTACATCCTACAACTCCCCTCCATATCCGAATGAGCAAGAGCCGATGCAAGAACCGACAATGGAAATGACATCTCCGAATCAAGAAGAGCCAAGCTTTGACATGCCAATTGAGGAGCAAGTCTTATGGGAGGTCGAGAAACCTCAAGAAGACAACCCTCCTCCTCTTCAAGAACAAGAAAAGGGTAAAGGGAAAGTGTCAAGTGAAGAGTCCACCCCAATTGATCAAAACAAGTACCAAATCAAGTTGCCTTACCCATCAAGGCAAATGAAGACTAGGGTGGACACTCATTACGACAAGTTCCTTAATATTGTGAAGAAATTGGATGTTAGTGTCCCGTTCACCGAATTACTTACCCAAATCCCGGCATATGGAAGATTTATGAGAGAAATTTTGGCTAGGAAGAGGTCCATCGACAAGGAAGAGACGGTAGCGTTCACTAGGGTGGTGAGCGAGCTTATTCAAGGTTCCACGCTTCCGAAGTTGAAGGACCCGGGTAGTTTCTCTATCCCATGCACCATCGGCAACTACAAGATCAAGAGAGCTATGTGTGATTTGGGCGCGAGTGTGAGCATTATTCCCTACACCATTTGTGAGCGATTAGGGATGACGGAGTTGAAGTGTACATCCATTACACTCCAAATGGCCGATAAGTCTCTTAACCGACCATTGGGAATGTTAGAGGATGTGCCGGTACAAATAGGGAAGTTCTTCATTCCGGTCGACTTCATTGTGGTTGACATGCCGGAGGATGCTAACACTCCCATCATCCTTGGACGCCCATTTTTACACACCGCCGGTGCCGTGATCGATGTGAAGAAGGGTAGGATCACTTTTCAACTAGGCGACGAGGAGTTAGTGTTTGACTTCCAAGGCAACACTTCGCCTATGACCGAGACATGTAATATGATCCATGCCACGGAATACATCGATCTAGGGGAAGGATCGGGACAAAGCTTGAAGGAGTACTCTTATGTACTTGAGGATGATGACTCCGATTTGGAGGAAGATGAGTGCCCAATTCATGGGCTTGATGACAAGTTCAAGTGCAATGACAAGAAAGAAGATGAGCCTCCCTTGGGGCCGCATGATGACCGGTGGACGTTTGGGTATATCCCCAAGGACCAAAAGTACAAGTTCAAGCCGTTGAACTTGGAAGAGAGGGATGCCCCGGGAACATCAAGGCAAGGCCATGAGGAGCCTTGGGATGTGGTCAGTTACATTACGAGCTTGATTGAAGACTTCTCTAGGGCCTTCGACTTTTTCTTACGTGCCCTTGATGGAGATGGAAGTGTTCAAGGTTGTTGAAAAAGATTGAAGAAAGCACCACCTTGGTTTGACGGAGTTCCACAAGAACCGTCTCATTGTATATATCTCTTTCTTGTAATTTGTTGGATTTTTGTGAATTCTTGTTATTTGGATTGATTGATGAGCGTTGTGAGGGAGAGAGTTTGATGTGTATTTGAGTATTGTTTGATAGGTGAAGTGAGAACGCTCCTAGAGAGGATTGGCTATGATATACCTTGGGTTGTAGGCACGAGGATCGGGTTTTTGAAGCTTGGAGCAAGCTTTTGGGGATGGCGGAAGTGAAGAAGACCCATCCCGGCCGGGATGAGGCGTCTCGACCGGGAAGGGTAAGCCAACCCGACCGGGAAGGACCCGTCTCGATCGGGATGGGTGCGCCATATTTGGAGCATCCTGTGAGTCCGTCCCGACCGGGATGAGGGCATCCCGACCGGGACAGGTGCGGCATCCCGACCGGGAAGGAGCCGTCCCGATCGGGATGGGCGTTCCAAGGTTTGAGCTCACTGTGTGTCCGTCCCGACCGGGATGAGGTCGTCCCGACCGTGACGGGTGAGGTAACCCGATCGGGATCAGTCTTCCCGACCGGGATGATCCTCTGCTCCCCTTTGTGATTCTTCTTCGCTAATCAACTCCACCCAACCGTTTTATGCCCCCTCCCAACCTCCCTAGCTACCCCAGCCTTATCTTATGCCTCATATACTTCATTTTCATGCCCTCACTCCATTTCCTATTCACTTTACACCGACTCTCACATCAAATACCATCCCCTCACACCATTACTATCCCGACCATGACTCCTTCTTGAGTGTGAAGCGAGATGGCACCCGAGAAGACAAGCGACGAGCCTTCAATTATCATCGAGACGATGGAGCAAGTGAGTTACTAACCGCTCGGTTTGGTAACTATCCTTACCTTTCCGTCTTTTTATAGCTTGTTTTTCATTGTTTGCCCCCCCCCCCCTTCCCTTGAGTCATGGGATCTTAGTGGCCTTCGAGGCCGTAGTATGGTTGCTCCCGACTCCCGACGACGTGATTACGTCGAGAGTCAATCGATTAGTCCAATTTACAAGATTTTCACCCCTTGTTAGGAGTTAGTCGGATTTGGACGGAATCCGGGCTAGGTGACTTGATTACACCTAGCCCTCCCCTCCCATTTCCTGTTATTTCTTTCTTTTTATTTTTCTTCCCCGTTCCGTATCTTTTTCTTGTCTCGGCCCATGGTGACTTGACTACACCCCGGCCGGACACCTTCTACCTTTTTCTACACTTTGTTTTTAATTTTAGCTTTATTTTCGTAGTTTATTTTCTTTTCTTTTGTCTCTCCGCACACTACGATTGAGCATATGAGGACATTGCTCGATTTAAGTGTGGGGGAGCGATATTCTATCGTAGTAGTTTTATTTTCATAGTTTTTCGAAAAACCTTTAAAAAATCCTAAAAATTTGAAATTTTTTCACAAAAATCAAAAAGATTTTCTCTTTTGTGTTTTCATTTTGTGTCTTTGTGTCGTACATTTGTTTTGTATGCGTGTTTTGCCTCCCTTTGTTCTTATAGGTTCCTTTAATCGCCAATGACTTTGGAAAGCTCTAAAGACTTCCGGTAACACCTTATCCCTTTTTCTCCTTTTTTTTCCTTGTGATCTTTGGAGAAGGTTGTGTTTAGGTGTGCTCGGGTGGAGCTTGTACATTCTTGTGGTGGATTTGGCGACTTGTATAGATTATCGGGGTGGTGATTGTTATTTGTTTGTTTTGTTTTGTTTTATTTTGTTGCCTTTTTGTTTCTTTTCCTTTCGTTCGTTTTCGTTGAGTCTTTGTTTTGTGTGTATATTTGTGTCATGTGTGTAAACCATTTTCGAAAACCCGGTTTAGAGGCTAGTGTGTGAGTGCTTACTTTCCCTTCCTAGTAGTGTAAATCGAGTCTTGGACTTTACCCTAGTAGAATGACCCTAAATCAATGATTTCGTTGGTCCTTTACCTTGAGTCCACCTAGCTTACTAGGAATCTACTACGGGATTTGCACTTTTGACCATTATGACCACCCACAGTGTGAAAAGGCCTTGGTTACCTAGTCTCGTCCTTTAGGTGACCGTGTCTAAGGTTGTTTGATTAGTCCAAGTTCTCCACTTTTTGTGGGTTTGAAGGGAAGGCGTCGTCCTGACTCACCCATTACCCTACCTTTTACACATACCATCACAAATAAAATGCAAATTGTTGATTTTCTCTTTCTCAATTGTCAAGAAATGCCAAAAAGCCAAATCTTGCCAAAAAAAGGGCTAAGAAAAGAAAATGAAAGAAAGAAAAGAATGAAGAAAAAGAAAAGGCACAAAAGCCAAAAAGAAAATAGAAAAGAAGAAAAAGAAATGGCATGGCAACAAACAAAACAAAAACGTCAAAAGGAAAGAAAATGCCAAAAGAAAACCCATCTCACAAAAACAAATCCCCACAAAAATAAGCCTTTTACCGACTTTTGTCGTGAAGAGCCTACCAAAGGACCGAGTCCCTAGGAAGGATGATAGCGGCATTAGTCAGTCTTCCCTCATTTTGCAACCTTTTTGACCTTTTTACTTGGATTAGTTGAGCGGTTTTGAACATGGGATGACCCTCTTGGCTTATCGCTAAAGGGGGCGGGGTCTCACTTACCTACAGTGTCCACTAACATCTTGGTTCATCCTTTTTCCATCCCGCCAATCGTCCCGTAGTACGTTCTTAGAAGGTTAGGAGGACCTAGGTAAGTTACCAACGGTTTTATTGCTTTGTTGTCATACTATTAGGGTTTTGTTCATTTCGAGTTGTATGATTAGCTTGGGAACGTTGTCACTTGCCTTGAGTCCTATACCGGCGCTTCTTTCACCGCTTGTTTGAGGGAAGCGGTATTTGTTTTCTTTTGGGTGCAACCTTGTGTTTGTTTGTTTGTAGGCCTGTTTGTTTTTGTGTTTTTGTGTCCGGTTGCATCCAGAGTTTTGTCGCAAGACCTTACTTGCCTTGCGGAGTGCACTTTTCCTCTAAGTGTACTCGCGTGAGTTGAAAGGGCATTGGGTGCGCTAATACCCGCTCGGCTAGTTTAGTAGTTAGTTTGTGCTTACTCGAGGGCGAGTAAGGTTTAAGTGTGGAGGAGTTGATAAGTGTAGTTTGTAGTGCCTAATTTGTTGTGTTTTGGTCCCGTTTTCCTTGTGGAATCGCTCCTTGGGAGCGGTTTATGGGCTACTTATGCTTCTTCTAGTTCGTTTTAGGTTCCCGAGACCATTCATGAAGAATTGGAACGATTCCGACCCGTTTCATACACTTTTTGGAGCCAACGAAGAGAAGGAACGGTCACTCGATACCTTGGATTCGATCCTGAGACCTTGGGACCCATTCCCGAGCCCCTTAGACTCGTTCCCGAGCCCCGAGAATCGGTGAGAAGCCCATGAGAAGCAAGGAGGGACCGAAAAGATCATATTGGAGGCCTACAAGGTCCTTCCCGGGCGGGATAATGCCTTCCCGACCGGGAAGGAGTGCGCAAAAGCAACTGGGTCTGTTTTGGGTCTGTCCTGATCGGGACCATGCCGTCCCGGCCGGGACCACTTCGTCCCGGTCGGGACCATCTCGTTCCGGTCGGGATGGGAGAGCTGCAGCCCGTGTTTGCTTCTTTTCTTCTCCTTCACTCTTGTAACCTTATAAATACTTCCCCCTTGTATTTTTTAACTAATATACATTACCCTAGACTATCTTAAGCCCATCAACATTGTTTAAACCCTAGATTTAGTTCTCCTCTCATTAGCTTAATCTTCCTTTAAACTTTTGTTAATCTTAGTTTTATCTAGCAATTAGTCTTGTATTAAGAAGATTCTTGAAGACTCATCCAAGATTGAAAACCTTGGAGATTATTTGGTTTTCTTATATATACAAGTTATCATCTTTTTCATCCTTTGGTAGTTGGTATAAACTCTATTCTCTTGTTCTTTGTTTGTTCATCAAGTTTGAGTCTTTACTTGTTGTTTATTGTTCTTGTTTCTTCATTATGGATGTTTATATTGATTTCTCTTGTTCATGTTAATCTTAGTTTGGTAATGGGTGAGTAGATTCCTTGTGGGGTTAGTAGGGAGATTAAGTGTGGATTATGGGTGATTAGGGTTTGGTTATAGGTAATGGTTGCATCTTTGTTGCTTGTCACATATTGGGCACACCATGTGTTTGTTGAATTGCTTGTGTGGGTAGTAGTGGCCAATGCTTCTCATACTTGTTCTCATCTTCTCATTGTTTGGCTAGTGTGTGATTGTGTTCGGGTTTAGTCTTAGACCTTGACTTAGGATTTGACGCGAGAGCGCAAACCTACACCCTTGACCACCCAATTATCCTTCTACACTTAAGAACCCGACCTAACCCTACTCCCTTCCATATTTGATTCATCCTTCTTGTTAGTCATAATTTCTCTTGTTCATTGTTTAGTTTGTTTTAGTTAATTCATTTAGCTCTCATCATAGTTAGTTTATTGTCAGCCACTTACATCACCTTCAACCACCATAGTTTGTCAATTATCCTCTTCTTTGTGTTTGTTTGGTAGCCTAGTCTCATTTTAGGTCGACCTAGTCTAGACTTCACAATACCGTCTCCGTGGACACGACCCGACTTGCCCTAGCTACCCACTAGGTATAGTTGGTTAATATTGATCGGTAGGACCCACGACAAAATCTCTACCATCACTCACCCTCGAAAATAAGCCTTTTACCGACTATTACCATGAAGAGCCTACCAAAGGACCGAGTCCCTAGGAAGGATGATAGTGGCACATAGTCGGTCTTCTCCCATTTTGTAACCATATCCACCTTTTTACTTCGACTAGTTGGGCGATTTTGGACATGGAACGACCCTCTTGGCTTATCGCTAAAGGGGGCGGGGTCTCACTTATCTACAGTGTCGACGAACTCCGTGGTTCATCCTTTTTCCATCCCGCCGTTCGTCCGGTAGTACGTTCTTAGAAGGTTAGGAGGAACCTAGGTAAGTTACCAACGTTTTTATTGCTTTGTTGTCATACTATTAGAGTTTAGTTCATATCGGTTTGTATTATAAGTTTGGGAACGTTGTCACTTGCCTTGAGTCCTTAACCGATGCTTCTTTCACTGCTTTGTAGAGGGAAGCGGTGTTTATTTCTTCTTGGGTGCAACCGATTGCTTGTTTGTTTGTATGTTTGTATGTTTGTATGTTTGTGTGTATTTTGTGTCCGGTTGCGTCCACAGTTTTGTCGCAAGACCTCAGTTGCCTTGCGGAGAGCACTTTTCCTCTAAGTGTACTCGCGTGAGTTGAAAGGGCGTAGGGTGCGCTAATACCCGCTCGGTTAGTAGTCTAGTTTCTTTTAGCTTTTAGTTAGTTTGTGCTTACTCGAGGGCGAGTAAGGGTTAAGTGTGGGGGAGTTGATAAGTGTGTTTTGTAGTGCTTATTTATTGGGTTTGGTCCCGGTTTCTCTTGTGAAATCGCTCTTTGGAGCGGTTTCTAGGCTACTTATGCTTCTTCTAGTTTGTTTAAGGTTCCTAAGACCAATCATGGAGAATTGGAACGATTCCGACTCGTTTCCTACACATTTGGAGCCAACGAAGAGAAGGAACGATCACTCGGTGGCTTAGATTCGATCCCGAGACCTTGGGATCCATTCCCGAGCCCCTTAGACTCGCTCCCGAGCACCGAGAATCGATGAGAAGCCCATGAGAAGCAAGTAGGGACCCTTGAGATCATATTTGAGGCCTACAAGACCCATCCCGGTCGAGATGATGGCCATCTCGGTCGGGATGATGAAGCAAAGCGAAGACAGGCCACTGACCACCCTTCCCGACCGAGATGAGGGTCATCTCGGCCGAGATGGGTCCCTTCCCGACCGAGACCATCTCATCTCGGCCGGGACGGGCCACCTGAAGCCTCGTGTTTGCTCTTTTCTTCTCCTTTGCTCTTGTAACCCTATAAATACCCTCCCTTTGTATTGTTTAAGCACCTTACACTACTCTACATTACTCTAAACCCTAGATAGACTTCCTCCTCTCATTAGCTTAATATTTCCTTAAACGTTTTTTAATCTTAGATTAATCTTAGTAATTAGTCTTGTATTAATGGAATTCTTCGAGATTCAACCAAGATTGACAACCTTGGGAGATTTATTTGGGTTTATCTTATTAATGCAAGTTCTTATCTTTTCATCCTCTTGTTTGTAGGTATAATCTTCTTATTCTCTTTACTCTTAATCTTTGTTTAATCTTTCAACTTTCAATCTTTGATTATTGTTCTTGTTCTTGCTAGTTTCATTACGAATGTTATGTTGTTTGTATTGATTCCTCTTGTCATGGTTAGGATTAGTTTCATTATGTGTGAGTAGACTCTTTGTGGGGTTAGTAGTGGGATTAAGTGTTGATTATGGGTAATTAGGGTTTGATTAAGGGCAAAGATGAATCTTTTGTTACTAGTCACATGTTGAGCACTCTATGTGTTTGTTGAATTGCTTGTTTGAGTTGTAGTGTCCATGCTTCTCATACTTGTTCTCATCTTCTCATTGTGTGATTGATTTGTGGTTGAATTCTTGTGTATTGGGTAATATCTTGCATGAGTATTCGGGTTTAGTCTTTGACACGAGAGTGCGGACTTTGGCTTTGACGCGAGAGCGCGGACCGACCTTAGTAACTAGGTGAAACCTACACCCTTGATCTCCCAACTATCCTACTACACTTATGAACCCGACCTAACCCTACTCCTTCCCAATTTGATTTCTCCATCTCTTTAGTCAATCCTTTCTCTAGTTTACTTCTTTTGTTTAGCTTTATTGTTTCATTTAGTTCATGTTATACCTAGTTTATTGATAGTCTAGTTTCATCCTTTCCCATCATCATAGTTAGCAATTCTTGTCAATTCTTGTTAGTTTGTTCTTCTTTGTGTTGTTTTGGTAACTTAGCCTCGTTTTTGAGTTGACCATAGTCTAGACACCTCATAACCGTCCCCGTGGACTCGACCCGACTTACCCTAGCTACTAGTTAGGTCTAGTTGGTATTACTTGTTGGTAGGGATTGACGGCAAATCCCCCCCATCAGGGGTGAGGGTACGTGTTGGGAAGTTCACAAAGAACACCCAACCCCGCCCGCACATTAGCGGCCTCTACTAAGATATCGTTTGACTCTCGAATACGCGCGTTAGTAATACGATGGAATGATATGTAAACAACGTTTTGACTAAACATGCGAAAATTAGAATAATTTGCTACGTCGATTTAATGCATCTAAAATTAACGTCTGTTTAGCATACGAGGTCCGTTTTAGTATAATAAAACAAACAACGAAAAATAAGATACAAAGACAATGAACAAACGGGTTAGTAACGGTTTGTAAATTGAATAAATGATGTGAATATAATACGATGCATGGTTTTGAAAAGATGAATCACGTGATAGACTTGACACGTGTTGACCGAAGTCATAAAAATATTTATCGAGACTCGAAACATGCTGAAAAGCTTGCTGTTTTGCAATACCAGGGGACACTCGATCGAGTCATCGCGGGACTCGACCGAGTGGTCTCAAAAAAAGGCTTCTGTCTTGGGTTTTGGGGTGCCACTCGATCAAGTGGGCTAGGCACTCGATCGAGTGCCCCTTGTACGGACTGCTGTCCCGTTTGTTTTTGCTCTCAAAATTGTTTTGAAAAGATTGACAATTTTGTCAAGTCGTGTAAAATATAATGCGATTTTCTTGTGACGATTATCTTAGCATCAATGAGATTAATTTGATTCTTGTAGATACGATATTCGACTATAGAGTCGGTATCGTATTTTAAGAATGACCGTTTTAATAAAAATTAGATAGTTGCGATAATATCGGTATTAGAAACGAGAAAAAAGAAATAAAAAAGATGCGACGACGACCCGAATAAAAGACGGACTAACAAGAGAGAGAGAGAGAGAGAAAAAGAGAGAGAGAAAAAGAGAGAGAGAGAGAGAGAGAGAGAGAGAGAGAGAGAGAGAAGGAAGAAAACGGACTTGAATTTGACACCCTCAACCTACATGCTTGAACTTATCGGAATACGGCTCGTCTAGTTGTGGCATAGGCACGGGAGCTTCGAGATGATATAGGAAGAGTTTTGGCGGTTTATAATTGGGAATGGATTTGGCGAGTTTTGCTCTCGGGTCTTTGACGAGTTTTGATCTCGGGATTGTGTATGATTAGGGAAGGGATTTGACGAGTTTTGCTCTCGGGTTTGCTAAAGGTTGCTGAAATTTCGGGGATGAATTGTTGTTGTATGGAATTGTATCGCCTAGGATGTTGATGGTTGCGAGGTTGTTAATTGTTGATGTGTAGATGTGGAATTGTAATTGCTAATGAATGTCTGTTTGATGTTGTGCAAGGGGGTCTATTTATAGGAGAGGTTCCCGACCTTGGATAGGAAAGATAGCTTTGCTTGGGTGAGAAGAAACACCGCTTCGGATAGAAAAAGCAACAATTCGAAAGGAAACAGGATTCCGTTGCTTGGTGGGAAAGAAATCCACATCCGGTTGGAGAAGGAATCACTCGACCGAGTGACGTCTGGTACTCGGTCGAGTGTCCGGCTTTGACACCGGTTCGGCGTGTTTTTTGAGCTCACTCGACCGAGTAGGCCGGTCCACTCGATCGAGTGGGTCTAGCTCGGGTGGAATTCCCCTTTTAGAGATCGAATTTTATCTCTAACGGATTTGTTTAATGTTTTTTGTAGTTGATTTCTTGTAGTATTGTCGGATTTCTGACATGACGCAGCGGATATTTACGCCTCGGAAACGTCTTTCACCGGGGTTTGACTCGGTTGCTAAAAGACGGTTTTGCCCTTGGTGTCGGTTTTGACCCAAATTAGTCTTAATTGACTAGAAAGGACCCACTGGGCCTGGATTTGAGGTCTGTTTTGTGAGATTAGTACTCCGTAAAAAGCCTCAGCCAAATACTAACAATTTTGAGCCCATATTCGAGTATGTTAAAGCATGTTTGCGTACGATCATCATCGGGTGTTTTTTGGAAACTGCTATAGACACCCGGCGGTCAAAATGTGGGTGTCTACAAGCCCTATGCGACTTAGGAGATAGTGTTAGCTTGCTACCATACTCTATTACCAAAAGACTTAGTGTGGGAGAGATGAGAACCACAAGCATGTCGATCCAACTTGCGGATAGGTCCGTCAAGTACCCACTTGGGATACTTGAGGATGTACCCATACAAGTTGGTACGTTTTTCATTCCTGTTGATTTCGTCGTGATGGACATGCCCGAGGATACAACTACCCCCATCATCTTAGGTCAATCATTTATGGCTACCGGTGGCACAGTAATGATGGATGTTAAAAATGAAAAGATTTCATTCAATATAGGGAACGAGTCAGTAGAGTTTTCCCTTTCTCAAGCACTTAAACAACCAGTGATTGAGCAAATGTGTTCCATTGAAGTTATTGATAGTTTGGTTGAGTATAGCTTGATAGATGATGACCAGTAAGAAGAAAAGGAACTACTTGGCCCACCTCTTGAAGAAGAGATCATGTATGAAGAAGAGGAAGAGCCGCTACTAGTGGGTGAAAGTATGGTACCTTCTACTCTTAATCTTGAACTTAAACCGCTCGATCCCGTCTTCCCTCAAACATGCCTTCCTCGAAGGAACAAGCTATCCCGTTATCGTCAATGCGACACCCGGTGGCCCACAATTAGAAAAGCTTTTGGTAGTTTTGAGGAAACATAAAAAGGCCATTGTGTATAGCATTGACGACTTACCAGGCATTAGTCCGAACGTTTGTATGCATAGGATCATCCTTGATGATGACCACCGTCCTTCGGTTCAGGGTCAACGTCGTTTTAACCCCACCATGAAGGAGGTTGTCATGAAGGAAGTTCTCAAATTATATGAGGCTAACATTATATACCCTATAACCGGAAGCAAATGGGTCAGCCCCGTACAAGTAGTGCCAAAAAAGGAGGAATGACGGTTGTAGAAGGAGAAAAAGGTGAGTTAATCTCAATTAGGACTATCATCGGTTGGCGCATGTGTATACACTTCTGAAAGTTGAACACGGCCACAAGACCATTTCCCCTCCCTTTTATTGATCAAATGCTTGAACGATTAGCGCATCATTCTTATTTTTGTTTCCTCGATGGTCATTCGGGAGTTCTCCAAATTCTCATTCACCCCAACAACCAAGAGAAATATAATTTCACATGTTCCTATGACACCTAAGCCTATCGTAGGATGCCATTCGGATTGTGTAATGCGCCAGGAATGTTTTAACGATGTATGATGGCATTTTTCTCCGGTTTTATTGAGAAGTCCATAGAAGTCTTTATGGATGATTTTATTGTCCATGGGACATATTTTGATTCTTGCCTCACTCGTCTCGATCAAGTGTTAGCTCGTTGTTAGGAATATCGACTTCTCTTAAATTGGGAAAATTATCTTTTTATGGTAGAACAAGGTGTAGTCCTCGGTCATATTGTTTCCAACAAAGGTGTTGAAGTAGATAAGTCTAAAGTCTCCGTGATAGGGATCTTGCCACTCCCAACAAATGTCAAAGGGGTAAGGAGTTTCTTAGGTCACTCCGGCTTTTATAGGCGTTTCATCATTAAATATTTTTCTAAAATTGCCAAGCCTTTGACTTCTCTACTCATGAAAGATGCACCTTTTGTATTTGATGACTTGTGTCTTGAGGCCTTTTGTAGGATAATGAGCGCTCTCACTACCGCCCCGATTATCAAAAAACATGATTGAAATCTTCCATTTGAGATCATGTGTGAAGCTTCTGATTTTGCCGTTGGTGCCGTTTTAGGCCAACGCGTTGACAAGAAGCTGCACGTGATATATTATGCAAGTAAGACCCTTGATGAAGCCAAATTGAGATATACCACCACCGAGAAAGAAATGCTTGCCATTGTCCGCGCTATAGAAAAATTTTGGACCTATGTCACTGGTTCTAAGGTGATCATTCATGCCGACCATGCGGCTATTCGCTACATCATGTCAAAAAAAGAGACGAAATCCCGACTCTTTCGGTGGGTTCTTCTTTTACAAGAATTCGACATCGAAATCAAAGATAAAGCCAGATCAGAAAACTTGGTAACGGACCACCTAAGTAGACTGACGATCGATGAACGTGGTGATGAAGATGATGGTATCCCCATCAATGAAGCAATGAGAGACGAGATATTGATGGCTATTGAAACCATAACACCATGGTACACGGACATTGTCAATTTCTTAGCGTCCAATTACATCCCTGATGATTACTCAAAACAAGAAAGGAAGAAGTTACCATATGAAGTTAGGCGTTTTTATTGGGATGAACCTTACTTGTTTCGCCGATGCATGGATGGTATCTATCGCCGATGTGTCACGGCCAATGAAGGATTTGATATAGTAAAGCACCTCCATTCTACCTCTTATCGTGGACATTTGGCCCTTCAAAAGACTTTGATTAGTAAGTCAAAATGGTCGGGTCCATTCGAAGTGACCAAGGTACAACCATATGGATCAATTGAGATCTCTATCCCGAAAAACCGGGAAGTTCATCGTCAATGGACAACGCTTGAAGATATATCATGTCGGTCACGTTCGTGAGACCTTTTCTATCATAAAAGTTGGTGAGCTCCCGGTTGGGAGCATTGATTAACCTTCTCTCCAAATGAAGTAGGTTTGGTGGTATCTTCAACAACCACCTTGTAAATATGTATCATACACTTTGTTTTAATTAGCTTTGTTAGCCTTTGGGTGGATGGATGTACTTGGATTCCAACTCGAAGCATCTATTTGAGTGATTATCAAGCTTTTGGATGAAGTTATGTAGCTATTTTGAAGACCAGAAGCATGTTTGTGGAAAAATTTGATAATGTAACAAGAGTCGGGTCATTATTTAAAATTAGGTGATCTTTGATACGCCTTGAATTGGCAAAACAAGAAGATGAATCACACAAGACCGATGCGAAACTTCGCCCGGTGAGATTTTTGGAGCCAAACCGTCGGATGAAACTTCACCCGATGGGAATCTGCTAAGCCATTGGGATATTTGCTTAAAACTTTCCGTCGGGTGAAACTTTACCCGATGAGATTCGATCGGGCGAAACTTCACCCTACAAAAAATCCTAGAATTTGCCAGACTGCCAGAATTGTCCAGAAACTGTCGGAGAAACTTCGCCCGATGAGACTTCACCTGGTGAAACTTCGCCCTACGATGAAAAATTGTGCAGACGGACTGTAATGAGAGGAACCGTCGGGTGAAATATCACCCGATGGTGTCTGACCGGGTGAAACTTCACCCGTTGACTTGGCCGAATCACCATCTCATCCACTTATTACAAGATTCATTTCCCTCTTTCCCAAAAATACACACACAACTTTCCCTCCAAATCAAAAACACCAAATATTTCTCAAACATTAAATCCAAACATTTGAAACTTTACTTTCCCTCCACCAAACCTTTATATATATATATATATCATCTCCACTCCATTCCTTTTCCTCTATCACTCCTCAATTCATTTATCACATTCACATATCACCTTCCAAAACCCCCTCCATCTCCATCTCCATCTCCATTCCACTCCATTGGGTGATTATTTTGGGTTTCGAAGAGGTGAAGCAAAGTTTATTCCGGAACAATTTATTGCAAATTCTTCATTGTGGAAACAAGGTCAATGCAAGCTTCTCGGAAACAAGGTATGTCTTCCTCTTCTAATTCTACCAATTTACCTTGTCTAAATTCACCATTATCTCGCGCTTTCTCTAAAAACATCTTTCAAAGTACTCGTTGGCCTTGTCCTCACACAATAGTTAACTTAGGGATCGTTGATGATATTAGAGAGTTATCGTCTCGAGTTGGCACTAGTGAACTCCTAAGCCTTGCGACCTTTACTTATAAAAACTTAACATGTGAGTTCCCAGGGACCTTTACACTTGACCACCCGACCACACATAGAGTAATAAAATTCAAATTATTCGCCAAATCTCACAGATTGACCATTCCCGAGTTCCGCCTCGCGCTAGGCCTACCCTCTTCGGGTACCAGACTCGGTGCATCATCTGGCAATATTCGAGCTTGTGTTTCTAGGAGAGATTTATGGAAATGTATCTCACGTTGTAAAGAGGGTTTATCTGCCAAATTATCCTATGCCACCGAGATACGTAACTCCGCCATTCGCTACTTCTGTGAAATCTTCTCTCACTGCTTAATGTTCTCTGCCGATAATATCTACTCCCTTAATGTCTGCGTCTTGCAATTAATTCTAGACTCTTTGATCGGTAATTCGAGTCCCCTAGACCTACCCATCGTCGTGGCGTTGCATTTGCAACAACATTATCAATGCCCAACACCCCTCCTTAGATTGTGGAGGTCTAGTGACGGTTATTGAAAACAAATTGGGCTAATCGACCGACCACCTTACCATACTTGACAACTCCATTTGGCTCGACGAGGCTTACTTCTCTACTTGGATATTTCATGTTCCCCATCATCACCTCGTTTATATTAGCCGTGGACGTACCATAATTTTTCCTAACACACCCAGAACCATCATCCACGTTCACCATAATTGGGACCTACCTTTAGGTCCCGGTGAATATAGACTGACAAAAACAGTGTTGGGAGGAATGGGAGTTTGGGAGTACAATCATTATACACTCCCCGAGGATCGTACAGTCTACGTCCTCTGTGATATTGAGCCTGGTTATGCCCTCTCGCTAAGTGATGACCAGGAAGAGTTTTCTCCCCAGGCGTCGTCTAAGGGTATGTCGTACGTCTCTGGATCTCCTAGCACTTCATACGTGTCTGATGATCCTTCGTACTAGCCCCTTTCGTGGAGTTGGTAGCGGTGTTGTGGGTATTAAAGCGGGCTGGGTAGGTGTGTCCATAAGAATCTATAATTGTATATATTGGGGTGTGTCTGATTCCTAATCTATTGTTATCATTGTAATGATTATTCACTTTTCACTAAACTTTGCAACCTTGTTCCCTTGAATGGTGTGACCGTATCGTCCTTTGTTTAGCTTTTGCTTCCCAGCGATGTGATTACGACATTAACCAATTTGAAATTCCAAATCCTTTCATCTTTATCAATTTTTCCAATTTGTACGAAATCCGGGATAGGTGACGTGATTACACCTACGCCCATTTTTCGTCCTTTTCACGTATTTTCTTTTCTTTTATTTTTTTTCTCTACCGCTTGGCTAGGGTTTAGGTGACGTGATTACACCTAGGCCCGCCATCCTTTTATCTTTTTATTTGCTTTTCCCGAAAAAGGAAAAAAATATTGAAAAATCTCAAAATCATTCAAAAAATCATAAAAATCCAAAAAGATTTTCTGTATTTTTCTTTTTCTGCCTTTTTCCGATCTTTCCCCTACTTGTCCATTGAGGACAATGTATAATTTTAGTATGGGGGAGAGATCAATTATCTTTTTTATCAAAAATCTTTCCAAAAACCATAAAAACTAGATTAAAGCACGTGTGCTGCACGGGTTAGTTGGCTTAATTATATTGATGATGTACATTCGTTAAATAAGAAACTTAATATAACTATGTCATTACAATAAATAAAATGATCCCATGATATTAGTAATCAAACTTAATTTCAGCTGAGTTTATAGTCTTGAGAGCTCATTTTAGAACTCAAAAGAATACATTATTGCTCTTATTTATAATATAAAGTTTCATTACCTTATTATAATTTTTCGATGTGAGATTATTTTTACTTAAGTTCGTAATCTTATTAAGAGACTTTTTAAGACTCAAAAGTTTTTTTGATTGATATCTAAGAACGAATGAATTTTCTTATTGATATCTAAGAGCGAAAGATTAATCTTATTTATGATATAAGATTCTATTGAGTCATCTTAATTTTTCGATATAGGATAGTTTTAAGATCTGCTTTTAAGACCCAGAAAAACGCATGATTACTTTTATTTATAATATCACCTTAATTTAATTTTTTTCGATGTGGGATAATTTTAGGTTTGTAGTCTTTTTAAAAACTTTTTAAGACTCAAAAGATTGTTGGTTGATATTTAAAACCGAAAGATTACTCATTTATGATATAAAATTCCATCACCTCATCATAATTTTTCGATGTGGTAATTTACTCTTTAAGAGCTATTTTTAAGATTAAAAGAATTTGTTTTTATATCTAATTTAAAGAATAGGCGATTACTCTTTATTTATATAATCGAATTTGATCATCTTATTGGAGTATATATTTTTGATGAATGATTATTCTTATTTATATAATAAAAAAATTCACCTTATTATAATTTTTCAATGTGGGATAATTTTACTTATGTTTATTTAAGTTTATATATAGTCTAATTAAGAACTTTTATTTATATGCGAATGATTACTCTTATTTATAATATATAGAATTCCATCACCTCATCTTAATTTTTCGATGCGGGATAATTATACTTTAACTTTACAGTCTTAGTCTTAGTCGTAGGAAAAAAAAATTAAGTCTCAAACGAAAGATTACGTAGAATTCTACCACCTCATCATAATTTTTCAATATGTGATAATTTTAATTTAACTTTATTTGTAGTCTTATTAAGTACTTTTTTTAAGACTAAAAGTTTTTTTTTGACATCTAAGGATGAATGGTTAATCTTATTTATAATGTAGAATTTCATCATCAGGCCTGTTGAACAATATGTTCAACTTGTTCTCAGAACAGGGGCCCAGGCCAATTTGGACAGAATCAAATGTCATGTGTATAAAAAACCCATTGAAACTAAGGTTATTCTCAATGAAGGTAGAGGAGTGTGAAAGCATCAAAGCAATGTATGACGGTTCTTTCTCCTTCAAGAATTAATGCTGGGCCTATAATGCAATCCAATTTTCAATGAATACTAGTTTTGACCCGTGCAAATTGCACGGATGTGTTTAAAAGATAAACAAAGTGATGGACAAAAATGGCTTTGTTTTATTAAATACAATCTATTCTAATTTAAATTTAAGTAAGTAATGCATACACGCTGATTGTGCTCGACAATTCAAAATAAATTTGACCGATAGTATAACACGCGTGACTATTATCACCTTTGTAACAACACGATCAACATTTGCTTCATTATAAAAACATTTAGTGCTAAAAACATTGTTACTGAGATTTATGGTTGATCATTTCATTTTAATTTTTTCTTTTAAATACTCCTTCCATTCTCTTGAATAAGCCCCATATTCCTCTTTGGGTCTTTTTTTGGATTAGCCCCATTTCCTAATAAGGTAAAGTTCAAACTTTTTTTTTACTATTTTACCTCATATTTCTCTCTCCTTCACTCATTTAATATACTTACTCTACCCCACCTCATTTCTTAAAAAGACAACAAATACCCCTACTTTACCCCCTTTTCCTTGGTATCCGTGCCCACCCCTAATGGGGCTTATTCAAGAGAATGGAGGGAGTAAGTTTTAACAATTAAAAGCAAATTTAACCTCATGTAATTTACAAACACTCAAATCAAATACTTCGTATATAAATAATACGTCATCTGTTTGGATCAATAGTGTATGTTTTTTTAACTAAGGGTAGAGTTGGCAGATCGGACATGTCGGGTCATGCTTCATGCAGGCCCAGTCGTGCTTCATGCCCGTCAAGTCCGGCTCAATCGTGTCTGGCAGACCCACCGTGCCGTGTCATGCCAAACTCTGAGAATATGCGCCAAGGCACGGTTCCTAGCCCGGGTCCAATCGTGCCCGACCAAATTTTTAATATTTTTCATTTTTTTTTAGAATTAGAGTCGTGCCTAGACACATGCTTCTCTTCTAATTGGCGCCGTGACCCGACTTGGGACCGGTCGTGCCGAGCCCGTGCTTTTCGCCACATCATCACCGTGCCGGGCCAAGTCATGCTTATAATCGTGCCGAACCGGGCTACCAAGATGGGCCCGGCCCGGTTTGCCAGCTCTAAGTCTCTAAATGAGGGGTTCTTTGCAAATTGATAAAAAGGGGGTTCTCCATCTTCATGAAAAAACACTTTGATCTCCTATAAAAAAATCTCTAACTCTCCCTTTGGGGCTTCCACTCTTGCATAAGATTAATTGTTTCGACAATTCAAAAGTCAAAAGACAATTTTTTTACTCATGAATCAATATTATTCAAAATCATTCCATTCTGGATATTCTATCAAAGTGTTGAATTTCTAAATTCTCATAAGGACCCCAGGAATTCCTTCTAGAGCTTGTTCTGCCATTTCAATTATCCGTGTTAAATACCGAGTTGATGAATCCCCTGCATCAATCAATAATTTATATTTACCTTTTCTTCATGTTTACACTCTCTACTATACCCTTCATATTAAAAGAAGTTCAACTCATGTATACATTCTCTTTCTATACAAAATACTCATTTTTTTTTTTAAAAACAAGCCTTAAGATAATAGGTAAACAAGTCCACACATAATCGAAAACTGAGTCTTTCTAGGGTTTCTATGAAAGCTTCCGTCTAAGCCCTAGGTCTAAGTGTCTTTCCTTGCGTCTGAAGGTTCTTGTTCGTTTGAGTTTAATCGAGGCGAGCCTCGTTGTCTGCCCTCAGAGAAGGGCGCTGTTTCTTACTGTGTGTCGTTATGGATCTTTTGCGGACGCAATTGCGGGACAAAGGAAAAAAAGTCATCAGTCAGGAGGAGAATTTTGTGTGGGATGCGGGAGAGCGCAACAACGTATCTTCAAACGATGAAGCCTTGCTGGTGGGGCGCATATGGACGTTTAAAGCCATAAATGCGAAAGCCGCTATCGAATCCATGATCCGCCTTTGGAATGCTAAAGGTAATGTCTCTGGTAATCTGATTGACGTGAAGAATAAGATCTTTGTCTTTCGTTTTGCTGATGCGAGGGATAAGGATAAGGTTATAGAGGGTCAGCCATGGCACTTCGATAAATTTGTTTGGTGTTTTAGCGACCCTGATGCGGAGGTTAGGCTGTCGGAGACCCCCTTGTTCCATGTGCCATTATGGGCTAGGGTTTATGACCTTCCCCTTCAAGGGAGAGCAAATAGAGATAATCTACGTAAGTTAGGAGACCTGTTGGGAGGTTTTGTAGGGGACGATATAGCTCCTTTACCAGAGCTGGAAGGTTCGGTTAGGGTGCGGATTTTACACGATGTACGGCGGCCATTGAAGAAGCAGGTGACGATTGGTCTAGGTAAGGGAAAAAATTCTGACTTTGAGGTTAAGTATGAACGCTTGCCTATCTTCTGTTATGGGTGTGGGGTCCTGGGACATGGGGAGAAGGACTGCGAGGAAGGCCCCTACGAGGATGGGGAGCTGAATTTTGGAGAGTTCTTACGCGCTTCTCCTAGGAAAGCTTTCAAAACTGTAGCTAGCCTGGGACAGGCTCGACCTAGAGTGCTGATAGGGGACCTTGATGCGGAGTATAAAACTCGGGAGGAAGAGGCTGTAACTGCATTAATTTCTAAGTTGCAGGATATAGCGGTCAGAACCAAATCCAAGCAGATAAAGGAGCATGTTGTAACGCGCGAACCGGAGAAGGGGGGAGTGATGGAGAGGGTAGACGGGGATTCTTTGAGTGCGAGTGGGGGGAAGAAGGGGGAGCGAATAGTTGAGAAAGATCAGGCACGCTGCCTAGAGGTCGAAGCCCTACATAATGAGGTGAATCGAGGTGGGATGTTGCAAATGAGGGCTGACCAGACTCCTATGGAGGTTGATAACAGCTCTAAATCAACAAAAAAGGGGGGAGGTACATGGAAGAGGGTGGGGAGAAGCCCGACCCACACCCAAGAAGAAGGGCCAATAGAAGTCGGGGGTGCGAAGCGGGGAAGGGAGGAGACTGGTGATGAGCTGGATGATGGAGGTAAGAAACAAAAAATGTTGATGGGTGTTCCTTCACCTAAGGCGGAGGCTGACATGTTTCAGCCCCGCCCGACATCATGAAAATTTTGAGCCTTAACTGCAGGGGATTGGGCAACCCGGCTGCGGTAGGCGGACTAAAAAATCTTGTCCGGAGGGAGGATCCGTTTTTTATTTTTCTGTGTGAGACTAAACTTAGTGGAGAAGAGTGGCGAAGAAAGAGAAGGGCGTTTGAAGGATATGAAGGAATGGAGGTTGATAGTATGGGTAGGTCAGGGGGGTTGGCTTGTCTATGGAAGGAGGGGGCCGATGTGAAATTCATTTCGTGTACTAATCACTACATGGATTTCGAGATTGCGACCGGGGATACTAAATGGAGACTCACAGGATTTTATGGGTGGCCTGCCATACAGGATCGCCACCTATCTTGGGAGCTGCTCCGAACTTTGTCGAGGGATGGTGAGTTGCCTTGGCTGTGTATCGGGGATTTCAATGAAGTCCTGTTCTCGACGGAGATGAAGGGGGGGACGAGGGCGGAATGGCAGATGCGGAATTTTCGCGAGGCGTTGGAGGATTGTGAGCTTCGAGACTTAGCATATGAAGGCTATGAATTTACGTTCGATAATGGACAAGTGGGCGAGGATAAAAGACAGAGCCGCATTGATAGGGCTGTGGTGTCTGAGAGCTGGGTGAGTGCTTTTCCGTTTGCCAAACTTCATCATTTACCGGTGGAGTGGTCGGACCATGTTCCACTCAGGGTTGTCCTGGATGCCAGGGAATTTATGGTGGCATCTCCGCAACGCAAGTTTCGTTTTGAACAGATTTGGGTTGGCGAGGAAGGGTGTGAGGAGGCTATTAGACAAGCATGGGACCCGGGGAATGACGATATACTATCCTGCCTGCAAAACTGTGCGAAAAACCTGATGGAATGGAAAGGAATTAATATTGGGAAAATAGTCCGGTTACTCGGTGCCCAAAGACGTCAGCTGGCTCGTATTAATGAAGAAGAGCGAACAGCCCGAAATGGAGAAGAAAGAAAGAGGTTGTTATTGTCCATTGCTAATCTAATTAAACATGAGGAGATGTTTTGGAGGCAACGGTCTCGACGTCTGTGGCTTAAGGAGGGGGACAGAAATACGGCGTATTTTCACCGTAAGGCACGACAACGGAAGCAAAAAAATAACATCTCGAGGGTGAAAGACGAGGAGGGGCGTGTATGGGAGGGAGCTGAGGGAGTGAAGAAGGCTGCGGTGCGCTACTTTGAGACGTTGTTCCAGAGTACTAACCCGTCAAATTTGGACAGGGTGATGGAGGGCATCGCGGGCAGAGTGACGAACGAGATGAACGAGGGTCTTCGGCGGGTGTACACGGGGAAGGAGGTAGTGAAGGCTTTGAACCAGATGCATCCGCTTAAGGCCCCGGAACCGGATGGGATGAATGCGCTATTTTACCAAACTTACTGGCATATTGTGGGTAAGTCGGTTATTCAGGCTTGCCTGAGTGTACTGAATGGGGGAAGTTTGCCGGCTGGGATTAATAAGACGAGCATTGTTCTGATTCCCAAGAAGAAGGCACCACAGGTTATGGCCGATTTTAGACCTATTAGCCTGTGTAACGTGCTGTATAAGCTCATCTCCAAGGTTTTGGCTAATCGACTCAAGGTGTTTCTGGATGATATTGTTTCTGAGAACCAGAGTGCCTTTACTCCGGGACGGCTGATCACGGATAATATTTTGGTTGCTTTCGAGTTGTTTCATTTTATGAAAAACTCGAGGGGAACAGGGGGTCATATGGCGCTCAAGTTAGACATGGCAAAAGCCTATGACAGGGTCGAGTGGAATTTTCTACGGAAGGTGCTGGAGCATATGGGTTTCGATGGAGGGTGGATTGAGAATGTTATGAAATGTGTAACTTCTGTCAAATTCTCAGTTCTAGTAAATGGGTCCATCTCGGAGATTTTCACACCAGGTCGGGGTATACGCCAGGGGGATCCTCTTTCGCCGTATCTGTTCATCTTATGCGCGGAGGTATTCTCGAGTCTCATTAGACGGGTTGCGGAGAGAGGGAGCATTAGAGGTATCCGGGTAGCGCCGCTTACCCCTATGGTTACGCACCTCTTTTTTGCCGATGACAGTATTATTTTTGTTCGGGCTAACAGGGGAGAGGCGCTGGCCGTGAAACAGATTATTCATCAGTATGAGATGGCCTCGGGACAACAAGTCAGCTACCAAAAAACTACTGTATCGTTCAGCAGAGGTACGAGTTTGGATCGGAGAAGAGCTGTAGAGGAGGTATTCGGGGTGCGAGTTGTTGCGGAGCAGGGTGTTTATTTGAGACTACCCACAGTAGTAGGGCAATCGAGATCGGGGGTGACTAGGGGGATTCAAGACAAAATTGCACGTAAGTTACAGGGGTGGCGTGGAGGGTATCTGAGTAAAGCGGGGAAAGCGGTGTTGATAAAGGTTGTAGCTCAGGCTATCCCAAATTACGCTATGAGTGTCTTTCGGTTACCTCGTAATTTTTGTGATGAGCTAAGGCGGATGGTCTCGCAGTTTTGGTGGGGGACTGAAAAAGGTAAGAAAAAAATCCCTTGGGTGGCTTGGAGTGAGATGTGTAAGTCGAAAGGGCGAGGCGGGCTGGGTTTTCGCGATTACGAAGTTTTTAATCAAGCTCTACTTGGCAAGCAAGCTTGGCGACTTATGACAAATGATACCTGCCTTATGTCGAGAGTTCTCAAGGCTAAGTATTTCAGGGATAGAGACTTTTTGGAGGCTGAAATTGGAACTAACCCGAGCTTCTCATGGAGAAGTATTTGGAGCGCTAAGGATGTGATTAAGCTTGGAGCGCGTCGAAGGATAGGGGATGGTTGGAGCACTAATGTGTGGCTGGATCCGTGGATCCCGAATACCCAATCCCGACGTATTCTCACAAGCCGAGGAGGGCACGAGGGTGATCTAAAAGTCGCGCATCTTATGACACGGGACGGGAAGAGCTGGGATATGGATAAACTGGAGGCACTGTTTCTACCTTTTGAAGTTGATCGAATCTGCGGGATCCGAATTTGTGACTCGAGACCGATTGATTCGTGGACCTGGGACCATGATAAAATGGGCCATTACACGGTACGCTCCGCCTATCATTTGCTCCATGATGTCAATGTTGGCGCAGGCTCATCTATCTTGGAAAGGGACGAGTGGTTTTGGAGGACAATTTGGAAGATTCCCGTATTACCTCGAATCAAATTGTTTTCCTGGCAACTTGGTCAGAACGCGATTGCCACGAGCTACAACGTTGCTAAACGGATGCCTTCTATCTGTGAGGAATGTCCGCTGTGTGGGAGTTCGAGGGAAAGCTGCTTACATGTGGTTAGGGATTGTTGGAGGGCGATGGAGGTGTGGGAGGAGCTGGGGTTAGCAGAAATTGTGGATAACAAGCTTATGTGTATCATGAGCTGGATGGAACAAGTGATGAGATCACTCGGTGATGATGAGAGGGTGTTGTTTTTGCTGACTTGTTGGGCTCTTTGGGAAAGACGGAATGGATGGACCTTCGAGGGAAAACGAAAAGACATGGTGGATGTGATAAGGCGTGTGGAGGACCTGAGATGGGAAATGTTAATGGCGGATGGAGATGTCGGCAAGCACCGTGACAGTGACAAGAGGACGGCCCAGGGACCGGGTCGTGGGAATGCGGACAGTGGAGGGCAGGAGGGGCGTGTTTTGGATAGAGAGTCTGATATGGAGGTCGAGAGGAGGTGGACTAGACCGGTGTTGGGAGGCTGGAAGGTTAATGTGGATGGTGGCGTGTGTGAAGGTGTAGGGAGCGGAATTGGGGTTGTTTGTAGAGATGGAGATGGGAAAGTTAGCTGGGCTTTGTCTATTCAACGCAGAGGAATCTGGGACAGCAAGATGGTGGAGGCAGAAGCAGTGTTCGAAGGGTTGAAAGAAGCTAAAGAACGGAAATTGTTGAAGGTTGAAATTGAGAGTGACAATTTGAGCATTGTTCAGGAGCTTCGCAAAGGTGGGAAGGGAGCTGGAGACATTCACCTCATTTATGCTGACATCTTGGCCCTTTGCAATGAGTTCGAGTCTGTCACTTTTAATTTTACCCGTCGGGAGGCCAATAGCGTTGCTCATCTTCTTGCGCACCATGAGATGGGAAGGGTCGGGGTTAGGCAGTGGTCTTGTAATCTGCCAGCATATGTCGATCTGGCTGTAAGCCGTGATTTTTTAAGTTCGGTTTGAGCCCGAGCTCGGGTCTCAAGTACAAAAAAATAAAATAAAATAAAAAATACTCTTTTTGTTTTAGTCATTGATTTATTTTTCTATATTAATTGCGATGAGTATTTTGATTAAAGCTAGACAAATGACCGAAAGATAGACAAATCACAATGTGCCATTAAATGTTGCTAAATTAACATATTCCCAACATTGGGTTACTAAAATATTTTCATTATTGTTTCAATTAATATATTTCAAACTCATTTTCTCACTTTCCGAATCTCATCATCAAGTAAAGGTTCATCAACTCCTTGCTCATCTACGCCGTGAGTGCTTTCCTCGCACAATCAAGAGCTAATATATTACGGAGTATTCATCAAGTAATATCTGAAAAGAATAATGCTGATACATGACAATCATTTGAGCAATTCAATGGGAAACAATAACAATAACAATAACAATAATAATAATAATAATAATAATAATAATAATAATAATAATACGTGTAATGGGACACGCCAATATTGTCCGTCATCAACTGGTGAAGCAATTAAACGAAATTTCTTATCGTCTTGTGCTTTGCCATGGGAAGGACATTACTTGATTTTATCGTTGTCATGAACTTCATCTTGTACATTTAATTACACCATCATGACTATATTCTCCACCATCCTACAAAGTAGATTCAATTCCTCAATAACAGCATATCATGCTAGCATAATGATCAATGACGATATGAGAACTATGATATACTGAGTAGCAATTATGGATGATAATAACAATTTGAAAGATACGCGAAAGCAATCGGAAAAATAATAATATCGGATGGGTTATATTAAGTTAATAAGAAATCGGTCCATATTTATTTGTCTAGTGTTCATTCTACGTTAATATATTGTCATATTTTCCCCCAAAGTTCTTAATCTTTAACTTGGTAAGAGCTAAGTAAATATAAATACAGATAATTATATTAGGCATACCGAAATCTAGTTTAATTCTTTTATGTTAGTTGTTTCAAGCTCTTGAATTTATTATTCCCATTAAATATTAGTATTAAAATTATGAAGAAAAAAAGTATACTATTTATCTACTCCCACCATTTTCTTGAATTAGCTTCACTTTTTTTTTTTCTGAGGTTAAAAGTGAGCCAATAAGAGTAATTCAAGAAAAATAGAGGGAGTATTATTTTAAACAAAAATTAGACCTATTATTAATTTTAACATATAAAATTATAATGGCAAATTCCCATTTGTACCCTCTAAGTTTTCACTTTTCCCAGTTGTACCCCTGCGTATAAGCAATTCCCAGCTGTACCCCTGAACTCTATTAATTACTCTCAACCGTGACTAAAGTAGAATTTGCCGTTAAGTATGGCTGTTAAGTGCCACCTTACAGCCCTAATCTATTGACATGGCTAGTGACATGTCGGTCTACTTGGCTTTTGTCCTCATTAATCCCTAATTCACCATTTGCCCCCAATTTTTCCTCCAATTCTTTCCCTCCAATTCTCAATCTTTTCCCTCTCAATATTTTTTTCTATTTATTATCTTCTTACTCTTACTTATTTACCTCTACAAACACTTCTCTTTCTTTCTCTCTCTCTCACGCTAACTATGAAGATGAAGACATTTTAGCAAGTCTTGAAGCTATTAGTGATGAATTTCTAGGATTGAAGATGCACTTGAAAGAATTGGTGTCAACTATGAAGGGTTTGATCGAAGTACTTTAATGTTGCATTACTCATATTTTTTGTAGTACTTGCTTTAGTACCGCATTTCTCCTACAAATATTGCAAACTTGATTTCGAAATTCAAGTCGCTCAATGTGGTGATTTCTTACCCAACTTGTAGATGAAGATGACATAATGCAAAATAAGAGAGAAAAAAATGAGAGAGTGAGAGAGAGAAAGAAATAGAAGTGTTTGTAGAGGTAAATAAGTAAGAGTAAATAAGAAAAAAAAAAATTGGGAGGTAGAAAATTAAGAATTGGAGGGAAAGAATTGGAGGAAAAAATTGGGGGAAAATGGTGATTTAAGGATTAATGAGCACAAAAGACAAGTAAATCGACATGTCACTAGCCATGTCATTAGATTAGGGTTGCAAGGTGGCACTTAACACCCATACTTAATGGCAAATTCTAGTTTAGTCACGGTTGAGAGTAATTAATAGAGTTCAGGGGTACAACTGGGAATGGCTTATACGCAGGGGTACAACTGGGAAAAGTGAAAACTTACAGGGTACAAGTGGGAATTTCCCAATTATAATCCTAGAACGGAAGTAGAATGGCAAGTAGAACGAAAGAACCATGTAATCTAGTTTAGCATTCTAGTCTTAGTAGACTAACATCCTTGATCAAGTCATAGTTTGCAATTTTTTTTTAAAAATATTACTTTTATATAAATTTTATATTACTTTGTATCATATATATTAATAAAATGGTTACTAAAATAATATAAGTATAATGTTTTATTAACATTGAATACGATTAAATATTACAAAAATAAAATCACCCCTTATAAAGTGACGAATTGGATGCACAATTTTTATTTTTTTGACCCTTATTCTAACCTCAATCGAACTACAAAGTGTATTGTTCAACCAATAGATGGTCTGACTTGTATTTTAACTCAGCTCCCATAACTCAATTCAAGACCAAACTCGCCTTACAGATTTATTTGAATGGTTTGACAAAAAATGTTGGTTTGTGTGTAAGTAATAACGTAAATTAGTGTTTTCACCATGCTATAATAATTTTAATTGATGGTGACTTGGTGATTGACATTTTTATTGATATATTTGGTCCTTTTGGCCAATGGCAGACATAGGATTTTAGTACTCGGAGTACAATTTTGTTTCCCACAAAAGCTTTTATATTTTCCTCTAAATACATATTTTTGACAAAAAGCCAAATCACTCTCAATTCACCATATTTCAAGCATTTTGTCTTTCAAAAAAGTATCATAAAGTGAAAGACAATTAAAGAGGTAAAAATACTATTTGAAAATAACTTTGCCGCAAATATTAATGTTGTGAAATGACTAATCACCTATTGTCTTACTGTTGTATGTACAATATAAGATAAATCTCATATAAATCTCAAATAACAATGTACCTAGAATGTGAATAAATGGTCTTCAATTATACCTATTTTGTTTCTAAATAGATGTACATAGTGAGCTCAAAATGACCTGTTTACAATATTAGAAGCATAAATTATTATCGCATTTGATCATTAGTTAAAGGAAGAGCCTAATTATTCAGAAGTTGATTT
Organism: Agrostemma githago; assembly: GCA_958450325.1. NCBI lineage: Eukaryota > Viridiplantae > Streptophyta > Magnoliopsida > Caryophyllales > Caryophyllaceae > Agrostemma > Agrostemma githago. The sequence goes on from OY288256.1 coordinate 32,882,305, forward strand.
TATTGGAGTCAAGTATTATTGGAGGAGCAGCAACATCTCTCTAATAGTAATACAACCAACTTTCCACTTTACTCAGATTGGTCGTTAGCCTACCAAATGTTGTTCACAACCCCTTAACATCAACAACAGGGGGCCAAATAGTCTAATGAATATTAGGTTTGTAATGTTCTTCAAAGATTCGGTCATGTAGAACGGTCTCACGGTGAATCCAAGTGATCCAAATACCATTTATCTTGGTTGTTTACTATGCATGGTAACGACTACTGTCACTTGCTAACCTACTTCACCCCTTTGTCAAATATATATGCACCACTGTATACCGATCCAACACATCCTCATAGTTTATAGGCTCAATTCCATAAGACAAATCACTTTTGTGCTCAAGGACATAGTATTGTGATAAGCTTAAGCAACTGTCAGTTTGCTCCGTCTTGACCATCGAGTAACGTAGGATGTTATTTCTAAGCAGTCTGTTATATAATCGAAGTATAAGTGCCTAATGAAAGATGTTACTATTAGATTAATATGTTACTCCAAGTAAACTAACACTTAAACTAAGTTTACTTAAGTTGCATAGAACTATGGAAATATACTTCACCGCAAAATGATAGAGCACATAACTCTAAACCATCTAACAATGATAAATGTCGACTCTCGATTAAGCAAATATTATATTAGCAAAATCATTCAATTAGCATATATAGGTACATCTAGTAGCATGTCTAAAAAATCTAAAATCGTAATTGTCAAGGTTTTGAATGTTGCAAAAAAAAAGGATTACAAAAACATTATAACAATAAAAATACAAAAGAATCACAATAAATAAAACATAAATGGAATCAAAATATCATTTAAAAGCACACAATAATCCTACAACTACAGGTTCCAAAACAAAACTAATACCAAATATAAAAAAAGACTTAAAAAAGAAGAAACAATGTTGTAGAGAAATTATCCAAAGAATGTTACATGTTGAAGGGCACATTAATGTCGGCATGAGTTGTTGGTATGTCGCATGTGTCAATGTGATACTGTAAAATGTGTATAAATATACGTATTCAATCAATAAATTATAGGCAACTTCCGCAAAAGAATTAATAATACTTCCTACGGTCACTATGTTTTGTCCATTCCAATAAAATACTTCTCACAAATATTTATGAAATGGGTCAATAAATAATGACCGGAGATAGTACTAAAGTATTTCTCACTTTGGATTGAATTACAATTGTTCTCATTTGTGAAAATCACAATCAATTACATTACTTTGTAAGACAAAAAGAAGCACACCTTTGTATCTTAGTTCAACTTTTCCGCGAATGCTTTTGGTATCTTGTGCAATCATTGGACAAAAATTTATCAAGAAAACAAAACTAATACGGAGTATATTAGTGAACCACCTATTACTAATAAGTACTCCCTACTCTGTAGTCCGTAATACAATGTAATAAAAGTATTGTCTATACATTTGTATGTGTGTTAAATCACCCTAATATAACGTTGTTTGTTAGTGTCTTTCGTTGAATTGCCGCATATAATCAAGGAGCTGAGGTTATAATGAGGACATGAATTTTATTTTATTTTCGTGGACAAACTATATTTGAAAAAAATAATTAAATAAGAACTTCATACCACTTTTCGTCAACTTCACGGTTAGCACAACAAATGATAATCTAAATTAAATGTGGGTTATCGGAAAGTAAAATACATTTACCATCTCCAATTCATTCATATCTATTATATCACGATCAATGATGAACATAACTCAGACCTCACTACTCCTCTAATGTACAAAACACTTATAGCCTCTCGTAATGCGATGACCACCACCAAAAACTAAATTTGCCCATCAGCTATGTTGTATTAGCGAAAGCATACCAATCAACTATTGACGACTCCATTCCTATGACATTTCAATAGTAAAGTTACAATATTTGTCATTCTTGTTGATTTGAAAAATGTGACTACTTATCATTGTGGATCACTTATAATAATTATAAATCAAGGGAAAAAAAGATAAAAATCTAACAAACAGAAAGGCACATCACATGAACAAAAGATTTGAGAAAACTTGTGATACAAATACGGTAAGAACGATAAGATTAGTGAAAATGATAGTTGTCAAACAGATAGCTTGTTCTTAGCATTAATAGCTACATCTTCACAAATTAAACTCCAATACACATATATATACACTTGTTTGATAAACAACAACAACAACAACACTCCAATTCATTTAATCAATAAGATGATCATAAAAGTTCAATTCATTCACGAATAAGATGATCAATAAGGATCATTATTTATAGTGATGAAAGAGCAAGTGAGTACAATGTACTTACTGCGCTGAATTGGCAAAGAAAGAAAGTGCCATCATCAAATTTGAAAGACCTTCATTCCAGCTTGTTAAATGCAGATTCTGCAGGCAAGAAGACGAAACATGTTAAGAAAAAATCGAAAAAGGATGGATAAAAAAGACAATTAAAAAGTGATAGTGTACTCATTTAAGACAATAAAAAACTGCACCAAATGTCCCAGAATAGGTAAACATTTCTTTAGTAAATTCATTTTTGGGAGGATCCTATAGAGCATTTCACATTATGAATAGATTTGTAGAGGAGAAGAAGTTATTATAGTTACATCATGGAAGAGGCAAGGTTCTTGAAAGTGAGAATCTAAATACTTGAGCAAATCAATTATGGAAAGTGGTGAAGAGATATGAATAGATAGTGAAGGGCCATAGAAGGTATGAAGAAATGAAATGTAAATAATCAATAATTAAGTGAGAGAGACAGGAAAAAATTGTACCTACTGATACCCATCAAAATCCATGACCTGATTACCTTCCATCAACCATCAACATCAGCATCACGTCCCCCCCCCCCCCCCCCCTACTCCTCCGCCGCACCTCATCACCCCGCCGGCGATCTCTCTTTGTGGTAGTAGTTCATCAACTCTATCCTCTCTTCAATTTTTTTAAATGTAAGGTTTTTAGTCTTCCCCAAATTTCTCTCTTTATCGATTAAAATTAGGACTGATAGAGGGAAGATTAGTGGATGAAAAAAAAAAACTCCATCTGGGGTTATGAAGAAAGGGGGAAATGGAGGAGAGAAGAGAAGCAGTTTCAATGCACGTGGTTTACAGGTTTGGCTGAACTGAGTCATTTAAGTGTAGACAGGGAGTGACGGATTCCAAACAATTACAAAACCGTCCAGTGGTAAGTTGTCGACGGTTTGTAGATCATGGTTTAAATGGAATATTTGACGGTTATTGGCTACTATTTCACAAATTTGACGGTTTTTGCCAGATTTTTTTATTGTTTCTAAGTGCCACATTGGCTGCCATATGTGCTCCACATCATATTCCAAGTCATAATCCTAGGTGGCTTAACATGAGAGCTCTAAATGTTGCAGCTCTATATAATAAGGGATTTATGTTGCCAAGAGTTAAGAGTACATTAATTTTAAATTTCACTTGTTTGTCTTTCAAATTTTCATCTGCCATTAGTTTATATAAATGATAAGGAGTACTATTATTATTTGTTCCTTTTCATATCCTTATTTAAAATTAGATCAGATATAAAGTATCATATAGTATAGGTTTAATAATCTCACAAGAGACGGATTGTATAACACAAAAACCAAACTCATATGAGAGATCTCATAGTAAACTTATTGTAAGACCGTCTCATATGAATTTTTCTATTATTATTATTTACTTCTTTCATTTTATTCATTTGTTTGTCTTATACAATAATTTTTTTCAAAGTGTTAAAATAATGGGTTTGTGTTATTCAATAATTACTTCATTCATTTTATGCATAGTATGATTTCATTGTTTGTTTATGGTACTCCCTCGTTCACTATTTTTTCACGTTTAATTAAAATACTCATCACAAATATTACTGATAGTCTGATATGAGGCAAAAAATAATAGTAATTGGAAATAGTAATTTTTTTAATTTTTAATTTAGGGCCTCATCTTGACAATTGGAACCGGGCCCCTCAAAATCATTTGACGGGCCTGTTCATCACCTCATCATAATTTGGACAGATGGTTACTTTTATTTATAATAGAATTTCATTGTCTTATTATGGTCTTAAGAGTTTTTTAAGATTCAAAAGAGAGGGAGTATAAGTTTTCGATGTGCAATAATTTTCTTAAGATTCAAAAGATTTTTGTTTGATGAAACTTTATAATTTTTCGATGTGAGATTATTTTTACTTAAGTTTGTAGTTTTACTAAGAGACTTTTTAAGACTTAAAAAGTCTTAAAAGATTGATATCCATTACATTAATATTTGTGAGGGGTTTTTAATAAAATGAGGCCAAAAATAGTGATCAAATGAAATATAATTTTGTTGATGTGGGATAATTTACTTAAGTTTATAGCCTTAAGAGTGTTTTAAGACTCAAATGAAAGGGGTATAATTTTTCAATGTGAGATAATTTACTTAAATTTATAGTCTTAAAGAGTTGTTTAAGACTCAAAGGATTTTGATTGATGTCTAACAACAAATAATTAGTCTTATTTATAATATAGAAATCAATCACCTTATTAATTTATCGATGTGGGATGATTTATCTAAAATTTGTAGTCTTATTTATAATATAGATCATCACCGTAACTTATTTTAATTATTTCGATGTTGTTTCGATGTGGGATAATTTTAAGTTTGTAGTCTTATTAAGACTTTTTTAAACTACCTCATCATAATTTTTCGATGTGGGAGAATTACTTAAGTTGGTTGATGTCTAAGGAATTTTTTTTATTAGTTTTATTTATAATATAAAATTCCATCATCTTATTATAATTTTTTATTTAAGTGTTATAATTTTTTATTTAAGTGTATAGTTTTAACAACTTTTTTAAGACTCAAAAGATTTATGTTTGATGAAACTTTATAATTTTTTGAATGTGGGATAATTTTACTTAAGTTTATAGTCTTAATACAAAGTATATTTTAAGACTTAAAAGATTTTTGATTAATATCTAAGAGCACATGATTACTATGAAGTATTATTTATAATATAAAGTTTCATCACCTTATTATAAATTTTTGATGTGAGATTATTTTTACTTAAATTTGTAGTCTTATTAAGAGACTTTTTAAGACTTAAAAGTTTTTTTGATTGATATTTAAGAATGAAGGATTAGTCTTTTTTTTTTGGTGCAAATGTAAGTATGTATATTAATGGGGTAAAAACTTTCTCGGCACCAATACAAGCTTCACCTCTACTATCCTATATGTGATAAGCTACATTAATCTATCAATATGATGTTGGTATTTGCTAATTACAATTCTACTCATAACTTTAATTCTATTGCAAATTTCACGCTTGACAGTAGCAATAACAATCTTCGGTCGCTCCACTTTTTGATACAGTCTGCTTTGATTTCTGTTACTCTATATGTGATACCAGACAGCTACAATTGCCCCTGCCATAATCCGCTTGTGCATCAAGGATTTTCGTCTTGTTTTCCCCCACCAAACCGTTGTGTTGTCGTTAGGGATATAGCACATGAACCAGATGGATAATAATGTGAAACATCTCTGAGCGTAGGCACAGCGGGAGAATAAATGTTCGTGATCTTCATCCTCTGTGCCACATAAGAAGCATACTTTATCCACCACCATACTCATCTTGGCTAATCGATCCTTCGTAAGAAGCACGCTTACCCTGGCATACTAGCCAAGCTATGAACTCGTGCTTTGGCAGCCCAACTCTATTCCAAACCAGACTTTTCTAATTGATTTTAGGTCTGGGTTTTCGAATCCAGTTATATGCTTCAGCTACATTATAGTTCCTGCTCTACGCCATTAGCATGTGGAAGAAATTATTGTCGTAAAATTGATCCTTAACCCAGCAGATCTTCCTCCAAGACGAAGTAGAGTTGGGGGGGTGGGGGGGGGGGGGGGGGGGGGTTATAAGTTTCCCAATTCATATCTCGGAGTATATCAAATGAATCCATTTGACCCACATGTGGTCCACCTTACAGGTTACCCACCAAGAATATTTACCTATAGCCGCGATATTCCAACTGTATAGTTCCTTAATCCCCATTCTAATTGATTTTAGGTCTGGGTTTTCGAATCCAGTTATATGCTTCAGCTACATTATAGTTCCTGCTCTACGCCAGTAGCATGTGGAAGAAATTATTGTCGTAAAATTGATCCTTAACCCAGCAGATCTTCCTCCAAGACGAAGTAGAGTTGGGGGGGTGGGGGGGGGGGGGGGGGTTATAAGTTTCCCAATTCATATCTCGGAGTATATCAAATGAATCCATTTGACCCACATGTGGTCCACCTTACAGGTTACCCACCAAGAATATTTACCTATAGCCGCGATATTCCAACTGTATAGTTCCTTAATCCCCAATCCTCCTTCCTCCAATGGACAATAGAGTCTTTCCCACGAGACCAAAGGCGGGGAATTGTAGTGTTCGCAGCCTTTCCAAAGGTAATTCCGGCATATGGCATTAATTTGACCAATGATAGAAGTAGGAATAATGAATATCCTAGCCCAATAACCATGTAGATTGCTTAACACTGCTTGAACTAAAACGAGTCGACCTTTATACGACAGTTTTCTTGCTCCTATTCCCCTTATTCGCTGTACAATTTTCTCCGTAAGAATATGACAGTCCATGACTGAGAGCTTTTTTGGTGACATGGTTATGCCCAAATACTTGAAAGGTAATTCTCCCTTGGTCATACCAGTAATATTTTCAATCTGAACCTCCTCTGCTGCCTGAACTCCATTGCAGTACAGCTGTGACTTTGATTTATTTATAATCAGCCCCGAAGCAGCTGAGAAAGCATCAAACGCCCTCATAATCCACGTAATGGAGGTCGCATTCCCTTTGCAAAACTACATTAAATCGTCTGCAAAGCACAAATGACTTAATTTGATGTGTTTACATAAGGGATGATACCTATAATCAACCTTTTCCTGAATGCCCTTGATAATCCGACTCAGATATTCCATACAAATGGTGAAAAGGAGAAGGGATAAAGGATCCCCTTGTCTCAAACCCCTCTTAGCCTTAAAAAACCCAAAATTGTCTCCATTCAAGGATAACGTATAGTTGGGCGAGGTCAGACATTCCATAATGATACACGTAAATTCTATAGGGAAACCCAGTGCATTTAGCATACCTTCCACAAAATTCCACTCAATGGTATCATAAGCTTTTTGCATATAAATTTTTAAAATAGCTCGAGGGGAACAATGCTTTCTGTTATATAACCTTAAAAGGTCTTGGCAGATATGAATATTTTCCACTATATCCCGTCCTTTAACAAAAGAGCTCAGACTTGGACTGATAATGTCAGGAAGAACAGTGCCCAGCCTTTCACAGATTACCTTTGACAGGATTAGTCTTAAATATAACATAGAATTCATCAACTTATCATAATTTTTCGATGTGGGATAATTTATTTAAGTTTATAGTCTTCCATCAGCTCTTTTTAAGATAAAAAAATACATCATTACTCTTGTTTATAATATAGAATTTCATCACCTCACCAATGTGGGATGATTTTAAATTTTTAGTCTTATGCATTAAATTAAATTTGTAGTCTTATACATTAAAAGTTTTTTTAAGACTCAAAAGTTTTTTGGTCAATATTTAAAACCGAATGATTACTAATATTTATAATATAGATTTCCATCACCCCAAAAATTTTCGATGTGGGATGATTTAAAATTTTTTCTTGGTCGATATTTATAACCGAATGATTACTCTTATTTATAATCTAAAATTTCAGCACCGCATCATAATTTTTAATATAGGATAATTAATTGAGGTTCATAGTCTTAAGAACTCTGTTTTAGATTCAAAAGACTTTTGATAGATATCGAAGAAAGAATGATTACACTTATTTATAATATATAATTTCATCATCATATTAAAATTTGTCGATGTGGGATAATTTTACAACTGTTATATGTAATAAATTCATCGCATAATGTGAAACAAATAATATGAAACTTATACTCTAATGCAAGCATTTTTTACCATCAATCTAATTGTTTCATTTTTATAATTTATTTTAGGGTTATTTAACAGGAATAATACCAACTTTGGGTGGCATTCCATCAATAAAACCAACTTTAATTAATACGGGAATAAAACCAAGTATGAGACATATTATACGAGAATGAAATACGCTTACCTGCTACCGCCTACACCCGTCAATATTACCACTAATACAAGGTTTACTGACACTCTGACAGTAAAGTAACCAATTTACTTTTAACTTCATTAATTCCCAAACTTCAAACTTCAAACTAATCACTTCATCTTCATCACTTCATCGTCAATTCATCACTTCATCATGCACTTCGTCAAAGGTAATTTTTTACGAAACTTTTGTTTGTTTATCTTTCTCCGACTTTTTTACGTCCGTGTTTATAATTGATTATCATTATTTTTTTCAAAAATCAATTTTCAGGGGTATTGTCAAGTTCATTCCTCAATCTTGTGGTTCGGCAATGTCAACTGTGAGTTTTCTTTTCATTTCCCCAAATCGATTTTTCTGGGTTTAACTTAGGTTTTCGATTTTTCTAGGTAAACTTAGGGTTTTCTTATTGGTTTAGTTTGGGGTTTAAGTGTCCAATTAGTGTTCTTTTTTAATTGGTTTGATTGAAAACTTAGATTGATCCAACCCTAAGTTAAAACGTAGGTTTAGGAGAGAGAATTTGATTTAGGAGATTGAAGAAGAAGAAGAAGAAGATGGGTGTTTATTAATAGTATGGGACCCACAAAAATCGACTTCATCTGGTCATTTAAGAGGCAATTTCATTCTCGTATAATATGTCCCATATTTGGTTTTATTCTCGTATTAATTAAAGTTGGTTTTATTGATCGAATACCACCCAAAGTTGGTATTATTCCTGTTAAATAACCCTTTATTTTACGATAATGTTTTTAAAAATGAACTTCTAAATTTAATATATATTATAATAATTAAAAGATTCTGCCTATTATATATATATAATAATAGGCAGAATCTTTTAATTATTATAATATATTATTATATATTCCGATCGAGTTCCCGAAGTAACACGGGAAAGCCTCGAGGCATAGGCCCGGAAGCGGTTGGCGGCCTGCCACAACCGCTGATGGTAAGCTGATGAAACCTGAAAGGTGAAACCACGGAAGTTAGACAAACCAACCCTAACTCTTAAAGACCAAACCAAAAACGAAAGACAAAACTCACCCGGTATACCCGTTCACGCCACTCTATCCCAGCGTCCATCTCCTCCGCAGAACACTGGGGGAGGGGCTCAGTGAAAGCTATCCCGACCGCATCCACCCTAAGCAGCGTAAAGGAGAATTCTAGGGGCTGAATTGGATCAGCCGGATCAGCCAGCTGGGAGAGCAACAAATCGGTTGGTCAGGGGGCAAGTAAACACTAAACCATGAAACAAACCTAAGAGCCAAAGATTAAAACCTCACCACAAGGCTGTGGCAAGCTAGCCGCGGGCTGACGTGAGATAGATAGGAGACACCAGGCACCAGAAGCGCATCTCCTCCTTCCCCATCCCTGTAACACCCGCAAATTTCCTAGCTTTACTATCTGTTCCGTTACGATTATATCGTAACTCTGTAATATTTCGTCAACAATTATTTTCTAATGCGTTTTTAATCCGATTTCTTTGTAAACGCTTATCTTATTTTACAAACCTTCCTTAATCAATACTACATATTATTATTATCCTATCTATTTTAAATCTTATCCTCGTATTTATTTTAATCGGAAACTTATCGCATCAATTCGTTGCTTGTTCTTTCCATCTCAACCATCTCTTTTCCTAGTTGAGTTAAGAGAACTTGTGACTTAATTATTCCTATCTTTTAGCTCCCTAATTTCTCTTTATATATATATATATATATATATATATATATATATATATATAGGTAAGTTCAAATAAGGGCAACAACTATTTTAAGGGCATACGGTCAAGTATTAAAGTTACACAAAAAGTGCTTAAAGTTGCACGAGATGAGTGATAAAGTTGCACTTTATCACTTGAAGTGATAAAAGAGCTGAATGTTATAGTTACATATCAATTTTAAACAAATGCAACTTTATCGTATGTCATCTGTAACTTTAATATACACCTACTGAAACATGGTGACCTTATTTGAACCTACCTCTCTCTCTCTCTCTCTCTCTCTCTCTCTCTCTATATATATATATATATATATATATATATATATATATATATATATATATATATGATTTGAAAACTCTAAAAATAAAAAAAAATCATTCTCTTTTCTTATTTTCATTTTGTCTTAATGTCCTTCGTATAGTCTTGTCCTCCACTCTTACAGGATAACCACCACCTCAATAGCACAAGATGAGGAGATCATGGAGGCAGTCCTCCAGGTAACTTCTTTCCTCTTCGTTTTTCCTTTACTCTCGTATAGGAGTTGGGTTGTTGCTGTTTGGAGGCTCTCAAAGAGATGAACATTTTAGGATTTGTAGTTGATTATGTGTTGCATGTCGATGTGGACGAGCAACGGTCTAGTATGGGGGATTTGATGTGTGCTAAATTTAGCCCATTTTTCTTCCCATTTAGACTCGTTTTCATTCGTTCGTATGAGATTAGAATGCGATTATTACTCTATTCTTAGTCATTCTCGCATTAGCGTCTCTCTTGTGCATTTTATGCCTATTTATTTTGATAGGATTCGTCTCCAAGAGCATGTCTCAATTTCCACGAGCACAAGAGAGTGGAATATCGTCCAGAAGTATCGCACGAAGCCAAAAGTCCAAACAACCAAACGAAAAAGAGCGAAACAAGAAAAGAGTTCAAAGAACCCATCGGGTGAACACGCGATGAGGAATCACCGGACGAAGTTTCACCCGATGACATATTTGCAAAATCTGGAAGAAATGTTCACAGGGTGAAGTTTCACCCGATGGAAATAGCTTGTGAAGATTAGTAATTCGCAGGGTGACGTTTCACCCTTTGAAGATCAATAGGGCAAAAGTTTCACTCAAAGTGCAAAAATCAGATCTGGGCTTGGTTTAGTGGTCCATTAAGCAACTATATTGATGTGTGCTAAATTTAGACCGTTTATCCTACCATTTAGACTAGTTTTTCCCTCGTTTTGCAAGATTAGAGTGCGATTATCGCCATATTTCAAGTCTTTCTCGCATTAGCGTCCCTCTTGTTCATTTTACGTGTTTTTGGTAGTTTTTCTATCGATTTTGATAGGAATTGACGCACAGAGCATGTTTGAGATTCCACGAGCACAAGAGAGGGGAATACCGTCCGAAAAGCAAAGTGCAAAACTTAAAGTTCAAGGTCATCCAATCAAACGACAAAGAATTAGACAAGAAAAGAGGCCAGAAAACCATCGGGTGAAGTTTCACCCGATGAGAAATGACCGGGAGAAGTTTCGCTCGACGACAATTTTACTTCCCTAAAGATCTTCATAAAGCTTCTCCACCGGGCAAAATGACCGGGCGAAAGTTTCACCCATCGGGTGAAGTTTCGCTCGACGGTAAAGATGTCCAAAAACGCAAAACTGGAAGGAAGTCCACCGGGTGAAACCACAGGGTGAAGTTTCACCCGGCGGTATTGGCTCGTGCTTGGCAGATTTCGCAGGGTGAAGTTTCACCTCATGAAGACTCAGACGGTGAAAGTCTCACTAATGGAGCAAAAAGTTGGATTTTGGCTTGAGCTTAAGGATCCATTAAGGCTTTACTATATATATATATATATATATATATATATAGATACCCTAGTTAGTTGCACATTACCACTTACTTATCATTCATTACCATCCATTTTATTAGATCATTCTAGTAATAATTCTATTTGTTCTCTACAATTTCATTAGCTTAGATAGTAGTAGATCTTCATAGTTTTCATCGATTTCTTCATCAATTCTCTAGATTTACATTCAAGCTTTGTAAGTATTCAAGTTTTTGTTGAAGATTCTTGGAGATGATTAAAGGACTAGTGACAAATCCTTTGTCCTCTTCATCAAGCTTCATCTTATTTATTTATGCAATCTTCTTCTTTATTGTTGATCTTCATAGTTGGTATATTTCTCTTCCTCTCCCTAATCTCTAGACTAGATTTAATTTTGTTCTTTCATCATTGTTTCGTTTTGATCATCTTTATTTATCGTTTTTAGATCGTTCTATGGTTAATTTATTTTGTTGATTGCAATTTTATTCATTGTTTTGTTGGTATTTTCTCTAGAATTCAATTGCGTTGTTCTTAGATCGTTTTTATTGTCTTGTTGTTATTTTCATTGATCTTACATTTATTGCTCTTATATTGATTTTCTAGTTCATTTAGTAGATCGTAATTTTCCTTATTATTTTGTTGTTAATTTCTCTAAATTTAATTATTATGCATGTTTTAGTTGTTTTCTCCTTTGTTAATGTTTTATTAGTTTTCATTATGAATTGTGAGTAGATTTCTTGTTGGGGGGTTTAGGGAGGAGGATCTTGGATTATTTGAATTGAGTAGTTTTGGTTGCTTGCTTGCTTATTGGTTTATCTTGCTTGAGGTTGTTTTGTCATTGTTGTTTTAGTCCTGTCAACTAGACCGACCTTGAGTCATTTCTATCAATATGGGGAAACTCGGGGTAGAAATTACCTTAACTTGAGACTTACGCAACCTTCTTCGCCGCAAAAGCGGGTTTTTAGGTGAGTTGGGTGAAGAAACCGAAAGATGGCACTCTCCCTACACCAATGTTGAGACTGACCCGATTCCGATCTTCTTAGACCCCATTTTCCGATTCCCGACTTCCCCATAACACCTTTTCCTTAATTGACCGTCTCTTGTTATTTATTGCATTTTAGTATAGACTCGACCCTTAAAACCCCCACTAGATCGCAAACACGTCGCTTCTACTCAATACCGTTTCGTTTCCCTGTGGACCGACCTCGACTTACCACGAATACACTAGTTGTTTTTTGTGTTATTACGAGTCTTACAAATATTGTTTGATCCACCATCCTTCGCTAAACGACCGATCCGATTGGGTGCCCGATCATATATATAGTTTAACCTAAATTAGATGAAGGAAGATTATTAGGGAACAAAGGCGGCTTTGGGTCGGTTCAGCCTGTTCTGGCGAACAGGGCCCCCAAATTTAAGGGGCCCAATTCACCCGCGTCTTTGGGTATTTAGTTTAAACAGGCAAGAATTAGACATAACATAGGTCTGGTTTAGTGGTATTAGTCTTCTTCTCCTTCTTGGGAGGCCAAGGTTCGAACCCTATTGGGGCCTTTATTTGAAGATTATTTTTTGTATGCTTTAAATGATAAACAATTTAATCATATACATGGTGTAATTCTTATTTTACCACCTTAATTCTCGAACTGTCATGTATTACTTTTTTTTAATGTGATAAATTGAAGATACTATTTCTTAAATAAAATAAATTTTTTTTTGATGATTGTATAATTTTTTTTTCCCGATAATTGGTAAATTTGACAATATCATTTTAACTTTTATACCTCATTAAAAATATAATGGGATCATGGGACCTCCTTTGAATTTTTTGTACAGGACCTCCGAAATGTCGAAGACGCCTCTCTTAGGCAACATTCATTAGGACAATTCATAGAGGTACATTTATAGTTTTCATCAATCTTCATCTCCTTCCTCTAGCTTTAGATAAAAAATTATTGTAATTAATTCTAGATTTAATCAAGAAGTTTTAGAGAGATCGTCAAAGGATTAGTGACAAATCCATTATTTTCTTATTTAAGGCTTCACCTTTATTGTTTATGCATCTTCATCTTCTTCATCCTTATTTTCCTCCATTGTTGGTATACTTCTCTTCCTCTCCCTTTTCTCTAGTTTAGTTTTTACTCCTTTTCCTTCTCTATTGCATCTTTTCCTTTGATTTTTCTTGCATTGTTTATGGATTGATTGGTAATTTTATTTATTGATCTTAGTTTCTTACATTGTGTTATATTAAATCTCTCTAATTTTCATCACCATGCAAGTTGTTGGTATGATTTCCTTAATTGTTGTTTTTGATAATCCATCCATGAATTGTGAGTAGACTCTTGTTAGGGGGTTAGGGAGGAGGATTTTGCGTAATATGAAATGAGGATTTGTGGATTGGTTACATATATGACGATCTATCTTTTTCAAGGTTATTATGTTTTTGTTGACTTAGTTTGGCCAACTAGATCGACCTTGACTCACTCCTACCAATATGGGGAAACTCGGGGTAGGAGTTATCTTGACTTGAGACTTATCCTTTTCGCCACGAAAGCGGGATTTAGCTAAGTTGGGTGAAGAAATCGAAAGGTGGCTTTCTCCCTTTTTCCACCTTGTGACCGACCCCATAATTCTTTGATTTGTAGAACCCGATTTCCGATTCCCCCACTCCCCCTAACGCCTTTTTCTTATTGATTACGTCTCGTCATTAATCATTCTTAGCTTAGCCTCTACTCAAAACCCCCCTAGATAATCCCAATCACTAGTAGACTTAAACTCATTAGCTTAAGACATTCATCCCTTGGATTGATCATGACCACCACTACTGCGTTAATTTGTTTTGTGATTTGTCGGTGTTATAAATATTGTTTGACTACGGGCTGGCGACGGCTCGCGCGTCACTCTTCCCCTTACTTGAATCCAACATGTAATTCTTTTTGTCTTCAAAATCACACACGACCAAAATCAAATGCCATGGCGATTTAACATGAACTGAGATAAAGATCTGAAAAATTATACATTTCACAATCTCAAATAGAGTTTTTTTATTATTAATCATGGTTATTTTTAAATATTATAGGAGTATATGGATTAGGTGGGTGTACCTTTTTCAAGAATTTAGCATCTCTAGGCAAGTATGATACATTATAGTACGCAGATTTCAGAGAAAAATATATGTCTGCGTCTAATTCCTGCAACAAAATATACAGAACAGGTAAACAACTATAAGCTTATGTACAAAAAAGTACTTAAGTCCAACAATTTTGATATAATTATCTCTGATTTTGTTGGAATCAATTGGATATCCTTCATCCCTAACGTTGCATATATTCCGGCCAAATCGATTGCCTATTAAAAGAACACTTGTTAGATTTATTCAGCAGCATTTGAATTTATAACATTAAAACATGTTAGTGATAAGTTTATTGCATCAAGTAAATATGTATCTGGGAATAACATGGTTTGCATCGCCTTTCGAGTTAAATTCTTCCATTGTGTTTCTATAACCTCTTCCTTGGAAGATAACATAGAACAAATTATCAACAATCTTAAAATTAGTTATGATGAATGAATTAACAAACATTGGAAAAAATAGAATGTATTACACGTGATATGAGTTTATCATGCTGTCGTATGAATCCTTCTTTTTCTCATTTGCCTTTCCCACAAATGACTTTTTCTTTGTTTCTCTTAAGAATTGTTGAACAATATGTTCATCAATGAATGTTTTTGTCACATAGATACTAGTACAATTAATGCCATTGGAACCTATTAAAAGGAACCAGTTGTAAAAACAAGAGGTTCCTTACATGACAAAAAAATGATTGACATCTGTTGTAAATTGAATGGGTTCCAAACACATTATCAATGGAACCGGTTGTGCACTAAAAGAGGTGCCAAAGATACTGTCTAATTGAGGTATAGAACACCAAATTGACCTCATTCCAGGATCATCCTTACCTAATAAGGCAGCCTATCGTTGTAACCCCAAAGAAACTAAGTAATTTCTAAGGAAAATCGATGAACTCATGAGAAGAGGCTATGTATGTGCGAGCCTTAATCCATGTGTTGTTTCGGTGCTTCTAGTACCTAAGAAAGACGGGACTTGGAGGATGTGTATGGATAGTAGAGAAATTAACAACATTACTATTAAGTATCGATTTCCTATTTCAAGACTTGATGACATGTTGGATGAGCTCCATGGGTTGTGATATTTTCTAAGATAGACTTTCGGAGTGGGTATCACCAAATCATAATGAGGGAAGGTGATGAATGGAAGACGACTTTCAAAACTAACCATGGGTTGTATGAATGGACAGTCATGTCATTTGGTCTCACTAACGCTCCTAGTAGTACAATCATGAGGCTAATGAACGAGGTAATCAAGGCCTAGTTGGTTCAATTTATTGTGGTTTACTTGGATGGTAACCTTGTTTACAGAATGTCTTTGGAAGAGTATTTGAGAACACTCCAAAAACAGCGGCTATTTGGGAAGACGGAGAAGTGTGATTTCTCTTTTGAAACCATGGTGTTCCTAGGCTACGTAGTAGCAAAAGATGGGGTATTTGTTGATCAATCCAAAAATGAATCAATCCGCTCTTGACCTAATCTCACAACCGTTACTAAAGTAAGATCATTCCATGGGCTTGCTTCCTTCTATAGGAGGTTCATTGAAGGCTTTTGTAACAACCCGGTTCTTCTAATGACATTAATTAACAAGGCGGAAAATAAATAAGTCGTAAAAAGGGGTAATAATTAAAACTGTTGACTCATAGGGAGTCTTTTAACGATAAATGAACCGTTGGTTAAAATAAAACAACTGAAAACCGAATTACAAATTTCTTACTACAATAGTCTGACAAAATTTGTGTTACAAGATTTATAGTTTGACACTATCATCTGCTAAGTTGTATCTCTTGCACTCGTACGTGCCCCCATGTCCACTCTTGAGGGTTCGTCAACCTGAATGCATATTTAAATATACATGTCCAAAATTTGTGTTACAACATTTATAGTTTGACACTATCATCTGCTAAGTTGTATCTCTTGCACTCGTACGTGCCCCCATGTTCACTCTTGAGGGTTCGTCAACCTGAATGCATATTTAAATATACATGTCCCACTTAGTGGGAGTAACCTAACCGTTCTTCTAACACGACCCCGAATAATCAATGTAGTACAATCTTTAGGTTACCTAATCAACAGATAAGCAGGCATGTCACATTACAAGTTGACATGTATACAATGTGAGATACACATGAAGTGAAATCAGTTTAGCATGTGAACATAACGGCATGTGAAACAAGCATGCGATATGAATTAGGATAAGGTATCTATTATGTGAAAAGAATGTGAAAAGCAAAACAGTAAAATATACATCATGTGAGTAGCATGTGAGAAGTAAAACAGTAAATCATACATCATGTGAATGACATGAGAAAAGTAAACAGTAAAACATACATCTTGTGAATAACATGAGAAACGTAATGGATATATCATCATCGAACATACGTCATGTGAATCAACTCATTCAGCATGTACCATGTGAAACGCGACAAGTATATCATTTTTGAACGCGACAAGGATGATTACCAACCAAAGCCTGATTCATGTTGGTATTGGAGGAAGATTTGCCAGGTTAGAGACCTCCTGAAACCGTGTATACTTCAAATGCTATTACTGTCCATGGTGTTAAATCCTATTCTGTGGCGCGAGTGTATGAATGGTTGCGGACTAAGCTTGGTGAAGTCAATTGGTATCCTATAGTGTGGTCGAAATGGTCCATTCCTAAACATAATTTTCTAGCTTGGCTGATACAGCAAGGTGGAATGAATTTGAAGAGCAAACTCCATAGAATTGGAGTGACCGGTGACGACAGGTGCATAACCTGTGATGCAGGCTCTGAAACAGCGCATCACCTGTTTCAGGAATGTATTTACAGTAAGAAGGTGTTGAATGCAGTTAATCAAGAGCTACCTATGATGCCAAAGCTGGATACACGGATGGAGCAGAGAAGGAGAATGAGGGGTACTAAAATGCAAAGAGCCATTAGGAATGGCTTGGTAAATTCGATAGTCTATCACATATGGATGTAACGGAATAATGTGAGAATAGATAATCAATTAGTTAGACCTGAAAAATTAGCTGGGCGTATCGTCAAGGAATTTATTGAGTATTGCAGGAGTAGATGTTACCAAAAGTTTAGTGATAAGGATAGAAATTTTATCATGAGCCTCGTAAGGCACTCGATGTAATGATATTATTATTCTTTTATTAATATACTTACCCTTTATCAAAAAAAAAAAAAAACATATGTGTTCATTCAAACTAATTTATCAAGTGGACTTAGAACAATATATAAGGAGCCATACCGAAGCATGTAATTTAGAAAACTGTAGTCATTTAGTTTAAAAACCAAGGGTTTCTTAACAAACAATACACGGGACGTGACTACTAATGTCTCATGCGTAGTTAATGCTTGCATCTCACCATAAGTGCGGATGGGATCATCAATCCTGCCAATTACATTGTTACTAGGAGGTTTACATCTCACCCCTAGTGCTCAATAGGATCGAACACCTAAATTGACTCAGTTTAGTTGACAGACATACGGAGAAGAAGGACTGCAACTGCATGGCCCCGCTAAACAGAACATGTCCCATGCACTGCTAAGGCAAAGGTCGAAAGGTATTCCGCCCCCATAGATCTCTGATATAGAGAGTGAGAGCTGATCAATGCCCTTGTCTATGTATGCGCACACACCCAATCCATACTCTTGGTCTCGGGAAAGAGAACCTTTACACAACCGAGCACCTCAATGGCAATTGGATGACTACTACTCTACCGACAAACTCATGAAGAGGTGGCTGCCCATTTAATTCTTAGCATTTTTTCGCACCGACAGGATGCATCATGGCATCCCATGACCGGTGACTCCGAGTGTCGTAGTCTACTTTCGAAGCTGTCTTCTATCGCATCGCCTTCTAAACTTTACCAAGATAGCACCCAACACAAAACGTAGGCTGAATTTGGGTGTCTTATAAAGACAGTCTCTCTGGAATATCAAGCTCAGCGGTCATCGTGGGGCACATATCTAATAACCAGAGGGATGAAACAATACCGGGTTCCATAAGGATGACCGGTCTGTGGGCTGTGTATTGACTCGGAACAAGTCATTACAACATGGAATGGTGAAGACAACTCAGAGGGTTGCCAGGGCAGATTTCCATTTTCCCCATGATTGGTGTCGATAATATCGTTCATGAAAACGTGTCTGATCACCGGTTTAGGTAACACACCGACTGGAAGTACGTTTGTTCCTATGGAATTTAAGTGTATCGATTTTAAGATAAACAAACATTATCAATCGTCGTAAAATTTATCTTAAATGGTAGTTTTTAGTACTGATATAAGAGATTTGGAACATTTTACTTGAGGTATATTATTTGAAGCGTTCATTAGTTGAGATTTGATTAAAGATTCAATTATTTCTAAGTGCATTATTTAAGGCGAGTTTCTTTATATTAATTTGGTCTAGGTTGACTTTCAAAGTCGAAGTTTGACCAAAGTGGACTAGTCAACCCTTAGTTTGACCTAGTCACTAATTAGTCCTTAAGTGCTTATTATAAAGTTTAAGTGTTGTTTAGCACATTTAAGCATGTTTTAAGTGTTGTCTTAAATAAAATCATCCCTCCAGATCTGACCCATTTTAGTACAAATTTTATAAATGAAATATACGATGAATTTATATGAAATTTGACGTACACATAACAGAAATTATCAGGATCATAATAAATTATTTAAAAGTTCAAACAAAACGTTTAACATCAGGAAACATATTATTTTCCCAGATTGTACATAAAATCATATAATACCAATTTTAAGAAATAAATAATTATTAAATTTATATAATCATATAAACTTACTATTCATTTTTTTTCTTATATTCTAGATATTCAGATCTACAACTTTCATGAAGGAACCTAAGGCTAATTCGAAACATATTTTACACAGAAAAATCGTAAACATACATTCATACATCACAGAATCCATTTTACAACATGTATTTTTAAGTGATAAATCAACAAATAGTTAACTCTAAACTTGGTGATCTAATGATTTAGTCCTAAACATGATGTTATATGTTAGTTAGAGTCTAAAAACTATAGTACAAGATTTGAGGGCGAAGAAAAGTTAGGTTACCTTAAGCATAAATAATCGATTCTACAACATATAAGAAAACTAAGATCGATGTTCCTTTTCCCTTGCTCCTCCTCATGAATAAGTTAGAAGGACACACAAACAAAGTAAGTTAGTAATAATACAGGAGTAAAACTTAAAAATAAAGAGTATAAGGTAAGGAAAAGAGAGAGTATGTGCTTTTGAGATACGGTGGTGTAAACACCTAAAAAACTTTGGAAAACTTGTATGGTTTTCTTTGGTTTGAGATGGATCTTTGAAGGAGAGTTTAAGTGAGTGAATGAATGAGTAAATTTAGAGAGAAAGAGTGTTTAATAGCACTCAAATCGTGAATTTGATGGGGAAGCAAAGGGTGGACAACAATTTGACAATTACTCAAAGAAGCTAATCATACTTTTGAAGGTACATTACCCTATTTGGTGTTTTTTATTATAAAAGCATTTTTTTACCCTTGGACTTCAAGGTGACGGTATGGAGTGTGTATGGATGATTGTTTGGAGTTATTTTGGTTCCACAAAATTTAGGAAAGAAGTACTAAAATCGAATGTCGAGAAACGATTCGTTGGGTGATGATTTTCGTAGCAAATGAGTTGTCCAGTACATTATTTTTAAGATGAACTTAAAAATTATAATTTTGGATATTACCATTGTTTAGGTCTTGGAAAAATAATAAATTTAGGCTTTTGAAATGTCTCAATCGGAGTCTGTGTGAGAAAATAGAAACCGTTTTACGAAATCGCGTAAAATTGCGATAACGATAGAAATTTCAGTTTTGCAAACAGTGAAGTGAACTAGAAAGGTTACAAAGGCACAAGAATTGAATATTACTATTTAAAATAGTTTGTCTAGACTCGTTTTATTAATATTAATCATTATTAGAAATAACTAAAATGATCAAAAACACAGGATGTTACAGACTATCCCCGTTAAGAAAATTTCGTCCTCAAAATTCGCAACTACTAGGTTGGTAAGGTATATATTTCCTAAGGTTAGGGTAAGGTTTTCCTTTAATTTTTTTTTGGAGATTCGTATTTATCCGTAGGATATTCTCAAGTTCTCAAAAGTGAAACAATCTCAGGTCATTTCGAGATTTGGTTTATTGTGAGTTCTAACTTCATATATAGCATGATAATCTATGTTCCTTAAAAAGAATACCAGATGTTCTGTGGAAATGTTTGGTTTGGCTTAAGGTATAAATCCATTCAAATAAAGGTTGTCCTAATTTCCATAAAATTTAAAAACATTTATTAGTTTCGATATCTCTAGGTTTATCACGACTGTTACTTGTATATCCTAAATTATCAATCATATCGAAATTCATGGTTCTTATGGCACCCTAAACATTTATCATCGAAAGGGGTTGATCTCCTAGGGTTTCTTTGTTCTTTCAGTGATAAACTCTTAATTATAATCCTAAACTCTAGTATAGATTTCTCTAAAGTTTCTAAAATTTTCAATTGTTTCCTTGTTTCTTGATTCCTCGATTGGTAGGTTATTCCAAAACTTCAAATTGACAGTTTGTGGGTTTTGAAGTGCCCCTCATCATTACAACATTCGGGGTTGTAATATTATCATTCATCATCCAAAATAAAAATAAGTCACCAAAATAGATATAGTTTTCCTTGGGATTCCCAAAATATAGGTTATAACTTAGCAAATCCTGAAATTTCTAGAGATGTGCTAATTAAGGCTTGTTCACAATCTATTCCCCGAATTAGCTCACTACAACAAATTGACACTTGCGCCACGAATTATGCCACGGAAATTAGTTATTTGTGGCTAAATTTTACCTAGCCATGGGAAAAATTTGATTCACTACTTGGGAAAAAAATATGCCACGGGAACATTTTTTTCCGTGGCAAAAATTCACTTGCGCCACGAATTTTATTAAAGTCGTGGCCAATAATTACTCTTGCCACGAAAGAGGCCACACCCGTGGCAAAAATATACTTAGCCACGAATTTGTTCAGTGGCAAATATTATTTAGCCACGACATAATTAACTTCCGTGGCGAAATTATTTTTTTGCCACAAATGTAATAAACGCATGTGGCTAATGGTTATCCGAACTTTAATCAAATTACTTTCAAGTTAAGCCGAGTGTCAAATACTGATATTAAAAAATTCATTGAAATTCAAAGCTAAAGATAATATGAAGAAAAAAATATTAAATTTGAAAATATTTCATTAATAAAAAAAAAATTGTATTATTTTATTTAGTTTCAAGAAAAAAATAATTTTTTTATAAAATTAAATACAAGAAAACTTTGGTTGGCTAATTTGTTGATTTTTTTTATTAATCATCATTTCTGAAGCAATTGATTTCTCTTAATCTGACAATATGTTTTATTAAAGTTTTATCATTTTAAGTATGACTTTTGAAAGACAAGCTTTTCAAGTCAATAAAGGAAATCCTCAAGTAATTTGATCAATGATCGTTCTCATACTTCTTTCGAACACATAATTCCACGGATACAAGGTAATGACATCTCGAACATCTCTCGACCTCAAAGGTATTCTAACTTTGTTAAAACATGGTGGTTAAGATTTTGGATGGAAAACAATGGACTATGTTTCACGATAAGTAACTGCTCAAAGAGGATTACGCATATGGCTCCCACTGATAACTTGACTTAAGGTTCCAAGTCCTAAAAGTATTCTACGATCGGCAAGTGGTCAGGCAAAACAAAAACAAAAACAAAGTTAGTGATGGTTCAGTCCAAGGTTCGCACGTTGATCTCGTAGGTCTTCTTTGACGATATGGTCCTTCATCCGGTTTCTGAACTCTATGCTTCTTGATGATTTCCTTCTGGATCGACTTTGAATAGGTTCATCATATTAAGAGTCTTTCTTCTATACGATCCTGGTGAAGTCGTTCTCTTGATCCCAGCAGTTCTAACGTTACATCTACCCGTATAAGTACTAAATCATCATGTCAAAGGTTAATAGCATAAATATTAGTTGGTTGGATTAACTCGATCGGAGATGCATAGAAAAGTTCAATGAAAGTATGTAGGTACAGTTGATCAAATAAGTGGGATTAGGTTTCACAAAAGAACGTATATGAATAGAAGTGGTAAGTGAAACCAAAAACTATCATTGGGTTCGTCACATAAAAGAGGTAAGGGAAGTGACACCCAATAGAACATTATTCCAACCAACCAAAGAGTTTCTCGCCCAGTAGAAGGAACGAGAAGATAATTTGAGTTTTTATAAGACAACTTCTAGCAAAGTTTGTTTTTCGAAAGAATGAGCAAGGTAAGGATCGAGATTGATACGTTATTGATGTACTCCTCAATGAGAAGAATATAGAAATATTAGTGAGT
Organism: Agrostemma githago; assembly: GCA_958450325.1. Classification (NCBI taxonomy): domain Eukaryota; kingdom Viridiplantae; phylum Streptophyta; class Magnoliopsida; order Caryophyllales; family Caryophyllaceae; genus Agrostemma; species Agrostemma githago. The sequence continues at coordinate 32,905,546 of OY288256.1, forward strand.
TTTCAAATAACATATGAGGTTTCAGATAATAGGCAAAGCAGAATTCAAGACCAAAAGGTTAGGGTTGAAGATTTGCATAGGTTCTGTTGTGGTACGAAGTCGGGCTAAGAAGTGTTACTAGACTCTAAATAAAAGATAATAATTAAAAAAGGAGCATATAGGATCATAATGGAAACATCACTAATCCATGAAAGGCTTCGTTTAAGGAGTAGCTGTAAAGTATTCCATACGAAAATTGATATGGAGTGATTTAACTGATAATGGAAACAACACAACATCAATCAAGAGCCAGGTTAAATTGGGTCACTTATGTCTCTATTCTTAGTAATTTCGTCATTCTACAATCTTTTCTAGTTAATCCTCAAAAAACAATTTTTTGTTCCTCCATTTGTTTCTCGAACCTTTATATTCAGAAGTTTGGTTCCTTAAACTCTCGGCATATTATTCCTCAAGTATTTCTTATGATTATATCTCGCGTAGGTATACATCTCTAATAGTATAAGAATGTCCTTTATTTGCTCAACTATATTGATTAACTTAATTCTTTCAGTCAACTCCTCGATAACCAGTAAGATAGGATCCATCGGTGTTTCCATTCATCAAGGATTTTTAATCTACAAAACTCATTTGTTGGCTAACATTTCCGCAAACACATTGAAAATACAAGGGTTCTAAACTCCACAAAAATCTGTGTGACTTAATTTCTCATCAAGTAGTCACTATTTATGTAAATTAGATTTCCATAAATGTCATTCTTTCTTATCTTTCACTAGTAGAATTAATACCATTGGAACCTATCAGAAGGAACCGGTTGTAATAACAAGAGGTTCCTTAGATGACCACAAAAATGATTGGCACCTGTTGTAAATGGAACCGGTTCCAAAGACCTTATCAATGGAACCGGTTGTTCACTAAAAGAGGTTCCAAAGGTAGTGTCCAAAATATTTAGCCCATATTAAAATATTTTGGCACCTTTTGTAGGTTCAACCGGTTCCAAAAACCTTACCAATGAAACCGGTTGTTAACTAAAAAGAGGTGCCAAAGGTACATGTTAAATTTTTTGGAACTTATTAAAAACTTCTCTATTAATGGAACCTATTTTCCTAACAAATGGTTCCAAAGACTTCTAAATTACAAATCATAAAATAGAAAATCCTAAGTTCTCTTCTTAGAAATTGAACCCAGGCTACTTAACACAAAATTGAAAACACCAAACAATAGAACCCTAATAAGCTAGCAGCAAAAAAAAAAAAAACGCAGAAGACGAAGAAACCAGAACTCGGACACGAAGAACCCTAATCGGACGACGAAGCAGAAGACGAAGACGCATAACTCGACGAACCCTACTCGCGAAGAATCCAGACGACACGAAGAACGCAGACGAATTGCAGACCGACGAACCCTAATCGGACGACACGAAGAAGAAGACGAAGAGAACGACGCACAGATCAGGAGAAGAAGAAGAAGACGCGAAGAAGAGTCACGAACTCACGACGAACCCTAAACACAAGGTACCATAAACTTATTTTTTCGAATTCACAATCACTATTGCATTTCTGCTTGTTCTGTTTACTCTACTATGGAATTCTCAATGATTATCCGCCATTGATTTTCTCTGCTTTTTTTTTTCGTTAATTTTCTCTATTTTTCTGCTTGTTTTGCGATTTTTGTGCTTCGATTGATCGTTTTTGTACTGTTGAAATCGATTGAGTTAGTGGGTTTAGCTTGAAAATGATACAAAATGTTCGCTATTAATTGTCTCTGTTTTTCTGCTTGTTTTGTGATTTTTGTGCTTCGATTGATCGCATTTTTACTGTTGAAATTGATTGAGTTAGTGAGTTTAGCTTCAAAATGATACGAAATTTCGTTGTGAATATCGCGTTTTTTACTGTGCTACGAAATGTTCGTTGAGTTAGTTAATTTAGCTCGTTTTTTTACTGTGACTTTATGCTCAATTTTGTCCCCTTCTGTTAAGAGATGAATATCGCCCACCCTCTTCTGTAATTATGTGATTTGATTTGATTTGATTATATAGTTAAAGTGAGTACGTATGAATGTGACAACAAACTCTTAACATACACTCAAATCCTATGAATGTAGTAGTTTCCTTATATCAATACAGTATAAGTTTACAATTCTTGAATGTACTCTGTAAATCAAAATAACACGGGAATCGGAATCGACGATGATGAGAATTGGAATTTCGGTGTAGTAATGGAAATGGAAGTGAGGTGAGGATATATAAGTGAAGTTAGGAGGGAGGGGAGGGGGAGAAGAAAGCTAAGAGGGAGTATTAGTAAAATGGTTGAAGCTTCATAAACCATGAAAATGTGTACTAGTGTTGTTGGATCAATTAATGACTTAATGTGAGACTTGTCTCTCTTGTCTCTCAATTAACCACATCACATTGCCTTGGAAATAATTATCATATTCGTGTGTATTAATTATTTGATTGTATAAATGGATCGAAGTTGGATGTATGCACAAAGAGATATTGAATTTTGTCTAAAGCTTGAAGAATTTATTAGTCGGGCGCTCGAACACCAAATACAAGAGGGGAATGGTAATTTGATAATGTGTCCATGTAGCATGTGTTACAATGTGAAGAAGGTGAAGTGTCTAAATGAGCTACGTGCACATTTAATTATCAAGGGATTTAAACCAAATTATAAAGTTTGGATTTGGCATGGAGAGAAGACGGTTATGGGTGATAGTAGATATAGTGATATGAATAAAGGAGATGAAGAAGAGGATGGCATTTGTCAGCAGAATAATAATCATGACCATGAAGATCTGAATGAGGGTTTTAATATGGATAATGATGATGTAGAGGTTGAAAACATTGATGAAATGATGGATGACCTTGAAAAAGATTTTGTAAATTGCCAAACAATGTTTCAAAGAATGGTTACTGATTCCAAAACAGCTCTATATTCAGGTTCCAAGTATAGTCTTTTAGGTTATGTGTTAAAGTTATATACTGCAAAAGTTGAGGGGGGTTGGAGTGATAAGAGTTTCACTACTTTGTTAGAGATTGTTTCTGATGGCTTACCTTCGAGTAATGTGCTACCCATTATCACATATCAATGCAAAAAAATCCTTTGTCCATTGGCTACAAAATACGAAAAGATTCACGCATGTCCGAATGACTGTATTTTGTACAGAAAAGAGTACACTAACTTAGAAGAATGCCCAAGATGTGGAGAGAAACGATACAGATTGGCAGAGGATGATAATGGAGGCAAAAAAAGAGGCCCAAGAAAGACTTTATGGTATTTACCAATTATTCCTAGATTTAAGCGATTTTTTGCAAATTCAAAAGATGCAGAGTACATGATATGGCATCACAAAGGCAGGAAAAAGGATGGTAAACTTAGGCTTGTGGCCGACTCTCCACAATGGCGAAACTTTGATAGATCATTTCCAGATTTTGGTGAAGAGTATAGAAATTTAAGATTAGGGCTTTGTACTGATGGGATTAATCCATTCGGGATTTTGAGTACACAACATAGTTGTTGGCCTGTAATGTTAGTAATATACAACATTCCTCCTTGGCTTAGTATAAAGAGTAAATATATCTTGCTGGCACTACTAATATCAGGCCCCAAACAACCGGGAAATGATATTGATGTGTATCTGGCGCCTCTCGTTGAGGACTTGAAGTTGTTGTGGGAAGTTGGTGTACATGTGTATGATGCTGCTAGTGACTCTAAATTCCAATTGCGTGCGATGTTGTATTGCACAATAAATGATTTTCCCACTTATGGCAACCTTTCCGGTTATAGATTTAAAACCGATAAAGGATGCCCTGTTTGTGGGGATGACACTGACTCCGAATGGTTGGAGAACTCGGGTAAATATGCTTATATGGGCCATCGGCGATTTCTTCCCGAGGGTCATGCATATCGAAAGAAGAAGAAATTCTTTTATGGGAAAACCGAGCATAGGCCGCCTCCATCAATTTTGAATGGCAAAGAATATTACGAACGAGTTAAAAACATAAATGTCGAGTTCGGAAAGCCATACAAACCTCTCCATGATGGTGTATATCACTCAAAGAGGTCAATATTTTGGGATCTTTCATATTGGGAATATTTGTCAGTGAGACATTGTATTGATGTTATGCACGTGGAGAAAAATGTATTCGATAGTGTAATTGGTACATTATTGAATATGCCAAACAAAACTAAGGATGGGGTAAATGCGAGGAAAGACATGGTCGCAAGAGGAAGATTCGATTTGAAGCCCAATGAGGGGGTGAAACGGACCTATTTACCCCCGATCTCCACAACTTTATCGAGAAAGGAAAAGATTGTAGTGTGTGAGCCTTTAAAAGGTGTGAAGGTACCATATGGATATTCCTCAAACATAAGTCGACTTGTTTCAATGAAAGATTTGAAATTAGTAGGCATGAAATCTCATGATTGTCATGTTATGTTAACACAGTTGTTGCTTGTAGCTATAAGATCTGTATTGCCTAAACATGTTAGAGTTGTTGTCACAAATCTGTGTTCATTTTTCCATGCAATTAATTCTAAGGATATTGATCCCGACAGCTTGGATGTCTTACAAGCTAATGTGATTCAGACTCTTTGCGAATTGGAAATGTTCTTTCCGATCTCTTTCTTCAACATCATGGTTCACTTAATTGTTCATCTAGTCAGAGAGATGAAGTTATGTGGTCCAGTTTTCCATAGAAACATGTGGGCAATTGAACGAGAGATGGGTACGTACAAGCGACGAATGAAAAATCGATATCGCCCTGAAGGTAGTATTGTTGAATCAACAATTGCTTGTGAGGCACTTGGATATTGTACTGATTACATGGCGAATGTGCATCCTATTGGACTTCCTACCTCGCGACATGAGGGAAGACGTTCAGGACAGGGTACCTTGGGAAAGAAAATTATTATAGTTGACAATCACCTCTTAAAACGAGCCCATCTGTATGTTTTACAAAAAGAGACAGATGTCGATTAATATTTAGTTAAGCATATGGCTTTATTGAAGCAACAAAATCCACAGAAGCATGAATCCTGGTTGAGAAATGAACACAATCGCACTTTCGTATAGTGGTTCGAAGATGATGTGATGGATGAGTTGTCCGATCCATCGCATAAGGTGAAGGAAACCATAAGGTGGTTAGCCCAAGGACCTAATCGAAACATCGTGACTTATGAAGGGTATCATGTCAATGGGTTTTGCTTTTATACAAGTAGACAGGATAGCAAAAGCACGATGCAAAATAGTGGTGTTATTGTTATTGCATCGTCTGAAGAATATGTCGGAAAGGGTAAGAAATCGGTAAATGTGTCTAGGTCATATTATGGGATAATTGATGATATATGGGAGCTTGATTATTCTAGGGAATTTAAGGAAACTTTGTTTCGATGTAGATGGGTTGATTGTGATAAGGGTGTTAAAGTTGATGATATGGGATTCACTTTGGTAAATTTCAGTGTTCTGGGACATGCACAGGACCCGTTTATACTTGCATCTCAAGCAAAACAGATCTTTTATATGACTGATCCTTTGGATAATAGTTGGAAGATAGTACGTTATGGTAAAAGACGTATTCTTGGTGTTGAGGATGTTACAGACGAAGAAGAATATGATCACTTAGACGAATTTCCTCCTCTATCAACCAAAAGTCAAGAAGCGTTAGATATGCGTCACGAGACTTATGTACGTAATGATCATGGTGATGGCATATGGTTTGAAAATCCTAAACAATAATACTAATAATGCATCATCGTTTAGTGAAGGTATATATATGCGTGCTGCATCTTAATTATATTTTCAATTAATTGTTAGATGTATTGATTTTTTAAATCGATTTTGTTAATGTTATTTTTATTTGTTTATTGGATTATTCAAATTAATTTCTTTTTTTATATGGTTCAGGTTATTGCATCATGGAAAAATATAATATGAATATAGTTAGCATTGTAGAAAAGCCAAAGCCAAAGAAGAAATATAAACCTAGAGGTTCGACAACAAGGGGGAAGGATAAGAAAAAAGAGGACACTATGCCACCGCAGTCTATAGAGTTTGATGAGTTAGATATGCCGAAAGACCCATGTGCGATTGCTTTCGGTTCTGAAATGGGGGTTTTAGTCCGGGGAGTGAAGATTACATATGGGGTATGGCCTAAAGTGCCGGAAGGCAAAAAGGAAACAATTTGGTTACATATGAAGGTAATAATTAGTCTTGTTATTGATAATGAAGTATAATCTTTTACAATTTGACTACATGAACTATAATCTACTAACCTTTTGATTTAACGGATTTTGATGTAGAAAATGTTCAACATCAAAGATGACACGAAACGGGAACTCGTACTAAAGATTATTGGACATCGATATAAAAATTTTAAGACAAGGCTAGCCAGAAATTACATTTACAGAAAAGGAAAACAAAAGAGTAGCAAAGAGAGTGAAGAAGAGTCAGAAGTTGAGGAATTAGAAGGGGGCGAGGAGTTAGATGACGATCCTAATGACGATCGTTGTGAGGCGTACGGGATCTCAAAAGAAGATTGGGAGGAGTTCGTAAAACAAACTACTGATCCAAAAGGTAAGGTTTATATCTTCCTTTTACTTAAGGTTATTGCCTTTGTGACTGCTATTGCGAAGCATATATTCATCTGATGATCTCTATAAATAACTTCTAAAATCTGTAGGAAAGAAGTGAGAAAGGTCGACTTGCCCAAATCAGCAACAACACTCCACATTACATGGGAAGATCTGGGTATAGTGGCAAGGTCGATAAATGGCTCCATGAAGAAATTGATAGGGAGATGTCACTAAACGCGGATGCTGATCCTGTTGCAGTTAGGGAAATTGCTATTCAGAGGATCAAGGATATAAGTTTCATGTGGGTAAAAGGACATACGCCGTCATCGAGTGCTCTTCCACCACAGACGCAAGAAATCATCAACAACATCGTAAGTCCTTTTTATAATCTTAAGCTGATAAATAAGATCGCTAACACTCCAAATTTCATGTAAACAGAAGCATTGGTCGAATTTGGCGGAGGGTGGCGAGTTTGTTCCTTCGAGGTTAGACGATGTATTGGTGAAAGCAACGGGTAAAAAAGAGCATCCAGGGAGGACAAGAGGAGTCGGTACTTTTGTTGGTAACCAAAAATATTTTGGAAAACCAAGTCGAAGTTCTTTGGAGAAAATGAACACGGCTCAAGAAATGGATGAAAAGTTAGATAAGGTTAAGAGGGAAACAAGGACAGAGATGAAGATTATGTTCATTGAAATGGCAAAGGCATGTGATATGATATTGCCCATTGGCTTTCACGGTGATGAAGAAGCATCAAATCATTCACCAACCCCACAAGATCACAATAGTCATTCAATTCATCAAAGTGACCCTTTTGTTGACTTAAAGGTACAATAAATAATTATCATCTTTTAGGATTATGTTGTTTTTGTTCACTAATGTTTTTTTCTTCTACATTTTTTTTACCTATTCTAATAATTTTGAATGACTGTATATTTTGTAGGATTCTACATCTTGTCAGTTATGTGTTCATGATGGTATTGCATTGATCGTCGTTGCTGAGGGGATAGCTCTACCATGGAAAGAGAACACAATGGTGCACCACACAACATTGAGTCCACATAATGTTCATGTAACAATTGATAAGTGTTTGGATTCTACTGCATTACTTCCAGTTCCGTGGTCCAGATTTGAAAAAATTGGTGAAGCTGTGGGAAGTTTTGCACAATGGCCCAAAAAATGTGTTCTACTAAGCCAAAACAAGGTAAACATTACTTATCTAATTAGGTCTTTTGTGGATTTGTGCCATGATTGAATTTGTTATCATCACAAAGAGTGAAATTTTGTTCCATTAACCATGCATTCTATTGAATTATGATTTTAAACCAAGCACAATTCTCGTATATTTTAATCATGTTAGTTTTTTAATTAATACGTGTAATTTTAAGAATTGTCCTCTAATAAAAAGTTGAAAAGACAAGCAAGATCCAAATATACAAAGGATTCTTGTAATAAGGCTCAACAAAAGGATGAAGTTCGTGTCGGATCTATGAATGAGGTAAATTTGGTTCGATTTCTACTACCGGAATATTTTAGGTCTTAATAATAACAAGAAAATTGATATTTGTAGGTCAATAATGTTTGTGGAAAAAATAATGATCCAGAAGGTATTGGTTCATATTGTCAACAATTGGAAAGAATAATGGTTTCATTATCTGCGGATTCCATATTTATGATATCTATAGATATCAGTAAGTCGGTGTACAATTACGGAGATGTCACATTGTACTTAAGTTTCGAGGATATTAAGGAAATGTGCAATTACGATGCTCTAAATCTAACAATAATTCAAGCTTGGGGAAGGTATAAACTTGATGTTCTGTATTATTTTCAATTATGTTAAAATCTAGGATTAGTTTTATTATATGTTTTTTATATATATTCATTTTGAATGTTTACACTATATTCTTAAAATAGGTTCCTACATGATTATGGAAAAAAATTAGGAGTGACAGAAGAAGGTGTCGGCTTCATTTGTCCCGTGTGTCTTAGTTCATACTTGTATGATCCACGGTCGATGGAAAACTACATCAAAGATGTCATGCTAATTCAAGAAGACAAGACATATGTGATGGGTGCATTCTATGCAAGGCAAGTCTCCATGGTTCTTTAAATTAATTACTTAGATATTTTATATTATTTCATACTTACTAATCGTAAGTTGTATTATATACAGCAAGAATTGGTTGTTGCTTGTCATTTGCCCTTGGGTCAACATAGCATATATCTTTGACTCGAATAAAGATAAACATGACTTGGACATCGTAATACTACATTTGAAATTGTAAGTTATGTTTATTAATTAGTCATCAAAATACTATCTTAAGTTAAACCTTTACAAGAAAAATTATAGTCTAATAATTTTTAATGTTTATAATGTAAGGGCTTGGAAAATCTATACAGTGAGTGGCGGGAGACGTCATATGGTTAAAAAATATAGTCTCAAAGTGAACATGATTGAGGTAAACAACATTATTAAGCTTTAACTTGTTTAATTATTTCGTTTTTTTACATGGGTTAGTAGTTGCCATTTAATTTAAACTTAACGCGTTGATTGAGATACTTCATGAAATCTGGTTAATGATTTTGAGTTCTTAAAAATGTTTACTCCATTATAGCTATCTCATCGTCGTCTTTTGTTTTCTGTACAAATTTTGTGTCGGAGATGACTAAATTAAAGCAATGATTATAGTGCAATTGATGAATTAAACTATCTTGGTGAATAATGATTTATAACACCTTTTTGTTCATACAATTTCAGTGTCCTCAACAATCTGGAGCCTTTGAATGTGGATACTATGTCATGAAGTGGATGTACGACATCACCGTATTTTACTCTAAGAGTCAAGAAAGCTTAATTCAGGTTTTTTTAACTTAATCTTAGTTTTTCTGTTATAAATTAATTATGGGTGTTGATAATTGTCATTTGTAGTGCCTATTCTGTAGTGTTTTGGTCCCATTTTCCTTGTGGAACCGCTCCTTTGGAGCGGTTTATGGGCTTCTTATGTTTCCTTTAGCTCGTTTCAGGTTCCCGAGACCGTTCATGAAGAGTTGGAGTGATTCCGACTCTATACATACACATTTTGGAGCCAACGAAGCTAAGGAACGATGACCCGATGCCTTGGAATCGACCCCGAGACCTTGGGACCCAATCCCGAGCCTCCGAGACCCGATCCCGAGTCCCGAGAATCGATGAGAAGGCCATGAGAACCAAGGAGGGACCGAAAAGTTCATATTGGAGGCCTACAAGACTATTCCCGATCGGGTATGGCCTCATCCCGATCGGGAATAAAGAGGAGAGCAAGGAGCGACTACTGTGGGGTGTTCCCGATCGGGAACATAAAATCCCGATCGGGATTCTCCACTTTCCCGATCGGGATTTCCTTTCCCGATCGGGATTGTCCCAGTTCAGCCCGTGTTCATTTCCTTTCGATTCCTTTCATTCTTAAACCCTTTATATACCCTTCTCTTGTAAGAAGACAAAGACTTATCATACCCTAGACTAGTTTAAGCCTCAAAAACCCTAGATTGATTCTCACTCATTAGCTTTAATCTTCTCTTAATTTTAGTTAATCCTTTGTAATTAGTGCTTGTATTAAGGGATTCTTGGAGATTGTCTCAAGCTTGACAACCTTGGGATTGTATTTGGGTTTCTCATTAATGCAAGATTGTTCCTTTTCTTCATCTAGTGTTGGTATAATCCTTTCTCATCCTTGTTCTTTGTTATTTATACAAGTTTGAATCTTTTCTTAGTGTTATTGTTATTGTTCTTGTTTGGATTTGTCATTATGGATGTTTGGATGTTTGTCTTAGTTTCTCCTTTGATTGTTATTCTTCCTTTCATCATGAGTGAGTAGTCTTCTTGTGGGGTTAGTAGGGGGATTAGGGGTAGATTATGGATAATTAGGGTTGATTAAGGGGAAAGGGTGAATCTTTGTTGCTAGTCACATTGTGAGCACTCCATGTGTTTGTTGTTATGCTTGTATGAGTAGTAGTGGCCAATGCTCCTTGTGCATGTGTTCATGAATCCATTGTTTGCCTATGATGTGGGAATGTTGAGAATAATCGTAGTTGCGAGAGCACAGATTAGGGTCTAAGTTGCGAGAGCCCGGACCCACCTTGACATCGGTTTAAGTTGCGAAAGCCCGGACCGACTCTAGACACTAGGAGACATCCATACCCTTGATCACCCCAATTATCCTTCTACCTCTATGAACCCGACCTATCCCACTTCTTTCCATATTTGAGTTCACCGTTTTAGTTAGATATCGCTCTTCTAGTTTATTCCTTAGTTCGCTCATTAGTCTAGTTCTCACTCCTCCTCCTTAATTGTTTCCTTTTATAGCCTTCTTTGTGTTTGTTCGTGTGACTTAGCCTAGTTTTAGTGGACCTAGTCTAGACCTTACTCTACCGTCCCTGTGGATATCGACCCTACTTGCCCTAGCTACCCACTAGGAATAGTCGGTTTATTATTGACGGTTGGACTCACGGCAAATCCTTACCATCAGGTGTAACCGCTAATCCATCGTTACTATTCTTTTTTTTTGTTAGTGTGTTTGAAAATCAAGAATGACGACGGAAGATATGAACCAAGTTCGTGAATATTGGTCTCAGAAGTGCATAGAGTTGATGATGTAGTACGTATGTGACTTTGTTAACTTTTGTAGTTAGATATATATTGTAGTCATGTTGATTGCTAGACGTGGGGCATTCTACTGGAGATGTTACTTAAGTAGTTGGAGGTGTGGATTGGTTATGGATTTGGTTGTGCTATTTAAACATTGCAGTGATATGATTTTGATTTTGGTTTAATCAAATTGTAGGGAGGTGCTGCTCAATTTTCGACAAATTATTAATATTATAATTGGCGTGCTTTGATTTGTTTTTTATATACCATTCCCAGGGGGTACAAAAATTCAATTTTGTAATTAAAATCAGTAACATTTGTCATCGGTTTCAAAATATAAATAAATGATAAAATGACATGCCTTTGGAACCGCGTCTAAATTGTCATAGGTTTCAATGAGGTACCCTTTGGAACCTGTTGGCATTACAATAGGTTCCAATGGTAAACCTTTGGAACCAGTTGTGAATAGCAACAGGTTCCAATGAAACAGCCTTTGGAACCGGTTGTGAATTGCAAAAGGTTCCAATGGAACACCCTTTGGAACCGGTTTTGAATTACAACAGGTTCCAATGGTACACCCTTTGGAACCGGTTGTGAATTACAACAGGTTCCAATGGTATACTTTTGGAACCGGCTGTGATTAATAATAGGTTTCAATGGTACACCCTTTGGAACCGGTTGTAAATACAATAGGTTCCAATGGTATACCCTTTGGAACCGGTTCTAGCAACAACCGGTTCCAAAGGGCATCTATGGAACCTTCTTACAACCGGTTCCAAAGCTCCGGACCTAAGGAATCTGTAGCAGTAGAACCTTTGAAAAAAGGTTCCTAAGGGTAGTTTACAACCGGTTCCAAAGGGTAATTTTCTACTAGTGTTTCCTTAGCTTACGATTTTAAATATTCCAATCCTCCGTTATTCTTTACTATCCCCAAAATTGTTCAACCTAAATTCAACACTCAACAACATTTGTTGGTTCTCATCTTTTGCAACCTCTCGTCATTCCAAAAATCAATAGGTTACTAAGTTCAATAATTACAGGCTAACTAAAAGGAAGAAATTGGGTGATCCAATTGTAATTGGTTTGAAAGAATATTGGATACTTTAAGTAAATTACACTACTGAGAATCATGGGCATAACTATGTCTTTGTGAGTGGCCTAAGGGTTCATTGTGCTTCTACTTCGCACTCTGATAAGTAGTAACCATGGTTCATTGAAGATATAGGAATGTATTTAAGAAATTAATTGAAAGAATAAATATTCAAGAGTGGAAAAGTAGGTTGATAAGATTAATAAATAAGAGTATTGAAGTTTATCTCCATAGTCGAAGGTTATGACAAGCTTGGAAAGAGGGGATGGTACAAAAGTAAGAATAAAAGTTGATGGGTATGTTTGAGGTTAGGATACATGTCGTTTGGTGGTGATTTCAAAGTAGAAAAAGAAAGATGAAGAAATAAAAAGGAAATAAGTTGGAACGGTAAATATCAAAGGTTCCATCAAATAGGGATATTTCAGACTAAGTTTAGCTGAGCCATAATATACGAAGGTGAAATAAGCGAAAGGCTTCTTGCCTGACTCAGGATGCGTAGTCAGACCTAAGAACTTGTTCAAGGTGGGATCAAAATGAGTTTAGAAACAAAAAGGAAGGAATTAGTTGAGGTGAAAATTTCTTTAGAAAAGATTAGAAGTTTGTTCATGGATGGTTCAAGGGTTAGGCTTTAAATGACTTTTGTCTATGCATCCTGATATAGGTTCAAATGTAGGATCTAATTGATGAACAATTTAACAAAAAATTAAACATTAAAAAAATGAAAGAGTAAAAGGTGTTCATCGTTTTATGAAGGTATGGATGTTAAACATAAATAAGGAAACTTTGATATTTAAGAAATTCTGACGGAAGGATTGAAGATAGTTCGGAATTGAACTCAAATCGTTGCTTGGTTAGATGAAGAAGGTGGGGCAAAGGTAAAAAAACAGAGAAAAGGCTTAGAAAAAGGAATCATATGTGGTTGATGGTGTAATTGAAAAATGAATATAAGAAAGTATGCTTCATTTCTCTGAATACAAGTTATGCTAACAATTGATCTCCGATTTACGAGTTATTTAGGTAACTAGAGTCTCGGTCAAGTCCAAGTCGACACCTAAATAGGACTTGAGGACTACTATCTTACATACTTCTGTACTTGTTCTTCTCGTATGTTACATCTTGTCTGCATAACTTCACTGGATACATCAACATGGTCCAACATGATTTTGCTACTATAGTTGATTCGGAAGATGCATCTATTTGTGCTTGCAATGGTGTTCTACCAGTCTTGAGTTGTCTATTGTTGCAAGTGCTTTGTCTTGGTCATCGTGTTGATCACACGTGAATTAAAAAAAGCCAATTGGCTAAGGTTAGACAATCAGTGTACATACAACTATTCAGATAGCATATGAAAACAAGCGAGGGGCCAAAACCTAAATCGGACAAAACGGGTAATCCTTAGTAGTTCTACCCATCTAATCATTCTACCCAAGTATATTATTTGATCCTAGGGTTATACTAGTGAATCTCTCATTTAGTGATCCTAAATGTTCTACATGTTTTAGACACTTTAGACACTCTAGACACGTGTTATGAGCTCCAAGCGCGTTCCCTCGATAGGTGATGTATATATGCATCGCACATAGTTCCACATGGTCTGCAAGGTCGCTCTGATACCAACTGTAACAACCTGGTTTCTTTTAATGACATTAATTAACAAGGCAGAAAATAATTAAGTCATAAAAAATGGATAATAATTAAAACCGTTGACTCATAGGGAGTCTTTCAACGATAAATGAACTGTTTGTTAAAATAAAACAACTGAAAACCGAATTACAAATTTCTTAATACAATAGTCTGACAAAATTTGTGTTACAAGATTAATATTTTGACACTATCATCTGCTAAGCTGTATCTCTTGCACTCATGCATGCCCCAATGTCCAATCTTGAGGGTTCGTCAATCTGAATGCATATTTAAATATACATGTCCCACTTAGTGGGAGTAACCTAACCGTCCTTCTAACACGACCCCGAATAATCAATGTAGTACAATATTTAGGTTATCTAATTAACAGATAAGCAGGCATGTCACATTACAAGTTGACACGTATATAATGTGAGATACAAATGAAGTGAAATCAGTTTAGCATGTGAACATAACGGCATGTGAAACAAGCATGCGATATGAATTACGATAGGACATCCATTATGTAAATAGCATGTGAAAAGCAAAACAGTAAAATACACATCATGTGAGTAGCATGTGAGAAGTAAAACAGTAAATCATACATCATGTGAGTGACATGGGAGAAGTAAACAGTAAAGCATACATCTTGTGAATAACATGAGAAACATAATGGATATATCATCATCGAGCATACATAATCTGAATCAACTCATTCAGCATGTAACATGTGAAACACGACAAGTATATCACTTTTGAACATATGTGTTCATTCAAACTAATTTATCAAGTCGATTTAGAACAATAAGGAGTCATACCGAAACATGTAGTTTAGAAAATTGTAGTCATTTACTTTAAAAACAAAGGGTTCCTTTACAAACAATGCACGAGACGTGACTACTAATGTCTCGTGCGTACTTAAGGCTTGCATCTCACCATAACTGCAGATGGGATCATCAATCCCGCCAATCATATTAATACTAGGAGGTTTACATCACCCCTAGTGCTCAATAGGATCGTACACGTAAATTGACTCGGTTTAGTTGGCAGACATACGGAGAAGGACTGCAAGTTCATGGATTCAAAGGCCCCGCTAAACAGAACATGTTCCATACACTGCTAAGGGAGAGGTCGGAAGGTATTCCGCCCCCAAAAATATCCGATATAGAGAGTGAGAGCTGATCAGTGCCCTTGTCTATGCATGCGCACACACCCAATCCATACTCTTGGTCTTGGGAAAGAGAACCTTTACACAACTGAGCACCTCAATGGCAATTGTACGACTACTACTCTAACGACAAACTCATGAAGAGGTGGCTGCCCATTTACTTCTTAGCATTTTCTCGCACTGACGGGATGCATCATGGCTTCCCATGAGCACCTCAATGGCAAATGGAAAGAGAACCTTTACACAACTGAGCACCTCAATGGCAACTGGACGACTACTACTCTACCGACAAACTCATGAAGAGGTGGCTGCCCATTTACTTCTTAGCATTTTCTCGCACTGACAGGATGCATCATGGCTTCCCATGAGCAGTGACTCTGAGTGTCGTAGTCTACTTTCGAAGCTGTCTTCTATCGCATCGCCTTCTAAACTTTACCAAGATAGCACCCAACACGAAACGTAGGCTGAATTTGGGTGTCTTATAAAGACAGAGTCTCTGGAATATCGAGCTCAGCGATCATCATGGGGCACATGTCTGATGACCAGAGGGATGAAACAATACCGGGTTCCATAAGGATGACCGGTCTGTGGGTTGTGAATTGACTCGGAACAAGTCATTACAACATGGAATGGTGAAGACAACTTAGAGGGTTGCAAGGGCACATGTCCATTTTCCCCATTATTGGTGTCGATAACATCGTTCATGAAAACGTGTCTGATCACCGGCTTAGGTAACACACCGAATGGAAGTACGGTCGTTCCTATGGAATTTAAGTATATCGATTTTAAGATAAACAAACATTATCAATCATCGTAAAATTTATCTTAACTGATAATTTTTAGTATACTGATATAAGAGATTTGGAACATTTTACTTGAGGTATATTATTTGAAGCGTTCATTAGTTGAGATTTGATTAAAGATTTCTAAGTACAATATTTAAGGCAATTTTCTTTATATTGATTTGGTCTAGGTTGACTTTCAAAGTCAAAGATTGACCAAAGTGGACTAGTCAACTCTTAGTTTGACCTAGTCACTAATTAGTCCTTAAGTGCTAATTAGTCCTCCTCTAGATGCAGATGTTTATTGGAAGACACACTTCAGTTGTTAAAAATTATGTTGATGACTTTATTCTGATTACAAGCTTTAATTTTGTTTCTAGCAACCCAACAAAACCTACACTACGCTCATGCAGAAACTTAATTATTTATTTCCTTTTGTTTCTTAACCTTATTCATACCTGTCACATTCCACAACCTCGCAGACATCATCATGCATTACTGATAAGAGGAGGGGTGACTTGTGTATTACCTTGCTTCTTATTGCTCCTAGTTAGCATTTGTAGGTAGGATGGGCTCTTAGGGTCGTTCGAGCTTGATATAATCTTAGTCTCCTTGGTCTCCACTAGTTCACCTTCCTCCTTATCTGATGATGTATTACTATGCTTAAGGATCCGCATTGGAGCAGGAACTGTTAACTCAGTAACCTCCCTCACAGGAGCAAGAACGGGAGCAGGTGCAGGTTTCTGAGGAGCAGAAGCCTTAGGCCACCACTAATTCTTTTCATGTAGTTTAGGACCTTCCTTTTTTTTCCTTTGCCTACAATCCTCTTTATCTTATCCCATCTTTAGGCAAGCCTGGAAAATTATAGGTCTCCATTCGTACTCCACTTCTATAGTCACCTTTATCTCTTGTTCATCTAGGAAGTTAATGAACTTCGGCAAAGGCTGGCCAATAATATCTTCAATCATCACCCTAGCAAAACGTAGTCTTGTTTTAATAAAAGTAGCCTCCTCTTTTTGAACAAACGTTTCTAACAAACCAGCAATTTTACTGAGACTTACACCTCAAAATTTTAGAGGGAGATGGTGGAACCTTACCCAAATTGGCACTTGTTTCACTTCCTCACACTTCAGTTTTGCTAGAGGTGACCATGGTTTGAGCACCAATGGTTTGTTATCAAACAAAAAGTAGCCACTCTTCAGCACAGCCTGGCCTCCTGCATTTTCATGGTTACAAAACGGACCAGAAACACCCCATTCGGCAAGAAGGAAATTTTATCAATGATATGCTTGCTTCAAATGCGCTTAAGGAACCCCTCCATCACCTGCCAAGGCGGAGTAGCCCCAATAACAAAGCCGTAAACCGCAGTCTGCCAATATGTTAGTTCCTTCTAAACATCTACCTTAGTTTTAAAGTTGAGAGAACATGTTCAAGGATGGCTTTATTGCCTTGTATAGTCATCCACGGTGACCCTTTATCCTCAACTTCACGTTCAATATCTTACAAATCCTCATGAATAGTCACAAAAAACCCTTCATCATCGAATCCCGGTTCATAAGCAGGAATGCCTATCAACTCTTTCATGGATTTTTCCTTAGCGTGATCGTCCATACTATGGTTTTTAGGCATTGGTTTGACAATCTTTCCATCCTCTCTTGAACTGTTGTTCTTCTTCTTTGAATTCCTTTGTGTAATGTTCCGTAGTTGAGGAGATTTGGAGGTCGATCCTCTAGCCATTGATGCCAAGGAGATCACCTTGTCATCGCCCTCAAATTCTCTCTTGTTAATTGTGTTCTCACTTGTTCATTGTATATAACTACCTAGTTCTTAGCCTTTTCTTTCCTAGTTTTTTCTCCTTCTTTGTTTTTGTCACCCACTTTATGAGGCTTGACTTTGCTGGTTGGCCTCATGTTTGGGTCAAGCTTGTAGGCTATAAATAGCCAAGCATTTGATGAACAAAACGTTCAACTTTCATCAAACAAAACACTAAGCTTTGCTATCAGTTTGACGCATTCTCAAATTTTAATTCTCGCTTCTTCAATCGAGTGTTTGAATTAGCACCCACTTAGTTGAGTGACAGGCTTATGTCGTATGCCTCAAATTACAATTTATAATCATTTATAACCAACAAACTAAAACAATAGTGTAATGGAAATAAGGATCGAACCCACAGAGAATTGGATTAATTATAAATGTATACTAATGTAGAACGATAATTAAATAATGAATTACAGAATAAGTATGGAGGGTTTTATGATTGATAACAATAAAGATGAAAAGTTTAAGTAAATCAAATGATTAAAAGGTCTCGCGTCAAGTACAAATCCACAACTTAATCATAATTTAACATCGAAATCCGGTTCAAATTATTATTCTTGACTACTTTATCGTGAATCATAGATTCTAATCCTTCATATGAATAGCTAATTAAACCGTATCCCGTTCTTCATCAGCCCTAACTGTTAAACAACCTAAACAATCGAGTTCTAGATTTAATCTAACAGCAGATTAATAAATAGAGAATTTGATAAATAGATAAATAAACACAAACAATTCAGATGTGCTATGAATCTATGATAATTGCTCCTAAGTCTTAATATCAACAAATCTCGTTCAATAATTAAGTCTTAGACGTTACTCAGGTCAAGTTAATCAACAAATCTTGTTCAATTAACAAAACTAACAATGGAATGATGTAAAAGATAACTAGTTGATCACTCTAGAAATCAATAACAACATTCATATAATCAAACTAAGCAATTAATCAATAATCAAGAATAAAGATTATAACTTTCAAACTCACAACCGATAATTAAGCGCTTCAATATCTTGAACCGAGAAGATAAATTAGTTACACATAGTCTTGAGAAAACTAAGGTTCTTAAAATTCTCCCTAATGAACGTACAACGTATATGAAATATAGTATGATCTAATAATAATCTATACTAATAGTAGTCTAATACGAGTAATAATTATGGTAAGTTTATTACTTACCAAACTCTAGTAATAGAATAAAATAAAATAAAATAATATAATATAATAATACTAATAAATAGTAAGCTGTCACGGAACTTAGAGCAACTTAAGTCCCGTCTTCAATTTCCGAGCTGCGCTTTTCCGCTTCACTTGGGCTTGTTCTTCTAGATCTTTGTCTCGGGCCGAATCACTAAAGAATCATGTCGTACTCTAAGATCCTCAAATTAGTTCATATGATAATCACACGGGCATTACACAAATACGACAATATAACACCAATTTAGTTAACCAAATTACCCATAAATCATCGTTATACCATGACTAAATACGACCTATCAAATATACCCACGCTTGAACCTTTACTCGTCCTCGAGTAAAACTCGAAGAACACAATAAAAACATCACTAGTCCAAACGCGTGGGAAAAACATTGCACTCACGGCCCTCACTCGCCATCCTTCAAACTCCCTCAATCTATAAAAAAAAAGCACGAGCAACTCCACACAAAAATTGGATATCAAACCAATTGCTCAAGTGTATCAACACAACACAACATCAAACTATTATCATCGGCTTACTTCATCAAAACAAAGAACAATAGCAATTAAAAAGAAGCTAATACCAACATCTAACTCCCCTTATTTCTCCAATCCTAACACGGATTACATGTGCTACAAATGTCACCAATGGTAAAAGATGTATACCACAATACTCCACAACCCACACATGTGATCAATCTTAAATGCCTCTAATAGTTCAAAACACCAAATAAACATCACAAATCACATAAAATATAGTGCTACGTGATAAGTGTAGTTTATAGTGCCTAATTTGTTATGTTTTGGTTCCATTTTCCATGTGGAATCGCTCCTTGGGAGCAGTTTATGGGCTACTTATGCTTCTTCTAGTTCGTTTTAGGTTTCCAAGACCATTCATGAAGAATTGAAACGATTCCGACTCGTTTCATACACCTTTGTAGCCAACGAAGAGAAGGAACGATCACTCGATTCCTTGGATTCGATCCCGAGACCTTGGGACCCAATCCCGAGCCCCGAGAATCGATGAGAAGCCCATGGGAAGCAAGGAGGAACCTTAAAAATCATATTGGAGGCGTACAAGACCCATCCCCGTCGGGAAGGACCTCATCCCGTCCGGGATGAGGTGCACAAAAGAAGATGATCCTATTCTGGGTCCATCCTGGTCGGGACCATGTCGTTCCGGTCGGGACCATCTCGTCCCGGTCGGGATGGAAGAGTTGCAGCCCGTGTTTGCTTCTTTTCTTCTCCTTCATTCTTGTAACCTTATAAATACTCCCCCCTTGTATTGTTTAACTATCTTACATTACCCTAGACTCTCTTAGGCGTCTCTACATTGTTTAAACCCTAGATTTAATTCTCCTCTCATTAGCTTAATCTTTCTTTAATCCTAGTTTAATCTAGTTTAATTAGTCTTGTATTAAGAAGATTCTTGAAGATTCATCCAAGATTGACAACCTTGGAGATTATTTGGGTTTCTTATTTATACAAGTTCTCATCTTTTTCATCCTTTGGTAGTTGGTATAAACTCTTTTCTCTTGTTCTTTGTTTACTTACCAAGCTTGAATCTTTACCTATTGTTTATTGTTATTGTTTCTTCATTATGGATGTTTGGATGTTTAGTTTGATTTCTTTTGTTTATGTTAGTTTTAGTTTGATAATGAGTGAGTAGATTTCTTGTGGGGTTAGTAGGGGGATTAAGTGTGGATATGGGTGATTAGGGATTGATTATGGGTAAAGGTGATTCCTTTGTTGCTAGTCACTTATTGGGCACTCTATGTGTTTGTTGAATTGCTTGTGTGGGTAATAGTGGCCAATGCTTCTCATACTTGTCTTCCTCTTCTCATTGTGTGGCTAGTTTGTGATTGAGTAGCATCTAGCATGAGTACTCAGGTCTAGTCTTTGACACGAGAGTGCGGACTTTGGCTTTGGCGCGAGAGCGCAAACCGACCTTAGTGATTAAGAGACACCTACACCCTTGATTACCCAATCATCCTACCACATTTATGAACCTGACCTAACCCTACTCCTTCCCTTATTTGATACATCCTTCTTGTTAGTTATCATTTCTCTAGTTCATTGTTTAGTTTGTTTTAGTTATTTCATTTAGCTCTTGTCATACATAGTATATTGTTAGTCAATTCTCATCCTCCTCAATCATCATAGTTTATCAATTATCTTCTTCTTTGTGTCGTTTTGGTAACCTAGTCTCGTTTTTAGTTCGACCTAGTCTAGACTTTACAATACCGTCTTCGTGGACACCACCCGACTTACCCTAGCTACCCACTAGGATTAGTTGGACTCTATTTGTTGGTTAGGATCGACAACAAATCCTACCATTAATTTGGCGCCGTTGCCGGGGACGGTACATTGTTTAGACTTAGTTTGCTTATAGCTAGACTTAGTTACCCTCCTTGTGCTCTTCTTTTCTCGTGTGCATATTTTAGGCTTTTTCTTTTTTTTATCGCTTTCTTTTCTCCTTGTCTTTCGTTGTGTTCGTTTATTGTCTTTGCCTAGTGCCCATAAAACACTAGGTGTTCTCATGTTTGTTCGAGTGTGTAGTGTATGCCTAGGAGGACAGGCGATTTCTTTCTCTTCAATCCAGCGCCGGAAATACTCTTTAGAGCCTTTCGCCAACGGGCGATTGACCGGGTTAGAATCTCTCAACCAAGTGCTAGGAATATCAATCAAGAACAGGCTCAAGGATCCGACTTAGACGAAACTCCGCGAGAGACCGCCGGAGGGACCTTCATCAATCCCTTCGGTACTTCTAGTCCTAGTTCCCCTTCTTCATCTACATCAACACCGTCTACACCATCATCTCTCGCATATCCAATCATGCCTAAGTTCTATTCCCATTCAACCTTTACGGAAGACGTTTTGCCCGGTCCAACCGTTTTACCGGAGGCATATACCGGTAACTTTGTGGCAAAAACACAATTCATCCAATTGGTCGAAAGAAGTCAATTTAGTGGGTTACCTACCGAAGATCCTCATCAACACATGGAAACCTTTTCGGATTATTGCGATGCTATCTCACAAACGGGAATAACCCAAGACCAAATCCGGTGGGTATTATTTCCTTTCTCTTTAATCGGTAAAGCTAAGCAATGGTACAAGGGGTTAGACAAAGCGACTCTTGGTATTGATACTTGGAAGAAGCTAGCCTTAGCTTTCTACCAACAATTTTATCCCCCGGAGAAGACAAATCTATTGAGAGCCTCTATCACGGGATTCCCACAACGTGATGAAGAAAGCCTCTATGAATCGTGGGAAAGATTCAAAGCCTTGATCCGCTCTTGTCCTCACCATGGTCTATCACAATGGTTACTAGTTCAACAGTTTTGGAACGGGTTATATGAAGACTCAAGGGCCATTCTCAATATGGGATCGAACGGAAGGTTTACCGAGGTGGATGATGACCAAACTTGGTCAAGAATAGAGGATATGGTGGTGCACAACTCCCAATACTCAAGGCCTAGAAAGGCAAATCGAGGACGTAGGCACGAGGTCGATGCCATTACACAACTAAGCATTGATCTTGGAGCTCAATTAAAAACCCACATGGAATCTATTGACAAGAAGCTCAAAGCCACCTCAATCAAGTTCAAAACACTAGTTCTTCCAACCAACACTCGATTCATGAAGTTAGTGCTTTGGGAGTTGTATCTCCTACACCTTATTATGGGATGTGCGATACTTGAGGGATAGTTGGACATGAGCCTCTGTATTTTCGGGGAAGTATTGAGCAAGTGAACGCCTTTCAAGCGTTCAAGCAAGGTGCCCCTTATCCTCATATGTTCCAAGCTTCCCATCAAGCTTCCCAACAACAATAATCTCTACAACCCCGTCCGTATGTGCCACCTCCCTTAAGGGACAACAACCAAGGTTACCAAGGTTATATGGGCAACCCAAGGCCATTCAACAATTTCAAGCAACATAACCAAGGTAACTTCAACAACAATCAAGGGTTCCAACAAGGGAACTTCAATCAAGGTGGTTTTCAAGGAAACCAACACAATCAAGGATATCAAAACAACCAAGGTAACACTCAAGGCCTTAATCAAGGCAACTCTCATGGGTTCCAAGGGAACCGTCAACAACAACAAGCAACTCAAGGTCAACAACAACAAAGCAAGCAAAGGAGCCGGTCTCCTACTTATGACTATGGTATTCCTCTAGCACTCACCGACACTCCGCACAATCCACAATCTCCACCTCGAGATTTCAACATGCAAAAATCTATGATGGATGTGCAAAAGAGTAACCAAGAAATGCAAAGAAGCCAAATGGAGATGCTAAGAAAACAACAAGAGTTCTTTGCTCATCTTCAAAGGGATAACATAACAAGAGATGCTCATATGAAGATGCTTGAGACTCAAATATCTCAAATTGCTTCGGGAAGCTCTTCAAGACAAAAGGGGCAACTACCTCCTCAAGGTGAAACACCGAAATTTGAGCATGTAAATGCTATTACCACAAGGAGTGGTACATCTTATGATTCCCCCTTATCCCCTAATGAGCAAGAATCAATGCAAGAAGTTATATCCCCCTCTCAAGACATTTCAAGCTTTGAAAATCCAATGGAGGAGCAAGTCTTGTGGGAGATTGAGAAACCCCATGAAGACAAGTTTCCCCCACTTCAAGGAAAAGACAAAGGTAAAAGGAAAATGTCGTTTGAAAAGTCCACCCCTATCGAGCAAGACAAAGTGCACATCAAGTTGCCTTTCACCACAAGGCAAAGAAAGACCAAGGGGGATGCTCAATACGACAAGTTCCTTAATATTGTGAAGAAATTGGATGTGAGTGTCCCAATTACCGAGCTACTTACCAAATCCCGGCATATGGAAGATTTATGAAAGAAATCTTGGCTAGGAAGAGATCAATCGACAAGGAAGAGACCATAACGTTCACGAGGGTGGTGAGCGAGCTTATTCAATGTTCTACGCTTCCCAAGTTGAAGGATCCGGGTAGTTTCTCGATCCCTTGCACCATAGGCAACTTCAAGGTTGAGAGAGCACTATGTGATTTGGCTGCAAGTGTGAGCATCATTCCCTATTCCATTTGTTGCCGACTTGGGATGAAGGAGCTAAAGCGTACTTCCGTTAAACTCCAAATGACCGATAGTTCATTCAACCGACCATTGGGAATGTTAGAGGATGTGCCTATAAGAATCGGGAAGTTCTTCATTCCGGTCGACTTCTTAGTGCTCGACATGCCGGAAAATGCTATCACTCCCATTATCCTTGGACGCTCATTTCTACATACCGCCGGTGCTATGATTGATGTGAAGAACAGTAGGATCACATTTGAGTTAGGCGAAGAAAAGCTCGTGTTTGACCTCCAAGGCAACGCTTCACCTACTAATGATGAGTCTTGCAATATGATCCACGCCACGAAAGACATCGCTCTAGGGGATGAGTCGGGAGGAAG
Organism: Agrostemma githago; assembly: GCA_958450325.1. NCBI lineage: Eukaryota > Viridiplantae > Streptophyta > Magnoliopsida > Caryophyllales > Caryophyllaceae > Agrostemma > Agrostemma githago. The sequence goes on from OY288256.1 coordinate 32,929,849, forward strand.
ATTGAAGAACAATTTCTATGAGCTTGAGGATGATGATTCCGAGCTTGGGGCGGATGAGTGCCCATATCATGAGTTTGAAGACAAGTGCCAAGACAAGAAGAAAGATGAGCCTCCCTTGGGGCCACATGAAGATAGGTGGACGTTTGGGTATATACCGAAGGATCAAAAGTACAAGTTCAAGCCAATGAACTTAGTAGATCAGGATGCCCCGGGAACGTCGAGAGAAGGTTGTGAAGAGCCTTGGAATGTGGATAGTTAAACCACAAGCTTGATTGAAGACTTCTCAAGAGCCTTCGATTTGTTTCTTCGTGCCCTTGACGGCGATGGAAGTGGTTACAAGGTTGTAGAAAAAGATTGAAGAATGCACCATCCTTGGTTTGACGGAGTTCCAAAAGAACCTGTATATATCTCTTTCTTGTAGTTCCTTTGTGTTTTGTGAATTCTTGTAATTTGGTATTTTTGATGAGCGATGTGAGGGAGGGATTATGAAGAAAGTTTTGAGCCTATTTGATAGGTGTGAAGTGAAGATGAACCAAAGAGAAGAATGGTTGTGGATAGAGCTTGGATTGTGAGCAAGGGATTCGGTTTTTGAAGCTTTGGCTAAGCTTTTGGGGTTATGAACGTCATGAAGACTCTTCCCGGCCGAGAAGGAGGCTTCCCAACCGGGAAGGATGTGCCATCCCGACCGGGAAGGAGCCATCCCGATCGGGATGAGGATACCAGAATTGGGATTTACTAATGAGGCATCCCGACCGGGATGAGGGCGTCCCGACCGGGACGGGTGTGTCAACCCGACCGGGATGGTCCCCTGCTCCCCCTTCTGCCTCTTCTTGGACATGAGAGCCCACCCAACCACTTTATACCCCCTCCCAACCTCCCTACCTATCCTTGCCCATATCATATAACCCATATACCTCAATTACATACCCTCACCTCATTTTCTCTTCGCTTTACACCGAGTTTCACATCTAATCCCACCCACTCATACCATTACTACCTCAACCATGCGTTATTATCAAGTTTGAAGCGGGATGACAATGAAGAAGGCAAGCAAAGTGCCTATATTGAGCATTGAGACGATGGAGCGAGTGAGTTGCTAACCGATGGGTACGGCAACTATCCTTTCTTTTCCGTCTTTTGTCGCTTGTCTTCCCTTGTTCGTCCCCTTCCCCTTATACACTTTGGTGTCATGGTGGCCTTCGAGGCCCTTGTAGTTATTGCTCCCGACTCTCGATGACGTGACTACATCGAGAGTCATTTCAAAAATCCAAATTTACAAGTTTTTCACCCTTTTTGTAGGATTTAGTCGGATTCGGGCGGAATCCGGGCTAGGTGACTTGATTACACCTAGTCCTCCCCTCCCATTTCCTTTTATTTCTTTATTTTTATTTCTTCCCCCATCCATATCTTTTCTCGTTTCGGCCCAGGGTGACTTGACTACACCCCGGCCGGACAAATTCTACCCTTTTTCTCCCCTTTTCGTTTCATTTCTTTTAGCTTTATTTTCGTAGTTTCTTTTCTTTTTGGTCTATCCACACACTACCGATCGAGCATGAGGACATTGCTCGGTTTAAGTGTGGGGGAGCGATATTCTAGTATAGTTTAGTTTTATTTTCGTAGTTTTTTCGAAAAATCTTTAAAAAAAACCATAAAAATTTGAAAAAATTCACAAAAATCAAAAAGATTTTCTTTTGTGTGTTTTCCTTTTTATGTCATTGTATCGTATATTTGTTTTTTTGTGCGTGTTTTGCCTCCCTTTTTCCTTGTAGGTCGCCTCATCACTGTTAACTTTGGAGGGCTTTCAAGACATCCGGTAACATCTTTTATCCCTTTTTCCTCTTTGTCTCTTGTGGAGTTTGGAGGAGATTTGTGATGATGTGTGCTCGGGTGGAGCTTTGCGAAGATTTGTGGTTGATTGGTTGCTTATTTGGAAATTCGGGGTGGTGTGCGTTATCTTTGTATGTTTGTTTTGTTTCATTTTGTTTTGTCGTCTTTGTCTCATTTTCTCTCGTTTTTTTTGTCATGTCTTTGTTTTGTGATGTGTAGTGGTGTCTAGTGTGTAGAAAGATTTTCGAAAACCCGGTTTTGAGGCTAGTGTGCAAGTGTTTACTTTCCCTTTCTAGTAGTATGAATCGAGTCTTGGACTTTAGTCTAGTAGAATGACCCTAAATCAATAGTTTCGTTGGTCCTTTACCTTGAGTCCACCTAGTCTACTAGGGATTTACTACGGGATTTGAATTTTGACCATTATGACCACCCACGGTGTGAAAAGGCCTTGGTTGTCGAGTCCCGTCCCCTAGGTGACCGTGTTTGGAATTGTTTGATTAGTCCAAGTTCTCCCCTTTTTGTGGGTTTGAAGGGAAGGACGCTCCCCGACTCACCCATTCCCCTACCTCCTACACATATCCACAAAATAAAGTTGCAAATTGTTGAAATCATCTTTCTTAGTTGCAAATAAATGCCTACAACTCAAATCTAGCCAAAAGGGCAAAGAAAAGAAAATGAAAGAAAAAAAAGATTGAAGAAAAAAAGAAAAGGCACAAAAAGTCAAAAAGAAAATACAAAAGAACAAAAAAGAAATGGCATAGCAACGCACAAGGCAAAAATGCAAAAGAAAGAAAAATGCCAAAAGAAAACCGTATCAAAAAAAGAGTCCCCACATCTCAAAAATAAGCCTTTTGCCGACTATTACCGTGAAGAGCCTACCAAAGGACCGAGTCCCTAGGAAAGATGATAACGGTAATGGTCGGTCTTCCCCTCATTTTGCAATCGTTTCCACCTTTTTACTTGGACTAGTTGAGCGGTTTCGAGCATGGGACGACCCTCTTGGCTCATCGCTAAAGGAGACGGGGTCTCACTTACCTACAGTATCGACTAACACCGTGGTTCATCCTTTTTCCATCCCGCCGATCGTCCCGTAGTACGTTCTTAGAAGGTTAGGAGGACCTAGGTAAGTTACCAACGTTTTTATTGCTTTGTTGTCATACTATTAGGGTTTAGTTCATCTCGATTTGTATGATTAGCTTGGGAACGTTGTCACTTGCCTCGAGTTCTAAACCGGTGCTTCTTTCACAACTTTTTAGAGGGAAGCGGTATTTATTTCTTTTTGGGTGCAACCTTTTGTTTGTTTGTATGCTCGTTTGTTTATGTATTTTTGTGTCCGGTTGCATCCACAATTTTTTCGCAAGACCTTACTTGCCTTGCGGAGTATACTTTTCCTCTAAGTGTACTCGCGTGAGTTGAAAGGGCGTAGGGTGCGCTAATACCCACTCGGTTAGTAGTCTAGTTTCTTTTAGGTTTTAGTTAGTTGGTGCTTACTCGAGGGCGAGTAAGGGTTAAGTGTGGGGGAGTTGATAAGTGTAGTTTGTAGTGCCTAATTTGTTGTGTTTTGGTCCCGTTTTCCTTGTGGAATCGCTCCTTGGGAGCGGTTTATGGGCTACTTATGCTTCTTCTTGTTCGTTTTAGGTTCCCGAGACCATTCATGAAGAATTGGAACGATTCCGACTCGTTTCATACACTTTTGGAGCCAACGAAGAAAAGGAACGATCACTCGATGCCTTGGATTCGATCCTGAGACCTTGGGACCCAAACCCGAGCCCCTTAGACTCGATCCCGAGCCCCGAGAATCAATGAGAAGCCCATGGGAAGCAAGGAGGAACCTTAAAGATCATATTGGAGGCCTACAAGACCCATCCCCGTCGGGAAGGACCTTACCCCGTCCGTGATGAGGTGCACAAAAGAAGATGCTCCTGTTCTGGGTCCGTCCAGGTCGGGACCATGCCGTCCCGGTCGGGACCACTTCATCCCGGTCGGGACCATCTCGTCCCGGTCGGGATGGAAGAGCTGCAGCCCGTGTTTGCTTATTTTCTTCTCCTTCATTCTTGTAACCTTATAAATACTCCCCCTTGTATTGTTTAACTGTCTTACATTACCCTAGATTCTCTTAGGCCTCTCTACATTGTTTAAACCCTAGATTTAATTCTCCTCTCATTAGCTTAATCTTCCTTTAATCCTAGTTTAATCTAGTTTAATTAGTCTTGTATTAAGAAGATTCTTGAAGACTCATCCAAGATTAACAACCTTGGAGATTATTTGGGTTTCTTATTTATACAAGTTCTCATCTTTTTCATCCTTTGGTAGTTGGCATAAACTCTTTTCTCTTGTTCTTTGTTTACTTACCAAGTTTGAATCTTTATCTATTGTTTATTGTTATTGTTTCTTCATTATGGATGTTTGGATGTTTAGTTTGATTTCTTTTGTTTATGTTAGTTTTAGTTTGATAATGAGTGAGTAGATTTCTTGTGGGGTTAGTAGGGGGATTAAGTGTGGATTATGGGTGATTAGGGATTGATTATGGGTAAAGGTGATTCCTTTGTTGCTAGTCACTTATTGGGCACTCTATGTGTTTGTTGAATTGCTTGTGTGGGTAGTAGTGGCCAATGCTTCTCATACTTGTCTTCCTCTTCTCATTGTGTGTCTAGTTTGTGATTGAGTCCTTGTGTTTTGAGTAGCATCTATCATGAATACTCGGGTCTAGTCTTTGACACGAGAGTGCGGACTTTGTCTTTGGCGCGAGAGCGCAAACCGACCATAGTGATTAAGAGACACCTACACCCTTGATTACCCAATCATCCTACCACATTTATGAACCCGACCTAACCCTACTCCTTCCCTTATTTGATTCATCCTTCTTGTTAGTTATCATTTCTCTAGTTCATTGTTTAGTTTGTTTTAGTTATTTCATTTAGCTCTTGTCATACATAGTATATTGTTAGTCCATTCTCATCCTCCTCAACCATCATAGTTTATCAATTATCTTCTTCTTTGTGTCGTTTTGGTAACCTAGTCTCGTTTTTAGGCCGACCTAGTCTAGACTTTACAATACCGTCTCCGTGGACACGGCCCGACTTACCCTAGCTACCCACTAGGATTAGTTAGACTCTATTTGTTGGTTAGGATCGACGACAAATCCTACCATCACTACGACTACACCGCACTGCGATTCTTCTCACCGTTACCACTAGTCCTACCCGACCGTCTTTCTATATCTCACCCTTCTTATGACACCACACCAAGAACGAATAAAGTAATTGTGAGTATTCTTTTCCTAATTCCCTCATTTTGCTTAGAACGTCCGCCCTTGCGGATTATCACTCAAGCTTTTCATTTTGTATTTCAACTCACACTAGTCTTGTGGCACACAACTCGATTTTTCTTTTTACCCGGAGCGCCCTTTCGGGTTTTCACTCTCTCCTCGACCACATTTCCCATTCTTGCCTAGGCACCCTTTCGGGTTTTCACCTAGTCGGGTTTAATTTATTTTTTCTTTTTCATTCAATCTTTCTTTTTTTTCTTGATATTTTTTTCAGATTACATCACAAAACACGGTTACAAAGACGAGACAAATATAAATTCCTCCCCACGCTTATTCCGAGCATTGTCCTCAATGCGAGATTAAGAACACTAATAGAAACAATAAATAAACGGGGAAAAGAACATTGACCCTCGATAAGCAACCTCGTCACCAAATGCATTCTCTCCCTCAGGGTTCAAGACGGTAATTAACCGAATCCGAAACCAACACTACCAAACTCGGCCACGGAGGATAATTCCAAAAGACTACACGACGAAAGAAAACTAGCAGCAACAACAACTAAACTATGTCACCAAGTCCAAACTGAAGGAATTCAGTCAACTCAAACCGTCAACAACAAAACAGACAACCACGGCAAAGCAGCAAACGCCACCAAAAGTCCGCTTTAATCAACAATGTAACACAATCGATAACAAAAACTCGGTAGAAATCGACCAAAATCCACATTAATAACATAACCAGGCAAGCTTATTCGGGTAAAAAGAAAACGGACTATCAATACGTCCACAACCAGCAACACAACTGAACTGGCTGACTCACACTAATACTCACGACATCACAGCTCGACTCCGACGACCAACACCAATATGCTACCGACCCGACAACAATTGAAAACAACGAGTAAGAAACTAACAGCTCGTGAAACCGCTGACCCGAACGATACACCACGCACAGCAATCTGAAATGCAACCCCGGAACACATCGAATCTTAGAGACGGCGAATTGACCGGCAACACGCAGACCGATCTGAAGGAACTGGGTGGAGGGGAATGAGTTATGGAGTTGATGAAAAAAAGTTAATTGAGATTATTAATGGGGATATTTGTGAGGAGATGAAGATGGTGAATGGAAGAGTTGGATTAAGGTATGAAGATGGGGAGTTGGAGAAGATGAAGTTTAGGGTTGAAATTAGTGAGGAGATATTGAGGTGGAGAGGATAAAGTTGATGTTTTGTGTTAAGGTAGAAGAGAACTAGATGGAGATCTCGGGAAACAGGAAGAGGAAGAGGAAGAAGTTGGGATTGATTGTTTTGTGCAGTATTTTTGATTTTTTTTATAGATTAGAAAATCGTACTTGTAGGTGATGAGTAGCGCGCGACTCGCGTAGATCCTGGGCAACTCGCACGGAGGTCTGGTTTTTAGATCTTTAGGGATGAATTTCTTCGTCTCATCCTCGATGTGATACGCTAGTCGCCCCATACGCATGCTAATCGTACGCGATACTGAAAAATTCACGAATTCTCGTTCCTACAAAGTACTAAATAGTAGGACTCGACTTAAAATTACAAATAAATATATTTATGACTTATTCTACGAAAAATACAAAAACGATTAATAATCTAATAATATGAAAAATGACCCTTAATATATTACAAAGAAATATACAAGATACGGGTTGCCTCCAAGGGGCGCTTTTGTTTATCGTCGTTCGCTCGACTTCTTGTGAAAAAGTGACCCAACTTAAGATATGGTGAAATACTTACCTTAACCTCGTTGAGACAATCAAACAATCGAGCGGAATGAATGCGCGGAACAACTCAATGCCCTTAGCAATCGATCAAAAATACTCGCAAATAAATTAGAATAGTGACGATAAGAGATAAAAATCAATTGACACTACCTATAAATAAACACGTCATAATAATCATGTAATGAACATCTTTTCGACCCTCTATGCTCAAAAAATGAATACATATCAATGTAGTCTTCTTTATAAGATGGGTTTTTCATAGGTAGGGTCAAAAAGTCTTGAGGCCAAACATAAAACATTCCTAGAATTAACACCAATGAAGATTCGAAAGGTATATATCATTGGTGGTCCTTCCTTGTGAATATTAAATTCAGTAAATATGTCCCCTATTTCTCCCACCATTTCATGACAGTTCAGGCTCACTAATTCACTTCTCTCACATAAATCGTCTTTTGCCTCATCAAAAACAACTATCTCTTCTTCTACTACTTCGACTTCCATAATTTCCTCAAGAGTCACACTCATTTCCTCTTGCTCCTCAACCATCATAGCTAGAAAATCCTCCAAGATTGAAATATCACTCATATCATTATGACTTGATGATGAATCATCCACAACGTGTGTTTCGTTATCACAAGAAGAATCAGTATGTGTAAAAACAGTAGAAGAGGGTGAGGATTATATCGAATCATCATAGTCATCCTCCTCGTCATCCCAAAAACAATCATTATCACTTTCGCACTCTTTATAAGAGTGACATACCACATCGGGTTCAAGGGAGAGAGTTTCCTCAAACTCTATGTTCTCAATAATTTCAGACTCCTTAACATTAAGAGAAAACTCATCATGTGTCTCAAGTCTATCATTAGATGTCGTTATTTGCACTTCATGACTCTCAAGGTTCCCGATACTAACAACGTTCTCTTGCCCCAATTGAGTCATACTAGCTTGAAGGGTCATTTGAGCAGTAATCAAGTCTCTAATCATGTCTTTCGTGGATATACGAGAATCATGTTGGGTGTTCAAATTTTTATCGAAACTCGTTGAAGGTGTCCTAGAGCGTGAGTTTTCCGACTCTCATTCTTTTGTGTCATGAGCCAAATATATGATAAGCTCCTACTTCTCTTCATAACTAAGTTCATCAATGAACCTCCCCTCACTTAAAGAATCAACATGCATCAAGGTTTCATCATTTAACCCATTGTATACCACATGACAGAGTTCCCAAATTTGATATCAATGACGACATCTAAAGACATACTCACTCTCTATCAAAATATTTGTAAAACATTTCATGCTCATATTGAGGAAAATATTTAGTCGTCATCTATCAGATAAAATAAGACTCACTAAAAACACTCAACAAAAATTAAAACTAACTAAGACTCTCTAAAAAAAACTACACTAACACACAAAAACAATTCATGCTAACTCCCCGGTAACGATTCCAAAATTTGACAGGCTTGTGTCATATGCCTCGAATTACAATTTATAATCACTTATAACCAACAAAGTAAAACAATAGTATAATGGAAATAAGGATCGAACCCATAAAGAATTGGATTAATTATAAATGTATACTAATGTAGAACGATAATTAACTAATGTATTACAGAGTAAATATGGGGGGTTTTATGATTGGTAACAACTAAAACAATAAAGATGACAACTTTAAGTAAATCAAATGATTAAAAGGTCTCGGGTCAACTACAAATCCACAACTTAATCACAATCGATCATCGAAATCGGGTTCAAATTATTATTCTTCACTACTTTATCGTGAATCATAGATTCTAATCCTCCTTATGAATAACTAATTAAAACGTATCACGTTGTTAATCAGCCCTAACAGTTAAATAACCTAAACAATCCAGTTCTAGATTTAATTGATTCAACAACAACATTAATAAATAGAGGATTCGATAAAGAGATAAATAAACACATACAATCCAGTTGTGCTATAAATCTATGATAATTGCTCCAAAGTCTTAATATCAACGAATCGCGTTCAATAATTAAGTCTTAAACGTTACACAGGTCAAGTTAATCAACAAATCCTATTCAATTAACAAAACTAACAATGGAATGATGCAAAAGATAACTAGTTGATCACTCTAGAAACACTACAAGAAATACCTCCCGTAGCTACCATACACGCGCGACTGAAACTTTCAGTCGCTCATTTAGCGACTGAAAGTAACTCGCGCGACCGATATAAGCCCCTGTATGAAGAGACGGAGTGGGGGTAAAAATCAAGTCCCCGTAGCGACTGATATCGGTCGCTAAAAAAATGCATGCGACCGATATCGGTCACTAAGGTCAGTGATGTAGCGACTAATATTGGTCGCTAAGGATAAAGCGTGCGACCGACGTCGGTCGCTATGCAGCGACTTAAATTAAAAACGCGCGACCGCTGTCAGTCGCTAACGGGTCTAAGTTTTGTTAAAACCTCGAACACCCCCCCTCCCCCTTTTACAAACCTCATTTCGTTCTCTCTCTCTCTCTAAGTCGCCTCCCCCTTCTCTCTACCCGTGCCCTTCATCAAAATTCCTCTTAAATCCTTCTTCTTTCCTCCATTTTTTCTTAGTTACAGTATGTTTTTTTATATATACTTAATTTAAATTATTTGTTAATTTTTGCATTTATTGATATAAATAAATTAGTTATTGAGTTAGATGTTGTTATAGTGTAGTGTTGTTGTTGTTGGAGTATTTAGTGTAGTTAGAATGTTAATTGCCCATAGGTTTCCCAATTTGAAATAGGTAGATTGTTAGTATAAAGTTAGGGTTTATGGTTAAATAGTTAAATGAATTGGGTTGTTTTAAAGTGTTAGGTAATTGAAAGTGAAAATACAATTATGCCGATTTAGTGATGTACTTATAGACGGATTAGGTGCAAATATTACAATGTTTAGGTGAATTGAGAATTTTACTAAATATGTGAGTACTGTATATTAGTAAATTACTTTAGAGGAAATAATGTGTATTTGCTTATTGTCTCAATTTTTTCAGATAAAAAATGAAGATATTTTAACGAAAATGAATGTATGAGGAAAGATTGGATAAGAGACGACGTCCCACAACGGAAATCTTAGAGGGTGTTAATAGTTTTGTTGAGTTTGCAAAAACCCACCCCGAATACGCGTCAGAGGGTAGATTTAGATGTCCTTGTGTGAAATGTAAGAACCTCAGATTCTTGGATATTATTTTGATTAAGGAACATATTATCTCAAATGGGTTTTGCCCAAATTTTTATTGTTGGATTTGTCATGGTGAGACGTTTTTTGTTGAGGAATCTGAGGTTGAACAGAATGAGGGCGGGTTGAGAGGAATGATTGTTGATCTGGTTGAGTGCAATGTGTTTAATGATGAGAGCATGTACACTAACGATGATGACCAACCAACCCCACAAGAGCCAAACCCACGAGCGAAAGCATTTTTTGATATGTTAGAGGCTGCGGAGAAGCCGTTATATAGAGGGTGTGATGTGACATTGTTAGAAGTTGCGTCTATGATAGTGACCCTTAAATGTGAGTACAACCTACCGTTTGGGTGCGTAGACGGTGTCGATGCATTGATTGAGAAACTCATCCCAAAAGATGACATTATGACCAAAACATTCTACAATACCAAAAAATTTTTTTTTTTGGTGAAATGTAAGGATTTTCATTCATCAAAAAAATATACAAGGAAGGCCATATATTGTACAATAATATCAAGGACACAAACAACAAATATCAAAGAACGCTAACTCGCGTCAACACTCGTATCCTATTTTTCGAAAGCAAATGGCGTCTTCATGATAAGTGTAGTTTGTAGTGCCTATTTGTTGTGTTTTGGTCCCTTTTTCCTTGCGGAATCGCTCCTTTAATTCGTTTCAGGTTCCCGAGACCGATTTGGAAGAGTTGGAGCGATTCCGACTCAATACATACACATTTTGGAGCCAACGAGATAAAGGAACGATGACTCGAGGCCTTGGAATCGGTCCCGAGCCCCCGAGACCCGATCCCGAGTCCCGAGAATCGGTGGGAAGCCCATGAGAGGCAAGGAAGGACCAAAAAGCGTTTAAGGAAGGCATACAAGACCCATCCCGTTCGGGATGGCCTCATCCCGTTCGGGATGGGGTGCTACATTAATATGGCTGCTGTGAGCCCATCCCGGTCAGGATCAACTCATCCCGGTCGGGATGGCAGGGCCGTCCCGATCGGGATAGTCCGTCCCGGCCGGGAAGCTACAGAGGCAGCACGGGCTTCTTCTTTTCTTCTCCTTCTTTCTTGTACCCATATATATACTCCCTTCTTGTAATTTTAAGACATCTTATCTTACTCTAGATTAGTTTAAGCCTCCATTATCATTCAAAACCCTAGATTATTGCTAATCTCATTAGTCTAATCCTCTCTTTAATCCTTAGTTAATTATTGTAATTAGTCTTGGATTAAGGGATTCTTGAAGATTGTTCCAAGATTGACAACCTTGGGATTGTATTTGGGTTTCTCATTAATACGAGTTTTCATCTTTTATTCATCCTATTGTTGGTATAATCTTTTCATCCTTAGTCTTTGTTATTTATTCAAGTTTCTTTCTTATTGTTATTGTTATTGCTATTGTTCTTGTTAATGATAATGGATGCTTGTTTTGTGACATTGATTTCTCTTATGATTGTTGGTTTTCTCTTAATAATGAGTGAGTAGTTTTCTTGTGGGGTTAGTAGGGGGATTAGGGGTAGATTATGGATGATTAGGGTTGTTTAAGGGGAAAAGGTTTCATCTTTGTTGTTAGTCACATTGTAGGCACTCTATGTGTTTGTTGATATGCTTGTGTGAGTTGTAGTGGCCATGCTTCCCATACTTGTGTTCATCTTCTCATTGATTGTTTATTTTGTGGAAATGTCGAGAATAGTTTAGTCGCGAGAGCGCGGATTAGGGTCTAAGTTGCGAGAGCCCGGACCCACCTTGGCATCGGTCTAAGTTGCGAGAGCCCGGACCGACTCTAGCGATTAGGAGACACATATACCCTTGATCACCCCAATTATCCTTCTACTCCTATGAACCCGACCTACCCCACTTCTTTCCATATTTGTGTTAATCCTTCTAGTTAGCCATCATTTCCGTTAGTTTAACCGTTTAGTTAGTCTCTAGTGTTAGTTTAGTTCTTACTCCTCCTCCTTCATAGTTTTCCATTCATCGCTTCTTTGTGTTTGTTTGGTAATCTAGTCTCGTTGTAGGTAGACCTAGTCTAAACCTTGATATACCGTCCTCGTGGATGCGATCCCGACTTGCCCTAGCTACCCACTAGGTTAGTCGGTGTTTTATTGTTGGCTAGGGACGTGACGAATCCCTACCATCAATTTGGCGCCGTTGCCGGGGACGGTGCATGATTTAGACTTAGTTTGCTTATTTCTAGACTTAGTTACCCTTCTTCGTGTTCTCCCATCTTCTCTTGTGAATATTCTCTAGATTTTTCTTCTTTCCTTAGTTTTGTCTCCTCTTTTTCTCTTTGTCTCTAGTTATGTTTGTTTATTGTCGTTGCCTAGTGCCCACAAAGCACTAGGTGTTCTCACGTTTGTTCTAGTGTGTAGTGTATGCCTAGGAGGGGAGGCGACTTCTATCTCTTTAATCCAGAGCCGGAGAGACTCTTTCGAGCCTTTCGCCAACTGACGATTAATCGGGTTAGGATCTCTCAACCAAGTGCAAGAAATACTCATCAAGGGCGAGCCCAAGGAGCCGGCTTGAACAATCCACATCGAGAGACGGCCGAAGGGGGATTCATTAACCCTTTTGGTGATTCTTCTCCTAGTTCCCCCTCTTCATCTACGTCAACACTCTCTACACCACCATCTTCTCCCTTACATCCAAGAATGCCTAAGTTCTCCTCTCACTCCACATTCACCGAGGATGTCTTGCCGGGACCGAGTGCATTACCGGAAGCCTATACCGGAAATTTTGTGGCAAAGACTCAATTTATCCAACTTGTGGAGAGGAGCCCATTTAGTGGTTTGCCCACCGAAGACCCGCACCAACACATGAAGACCTTCTCCGATTATTGTGACGCTATATCTCAAACCGGGGTTACTCAAGACCAAATTCGTTGGGTACTCTTCCCGTTTTCTCTTATTGGAAAAGCGAAGCAATGGATCAAGAGTCTCGATAGGGCAACCATGGGTATCGACACTTGGAAAAAGCTTGCCTTGGCGTTCTACCAAAAGTTTTACCCTCCGGAAAAGACGAATTTGCTTAGGGCCTCCATCACCGGGTTCCAACAAAGGGATGAAGAGAGCCTATATGAAGCTTGGGAGCGGTTTAAGTCTTTCGTAAGATCGTGCCCTCATCATGGACTCTCACAATGGTTCTTGGTGCAACAATTTTGGAATGGACTTTATGAGGACTCGAGAGCTATTCTTAACATGGGCTCCAACGGTAGGTTCACCGAGGTCGATGACGACCAAACATGGGCGAGAATCGAAGAGATGGCGGTGCATAATTCGCAATACTCTAGGCCTAGGAAGGCACACCGAGGAGGCATGCATGAGGTCGATGCTATCACTAAGTTAAGCATTGACCTTGGAGCTCAACTTAAAACACACATGGAGACTATTGACAAGAAGCTCCAAATCCACCTCAACCAAGTCCAAGGCTCTAGTTCCTCCCACCATCAACCGATTCAAGAAGTGAATGCTTTGGGGTTCGCACCTCCTACACCTTACTTTGGGATGTGCGACACTTGTGGAATCGTTGGTCATGACCCTATGAATTGTAGAGGGAGTATTGAGCAAGTGAACGTCTTTCAAGCGTTCAAGCAAGGTGCCTCCTACTCTAATCAATACCAAGCTTCCAATCAAGTCCCTCAACAACAAGCCTTTCAACATCAACAACAACATCGTCCCTATGTTCCACCTCCTTTAAGGGACAACAATGATAGTTACCAAGGTTATGCGGGTTTGGTGGCTTTGGAGGATAGCTTGGCTCGGGTACTCAATGAGCCCTCATTATGATGTGGCTCGAGCATTTGACTTGATCCTTCGAGCCCTTGATGGCTATGGATAAGAAGGAGGAGTCCACTATTCTCGGTTTGACGGAGTTCGTAAAGAACCGTCATGTTGTATATTCCCCTTTCCCTCTTCTTTTGAGCTTTTGTGATTGTAATTGTGTTATTTGTGTATTTGTTTCTAGGATTTGTGTGTGTAGACACCCGCATTTTGACTGCCAGGTGTCTATGGCAGTTCCCAAAAATCACCCGATGATGATCGGACGCTAACATGTTTCTACGCGCTCGGATACTGGCTCAAATCCATTAATCGTTGGCTAACACACTTACAGAGTACAAATCTCACAAAATTATCCTCAAATCCAGGCCCAGTGGATCATTCCGAGTCAAACAAGACTAATTTGGGCCAAAACCGACACCGGAATTAAAACCGACTTTTCACGATTGGGTCAACCCCGGTCAAAGTCGTTTCCGAGACCCACAAAACAACCATACAACCATCAAAAAGTCCAAGTCAAACACAAAATCCATCGAGCAATCGAGGTCAAGGTCCAAAACAAGACCCGTGCGACCCATCTAGGCCACTCGATCGAGTGACCTATCCACTCGATCGAGTGGGCCGACTTTGAGCCCGACGGCTAGCATAACGGGCCACTCGACCGAGTTGGCCTCCTACTCGGTCGAGTAGCCCTAAATCGATGCCCTAGCCTAGCCTATATATACACCCCATGCAACACCCTACAACACATCTTACACGTCTACAAAAAAGCCCTAGAGCAACCTTACACTACGTCTTCTACAAACCCTAGACGAACCCTAAGCAAAATCCTAGCAAATCGACATTAAGCAAACCCTAAACCTAGTTTTAGGAGTCCAACCCGAGCCACCACAACTTAGCCTCCATATACCTCGAAGACTCTCGTGTCATAGCCGCGTTTACGAGCCTTAGTCCGAGACAAAAACATGTAGGTTGAGGGTGACAAACCTCTTTCTTTTCCTCCTTTTTTTTGCGTTGTCATCTTCCTCTCTTTCCCGTTTTTTTCGTTTATTATTATTATTATTTTTATTACGCTTATTATTATTATTATTATTATTATTATTATTATTATTAGTATTATTATTATTACGTTTATTATTATTATTATTATTATTATTATTATTATTATTATTATTATTATTATTATTATTATTATTATTATTATTATTATTATTATTATTATTATTATTATTATTATTATTATTATTATTATTATTATTATTATTATGCTTATTATTTTTATTATTATTATTACATTTATTATTATTATTATTATTATTATTATTATTATTATTATTATTATTATTATTATTACGATTATTATTATTATTTACCTCGTTATCATTATTGCGTCATAATATCGGTAATATCGTTAGTATCAAAATATTAAAATACTCATTGATTTGTGTAAAGTAAGAGGGATATCGGGATAAGAAAACACGAACATACAAGTGTACTGCACACAGCGTTGACGGTCGCTTATCCCGGTACCCCGATTATTTGATTATTGAGATGAGTCAACTTAAACAAGAATTCGTCATTATTTCTCGTCGTTATCATCTTTAATATTGCATTCATCGAATTTTCTAAAACCAATTTTAATAAGGGTCGAAACCCGTTGACACGGATCCGACATCACGATCTCTAGGGATTTATCGATGTCGGAGAAGTCGAGGGAATCAAGTTCTTTTATTATTTAATCAAAGAGTCAATCTTTCTAAATCGCATTAAATCAATTTAGGGGAATTTTCGTTGATGCTAAATAATTGTCAAAACAATTCTTTAGAATTGTGACATTATTAACGCGGAGAAAATTTAATCACATCTCAATAATCAATTTAAAACGATTTTCGACATAAAACACGATTTTACAAACGAATCTTAATTCGTACAGAGGGCACTCGACCGAGTGCCTAGCCCACTCGGTCGAGTGGCACCTCAAAATCAAGTCAGACTGCTAATCACGATCACCACTCGATCGAGTCTCACAGTGACTCGGTCGAGTGGCCATGTACTCGACCGAGTTGGTCAATAACTCGGTCGAGTATGGTCCATAATGCAAAACAGAATCGCTTTTTACAGGCCTACTCGATCGAGTCCATCGACCACTCGATCGAATAGCCTCATAACGACTAAAACGCAAGTCGTACATTATTCTATTTTTCAAACTCGATAGTATTTTACGACTTAGGTCAACATGCGTATAATTAATCACATGTATACTATCTTTTCAAATCGTGCATCCTCATATTTGCATCTTTTCATTTCAATTCAATAGTTGCAAACCGTTATTATTCGTTTCTTTACATCGTTTACTAACGCGTTTTTTGTTTCTTTTGTCAATTTAATTATTATTCGTTTATTGTACTAAATGAACCCGCATGCTAAAATACAACTTCGACGTTAATTTTAGTTGCATTAAATTGACATAGAAACCCACTTTTCGATTCCATTCGCATGTTTAAGGAAAGTAAATCTTTGCATATCATTTTCCCGTTTTACTAGCACGCGTATTAGAAAGTCATTCGAGTTCTTAGTAGAGGCCGCTAATGTGCGGGCGGGGTTGGGTGTCCTTCGTGGGCTTCCCAACACGTACCCTCACCCCTTACTCAGAACCTTGGTTTCCGGATGCCCGAAATCGTTGGCGAACGAGAGTCATTCAATATACGATTAACCGCTCAAGTCGGCGTCCATATCGATATTCAAAGGGACGAGCCCAATAAACTCTGACATCGGAAATGGGCCGTATTTTGTATACGGCCTACTACGACATAGAGTGGGCTCGAACAGTTCCGAATAACCATAAAATTCGGTGGCGACTCCACATAGACCTAAATTTCAATTCGATCCTTCTCATATGGAGATTCATTCGCCTACCCAAACCCGCGCGTGGCCGCGTCGGGGTGGACCTATGTCATGTCCAGAATTTGGCGACTCCGTTGGGGATTAACTGATGCGTGACTTACCATCGGCATCCTCAGGGTGAGACTCGAATAGAAATCGTTTGACAAATACAATACGCGTTTTAGTTCTACGGTTCATGCATAACCCATATTTTCCCGGGCCGGTACTCGCGACCGACGTCCCACTATACCGTTGATGTACTCCAATATGGATATGTCAAAAGGTGTCCATAGTCGATTCGAGTGGGTTTCGCGGCATGTTCTAAGATCAACTCGACTTAGGAAGTCCGTCCAGATCAACGTCTAGACTATGTACACTGGTATAGACCCCTTATAGACCGACCGAGACTTAGTATAGAGCATACATGGCGTCGTTATAATGCTTGTGTGACTACGTGCTACTTGGTTTCCGAGTCGTTTTCAAAAAAACCTTCAATTTTTCAAAATTGCATCCTTTTCAAACTATTCAATTTCAAAACCCGGGACACATACCGAATTTAGGACTTATGATTTTACTCAAAATAGCCTATTTTCTAGACGGTATGCTGCCCAATTCAAAACTCGAAAATACTTTCGAACCTTCAAAATCCGCGGCCCCATAACTTTTTCTTTTTTTTTCGGAAATTGGGCCCTCAAACCGAGTCTTCTCGGACTTTTTCAAAAAACATCAACTTTCAAAACCTTCCACTTCTAGGACTTCCCGTATTTAGCAGTGTCGGGTCGTGTTTTAAGTTGTCGAGGTCCGTAGCGTCGAAACTCTGTCGATCTTACATCACGAGTTTCTTCCCTTTCCCAGTCCGCCTTATTAGACTAAGGCAAGGCCCACCTACGTAGGACAAACCCCTACAAAGGAGGGCCCGTCAACACAATCGGGTCTAAAGTCTGGGGATGTCTCACGTGAACCTTCCTTCGAACAGGACTAGGCCCACTCGCCAAATCCTAAGGATGGCCCACCTTTCACAAGTCACCCGTCTAGGTGTCTTTTCCGAGTCATTTCCCTTTTAGGTCTTGTTCGGGATGTACTTTCTATTTCGGGATTTTGGGCTAGTTTCTGATTACGTGGTGTTCTTACAGACAGGCCACCCGTGACTAGACATCAACGCAAGATGGACGAATTGAAAGATGCTCTCGCCAAGCTCGAGACTCAGCTAACTTCCATCCAGGATAACCAAACAACGTTAGCCACCCGACTGAGCGCCGTAGAGAAGACGGCCCCTTTTGAAGGATCCGAGCCCAATGGGCCCATGGCCGAGCTGGTCAGTAATGTTCGTAGGTGATAAGTGTAGTTTGTAGTGCCTATTTGTTGTGTTTTGGTCCCTTTTTCCTTGTGGAATCGCTCATTGGGAGCGGTTTAGGGGCTTCTTATGCTTCCTTTAGTTCGTTTCGGGTTCCCGAGGCCGAATTGGAAGAGTTGGAGCGATTCCGACTCAATACATACACATTTTGGAGCCAACGAGATAAAGGAAGGATGACTCGAGACCTTGGAATCGACCCCGAGACCTTGGGACCCAATCCCAAGCCTCCGAGACCCGATCCCGAGTCCCGAGAATCGACGAGAAGCCCATGAGAGGCAAGGAGGGACCAAAGAGCTCTTGAGGGAGGCCTACAAAGACCTCATCCCGTTCGGGATGAAGGGAACATGAAGCACGGCTACTGTGAGCCCATCCCGATCGGGAAGGTCCTTCCCGACCGGGAAGGATGGCCCATCCCGATCGGGACCAACTCATCCCGACCGGGATGAGCCCAGTTCAGCCCGCATTGTTTCCTTTCTTCTCCCTTCCATTTGTAACCCTATATATACCCCCCTCTTGTATTAAGGCACCATCGGATGTTATCTTAGGCTATCTCCTTAAAACCCTAGACTACTTTAGGTTAGATTAGATTAGATTAGTGTAGATTAGTCGATAATTAGTAGTTAATCTTAGATTACTACTTGTATTAAGGGAATTCTTCAAGATCTTCTCCAAGCTTGACAACCTTGGATGTTTGTTTTGGGTTTTCTTCATTAATGCAAGTTTTGTTCTTTCTTCTTCTTCTAGTTTGGTACAATCCTCTCCCTCTTTCTCTTAATCTTATTTTTGTTATTCAAGTTTCATTCTTTAGTTCTAGATTATTGTTTTGTTCTTCATACTTGTTAGTTTGTTTATGTTTGTTTTGATGTTTGTTAGTATTAGTATGATTATGTTAGAGTAGTGTCTTGCTAGGGTTAATAGGGTGATTAGAGTGTTAATTGGGTGATTAAGGGTTGGTTAGAGATGTTGGTGGAAGATTCGGGTTTCCTCTTGTTTGATGCACATCACATGTTTGTTGAATTGCTTGAATGACTAAGTATGTACGAATGCTTGTTTTCTTGCCTTTCTTTTGTGGGTGTTAGTTTGTTGTGGGTTCGGTTTCCTCACTAAGTTGCGAGAGCCCGGTGAGGACGACCCCTAGGCCGGTCTAAGTAGCGAGAGCCCGGATTCGACCTAGGTCTATAGCATGCTAGAACCCCGTTTGTGTCGTGTGTCGCCGAGATGGGTTCTAGGTGGAACCTCTAGGTGAGTCTAAGATGCGAGAGCCCGGACCAACCTAGATCACCCTACTACCTCCTTCGCTCTAGTTCTCCCTCGACCATTCCGTTACCCCTTTGACCCCGACCTAACCCTAGCCCGTTCTCCTTAGTTGTTCTCCTTAGTCATAGTTTAGTCTCCTTCTCTATCTACCATTCTTAGCTTAGTCCGTTGACTTAGTCTAATAATTGGGCCGACCTAGTCTAGACGCCTCTTACCGTCCCCGTGGATTTGAACCGACTTACCCTATCTACCGTAGGAATAGCCGGTTATATTATTGACGGTTGGGATTCCACGACAAATCCCTTACCATCAATTTGGCGCCGTTGCCGGGGACGGTGCTAGTTTAGACTTTGTTTTCCTTTTTGCTTGACTTTGTCTTTGTGTTTGTGTTTTCTTTTTTCTTTTGTTACCTTGCTTCTTGTGTGTGTGTGTGGTTTATTTCTCTCTTGTCTAGTGCCCAAAAAGCACTAGACTTCTCACGTTTGTTCTTAGTCTACAGTTTGTGCTTAGAGGTGGTGATTATCTTCTTCTTGCAACTCAGAGCCGCTTAAACGGACGGTTGCTAGAATGAGTGGTTTCCAACCGGGTATGGACTACGATTTTCGAGCGAGCATGGGGTTTGATCTAAACTCCACACACTCGGGAGCCGATATGAGCTACCACTCTTCTCCTATGAACCAAGGGTATGACATGACGTCCCCCTACCACTATCAAGCTTATTGGGGTGATTCTAGTGGGTATGAACTTCAAGGCTATGAAAACGGCTACCAACAAGTGAACGATTACCAATCCTACGATCATGGTGACTATTACTCGAGTTATGATTGTGACCCCACCATGTACACTCAAGATTCACCTTGTGGAAGCCAATACCCCCAAGACCCACAATATTACCCTCCACCCCAACCACAATATGAACCCTATGACCCACAATACTACCAATCACCCCAACCTTGCTACCAACAATATGATGCCCCAACCTATGGGCATCATCAAGATTATCAAGGAGCCTTACAAGACTCCAATGATCACCAATTTCCCAACTCGGAGTTGTGTCATTCGATTCTTCAATTGCAAAGGAGCACACAAGAAATGGCCATTCAATTGCGAAAAGAACAAGAGGAATTAATGGCCCAAATGCGAAGGGCAAACGAGGCGAGGAATGCTCATTTAAATGCATTAGCGGTTCAAACCGTAATGTCTTTATCCCGAGCATCACATTTAGATGGAGGGTGCCCACTTGAGAAAGAGGAGCAACCTAACTACGAAGCCGCCAATGTAATTCCCTTTGATAGAGATATTTGCTTTGAAGAACCTCAATCGTCTACCCAAAAAGAGACGGATGAGGATATGACCCTTAGTGAAGGCAACATTGGTGAGAAATTGGATGAGGATAGTGAGTTGGATGGGTTGGTGGAATTTGTGAGGATGTTGGGTGAGATTGTTAGCCTCGAGTTACCCTTGTGCGATAATTTGGATATGCTTCAAGAGCCCCTTGCTAGTACACCGAGAGATGGTTCGGAAGAGATTGAAACCGCCGGTAGAAGTTTCGATTCTCTCCTCCATGATGATGTGGGGCCGACTGATGAAGATGGGGAACCACAACTTGAGGCAAGTGTGGGGGTGTGCAACGAGGAAGTGAGGCCAAAACCGCTTTTTGTGCCTTGTTTCTTGGAGATGAAGCTTGCTTGTGATTGGAGGCAATGCTTAGGGAAGAAGAGATCGGTGGAGCTCATAGGATGGAGAGACCCCGGAGACTACTATGAAGATGATGTCGGGTCTTGGGAATCCTACTTCTTGCCTCCTCCTTGGAAGCCGTGGAGGTCGGTTAAGCTCGAGCGCTTCTTGGGCCTTCACTACGATGTCGGTGGCACGTTCAACTTGCTCCTCCATGCCCTTGAGGGCTATGGTTGAAGACTGGAGTCCACCATCCTAGGTTTGACGGAGTTCCTAAAAGAACCGTCATGTTGTATATTCCCCTCTTCTCATCTTTAGAATTCTTGTGCTTGTATTTGTGTTTTTTGTTCCTAGGACTTCCTTTGTTTTGGTGGGATTCTTGTGATTGATTTGGTATTTTGATGAGCGATGTGAGGGAGTGAATTTGATGAGTACTTTGAGTTTATTATTGATGGGAAGGGATTTGTCGTGGATCCCAACCGTCAAATAAAACCAACTAACCTAACTAGGGTAGCTAGGGTAAGTCGGGTCGAATCCACAGGGACGGGAGGTCGGACTAAGGTATGCTACGGTCAAGGACTAGGTTCGAGACAAGCTAGTCTAGGGGGGTGGCTATGGACTAAACTAGGTCTAAAACTAAAGAACTATCAAAGGAAACGGGCTAGGGTTAGGTCGGGGTCAAAGGGGTAACGGAATGGTTGAAGGAGAACTAGAGGTGAAGGAGGTAGTAGGGTAATCTAGGTAATGCCCGGGCTCTCGCAACTTAGACTCACCTAGAGATTCCACCTAAAACCCAACTCGGCGACACAACACAAACGGAGTACTAGCATGCTATAGACCTAGGTCGAATCCGGGCTCTCGCAACTTAGACCGGCCTAGGGGTCGTCCTCACCGGGCTCTCGCAACTTATTGAGGGGACCGAACCCACAAACAAACTAATACCCACAAGAGAAAGGCAAGAAAACAAGCATTCGCACATACTTAGTCATTCAAGCAATTCAACAAACATGTGATGTGCAACAAACCAAGGAGAAACCCAAATCTTCCACCAACAACTCCAACAATCCCTCAATCATCCAATTAACACCCTAATCACCTTACTAACCCTAGCAAGAACACTACTCTAACATATCTAAACTAAAACTATCACTAACAAGAGGAATCAAACCAAACAACAAAACTAACATAGTGAAACTAGTCTAACAAAGAACTATGAACAATAACAAGAACTAAAGATTCAAACTTTAATGATAAAACAAAGATTAAAAGAAGAGAAAAGAAGATTATACCAAACTATAGATGAAAGGAAGAAAGAAACTTGCATAAATGGAAGAACCCAAATACCTCAACCAAGGTTGTCAAGCTTGGTTGGAATCTTCAAGAATTCCCAAATTACAAGTACTAATCTAAGATTAACGATAATCTAAAGACTAATCTACACTAATCTATGCTAATCTATCTAGGGTTTAGTCTCTAATCAGGTGCTTCTCTAACATTACAAGAGGAAGGGTATATATAGGGTTTTTGAATGAAAGGAAATGAAAGGAAGTGAGAGCAACAAGGCGCGGGTGAGCTGGAGGAATTCCGGGTCGGGAAAGTCATTCCCGATCGGGATCATGGGGATTCCCGATCGGGATTCTATGTTACCGATTGGGAACAACCTCCAGTAGCGGCGCTTCGTGTTCCTCCTTCATCCCGGACGGGATGAGGCCATACCCGTCCGGGATGAGTCTTGTAGGCCTCCAATATGAACTTTTTGGCTCCTCCTTGGTTCTCATGCACTTCCCATCGATTCTCGAGACTCGGGATCGGGTCTCGGAGGCTCGGGATTGGGTTCCAAGGTCTCGGGGTCGATTCCAAGGTCTCGAGTCATCCTTCCTTTATCTCGTTGGCTCCAAAATGTGTATGTATTGAGTCGGAATTACCCTAACTCTTCCAAATCGGTCTCGGGAACCTGAAACGAACTAAAGGAAACATAAGAAGCCCCTAAACCGCTCCCAAGGAGCGATTATACAAGGAAAATGGGACCAAAACACTAAGAAATAGGCACTACAAATGACACTTATCAACTCCCCCACACTTAACCCTTACTCGCCCTCGAGTAAGCACATACTATCTACTAAACCATCCGAGTGGGTATTAGCGCACCCTACGCCCCTTCAACTCATGCGAGTGCACTTAGAGGACAAGTGCACTCTGCAAGGCAAGTTGGGTCTTGCGACAAAACTGTGGATGCAACCGGACACAAACACATAAACAAACACACAAACAACAAACAAACAAACAAACAAACACATAATCGGTTGCACCCAAGAGAAAACAAATACCGCTTCCCTCTAAAAAGCGGTGAATGAAACACCGGTTTAGGACTCGAGGTAAGTGACAACGTTCCCAAGCTAGACATACAAATCAAGGTGAACTAAACCCTAATAGTATGACGATAAAGCAACAAAAGCGTTGGTAACTTACCTAGGTCCTCCTAACTCTCTAAAAACGTACTACGGGACGATTGGCGGAGTGGAAAGTGAAGAACCACGGTGTTAGTTGACACTGTAGGTAAGTGAGTCCCCGCCCCCTTTAGCGTGAGCCAAGAGGGTCGTCCCGTGTCCAAGACCGCCTAACTAGTCCAAGTAAAAAGTGGAAATAATGAAAAATGAAGGAAGATCGACTAATGCCGCTATCATCCTTCCTCGGGACTCGGTCCTTTGGTAGGCTCTTCACGGCAAAAGTCGGAAAAAGGCTTATTTTGAGGGGATATGTTTTTGTGATACGGGTTTTCTTTTTGGCATTTTCTTTCCTTTTGACGTTTTTGATTTGTTTTGCCGTGCCATTCTTTTTCTTCTTTTCTATTTTCTTTTTGGCTTTTGTGCCTTTTCTTTTTCTTCATTCTTTTCTTTCTTTCATTCTTTTCTTTCTTTTTCTTTTCTTTGCTCTTTTGGCAAGATTTGGCATTTTTTTGGCACTTTCATTGAATAACAAGAAAGGGAGAATCAACATTTTGCAAGTTATTTTGTGGATATGTGTAGGAGGTAGGGTAATGGGAGAGTCAGGGAGCGTCTTCCCTTCATACTCGCAAAAATGGGAGAACTTGGACTAATCAAACGATCCTAGACGCGGTCACCTAAGGGACGAGACTCGGTAACCAAGGCCTTTTCACACCGTGGGTGGTAATAATGGTCAAAATGCAAATCCCGTAGTAAATCCCTAGTAAGCTAGGTGGACTCAAGGTAAAGGACCAACGAACTCATTGATTTAGGGTCATTCTACTAGACTAAAGTCCAAGACTCGATTTATACAACTAGGAATGGAAAGTTAAAACTTGAACACTAGCCTCTAAACCGGGTTTTCGAAAACGGTTACACACATGACACACAACAAAACGCAAAACAAAAACACAACGAAGATGGAAGAAAAAGAGACAAAACAAAACAAAACAAAACAAGGAGAAACAACACATAAACAAAACAAACACCACCCCGATCTTCAAACGAGACTCCAAATCCACCACAATCTTTACAAAGCTCCTCCCGAGCACAACATCATCACAAATCTTCTCCAAACTCACAAGAAGCAAAGAAGGAAAAAAGGGATGAAGAGATGTTACCGGAAGTCTTGCAAGCTTTCCAAAGCTAGCGGTGAATGAGCGACCTATAAGGAAGAGGGGAGGCAAACACACACAACAAAACAAATAGACGACACAAAGACACAAGAGGAAAACACACAAAAGAAAAATCTTTTTGATTTTTGTGAAATTTTTTCAAATTTTTAGGGATTTTTTTAAAGATTTTATCGAAAAACTAAGAAAATAAAACTAACTATACTAGAATATCGCTCCCCCAAACTTAAATCGAGCCATGTCCTCATGCTCGATCGTAGGGTGCGGAGAGACAAAAGAAAAAGAAAAGAAACTACGAAAATCAAGCGAAAAATCAAAAATAAAGATGAAGAAAAAGGTAGAAGGCGTCCGGCCGGGGTGTATTCAAGTCACCATGGGCCGAGACAAGAAAAAGATATGGATGGGGGAAGAAAATAAAAAGAAGGAAATAAAAGGAAATGGGAGGGGGAGGGCTAGGTGTAATCAAGTCACCTAGCCCGGATTCCGCCTAAATCCGACTAAATCCAACAAAAAGAGGTGAAAAACTTGAAAAAAATTTGGATTTTGAAAATGACTTTCGATGTAGTGACGTCATCGAGAGTCGGGAGCAACCATATGCCAAGGCCTCGAAGGCCACCATGACACCACGACACAAAAGTGTACAAGGGGAAGGGGAGTAAACAAAGTAAAACAAGCAATAAAAGACGGAAAAGGAAGGATAGTTGCCGTACCATAGGTTAGCAACTCACTCTCTCCATCGTCTCATAGATCAATATAGGCTCTTGCTTGTCTTCATCATTGCTATTCCGCTTCGAACGTGATAGAACACATGGTAAAGGTAGTAATGGTGGGAGGGGGGGATTTGATGTGGATCTCGGTGTATAAAGTGAGGTGTACGGGTCATATGATAGGAGTAAGGAGGAGTAGGGAGGTTGGGAGGGGGCATAATGGATGGGTGGAGACAAAGGGACCATCCCGGTCGGGAACGATGGCCCCGATCGGGTTGGTGAACCCTTCCCGATCGGGAATCCCTCGTCCCGGTCGGGAACGCACTCCAGTAAGCTCCAATTTCAGCACCTTCATCCCGATCGGGATGGCTCCTTCCCGATCGGGATTATTCATCCTTCCCGATCGGGAAGCCCTCTTCCCGGTCGGGATGAGTCTTCTTTGCTTCCCCAAGCCCAAAAGCTCATCAAAGCTTCAAAAACCGACTTCCTCTCTCGCAAACCAAACTCCATCATCGACCACTTCTTTCTTGGAGTCACCTTTCCTTCACACCTATCACAATAAACTCAAATACAACATCAAATTCCCTCCCTCACATCGCTCATGAAAAATCCAAATGAACAAGAGTTCCACAAAAACTAACAAACCTAGAAACCAAACTATACAAACATAAACACAAAAGAAAAGAAAAAGAGATATTTACACTAAATACTCTCACCAACAACGCCTCCATAGCCATCAAGAGCTCGGAGGAGTAAGTCAAATGCCTTAGCAACATCTTCATTTAAGCTCACATGGCCGAGCCTAGCCACTCCCAAAAGTTTCCAAGTCGGAGGGAAGAAGCGATCGTCTTCATTATGCTCGGGGTTCTCGTGATCTTCCGGGTCTTCGGAACCATGATAGCGACGACTCTTATGACCATTCGGTAGGTATAGTGGTCTAGAGTCGTGCTCGGTGTCATTATGTGGGAGATCACACCCTAGAGGTGTCGCTTCTTCTACGGGGTCGAGAGTGGAGCTCTTTTTCACCGCCCGACAAGGATCCTCTTCACCAACTGTCTCACAAGACAAAGGGCAAGACATCTAGTGCGGTAGAGGATGAGAAGGCATCAAGTTTTCTTCATTGGAGGCTTTAGGATCCTCCAATTCCCCATACAAGGCAAGTTCCAAGGCATCTACTTCTTTTTCCCAAGTATTGCGCTCCTTTTCACTCACCTTGTCTAAATGGTCATGAGGGGTCATCTCTTCACTTGGGTTTGGATTGTCAACACCCGGTTCATCACGAAGAAAATCAAACAAATCCATCTTTATAGCCAATACATTGGCTCCCCAAGAGCTATCTTGATAATCATGTTCAACTCCCTCCTCATTGTCGACCCTTAAAGCTTCAACTTCCTCTACTCTACCCCTATCTTCACCGCCCAAGCAACACTCAACAATGGTCTCTTCGACCCTCTCTTCTTCATTTGTAGCTTCAAGGTTGGGTTGACTTTCTTGTGGAGGCACCCGACCTTCTTGCCTAAATGAACCTTCCTCAACATGTTGCGGAGTTCGAGCGGCCAACATCGTGATATGCGCCATGAGTGCATTGATGCGAGCATCTTGCACCTCTATTTGGGCCTTGAACTCCTCTTTAACCCCTATTATTTGATTCATCATCACTTGTTGAGTCTTTTGCAATTGAATTATCGCCTCATGTTGACTCTTAAGCAATTGAGACATCATTTGACAAGTCTCAACCAAGTTGGGATCTTGTGGTCGTGGGTTATGTGAGAGTGTTTGGTAGTTGTTAGGATGTTGGAATGATCCTTGACAACTTTCTTGATAACCATAAGAAGAGGGTTCATAAGATTGTTGATGAGGTTGATATGGTTGGTAAAGTTGTGGGTTTTGGTAATTCGCCCCATAGTTGTCTCGTGATGATTGATGGTAGCTTGGATAAGCCATGTCCATAACGTTGCTTTGGTACCTAGGATGAGCTAGAAGCACTTGAGAAAACGTTAGTATCCTAGTGCTTTTGAGGCACTAGGAAGGGAGAGCAACACACAAGAAGAAAAACGGAGATACACAAGGAGAAGAGAACACAAAATCAAGAACAGAGTCCAAAACTAAGCAAACAAAAGTCTAAACTACGCCGTCCCCGGCAACGGCGCCAATTTGATGGGAAGGGATTTGTTGTGGATCCCAACCGTCAAATAAAACCAACTAACCTAACTAGGGTAGCTAGGGTAAGTCGGGTCGAATCCACAGGGACGGGAGGTCGGACTAAGGTATGCTACGGTCAAGGACTAGGTTTGAGACAAGCTAGTCTAGGGGGGTGGCTATGGACTAAACTAGGTCTAAAACTAGAGTATCAAAGGAAACGGGCTAGGGTTAGGTCGGGGTCAAAGGGGTAACGAAATGGTTGAAGGAGAACTAGAGGTGAAGGAGGTAGTAGGGTAATCTAGGTAATGCCCGGGCTCTCGCAACTTAGACTCACCTAGAGATTCCACCTAAAACCCAACTCGGCGACACAACACAAACGGAGTACTAGCATGCTATAGACCTAGGTCGAATCCGGGCTCTCGCAACTTAGACCGGCCTAGGGGTCGTCCTCACCGGGCTCTCGCAACTTAATGAGGGGACCGAACCCACAAACAAACTAATACCCACAAGAGAAAGGCAAGAAAACAAGCATTCGCACATACTTAGTCATTCAAGCAATTCAACAAACATGTGATGTGCAACAAACCAAGGAGAAACCCAAATCTTCCACCAACAACTCCAACAATCCCTCAATCATCCAATTAACACCCTAATCACCTTACTAACCCTAGCAAGAACTCTACTCTAACATATCTAAACTAAAACTATCACTAACAAGAGGAATCAAACCAAACAACAAAACTAACATAGTGAAACTAGTCTAACAAAGAACTATGAACAATAACAAGAACTAAAGATTCAAACTTTAATGATAAAACAAAGATTAAAAGAAGAGAAAAGAAGATTATACCAAACTATAGATGAAAGGAAGAAAGAAACTTGCATAAATGGAAGAACCCAAATACCTCAACCAAGGTTGTCAAGCTTGGTTGGAATCTTCAAGAATTCCCAAATTACAAGTACTAATATAAGATTAACGATAATCTAAAGACTAATCTACACTAATCTATGCTAATCTATCTAGGGTTTAGTCTCTAATCAGGTGCTTCTCTAACATTACAAGAGGAAGGGTATATATAGGGTCTTTGAATGAAAGGAAATGAAAGGAAGTGAGAGCAACAAGGCGCGGGTGAGCTAGAGGAATTCCGGGTCGGGAAAGTCATTCCCGATCGGGATCATGGGGATTCCCGATCGGGATTCTATGTTACCGATCGGGAACAACCTCCAGTAGCGGCGCTTCGTGTTCCTCCTTCATCCCGGACGGGATGAGGCCATACCCGTCCGGGATGAGTCTTGTAGGCCTCCAATATGAACTTTTTGGCTCCTCCTTGGTTCTCATGGGCTTCCCATCGATTCTCGGGACTCGGGATCGGGTCTCGGATGCTCGGGATTGGGTCCCAAGGTCTCGGGGTCGATTCCAAGGTCTCGAGTCATCCTCCCTTTATCTCGTTGGCTCCAAAATGTGTATGTATTGAGTCCGAATTGCCCCAACTCTTCCAAATCGGTCTCGGGAACCTGAAACGAACTAAAGGACACATAAGAAGCCCGTAAACCGCTCCCAAGGAGCGATTATACAAGGAAAATGGGACCAAAACACTAAGAAATAGGCACTACAAATGACACTTATCAATTATGTTATGTGAAGTGAAGGTGACTCCTAGAAAGGAGTAGTTGATGATGGAGTTTGGTTTGCGAGCGAGGAAGTCGGTTTTTGAAGCTTATGATAAGCTTTTGGGCTTGGGGAAGCAAAGAAGACTCATCTCGACCGGGAAGAGGGCTTCCCGACCGGGAAGGATGAAGAATCCCGACCAGGAAGGAGCCATCCCGATCGGGATGAAGGTGCTGAAAATCGGATTCACTGGAGTGCATTCCCGACCGGGACGAGGGCTTCCCGATCGGGAAGGGTTTATCAACCCGATCGGGACCATCCATCCCGACCGGGATGGTCCCCTTTGACTCCACCCATCCATTATACCCCCTCCCAACCTCCTTACTCCTCCTTACTCCTATCATATGACCCGTACACCTCACTTTACACACCGAGATCCACATCAAATCCCACCCCCTACCATTACTACCCCAACCATGCGGTTTTATCAAGCTTGAAGGAGGATGATAACCAAAACAACAAGCAAGCGCCTATATTGATCATTGAGACGATGGAGCAAGTTAGTTGCAAACGGGTGAACCTAATCAATCCTACCTTTGGCATTGTCGTTTAGGACACATAAACAAACGACGCATAAAGAGACTTGTTTCAACGAAACTTCTCAAACCATTTGATTACGAATCTTATGGTGTATGCGAGTCTTGCATATTAGGCAAGATGACTCGTGCTCCCTTCTTAAGTAAAGGAACACGAGCGAGTGAGGTATTGGGCCTTATACATACCGATGTGTGTGGCCCAATGACTATCACCGCTAGGGGTGGTTACAACTACTTCATCACTTTTACCGACGACTTAAGTAGATATGGGTATGTCTACTTAATGAGGCATAAGAGCGATGCTTTTGAAAAGTTCAAAGAGTTTCAATGTGAAGTAGAGAACCAATTGGATAAAAAGATTAAAGTACTACGATCCGATCGTGGCGGTGAATACCTAAATAATGAATTTGATTCACACCTAAAAGATTGTGGCATAATATCACAATGGACTCCTCCTGGCACACCACAGTTGAATGGTGTGGCCGAAAGGAGAAACCGAACTTTATTAGATATGGTTCGGTCCATGATGAGTCTCACTGAGCTTCCTGATTCATTTTGGGGTTTTGCCATTTTGTCCGCAATATTTTCACTAAATCGAAGCCCGACTAAAGCGGCCAATAAGACACCATATGAGATATGGAAGGGAAGGGTTCCTTATTTGTCGTTCATGAGAATCTGGGGTTGTGAGGCATATGTTCAGAACAAGTCTGACAACAAACTCGCACCAAGATCCGACAAATGTCTATTTTTAGGGTATCCAAAGGAAACACAAGGCTATTACTTCTACAATCGTCACGAAAACAAAGTGTTTGTGGCACGTGACGCTGTCTTTCTAGAAAATGACTTCATTTCTAGAAGACAGAGTGGGAGAAAATTTGAACTTGATGAAGTCCAAGAGCCACAAACCGAAAATGAAGTGGAGGAAAGCGTTCCCTCCTCCTCGGACACGGTTGTTGTTCCCTTTGAACCTAGGAAATCCACGAGGATTAGTCATCCTCCTGATCGATACCTTGGTATTGTCGAGGAAGATGCGTTAGACATGTTGCTTTGCGAAAGTGACGAGCCTAACACCTACAAGGCGGCCATATCTAGTCGTGATTCCATGCAATGGCTTGAGGCCATGCGATCCGAAATGGACTCTATGCACGAAAACCAAGTGTGGGATTTGGTTGATTTACCTGAAAAGGTGAGACCTCTTCAGTGTAAATGGATCTTTAAGATCAAGAATGGCATAGATGGACATAGAGATGTCTACAAAGCTAGATTGGTGGCAAAGGGTTTTACTCAAGTTCATGGTCTTCACTATGACGAAACCTTTGCTCCAGTCGCAATGCTTCGCTCCATAAGGATTATCCTAGCGATTGCCGCATTTCATGATTATGAGATTTGGCAAATGGATGTCAAAACAGCCTTCTTGAATGGGATTCTAGAAGAGGAAGTGTATATGACACAACCAGAAGGTTTTGTAGATACATCTAATCCTAGGAAGGTATGCAAGCTTAAGAGATTCATTTATGGTCATAAGCAAGCGTCCAGAAGTTGGAATCATCGCTTTGATCATGTTATCAAACAATATGGTTTTGCTCGAAGTGTCGAGGAACCTTGTTTGTACATGAAGTTTAGTGGGAGTAAGGTAACCTTTCTTGTCTTGTATGTGGATGACATACTTCTTATCGGGAATGACGTTCTGATGCTTGCTTCCGTAAAGGAGTGGCTAGGAAAACACTTCCAAATGAAAGATTTGGGAAATGCACAATGTATTTTGGGTATTCGGATCCATAGAGATAGATCCAAAAGGACGTTGGTATTAAGTCAAGAAGCTTATATAGATAAGATTCTTGATAGATTCAAAATGAAAGACTCTAAGAGAGGCTTTCTTCCCATGAGTCAAGGTACCATTTTGTGCAAGTCACAGTGTCCTACCACACCCGAAGAAATTGAACGCATGAAGTTGATCCCATATGCTTCCGCGGTTGGATCAATCATGTACGCCATGACGTGCACTCGTCCCGATGTTTCGTATGCTTTGAGCATGACGAGTCGTTATCAAGCCAATCCAGGTGAAAGTCACTGGACAGCCGTGAAGAACATCCTTAAGTACTTGCGAAGGACCAAGGATTCGTTCTTAGTGTTTGGAGGGGATACTGAATTACGTGTAAGAGGTTACACGGATGCCAGTTTCCAAACCGATCGGGATGATTTAAAATCCCAATCCGGCTATGTTTATATGTTGAATGGAGGAGCCATTAGTTGGAAGAGCTCCAAGCAAAGTGTCACCGCGGATTCTATAACAGAAGCTGAGTACGTCGCGGCTTCGGAAGCTGCAAAGGAAGCTGTTTGGATTCGTCAGTTTTTGGAAGGACTAGGAGTAGTCCACTCCGTCGAAGATCCTATCACCATATATTGTGATAACAGCGGGGCCATTTTTCAAGCAAAAGAGCCCAAGTCTAGCAATAAGTCTAGACATGTACTTAGGAAATACCACGTGATAAGAGATCTCGAGGAAAGGAAGGAAATCGATATATGTAAGGTTGGGACAGACGAGAATATCGCTGATCCTTTAACCAAGCCTCTTTCAAAGGCTAAACATGATGGTCATGTTGTTGCAATGGGATTGAGAAAAGTCCCGGATTTTCCTTAAGTTATCTAAGATGTAATAATTGGATATTGTAGCAATTTTTACATTTATGATAATAGCATTCATTGTTCGAGTTTCAATATGAACTCTTTTGTTTAGTTTGACTAAACCCATACTTTGTTCAATCGAATGGATTGTGAGACAATCTTGAACCCTATTCAAGTGAACGTTTGAACATAGTATTTTTGCCCCTTGTCACTTAATGAGGTGACGACTCGGAGTGACAAGATTGTAAGTTGATCGACGGTTAGTTCAAGACCATGGGGTCATGTAGATGACTGGTCATTTACATAGGCAGACTGATTGTCACTCTGCCGGGCAGTGACCACAATAGAGTCCCTTATCAAATTAGTTGAAGCCTGGTCGTGGCGGGGATTTATATTTTATTCCTATGAGTCGATTCTTTAGACTGGCGACCATTTATCTGAGTCGGTGCAGTTTCCGATTGGCTTAGGTTGGTGTCCTAAGTCGTGCCGTGAAAGGAGGCTGATGGGCATCTTCTGGGTCATGGTGATGTGCATTATACAGTATAAGTTGGGTCAACAGGAATTGTCCACCCACGTCGGGTACATACGTCCTTGGGCCACTCGAGGAGAAGTAACTGGAAATGCGTGGCCACGCTCGGAAATAGATCTATGGTAGATTTTCCGGTCAAACAGTTATTCTCCAGATCGAGAAAACCACTCTTATTATATTTAAATCACATGTGCGACCTGAAAGACACCTTGTGATGAGTGGGAGGATGTGACATCAAAGAGACAAGAGAATCTGTAGCGCACAACTTGTGTAGACAAGTGGGAGACATTGATGGAGTAGGAGTACTCCGCAATATAGTGGCTACATGCACAACTTGTATCGAAAGTGGGAGATTGTTGGAGCGAGTGTCCTCCACAATAGTGCATTGATATATTAAATCTCATGGGCGGAATATACTTGGGATAATTAGTACATTGATACTCCACGTCAGTTGATTAACGTAAATCGGTAACGCTCAGCTGACTAGAGTTAGACGTTATTGTCGTATGACGGCGGTGATCAACTAATCCCTTTCGGTCACACCTATAGGATGAGACCCAAATAGAAGACTAATTATTTGTATCTGATACAGTTAATTAGCACCTTGCGTATATATTTGATATATGTTTGGTAATGAGAGTTATTAATTGGAGATAGAGTTTGGAACTCTGTCCGATTAAGTTTATTAGTCTATTATACGATAATTGACTGAATAAATTTTACGTCTTATTTTAATACGATTAAATAAGACCTAATTTGGTATTTAAACGTTAATTACTAAATTAGTTGAGGTTTTGTATGCTTTTATGGATAGTGGTAATTAGCCGTTAATATATTTACAAGGAGTTGTAAATTTAGCTAATTGATTATTATTATTAATATGGGACCTATTATATATAGATATAATAGTAATATACTACTTAAGGAGTTAAGTGTATATTATTTGATGTGATCAATTATGGAGATAATTGATCATGTCACACATTGCATTTGTATGACAAATGACAATAAATAAGGACCCATTTTTATGTACATGTGTGTGTGACACACTAGTAAATATAATGACAAATGTGGTTGTTCTTATTTTACTACATACATAAATAATAGTAATAATGACACTAGACACTTGACATAAGCATGCAAATAAAAAAAAAAGCTAATTGGTCTTCCCATGTGGGGTGGCCGGTTTTGGGGAGCTAAAAAGGGGACTATTTGTTCACTTATTTACTCCATCCCATTTTATTCATGCATGTGCATTTGAGCTTTTACCTCATCTCTCCAAAACTCTCTCTAAATACTAGTATTCATCTTTTACTAGAGTAGTAATAGATTAATAATATTAGTATTGTTTTATCACTACTATTATCTAGTTAATAATACTAGTGATTATTTGGGTTGATTCTTGGTGCAACTTGAAGGAGATCTTCTACTTTGAAGATTCAAGGTTTTGGAGGATCATCCATACTATTATTAGCTCAAGAACAATAAGAAAAGGAGTTTTCTTGTTGTGCCCAATATTTCCTCATTGTTTATGTAAGGAAATCTCTTCTTATATCTAGTTTTTGTCATTTGATGTCATGCATGTAACTAGATCTAAATATACTAAATTAACAAGTAATTTAGTAACTAATTAGAGGAGTCTAATTAGTGGGTTATGAACCCTTCAAGTGGTATCAGAGCTTTGTTGTTGCATGCATGTCGATTTTTGACATTTTTTCGGGTTATATGATAACTTTGTAAAAACCGAAAATTTTGTGTAAAAGGTGTTTCACACGAAATTTTTGGGTACATGCATACCTAATGACCTCAAAATGGTTGTGGTCGAGTTTGGTAATTTTTGGAATTTATTTGCTAATTTATAATCATTTATGCCTTAAAAACCGAGTTTTTATGCCTATTTGATGTTAAAAGTTAACTAAAAATAGTTGCATGTTGTTTTTGGGCATGGTTTTTTGGTGTACATAACTTCATATGTTGATGGACATATCTATAAATTTTTGAAATTTATTTTGTCCTTTTGAGATGTTTATTGTTTTTTATAAGATAAAAAAAATCGATAAACATGCATTTATTTGTTCCTAATTTATTTGAAATTTTTTGTGGACGAATTTTTGTTTTGGAGTTCCTGGAAATGTTCCAGAATGTACAAAATTATCCATTTTTATTTTTGGTGTTTTATGATTTAATTTGGAATTATTTCATAAAATTGACCATTACCGATTAAATTAGCAAATTGAATCAATTCAAACTAATTTTTATTTTTCAAATTAGTGGAGACTAATTCTTGAAATTCCAAATTGGTTTGGAAAAATTAGTTTGAGCTTAATTGAGAATTAAGTGTTGATTAATGATTTTTAATGGTTAAAAATCGATAAATTCCATAAAACCGAGCTAGGATGAACTTGATAAATCATGGGGCGATTTTGGCATGATTTTTACAGCATTTTATTTATTTTAATGTTGTTGAATGAATGAATGTCATTTATTGTTTATTTTGCAAGATTGTACCTAGTATGGCCTAGTCTTTTAATCGGTATTACCCGTAATGTAAGGAAATATCGATTTGGTTGTAATTAATTGCGATATCGTATCGCCCGTTTGTAATAATTAATAGTTTTATTTATACAAATGTATAATAGGAAATGCTATGTATCATTTGTAATTAATTATTATGAAGACGGAGATTACACAAGACGGTGGACAAAAGACGGTGCCTTTTGGTGGTGTTCCATTGAAGAGGCCAGGGACCAAGGAGTTGGTTTCCGATTTTGTAATAGTCTAGTTAATTAGATTAGCTAGATGGCCATACTAGGATTTATTTGTTTGATGCTTGCTTTATTTTCGCTCATGCCAAAATCGCCAATCATGCATTTTATTCGTCGATTGTCAATTCACCAATTTACGTAATCACCAACTTAGTTCACTTATAAGTGATTAGTAACCTAATATTGACAAGACCTCTCACATGCATCGTAAGAATTGAGATTTAGCCTTACCAATTAAAGCACCTATGAACCCCTTGTTCATTAGGGCAACCACAACGTGGACCCTTTTTACCTAGGGTAAATAGAGTGATAAGATCACATGCCAAGATTGGGTTGGACTCAACGAGATAAAAGTTATTTCGGGGCTAGGACATGGATTTGGTTGAAATCCGTGGACCGAGAGTTCTAGGGTAGAATTAGTCAAGTAATGACTTACCGTTTTTACATAAGGATTGCATGCGATGTTAGTTCTTATCTAGATACGGGTCTCGGAATCGCTTATATAATTTCGTGAGAGGTCATTATATGAGTGACTTGTTAAAATTGTTTTACAAGTAAATTATATAACAATGAATGTTAATATTTCCTAAACTTTGTTGTAGTGTTTATAATTCGCTATGGCTAATAATGCAACCATTCAACTCGGAAAGGATTCTTGGCTTAGGTCCGTTATGGACAAATGTATCTTGAAAGACGATGGAAGTAATTTCATCGAGTGGGAGTCTACCATTAAAGGTGCGGCGTTGTCCGACAACGTCCTTCGTTACTTGAACGAACCACCACCCAACGAACCCGGTCCTCGAGCCGCCCCGGCACAAAGGACCGCTTATGAGGAGTTTTTGAAGATATCCAACGATATCAAGAATGTCTTGATATGGTCAATGTCTCCAAAACTCAAGCTTCAATACATTACCCTTAATGCATATGAGATATTCTCAAGGGTTACGACGGCTTTTTCCCAATCACCCGATATCCGTCAATATGAGGCTATGATGAAATTCTTCGAGGGTAAGCTAGAAAAGGGCCAAAAAGTTGGTCCCCATGTGCTCAAGATGATTGAGCATATTGACACACTAGAGCGTCTAGGGTGTAGCATTCCCAAGAAGCTTGCGATCGGTCGCATTCTTCACTCACTCCCCTCCAAGTTCTCCCAAATTAGGGTGAACTATAATATGCATGGCATGGACAAGAGTTTCCAAGAGCTTCATGCACTCCTCAACCAAGCGGAGAGGGACATGGAGGCTAGTGGGAGTGAGAAGAGAGACATGCTCTCCATGAAAATGAAGAATCTCAACCTTGGGGTTCAAAAGGGTAAAAACAAGGGTAAGACCAAATTCAAGAGACATGGAAAAGACAAGAACAAAGGGAAAGCTATTGAGAATAGCAAACCTAAGGCTAAGGTTAACAAACATGCCGACGCCGATTGCTATCATTGTAATGGCAAGGGACATTGGAAGCGCAATTGTCCCAAATATTTGAAGGAATTGAAGAACAAGAAAGACGAGAGTGAGACTCCGTCAGGTATTGTCCTCACTTCCCTCTATATGATAGACATTAACTATACTTGCACTTCCACTTGGGTATTAGATACCGGATGTGGTTCTCATCTTTGTAATCATTTACAGGGCATGAGGGACGTGCGAGCACTAGCCAAGGGTGATGTAGACCTACGCATGGGAAATGGAGCTAGAGTAGCCGCTATATCCGTAGGCACTTATGTACTCACTCTAGCTAGTGGTTTTGAGTTGTATTTGAATAATTGTTATTTCGTACCAACTCTAACTAAGAACATTATCTCCATTTCCGTACTTGATATGGAAGGTTTTTCCTTTATGATTAAGGACAATTGTTGTACTTTTTCATTTAATGACATGGTTTATGGTAAAGCTACGTCTATCGGAGGTATTTATGTTCTAGATAATGTTAATGATGTATATCATGTAGAGAACAAGAAGCTCAAAACGGGTGAACCTAATCAATCCTACCTTTGGCATTGTCGTTTAGGACACATAAACAAACGACGCATAAAGAGACTTGTTTCAACGAAACTTCTCAAACCATTTGATTACGAATCTTATGGTGTATGCGAGTCTTGCATATTAGGCAAGATGACTCGTGCTCCCTTCTTAAGTAAAGGAACACGAGCGAGTGAGGTATTGGGCCTTATACATACCGATGTGTGTGGCCCAATGACTATCACCGCTAGGGGTGGTTACAACTACTTCATCACTTTTACCGACGACTTAAGTAGATATGGGTATGTCTACTTAATGAGGCATAAGAGCGATGCTTTTGAAAAGTTCAAAGAGTTTCAATGTGAAGTAGAGAACCAATTGGATAAAAAGATTAAAGTACTACGATCCGATCGTGGCGGTGAATACCTAAATAATGAATTTGATTCACACCTAAAAGATTGTGGCATAATATCACAATGGACTCCTCCTGGCACACCACAGTTGAATGGTGTGGCCGAAAGGAGAAACCGAACTTTATTAGATATGGTTCGGTCCATGATGAGTCTCACTGAGCTTCCTGATTCATTTTGGGGTTTTGCCATTTTGTCCGCAATATTTTCACTAAATCGAAGCCCGACTAAAGCGGCCAATAAGACACCATATGAGATATGGAAGGGAAGGGTTCCTTATTTGTCGTTCATGAGAATCTGGGGTTGTGAGGCATATGTTCAGAACAAGTCTGACAACAAACTCGCACCAAGATCCGACAAATGTCTATTTTTAGGGTATCCAAAGGAAACACAAGGCTATTACTTCTACAATCGTCACGAAAACAAAGTGTTTGTGGCACGTGACGCTGTCTTTCTAGAAAATGACTTCATTTCTAGAAGACAGAGTGGGAGAAAATTTGAACTTGATGAAGTCCAAGAGCCACAAACCGAAAATGAAGTGGAGGAAAGCGTTCCCTCCTCCTCGGACACGGTTGTTGTTCCCTTTGAACCTAGGAAATCCACGAGGATTAGTCATCCTCCTGATCGATACCTTGGTATTGTCGAGGAAGATGCGTTAGACATGTTGCTTTGCGAAAGTGACGAGCCTAACACCTACAAGGCGGCCATATCTAGTCGTGATTCCATGCAATGGCTTGAGGCCATGCGATCCGAAATGGACTCTATGCACGAAAACCAAGTGTGGGATTTGGTTGATTTACCTGAAAAGGTGAGACCTCTTCAGTGTAAATGGATCTTTAAGATCAAGAATGGCATAGATGGACATAGAGATGTCTACAAAGCTAGATTGGTGGCAAAGGGTTTTACTCAAGTTCATGGTCTTCACTATGACGAAACCTTTGCTCCAGTCGCAATGCTTCGCTCCATAAGGATTATCCTAGCGATTGCCGCATTTCATGATTATGAGATTTGGCAAATGGATGTCAAAACAGCCTTCTTGAATGGGATTCTAGAAGAGGAAGTGTATATGACACAACCAGAAGGTTTTGTAGATACATCTAATCCTAGGAAGGTATGCAAGCTTAAGAGATTCATTTATGGTCATAAGCAAGCGTCCAGAAGTTGGAATCATCGCTTTGATCATGTTATCAAACAATATGGTTTTGCTCGAAGTGTCGAGGAACCTTGTTTGTACATGAAGTTTAGTGGGAGTAAGGTAACCTTTCTTGTCTTGTATGTGGATGACATACTTCTTATCGGGAATGACGTTCTGATGCTTGCTTCCGTAAAGGAGTGGCTAGGAAAACACTTCCAAATGAAAGATTTGGGAAATGCACAATGTATTTTGGGTATTCGGATCCATAGAGATAGATCCAAAAGGACGTTGGTATTAAGTCAAGAAGCTTATATAGATAAGATTCTTGATAGATTCAAAATGAAAGACTCTAAGAGAGGCTTTCTTCCCATGAGTCAAGGTACCATTTTGTGCAAGTCACAGTGTCCTACCACACCCGAAGAAATTGAACGCATGAAGTTGATCCCATA
Source organism: Agrostemma githago (assembly GCA_958450325.1). Classification (NCBI taxonomy): domain Eukaryota; kingdom Viridiplantae; phylum Streptophyta; class Magnoliopsida; order Caryophyllales; family Caryophyllaceae; genus Agrostemma; species Agrostemma githago. Next base: position 32,969,383 of record OY288256.1, read on the forward strand.
TGCTTCCGCGGTTGGATCAATCATGTACGCCATGACGTGCACTCGTCCCGATGTTTCGTATGCTTTGAGCATGACGAGTCGTTATCAAGCCAATCCAGGTGAAAGTCACTGGACAGCCGTGAAGAACATCCTTAAGTACTTGCGAAGGACCAAGGATTCGTTCTTAGTGTTTGGAGGGGATACTGAATTACGTGTAAGAGGTTACACGGATGCCAGTTTCCAAACCGATCGGGATGATTTAAAATCCCAATCCGGCTATGTTTATATGTTGAATGGAGGAGCCATTAGTTGGAAGAGCTCCAAGCAAAGTGTCACCGCGGATTCTATAACAGAAGCTGAGTACGTCGCGGCTTCGGAAGCTGCAAAGGAAGCTGTTTGGATTCGTCAGTTTTTGGAAGGACTAGGAGTAGTCCACTCCGTCGAAGATCCTATCACCATATATTGTGATAACAGCGGGGCCATTTTTCAAGCAAAAGAGCCCAAGTCTAGCAATAAGTCTAGACATGTACTTAGGAAATACCACGTGATAAGAGATCTCGAGGAAAGGAAGGAAATCGATATATGTAAGGTTGGGACAGACGAGAATATCGCTGATCCTTTAACCAAGCCTCTTTCAAAGGCTAAACATGATGGTCATGTTGTTGCAATGGGATTGAGAAAAGTCCCGGATTTTCCTTAAGTTATCTAAGATGTAATAATTGGATATTGTAGCAATTTTTACATTTATGATAATAGCATTCATTGTTCGAGTTTCAATATGAACTCTTTTGTTTAGTTTGACTAAACCCATACTTTGTTCAATCGAATGGATTGTGAGACAATCTTGAACCCTATTCAAGTGAACGTTTGAACATAGTATTTTTGCCCCTTGTCACTTAATGAGGTGACGACTCGGAGTGACAAGATTGTAAGTTGATCGACGGTTAGTTCAAGACCATGGGGTCATGTAGATGACTGGTCATTTACATAGGCAGACTGATTGTCACTCTGCCGGGCAGTGACCACAATAGAGTCCCTTATCAAATTAGTTGAAGCCTGGTCGTGGCGGGGATTTATATTTTATTCCTATGAGTCGATTCTTTAGACTGGCGACCATTTATCTGAGTCGGTGCAGTTTCCGATTGGCTTAGGTTGGTGTCCTAAGTCGTGCCGTGAAAGGAGGCTGATGGGCATCTTCTGGGTCATGGTGATGTGCATTATACAGTATAAGTTGGGTCAACAGGAATTGTCCACCCACGTCGGGTACATACGTCCTTGGGCCACTCGAGGAGAAGTAACTGGAAATGCGTGGCCACGCTCGGAAATAGATCTATGGTAGATTTTCCGGTCAAACAGTTATTCTCCAGATCGAGAAAACCACTCTTATTATATTTAAATCACATGTGCGACCTGAAAGACACCTTGTGATGAGTGGGAGGATGTGACATCAAAGAGACAAGAGAATCTGTAGCGCACAACTTGTGTAGACAAGTGGGAGACATTGATGGAGTAGGAGTACTCCGCAATATAGTGGCTACATGCACAACTTGTATCGAAAGTGGGAGATTGTTGGAGCGAGTGTCCTCCACAATAGTGCATTGATATATTAAATCTCATGGGCGGAATATACTTGGGATAATTAGTACATTGATACTCCACGTCAGTTGATTAACGTAAATCGGTAACGCTCAGCTGACTAGAGTTAGACGTTATTGTCGTATGACGGCGGTGATCAACTAATCCCTTTCGGTCACACCTATAGGATGAGACCCAAATAGAAGACTAATTATTTGTATCTGATACAGTTAATTAGCACCTTGCGTATATATTTGATATATGTTTGGTAATGAGAGTTATTAATTGGAGATAGAGTTTGGAACTCTGTCCGATTAAGTTTATTAGTCTATTATACGATAATTGACTGAATAAATTTTACGTCTTATTTTAATACGATTAAATAAGACCTAATTTGGTATTTAAACGTTAATTACTAAATTAGTTGAGGTTTTGTATGCTTTTATGGATAGTGGTAATTAGCCGTTAATATATTTACAAGGAGTTGTAAATTTAGCTAATTGATTATTATTATTAATATGGGACCTATTATATATAGATATAATAGTAATATACTACTTAAGGAGTTAAGTGTATATTATTTGATGTGATCAATTATGGAGATAATTGATCATGTCACACATTGCATTTGTATGACAAATGACAATAAATAAGGACCCATTTTTATGTACATGTGTGTGTGACACACTAGTAAATATAATGACAAATGTGGTTGTTCTTATTTTACTACATACATAAATAATAGTAATAATGACACTAGACACTTGACATAAGCATGCAAATAAAAAAAAAAGCTAATTGGTCTTCCCATGTGGGGTGGCCGGTTTTGGGGAGCTAAAAAGGGGACTATTTGTTCACTTATTTACTCCATCCCATTTTATTCATGCATGTGCATTTGAGCTTTTACCTCATCTCTCCAAAACTCTCTCTAAATACTAGTATTCATCTTTTACTAGAGTAGTAATAGATTAATAATATTAGTATTGTTTTATCACTACTATTATCTAGTTAATAATACTAGTGATTATTTGGGTTGATTCTTGGTGCAACTTGAAGGAGATCTTCTACTTTGAAGATTCAAGGTTTTGGAGGATCATCCATACTATTATTAGCTCAAGAACAATAAGAAAAGGAGTTTTCTTGTTGTGCCCAATATTTCCTCATTGTTTATGTAAGGAAATCTCTTCTTATATCTAGTTTTTGTCATTTGATGTCATGCATGTAACTAGATCTAAATATACTAAATTAACAAGTAATTTAGTAACTAATTAGAGGAGTCTAATTAGTGGGTTATGAACCCTTCAATGACTACATCGAGAGTCATTTCAAAATCCATATTTTTGCAAGTTTTTCACTCTTTCTTTTTGAGGATTTAGTCGGATTTAGGCGGAATCCGGGCTAGGTGACTTGATTACACCTAGCCCTCCCCTCCCATTTCCTTTTATTTCCTTCTTTTTATTTCTTCCCCCATCCATATCTTTTTCTTGTCTCGGCCCATGGTGACTTGACTACACCCCGGCCGGACACCTTCTACCTTTTCTTCACCTTATTTTTTTGTTTTTTTAGCTTTATTTTCGTAGTTTCTTTTCTTTTTCTTTTGTCTCTCCGCACCCTACGATCGAGCATGAGGACATGGCTCGATTTAAGTGTGGGGGAGCGATATTCTAGTATAGTTTAGTTTATTTTCTTATTTTTTCGAAAAAATCCCTAAAAATTTGAAAAATTTCACAAAAATCAAAAAGATTTTTCTTTTTTGTGTTTTCATTTTGTGTCTTTGTGTCGTATATTTGTTTTGTGTGCGTGTTTTGCCTCCCTCTTTCCTTATAGGTCGCTTAATCACCGCTAGCTTTGGAAAGCTCTAAAGACTTCCGGTAACATCTTATCCCTTTTTCTCCTTTCTTCCTTGTGATGTTTGGAGAAGGTTGTGTTGAGGTGTGCTCGGGTGGAGCTTTGTGCATATTGGTGGATGATTTGGTGGCTTGTATGGAATATCGGGGTGGTGTTTGTTTTATGTTTGTTTCGTTATCTTTTGTTCTTGTTGCCTTTGTTTCTTTCTCTCTCGTTTTCGTCTTGTCTTTAATTTTATGTTATGTTGTGTTGTGTGTCATGTGTGTAAACCGTTTTCGAAAACCCGGTTTAGAGGCTAGTGTGTGAGTGTGTACTTTCCCTTTTTAGCAGTGTAAATCGAGTCTTGGGCTTTAGCCTAGTAGAATGACCCTAAATCAATGAATTCGTTGGTCCTTTACCTCGAGTCCACCTAGCTTACTAGAGATTTATTGCGGGATTTGCATTTTGACCATTATGACCACCCACGGTGTGAAAAGGCCTTGGCTACCGAGTCTTGTCTCTTAGGTGACCGTGTTTAGGATCGTTTGATTAGTCCAAGTTCTCCCCTTTTTGTGGGTTTGAAGGGAAAGCGCGCTCCCGACTTACCCATTCACCTACATCTCACACATATCCACACAATAACTTGCAATTTGTTGATTCTCTCTTTCTTAATTGTCAAGATATGCCAAAAATGCCAAATCTTGCCAAAAAAAAGGGCAAAGAAAAGAAAAAGAAAGAAAAAAATGAAAGAAAGAAAAGAAATGAAGAAAAAGAAAAGGCACAAAAGCCAAAAAGAAAATAGAAAAGAAGAAAAAGAATGGCATGGCAACAAACAAATCAAAATATCGAAAAGAAAGAAAATGCCAAAGGAAAACCCATCTCACAAAAAGAAATCCTCACAATAATAAGCCTTTTTCCGACTTTTGCCGTGAAGAGCCTACCAAAGGACCGAGTCCCGAGGAAGGATGATAGCGGCATTAGTCGGTCTTCCCTCATTTTGCATGTTTTCCACCTTTTTACTTGGACTAGTTAGGCGGTCTTGGACATGGGACGACCCTCTTGGCTCACGCTAAAGGGGGCGGGGTCTCACTTACCTACAGTGTCGACTAACACCGTGGTTCCTCATTTTTCCACTCCGCCGATCGTCCCGTAGTACGTTTTTAGAAAGTTAGGAGGACCTAGGTAAGTTACCAACGTTTTTGTTGCTTTATCGTCATACTATTAGGGTTTAGTTCACCTTTAGATAACGAGCTTCTTGCTAACCTCAACTTAACGGGACTTCCTATGTTCGAGGGTACCGAAGACCCGGTCCACCACATCCGGGCTTTCAAGGACTTCATGGCGGTAAAGGGGGTGAAGTCAACTATGTTCAAGCACTTGTTCCCTTCTTCCTTGGAGAAACACCTTAAGGCCTGGTTCTACAGGCTCGACCCCAAGAAATACAAGACTTGGGACGATGTGGCGACCGAATTTGCTCGGAACTACGCCGATAACACTGAAATCCAGACTACAATGCGTACTCTGGAGGTAATGGCCCAAGAGCCCAAAGAAGGGTTCACAAAATATTCGCAACGGTGGAGGGCCGAGAGTGTGAAGCTGGTCGACAAGCCCGGCGAGAAGGCTCTAGTGGAAGCCTTCGTCAAAAATCTACTCCCATCCTACCGGGTCCATCTCCGGTACGCTATCATCCCAAACTTTGCTGTCCTTACTGAAATGGGCACAAGGATCGAAGATGATCTAAGGTTAGAGAGCCTGACTAAGGCCTCTACCAAGGGCTATCAAGGGGCTAGCTCATCTACAATTAAGCCCACACCTGCAGCTGCAACCCGCAGCATCTTTGATGAGGTAAATCTGCTCGATACCTCATCCAAAAAGAATACACCAAATCGGGTATACACAGATATAGGGACTACCTATACTTATGCCTTACAAAGGCTATCTTCAAAGGGTCTGATTCAACCAATAGGCCCAACTCCAAAGCCTCCAGTAGAGAGGAGGCCCAAATACTACAATGCTCAAGCCTACTGTCAGTATCACCGGGGCAACGGACATGATACTGAAAAATGTTGGAAATTAAAGCATTTAATCCAAGATCTTATCGAGAGCTGGAAAGTCCCGTTGCCCGGAGACAAGCCGAGCAACAAAGAAAACCCGTTCAGCGCCCATGCCATATTCACGGGGGAGGTAATTGATTGTTCTCACCTCATTTCTCCTTTTATCCCACAAATCAATGGGATATGGTTCGATGACGAGGATGATGTATACTTGGCCAAGGGGGAAGCTGTCCCCATCACCCTTGAAGAGGTCCAAAAAGCCAAATCAAAGGCTTTAGCCACCAACCACCTCGCCACTGCTGGGCGCGCCACTCCTACACCCGTCACTGAACCTGCCAGGACGGAATCCACCCTCGAAGAACCAAGCAATGACGCGGCCTTGGTCCAACAAATGAAGAGGGTCCGCGTTGACTTAACCATATGGCAACTACTGGTTAGCTCACAAGCTCATCGGGAAGCACTGACTAAGGCTCTCGATGAAATCAAGGTCGACTCAGAAGCTACCCCCGCTGAAATGGTAGCTACTATCATGCCCTACCTCAAGGGCGAATCCAAGAACGAAGGCCCACTCATAACCTTCTCCGAAGCTGATCTACCTCCATTTGGGCCCAATCACAATCTGGCCCTATATATCACGGTCATCTGCAAGGGTAAATATCTCCCGATGACCCTTATTGACGACGGATCAGCCGTGAACGTCCTACCCCTAAGGACTGCCAGGGCCCTCGGCATCACTGATGCCGACTATCTCCCGACAGCGCAAACTATTCAGGCTTTCGATGGAAGCCCAAAACCAGTAGCTGGGGCCGTTAAACTGAAGATCATAACAGGCCCAATCGAAAAGGAGTTGGAGTTTCAGGTGATAGACGTCACCTCATCATTCAATCTCTTACTGGGAAGGCCTTGGATCCACGCAGTCAAGGCCGTGACATCTACCCTCCACGAAAGGTCAAGATGCCACTTAAAGACGGTATCATAACACTGGAGGCAACACCGATGACCGTGGCAAGCTGCAACGCCACAAACCGGGCCGAAGCACGAGGTTTCGATTTCGTGGGTATGATTGAAGAAGAATACCTTTTCAAGCCCTACTTCGCCCCTAGCATCGACACGATGCTACAAAATCTGGGTTACCTACCCGGAGCTACCTCAACACCATATCTTTCGGCATGGAAGATCATTGAGGTCCTAGACAATGCAGAATCCCGACTCGGATTGGGGTATACTATAAGCTCGGAGAATGTGGGCCGGGCCTCTGCAATCAAATTTGTCACTCCAATCTTCGGAGCCATCCAAGTGGGTCTCTACCGACCCACCATCACATATCCCGAGACCAAAACGGCTCGGGAATTCAACTACATCCCCGATGACATATTCACCGTTATCCAGGATGAGTCCGAGAAAAGGGAAAGCGACTCTGAGCCCGTGCTAGGGCTCTTATTTGGAGAAGACAATACCGTCCCTGCTCCGAAAGATGACTTGGTCAACTTGATCCTCCGCAGCGATCGGTTCGACCCAACCAAGCTCATTACCGAGGTCGACGCCAACACCGAGACGAGGGCTTGGAGGAAGACTATAAAATGGACCGACAGTCAAGGACGGGTCTACAAGCTAACCGCCGGCGAAGAAGACATGCCGGATACCGAGTCTGAGTCTGAGTCAGAGTCGGAGTCTGAGTCCAGGTTTAGAGGGTCTGGTGCTGGAGTCGAGTCTGTAATCCCTCTTCCCTTAGCCACCGAGGTCTCGGGGTCTGTCCCAAGACCTCTCCCTATCCCGCCACTGACCAACGATCAGATGGCAGCTCTATTCGAGCTATTTTCAAAATTTACCATTAATAATAAACGAACACCGTTCTGCTTACGACTTGTCTTATTTCCAAAATTTTCTCAAAATCAAAAATTTTATATGCAATGACATTGAGAAACCCGACGAACAGGTACCTCTACCACAACATCTGGCCGAGCAGCTCGAGCAAAGGGAATCCCGAGATCCGGTAATCGAAGAAACCGAGTCCATCAACGTGGGAACCAGTTTAGAGCCCCAGATGCTTAAGTTGGGCCAATCTTTAGATTCAGAGGAGAGACAACAGTTCACAGACCTCCTAGAATTTAAAGACGTCTTTGCATGGTCCTACAAGGACATGCCGAGAATAGATCGAGAAATAGCGGAACACCGAATACCCATCAAAGATGGGTGCAAACCGGTTAAACAAAAACTCAGAAGAATGAAGCCCGAATGGTCTCTTAAAGTCAAGGAAGAGGTCGATAAACAATTCAAAGCGGGTTTTATACAGGTGTCTGAATATCTAGACTGGGTTGCAAACATCGTGCCGGTACCCAAGAAGGACGGCAAGGTGCGGGTATGCGTAGACTTCCGGGACCTAAAAAGGCCAGCCCAAAAGACGATTTTCCATTACCACACATCGACATATTGGTGGATAACACGGCCGACCATGCCCTTCTATCGTTCATGGACGGGTATGCCGGATACAATCAAATTAAAATGGCAGAAGAGGATATGAGTAAGACTACCTTCATCACACCTTGGGGTACTTACTGTTACACCGTCATGCCATTTGGGCTGATTAATGCAGGAGCCACTTATCAACGGACCGCCACCACCTTATTACACGACATGATGCATAAGGAAGTGGAGGTCTATGTGGATGATATGATCGTTTAGTCTAAAGACCGAAGCGGGCACATCACGGCCCTAAGAAAGTTCTTTACCAGACTGCGAAAATACAACATGAGACTAAACCCACAAAAATGCAGTTTTGGGGTAACGTCAGGCAAATTACTGGGCCATATCGTTAGCCAGCGCGACATCGAGGTCGACCCAGCTAAAATCAAGGCCATCACCGAGATGCAACCACCTAGGACCGAAAAGGAAATAAGGGGGTTTCTCGGGAAAGTCCAATACATCAGCCGTTTCATTTCAAAGCTAACCATGGTATGTGAACCCATTTTCAAGAAACTGAAGATCGGGGAACGGGTCCTATGGGACGATAAATGTCAAGCGGCCTTTGATAAAATCAAGGAGATCCTGTCTGCTCCGCCGGTACTAATGCCACCTCAACACGGTCTACCTTTGTCGTTATATCTAACAACAACCGAGACAGCCATGGGGGCTATGCTGGCCCAGACAGTTGATTCAGAAGAACGGGCTATTTACTACATCAGTAAAAAGTTCCTTGAGTACGAATGCAAGTACACCATGCTCGAGAAAATGTGTCTAGCCTTGGTTTGGGCCACTAAAAAGCTCAGACATTACATGTTCAGTCACGATGTACATGTATTATCCAAAATGGATCCTATCAAGTACTTATTCGAGAGGCCCATCCTCAATGGCAGGATGTCAAGATGGACTTTAATGTTATCCGAGTTCGACCTCAAATTTGTACCATTAAAAGCCATCAAAGGCCGGGTAGTTGCCGAGTTCCTCGCTGACAGACCAATATCCGAAGAAGGCCACACTGACACATGGGCCTTTCCTGATGAAGACATATTCCATACCGATACCGAGACATGGGATCTGTATTTCGATGGAGCATCTAACTTCCGAGGATTTGGGGTCGGAATTTTATTAATCTCACCCCGAGGGGAACACACTCCCTTATCCATCAAATTGGATTTCGACGTGACCAACAACGCAGCCGAATACGAAGCATGCATTCACGGGTTGCAAGCCGCCGCTGATTTAGGGGTAACAAACATCCGGGTCCACGGTGATTCATCATTGGTCATCAATCAAGCACTCCAAAAATGGAAAACTTGGAACGCCAATCTCGTGGCTTACCAAGCGCGAGTACGGGTTCTAGAGAAACAATTCCAGAAAGTCGAGTATGTTTACTTACCCCGAGAGGAAAATCAGTTTGCAGATGCACTTTCCAAATTAGCATCTTTACTGAACATCCCGGATCACCTAACAAGCATGCCAATCTGTGTTGAAAGGCGGTCAGAGCCGGCCTACATCGATGCCATTCAAGATATCGAGATAACTGACCCAGAACCTTAGTATCAAACCGTCTTAACATACCTGACAACGGGGGAATATCCCGCGGGAGCTGAAAATCGGGCCAAAAAGGCCCTACGAAGATTAGCAACCCAATTTGTTCGTACTGATGACGGGCAATTGTATAAAAAGACGGCACAGGGGGCTCTTCTCCTATGCATTGACAAGGTACAAGCCGAAAAAGGCATGGCCGAGGTCCACGACGGTGAAAACGGCCCGCATATGAACGCCCATATGCTATCCCGTAAAATCATGAGGCTCGGGTACTACTGGAACACCATGGAGACAGACTGTCAGTTATACGTCAAGCACTGCCATAACTGTCAGATCTTCGGTAATGTACAACATATGCCATCTTCCCTATTATATACCATGACATCACCATGGCCATTTTCGACATGGGGTATAGACATAATTGGGAAAGTAGACCCTTCCGGGACGGGAGGACATTGCTTCATTTTGGTGGCCATCGACTACTTCACCAAATGGGTAGAAGCCGAGTCATACCGTGTCTTGAACGCCAAGCACGTGGCCAAATTTATCCAAAATAAGATTATATGCCGATACGGGATCCCACACGAATTTATCAGCGATCACGGGACCCACTTCCAAGCTGAAACTACTGCATTACTGGCGAAATATAAAATTCAAAGGCATACATCTTCACCTTACCGACCCCAAACAAACGGAGCGGTAGAAGCGGCCAAAAAAACAATTGTCACCATACTGAAAAAGATGGCTGAGAATTATCGGGACTGGCCCGACAAGATACCTTTTGCCTTATGGGGGTACCGAACTTCAATTCGCACAGCAACCGGAGCAACTCCATATTATCTGACGTATGGAATGGAAGCAGTCCAACCGGTCGAGCTAGAAGTACCATCCCTAAGGATTTTGCTTGAAAACCAAGTACCCGAAGCAGATTGGGTCCAAGGCCGATACGATTCGCTAGTCCTTTTGGATGAACGGCGGTCCCGGGCCCTCAATAATATTCAAGTGTATCAAAAGAGAATTCAACGGGCTTTCAACAAAAGGGTTAGGCCCAGGAAAATCAAAGAAGGTGATTTGGTCCTAAAATCGGTTCGTGCCTTACTACCGGTTGACCCAAGGGGAAAGTTCAAACCCAATTGGGCTGGGCCATACTTAGTCAAGAAAATCCTATCGGGAGGAGCGGTGATGCTAACGGACCTGGACGGTAACGAGTTCGTCAACCCGACCAACTTGGACCAGCTGAAGCGTTACCACCCATAAAGCCCAATCTCAATGTCATTTGCAAAAATTTTTAAAACTCAGTCTTTTTATAAATTTTCAAAAATTTTAGACAAGTCAATAAGTTAAAATTAACTATTCTACCGTCACACATCTCGAATTAATAATCTTGATGTATTTCGAAAATTGCAAAAAAAAATCAATCAAATCAATTTTGAACTACGTCTGGTTTGATTTCGCTAATTGTGGATACGTAGGCAACCCCTCAAAAGGGTACAACCACTGCAATATCGAAAAGACGGGAACGGTTTCAAATAATATGTCTTTTATTAATATCTCGATAAACTCGAGAATCGCCAAAAAAAAAAACCGCCAAACACGGCATACACAAAAAAATCACACCAAAAATAAATAAATAGTAATATTCAAATAATAAAATACGGAGACTAATATCCGGGCATCTTCCCCTTTCCCTTATCCTTCGGGTCGTGTGGAGCCCGAGGTCGTCGAGGTGGGGATGAGTGTTCCCTAATCACAAGGGGAACCTCCTTAGCACGGGCCCGCTTCTTTGACGATGGGTCTTCAATCACAGTCTTTGGCCCAAGTCGGGCTCGGACATGCTCGGGTAGCCTATCCCGTGGGCCAAGTCGGTCCTGCACAGCTAGTCTAGGGCCTAGTCTCCTTTACAAGTCTGTCTGGTGGCTCACTTTCCCCCGAGCACCTTTAGCACCGGACCCTTTAGCTTGAGTCTTAGCCTTCTTCTTTAGCCCTGACATTAGGCGGACTAGGGTAGCTGGAGTGTCTCCCTCATCAAAGAACCCCCTGTTGTCTTTAGCCTGTTCTCTCCTCAGGAGGTCAAAGGCTTCATCAACCTTCAAAGCGGCTCGGGCTTTAGCATCACCTGCTTTAGTCCACTTGGTATATGAGTCTAAAACCCAGATCGAATGCCGAGATTTGGAAACGGGCCAAGTGTGCCGGGTGTACCATCTTTGCATCCACGTGTCGCACATCACATCCGTCAATTGGGTAGGATCACTCACAATGGCCTCTATTTCTGGTATCCGCTGAGTTCGTCCATACTGCCTTAGTATGCGATCCGGGTAGAGATGAACCGTCAGGGTAAAGGACAAGATCACTTGGTAACGGGCCCTCTCCCTCGGGTCCAAACCTGTCCAAGCCGGGATGGGCCACCATGGCACGATCCATCGAATCAACCGCCCACCGTGGATTGATAGCACCTCATCCCAATACTTCTGGCTAATCAAGCGAGAAAAAAATCGATGGCCCGTCGTCTCGTCATCAGCTGGTTATGATGGTAGGTACTGGCATCAAGCGGAGGATCTATCACCGATAGCCTCTCATAAAGCCAAATATGAAAAAAAATGAGAAAACAGAAGCATTAGATCTCGAGGCAAAACAGACGACACTCGATCGAGTGCCAGGGTGACTCGATCGAGTGGCGTCACTGGAAGCAAACAGGAAGCCTTTTTACGAAGGCACTCGATCGAGTGCCGGGGTGACTCGATCGAGTGCCCACTGCAGTAGCCGAGTTCCCGACAAAAAAATTCAAAAAATCGAGGAATCAAAAAAATAAAAAATCCGACTTACTTGCAACAAACGGGTGCTCCCGGTGAGACGAACGGATTGATCCCTTTTGCGATTATCCAATCCTTGGATGATTTCGCCCGTGATTAACCAAGCCGGACTATGTTCAGTCTCCATTAAATCCACCACGGTTATGAGACGGGCATTACCCATGCAAGATAGCCAGTCCATGTGACCTTCAAAAGCGTAAACATGGAGCAAGCAGAAAGAAAAGGCCCTACGACTATGGGCCGACCTCACCCGAACATCATGCGGGTTCATGAATTTCTCAGCCAAGTCGATCAGAGAAATATTGCCACCTTCCATCGTACGAGACACTTCGTTATGGGATAGCCCCAGAAATTCCCTCAGCTTCCTCTTTGGGTCATAGACTGAATACGGGACGGCAGGCCGAAGCATCGGGTTCCATCCTCCTATAGCTGCAATCTCTTCAGATAGAGGGAAGATCTCGCCCCGAGGGAAAGCAAAGACATGATATATGTCATCCCAGTAAGCCAAGCAAGCATCCAAGAAGTAACGATCGACCACCATCTGACGGAACAGGTACAGCTGAGTTATACCCGTCTGGTTCAAAACCACCCTGTCGACATTCCTAAACTGTCGGGACCATGCTGGCAACATAGCGCTCTACCTATCGATTCCCATGTTGGATTTCTTAAAAGGATAAAGAGACTTTCTTTTTGCCTTAAGGGAAATAAGGAGAATTTCTTTGTGATGGGAATTATGAAGAAAACCAAGGGCATAGAGGGCTATATATAGCATTACCCTTGCATACCCTTTCCATATCACTTTTAGGAAAGTTTCCTAATTGCAAACGGAATCAAGCCACAAGCCTAGTCTCGATACTAGTGTGGAAGTAATCATCCCGAACTTTCCTAATTTCTTTAGAGTCAATTTCAAAAATTTCAAAATTTCAAAATGTCAAATTTTCGAAAATTCGAAGAGTCATTTTCCCCAGCACGAGTCATTTTACTACCTACGTGTTGCATGCATTTTATGTGACTTATACAGGTACGACTCAAGCGAGACATGCAAGCCAATCAAATCTCCTCAGCAGCATTTTCCCGGGATGGCGCGGGATAGGCCAACACACAGGCGCACCCAGGACTTACGCTACAGGTCCAAATTCCCCACGGGAACACTATCATCAAGCACAGGTATGGCTTCTGCCTTATGGCTGGCGAGCCCTTCACGCAAGTCTAATGGACTATAAACGACCCGAACGGAAGTCTACCAGGTCTAAACGGGCTTGGTAGCTACTCTAACTTTCGCCCTGTCCAAGCCTCAGTCAGAGTGGGGGCTCCGTAGACACCCGCATTTTGACTGCCAGGTGTCTATGGCAGTTCCCAAAAATCACCCGATGACGATCGGACGCTAACATGTTTCTACGCGCTCGGATACGGGCTCAAATCCATTAATCGCTGGCTAACACACTTACAGAGTACAAATCTCACAAAATTATCCTCAAATCCAGGCCCAGTGGATCATTCCGAGTCAAACAAGACTAATTTGGGCCAAAACCGACAACGGAATTAAAACCGACTTTTCACGATTGGGTCAACCCCGGTCAAAGTCGTTTCCAAGACCCACAAAACAACCATACAACCATCAAAAGTCCAAGTCAAACACAAAACCCATCGAGCAATCGAGGTCAAGGTCCAAAACAAGACCCGTGCGACCCATCTAGGCCACTCGATCGAGTGACCTATCCACTCGATCGAGTGGGCCGACTTTGAGCCCGGCGGCTAGCATAACGGGCCACTCGACCGAGTTGGCCTCCTACTCGGTCGAGTAGCCCTAAATCGATGCCCTAGCCTAGCCTATATATACACCCCATGCAACACCCTACAACACATCTTACACGTCTACAAAAAAACCCTAGAGCAACCCTACACTACGTCTTCTACAAACCCTAGACGAACCCTAAGCAAAATCCTAGCAAATCGACATTAAGCAAACCCTAAACCTAGTTTTAGGAATCCAACCCGAGCCACCACAACTTAGCCTCCATATACCTCGAAGACTCTCGTGTCATAGCCGCGTTTACGAGCCTTAGTCCGAGACAAAAACATGTAGGTTGAGGGTGACCAACCTCTTTCTTTTCCTCCTTTTTTTGCGTTGTCACCTTCCTCTCTTTCCCGTTTTTTTCGTTTATTATTATTATTATTATTATTATTATTATTATTATTATTATTATTATTATTATTATTATTATTATTATTATTATTATTATTATTACGCTTATTATTATTATTATTATTATTATTATTATTATTATTATTATTATTATTACGTTCATTATTATTATTATTATTAGTATTATTATTATTATTATGCTTATTATTATTATTATTATTATTATTATTATTATTATTATTATTATTATTATTATTACGTTTATTATTATTATTATTGTTATTATTATTATTATTATTATTATTATGATTATTATTATTATTACTTACCTCGTTATCATTATTGCGTCATAATATCGGTAATATCGTTAGTATCAAAATATTAAAATACTCATTGATTTGTGTCAAGTAAGAGGGATATCAGGATAAGAAAACACGAACATACAAGTGTACTGCACACAGCGTTGACGGTCGCTTATCCCGGTACCCCGATTATTTGATTATTGAGATGAGTCAACTTAAACAAGAATTCGTCAGTATTTCTCGTCGTTATCATCTTTAATATTGCATTCATCGAGTTTTCTAAAACCAATTTTAATAAGGGTCGAAACCCGTTGACACGGATCCGACATCACGATCTCTAGGGATTTATCGATGTCGGAGAAGTCGAGGGAATCAAGTTCTTTTATTATTTAATCAAAGAGTCAATCTTTCTAAATCGCATTAAATCAATTTAGGGCAATTTTCGTTGATGCTAAATAATTGTCAAAACAATTCTTTAGAATTATGACATTTTTAACGCGGAGAAAATTTAATCACATCTCAATAATCAATTTAAAACGATTTTCGACATAAAACACGATTTTACAAACGAATCTTAATTCGTACAGAGGGCACTCGACCGAGTGCCTAGCCCACTCGGTCGAGTGGCACCTCCAAATCATGTCAGAATGCTAATCACGATCACCACTCGATCGAGTCTCACAGTGACTCGGTCGAGTGGCCATATACTCGACCGAGTTGGTCAATAACTCGGCCGAGTACGGTCCATAATGCAAAACAGAATCGCTTTTTACAGGCCTACTCGACCGAGTCCATCGACCACTCGATCGAGTAGCCTCATAACGACTAAAACGCAAGTCGTACATTATTCTATTTTTCAAACTCGATAGTATTTTACGACTTAGGTCAACATGCGCATAATTAATCACATGTATACTATCTTTTCAAATCGTGCATCCTCATATTTGCATCTTTTCATTTCAATTCAATACTTGCAAACCGTTATTATTCGTTTCTTTACATCGTTTACTAACGCGTTTTTTGTTTCTTTTGTCAATTTAATTATTATTCGTTTATTGTACTAAATGAACCCGCATGCTAAAATACAACTTCGACGTTAATTTTAGTTGCATTAAATGGACATAGAAACCCACTTTTCGATTCCATTCGCATGTTTAGGGAAAGTAAATCTTTGCATATCATTTTCCCGTTTTACTAGCACGCGTATTAGAAAGTCATTCGAGTTCTTAGTAGAGGCCGCTAATGTGCGGGCGGGGTTGGGTGTCCTTCGTGGGCTTCCCAACACGTACCCTCACCTCTTACTCAGAACCTTGGTTTCCGGATGCTCGAAACCGTTGGCGAACGAGAGTCATTCAATATACGATTAACCGCTCAAGTCGGCATCTATATCGATATGCAAAGGGACGAGCCCAATAAACTCTGACATCGGAAATGGTTCGTATTTTGTATACGGCCCACTACGACATAGAGTGGGCTCGAACGGTTCCGAATAACCATAAAATTCGGTGGCGACTCCACATAGACCTAAATTTCAATTCGATCCTTCTCATATGGAGATTCATTCGCCTACCCAAACCCGAGCGTGGCCGCGTCGGGGTGGACCTATGTCATGTCCACAGTGTGTTTTGTGGAATTCTTGTAATTTGGAATTTTGATGAGCGATGTGAGGGAGGGATTTTGATAGTGTTTATTGAGTTCACTTGTTAGGTTGATAGTGAAGATGAAGCTTTGAGAGAAGTAGTTGATGATAGAAGCTTGGATCTTGGGCAAAGTAATCGGTTTTTGAGCTTTTCATAAGCTTTTGGGGACGGGATTTTGGATCCCGAGGTTGTATGTGTCTTGTGGGTGGATCTAGTATTGAAAGAAGGCTCCAAGGCTCGGGAAAGGTGCCATCCCGACCGTGAAGGATGTCATCTCGACCGGGATGAAGTTGGCGTGGAAACTGAAGCTTGTGGAAGTCCATCCCGACCGAGATGAGGACCATCTCGACCGGGAAGGGACCATCCCGACCGAGAAAGAACCATCTCGACCGGGATGGGTTACAGCCTCCCCTTTTTGCCTTCTCCTCGTCATTGAGCCCACCCAACCACTATATACCCCCTGCCATCCTCCCTACTCACCCTTGCCTCTATCATCTTACCCTTACACTTCCATTTATACACCTTTATCTTCACTACATACCGAGTTTCACATCAAATCCCATCCTCATTATACCATTGCAAGCCTAGTACTTCAACCATGCGACCATATTGAGAATGAAGAGGAATAACAATGATGAAGGCAAGTAATGTGCCGATATCGAACATAGAGACGATGGAGTTAATGGAGTTGCTAACCGTTTGGTAAGGCGACTCTCCTTTCTTTTCCGTCTTTTATTGCTTGTCTCCCTTCGTATGTTCCCCTTTCCCTTATCATTTTTGTGTCATGGTGGCCTTCGGGGCCTTGGTAGTATTGCTCCCGATTCTCGATGACGTGACTACATCGAGAATCATTTCAAAATCCAAATTTACAAGTCCTTTCACTTTTTCCTTTAATTTTACTTTCTTTTGGTA
The DNA here is from genome assembly GCA_958450325.1 of Agrostemma githago. Classification (NCBI taxonomy): domain Eukaryota; kingdom Viridiplantae; phylum Streptophyta; class Magnoliopsida; order Caryophyllales; family Caryophyllaceae; genus Agrostemma; species Agrostemma githago. Next base: position 32,986,636 of record OY288256.1, read on the forward strand.
GAATTTAGTCGGATTCGGGCGGAATCCGGGCTAGGTGACTTGATTACACCTAGTCCTCTCCTCCCATTTCCTTTTATTTTCTTCTTTTTATTTCTTCCCCCATCCATATCTTTTCTCGTCTCGGCCCATAGTGACTTGATTTCACCCCGGCCGGACACATTCTACCTTTTCTCCGCTTTTCTTTTTGATTTTTAGCTTTATTTTCGTAGTTTCTTTTCTTTTTGATTTTTAGCTTTATTTTCGTAGTTTCTTTTCTTGTTAGTGTTTTCGCACACTACCGATCAAGCATGAGAACATTGCTCGGTTTAAGTGTGGGGGAGCGATATCCTAGTATAGTTTAGCTTTATTTTGGTAGTTTTTTTCGAAAAAATCTTAAAAATCCCTAAAAATTTGAAAATTTTCATAAAAATCAAAAAGATTTTTCCTTTGTGTCTTTTCCTTTTGTGTCGTTGTGTCGTATTTTTGTTGTATTGTGTGTTTTGCCTCCCCATTTCCTTATAGGTTCCTTGATCGCCGTAATTTTCGGAAAGCTCAAGACATCCGGTAACGTCATTCTATCTCTTTTCCTCTTGGTCTCTTGTGGAGTTTAGAGGAGATTTGTGATGATATCTGCTCGGGTGGAGCTTGTTGAAGGTTGTGGTTGTTTTGGTTGCTTATGTGGATGTTTCGGGGTGGTGTTTGTTGTGTGTATGTTTCTTTTCTTTTCTCTTATTTTATTTTGTTTTGCTGTGTGTGTCTCATTTTCTTTCATCCTTGTTGTGTTTAGTTTAGTTTGTGTCTTGTGTAATAAAAGGTTTTTGAAAATCCGGTTTTGAGGCTAGTGTGCAAGTGTTTACTTTCCCTTTCTAGTAATATGAGTCGAGTCTTGGACTTTAGTCTAGTAGAATGACCCTAAATCATAGTTTCGTTGTTCCTTTACCTTGAGTCCACCTAGTCTACTAGGGATTTACTACGGGATTTGCATTTTGATCACTATGACCACCCACGGTGTGAAAAGGCCTTGGTTCCGAGTCCCGTCCCTTAGGTGACCATGTCTGAAATTGTTTGATTAGTCCAAGTTTTTCCCCCTTTTTGTGGGTTTGAAGGGAAAGCGCGCTCCTGACATACCCATTTCCCTACCTCCTACACATATCCACAAATAAGTTGCAAATTGTTGAAGTTCTTACTTGGTTGCAAAGAAATGCCTACAAAACAAAATCATACAAAAGGTAAGCCAAGTCAAAAGAGAGAAAAAGAAAGAAAGAAAAGAATGAAAAAAAGAATGAAGAAAAGGAAAAGGCACAACAAGTCAAAAACAAAATACAAAATAAGAAAAAGAAGCGGCATAGCAAATCAAAAGCTAAATGCAAAAGACAAAAAATGCCAAAAAGAAAAACAATCTCACAAAAAGATTCTCACCCTCTCAAAAATAAGCCTTTTTTCCGATCGTTACCGTGAAGAGCCTACCAAAGGACCGAGTCCCTAGGAAGGATGATAGCGGTAATGATCGGTCTTCCCTCATTTTGCAATCATATTCCCCCTTTTTACTTGGACTAGTTGAACGACTTTGAGCGTGGGACGACCCTCTTGGCTTATCGCTTGATGGGAGGATTTTGCGTCAATCCTACCAAACAAGTAAAACCAACTATTCCTAACTGGGTAGATAGGGCAAGTCGGGTCGAATCCACAGGGACGGGGTGTCGGACTAAGGTGTGCTACGGTCGAAGACTAGGTTCGAGGCTAACTAAACTAGGGTGATGGCTATTGACTAAACTAGGTCTAAAACACGAAAAAGGAAGACAAAACAAGCAACTATTGATTAATGGAAGGAAAGATTAACAAGAAGAAAAACTAGGGCTAGTTCGGGTTCATGGATGGCAAGGAGACCAAAAGAAGGAAACGGGGTTACTAGCATGCTTTCGTAACCTAGGTTACGATCGGGCTCTCGCTACTCAAACGGCCTAGGGGTCATCCTCACCATGCTCTCGCTACTAATGAGGGAACCAAACCTACAACCAAACAAACACATACAAGAGAAGAGGCAAGAAAAACAAGGATTGATCATCTCAAGTCTCGCAAGCATTTCAGATGATCCCCTTTGTGGGTTTCACGAGGCTACTTCAAGTCACTACTACGCATAATAGCTTCAAATTCCATCCCATTTGTGGTAATTTGAAGCTCTCTAGTCTTATGTTTGCCGATGATCTATTATTGTTATCTAGAGGAGACGTGTCGTCCATAATGGTTCTCTTAAGGACATTCTCCACTTTTTCCCACGTGTCTGGCCTTAAGATGAGCCCGGGTAAATCCAACGTTTATTTCAATGGGGTGCCTGACCAACTCCGAGCAGACATTGTTGACATTTCTGGTTGCGTGGAAGGAAAGCTACCATTTAGGTACCTGGGTGTGCCGATTAAGCCTACCAAATTAAATGCCAACGATTGCAGCCCGTTACTTGACAGGATAATGGAAAGAATCAGGTCCCTTGGCTCTAGGAAGTTATCCTATGCGGGTCGATTAGTCTTAATCAAGTCGGTCTTGAAGACTCTTCATCTTTATTGGGCTTCAATTTTTATTCTCCCTTCTTCTATTATTCATAATATTGAGAGTCTTTGTAGAAATTTCCTTTGGGAGGGTGGTAATGAGTTTAAAAAAGTTCCTCCGGTAGCATGGGAGAAAATCTGTAAACCTCTCAAGGAAGGCGGTCTTGGAATTAAAGACGATATTACTTGGAACAAGGCTGCCATTGGAAAGCTTGCTTGGTGGATTTATTCTAAGGCTGATTCTTTATGGGTTCAATGGGTCAACCATATTTACATTAAGGATGCTGATTGGTTGGAATATAATCCACCGGCCGATTGCTCTTGGACTTGGAAAAAGATTTGCAAGATACGTGAACTGTTTCGCCCAACCTACGATGCTCAACTGTGGCGAGTTGTTTCGGGTCAGCAGTATACTATCCGAACTGGTTATGATTGGATCAGGGGGGACACCGCCAATGTTACTTGGAGCCACCTGATTTGGAACGATTGGACGGAGCCTAAGCACAGCTTCATAAACTGGATGTATCAGCACGATGGGTTCAAGACAAAGAAGAAATTGTTCACTTATGGTGTTGCCAATGATACGGACTGCTGTATCTGTGGTACTGACGAGGAAGACGCAGCTCACCTATTTTTCACATGCCCGTACAGTTCCCGCCTTTTGCACCTTGTTAGTCACTGGATTGGTACTGATATTCCGACGACTAATGGCAACAGTTGGAGATTGGCTAAAAGAGGATCCACGTTGAGAAGAGGGGTACTAAACGGTCTCATCAATGCTACGATATATCACATTTGGATTCAGAGGAATAGAGCTACAATGGAGTATAGTATTCTTAGACCTATTCAGGTGTTGAAATGTATACAACATGATATGAAAGTAAGGATGGAAAATCGTTGTAAAGGAGCTATCCATCAAAAAGATAGACTCTGGTTAGATACTCTGATTATGTAAGGGGATTTTCCCCCTGATATTTGGTTACTGCATTTATACAATTTACCTTACCAAAAAAATAACAACAGCTAATACCACCCATCTCACCCTAATCATCCCTAATCACACCTAGTCCCCCTACTAACCCTAGGGGATAACTACTCAAACATAACTAAACTAAAACTAAAACTAACAAGAGAAACCAACACAAGAACAAAAGAAACATTCATAATGAAGAACAAGGATGAACAACAAACAATAAACAAAGATGAAAACTTGAAAATATAAAAGATTAAGAGTAAAGGGAGAAGAAAGATTATACCAACTAGAAATGAATGGAAAGATGAACATTTGCATAAAAGAATACCTAAACATCCACCAATGTTGTCAAGATTGGTAGATTCTTCAAGAATCCCCATAATACAAGAGTAACTAACTAGATTAAGGACTAATTAAGGACTAATCTACACTAATCTAAGCTAATCTAACCTAAAGTAGTCTAGGGTTTAGTGGGTAATGTAAGGTAATGAATGGTTACAAGAGGAGGGTATATATAGGGTTACAAGGAATAAGGGAGGTGGAAAAGCAAAACAACCCCGATCTGGACCCTTCCCGACCGGGAAGAGGGTCATCCCGACCGGAAAGGAGTGGTCCCGACCGGAAAGGATCTGGTCTCGATCGGGATCAAGCATAACACCGGGCGGTGTTATCCATAACACCGCGCGGTGTTATGCTCCTCCCGGTCGGGAAGGTCTTCTTCTCGGTCGGGATGGACCTCCAGAAGCTCCTGTTTGTTTGTTCCTTCTCTTGTCGGTCGTGATGGATGTTTCCCGACTGAGATGAGTCATGTAGGCTTCAAATATGATCTCATAGGTTCCTACTTGCTCTTCATAGGCTTCTTATCGATTCTCGGTGCTCGCGATTGGGTCCCAAGGGCTCGGGATCGAGTCTAAGCTACTGAGGGATCGTCGCTTCTCTTCGTTGGCTCCAAATGTGTCGGAAACGAGTCAGAATCGTTTCATTTCTCCAAGATTGGCCTTAGGAACCTAAAACAAGCTAGAAGAAGCGTAAGTAGCCTCGAAAACCGCTCCAAAGAGCGATTCCACAAGAGAAACCGGGAACAAACACAAGGAATAAGCACTAAGAAACACACTTATCATCGCTTAAGGGGACGGGGTTTCACTTTACCTACATTGTCGACTAACTCCGTGGTTCATCCTTTTTCCATCCCATCTATCGTCCCGTAGTACGTTCTTAGAAGGTTAGGAGGACCTAGGTAAGTTACCAACGTTTTTATTGCTTTGTTGTCATACTATTAGGGTTTCGTCCATATCGGTTTGTATTTTTATCTTGGGAACATTTTCACTTTCCTTGAGTCCTTAACCGGTGCTTCTTTCACTGCTTTGTAGAGGGAAGCGTTATTTATTTCTTCTTGGGTGCAACCGATTGCTTGTTTGTTTGTATGTTTGTTTGTGTGTTTTCGTGTTCGGTTGCATCCACAGTTTTGTCGCAAGACCTCACTTGCCTTGCGGAGTGCACTTTTCCTCTAGGTGTACTCGTGTGAGTTGAAAGGGCATAGGGGGCACTAATAGCCGCTCGGTTAGTAGTCTAGTTTCTTTTAGTTTTTAGTTAGTTTGTGCTTACTCGAGGGCGAGTAAGGGTTAAGTGTGGGGGAGTTGATAAGTGTGTTTTGTAGTGATTATTTGTTGTGTTTGGTCCCGGTTTCTCTTGTAGAATCGCTCTTTGGAGCGGTTTCAAGGTTACTTATGCTTCTTCTAGTTTTTTTTAGGTTCCTAAGACCAATCATGGAGAATTGGAACGATTCCGACTCGTTTCCTACACATTTGGAGCCAACGAAGAGAAGCGACGATCACTCAGTGGCTTAGATTCGATCCCGAGACCTTGGGACCCATTCCTGAGTCCCTTAGACTCAATCCCGAGCACGGAGAATCGATGAGAAGCCCATGAGAAACAAGTAGGGACCCTTGAGATCATATTTGAGGCCTACAAGACCCATCCCGGTCGAGATGATGGCCATCTCGATCGGGATGAAGAAGCAAAGCAAAGACAGGCCACTGGAGGTCCATCCCGACCTAGATGAGGGTCATCTCGGCCGAGATGGGTCCCTTCTCGACCGAGACCATCTCATCTCGGCCAGGATGGGCCACCTGCAGCCCCGCGTCACTTCTTTTCTTCTCCTTTGCTCTTGTAACCCTATAAATACCCTCCCTCTGTATTGTTTAAGCACCATACTCTATCTTACTAAACCCTAGACATTATTTAGCCTAGATTAGCTTAGATTAGTGTAGATTTGTCTTTAGTTAATCCTTAATCTTAGTTTAATCCTTGTAATAAGGGAATTCTTGAAGAATCCAACCATGATTGACGACCTGGGTTGATTTATTGGGTTTTCTTATTATTACAAGTTTCAATCTTTCTTCCATACTAGTTTGGTATAATCTTCTTCCTCTTCTCTTTTCCTTTATCTTTTTTTATCATTCAAGTTTTAATCTTTGTTCATTGTTCATTGTTCTTACTAGTTTCACTTTCATTATGAATGTTTTAATGTTTGTGTTGATTTCTCTTGTTTATGTTAATGTTTGTTTAGATATGATTGAGTAGACTTTTTGTGGGGTTAGTAGGGGGATTAAGTGTTGATTATGGATGATTAGGGTTTGATTGTGGGTAAAGGTGAATTCTTTGTTACTAGTCACATGTTATGCATACCATGTGTTTGATGAATTTCTTGTTAGAGTAGTAGTTGCAAATACTTCTCTTGCTTGTCTTCCTCTTCTCATTGTATGATTGATTGATAAGTGTGGTTTGTAGTGCCTATTTTGTAGTGTTTTGGACCCATTTTCCTTGTAGAATTGCTCCTTGGGAGCGTTTTAGGGGCTTCTTATGCTTCCTTTAGTTCGTTTCAGGTTCCCGAGACCGATTTGGAAGAGTTGGAGCGATTCCGACTCAATACATACACAATTTGGAGCCAACGAAACTAAGGAACGATGACTCGATGCCTTGGAATCGACCCCGAGACCTTGGGACCCAATCCCGAGCCACCGAGACCCGATCCCGAGTCCCGAGAATCGATGGGAAGCCCATGAAAGGCAAGGAGGGACCAAAAAGATCTTAATGGAGGCCCACAAGGCTCATCCCGTTCGGGATGGCCTCATCCCGTTCGGGATGAAGTGCACAAACAAGGAGGTTGCTGACCTGGGTCTATCCCGATCGGGAAGGTGGCGTCCCGACCGGGACCGACCTCGTCCTGACCGGGACCACCCCGTCTCGGCCGGGACGGGCCTGCTGCAGCTCCGCTTTGTTTCTTTCTTCTCCTTTCCACTTGTAACCCTATAAATACCCCCCCTCTTGTATAAAGACAATATATCTTATGTTATATCCTTAAACCCTAGACTACTTTAGGTTAGATTAGATTAAATTAGTGTAGATTAGTCGGTAATTAGTTGTTAATCATAGATTAGCTCTTGTATTAAGGAATTCTTGAAGAATCCATTCAAGCTTGACAACCTTGGTGGAATTATTTGAGTTTTCTTCTATACAAGTGTTCTCCTTTTCATCCATTGTAGTTGGTATAATCTTTCCTTCCTCTTTTCCTTTAATCTTTTATGTTTAATCATCCAAGTTCTCATCTTTGATTATAGTTCATCATTTTCACTAGTTTGTTTATGTTTGTTTTGTTTCTTATGATGATTCCTCTTGTTAGTGTTAGTTGTAGTTTGATTATGTTAGAGTAGTGTTCTTGCTAGGGATAGTAAGGTGATTAGGGTGTTAATTGGGTGATTAAGGGTTTGTTGGAGATGTTGGTGGAAGATTTGGGTTTCCTCTTGGTTTGGTGCACATCACATGTTTGTTGAAATGCTTGATTGACTAGTAGTTGCAAATACTTGTTTTTCTTGCCTTTCTTGTGGGTGATAGTTTGTTTGTGGGTTCGGTTCCCTCACTACGTTGCGAGAGCCCGGTGAGGACGACCCCTAGGTCGGTCTAAGTAGCGAGAGCCCGGATTCGACCTAGGCCTGTAGCGTGCTAGTAACCCCGATTGTGTTGTGTATCGCCGAGTTGGGTTTTAGGTGGAACCTCTAGGTGGGTCTAAGTTGCGAGAGCCTGGACTAACCTAGATCACCCTACTACCTCCTTCACTCTAGTTCTCCCTTGACCATTCCGTTACCCCTTTGACGCCGACCTAACTCTAGCCCGTTTCCTTTGTTTGTTTCTCCGGCACCTTAGTCTTAGCCTAGCTTTCTCCCCCTCTATCATTCTCTAGTTTAGCTTAGCTCCTTGACTTAGTCTAGTATTTAGGCGACCTTGGTCTAGACGCCTCTTACCGTCCCCGTGGATTCGACCCGACTTACCCTATCTACCGTAGGAATAGCCGGTTTATTTATTGATCGGTTGGGACATGACAAATCCCTACCATCATTGATTCATGGTTGAATCCTTGTGTATTGGGTAACGTCTTGCATAAGTATTTGTGTTTTGTCTTTGACACGAGAGTGCGGACATTGTCTTTGACGCGAGAGCGCGGACCAATCTTAGTAACTAGGTGAACCTTGCACCATCGATCTCCCAACTATCCTACTATATACACTTATGAACCCGACCTAACCCTACTCTTTCCTTGTTTGATTTCTTCATCATCTTAGTCATTCTTCCGTTAGTTAGTTGAATCGTTTAGCCTTAGTTGTTTTACCTAGCTTAGTCATAGTCATAGTTTTGTCCCCTTCTTATCGTTCTAGTTTAGTTTAGCTTTGAGACATAGTCAAGTCTTTAGGTGAAACTTGGTTTAAACCCTCTTTACCGTCCCCGTGGACTCGACCCGACTTGCCCTATCTACATGTTAGGATTAGTTGGTTATTATTTGTTGGTAGGGATCCACGACAAATCTCTCCCATCAGGTTTGCAGCCCCCAGGTCCGATGAGGAGTTTCTCGGGCATTACTATGTGCCTCGATGTCTACTTCCAGAAGCTGACCTCTACGGTAAAGGAGATTATCTCGAGGACCGGTCTAGGTCCCGTGGTTGGACAGTGGGCTAGGTTGGTGGGTTGTGATGGTAGGGTTTGTCGTGGTTCCCAACCAACAATAAATAACCAACTAATCCTAGTGGGTAGCTAGGGTAAGTCGGGTCGTGTCCACGGAGACGGTGTTGTAGGGTTTAGACTAGGTCCACTAAAAACTAGGCTAAGTCACAAACAAATACAAAAAACTAGAATTGACTAACTATGATGGTTGAGGAGGATGAGAATGGACTAACAATATACTATGTATGGCATAAACTAAATGAAACAACTAGGATTAACTAAACAATGAAACTAGAGGAATATTGAATAACTGGAAGGATGAATCAAATAAGGGAAAGAGTAGGGTTAGGTCGGGTTCATAAATGTGGTAGGATGATTGGATAATCAAGGGTGTAGGTGTCTCTTAGTTACTAGGGTCGGTTTGCGCTCTCGCTCCAAATCCAAAGTCCGCACTCTCGTGTCAAAGACTAGACCCGAATACTCATGCTAGATGCTACTCAAAACACAAGCATTCAATCACAAACCAAACATACAATGAGTAGAGAAAGACAAGTATGAGAAGCATTGGCCACTACTACCCACACAAGCAATTCAACAAACACATAGAGTGCCCAATAAGTGACTAGCAACAAAGGAATCACCTTTACCCATAATTAAACCCTAAACACCCATAATCCACATTTAATCTCCCTTCTAACCCCACAAAGAATCTACTCACACATTATGAAACTAAATCTAAGAATAACAAGAGAAATCAACAAAACAATCAAAACACCCATTATGAACAAACAAGAACAATGAACAATATGTAAAGATTCAAACTTGATGAATGAACAAAGAACAAGAGAATAGAGTTTATACCAACTACCCAAGGATGAAAAAGATGAGAACTTGTACAAAATAAGAAACCCAAATAATCTCCAAGGTTGTCAAGCTTGGATGAGTCTTCAAGAATCTTCATAATACAAGACTAATTAAACTAGATTTAAACTAGGATTAAAGGAAGATTAAGCTAATGAGAGGAGAATTAAATCTAGGGTTTAAACAATGTAGAGAGGCCTAAGATAGTCTAGGGTAATGTATGATAGTTAAATAATACAAGGGGGAAGTATTTATAAGGTTACAAGAATGAAGGAGAAGAAAAGAATCAATAGCGTGCTGCAGCTCTCCCATCCCGACCGGGACGGAGTGGTCCCGACCGGGACGGATCCAAAACAGGCCCCTTCGCTTTTGTGCACCTCATCCCGGACGAGATGAGTTCCTTCCCGACGTGGATGGGTCTTGTAGGCCTCCAATATGATCTTTAAGGTCCCTCCTTGCTTCCCATGGGCTTCTCATCGATTCTAAGGGGCTCGGGATCGGGTCTCAAGGTCTCGGGATCGAATCCAAGGCATCGAGTGATCGTTCCTTCACTTCGTTGGCTCCAAAAGTGTATGAAACGAGTCGGAATCGTTCCAATTCTTCATGAACGATCTCGGGAACCTAAAACGAACTGAAGGAAGCATGAGTAGCCCAGAAATCGCTCCAAAGAGCGATTCCACAAGAAAACGGGACCAAAACATAACAAATTAGGCACTACAAACTACACTTATCAGGTTGCCAGACTAAATGCAACCTTATGGTGATCAGGGGGATGATAGATCGCTTTCACGATACTACCTCGACCTTCCACATGGCTTTTGGGGAGGTCGGGATGACCCTAGAGGACTTTGGGATGATTAGTGGTCTGCCCTGGGGTCCGGATAGGATTAGGTCGGCCGCCGAGGGTCCTACTCTAGATAGTGATGAGGTGCGGGGCCTCATCGGGGATTGTTTACCACGTGAGGCATACAGTATGCCTCATGCTATAGTGTGCTCGTACATCACTGACCACTTCGAGCGAGTGGCGGTGTTAGAGGGTCGGGAGGCTAACACGCCGGAGCAGGATGCTCGGCTATGGCTGTGGTATTTCCTAGGGTCGACTCACTTCACGGATAAGGGCGAGAGGTTTAGTACCAGGATTTTGCCCTTCCTAGCCGACCTGACTCAGCTAGGGCGCTTTGATTGGGTGACCGCGGCTTTCGCGGAGATGACTCGCTGCTTGCAAGTCATGGTGAGGCCGCTGGTGATAGAGTCGGGTTCAGCTGTGCCCATTGTGGGTCCAGGCTTTATACTAGAGGTTAGTTTTTTTTTTTCGCTCTTGTGTTTTGAATTCTACTCAGTTTTTGGCTTGATTTTGCTAAAGTTGTTTTGGGGTCTTATAGGCTAGGATCTATTCCTACTTCCCGTGCTTGGCACCTAAGACGGTGCAGGCGCACCCGAAGAGATTCTCGGCGGGAATCGAGTGGAGGCTGGCTCAGCCTAAGAGCACAATCAGCCATTACCCGGTGGAGAACGCGCTGGTTAACAAGCTACGTGTTGAAGATGTATGTTTTCCTTCTGTAGTTTATTTTGCTTAATAGCCCCCAAGTCTTAGGATTCATTAGGATTTCGGTTTTATTTGTGTAGTTTGTGGCTCGCCCTTGGGCTAATTACGAGGGCGTGCCGGAGTATTTGGTTGCGGAGCTGAGGCCGCGGAGTTATAGGAGGATGCTTCTTCCTGCGTTGATTCCTCCAGTTTGGTACCTGGGCGAGCGGTTGGTGCATTAGTTCCTATACGACGATTTCAGGGTGCCGGTTGATCCTCCCCGGACCATGTTCAGACCTCCGACCGCCGCAAAGATCCTCGAGGACAAGGACGGAAAAGGGGGCGATACACTCTTGGTGCCTGGCGCCTCTTACTTATCTCACGTCACCCGACGGTTGGCTTGGTATCGCCTCGTGGTAATGTTCTAATTTTGGTTCTAAGATTTGTGTTGTGCTTTGTTATTTTCCTTGCCTTTTGACTGACCAATCTGTTGTCTTTTCAGCTGGCCGACCCGGCCGACGAAATCCAGCCCCCAGATTTTCCCTTGACTCTACTTAGGGTGGATGCGGCTGGGATACCCTTTATAGAGCCCTTCCCCCTCGTGTTCTGCTGAGGAGATGGATGCCGGGATGGAGTGGTGTGATCGGGTATACCTGGTAAGTTTTGACTTTTGTTTTCGATTCGGGTTCTAAGAATTAGGGTCAGTTTGCCTAACTTTTGTGGGTTTACTCCCAGGTTTCGTCGGCTTGCCATCAGCGGTTGTGGCAGGCCGCCAACTGCTTCCGGTCCTATGCCTCGAGGGTTTCCCGTGACACGTCGGGGCCTAGATCGGTGAGTTTCTGTGACTAATGTGGTTTTCTAGGTTGCTCGTGTGTTTTCCTAATGTTTCTGTGTACTCGCAGGATGTCTCGGATATGGTGGGACAGCTGGAGACTCGGGTGACTGAGCTCGAGGCGAAAGATGTTGAGTCGCAACGGCTCCTGCAATCTCGGGCTGACGAGATCGCCTTCCTAAAGGAGGAGCTGGCTCGATCTCGGGGTGAGACCTCTACACAGGGTGAGGCCAGGCATAGTGATGGGTGAGATTTGTCGTGGATCCCAACCGTCAAATAAAACCGGCAAAACCTAACTAGGGTAGCTAGGGTAAGTCGGGTCGAATCCACAGGGACGGGAGGTCGGACTAGGGTATGCTACGGTCTAGGACTAGGTTCGAGACAAGCTATTCTAAGGAGGGGGAGACTAGTACTAAGCTAGGTCTAAGGCAAGAAATCAAACAAAGGAAAACGGGTTAGGATTAGGTCGGGGTCAAAGGGGTAATGGAATGGTCAAGGAAGAGTCAGAGTGAATGAGGTAGTAGGGTAATCTAGGCAATGCCCGGGCTCTCGCAACTTAGACCCACCTAGAGGTTTCACCTAAAACCCGTCTCGGCGATACACATGACAAAAGGGGTTACTAGCACGCTATAGGCCTAGGTCGAATCCGGGCTCTCGCAACTTAGACCGACCTAGGGGTCGTCCTCACCGGGCTCTCGCAATTTAGTGAGGGAACCGAACCCACAAACAACTATCACCACCAAGAGAAAGGCAAGAAAAACAAGCATTCGCACATACTTAGTCAATCAAGCATTTCAACAAACATGTGATGTGCACCAAACCAAGAGGAAACCCAAATCTTCCACCAACATCTCCAACAAACCCTTAATCATCCAATTAACACCCTAATCACCCTACTAACCCTAGCAAGATACTACTCTAACATATCTATACTAAAACTAACACTAATAAGATGAACCAAAACAACAATCAAAACAAACATAATGAAACTAACAAGAACTATGAACTATGAACAAAACACTAAACAACAACTAAAGAATGAAACTTGAATGATAAAATAAAGATTAGGAGAAGAGAAAAGAAGATTATACCATACTAGAGAAGAAAGGAAGAAAGAAACTTGCATAAATGGAAGAACCCAAAACAAACATCCAAGTTTGTCAAGCTTGAATGGAGATCTTGAAGAATTCCCAAATTACAAGTATTAATCTAGGATTAACGATAATCTAAGGACTAATCTACACTAATCTAAGCTAATCTAATCTAGGGTTTTGTCTCTAATGAAAGGCATCCCATTAACAAAACAAGGGAAGAGTATATAAAGGGTTACAAGTGGAAAGGAGAAGAAAGAAAGGAGTGCGGCCTGAAAAGGGCTCATCCCGTTCGGGATGAGTTGGTCCCGTTCCGGTTGGACCCTTCAAGAACACCTCTCTTTTGTGCACCTCAACCGGTTCCGGTTGAGCCTTGTAGGCCTCCTTTAAGCTTCTTTCGGTCCCTCCTTGCTTCTCATGGGTTTCTCATCGATTCTCGGGACTCGGGATCGGGTCTCGGAGGCTCGGGACTCGGGATCCGGTCTCGGAGGCTCGGGATTGGGTCCCAAGGTCTCGGGGTCGATTCCAAGGCATCGAGTCATCGTTCCTTTACTCCGTTGGCTCCAAAATGTGTATGTATCGAGTCGGAATCGCTCGAACTCTTCCAAATCGGACTTGGGAACCTGAAACGAACTAAAGGAAGCATAAGAAGCCCATAAACCGCTCCCAAGGAGCAATTCTAAAAGGAAAATGGGACCAAAACACTACGAAATAGGCACTACAAATGGCACTTATCAACTCCCCCACACTTAACCCTTACTCGCCCTCGAGTAAGCGCATACTACTACTAAACTATCCGAGTGGGTATTAGCGCACCCTACGCCCCTTCAACTCACGCGAGTGCACTTAGAGGACAAGTGCACTCCGCAAGGCAAGTTGGGTCTTGCGACAAAACTGTGGATGCAACTGGACACAAAACACATAAACAAAAAAACACACAAACAAACACATAATCGGTTGCACCCAAAACAAAAGAAATACCGCTTCCCTCTAAAAGCGGTGAATGAAACACCGGTTTAGGACTCGAGGTAAGTGACAACGTTCCCAAGCTAGCAATACAAACCGAGGTGAACTAAACCCTAATAGTATGACGATAAAACAATAAAAACGTTGGTAACTTACCTAGGTCCTCCTAACTTTCTAAAAACGTACTACGGGACGATCGGCGGAGTGGAAAAGTGAGGAACCACGGTGTTAGTCGACACTGTAGGTAAGTGAGACCCCGCCCCCTTTAGCGTGAGCCAAGAGGGTCGTCCCGTGTCCAAGACCGCCTAACTAGTCCAAGTAAAAAGGTGGAAAATATGCAAAATGAGGGAAGACCGACTAATGCCGCTATCATCCTTCCTCGGGACTCGGTCCTTTGGTAGGCTCTTCACGGTAAAAGTCGGAAAAAGGCTTATTTTTGTGGGGATTTCTTTTTGTGAGACGGGTTTTCTTTTGGCATTTTCTTTCTTTTTGACATATTTGCTTTGTTTTGCCATGCCATTCTTTTTCTTCTTTTCTATTTTCTTTTTGGCATTTGTGCCTTTTCTTTTTCCTTCATTCTTTTCTTTTTGGTAAAATGCAAGTAATTTCATTCCAACCAAAAAACATTACATCTTGATCACCATCCAATCATATCGACAACAATACATAATAGACTAATTTAGGAAGCATCTAATTTGCCGTTGCATCTTCGAATTACAACCTATTAGTCTACTACATACATCATTTTTTATTAACCCACATACTTTACTAGGCATAGGGAGGATTTGGTCATGTACGCTTTGGTTCCGTGCCCACCAAATATGATAAATAATAGCATTTATACTAGCTGCCCATACTTTCTTGTGGCTAAAAATCTTGCATCTCTTCTTATACCACCATTCAAAACATCCCATGGAAGGAATTTCGGTATGCAACCAAGTATTCACCCCCTTAAGAATTTGATTACTATATGGACATTGGAAGAATAAATGTTCATGAGTCTCCACTTCCTTCTCACAAATTCCACAGCTCTTTGATGCGTCCATAAACCATTTACTTACTCTCTCTCTCGTCATAAGTCGACCCTTGCTTGCTAGCCAACTCATAAATGAGTGCTTCGGAATTGACAAAGAATCCCAAACCAAAGGAGCAACCCTGCTTTTACTCTCTACTGGTTGCAGCCACGCATACCCGAGTTTCACAGTATAACTCTCCTTCCAGACATTGTTTTGGAACCCTATTTGAAGCTTGTCCCTAGTCTTGCAAACTTGTCCTTCATTCTTTTCTTTCTTTCATTTTTCTTTCTTTTCTTTTCTTTGCCCTTATTTTGGCAAGATTTGGCTTTTTGGCATTTCTCGACAATCAAAAAAGAGAGAATCAACAAATTGCAATTAATTGTGTGATGATGCGTAGGAGGTAGGGAAATGGGAGAGTCGGGAAGCGTCCTTCCCTTCAAACCCACAAAAAGGGGAAACTTGGACTAATCAAACGATCCTAGACACGGTCACCTAAGGGACGAGACTTGGTAACCAAGGCCTTTTCACACCGTGGGTGGTCATAATGGTCAAAATGCAAATACCGTAGTAAATCCCTAGTAAGCTAGGTGGACTCAAGGTAAAGGACCAACGAATTCATTGATTTAGGGTCATTCTACTAGGCCTAAGTCCAAGACTCAATTTATACAACTAGGAAGGGAAAGATAGACACTCACACACTAGCCTCTAAACCGGGTTTTCAAAAATGGTTTACGCACAAGACACACAACACACAAACAAAATGAAGACTCAACGAGAATGACAGAAAAAGAGACAAAAGCAAAAAAACAACACAAAACAAAACGAACAAATACAAAACACAAACACCACCCCGAATTTCCAAACAAGCCACCAAATCGTCCACAAACTTTACAAAGCTCCACCCGAGCACACCACAACACACATCTCCTCCAAACTCCAAAAGAAACAAAGAGGAAAAAGGGCGAAAAGATGTTACCGGGTGTCTTGAAAGCCCTCCAAAGCTAACGGTGATTAAGCAACCTATAAGGAAAAAGGGAGGCAAACACGCACAAAAAAACAAAAACACGACACAAAATGAAAACACACAAAAGAAAAATCTTTTTGATTTTTATGAATTTTTTTCAAATTTTTAGTGTTTTTTAAAGCTTTTTTCGAAAAAAACTAAGTAAATAAACTAAACTATACTAGAATAACGCTCCCCCATACTTAAATCGAGCCATGTCCTCAAGCTCGATCGTAGGGTGCGGAGAGACAAAAGAAAAAGAAAAGAAACTACGAAAATAAAGCTAAAAATCAAAAATAAAGTGAAGAAAATGGTAGAAGGTGTCCGGCCGGGGTGTAGTCAAGTCACCATGGGCCGAGACAAGAAAAGATATGGATGGGGGAAGAAATAAAAAGAAGGAAATAAAAGGAAATGGGAGGGGAGGGCTAGGTGTAATCAAGTCACCTAGCCCGGATTCCGCCTAAATCCGACTAAATCCTCAAAAAAAAGAAAATGAAAAACTTGTAAAAATTGGATTTTGAAAATGACTCTCGATGTAGTCACATCATCGAGAGTCGGGAGCAACATATACCAAGGCTCCGAGGGCCACCATGACACCATGACACAAAAGTGTACAAGGGGAAGGGGAGTAAACAAAGGAAAACAAGCAATAAAAGACGGAAAAGAAAGGATAGTTGCCGTACCATAGGTTAGCAACTCACTCTCACCATCGTCTCATAGATCAATATGGGTACTTGCTTATCTTCATCATTGCTATTCCGCTTCAATCTCGATAAGCCCGCATGGTAGAGGTAATAATGGTGCGAGGGGAGCGGGATTCGATGTGTAACTCGGTGTAAAGGGAAGAGAAACGAGGTGAGGGTATGTAAATGAAGTGTAAGGGTCACATGAGCAAGGATGGGTAGGGAGGTTGGGTGGGGGTATACAATGGATGGGTGGGCTCAAATGTCAAAGAAGAGGCCAAAAGAGGAGAAAAGAGACCATCCCGGTCGGGATGGATGGTCCCGATCGGGAAGACACACTCGTCCCGGTCGGGAAGCCACCTTCCCGGTCGGGACGGCACTCCAGCAAGCTCCAATTTTTGCACCTCCATACCGATCGGGACGGCTTCTTCCCGGTCGGGATGGCACATCCTTCCCGGTCGGGAAGCTCCCTTGTCGCCCGGGATGGGTCTTCTTGACCTCCAAAACCCCAAAAAGCTTCACCGAAGCTTCAAAAGCCGACTTCCATACTCACGATACAAGCTCTATCATTATCTACTCTCCTCTAGGAATCACCTTTCCTTCACACCTATCACAATGAACTCAAATACAACATCAAATTCCCTACCTCACATCGCTCATCAAAAATCCAAATGAACAAGAGTTCCACAAAGGCTAACAATCCTAGAAACCAAACTATACAAACATAAACACAAATACAAGCACAAAAGAAAAGAAAAAGAGATATTTACACTAAATACTCTCACCAACAACGCCTCCATAGCCATCAAGAGCTCGAAGGAGTAAGTCAAATGCTCTAGCAACATCTTCAATTAAGCTCACATGGCCGAGCTTAGCTAATCCCAAAAGTTTCCAAGTCGGAGGGAAGAAGCGATCGTCTTCAATATGCTCGGGGTTCTCGTGATCTTCCGGGTCTTCCAAACCAACATAGCTACGACTCTTATGACCATCCGGTAGGTATAGTGGTCTAGAGTCGTCCTCGGTGTCATGATGTGGGAGATCACACCCTAGAGGTGTCGCTTCTTCTACGAGGTCGAGAGTGGAACTCTTTTCCACCGCCCGACAAGGATCCTCTTCACCAACCGTCTCACAAGACAAAGGGCTAGACATCGAGTGCGGTAGAGGAGGAGAAGGCATCAAGTTTTCTTCATTGGAGGCTTTAGGATCCTCCAAATTCCCATACAAAGCAAGTTCCAAGGCATCTACTTCTTTTTCCCAAGTATTGCGCTCCTTTTCACTCACCTTGTCAAAATGGTCTTGAGGGGTCATCTCTTCACTTGGGTTTGGATTGTCACCATTCGGTTCATCACGAAGAAAATCAAACAAATCCAACTTTATAGCCAATACATTGGCTCCCCAAGAATTATCTTGATAATCATGTTCAACTCCCTCCTCATTGTTGACCCTTGAAGCTTCAACTTCCTCTACTCTTCCCCTATCTTCACTGCCCAAGCAACACTCAACAATGGTCTCTTCGACCCTCTCTTCTTCATTTGTAGCTTCAAGGTTGGGTTGACTTTCTTGTGGAGGCACCCGACCTTCTTGCCCAAATGAACCTTCCTCAACATGTTGTGGAGCTCGAGTGGCCGACATCGTGATATGAGCCATGAGTGCATTGATGCGAGCATCTTGTACCTCTATTTGGGACTTGAACTCCTCCCTAACCCCTTGTATTTGAGTCAACAACAATTGTTGACCTTTTTGCAATAACATCATCATCTCATGTTGGCTCCCTTGTGTTTGGGCCAACATTTGACAAGTCTCAAGGATATTTGGTTGTGGGTTATGTGAGGGTGTTTGGTAGTTGTTAGGATGTGGGAACGATCCTTGACAACTTTCTTGGTAATCATAAGAAAAGGGTTCCTAAGATTGTTGATGAGGTTGATATGGTTGGTAAAGTTGTGGGTTTTGGTAATTCGCCCCGTAGTTGTCCCGTGACGATTGATGGTAGCTTGGACAAGCCATGTCCATAACGTTGCTTTGGTACCTAGGATGAGCTAGAAACACTTGAGCAAACGTTAGTATCCTAGTGCTTTTGAGGCACTAGGAAGGGAGAGTAGCACACAAGAAGAAAAACAAAGATACACAAGGAGAAGAAAACATAAAAGTCAAGAACAAAGTCCACAACTAAGCAAACAAAAGTCTAAACTACGCCGTCCCCGGCAACGGCGCCAATTTGATGGGTGAGATTTGTCGTGGATCCCAACCGTCAAATAAAACCGGCAAAACCTAACTAGGGTAGCTAGGGTAAGTCGGGTCGAATCCACAGGGACGGGAGGTCGGACTAGGGTATGCTACGGTCTAGGACTAGGTTCGAGACAAGCTATTCTAAGGAGGGGGGGGACTAATACTAAGCTAGGTCTAAGGCAAGAAATCAAACAAAGGAAAATGGGCTAGGATTAGGTCGGGGTCAAAGGGGTAATGGAATGGTCAAGGAAGAGTCAGAGTGAATGAGGTAGTAGGGTAATCTAGGTAATGCCCGGGCTCTCGCAACTTAGACCCACCAAGAGGTTTCACCTAAAACCCGTCTCGGCGATACACATGACAAACGGGGTTACTAGCACGCTATAGGCCTAGGTCGAATCCGAGCTCTCGCCTAGATGGGTCGCACGGGTCTTGTTTTGGACCTTCACCGCTTTTAGAGGGAAGCGGTATTTCTTTTGTTTTGGGTGCAACCGATTATGTGTTTGTTTGTGTGTTTGTTTGTTTATGTGTTTTGCGTCCAGTTGCATCCACAGTTTTGTCGCAAGACCCAACTTGCCTTGCGGAGTGCACTTGTCCTCTAAGTGCACTCGCGTGAGTTGAAGGGGCGTAGGGTGCGCTAATACCCACTCGGATAGTTTAGTAGTAGTATGCGCTTACTCGAGGGCGAGTAAGGGTTAAGTGTAGGGCAGTTGATAAGTGTCATTTGTAGTGCCTATTTCGTAGTGTTTTGGTCCCATTTTCTTTGTAGAATCGCTCCTTGGGAGCGGTTTATGGGCTTCTTATGCTTCCTTTAGTTCGTTTCAGGTTCCCGAGACCGATTTGGAAGAGTTGGAGCGATTCCGACTCGATACATACACATTTTGGAGCCAACGGAGTAAAGGAACGATGACTCGATGCCTTGGAATCGACCCCGAGACCTTGGGACCCAATCTCGAGCCTCCGAGACCCGATACCGAGTCCCGAGCCTCCGAGACCGGATCCCGAGTCCCGAGCCTCCGAGACCCGATCCCGAGTCCCGAGAATCGATGAGAAACCCATGAGAAGCAAGGAGGGACCGAAAGAAGCTTAAAGAAGGCCTACAAGGCTCAACCGGAACCGGTTGAGGTGCACAAAAGAGAGGTGTTCTGTGAAGGGTCCAACCGGAACGGGACCAACTCATCCCGAACGGGATGAGCCCTTTTCAGGCCGCACTCCTTTCTTTCTTCTCCTTTCCACTTGTAACCCTTTATATACTCTTCCGTTGTTTTGTTAATGGGATGCCTTTCATTAGAGACAAAACCCTAGATTAGATTAGCTTAGATTAGTGTAGATTAGTTCTTAGATTATCGTTAATCCTAGATTAATACTTGTAATTTGGGAATTCTTCAAGATCTCCATTCAAGCTTGACAAACTTGGATGTTTGTTTTGGGTTCTTCCATTTATGCAAGTTTCTTTCTTCCTTTCTTCTCTAGTATGGTATAATCTTCTTTTCTCTTCTCCTAATCTTTGTTTTATCATTCAAGTTTGATTCTTTAGTTCTTGTTTAGTGTTTTGTTCATAGTTCATAGTTCTTGTTAGTTTCATTATGTTTGTTTTGATTGTTGTTTTGGTTCATCTTATTAGTGTTAGTTTTAGTATAGATATGTTAGAGTAGTATCTTGCTAGGGTTAGTAGGGTGATTAGGGTGTTAATTGGATGATTAAGGGTTTGTTGGAGATGTTGGTGGAAGATTTGGGTTTCCTCTTGGTTTGGTGCACATCACATGTTTGTTTGTTTTTTGGTTGAAATGTAAGTATTAATATTAATCACACCAAAACTTTACAAATGATGGTACTCGACCGCAATTACATCCTCGATTAGCCTTTCCTTATATCAAATACGGGCAATTAGCCTCCAAAAACTCCCTAGAGACAAAAAACTGAACTCTACTTCTCAATTTCTTTTTCATGCGATCACATATTGTCTTAGGACTAAGCATCACCCCATCGTGCACACTTCTATTCCTCGCTTCCCATATATAATATATAATCGTATTCAATATCACACCCATTACTTGCTTCTTCGTTGCAGGTCTGCTACGTATTCTATTCCACCATCCCCTATAATCGTTGTTTGGTATATCTATATTTGACCATTGGTTCATAACCATAAGGCATATGCTGCTATACCTACACCTAAAAAACAGATGACCGTGAGATTCGTCTGCTGCGGCACACAGACCACAAGCAGCATTCCCACCCATCCATTTCTGAGTTCGATCCCGTGTAAGAAGTCTTCCTTTTAATGCCAACCATGAGATGAACCGCTGTTTCGGAAGGGTAATGTTATTCCACACCAACTTAGCTTCCACTAATATCGGAGCAGCAGCCTGAAGCCAACCATACCCGTCCCTCACCTTGTATTTGTTGCCCACTTCTCTCCACCATTGCCCCACGTAAGCATCCTTCAATTCATCCTTAACTTGGCATATTCTTCTCCAAGTCCAACTAGCTGATGATTGTGATGGTGAATAATCCAACAAGCATCACATGTTTGTTGAAATGCTTGATTGACTAAGTATGTGCGAATGCTTGTTTTTCTAGCCTTTCTCTTGGTGGTGATAGTTGTTTGTGGGTTCGGTTCCCTCACTAAGTTGCGAGAGCCCGGTGAGGACGACCCCTAGGTCGGTCTAAGTTGCGAGAGCCCGGATTCGACCTAGGCCTATAGCGCGCTAGTAACCCCGTTTGTCATGTGTATCGCCGAGACGGGTTTTAGGTGAAACCTCTAGGTGGGTCTAAGTTGCGAGAGCCCGGGCATTACCTAGATTACCCTACTACCTCATTCACTCTGACTCTTCCTTGACCATTCCATTACCCCTTTGACCCCGACCTAATCCTAGCCCGTTTTCCTTTGTTTGATTTCTTGCCTTAGACCTAGCTTAGTATTAGTCTCCCCCTCCTTAGAATAGCTTGTCTCGAACCTAGTCCTAGACCGTAGCATACCCTAGTCCGACCTCCCGTCCCTGTGGATTCGACCCGACTTACCCTAGCTACCCTGGTTAGGTTTTGCCGGTTTTATTTGACGGTTGGGATCCACGACAAATCTCACCCATCAAATTGGCGCCGTTGCCGGGGACGGCGTAGTTTAGACTTTTGTTTGCTTAGTTGTGGACTTTGTTCTTGACTTTTGTGTTCTCTTCTCCTTGTGTATCTCCGTTTTTTTTCTTGTGTGCTACTCTCCCTTCCTAGTGCCTCAAAAGCACTAGGATACTAACGTTTGCTCAAGTGCTTCTAGCTCATCCTAGGTACCAAAGCAACGTTATGGACATGGCTTGTCCAAGCTACCATCAATCGTCACGGGACAACTACGGGGCGAATTACCAAAACCCACAACTTTACCAACCATATCAACCTTATCAACAATCTTAGGAACCCTTTTCTTATGATTACCAAGAAAGTTGTCAAGGATCGTTCCCACATCCTAACAACTACCAAACACCCTCACATAACCCACAACCAAATATCCTTGAGACTTGTCAAATGTTGGCCCAAACACAAGGGAGCCAACATGAGATGATGATGTTATTGCAAAAGGGTGAACAATTGTTGTTGACTCAAATACAAGGGGTTAGGGAGGAGTTCAACGCCCAAATAGAGGTGCAAGATGCTCGCATCAATGCACTCATGGCTCATATCACGATGTCGGCCACTCGAGCTCCACAACATGTTGAGGAAGGTTCATTTGGGCAAGAAGGTCGGGTGCCTCCACAAGAAAGTCAACCCAACCTTGAAGCTACAAATGAAGAAGAGAGGGTCGAAGAGACCATTGTTGAGTGTTGCTTGGGCAGTGAAGATAGGGGAAGAGTAGAGGAAGTTGAAGCTTCAAGGGTCAACAATGAGGAGGGAGTTGAACATGATTATCAAGATAATTCTTGGGGAGCCAATGTATTGGCTATAAAGTTGGATTTGTTTGATTTTCTTCGTGATGAACCGAATGGTGACAATCCAAACCCAAGTGAAGAGATGACCCCTCAAGACCATTTTGACAAGGTGAGTGAAAAGGAGCGCAATACTTGGGAAAAAGAAGTAGATGCCTTGGAACTTGCTTTGTATGGGAATTTGGAGGATCCTAAAGCCTCCAATGAAGAAAACTTGATGCCTTCTCCTCCTCTACCGCACTCGATGTCTAGCCCTTTGTCTTGTGAGACGGTTGGTGAAGAGGATCCTTGTCGGGCGGTGGAAAAGAGTTCCACTCTCGACCCCGTAGAAGAAGCGACACCTCTAGGGTGTGATCTCCCACATCATGACACCGAGCACGACTCTAGACCACTATACCTACCGGATGGTCATAAGAGTCGTAGCTATGTTGGTTTGGAAGACCCGGAAGATCACGAGAACCCCGAGCATATTGAAGACGATCGCTTCTTCCCTCCGACTTGGAAACTTTTGGGAGTAGCTAAGCTCGGCCATGTGAGCTTAATTGAAGATGTTGCTAGAGCATTTGACTTACTCCTTCGAGCTCTTGATGGCTATGGAGGCGTTGTTGGTGAGAGTATTTAGTGTAAATATCTCTTTTTCTTTTCTTTTGTGCTTGTATTTGTGTTTATGTTTGTATAGTTTGGTTTCTAGGATTGTTAGCCTTTGTGGAACTCTTGTTCATTTGGATTTTTGATGAGCGATGTGAGGGAGGGAATTTGATATTGTATTTGAGTTCATTGTGATAGGTGTGAAGGAAAGGTGATTCCTAGAGGAGAGTAGATAATGATAGAGCTTGTATCGTGAGTATGGAAGTCGGTTTTTGAAGCTTCGGTGAAGCTTTTTGGGGTTTTGGTGGTCAAGAAGACCCACCCCGGGCGGGAAGGGAGCTTCCCGACCGGGAAGGATGTGCCATCCCGACCGGGAAGAAGCCGTCCCGATCGGGATGGAGGTGCAAAAATTGGAGCTTGCTGGAGTGCCGTCCCGACCGGGACGAGTGTGTCTTCCCGATCGGGACCATCCATCCCGTCCGGGATGGTCTCTTTTCTCCTCTTTTGGCCTCTTCTTTGACATTTGAGCCCACCCATCCATTGTATACCCCCACCCAACCTCCCTACCCATCCTTGCTCATGTGACCCTTACACTTCATTTACATACCCTCACCTCGTTTCTCTTCCCTTTACACCGAGTTACACATCGAATCCCGCTCCCCTCGCACCATTATTACCTCTACCATGCGGGCTTATCGAGATTGAAGCGGAATAGAAATGATGAAGACAAGCAAGTACCCATATTGATCTATGAGACGATGGTGAGAGTGAGTTGCTAACCTATGGTACGGCAACTATCCTTTCTTTTCTGTCTTTTATTGCTTGTTTTCATTTGTTTACTCCCCTTCCCCTTGTACACTTTTGTGTCATGGTGTCATGGTGGCCCTCGGGGCCTTGGTATATGTTGGTCCCGACTCTCGATGATGTGACTACATCAAAAGTCATTTTCAAAATCCAATTTTTACAAGTTTTTCATTTTCTTTTTTTTGAGGATTTAGTCGGATTTAGGCGGAATCCGGGCTAGGTGACTTGATTACACCTAGCCCTCCCCTCCCATTTCCATTTATTTCCTTCTTTTTATTTCTTCCCCCATCCATATCTTTTCTTGTCTCGGCCCATGGTGACTTGACTACACCCCGGCCGGACACCTTCTACCGTTTTCTTCACTTTATTTTTGATTTTTAGCTTTATTTTCGTAGTTTCTTTTCTTTTTCTTTTGTCTCTCCGCACCCTACGATCGAGCATGAGGACATGGCTCGATTTAAGTGTGGGGGAGCGTTATTCTAGTATAGTTTAGTTTATTTACTTAGTTTTTTTCGAAAAAAGCTTTAAAAAACACTAAAAATTTGAAAAAATTTCATAAAAATCAAAAAGATTTTTCTTTTGTGTGTTTTCATTTTGTGTCGTGTTTTTGTTTTTTTGTGCGTGTTTGCCTCCCTTTTTCCTTATAGGTTGCTTAATCACCGTTAGCTTTGGAGGGCTTTCAAGACACCCGGTAACATCTTTTCGCCCTTTTTCCTCTTTGTTTCTTTTGGAGTTTGGAGGAGATGTGTGTTGTGGTGTGCTCGGGTGGAGCTTTGTAAAGTTTGTGGACGATTTGGTGGCTTGTTTGGAAATTCGGGGTGGTGTTTGTGTTTTGTATTTGTTCGTTTTGTTTGGTGTTGTTTTGTTGGTTTTGTCTCTTTTTCTGTCATTCTCGTTGAGTCTTCATTTTGTTTGTGTGTTGTGTGTCTTGTGCGTAAACCATTTTTGAAAACCCGGTTTAGAGGCTAGTGTGTGAGTGTCTATCTTTCCCGTCCTAGTTGTATAAATTGAGTCTTGGACTTAGGCCTAGTAGAATGATCCTAAATCAATGAATTCGTTGATCCTTTACCTTGAGTCCACCTAGCTTACTAGGGATTTACTACGGGATTTGCATTTTGACCATTATGACCACCCACGGTGTGAAAAGGCCTTGGTTACCAAGTCTCGTCCCTTAGGTGACCGTGTCTAGGATCGTTTGATTAGTCCAAGTTTCCCCTTTTTGTGGGTTTGAAGGGAAGGACGCTCCCCGACTCTCCCATTTCCCTACCTCCTACGCATCATCACACAATTAATTGCAATTTGTTGATTCTCTCTTTCTTGATTGTTGAGAAATGCCAAAAAGCCAAATCTTGCCAAAATAAGGGCAAAGAAAAGAAAAGAAAGAAAAATGAATGAAAGAAAAGAATGAATGAAAAAGAAAAGGCACAAATGCCAAAAAGATAATAGAAAAGGAGAAAAAGAATGGCATGGCAAAACAAAGCAAATATGTCAAAAAGAAAGAAAATGCCAAAAGAAAACCCGTCTCACAAAAAGAAATCCCCACAAAAATAAGCCTTTTTCCGACTTTTGCCGTGAAGAGCCTACCAAAGGACCGAGTCCCGAGGAAGGATGATAGCGGCATTAGTCGGTCTTCCCTCATTTTGCATATTTTCCACCTTTTTACTTGGACTAGTTAGGCGGTCTTGGACACGGGACGACCCTCTTGGCTCACGCTAAAGGGGGCGGGGTCTCACTTACCTACAGTGTCGACTAACACCATGGTTCCTCACTTTTCCACTCCGCCGATCGTCCCGTAGTACGTTTTTAGAAATTTAGGAGGACCTAGGTAAGTTACCAACGTTTTTATTGTTTTATCGTCATACTATTAGGGTTTAGTTCACCTGGTTTGTATTGCTAGCTTGGGAACGTTGTCACTTACCTCGAGTCCTAAACCGGTGTAGGGTGCGCTAATACCCACTCGGATAGTTTAGTAGTAGTATGCGCTTACTCGAGGGCGAGTAAGGGTTAAGTGTGGGGGAGTTGATAAGTGCCATTTGTAGTGCCTATTTCGTAGTGTTTTGGTCCCATTTTCCTTGTAGAATCGCTCCTTGGGAGCGGTTTATGGGCTTCTTATGCTTCCTTTAGGTCGTTTCAGGTTCTTGAGACCGATTTGGAAGAGTTGGAGCGATTCCGACTCGATACATACACAATTTGGAGCCAACGAAGTAAAGGAACGATGACTCGATGCCTTGGAATCGACCCCGAGACCTTGGGACCCAACCCCGAGCCTCCGAGACCCGATACCGAGTCCCGAGCCTCCGAGACCGGATCCCGAGTCCCGAGCCTCCGAGACCCGATCCCGAGTTCCGAGAATCGATGAGAAACCCATGAGAAGCAAGGAGGGACCGAAAGATGCTTAAAGGAGGCCTACAAGGCTCAACCGGAACCGGTTGAGGTGCACAAAAGAGAGGTGTTCTGTGAAGGGTCCAACCGGAACGGGACCAACTCATCCCGAACGGGATGAGCCCTTTTCAGGCCGCACTCCTTTCTTTCTTCTCCTTTCCACTTGTAACCCTTTATATACTCTTCCCTTGTTTTGTTAATGGGATGCCTTTTATTAGAGACAAAACCCTAGATTAGATTAGCTTAGATTAGTGTAGATTAGTCCTTAGATTATCGTTAATCCTAGATTAATACTTGTAATTTGGGAATTCTTCAAGATCTCCATTCAAGCTTGACAAACTTGGATGTTTGTTTTGGGTTCTTCCATTTATGCAAGTTTCTTTCTTCCTTTCTTCTCTAGTATGGTATAATCTTCTTTTCTCTTCTCCTAATCTTTGTTTTATCATTCAAGTTTGATTCTTTAGTTCTTGTTTAGTGTTTTGTTCATAGTTCATAGTTCTTGTTAGTTTCATTATGTTTGTTTTGATTGTTGTTTTGGTTCATCTTATTAGTGTTAGTTTTAGTATAGATATGTTAGAGTAGTATCTTGCTAGGGTTAGTAGGGTGATTAGGGTGTTAATTGGATGATTAAGGGTTTGTTGGAGATGTTGGTGGAAGATTTGGGTTTCCTCTTGGTTTGGTGCACATCACATGTTTGTTGAAATGCTTGATTGACTAAGTATGTGCGAATGCTTGTTTTTCTTGCCTTTCTCTTGGTGGTGATAGTTGTTTGTGGGTTCGGTTCCCTCACTAAGTTGCGAGAGCCCGGTGAGGACGACCCTTAGGTCGGTCTAAGTGGCGAGAGCCCGGATTCGACCTAGGCCTATAGCGTGCTAGTAACCCCGTTTGTCATGTGTATCGCCGAGACGGGTTTTAGGTGAAACCTCTAGGTGGGTCTAAGTTGCGAGAGCCCGGGCATTACCTAGATTACCCTACTACCTCATTCACTCTGACTCTTCCTTGACCATTCCATTACCCCGACCTAATCCTAGCCCGTTTTCCTTTGTTTGATTTCTTGCCTTAGACCTAGCTTATTACTAGTCTCCCCCTCCTTAGAATAGCTTGTCTCGAACCTAGTCCTAGACCGTAGCATACCCTAGTCCGACCTCCCGTCCCTGTGGATTCGACCCGACTTACCCTAGCTACCCTAGTTAGGTTTTGCCAGTTTTATTTGACGGTTGGAATCCACGACAAATCTCACCCATCACTATGCCTGGCCTCACCCTGTGTAGAGGTCTCACCCCGAGACCGAGCCAGCTCCACCTTTAAGAAGGCGATCTCGTCAGCCCGAGATTGCAGGAGCCGTTGCGACTCAACATCTTTCACCTCGAGCTCAGTCAACCGAGTCTCCAGCTGTCCCACCATATCCGAGACATCCTGCGAGTACACTCAAACATTAGGAAAACACACGAGCAACCTAGAAAACCACATTAGTCACAGAAACTCACCAATCTAGGCCCCGACGTGTCACGGGAAACCCTCGAGGCATAGGCCTGGAAGCAGTTGGCGGCCTGCCACAACCGCTGATGGCAAGCCGACGAAACCTGAGAGTAAACCCACAAAAGTTAGGCAAACTGACCCTAATTCTTAGAACCCGAATCGAAAACAAAAGTCAAAACTTACCAGGTATACCCGATCACACCACTCCATCCCGGCATCCATCTCCTCAGCAGAACACGGGGGGAAGGGCTCTGTAAAGGGTATCCCAGCCACATCCACCCTAAGTAGAGTCAAGGGAAAATCTGGGGGCTGGATTTCGTCGGCCGGGTCGGCCAGCTGAAAAGACAACAGATTGGTCAGTCAAAAGGCAAGGAAAATAACAAAGCACAACACAAATCTTAGAACCAAAATTAGAACATTACCACGAGGCGATACCAAGCCAACCGTCGGGTGACGTGAGATAAGTAAGAGGCGCCGGACACCAAGAGTGTATCGCCCCCTTTTCAGTCCTTGTCCTCGAGGATCTTTGCGGCGGTCGGAGGTCTGAACATGGTCCGGGGAGGATCAACCGGCACCCTGAAATCGTCGTATAGGCACTAACGCACCAACCGCTCGCCCAGGTACCAAACTGGAGGAATCAACGCAGGAAGAAGCATCCTCCTATAACTCCGCGGCCTCAGCTCCGCAACCACATACTCCGGCACGCCCTCGTAATTAGCCCAAGGGCGAGCCACAAACTACACAAATAAAACCGAAATCCTAATGAATCCTAAAACTTGGGGGCTATTAAGCAAAATAAACTACAGAAGGAAAACTTACATCTTCAACACGTAGCTTGTTAACCAGCGCGTTCTCCACCGGGTAATGGCTAATTGTGCTCTTAGGCTGAGCCAGCCTCCACTCGATTCCCGCCGAGAATCTCTTCGGGTGCGCCTGCACCGTCTTAGGTGCCAAGCACGGGAAGTAGGAATAGATCCAAGCCTATAAAACCCCAAAACAACTTTACCAAAATCAAGCCAAAAACTGAGTAGAATTCAAAACACAAGAGCGAAAAAAAAAACTAACCTCTAGTATAAAGCCTGGACCCACAATGGGCACAGCTGAACCCGACTCTATCACCAGCGGCCTCACCATGACTTGCAAGCAGCGAGTCATCTTCGCGAAAGCCGCGGTCACCCAATCAAAGCGCCCTAGCTGAGTCAGGTCGGCTAGGAAGGGCAAAATCCTGGTACTAAACCTCTCGCCCTTATCCGAGAAGTGAGTCGACCCTAGGAAATACCACAGCCATAGCCGAGCATCCTGCTCCGGCGTGTTAGCCTCCCGACCCTCTAACACCGCCACTCGCTCGAAGTGGTCAGTGATGTACGAGCACACTATAGCATGAGGCATACTGTACGCCTCACGTGGTAAACAATCCCCGATGAGGCCCCGCACCTCATCACTATCTAGAGTAGGACCCTCGGCGGCCCACCTAATCCTATCCGGACCCCAGGGCAGACCACTAATCATCCCAAAGTCCTCTAGGGTCATCCCGACCTCCCCAAAAGCCATGTGGAAGGTCGAGGTAGTATCGTGAAAGCGATCTATCATCCCCCTGATCACCATAAGGTTGCATTTAGTCTGGCAACCTGATAAGTGTAGTTTGTAGTGCCTAATTTGTTATGTTTTGGTCCCGTTTTCTTGTGGAATCGCTCTTTGGAGCGATTTCTGGGCTACACATGCTTCCTTCAGTTCGTTTTAGGTTCCCGAGACCGTTCATGAAGAATTGGAACGATTCCGACTCGTTTCATACACTTTTGGAGCCAACGAAGTGAAGGAACGATCACTCGATGCCTTGGAATCGATCCCGAGACCTTGAGACCCGATCCCGAGCACCTTAGAATCGATGAGAAGCCCATGGGAAGCAAGGAGGGACCTTAAAGATCATATTGGAGGCCTACAAGACCCATCCACGTCGGGAAGGAACTCATCTCGTCCGGGATGAGGTGCACAAAAGCGAAGGGGCCTGTTTTGGATCCGTCCCGGTCGGGACCATGCCGTCCCGGTCGGGACCATCCCGTCCCCGTCGGGATGGGAGAGCTGCAGCACGCAATTGATTCTTTTCTCCTCCTTCATTCTTGTAACCTTATAAATACTTCCCCCTTGTATTATTTAACTATCATACATTACCCGAGACTATCTTAGGCCTCTCTACATTGTTTAAACCCTAGATTTAATTCTCCTCTCATTAGCTTAATCTTCCTTTAATCCTAGTTTAAATCTAGTTTAATTAGTCTTGTATTAAGAAGATTCTTGAAGACTCATCCAAGCTTGACAACCTTGGAGATTATTTGGGTTTCTTATTTTGTACAAGTTCTCATCTTTTTCATCCTTGGGTAGTTGGTATAAACTCTATTCTCTTGTTCTTTGTTCATTCATCAAGTTTGAATCTTTACATATTGTTCATTGTTCTTGTTTGTTCATAATGGGTGTTTTGATTGTTATGTTGATTTCTCTTGTTATTCTTAGATTTAGTTTCATAATGTGTGGGTAGATTCTTTGTGGGGTTAGAAGGGAGATTAAATGTGGATTATGGGTGTTTAGGGTTTGATTATGGGTAAAGGTGATTCCTTTGTTGCTAGTCACTTATTGGGCACTCTATGTGTTTGTTGAATTGCTTGTGTGGGTAGTAGTGGCCAATGCTTCTCATACTTGTCTTTCTCTACTCATTGTATGTTTGGTTTGTGATTGAATGCTTGTGTTTTGAGTAGCATCTAGCATGAGTATTCGGGTCTAGTCTTTGACACGAGAGTGCGGACTTTGGATTTGGCGCGAGAGCGCAAACCGACCCTAGTAACTAAGAGACACCTACACCCTTGATTATCCAATCATCCTACCACATTTATGAACCCGACCTAACCCTACTCTTTCCCTTATTTGATTCATCCTTCAAGTTATTCAATATTCCTCCAGTTTCGTTGTTTAGTTAATCCTAGTTGTTTCATTTAGTTTATGCCATACATAGTATATTGTTAGTCCATTCTCATCCTCCTCAACCATCATAGTTAGTCAATTCTAGTTTCTTGTATTTGTTTGTGACTTAGCCTAGTTTTTAGTGGACCTAGTCTAAACCCTACAATACCGTCTCCGTGGACACGACCCGACTTACCCTAGCTACCCACTAGGATTAGTTGGTTATTTATTGTTGGTTGGGAACCACGACAAACCCTACCATCACAACCCACCAACCTAGCCCACTGTCCAACCACGGGACCTAGACCGGTCCTCGAGATAATCTCCTTTACCGTAGACGTCAGCTTCTGGAAGTAGACATCGAGGCACATAGTAATGCCCGAGAAACTCCTCATCGGACCTGGGGGCTGCAAACCTGATGGGAGAGATTTGCCGTGGATCCCTACCAACAAATAATAACCAACTAATCCTAACATGTAGATAGGGCAAGTCGGGTCGAGTCCACGGGGACGGTAAAGAGGGTTTAAACCAAGTTTCACCTAAAGACTTGACTATGTCTCAAAGGTAAACTAAACTAGAACGATAAGAAGGGGACAAAACTATGACTATGACTAAGCTAGGTAAAACAAGTAAGGCTAAACGATTCAACTAACTAACGGAAGAATGACTAAGATGATGAAGAAATCAAACAAGGAAAGAGTAGGGTTAGTCGGGTTCATAAGTGTATATAGTATAATAGTTGGGAGATCGATGGTGCAAGGTTCACTTAGTTACTAAGATTGGTCCGCGCTCTCGCGTCAAAGACAATGTCCGCACTCTCGTGTCAAAGACAAAACACAAATACTTATGCAAGACGTTACCCAATACACAAGGATTCAACCATGAATCAATGAAGGTAGGGATTTGTCACGTCCCAACCGATCAATAAATAAACCGGCTATTCCTACGGTAGATAGGGTAAGTCGGGTCGAATCCACGGGGACGGTAAGAGGCATCTAGACCAAGGTCGCCTAAATACTAGACTAAGTCAACGAGCTAAGCTAAACTAGAGAATGATAGAGGGGGAGAAAGCTAGGCTAAGACTAAGGTGCCGGAGAAACAAACAAAGGAAACGGGCTAGAGTTAGGTCGACGTCAAAGGGGTAACGGAATGGTCAAGGGAGAACTAGAGTGAAGGAGGTAGTAGGGTGATCTAGGTTAGTCCAGGCTCTCGCAACTTAGACCCACCTAGAGGTTCCACCTAAAACCCAACTCGGCGATACACAACACAATCGGGGTTACTAGCACGCTATAGGCCTAGGTCGAATCCGAGCTCTCGCTACTTAGACCGACCTAGGGGTCGTCCTCACCGGGCTCTCGCAACGTATTGAGGGAACCGAACCCACAAACAAACTACCACCCACAAGAGAAAGGCAAGAAAAACAAGTATTTGCAACTACTAGTCAATCAAGCATTTCAACAAACATGTGATGTGCACCAAACCAAGAGGAAACCCAAATCTTCCACCAACATCTCCAACAAACCCTTAATCACCCAATTAACACCCTAATTACCTTACTAACCCTAGCAAGAACACTACTCTAACATAATCAAACTACAACTAACACTAACAAGAGGAATCATCATAAGAAACAAAACAAACATAAACAAACTAGTGAAAATGATGAACTATAATCAAAGATGAGAACTTGGATGATTAAACATAAAAGATTAAAGGAAAAGAGGAAGGAAAGATTATACCAACTACAATGGATGAAAAGGAGAACACTTGTATAGAAGAAAACTCAAATAATTCCACCAAGGTTGTCAAGCTTGAATGGATTCTTCAAGAATTCCTTAATACAAGAGCTAATCTATGATTAACAACTAATTACCGACTAATCTACACTAATCTAATCTAATCTAACCTAAAGTAGTCTAGGGTTTAAGGATATAACATAAGATATATTGTCTTTATACAAGAGGGGGGGGGGGGGGGGTATATCTAGGGTTACAAGTGGAAAGGAGAAGAAAGAAAAAAAGCGGAGCTGCAGCAGGCCCGTCCCGGCCGAGACGGGGTGGTCCCGGTCGGGACGATGTCGGTCCCGGTCGGGACGCCACCTTCCCGATCGGGATGGACCCAGTTCAGCAACCTCCTTGTTTGTGCACTTCATCCCGAACGGGATGAGGCCATCCCGAACGGGATGAGCCTTGTGGGCCTCCATTAAGATCTTTTTGGTCCCTCCTTGCCTTTCATGGGCTTCCCATCGATTCTCGGGACTCGGGATCGGGTCTCGGTGGCTCGGGATTGGGTCCCAAGGTCTCGGGGTCGATTCCAAGGCATCGAGTCATCGTTCCTTAGTTTCGTTGGCTCCAAATTGTGTATGTATTGAGTCGGAATCGCTCCAACTCTTCCAAATCGGTCTCGGGAACCTGAAACGAACTAAAGGAAGCATAAGAAGCCCCTAAACCGCTCCCAAGGAGCGATTCTACAAGGAAAATGGGTCCAAAACACTACAGAATAGGCACTACAAACCACACTTATCAACTCCCCCACACTTAACCCTTACTCGCCCTCGAGTAAGCACATACTAACTACTAAACTAACCGAGTGGGTATTAGCGCACCCTACGCCCCTTCAACTCACGCGAGTACACTTATAGGAAAAGTGTACTCCGCAAGGCAAGTTGGGTCTTGCGACAAAACTGTGGATGCAACCGGACACAAAACACATAAACAAACAAACACACAAACAAACACATGGACGGTTGCACCCAAAACAAAAGAAATACCGCTTCCCTCTAAAAGCATTGAATGAAACACCGGTTTAAGACTCGAGGTAAGCGACAACGTTCCCAAGCTAGCAATACAAACCAAGGTGGACTAAACCCTAATAGTATGACGATAAAGCAACAAAAAACGTTGGTAACTTACCTAGGTCCTCCTTACTTTCTAAAAACGTACTACGGGACGATCGGCGGAGTGGAAAAGTGAGGAACCACGGTGTTAGTCGACACTGTAGGTAAGTGAGACCCCGCCCCCTTTAGCGTGAGCCAAGAGGGTCGTCCCGTGTCCAAGACCGCCTAACTAGTCCAAGTAAAAAGGTGGAAATATGCAAAATGAGGGAAGACCGACTAATGCCACTATCATCCTTCCTCGGGACTCGGTCCTTTGGTAGGCTCTTCACGGCAAAAGTCGGAAAAAGGCTTATTTTTGTGAGGATTTCTTTTTGTGAGATGGGTTTTCTTTTGGCATTTTCTTTCTTTTCGACATCTTGATTTGTTTGTTGCCATGCCATTTCTTTTTCTTCTTTTCTATTTTCTTTTTGGCTTTTGTGTCTTTTCTTTTTCTTTATTTCTTTTCTTTCTTTCATTTTTCTTTCTTTTCTTTTCTTTTCCCTTTTTGGCAAGATTTGGCTTTTTGGCATTTTCATTGTATGACAAGAAATTGTAGAAATCATCAAATTGCGTTTTATTGTGTGGAGACACGTAGGAGGTAGGTGAATGGGTAAGTCGGGAGTCGCGATTTCCCTTCAAACCCACAAAAAGTGGAGAACTTGGACTAATCAAACAATCCTAAACACGGTCACCTAGGGGACGAGACTCGATAACCAAGGCCTTTTCACACCGTGGGTGGTCATAATGGTCAAAAGTGCAAATCCCGTAGTAAATTCCTAGTAAGCTAGGTGGACTCAAGGTAAAGGACCAACGAAATCATTGATTTAAGGTCATTCTACTAGACTAAAGCCCAAGACTCGATTTATACTACTAGGAGGGGAAAGTAGGCACTCACACACTAGCCTCTAAACCGGGTTTTCGAAAACGGTTTACACACAACACAACACAACACAAAATTAAAGACATGACGAAAACGAGAGGAAAAGAAACAAAGGCAACAAAAACAAAACATAACAAAATAAACATATAACAAACACCACCCCGATAATCCATACAAGTCACCAAATCCACCACAAGAATGTACAAGC
Source organism: Agrostemma githago (assembly GCA_958450325.1). Taxonomy (NCBI): domain Eukaryota; kingdom Viridiplantae; phylum Streptophyta; class Magnoliopsida; order Caryophyllales; family Caryophyllaceae; genus Agrostemma; species Agrostemma githago. Next base: position 33,021,411 of record OY288256.1, read on the forward strand.
TCCACCCGAGCACACCTCAACACAACCTTCTCCAAACATCACAAGGAATAAAGAGGGAAAGAGGGTTAGAAGATGTTACCGGATGTATGATGGTAGGGATTTGTCGTGGAATCCCAACCGCCAATAAAATAACAGGCTATTCCTACGGTAGATAGGGCAAGTCGGGTCGAATCCACAGGGACGGTAAAGTATAGCCTAGACTAAGGTCGCCTAAAAACTAGACTCGGTCAACGGACTAAACTATCCTAGAGAATGATGAGGAGGGAAGAGACTAAGGCTAAGACTATGACTAAGGAAAGCAAACAAGGAAAAAGGGCTAGGATTAGGTCGGGGTCAAAGGGGTAACGTAGTGGTCGAGGGAGAACTAGAGAGGAGGAGGTAGTAGGGTGATCTAGGTCGGTCCGGGCTCTCGCAACTTAGACCAACCTAGAGGTTCCACCTAGAACCCACCGAGGCGACACACACGACAAACGGGGTTCTAGCGCGCTATGGTCCTAGGTCCAATCCGGGCTCTCGGAACTTAGACTTGACCTAGGGGTCGTCCTCACCGGGCTCTCGCAACTTAATGAGGGAACCGAACCCACAACAAACTAACACCCACAAAGAAAGGCAAGAAAAACAAGCATTCCAACCTACTTAGTCTTTCAAGCAATTCAACAAACATGTGATGTGCATAAACCAAGAAGAAACCCAAATCTTCCACCCATCATCTCTAACAAACCCTTAATCACCCAATTAACACCCTAATCACCCTACTAACCCTAGCAAGAACACTACTCTATCATTATCAAACTATAACTAACAAAAACAAGATGAATCAAACTAAGAACCAAAACAAACATAAACAAACTAATGAAAACTATGAACTACAAACATTAAGATGAACAAAGATTTGAAACTTGGAAGAACAAAACAAGAATAAGAGAAAGGAGGAAAGATTATACCATACTAGAGGAAGAAGAAAGGAAGAAGCTTGCATTAATGAGAAGAATCCAATACAAACACCCTAGGTTGTCAATCTTGGGTGATTCTTGAAGAATCCCTTAATACAAGTACTAAACTATGATTAACTAACTAATTACCGGCTAATCTACACTAATCTAATCTAATCTAACCTAAAACTATCTAGGGTTTAAGGAGAGGTGAAGAAAATAACGTAAGATGGGGTCTTCATACAAGAGGGGGGTATATATAGGGTTTAAGAATGAAAGGAGAAGGAAGGAACAAAGCACGGGCTGAGCTGGGACTTTCCCGATCGGGAAAGTGGGAAATCCCGATCGGGAAAGTGTATCCCGATCGGGAAAGTGGGAATCCCGATCGGGAACACCTCACAGTGGCCGCTCCTTGCTTTCCTCTTTATTCCCGATCGGGATGAGGCCATACCCGATCGGGAATAGTCTTGTAGGCCTCCAATATGAACTTTTCGGTCCCTCCTTGGTTCTCATGGCCTTCTCATCGATTCTCGGGACTCGGGATCGGGTCTCGGAGGCTCGGGATTGGGTCCCAAGGTCTCGGGGTCGATTCCAAGGCATCGAGTCATCGTTCCTTAGCTTCGTTGGCTCCAAAATGCATATGTATTGAGTCGGAATCACTCCAACTCTTCATGAACGGCCTCGGGAACCTGAAACGAGCTAAAGGAAACATAAGAAGCCCATAAACCGCTCCAAAGGAGCGGTTCCACAAGGAAAATGGGACCAAAACACTACAGAATAGGCACTACAAACGACAATTATCAACTCCCCCACACTTAACCCTTACTCGCCCTCGAGTAAGCACATACTACTACTAAACTATCCGAGTGGGTATTAGCGCACCCTACGCCCCTTCAACTCACGCGAGGGCACTTAGAGGACAAGTGCACTCCGCAAGGCAAGTTGGGTCTTGCGACAAAACTGTGGATGCAACCGGACACAAAACACATAAACAAACAAACACACACACAAACACATAATCGGTTGCACCCAAAACAAAAGAAATACCGCTTCCCTCTAAAAGCGGTGAAAGAGGCACCGGTTTAGGACTCGAGGTAAGTGACTACGTTCCCAAGCTCGCAATACAAACCAAGGTGGACCAAACCCTAATAGTATGACGATAAAGCAACAAAAAACGTTGGTAACTTACCTAGGTCCTCCTAACTTTCTAAAAACTTACTACGGGACGATCGGCGGAGATGGAAAGTGATGAACCACGGTGTTAGTCGACACTGTAGGTAAGTGAGACCCCGCCCCCTTTAGCGTGAGCCGAGAGGGTCTTCCCATGGCTAAAACCGCCTAACTAGTCCAAGTAAAAAGGTGGAAATATGCAAAATGAGGGAAGACCGACTAATGCCGCTATCATCCTTCCTCGGGACTCGGTCCTTTGGTAGGCTCTTCACGGCAAAATTCGGAAAAAGGCTTATTTTGAGAGGTTTTCTTTTTGTGAGGCGAGTTTTCTTTTGGCATTTACTCTTTTCTTTTGCATTTTTGCTTTGCTTGCCATGCCATTCTTTTTCTTCTTTTCTATTTTTTTCTTTTTGGCTTTTGTGCCTTTTCTTTTTCTTCATTCTTTTCTTTCTTTCATTTTTTTTTTCTTTCTTTTTCTTTCCTTTGCCCTTTTGGCAAGATTTGGCATTTTTTTGGCATCTCTTTGTAAGATAAGAAAGAGAGAATCAACACATTGCATTTTATTGTGTGGAATGCGTAGGGGTAGGTAAATGGGTGAGTCGGGACGACGCCTTCCCTTCAAACCCACAAAAAGTGGAGAACTTGGACTAGTCAAAACGATCCTAAACACGGTCACCTAGGGGACGGGACTCGGTAACCAAGGCCTATTCACACCGTGGGTGGTCATAATGGTCAAAATGCAAATCCCGTAGTAAATCCCTAGTAAGAAAGGTGGACTCAAGGTAAAGGACCAACGAAATCATTGATTTAGGGTCATTCTACTAGGCTAAAGTCCAAGACTCGATTTATACAACTAGGAAGGGAAAGTAGACACTCACACACTAGCCTCTAAACCGGGTTTTCGAAAACGGTTTACACACAAGACACAAATACCACAAAACAAAGACTCGACAAGAAAGAAAGAAAGAAGAAGGAAACAACAAACAAAACAAAACAACACAAACACTTAATCAACATAAACACCACCCCGATCATCCAAACAAGCCACCAAATCATCCACAACTTTACAAAGCTCCACCCGAGCACACAACATTACAATCTCCTCCAAAACTCCGTAAGAGATAGAGAAGAAAAAGGGATGGAGGTTACCGGGATTCTTGCAAGCTCTCCAAAGTTGGCGGCGATTAGGCAACCTAAAAGAGAAAAGGGAGGCAAAGCACACGCACAAAACAAATATACTACACAAAGACCCAAAAGTAAAACATACAGAAGGAAAAATCTTTTTGGATTTTGTGAAATTTTTTCAAATTTTTAGGATTTTTTCAAGATTTTTCGATAAAATAAGAAAATAAAACAAGCGACGATAGAATATCGCTCCCCCACACTTAAATCGAGCAATGTCCTCATATGCTCAATCGTAGTGTCGGAGAGACAAAAGAAAGAAAAAGAAACTATGAAAATAAAGCTAAAAATCAAAACTAAGGTGAAGAAAAGGGTAGAAGGTGTCCGGCCGGGGTGTAGTCAAGTCACCATGGGTCGAGACAAGAAAAAGATATGGATGAGGGAAGGAAATAAAAGAAGGAAATAAAAGGAAATGGGAGGGGAGGGCTAGGTGTAATCAAGTCACCTAGCCCGGATTCCGCCTAAATCCGACTAAATCCTCAAAAAAAAAAGTGAAAATCTTGTAAAATTTGGATTTATCGATTGACTCTCGACGTAATCACGTCTTTGGGAGTCGGGAGCAACCACTACCAAGGCCTCGAAGGCCATCAAGATACCCTGACTCAAGGGGAAGGGGGGTAAACAAGAGAAAACAAGCGATAAAAGACGGAAAAGTAAGGATAGTTACCCAAATCAATCGTAGTAACTTACGAACTCCATCGTCTTCAATGATTCAATAGATGCACTTGCTTGTCTTCTTCGTTGCCATCCCGCTTCAAACTTGATAAAACCGCATGGTAGAGGTAGTGGCAAGAGAGGGTGAGATTTGATGTGAGAGTCGGTGTAAAGTAGATAGGAAATGAAGTGAAGGTATGAAAATGAAGTATGCGGGTAGTATGATATGAGCAAGGAAGGTAGGGAGGTTGGGTGGGGGTATACAATGGTTGGGTGGGCTTAAATGTCGAAGAAGAAGTACCAAAAAGGAGAGTGGACTCGATTTTTGGCACCCTCATCCCGATCGGGACGGCCCCATCCCGGTCGTGACGACACACCCTTCCCGGTCGGGAAGGGTCTTCATGACTCCCATGACCCCAAAAACCGACTCCCTTAGTCACGATCCAAAGTCTATCACTAACCACTCCTTTCTAGGAGTCATCTCCACTTCACCTATCACAATAAACTCAAAATACACATCAAATTCACTCCCTCACATCGCTCCTCAAAATACCAAAACAATTACAAGAGCTTCACAAAAACAAACAAAAATCAAGAGAAGAAAACACAAATACAAGCACAAGTATTCTAAAGAAGAAGAGGAGGGGAATATACAACATGACGGTTCTTTTAGGAACTCCGTCAAACCTAGGATGGTGGATTCTTCTTCAACCGTAGCCCTCAAGGGCATGGAGGAGCAAGTCGAACGCGCTACCGACATCGTAGTGAAGGCCCAAGAAGCGCTCGAGCTTAACCGACCTCCACGGCCTCCAAGGAGGAGGCAAGAAGTAGGAATCCCAAGACCCGACATCATCTTCATAGTAGTCTCTGGGGTCTCTCCATCCTACGAGCTTCACCGATCTCTTCTTCCCTAAGCATTGCCTCCAATCACAAGCAAGCTTCATCTCCAAGAAACAAGGCACAAAGAACGGCTTTGGCCTTATTTCCTCAATACACACCCCCACACTTGCCTCAAGTTGTGGTTCCCCATCTTCATCACTCGGCCCCACATCATCATGGAGGAGAGGATCGAAACTTCTACCGGCAGTTTCAATCCCTTCCGAACCATCACTCGGTGAACTAGCAAGGGGCTCATGATGCATATCTTCGTTCTCGGTCAAGGGCAACTCAAGGTTAACAATCTCACCCAACATCTTCACAAATTCCACCAAACCATCCCACTCACTAACCTCCTCCAATTCCTCACCAACGATGCCTTCACCAAGTGTCATCTCCTCATTCGTCTCTTTTTGGGTAGACGATTGAGGTTCTTCAAAGCAAATCTCTCTCTCAAAGGGAACTACATCGGCGGCTTCATAATTAGGTAGCTCCTCTCTCTCAAGTGGGCACCCTTCATCTAATTGTGATGTTCGGGATAAAAACATTACGGTTTGAACCGATAATGCATTTAATCGAGCATCCCTCGCCTCGTTTGCCCTTCGAATTTGGACCCATAATTCATTTTGTTGTTTTTGAATTTGAGTGGTCATTTCTTGGTTGCTCTTTTGCAATTGAAGAAGCGATTGAAACTCCTCCATGTCGGTCGATTGGTGATCATTGGGATCTTGTAAAGCTCCTTGATAATCTTGATGATGCCCAAGGGGTGGGGCATCATATTGTTGGTAGCAAGGTTGGGGCGGTTGGTAGTATTGTGGGTCATAGGGTTCATATTGTGGTTGGGGGGTAGGGTAATATTGTGGGTCTTGAGGGTATTGGCTTCCATAAGGTGGATCTTGAGTGTACATGGTGGGGTCACAATCATAACTTGAGTAATAGCCACCATGATCGTAGGAGTTATAATCGTCCACTTGTTGGTAGCCGTTTTCATAATCTTGAGGATCATACCCATCTTGATTACCCCAAGAAGCTTGATCATGGTAGGGGGACGTCATGTCATAGCTTTGGTTCAAGGAAGAAGAGTGGTAGCTCATCTCGGCTCCCGAGTGTGTGGAGTCTAGATCAAACCCCATGCTCGCTCCATAATCGTAGTCCATACCCGGTTGGAAACCACTCATTCTAGCAACCGTCCGTTAAAGCGGCTCTAAGTTGCAAGAAGAAGATAATCACCACCTCTAAGCACAAACTGTAGACTAAGAACAAACGTGAGAAGTCTAGTGCTTTTTGGGCACTAGACGAGAGAGAAATAAACCGCTCACACTCAAGAAGCAAAGTAACAAAAAAGAAAAAGAAAACACAACACAAAGACAAAGCCAAGTAATTAGGAAAACAAAGTCTAAACTAGCACCGTCCCCGGCAACGGCGCCAAATTGATGGTAGGGATTTGTCGTGGAATCCCAACCGCCAATAAAATAACCGGCTATTCCTACGGTAGATAGGGCAAGTTGGGTCGAATCCACAGGGACGGTAAAGTATAGCCTAGACTAAGGTCGCCTAAAAACTAGACTCGGTCAACGGACTAAACTATCCTAGAGAATGATGAGGAAGGAAGAGACTAAGGCTAAGACTATGACTAAGGAAAGCAAACAAGGAAAAAGGGCTAGGATTAGGTCGGGGTCAAAGGGGTAACGTAGTGGTCGAGGGAGAACTAGAGAGGAGGAGGTAGTAGGGTGATCTAGGTCGGTCCGGGCTCTCGCAACTTAGACCAACCTAGAGGTTCCACCTAGAACCCACCGAGGCGACACACACGACAAACGGGGTTCTAGCGCGCTATGGTCCTAGGTCCAATCCGGGCTCTCGCAACTTAGACTTGACCTAGGGGTCGTCCTCACCGGGCTCTCGCAACTTAATGAGGGAACCGAACCCACAACAAACTAACACCCACAAAGAAAGGCAAGAAAAACAAGCATTCCAACCTACTTAGTCTTTCAAGCAATTCAACAAACATGTGATGTGCATAAACCAAGAAGAAACCCAAATCTTCCACCCATCATCTCTAACAAACCCTTAATCACCCAATTAACACCCTAATCACCCTACTAACCCTAGCAAGAACACTACTCTATCATTATCAAACTATAACTAACAAAAACAAGATGAATCAAACTAAGAACCAAAACAAACATAAACAAACTAATGAAAACTATGAACTACAAACATTAAGATGAACAAAGATTTGAAACTTGGAAGAACAAAACAAGAATAAGAGAAAGGAGGAAAGATTATACCATACTAGAGGAAGAAGAAAGGAAGAAACTTGCATTAATGAGAAGAATCCAATACAAACACCCTAGGTTGTCAATCTTGGGTGATTCTTGAAGAATCCCTTAATACAAGTACTAAACTATGATTAACTAACTAATTACCGGCTAATCTACACTAATCTAATCTAATCTAACCTAAAACTATCTAGGGTTTAAGGAGAGGTGAAGAAAATAACGTAAGATGGGGTCTTCATACAAGAGGGGGGTATATATAGGGTTTAAGAATGAAAGGAGAAGGAAGGAACAAAGCACGGGCTGAGCTGGGACTTTCCCGATCGGGAAAGTGGGAAATCCCGATCGGGAAAGTGTATCCCGATCGGGAAAGTGGGAATCCCGATCGGGAACACCTCACAGTGGCCGCTCCTTGCTTTCCTCTTTATTCCCGATCGGGATGAGGCCATACCCGATCGGGAATAGTCTTGTAGGCCTCCAATATGAACTTTTCGGTCCCTCCTTGGTTCTCATGGCCTTCTCATCGATTCTCGGGACTCGGGATCGGGTCTCGGAGGCTCGGGATTGGGTCCCAAGGTCTCGGGGTCGATTCCAAGGCATCGAGTCATCGTTCCTTAGCTTCGTTGGCTCCAAAATGCATATGTATTGAGTCGGAATCACTCCAACTCTTCATGAACGGCCTCGGGAACCTGAAACGAGCTAAAGGAAACATAAGAAGCCCATAAACCGCTCCAAAGGAGCAGTTCCACAAGGAAAATGGGACCAAAACACTACAGAATAGGCACTACAAACGACAATTATCAATGTATATAGAGCTTTCCCAAGTCATTGGCGATTAAAGCAACCTATAAGGACAAAGGGAGGCAAAACACGCACACAAACAAATGTACGACACAAAGACACAAAATGAGAACACAAAAGAGAAAATCTTTTTGATTTTTGTGAAAAATTTTCAAATTTTTTGGAATTTTTTAAGATTTTTTCGAAAAACTAAGGAAATAAACTAAGCTATACTAGAATATCGCTCCCCCACACTTAAATCGAGCAATGTCCTCATATGCTCAATCGTAGTGTGCGGAGAGACAAAAGAAAAAAAAAAGAAAAGAAACTACGAAAATAAAGCTAAAAAATCAAAAATAAAGATGAGGAAAAAGGGTAGAAGGTGTCCGGCCGGGGTGTAATCAAGTCACCATGGGCCGAGACGAGAAAAAGATATGGATGGGGGAAGAAGGAAAAAGAAGGAAATAAAAGGAAATGGGAGGGGAGGGCTAGGTGTAATCAAGTCACCTAGCCCGGATTCCGCTTAAATCCGACTAAATCCTCAAAAAGAAAGTGAAAATCTTGTAAAAATTTGGATTTTGAAATGACTCTCGATGTAGTCACATCATCGAGAGTCGGGAGCAACAACTACCAAGGCCTCGAAGGCCACCATGACATCAAGACACAAAAGTGTACAAGAGGAAGGGAATAAACAAAGGAAAACAAGCAACAACAAAAACGGAAAAGAAAGGATAGTTGTCGTACCATAGGTTAGCAACTCACTCTCTCCATTGTCTCATAGATCAAAATAGGCACTTGCTTGTCTTCATCTTTGCTATCCCGCTTCAAGCTTGCTAAAACCGCATGGTTGGGGTAGTAATGGTAGGGGGTGGGATTTGATGTGGATCTCGGTGTGTAAAGTGAGGTGTACGGGTCATATGATAGGAGTAAAGAGGAGTAGGGAGGTTGGGAGGGGGTATAATGGATGGGTGGAGTCAGGGGGACCAATCCGGTCGGGATGGATTGTCCCGATCGGGTTGATAAACCCTTCCCGATCGGGAAGCTCTCGTCCCGGTCGGGAATGCACTCCAGTGAGTCCGATTTTCAGCACCTTCATCCCGATCGGGATGGCTCCTTCCCGGTCGGGATTCCTCATCCGTCCCGATCAGGAAGCCCTCTTCCCGGTCGGGATGAGTCTTCTTTTCTTCCCCAAGCCCAAAAGCTTATCATAAGCTTCAAAAACCGACTTCCTCGCTCGCAAACCAAACTCCATCATCAACTACTCCTTTCTAGGAGTCACCTTCACTTCACCTATCATAATAAACTCAAAGTACACATCAAATTCGCTCCCTCACATCGCTCATCAAAATACCAAAACAATTACCAGAATATCACAAAAACAAAAGAGTCCAAGAAACAAAAATCACAAATACAAGCACAAGTACTCTAAAGAAGAGGAGAGGGGAATATACAACATGAAGGTTCTTTTAGGAACTCCGTCAAACCTAGGATGGTGGACTCCATTCTTCAACCATAGCCCTCAAGGGCATGGAGGAGGAAGTCGAACGCGCTACCGACATCATAGTGAAGGCCAAAGAAGCGCTCGAGCCTAGCCAACCTCCACGGCCTCCAAGGAGGAGGCAAGAAGTAGGATTCCCAAGACCCAAAATCATCTTCAAAGTTGTCTCCAGGGTCTATCCATCCTACGAGCTTCACCGACCTCTTCCTCCCTAAGCATCTCCTCCAATCACACGCAAGCTTCATCTCCAAGAAACAAGGCACAAAAAGCGGTTTTGGCCTCATTTCTTCGTTGCACACCCCCACACTTGCCTCAAGTTGTGGTTCCCCATCTTCATCACTCGGCCCCACATCATCTTGAAGAGGAGAATCGAAACTTCTACCGGCGGTTTCAATCTCCTCCAAGTCATCTCTAGGTGTACTATCAAGGGGCTCTTGATGCTTGTCCAAATTATCGCACAAGGGCAACTCGAGGCTAACAATCTCACCCAACATCCTCACAAATTCCACCAACCCATCCAACTCACTATCCTCCTCCAATTCCTCACCAAGAATGCCTTCACCAAGGGTCACATCCTCATTCGTCTCTTTTTGGGTAGACGATTGAGGTTCTTCAAAGCAAACTTCTCTATCAAAGGGAACTACATCGGCGGCTTCGTAATTAGGTTGCTCCTATCTCTCAAGTGGGCACCCTCCATCTAAATGTGATGATCGGGATAAAGACATTACGGTTTGAACCGCTAATGCATTTAACTGAGCATTCTTCGCCTCGTTTCCCCTTCGAATTTGGGCCATTAATTCCTCTTGTTGTTTTCGCAATTGAATGGCCGTTTCTTGAAGGCTCCTTTGCATTTGAAGCATCGATTGATGTAACTCTAAGTTTGACGATTGGTGGTCATTGGGGTCTTGTAAAGCTCCTTGATAATCTTGATGATGCCCATAGGGTGGGGCATCATATTGTTGGTAGCAAGGTTGGGGTGATTTGTAGTATTGTGGGTCATGGGGTTTATATTGTGGTTGGGGTGGAGGGTAATATTGTGGGTTTTGGGGGCATTGGCTTCCACAAGGTGAATCTTGAGTGTACATGGTGGGGTCACAATCATAACTCGAGTAGTAACCACCATGATCGTAGGATTGATAGTCATTCACTTGTTGGTAGCCATTTTCATAATCTTGAAGATCATACCCGTCTTGATTACCCCAAGAAGCTTGATCATGGTAGGGGGACGTCATGTCATACCCTTGGTTCATGGAAGAAGAGTGGTAGCTCATATCGGCTCCCGAGTGTGTGGAGTTTAGATCAAACCCCATGCTCGCTCGAAAATCGTAGTCCATACCCGGTTGGAAACCACTCATTCTAGCAACCGTCCGTTTAAGCGGCTCTGAGTTGCAAGAATAAGATAATCACCACCTCTAAGCACAAACTGTAGACTAAGAACAAACGTGAGAAGCCTAGTGCTTTTTGGGCACTAGACAAGAGAGAAATAAACCACACACACACAAGAAGCAAAGTAACAAAAAGAAAAAAGAAAACACAAACACAAGCACAAAGTCAAGTAACTAGGAAAACAAAGTCCAAACTAGCACCGTCCCCGGCAACGGCGCCAAATTGATGGTAGGGATTTTTCACGTCCCAACCGATCAATAAATAAACCGGCTATTCCTACGGTAGATAGGGTAAGTCGGGTCGAATCCACGGGGACGGTAAGAGGCGTCTAGACCAAGGTCGCCTAAATACGAGACTAAGTCAACGAGCTAAGCTAAACTATAGAATGATAGAAAGGGAGAAAGCTAGACTAAGACTAATTACTAAGGAGAAAACAAACAAGGGAGAACGGGCTAGGATTAGATCGTGGTCAAAGGGGTAACGGAATGGTCAAGGGAGAACTAGAGAGAAGGAGGTAGTAGGGTAATCTAGGTATGGTCCGGGCTCTCGCAACTTAGACCCACCTAGAGGTTCCACCTAAAACCCAACTCGGCGATACACAACACAATCGGGGTTACTAGCACACTATAGGCCTAGGTCGAATCCGGGCTCTCGCTACGTAGACCGACCTAGGGGTCGTCCTCACCGGGCTCTCGCAACTTAGTGAGGGAACCGAACCCACAAACAAATTAACACCCACAAGAGAAAGGCAAGAAAAACAAGTATTTGCAACTACTAGTCAATCAAGCATTTCATCAAACATGTGATGTGCACCAAACAAGAGGAAACCAAATCTTCCACCAACAACTCCAACAGTCCCTTAATCACCCAAATAACACCCTAATCACCCTACTAACCCTAGCAGGAACACTACTCTAACATATCTAATCTAGAATTAACACTAACAAGAGGAATCATCAAAGAAACAAAACAAACATCAACAAACTAATGATAACAATGAACTAAGAACAAAAGATGTAAACTTGATGAATAATAAAGGATTAAGAGTAAAAGGATGAGAACATTATACCAAAATAACAAGAGAAATGGAAAAGGAGAACACTTGCATGGAAGATAACCTAAATTCATCCACCAAGGTTGTCAAGCTTGGATGGATTCTTCAAAAGATCCTTAATACAAGAGTAAACTATGATTAACTACTAATTACCGATTAATCTATACTAATCTAATCTAATCTAACCGAAAGTAGTCTAGGGTTTAGTGTCTAATGAAGTGCATAACATAAGATTACAAGAGGATGAGTATTTATAGGGTTACAAGTGGAAAGGAGAAGAAAGAAACAAAGCGGAGCTGCAGCAGGCCCGTCCCGGCCGAGACGGGGTGGTCCCGGTCGGGACGAGGTCGGTCCCGGTCGGGACGCCACCTTCCCGATCGGGATGGACCCAGGTCAGCAACCTCCTTGTTTGTGCACTTCATCCCGAACGGGATGAGCCTTGTAGGCCTCCATTAAGATCTTTTTGGTCCCTCCTTGCCTTTCATGGGCTTCCCATCGATTCTCGGGACTCGGGATCGGGTCTCGGTGGCTCGGGATTGGGTCCCAAGGTCTCGGGGTCGATTCCAAGGCATCGAGTCATCGTTTATTAGTTTCGTTGGCTCCAAATTGTGTATGTATTGAGTTGGAATCGCTCCAACTCTTCCAAATCGGTCTCGGGAACCTTAAACGAACTAAAGGAAGCATAAGAAGCCCTTAAACCGCTTCCAAGGAGCGATTCTACAAGGAAAATGGGTCCAAAACACTACAAAATAGGCACTACAAACCACACTTATCAATCAATCACACAATGAGAAGAGGAAGACAAGCAAGAGAAGTATTTGCAACTACTACTCTAACAAGAAATTCATCAAACACATGTTATGCATAACATGTGACTAGTAACAAAGAATTCACCTTTACCCACAATCAAACCCTAATCATCCATAATCAACACTTAATCCCCCTACTAACCCCACAAAAAGTCTACTCAATCATATCTAAACAAACATTAACATAAACAAGAGAAATCAACACAAACATTAAAACATTCATAATGAAAGTGAAACTAGTAAGAACAATGAACAATGAACAAAGATTAAAACTTGAATGATAAACAAAGATAAAGGAAAAGAGAAGAGGAAGAAGATTATACCAAACTAGTATGGAAGAAAGATTGAAACTTGTAATAATAAGAAAACCCAATAAATCAACCAAGGTTGTCAATCTTGGTTGGATTCTTCAAGAATTCCCTTATTACAAGGATTAAACTAAGATTAAGGATTAACTAAAGACAAATCTACACTAATCTAAGCTAATCTAGGCTAAATAATGTCTAGGGTTTAGTAAGATAGAGTATGGTGCTTAAACAATACAGAGGGAGGGTATTTATAGGGTTACAAGAGCAAAGGAGAAGAAAAGAAGTGACGCGGGGCTGCAGGTGGCCCATCCCGGTCGAGATGAGATGGTCTCGGTCGAGAAGGGACCCATCTCGGCCGAGATGACCCTCATCTAGGTCGGGATGGACCTCCAGTGGCCTGTCTTTGCTTTGCTTCTTCATCCCGATCGAGATGGCCATCATCTCGACCGGGATGGGTCTTGTATGCCTCAAATATGATCTCAAGGGTCCCTACTTGTTTCTCATGGGCTTCTCATCGATTCTCCGTGCTCGGGATTGAGTCTAAGAGACTCAGAAATGGGTCCCAAGGTCTCGGGATCGAATCTAAGCCACTGAGTGATCGTCGCTTCACTTCGTTGGCTCCAAATGTGTAGGAAACGAGTCGGAATTGTTCCAATTCTCCATGATTGGTCTTAGGAACCTAAAACAAACTAGAAGAAGCATAAGTAACCTTGAAACCGCTCCAAAGAGCGATTCAACAAGAGAAACCGGGACCAAACACAACAAATATGCACTACAAAACACACTTATCAACTCCCCCACACTTAACCCTTACTCGCCCTCGAGTAAGCACAAACTAACTAAAAACTAAAAGAAACTAGACTACTAACCGAGCGGCTATTAGTGCCCCCTATGCCCTTTCAACTCACACGAGTACACCTAGAGGAAAAGTGCACTCCGCAAGGCAAGTGAGGTCTTGTGACAAAACTGTGGATGCAACCGGACACGAAAACACACAAACAAACATACAAACAAACAAGCAATCGGTTGCACCCAAGAAGAAATAAATAACGCTTCCCTCTACAAAGCGGTGAAAGAAGCACCGGTTAAGGACTCAAGGAAAGTGAAAATGTTCCCAAGATAAAAATACAAACCGATATGGACGAAACCCTAATAGTATGACAACAAAGCAATAAAAACGTTGGTAACTTACCTAGGTCCTCCTAACCTTCTAAGAACGTACTACGGGACGATAGATGGGATGGAAAAAGGATGAACCACAGAGTTAGTCGACAATGTAGGTAAAGTGAAACCCCGTCCCCTTAAGCGATGATAAGTGTGTTTCTTAGTGCTTATTCCTTGTGTTTGTTCCCGGTTTCTCTTGTGGAATCGCTCTTTGGAGCGGTTTTCGAGGCTACTTACGCTTCTTCTAGCTTGTTTTAGGTTCCTAAGGCCAATCTTGGAGAAATGAAACGATTCTGACTCGTTTCCGACACATTTGGAGCCAACGAAGAGAAGCGAAGATCCCTCAGTAGCTTAGACTCGATCCCGAACCCTTGGGACCCAATCGCGATCACCGAGAATCGATAAGAAGCCTATGAAGAGCAAGTAGGAACCTATGAGATCATATTTGAAGCCTACATGACTCATCTCAGTCGGGAAACATCCATCACGACCGACAAGAGAAGCAACAAACAAACAGGAGCTTCTGGAGGTCCATCCCGACCGAGAAGAAGACCTTCCCAACCGGGATCAGTCTCTTCCCGACCGGGAGGAGCATAACACCGCGCGGTGTTATGGATAACACCGCCCGGTGTTATGCTTGATCCCGATCGAGACCAGATCCTTTCCGGTCGGGACTACTCATTTCCGGTCGGGATGACCCTCTTCCTGGTCGGGAAGGGTCCAGATCGGGGTTGTTTTGCTTTTCCACCTCCCTTATTCATTGTAACCCTATATATACCCTCCTCTTGTAACCATTCATTACCTTACATTACCCACTAAACCCTAGACTACTTTAGGTTAGATTAGCTTAGATTAGTGTAGATTAGTCCTTAATTAGTCCTTAATCTAGTTAGTTACTCTTGTATTATGGGGATTCTTGAAGAATCTACCAATCTTGACAACATTGGTGGATGTTTAGGTATTCTTTTATGCAAATGTTCATCTTTCCATTCATTTCTAGTTGGTATAATCTTTCTTCTCCCTTTACTCTTAATCTTTTATATTTTCAAGTTTTCATCTTTGTTTATTTTTTGTTGTTCATCCTTGTTCTTCATTATGAATGTTTCTTTTGTTCTTGTGTTGGTTTCTCTTGTTAGTTTTAGTTTTAGTTTAGTTATGTTTGAGTAGTTATCCCCTAGGGTTAGTAGGGGGACTGGGTGTGATTAGGGATGATTAGGGTAAGAGGGGTGGTATTAGCTGTTGTTTTTTTTGGTAAGGTAAATTGTATAAATGCAGTAACCAAATATCAGGGGGAAAATCCCCTTACATAATCAGAGTATCTAACCAGAGTCTATCTTTTTGATGGATAGCTCCTTTACAACGATTTTCCATCCTTACTTTCTTATCATGTTGTATACATTTCAACACCTGAATAGGTCTAAGAATACTATACTCCATTGTAGCTCTATTCCTCTGAATCCAAATGTGATATATCGTAGCGTTGATGAGACCGTTTAGTACCCCTCTTCTCAACTTGGATCCTCTTCTAGCCAATCTCCAACTGTTGACATTAGTCGTCGGAATATCAGTACCAATCCAGTGACTAACAAGGTGCAAAAGGCGCGAACTGTACGGGCATGTGAAAAATAGGTGAGCTGCGTCTTCCTCGTCAGTACCACAGATACAGCAGTCCGTGTCATTGGCAACACCATAAGCGAACAATTTCTTCTTTGTCTTGAACCCATCGTGCTGATACATCCAGTTTATGAAGCTGTGCTTAGGCTCCGTCCAATCGTTCCAAATCAGGTGGCTCCAAGTAACATTGGCGATGTCCCCCCTGATCCAATCATAACCAGTTCGGATAGTATACTGCTGACCCGAAACAACTCGCCACAGTTGAGCATCGTATGCTGGGCGAAACAGTTCACGTATCTTGTAAATCTTTTTCCAAGTCCAAGAGGAATCGGCCGGTGGATTATATTCCAACCAATCAGCATCCTTAATGTAAATATGGTTGACCCATTGAACCCATAAAGAATCAGCCTTAGAATAAATCCACCAAGCAAGCTTTCCAATGGCAGCCTTGTTCCAAGTAATATCGTCTTTAATTCCAAGACCGCCTTCCTTGAGAGGTTTACAGATTTTCTCCCATGCTACCGGAGGAACTTTTTTAAACTCAGTACCACCCTCCCAAAGGAAATTTCTACAAAGACTCTCAATATTATCAATAATAGAAGAAGGGAGAATAAAAATTGAAGCCTAATAAAGATGAAGAGTCTTCATGACCGACTTGATTAAGACTAATCGACCCGCATAGGATAACTTCCTAGAGCCAAGGGACCTGATTCTTTCCATTATCCTGTCAAGTAACGGGCTGCAATCTTTGGCATTTAATTTGGTAGGCTTAATCGGCACACCCAGGTACCTAAATGGTAGCTTTCCTTCCACGCAACCAGAAATGTCAACAATGTCTGCTCGGAGTTGGTCAGCCACCCCATTGAAATAAACGTTGGATTTACCCGGGCTCATCTTAAGGCCAGACGCGTGGGAAAAAGTGGAGAATGTCCTTAAGAGAACCATTATGGACGACACGTCTCCTCTAGATAACAATAATAGATCATCGGCAAACATAAGACTAGAGAGCTTCAAATTACCCACAAAGGGGATCATCTGAAATGCTTGCGAGACTTGAGATGATCAATCCTTGTTTTTCTTGCCTCTTCTCTTGTATGTGTTTGTTTGGTTGTAGGTTTGGTTCCCTCATTAGTAGCGAGAGCATGGTAAGGATGACCCCTAGGCCGTTTGAGTAGCGAGAGCCCGATCGTAACCTAGGTTACGAAAGCATGCTAGTAACCCCGTTTCCTTCTTTTTGTCTCCTTGCCATCCATGAACCCGAACTAGCCCTAGTTTTTCTTCTTGTTAATCTTTGCTTCCATTAATCAATAGTTGCTTGTTTTGTCTTCCTTTTTCGTGTTTTAGACCTAGTTTAGTCAATAGCCATCACCCTAGTTTAGTTAGCCTCGAACCTAGTCTTCGACCGTAGCACACCTTAGTCCGACACCCCTTCCCTGTGGATTCGACCCGACTTGCCCTATCTACCCAGTTAGGAATAGTTGGTTTTACTTGTTTGGTAGGATTGACGCAAAATCCTCCCATCAAGCGATAAGCCAAGAGGGTCGTCCCACGCTCAAAGTCGCTCAACTAGTCCAAGTAAAAAGGGGGAATATGATTGCAAAATGAGGGATGACCGATCATTACCGCTATCATCCTTCCTAGGGACTCGGTCCTTTGGTAGGCTCTTCACGGTAACGATCGAAAAAAGGCTTATTTTTGAGAGGGTGAGAATCTTTTTGTGAGATTGTTTTTCTTTTTGGCATTTTTTGTCTTTTGCATTTGGCTTTTGATTTGCTATGCCGCTTCTTTTTCTTATGTTGTATTTTGTTTTTGACTTGTTGTGCCTTTTCCTTTTCTTCATTCTTTTTTTCATTCTTTTCTTTCTTTCTTTTTCTCTCTTTTGACTTGGCTTACCTTTTGTATGATTTTGTTTTGTAGGCATTTCTTTGCAACCAAGTAAGAACTTCAACAGTTTGCAACTTATTTGTGGATATGTGTAGGAGGTAGGGAAATGGGTATGTCAGGAGCGCGCTTTCCCTTCAAACCCACAAAAAGGGGGAAAAACTTGGACTAATCAAACAATTTCGGACATGGTCACCTAAGGGACGGGACTCGGAACCAAGGCCTTTTCACACCGTGGGTGGTCATAGTGATCAAAATGCAAATCCCGTAGTAAATCCCTAGTAGACTAGGTGGACTCAAGGTAAAGGACCAACGAAACTATTGATTTAGGGTCATTCTACTAGACTAAAGTCCAAGACTCGACTCATATTACTAGAAAGGGAAAGTAAACACTTGCACACTAGCCTCAAAACCGGATTTTCAAAAACCTTTTATTACACAAGACACAAACTAAACTAAACATAACAAGGATGAAAGAAAATGAGACACACACAACAAAACAAAATAAAATAAGAGAAAAGAAAAGAAACATACACACAATAAACACCACCCCGAAACATCCACATAAGCAACCAAAACAACCACAACCTTCAACAAGCTCCACCCGAGCAGACATCATCACAAATCTTCTCTAAACTCCACAAGAGACCAAGAGGAAAAGAGATAGAATGACGTTACCGGATGTCTTGAGCTTTCCGAAAATTACGGCGATCAAGGAACCTATAAGGAAATGGGGAGGCAAAACACACAATACAACAAAAATACGACACAACGACACAAAAGGAAAAGACACAAAGGAAAAATCTTTTTGATTTTTATGAAAATTTTCAAATTTTTAGGGATTTTTAAGATTTTTTCGAAAAAAACTACGAAAATAAAGCTAAACTATACTAGGATATCGTTCCCCCACACTTAAACCGAGCAATGTCCTCATGCTTGATCGGTAGTGTGCGAAAACACTAACAAGAAAAGAAACTACGAAAATAAAGCTAAAAATCAAAAAGAAAAGAAACTACGAAAATAAAGCTAAAAATCAAAAAGAAAAGCGGAGAAAAGGTAGAATGTTTCCGGCCGGGGTGTAATCAAGTCACTATAGGCCGAGACGAGAAAAGATATGGATGGGGGAAGAAATAAAAAGAAGAAAATAAAAGGAAATGGGAGGAGAGGACTAGGTGTAATCAAGTCACCTAGCCCGGATTCCGCCCGAATCCGACTAAATTCTACCAAAAGAAAGTAAAATTAAAGGAAAAAGTGAAAGGACTTGTAAATTTGGATTTTGAAATGATTCTCGATGTAGTCACGTCATCGAGAATCGGGAGCAATACTACCAAGGCCCCGAAGGCCACCATGACACAAAAATGATAAGGGAAAGGGGAATATACGAAGGGAGACAAGCAATAAAAGACGGAAAAGAAAGGAGAGTCGCCTTACCAAACGGTTAGCAACTCCATTAACTCCATCGTCTCTATGTTCGATATCGGCACATTACTTGTCTTCATCATTGTTATTCCTCTTCATTCTCAATATGGTCACATGGTTGAAGTACTAGGCTTGCAATGGTATAATGAGGATGGGATTTGATGTGAAACTCGGTATGTAGTGAAGATAAAGGTGTATAAATGAAGTGTAAGGGTAAGATGATAGAGGCAAGGGTGAGTAGGGAGGATGGCAGGGGGTATATAGTGGTTGGGTGGGCTCAATGACGAGGAGAAGGCAAAAAGGGGAGGCTGTAACCCATCCCGGTCGAGATGGTTCTTTCTCGGTCGGGATGGTCCCTTCCCGGTCGAGATGGTCCTCATCTCGGTCGGGGTGGACTTCCACAAGCTTCAGTTTCCACGCCAACTTCATCCCGGTCGAGATGACATCCTTCACGGTCGGGATGGCACCTTTCCCGAGCCTTGGAGCCTTCTTTCAATACTAGATCCACCCACAAGACACATACAACCTCGGGATCCAAAATCCCGTCCCCAAAAGCTTATGAAAAGCTCAAAAACCGATTACTTTGCCCAAGATCCAAGCTTCTATCATCAACTACTTCTCTCAATGCTTCATCTTCACTATCAACCTAACAAGTGAACTCAATACACTATCAAAATCCCTCCCTCACATCGCTCATCCAAATTCCAAATTACAAGAATTCCACAAAACACACTGTGGACATGACATAGGTCCACCCCGACGCGGCCACGCGCGGGTTTGGGTAGGCGATGAATCTCCATATGAGAAGGATCGAATTGAAATTTAGGTCTATGTGGAGTCGCCACCGAATTTTATGGTTATTCGGAACCGTTCGAGCCCACTCTATGTCGTAGTGGGCCGTATACAAAATCGTATATTGAATGACTCTCGTTCGCCAACGGTTTCGGGCATCCGGAAACCAAGGTTCTGAGTAAGAGGTGAGGGTACGTGTTGGGAAGCCCACGAAGGACACCCAACCCCGCCCGCACATTAGCGGCCTCTACTAAGAACTCGAATGACTTTCTAATACGCGTGCTAGTAAAACGGGAAAATGATATGCAAAGATTTACTTTCCCTAAACATGCGAATGGAATCGAAAAGTGGGTTTCTATGTCAATTTAATGCAACTAAAATTAACGTCGAAGTTGTATTTTAGCATGCGGGTTCATTTAGTACAATAAATGAATAATAATTAAATTGACAAAAGAAACAAAAAACGCGTTAGTAAACGATGTAAAGAAACGAATAATAACGGTTTGCAAGTATTGAATTGAAATGAAAAGATGCAAATATGAGGATGCACGATTTGAAAAGATAGTATACATGTGATTAATTATGCGCATGTTGACCTAAGTCGTAAAATACTATCGAGTTTGAAAAATAGAATAATGTACGACTTGCGTTTTAGTCGTTATGAGGCTACTCGATCGAGTGGTCGATGAACTCAATCGAGTAGGCCTGTAAAAAGCGATTCTGTTTTGCATTATGGACCGTACTCGGCCGAGTTATTGACCAACTCGGTCGAGTATATGGCCACTCGACCGAGTCACTGTGAGACTCGATCGAGTGGTGATCGTGATTAGCATTCTGACTTGATTTGGAGGTGTCACTCGACCGAGTGGGCTAGGCACTCGGTCGAGTGCCCTCTGTACGAATTAAGATTCGTTTGTAAAATCGTGTTTTATGTCAAAAATCGTTTTAAATTGATTATTGAGATGTGATTAAATTTTCTCCGCGTTAAAAATGTCATAATTCTAAAGAATTGTTTTGACAATTATTTAGCATCAACGAAAATTGCCCTAAATTGATTTAATGCGATTTAGAAAGATTGACTCTTTGATTAAATAATAAAAGAACTTTATTCCCTCGACTTCTCCGACATCGATAAATCCCTAGAGATCGTGATGTCGGATCCGTGTCAACGGGTTTCGACCCTTATTAAAATTGGTTTTAGAAATTTCGATGAATGTAATATTAAAGATGATAACGACGAGAAATAATGACGAATTCTTGTTTAAGTTGACTCATCTCAATAATCAAATAATCGGGGTACCGGGATAAGCGACCGTCAACGCTGTGTGCAGTACACTTGTATGTTCGTGTTTTCTTATCCCGATATTCCTCTTACTTGACACAAATCAATGAGTATTTTAATATTTTGATACTAACGATATTACCGATATTATGACGCAATAATGATAACGAGGTAAATAATAATAATAATCGTAATAATAATAATAATAATAATATTAATAATAATAATAATAATAATAATAATAATAATAATAATAAACGTAATAATAATAATAATAAGCATAATAATAATAATAATAATAATAATAATAATAATAAACGTAATAATAATAATAATAATAATAATAATAATAATAAGCGTAATAATAATAAGCGTAATAATAATAATAATAATAATAAACGTAATAATAATAATAATAATAATAATAATAATAATAATAATAATAATAATAAGCGTAATAATAATAATAATAATAATAATAATAATAATAATAATAATAATAATAATAATAATAATAATAATAATAATAATAATAATAATAATAATAATAATAATAATAATAATAATAATAATAATAATAAACGAAAAAAACGGGAAAGAGAGGAAGATGACAACGCAAAAAAAGGAGGAAAAGAAAGAGGTTTGTCACCCTCAACCTACATGTTTTTGTCTCGGACTAAGGCTCGTAAACGCGGCTATGACACGAGAGTCTTCGAGGTATATGGAGGCTAAGTTGTGGTGGCTCGGGTTGGATTCCTAAAACTAGGTTTAGGGTTTGCTTAATGTCGATTTGCTAGGATTTTGCTTAGGGTTCGTCTAGGGTTTGTAGAAGACGTAGTGTAGGGTTGCTCTAGGGTTTTTTTGTAGACGTGTAAGATGTGTTGTAGGGTGTTGCATGGGGTGTATATATAGGCTAGGCTAGGGCATCAATTTAGGGCTACTCGACCGAGTAGGAGGCCAACTCGGTCGAGTGGCCCATTATGCTAGCCGCCGGTCTCAAAGTCGGCCCACTCGATCGAGTGGATAGGTCACTCGATCGAGTGGCCTAGATGGGTCGCACGAGTCTTGTTTTGGACCTTGACCTTGATTGCTCGATGAGTTTTGTGTTTGACTTGGACTTTTGATGGTTATATGGTTGTTTTATGGGTCTCGGAAACGACTTTGACCGGGGTTGACCGAATCGTGAAAAGTCGGTTTTAATTCCGGTGTCGGTTTTGGCCCAAATTAGTCTTGTTTGACTCGGAATGGTCCACTGGGCCTGGATTTGAGGATAATTTTGTGAGATTTGTACTCTGTAAGTGTGTTAGCCAGCGATTAATGGATTTGAGCCCGTATCCGAGCGCGTAGAAACATGTGAGCTTGATCATCATCGGGTGATTTTTGGGAACTGCCATATACACCTGGCAGTCAAAATTCGGGTGTCTACAGAGCCCCCACTCTGACTGAGGCTTGGATAGGGCGAAAGTCAGAGTAGCTACTAAGCCCGTTTAGACCTGGTAGACTTCCGTTCGGGTCGCTTATAGTCCATTAGACTTGCGTGAAGGGCTCGCCAGCCATAAGGCAGAAGCCATACCTGTGCTTGATGATAGTGTTCCCGTGGGGAATTTGGACCTGTAGCGTAAGTCCTGGGTGCGCCTGTGTGTTGGCCTATCCCGTGCCATCCCGGGAAAATGCTGCTGAGGAGATTTGATTGGCTTGCATGTCTCGCTTGAGTCGTACCTGTATAAGTCACATAAAATGCATGCAACATGTAGGTAGTAAAATGACTCGTGCTGGGGAAAATGACTCTTCGAATTTTCGAAAATTTGACATTTTGAAATTTTGAAATTTTGAAATTTTTGAAATTGACTCTAAAGAAATTAGGAAAGTTCGGGATGATTATTTCCACACTAGTATCGAGACTAGGCTTGTGGCTTGATTCCGTTTGCAATTAGGAAACTTTCCTAAAACTGATAGGGAAAGGGTGTGCAAGGCTAATGCTATATATAGCCCTCTATGCCCTTGGTTTTGTTCATAATTCCCATCACAAAGAAATTCTCCCTATTTCCCTTAAGGCAAAAAGAAAGTCTCTTTATCCTTTTAAGAAATCCAACATGGGAATCGATAGGTTGAGCGCTATGTTGCCAGCATGGTCCCGACAGTTTAGGAATGTCGACAGGGTGGTTTTGAACCAGACGGGTATACCTCAGCTGTACCCGTTCCGTCAGATGGTGGTCGATCGTTACTTCTTGGATGCTTGCTTGGCTTACTGGGATGACATATATCATGTCTTTGCTTTCCCTCGGGGAGAGATCTGCCCTCTATCTGAAGAGATTGCAGCTATAGGAGGATGGAACCCGATGCTTCGGCCTGCCGTCCCGTATTCAGTCTATGACCCAAAGAGGAAGCTGAGGGAATTTCTGGGGCTATCCCATAACGAAGTGTCCCGTACGATGGAAGGTGGCAATATTTCTCTGATCGACTTGGCTGAGAAACTCATGAACCCGCATGATGTTCGGGTGAGGTCGGCCCATAGTCGTAGGGCCTTTTCTTTCTGCTTGCTCCATGTTTACGCTTTTGAAGGTCACATGGACTGGCTATCTTGCATGGGTAATGCCCGTCTCATAACCGTGGTGGATTTGATGGAGACTGAACATAGTCCAGCTTGGTTAATCACGGGCGAAATCATCCAAGGATTGGATAATCGCAAAAGGGATCAATCCGTTCGTCTCACCGGGAGCACCCGTTTGTTGCAAGTAAGTCGGATTTTTTATTTTTTTGATTCCTCGATTTTTTGAATTTTTTTTTGTCGGGAACTCGGCTACTGCAGTGGGCACTCGATCGAGTCACCCCGGCACTCGCGTCGATCGAGTGCCTTCGTAAAAAGGCTTCCTGTTTGCTTCCAGTGACGCCACTCGATCGAGTCACCCTGGCACTCGATCGAGTGTCATCTGTTTCGCCTCGAGATCTAATGCTTCTGTTTTCTCATTTTGTTTCTTCAGATTTGGCTTTATGAGAGGCTATCAGTGATAGATCCTCCGCTTGATGCCAGTACCTACCATCATAACCAGCTGATGACGAGACGACGGACCATCGATTTTTCTCGCTTGATTAGCCAGAAGTATTGGGATGAGGTGCTATCAATCCACGGTGGGCGGTTGATTCGATGGATCGTGCCATGGTGGCCTATCCCGGCTTGGACAGGTTTGGACCCGAGGGAGAGGGCCCGTTACCAAGTGATCTTGTCCTTTACCCAGACGGTTCATCTCTACCCGGATCGCATACTAAGGCAGTATGGACGAACTCAGCGGATACCAGAAATAGAGGCCATTGTGAGTGATCCTACCCAATTGACGGATGTGATGTGCGACACGTGGATGCAAAGATGGTACACCCGGCACACTTGGCCCGTTTCCAAATCTCGGCATGCGATCTGGGTTTTAGACTCATATACCAAGTGGACTAAAGCAGGTGATGCTAAAGCCCGAGCCGCTTTGAAGGTTGATGAAGCCTTTGACCTGCTGAGGAGAGAACAGGCTAAAGACAACAGGGGGTTCTTTGATGAGGGAGACACTCCAGCTACCCTAGTCCGCCTAATGTCAGGGCAAAAGAAGAAGGCTAAGACTCAAGCTAAAGGGTCCGGTGCTAAAGGTGCTCGGCGGAAAGTGAGCCCCCAGACAGACTTGGAAAGGAGACTGGGCCCTAGACTAGCCGTGCAGGACCGACTTGGCCCACGGGATAGGCTACCCGAGCTTGTCCGGGCCCGACTTGGGCCAAAGACTGTGATTGAAGACCCATCGTCAAAGAAGCGGGCCCGTGCTAAGGAGGTTCCCCTTGTGATTAGGGAACGCTCATCCCCACCTCGACGACCTCGGGCTACACACGACCCGAAGGATAAGGGAAAGGGGAAGATGCCTGGATATTAGTCTCCGTATTTTATTATTTGAATATTACTATTTATTTATTTTTTGGTGTGATTTTTTTGTGTATGCCGTGTTTGGCGTTTTTTTTTTGGCGATTCTCGAGTTTATCGAGATATTAATAAAAGACATATTATTTGAAACCGTTCCCGTCTTTTCGATATTGCAGTGGTTGTACCCTTTTGAGGGGTTGCCTACGTATCCACAATTAGCGAAATCAAACCAGACGTAGTTCAAAATTGATTTGATTGATTTTTTTTTGCAATTTTCGAAATACATCAAGATTATTAATTCGAGATGTGTGACGGTAGAATAGTTAATTCTAACTTATTGACTTGTCTAAAATTTTTGAAAATTTATAAAAAAGACTGAGTTTTATAAATTTTTGCAAATGACATTGAGATTGGGCTTTATGGGTAGTAACGCTTCAGCTGGTCCAAGTTGGTCGGGTTGACGAACTCGTTACCGTCCAGGTCCGTTAGCATCACCGCTCCTCCCGATAGGATTTTCTTGACTAAGTATGGCCCAGCCCAATTGGGTTTGAACTTTCCCCTTGGGTCAACCGGTAGTAAGGCACGAACCGATTTTAGGACCAAATCACCTTCTTTGATTTTCCAGGGCCTAACCCTTTTGTTGAATGCCCGTTGAATTCTCTTTTGATACACTTGAATATTATTGAGGGCCCGGGACCGCCGTTCATCCAAAAGGACTAGCGAATCGTATCGGGCTTGGACCCAATCTGCTTCGGGTACTTGGCTTTCAAGCAAAATCCTTAGGGATGGTACTTCTAGCTCGACCGGTTGGACTGCTTCCATTCCATACGTCAGATAATATGGAGTTGCTCCGGTTGCTGTGCGAATTGAAGTTCGGTACCCCCATAAGGCAAAAGGTATCTTGTCGGGCCAGTCCCGATAATTCTCAGCCATCTTTTTCAGTATGGTGGCAATTGTTTTGTTGGCCGCTTCTACCGCTCCGTTTGTTTGGGGTCGGTAAGGTGAAGATGTATGCCTTTGAATTTTATATTTCGCCAGTAATGCAGTAGTTTCAGCTTGGAAGTGGGTCCCGTGATCGCTGATAAATTCGTGTGGGATCCCGTATCGGCATATAATCTTATTTTGGATAAATTTGGCCACGTGCTTGGCGTTCAAGACACGGTATGACTCGGCTTCTACCCAATTGGTGAAGTAGTCGATGGCCACCAAAATGAAGCAATGTCCTCCCGTCCCGGAAGGGTGTACTTTCCCAATTATGTCTATACCCCATGTCGAAAATGGCCATGGTGATGTCATGGTATATAATAGGGAAGATGGCATATGTTGTACATTACCGAAGATCTGACAGTTATGTCAGTGCTTGACGTATAACTGACAGTCTGTCTCCATGGTGTTCCAGTAGTACCCGAGCCTCATGATTTTACGGTATAGCATATGGGCATTCATATGCGGGCCGTTTTCACCGTCGTGGACCTCGGCCATGACTTTTTCGGCTTGTACCTTGTCAATGCATAGGAGGAGAGCCCCCTGTGCCGTCTTTTTATACAATTGCCCGTCATCAGTACGAACAAATTGGGTTGCTAATCTTCGTAGGGCCTTTTTGGCCCGATTTTCAGCTCCCGCGGGATATTCCCCCGTTGTCAGGTATGTTAAGACGGTTTGATACCAAGGTTCTGGGTCAGTTATCTTGATATCTTGAATGGCATGGATGTAGGCCGGCTCTGACCGCCTTTCAACACAGATTGACATGCTTGTTAGGTGATCCGGGATGTTCAGTAAAGAAGCTAATTTGGAAAGTGCATCTGCAAACTGATTTTCCTCTCGGGGTAAGTAAACATACTCGACTTTCTGGAATTGTTTCTCTAGAACCCGTACTCGCGCTTGGTAAGCCACGAGATTGGCGTTCCGAGTTTTCCATTTTTGGAGTGCTTGATTGATGACCAATGATGAATCACCGTGGACCCGGAGGTTTTTTACCCCTAAATCAGCGGCGGCTTGCAACCCGTGAATGCATGCTTCGTATTCGTCTGCGTTGTTGGTCACGTCGAAATCCAATTTGAAGGATAAGGGAGTGTGTTCCCCTCGGGGTGAGATTAATAAAATTCCGACCTCAAATCCTCGGAAGTTGGATGCTCCATCGAAATACAGATCCCATGTCTTGGTATCGGTATGGAATATGTCTTCATCAGGAAAGGCCCATGTGTCAGTGTGGCCTTCTTCGGATATTGGGCTGTCAGCGAGGAACTCGGCAACTACCCGGCCTTTGATGGCTTTTAATGGTACAAATTTGAGGTCGAACTCGGATAACATTAAAGTCCATCTTGACATCCTGCCATTGAGGATGGGCCTCTCGAATAAGTACTTGATAGGATCCATTTTGGATAATACATGTACATCGTGACTGAGCATGTAATGTCTGAGCTTTTTAGTGGCCCAAACCAAGGCTAGACACATTTTCTCGAGCATGGTGTACTTGCATTCGTACTCAAGGAACTTTTTACTGATGTAGTAAATAGCCAGTTCTTCTGAATCAACTGTCTGGGCCAGCATAGCCCCCATGGCTGTCTCGGTTGTTGTTAGATATAACGACAAAGGCAGACCGTGTTGAGGTGGCATTAGTACCGGCGGAGCAGACAGGATCTCCTTGATTTTATCAAAGGCCGCTTGACATTTATCGTCCCATAGGACCCGTTCCCCGATCTTCAGTTTCTTGAAAATGGGTTCACATACCATGGTTAGCTTTGAAATGAAACGGCTGATGTATTGGACTTTCCCGAGAAACCCCCTTATTTCCTTTTCGGTCCTAGGTGGTTGCATCTCGGTGATGGCCTTGATTTTAGCTGGGTCGACCTCGATGCCGCGCTGGCTAACGATATGGCCCAGTAATTTGCCTGACGTTACCCCAAAACTGCATTTTTGTGGGTTTAGTCTCATGTTGTATTTTCGCAGTCTGGTAAAGAACTTTCTTAGGGCCGTGATGTGCCCGCTTCGGTCTTTAGACTTAACGATCATATCGTCCACATAGACCTCCACTTCTTTATGCATCATGTCGTGTAATAAGGTGGTGGCGGTCCGTTGATAAGTGGCTCCTGCATTAATCAGCCCAAATGGCATGACGGTGTAACAGTAAGTACCCCAAGGTGTGATGAAGGTAGTCTTACTCATATCCTCTTCTGCCATTTTAATTTGATTGTATCCGGCATACCCGTCCATGAACGATAGAAGGGAATGGTCGGCCGTGTTATCCACCAATATGTCGATGTGTGGTAACGGAAAATCGTCTTTTGGGCTGGCCTTGTTTAGGTCCTGGAAGTCTACGCATACCCGCACCTTGCCGTCCTTCTTGGGTACCGGCACGATGTTTGCAACCCAGTCTGGATATTCAGACACCTGTATAAAACCCGCTTTGAATTGTTTATCGACCTCTTCCTTGACTTTAAGAGACCATTCGGGATTCATTATTCTGAGTTTTTGTTTAACCGGTTTGCACCCATCTTTGATGGGTATTCGGTGTTCCGCTATTTCTCGATCTATTCCCGGCATGTCCTTGTAGGACCATACAAAGACGTCTTTAAATTCTAGGAGGTCTGTGAACTGTTGTCTCTCCTCTGAATCTAAAGATTGGCCCAACTTAAGCATCTGGGGCTCTAAACTGGTTCCCACGTTGATGGACTCGGTTTCTTCGATTACCGGATCTCGGGATTCCCTTTGCTCGAGCTGCTCGGCCAAATGTTGTGGTAGAGGTACCTGTTCGTCGGGTTTCTCAATGTCATTGCATATAAAATTTTTGATTTTGAGAAAATTTTGGAAATAAGACAAGTCGTAAGCAGAACGGTGTTCATTATTATTATTAATGGTAAATTTTGAAAATAGCTCGAATAGAGCTGCCATCTGATCGTTGGTCAGTGGTGGGATAGGGAGAGGTCTTGGGACAGACCCCGAGACCTCGGTGGCTAAGGGAAGAGGGATTACATACTCGACTCCAGCACCAGACCCTCTAAACCTGGACTCAGACTCCGACTCTGACTCAGACTCAGACTCGGTATCCGGCATGTCTCCTTCGCCGGCGGTTAGCTTGTAGACCCGTCCTTGACTGTCGGTCCATTTTATAGTCTTCCTCCAAGCCCTCGTCTCGGTGTTGGCGTCGACCTCGGTAATGAGCTTGGTTGGGTCGAACCGATCGCTGCGGAGGATCAAGTTGACCAAGTCATCTTTCGGAGCAGGGACGGTATTGTCTTCTCCAAATAAGAGCCCTAGCACGGGCTCAGAGTCGCTTTCCCTTTTCTCGGACTCATCCTGGATAACGGTGAATATGTCATCGGGGATGTAGTTGCATTCCCGAGCCGTTTTGGTCTCGGGATATGTGATGGTGGGTCGGTAGAGACCCACTTGGATGGCTCTGAAGACTGAGTGACAAATTTGATTGCAGAGGCCCGGCCCACATTCTCCGAGCTTATAGTATACCCCAATCCGAGTCGGGATTCTGCATTGTCTAGGACCTCAATGATCTTCCATGCCGGAAGATATGGTCTTGAGGTAGCTCCGGGTAGGTAACCCAGATTTTGTAGCATCGTGTCGATGCTAGGGGCGAAGTAGGGCTTGAAAAGGTATTCTTCTTCAATCATACCCACGAAATCGAAACCTCGTGCTTCGGCCCGGTTTGTGGCGTTGCAGCTTGCCACGGTCATCGGTGTTGCCTCCAGTGTTATGATACCGTCTTTAAGTGGCATCTTGACCTTTCGGTGGAGGGTAGATGTCACGGCCTTGACTGCGTGGATCCAAGGCCTTCCCAGTAAGAGATTGAATGATGAGGTGACGTCTATCACCTGAAACTCCAACTTCTTTTCGATTGGGCCTGTTATGATCTTCAGTTTAACGGCCCCAGCTACTGGTTTTGGGCTTCCATCGAAAGCCTGAATAGTTTGCGCTGTCGAGAGATAGTCGGCATTAGTGATGCCGAGGGCCCTGGCAGTCTTTAGGGGTAGGACGTTCACGGCTGATCCGTCGTCAATAAGGGTCATCGGGAGATATTTACCCTTGCAGATGACCGTGATATATAGGGCCAGATTGTGATTGGGCCCAAATGGAGGTAGATCAGCTTCGGAGAAGGTTATGAGTGGGCCTTCGTTCTTGGATTCGCCCTTGAGGTAGGGCATGATAGTAGCTACCATTTCAGCGGGGGTAGCTTCTGAGTCGACCTTGATTTCATCGAGAGCCTTAGTCAGTGCTTCCCGATGAGCTTGTGAGCTAACCAGTAGTTGCCATATGCTTAAGTCAGCGCGGACCCTCTTCATTTGTTGGACCAAGGCCGCGTCATTGCTTGGTTCTTCGAGGGTGGATTCCGTCCTGGCAGGTTCAGTGACGGGTGTAGGAGTGGCGCGCCCAGCAGTGGCGAGGTGGTTGGTGGCTAAAGCCTTGGATTTGGCTTTTCGGACCTCTTCAAGGGTGATGGGGACAGCTTCCCCCTTGGCCAAGAATACATCATCCTCGTCATCGAACCATATCCCATTGATTTGTGGGATAAAAGGAGAAATGAGGTGAGAACAATCAATTACCTCCCCCGTGAATATGGCATGGGCGCTGAACGGGTTTTCTTTGTTGCTCGGCTTGTCTCCGGGCAACGGGACTTTCCCGCTCTCGATAAGATCTTGGATTAAATGCTTTAATTTCCAACATTTTTCAGTATCATGTCCGTTGCCCCGGTGATACTGACAGTAGGCTTGAGCATTGTAGTATTTGGGCCTCCTCTCTACTGGAGGCTCTGGAGTTGGGCCTATTGGTTGAATCAGACCCTTTGAAGATAGCCTTTGTAAGGCATAAGTATAGGTAGTCCCTATATCTGTGAATACCCGATTTGGTGTATTCTTTTTGGATGAAGTATCGAGCATATTTACCTCATCAAAGATGCTGCGGGTTGCAGCTGCAGGTGTGGGCTTATTTGTAGATGAGCTAGCCCCTTGATAGCCCTTGGTAGAGGCCTTAGTCAGGCTCTCTAACCTTAGATCATCTTCGATCCTTGTGCCCATTTCAGTAAGGACAGCAAAGTTTGGGATGATAGCGTACCGGAGATGGACCCGGTAGGATGGGAGTAGATTTTTGACGAAGGCTTCCACTAGAGCCTTCTCGCCGGGCTTGTCGACCAGCTTCACACTCTCGGCCCTCCACCGTTGCAGATATTTTGTGAACCCTTCTTTGGGCTCTTGGGCCATTACCTCCAAAGTACGCATTGTAGTCTGGATTTCAGTGTTATCGGCGTAGTTCCGAGCAAATTCGGTCGCCACATCATCCCAAGTCTTGTATTTCATGGGGTCGAGCCTGTAGAACCAGGCCTTAGGGTGTTTCTCCAAGGAAGAAGGGAACAAGTGCTTGAACATAGTTGACTTCACCCCCTTTACCGCCATGAAGTCCTTGAAAGCCCGGATGTGGTGGACCGGGTCTTCGGTACCCTCAAACATAGGAAGTCCCGTTAAGTTGAGGTTAGCAGGAAGCTCGTTATCTAAAGGTGAACTAAACCCTAATAGTATGACGATAAAGCAACAAAAACGTTGGTAACTTACCTAGGTCCTCCTAACTTTCTAAAAATGTACTACGGGACGATCGGCGGAGTGAAAAAATGAGGAACCACGGTGTTAGTCGACACTGTAGGTAAGTGAGACCCCGCCCCCTTTAGCGTGAGCCAAGAGGGTCGTCCCATGTCCAAGACCGCCTAACTAGTCCAAGTAAAAAGGTGGAAAACATGCAAAATGAGGGAAGACCGACTAATGCCGCTATCATCCTTCCTCGGGACTCGGTCCTTTGGTAGGCTCTTCACGGCAAAAGTCGGAAAAAGGCTTATTATTGTGAGGATTTCTTTTTGTGAGATGGGTTTTCCTTTGGCATTTTCTTTCTTTTCGATATTTTGATTTGGTTGTTGCCATGCCATTCTTTTTCTTCTTTTCTATTTTCATTTTGGCTTTTGTGCCTTTTCTTTTTCTTCATTTCTTTCTTTCTTTCATTTTTTTCTTTCTTTTTCTTTTCTTTGCCCTTTTTTTTTGGCAAGATTTGGCATTTTTGGCATATCTTGACAATTAAGAAAGAGAGAATCAACAAATTGCAAGTTATTGTGTGGATATGTGTGAGATGTAGGTGAATGGGTAAGTCGGGAGCGCGCTTTCCCTTCAAACCCACAAAAAGGGCAGAACTTGGACTAATCAAACGATCCTAAACACGGTCACCTAAGGGACGAGACTCGGTAGCCAAGGCCTTTTCACACCGTGGGTGGTCATAATGGTCAAAATGCAAACCCCGCAGTAAATCTCTAGTAAGCTAGGTGGACTCGAGGTAAAGGACCAACGAATTCATTGATTTAGGGTCATTCTACTAGGCTAAAGCCCAAGACTCGATTTACACTGCTAAAAAGGGAAAGTACACACTCACACACTAGCCTCTAAACCGGGTTTTCGAAAACGGTTTACACACATGACACATAACACAACATAACATAAAATTAAAGACAAGACGAAAACGAGAGAGAAAGAAACAAAGGCAACAAGAACAAAAGATAACGAAACAAACATAAAACAAACACCACCCCGATATTCCATACAAGCCACCAAATCATCCACCAATATGCACAAAGCTCCACCCGAGCACACCTCAACACAACCTTCTCCAAACATCACAAGGAAGAAAGGAGAAAAAGGGATAAGATGTTACCGGAAGTCTTTAGAGCTTTCCAAAGCTAGCGGTGACTAAGAGACCTATAAGGAAAGAGGGAGGCAAAACACGCACACAAAACAAATATACGACACAAAGACACAAAATGAAAACACAAAAAAGAAAAATCTTTTTTATTTTTGTGAAATTTTTCAAATTTTTAGGGATTTTTTCGAAAAAATAAGAAAATAAACTAAACTATACTAGAATATCGCTCCCCCACACTTAAATCGAGCCATGTCCTCATGCTCGATCGTAGGGTGCGGAGAGACAAAAGAAAAAGAAAAGAAACTACGAAAATAAAGCTAAAAAACAAAAAAATAAGGTGAAGAAAAGGTAGAAGGTGTCCGGCCGGGGTGTAGTCAAGTCACCATGGGCCGAGACAAGAAAAAGATATCGATGGGGGAAGAAATAAAAAGAAGGAAATAAAAGGAAA
This sequence comes from Agrostemma githago, assembly GCA_958450325.1. Taxonomy (NCBI): domain Eukaryota; kingdom Viridiplantae; phylum Streptophyta; class Magnoliopsida; order Caryophyllales; family Caryophyllaceae; genus Agrostemma; species Agrostemma githago. The sequence goes on from OY288256.1 coordinate 33,054,511, forward strand.
TGGGAGGGGAGGGCTAGGTGTAATCAAGTCACCTAGCCCGGATTCCGCCTAAATCCGACTAAATCCTCAAAAAGAAAGAGTGAAAAACTTGCAAAAATTTGGATTTTGAAATGACTCTCGATGTAGTCACATCATCGAGAGTCGGGAGCAACGACTACCGAGGCCTCGAAGGCCACCAAGGTACCATGACTCAAGGGGAAGGGGCAAACAAGAGCAAAACAAGCAATAAAAGACTGAAAAGTAAGGATAGTTACCATACCGACCGGTTAGCAACTCACTTGCTCCATCGTCTCAATGATCAATATAGGCGCTTGCTTGTTGTTTTCGTTGTCATCCTCCTTCAAGCTTGATAAAACCGCATGGTTGGGGTAGTAATGGTAGGGGGTGGGATTTGATGTGGATCTCGGTGTGTAAAGTGAGGTGTACGGGTCATATGATAGGTGTAAGGAGGAGTAGGGAGGTTGGGAGGGGGTATAATGGATGGGTGGAGTCAAAGGGGACCATCCCGGTCGGGATGGATGGTCCCGATCGGGTTGATAAACCCTTCCCGATCGGGAAGCCCTCGTCCCGGTCGGGAATGCACTCCAGTGAATCCGATTTTCAGCACCTTCATCCCGATCGGGATGGCTCCTTCCTGGTCAGGATTCTTCATCCTTCCCGGTCGGGAAGCCCTCTTCCCGATCGAGATGAGTCTTCTTTGCTTCCCCAAGCCCAAAAGCTTATCATAAGCTTCAAAAACCGACTTCCTCGCTCGCAAACCAAACTCCATCATCAACTACTCCTTTCTAGGAGTCACCTTCACTTCACATAACATAATAAACTCAAAGTACTCATCAAATTCACTCCCTCACATCGCTCATCAAAATACCAAATCAATCACAAGAATCCCACAAAAACAAAGGAAGTCCTAGGAACAAAAAACACAAATACAAGCACAAGAATTCTAAAGAAGAGAAGAGGGGAATATACAACATGACGGTTCTTTTAGGAACTCCGTCAAACCTAGGATGGTGGACTCCATTCTTCAACCATAGCCCTCAAGGGCATGGAGGAGCAAGTCGAACGTGCCACCGACATCGTAGTGAAGGCCCAAAAAGCGCTCGAGCTTAACCGACCTCCACGGCCTCCAAGGAGGAGGCAAGAAGTAGGATTCCCAAGACCCGACATCATCTTCATAGTAGTCTCCGGGGTCTCTCCATCCTACGAGCTCCACCGATATCTTCTTCCCTAAGCATTGCCTCCAATCACAAGCAGGCTTCATCTCCAAGAAACAAGGCACAAAAAGCGGTTTTGGCCTCAATTCCTCGTCGCACACCCCCACACTTGCCTCAAGTTGTGGTTCCCCATCTTCATCACTCGGCCCCACATCATCATGGAGGAGAGAATCGAAACTTCTACCGGCGGTTTCAATCTCTTCTGAACCATCTCTCGGTGTACTAGCAAGGGGTTCTTGAAGCATATCCAAATTATCGCACAAGGGTAACTCGAGGCTAACAATCTCACCCAACATCCTCACAAATTCCACCAACCCATCCAACTCACTATCCTCCTCCAATTTCTCACCAATGTTGCCTTCACTAAGGGTCATATCCTCATCCGTCTCTTTTTGGGTAGACGATTGAGGTTCTTCAAAGCAAATATCTCTATCAAAGGGAATTACATTGGCGGCTTCGTAGTTAGGTTGCTCCTCTTTCTCAAGTGGGCACCCTCCATCTAAATGTGATGCTCGGGATAAAGACATTACGGTTTGAACCGCTAATGCATTTAAATGAGCATTCCTCGCCTCGTTTGCCCTTCGCATTTGGGCCATTAATTCCTCTTGTTCTTTTCGCAATTGAATGGCCATTTCTTGTGTGCTCCTTTGCAATTGAAGAATCGAATGACACAACTTCAAGTTGGGCAATTGGTGATCATTGGAGTCTTGTAAGGCTCCTTGATAATCTTGATGATGCCCATAGGGTGGGGCATCATATTGTTGGTAGCAAGGTTGGGGTGATTGGTAGTATTGTGGGTCATAGGGTTCATATTGTGGTTGGGGTGGAGGGTAATATTGTGGGTCTTGGGGGTATTGGCTTCCACAAGGTGAATCTTGAGTGTACATGGTGGGGTCACAATCATAAGTCGAGTAATAGTCACCATGATCGTAGGATTGGTAATCGTTCACTTGTTGGTAGCCGTTTTCATAGCCTTGAAGTTCATACCCACTAGAATCACCCCAAGAAGCTTGATAGTGGTAGGGGGACGTCATGTCATACCCTTGGTTCATAGGAGAAGAGTGGTAGCTCATATCGGCTCCCGAGTGTGTCGAGTTTAGATCAAACCCCATGCTCGCTCGAAAATCGTAGTCCATACCCGGTTGGAAACCACTCAATCTAGCAACCGTCCGTTTAAGCGGCTCTGAGTTGCAAGAAGAAGATAATCACCACCTCTAAGCACAAACTTTAGAATAAGAACAAACGTGAGAAGTCTAGTACTTTTTGGGCACTAGACAAGAGAGAAATAAACCACACACACACAAGAAGCAAGGTAACAAAAGAAAAAAGAAAACACAAACACAAAGACAAAGTCAAGCAAAAAGGAAAACAAAGTCTAAACTAGCACCGTCCCCGGCAACGGCACCAAATTGATGGTAAGGGATTTGTCGTGGAATCTCAACCGTCAATAATATAACCGGCTATTCCTACGGTAGATAGGGTAAGTCTGGTCGAATCCACGGGGACGGTAAGAGGCGTCTAGACTAGGTCGGCCCAAATACTAGACTAAGTCAACGGAATAAGCTAAGAATGGTAGATAGAGAAGGAGACTAGACTATGACTAAGGAGAACAACTAAGGAGAACGGGCTAGGGTTAGGTCGGGGTCAAAGGGGTAACGGAATGGTCGAGGGATAACTAGAGCGAAGGAGGTAGTAGGGTGATCTAGGTTGGTCCGAGCTCTCGCATCTTAGACTCACCTAGAGGTTCCACCTAGAACCCATCTCGGCGACACACAACACAAACGGGGTTCTAGCATGCTATAGACCTAGGTCGAATCCGGGCTCTCGCTACTTAGACCGGCCTAGGGGTCATCCTCACCGGGCTCTCGCAACTTAGTGAGGAGACCGAACCCACAACAAACTAACACCCACAAAAGAAAGGCAAGAAAACAAGCATTCGTACATACTTAGTCATTCAAGCAATTCAACAAACATGTGATGTGCATCAAACAAGAGGAAACCCGAATCTTCCACCAACATCTCTAACCAACCCTTAATCACCCAATTAACACCCTAATCACCCTACTAACCCTAGCAAGACACTACTCTAACATAATCATACTAATACTAACAAACATCAAAACAAACATAAACAAACTAACAAGTATGAAGAACAAAACAATAATCTAGAACTAAAGAATGAAACTTGAATAACAAAAATAAGATTAAGAGAAAGAGGGAGAGGATTGTACCAAACTAGAAGAAGAAGAAAGAACAAAACTTGCATTAATGAAGAAAACCAAAAACAAACATCCAAGGTTGTCAAGCTTGGAGAAGATCTTGAAGAATTCCCTTAATACAAGTACTAATCTAAGATTAACTACTAATTATCGACTAATCTACACTAATCTAATCTAATCTAACCTAAAGTAGTATAGGGTTTTAAGGAGATAGCCTAAGATAACATCCGATGGTGCCTTAATACAAGAGGGGGGTATATATAGGGTTACAAATGGAAGGGAGAAGAAAAGAAACAATGCGGGCTGCACTGGGCTCATCCCGGTCGGGATGAGTTGGTCCCGATCGGGATGGACCATCCTTCCCGGTCGGGAAGGACCTTCCTGATCGGGATGGGCTCACAGTAGCCGTGCTTCATGTTCCCTTCATCCCGAACGGGATGAGGTCTTTGTAGGCCTCCCTCAAGAGCTCTTTGGTCCCTCCTTGCCTCTCATGGGCTTCTTGTCGATTCTCGGGACTCGGGATCGGGTCTCGGAGGCTCAGGATTGGGTCCCAAGGTCTCGGGGTCGATTCCAAGGTCTCGAATCATCCTTCCTTTATTTCGTTTGCTCCAAAATGTGTATGTATTGAGTCAGAATCTCTCAAACTCTTCCAATTCGGCCTCGGGAACCTGAAACGAACTAAAGGAAGCATAAGAAGCCCCTAAACCGCTCCCAAGGAGCGATTCCACAAGGAAAAAGGGACCAAAACACAACAAATAGGCACTACAAACTACACTTATCACCTACGAACAATACTGACCAGCTCAGCCATGGGCCCATTGGGCTTGGATCCTTCAAAAGGGGCCGTCTTCTCTATGGAGCTCAGTCTGGTGGCTAAAGTTGTTTGGTTAGCCTGGATGGAAGTTAGCTGAGTCTCGAGCTTGGCGAGAGCATCTTTCAATTCGTCCATCTTGCGTTGATGTCTAGTCACGGGTGGCCTGTCTGTAAGAACACCACGTAATCAGAAACTAGCCCAAAATCCCGAAATAGAAAGTACATCCCGAACAAGACCTAAAAGGGAAATGACTCGGAAAAGACACCTAAACGGGTGACTTGTGAAATGTGGGCCTTCCTTAGGATTTGGCGAGTGGGCCTAGTCCTGTTCGAAAGAAGGTTCACGTGAGACATCCACAGACTTTAGACCTGATTGTGTTGATGGGCCCTCCTTTGTAGGGGTTTGTCCTACGTAGGTGGGCCTTGCTTTAGTCTAATAAGGCGGACTGGGAAAGGGAAGAAACTCGTGATGTAAGATCGACAGAGTTTCGATGCTACGGACCTCGACAACTTAAAACACGACCCGACACTGCTAAATACGGGAAGTCCTAGAAGTGGAAGGTTTTGAAAGTTGATGTTTTTTGAAAAAGTCCGAGAAGACTCGATTTGAGGGCCCAATTTCCGAAAAAAAAAGAAAAAGTTATGGGGCCGCGGATTTTGAAGGTTCGAAAGTATTTTTGAGTTTTGAATTGGGCAGCATACCGTCTAGAAAATAGGCTATTTTGAGTAAAATCATAAGTTCTAAATTCGGTATGTGTCCCGGGTTTTGAAATTGAATAGTTTGAAAAGGATGCAATTTTGAAAAATTGACGGTTTTTTTTAAAACGACTCGGAAACCAAGTAGCACGTAGTCACACAAGCATTATAACGACGCCATGTATGCTCTATACTAAGTCTCGGTCGGTCTATAAGGGGTCTATACCAGTGTACATAGTCTAGACGTTGACCGGGACGGACTTCCTAAGTCGAGTTGATCTTAGAACATGCCGCGAAACCCACTCGAATCGACTATGGACACCTTTTGACATATCCATATTGGAGTACATCAACGGTATAGTGGGACGTCGGTCGCGAGTACCGGCCCGGGAAAATATGGGTTATGCATGAACCGTAGAACTAAAACGCGTATTGTATTTGTCAAACGATTTCTATTCGAGTCTCACCCTGAGGATGCCGATGGTAAGTCACGCATCAGTTAATCCCCAACGGAGTCGCCAAATTGTGGACATGACATAGGTCCACCCCGACGCGGCCACGCGCGGGTTTGGGTAGGCGAATGAATCTCCATATGAGAAGGATCGAATTGAAATTTAGGTCTATGTGGAGTCGCCACCGAATTTTATGGTTATTCGGAACCGTTCGAGCCCACTCTATATCGTAGTAGGCCGTATACAAAATGCGGCCCATTTCCGATGTCAGAGTTTATTGGGCTCGTTCCTTTGCATATCGATATAGATGCCGACTTGAGCGGTTAATCGTATATTGAATGACTCTCGTTCGCCAACGATTTCGGGCATCCGGAAACCAAGGTTCTGAGTAAGGGGTGAGGGTACGTGTTGGGAAGCCCACGAAGGACACCCAACCCCGCCCGCACATTAGCGGCCTCTACTAAGAACTCGAATGACTTTCTAATACGCGTTCTAGTAAAACGGGAAAATGATATGCAAATATTTACTTTCCCTAAACATGCGAATGGAATCGAAAAGTGGGTTTCTATGTCAATTTAATGCAACTAAAATTAACGTCGAAGTTGTATTTTAGCATGCGGGTTCATTTAGTACAATAAACGAATAATAATTAAATTGACAAAAGAAACAAAAAACGCGTTAGTAAACGATGTAAAGAAACGAATAATAATGGTTTGCAACTATTGAATTGAAATGAAAAGATGCAAATATGAGGATGCACGATTTGAAAAGATAGTATACATGTGATTAATTATACGCATGTTGACCTAAGTCGTAAAATACTATCGAGTTTGAAAAATAGAATAATGTACGACTTGCGTTTTAGTCGTTATGAGGCTACTCGATCGAGTAGTCGATGGACTCGATCGAGTAGGCCTGTAAAAAGCGATTCTGTTTTGCATTATGGACCGTACTCGACCGAGTTATTGACCAACTCGGTCGAGTACATGGCCACTCGACCGAGTCACTGTGAGACTCGATCGAGTGGTGATCGTGATTAGCATTCTGACTTGATTTTGAGGTGCCACTCGACCGAGTGGGCTAGGCACTCGGTCGAGTGCCCTCTGTACGAATTAAGATTCGTTTGTAAAATCGTGTTTTATGTCGAAAATCGTTTTAAATTGATTATTGAGATGTGATTAAATTTTCTCCGCGTTAATAATGTCATAATTCTAAAGAATTGTTTTGACAATTATTTAGCATCAACGAAAATTCCCCTAAATTGATTTAATGCGATTTAGAAAGATTGACTCTTTGATTAAATAATAAAAGAACTTGATTCCCTCGACTTCTCCGACATCGATAAATCCCTAGAGATCGTGATGTCGGATCCGTGTCAACGGGTTTCGACCCTTATTAAAATTGGTTTTAGAAAATTCGATGAATGCAATATTAAAGATGATAACGACGAGAAATAATGACGAATTCTTGTTTAAGTTGACTCATCTCAATAATCAAATAATCGGGGTACCGGGATAAGCGACCGTCAACGCTGTGTGCAGTACACTTGTATGTTCGTGTTTTCTTATCCCGATATCCCTCTTACTTTACACAAATCAATGAGTATTTTAATATTTTGATACTAACGATATTACCGATATTATGACGCAATAATGATAACGAGGTAAATAATAATAATAATGATCGTAATAATAATAATAATAATAATAATAATAATAATAAACGTAATAATAATAATAATAAAAATAATAAGCGTAATAATAATAATAATAATAATAAACGTAATAATAATAATAATAATAATAATAATAATAATAATAATAATAATAATAATAATAATAATAATAATAATAATAATAATAATAATAATAATAATAATAATAATAATAATAATAATAATAATAATAATAAACGAAAAAAACGGGAAAGAGAGGAAGATGACAACGCAAAAAAAGGAGGAAAAGAAAGAGGTTTGTCACCCTCAACCTACATGTTTTTGTCTCGGACTAAGGCTCGTAAACGCGGCTATGACACGAGAGTCTTCGAGGTATATGGAGGCTAAGTTGTGGTGGCTCGGGTTGGATTCCTAAAACTAGGTTTAGGGTTTGCTTAATGTCGATTTGCTAGGATTTTGCTTAGGGTTCGTCTAGGGTTTTTAGAAGACGTAGTGTAGGGTTGCTCTAGGGTTTTTTTGTAGACGTGTAAGATCTGTTGTAGGGTGTTGCATGGGATGTATATATAGGCTAGGCTAGGGCATCGATTTAGGGCTACTCGACCGAGTAGGAGGCCAGCTCGGTCGAGTGGCCCGTTATGCTAGCCGCTGGGCTCAAAGTCGGCCCACTCGATCGAGTGGATAGGTCACTCGATCGAGTGGCCTAGATGGGTCGCACGGGTCTTGTTTTGGACCTTGACCTCGATTGCTCGATGGATTTTGTGTTTGACTTGGACTTTTTGATGGTTGTATGGTTGTTTTGTGGGTCTCGGAAACGACTTTGACCGGGGTTGACCCAATCGTGAAAAGTCGGTTTTAATTCCGATGTCGGTTTTGGCCCAAATTAGTCTTGTTTGACTCGGAATGATCCACTGGGCCTGGATTTGAGGATAATTTTGTGAGATTTGTACTCTGTAAGTGTGTTAGCCAGCGATTAATGGATTTGAGCCCGTATCCGAGCGCGTAGAAACATGTTAGCGTCCGATCATCATCGGGTGATTTTTGGGAACTGCCATAGACACCTGGCAGTCAAAATGCGGGTGTCTACACACACAAATCCTAGAAACAAATACACAAATAACACAATTACAATCACAAAAGCTCAAAAGAAGAGGGAAAGGGGAATATACAACATGACGGTTCTTTACGAACTCCGTCAAACCGAGAATGGTGGACTCCTCCTTCTTATCCATAGCCATCAAGAGCTCGAAGGATCAAGTCAAATGCTCGAGCCACATCATAATGAGGGCTCATTGAGTACCCGAGCCAAGCTATCCTCCAAAGCCACCAAGCCGGAAGAGAGAAGTAGTCATCCAAAGACCCAACGTCATCTTTCATGTTGTCTCCGGGGTCTATCCATCCTACAAGCTTTACCGACCTCTTCCTCCCTAAGCATCGTCTCCTAGCACAACCAAGGCTTGAATTTCTAACACAAGGGTAAAAAAGGAGTTTAACCCTCTTCTTTTCATCAAGCAAACCCAAGTCATCAACAAGTTCCGGCCCAATATCTCCCAATTCTAAAACATCGTTCTTCCCCACATCATGAATAGGAAGAGATTTAAAACTCATACAAGCGGTTTCAACCTCTTCTAAACCAAGATCCAAATTACACACAAGGGGTTCAAAATATTTTATTGGATTATCACATATGGGCGACTTGATTTCATCATTCATGTCCCATGACTTCACAACACCTATCACCTCACTCAACTCATCCCAAAGTTCTATATCCTCTACAATGGGCTCATAAGAAGCGGCATGAAGCTCAAGAGGAGGGCAAGCGGAGGGGATTGAAGGTTCAACAAGTATAGAGGGGGTAGACTCTTAAATTTCCTCTATCATATCTGTGTTTTCATCAATGAAACTCTTCAAATTCCCACTATCCTCACCCAATTCTTCACCAAAAACACCTTCATCAAGGATTATCTCCTCATTCGTCTCTTCTTGGGTAGACGATTGAGGTTCTTCAAAGCAAGTTTTGCATCCAAAAGGAACTTCATCGGCGGCTTCGTGATTAGGTTGCTCCCCTTGCTCAAGTGAGCACCCTTCATCTAGTTGTGACGTTCGGGTTAAAAATATTACGGTTTTAACCTCTAACGCATTTAATCGAGCATCCATCTCCTCGTTTTCCCTTTGATATTGGGCCATGAATTCATCTTGGTTCTTTTGCATTTGGATGGCCATTTCTTGTTGGCTCTTTTGCAATTGAAGAATCGATTGATATAACTCCAAGTTGGGCAATTGGTGGTTATTGGGGTTTTGGAGTGCTACTTGTAAACCTTGATGATGCCCAAGGGGTGGGGCATCATATTGTTGGTGGTGAGGTTGAGGTGATTGGTAATATGGTGGGTTTTGGGGAAATTGGCTTCCATATGGAGAAATATGATGAGGCATGGTGGGTTCATGATGGTAATTTGAGTAATAACCACCACGATCACAAGTTTGATAAGCACTCGCTCGTTGGAAGCCGTTTCCATATCCTTGAAGCTCATACCCATGGGTTTCTTGATTACCCGATGAAGCTTGGTGGTAGCTAGGAGACATCATGGCATAGTCTCGATTCATTGAGGAAGAGGAGTAGCTCATGGTGGTTTCTATGGGTGGGGAGTTTAGATCAACCCTCATGTTTTGCTCGAAAATCTTGACTTGTACCCGGTTGGGAACCTCTCAATCTAGCAACCGTTCGTTGATGCGGCTCTGAGTTGTAAAGAAGAGGATGGTCACCACCTCTAAGTATAAACTATAGACTAGGAGCAAACGTGAGAAGTATAGTGCTTTTTGGGCACTAGACAAGAAGGAAATAAACTTCACACACACAAGAAGCAAAGAAAAACAAAGAAAAACACAAAAAACAAAGAAAAAGTCAAGTAAATAGGCAAACAAAGTCTAAACTAGCACCGTCCCCGGCAACGACGCCAAATTGATGGGAGGGATTTGTCGTGGATCCTGCCACCAAATAATAACCAACTAAACTTAACACGTAGATAGGGCAAGTCGGGTCGAGTCCACGGGGACGGTAAAGAGGGTTTAAACCAAGTTTCACCTAAAGACTTGACTAGGTCTCAAGGCTAAACTAAACTAGAACGATAAGAAGGGGATCAAACTATGACTATGACTAAGCTAGGTATAACAACTAAGGCTAAACGATACAACTAACTAGAGAAACAATGACTAAGATGATGAAGAAATCAAACAAGGAAAGAGTAGGGTTAGGTCGGGTTCATAAGTGTAGTAGGATAGTTGGGAGATCGATGGTGCAAGGTTCACCTAGTTACTATGGTTGGTCCGCGCTCTCGCGTCAAAGACAATGCCCGCACTCTCATGTCAAAGACAAAACCCGAATACTTATGCAAGATGTTACCCAATACACAAGGATTCAACCACAAATCAATCACACAATGAAAAGAGGAAGACAGGCAAGAGAAGTATTTGCAACTACTACTCTAACAAGCAATTCATCAAACACATGCTATGCATAACATGTGACTAGTAACAAAGAATTCACCTTTACCCACAATCAAACCCTAATCGTCCATAATCAACACTTAATCCCCCTACTAACCCCACAATAAGTCTACTCAATCATATCTAAACAAACGTTAACATAAACAAGAGAAATCAACACAAACATTAAAACATTCATAATGAAAGTGAAACTAGTAAGAACAATGAACAATGAACAAAACAATGAACAAAGATTAAAACTTGAATAATAAAAAAAGATAAAGGAAAAGAGAAGAGAAAGATTATACCAAACTAGCATGGAAGAAAGATTGAAACTTGTAATAACAAGAAAACCCAAATACAGTAACAAGGTTGTCAATTTTGGTTGGATTCTTCAAGAATTCCCTTAATACAATGATTAAACTAAGATTAAGGATTAACTAAAGACTAATCTAAGCTAATATTGGCAAAATAATGTCTAGGGCTTAGTAAGATATAATATGGTGCTTAAACAATACAAAGGGAGGGTAATTATAGGGTTACAAGAGCAAAGGAGAAGAAAAGAAGTGACGCGGGGCTGCAGGTGGCCCATCCCGGCCGAGATGAGATGGTCTCGGTTGGGAAGGGACCCATCTCGGCCGAGATGACCCTCATCTTGGTCGGGATGGACCTCCAGTGGCCTGTCTTTGCTTTGCTTCTTCATCCCGATCGGGATGGCCATCATCTGGACCGAGATGGGTCTTGTAGGCCTCAAATATGATCTCAAGGGTCCCTACTTGCTTCTCGTGGGCTTCTCATCGATTCTCCGTGCTCGGGATCGAGTATAAGGGGTTCGGGAATGGGTCCCAAGGTCTCGGGATCGAATCTAAGCCACCGAGTGATCGTCGCTTCTCTTCGTTGGCTCCAAATGTGTAGGAAACGAGTCGGAATCATTCCAATTCTCCATGATTGGTCTTAGGAACCTAAAACAAACTAGAAGAAGCATAAGTAGCCTAGAAACCGCTCCAAAGAGCGATTCTACAAGAGAAACTGGGACCAAACACAACAAATAAGCACTACAAAACACACTTATCAAAACCGAAACAATGCTAGGATGAAGAAAGCAAATCTAGCCTAACCCGAGCAAAAATAATAACAATAGCAAAATCCGAGTCATAACCAAATGAGCGCGACCCATCAAAGTTGGTCTAATAAACAATAGCAAAATCCATCGAGCAATCGAGGTCAAGGTCCAAAACAAGACCCGTGCGACCCATCTAGGCCACTCGATCGAGTGACCTATCCACTCGATCGAGTGGGCCGACTTTGAGCCCGGCGGCTAGCATAACGGGCCACTCGACCGAGTTGACCTCCTACTCGGTCGAGTAGCCCTAAATCGATGCCCTAGCCTAGCCTATATATACACCCCATGCAATACCCTACAACACATCTTACACGTCTACAAAAAAACCCTAGAGCAACCCTACACTACGTCTTCTACAAACCCTAGACGAACCCTAAGCAAAATCCTAGCAAATCGACATTAAGCAAACCCTAAACCTAGTTTTAGGAATCCAACTCGAGCCACCACAACTTAGCCTCCATATACCTCGAACACTCTCGTGTCATAGCCGCGTTTACGAGCCTTAGTCCGAGACAAAAACATGTAGGTTGAGGGTGACAAACCTCTTTCTTTTCCTCCTTTTTTTGCGTTGTCATCTTCCTCTCTTTCCCGTTTTTTTCGTTTATTATTATTATTATTATTATTATTATTTTTATTACGCTTATTATTATTATTATTATTATTATTATTATTATTATTACGTTTATTATTATTATTATTATTATTATTATTATTATTACGCTTATTATTTTTATTATTATTATTATTACGTTTATTATTATTATTATTATTATTATTATTATTATTATTATTATTATTATTATTATTATTATTATTATTATTATTATTACGATTATTATTATTATTATTTACCTCGTTATCATTATTGCGTCATAATATCGGTAATATCGTTAGTATCAAAATATTAAAATACTCATTGATTTGTGTAAAGTAAGAGGGATATCGGGATAAGAAAACACGAACATACAAGTGTACTGCACACAGCGTTGACGGTCGCTTATCCCGGTACCCCGATTATTTGATTATTGAGATGAGTCAACTTAAACAAGAATTCGTCATTATTTCTCGTCGTTATCATCTTTAATATTGCATTCATCGAATTTTCTAAAACCAATTTTAATAAGGGTCGAAACCCGTTGACACGGATCCGACATCACGATCTCTAGGGATTTATCGATGTCGGAGAAGTCGAGGGAATCAAGTTCTTTTATTATTTAATCAAAGAGTCAATCTTTCTAAATCGCATTAAATCAATTTAGGGGAATTTTCGTTGATGCTAAATAATTGTCAAAACAATTCTTTAGAATTATGACATTATTAACGCGGAGAAAATTTAATCACATCTCAATAATCAATTTAAAATGATTTTCGACATAAAACACGATTTTACAAACGAATCTTAATTCGTACAGAGGGCACTCGACCGAGTGCCTATCCCACTCGGTCGAGTGGCACCTCAAAATCAAGTCAGAATGCTAATCACGATCACCACTCGATCGAGTCTCACAGTGACTCGGTCGAGTGGCCATGTACTCGACCAAGTTGGTCAATAACTCGGTCGAGTACGGTCCATAATGCAAAACAGAATCGCTTTTTACAGGCCTACTCGATCGAGTCCATCGACCACTCGATCGAGTAGCCTCATAACGACTAAAACGCAAGTGGTACATTATTCTATTTTTCAAACACGATAGTATTTTACGACTTAGGTCAACATGCGTATAATTAATCACATGTATACTATCTTTTCAAATCGTGCATCCTCATATTTGCATCTTTTCATTTCAATTCAATAGTTGCAAACCGTTATTATTTGTTTCTTTACATCGTTTACTAACGCGTTTTTTGTTTCTTTTGTCAATTTAATTATTATTCGTTTATTGTACTAAATGAACCCGCATGCTAAAATACAACTTCGACGTTAATTTTAGTTGCATTAAATTGACATAGAAACCCACTTTTCGATTCCATTCGCATGTTTAGGGAAAGTAAATCTTTGCATATCATTTTCCCGTTTTACTAGAACGCGTATTAGAAAGTCATTCGAGTTCTTAATAGAGGCCGCTAATGTGCGGGCGGGGTTGGGTGTCCTTCGTGGGCTTCCCAACACGTACTCTCACCCCTTACTCAGAACCTTGGTTTCCGGATGCCCGAAATCGTTGGCGAACGAGAGTCATTCAATATACGATTAACCGCTCAAGTCGGCATCTATATCGATATGCAAAGGGACGAGCCCAATAAACAATGACATCGGAAATGGGCCGTACTTTGTATACGGCCTACTACGACATAGAGTGGGCTCGAACGGTTCCGAATAACCATAAAATTCGGTGGCGACTCCACATAGACCTAAATTTCAATTCGATCCTTCTCATATGGAGATTCATTCGCCTACCCAAACCCGCGCGTGGCCGCGTCGGGGTGGACCTATGTCATGTCCACAATTTGGCGACTCCGTTGGGGATTAACTGATGCGTGACTTACCATCGTCATCCTCAGGGTGAGACTCGAATAGAAATCGTTTGACAAATACAATACGCGTTTTAGTTCTACGGTTCATGCATAACCCATATTTTCCCGGGCCGGTACTCGCGACCGACGTCCCACTATACCGTTGATGTACTCCAATATGGATATGTCAAAAGGTGTCCATAGTCGATTCGAGTGGGTTTCGCGGCATGTTCTAAGATCAACTCGACTTAGGAAGTCCGTCCCGATCAACGTCTAGACTATGTACACTGGTATAGACCCCTTATAGACCGACCGAGACTTAGTATAGAGCATACATGGCGTCGTTATAATGCTTGTGTGACTACGTGCTACTTGGTTTCCGAGTCGTTTTCAAAAAAAACCGTCAATTTTTCAAAATTGCATCCTTTTCAAACTATTCAATTTCAAAACCCGGGACACATACCGAATTTAGGACTTATGATTTTACTCAAAATAGCCTATTTTCTAGACGGTATGCTGCCCAATTCAAAACTCGAAAATACTTTCGAACCTTCAAAATCCGCGGCCCCATAACTTTTTCTTTTTTTTTCGGAAATTGGGCCCTCAAACCGAGTCTTCTCGGACTTTTTCAAAAAACATCAACTTTCAAAACCTTCCACTTCTAGGACTTCCCGTATTTAGCAATGTCGGGTCGTGTTTTAAGTTGTCGAGGTCCGTAGCGTCGAAACTCTGTCGATCTTACATCACGAGTTTCTTCCCTTTCCCAGTCCGCCTTATTAGACTAAGGCAAGGCCCACCTACGTAGGACAAACCCCTACAAAGGAGGGCCCGTCAACACAATCGGGTCTAAAGTCTGGGGATGTCTCACGTGAACCTTCCTTCGAACAGGACTAGGCCCACTCGCCAAATCCTAAGGAAGGCCCACCTTTCACAAGTCACCCGTCTAGGTGTCTTTTCCGAGTCATATCCTTTTTAGGTCTTGTTCGGGATGTACTTTCTATTTCGGGATTTTGAGCTAGTTTCTGATTACGTGGTGTTCTTACAGACAGGCCACCCGTGACTAGACATCAACGCAAGATGGACGAATTGAAAGATGCTCTCGCCAAGCTCGAGACTCAGCTAACTTCTATCCAGGCTAACCAAACAACGTTAGCCACCCGACTGAGCGCCGTAGAGAAGACGGCCCCTTTTGAAGGATCCGAGCCCAATGGGCCCATGGCCGAGCTGGTCAGTATTGTTCGTAGGTGATAAGTGTAGTTTGTAGTGCCTATTTGTTGTGTTTTGGTCCCTTTTTCCTTGTGGAATCGCTCCTTGGGAGCGGTTTAGGGGCTTCTTATGCTTCCTTTAGTTCGTTTCAGGTTCCCGAGGCCGAATTGGAAGAGTTGGAGCGATTCCGACTCAATACATACACATTTTGGAGTCAACGAGATAAAGGAAGGATGACTCGAGACCTTGGAATCGACCCCGAGACCTTGGGACCCAATCCCGAGCCTCCGAGACCTGATCCCGAGTCCCGAGAATCGATGAGAAGCCCATGAGAGGCAAGGAGGGACCAAAGACTCTTGAGGGAGGCCTACAAAGACCTCATCCCGTTCGGGATGAAGGGAACATGAAGCACGGCTACTGTGAGCCCATCCCGATCGGGAAGGTCCTTCCCGACCAGGAAGGATGGCCCATCCCGATCGGGACCAACTCATCCCGACCGGGATGAGCCCAGTTCAGCCCGCATTGTTTCCTTTCTTCTCCCTTCCATTTGTAACCCTATATATATCCCCCTCTTGTATTAAGGCACCATCGGATGTTATCTTAGGCTATCTCCTTAAAACCCTAGACTACTTTAGGTTAGATTAGATTAGATTAGTGTAGATTAGTCGATAATTAGTAGTTAATCTTAGATTAGTACTTGTAATAAGGGAATTCTTCAAGATCTTCTCCAAGCTTGACAACCTTGGATGTTTGTTTTGGGTTTTCTTCATTAATGCAAGTTTTGTTCTTTCTTCTTCTTCTTCTAGTTTGGTACAATCCTCTCCCTCTTTCTCTTAATCTTATTTTTGTTATTCAAGTTTCATTCTTTAGTTCTAGATTATTGTTTTGTTCTTCATACTTGTTAGTTTGTTTATGTTTGTTTTGATGTTTGTTAGTATTAGTATGATTATGTTAGAGTAGTGTCTTGCTAGGGTTAGTAGGGTGATTAGGGTGTTAATTGGGTGATTAAGGGTTGGTTAGAGATGTTGGTGGAAGATTCGGGTTTCCTCTTGTTTGATGCACATCACATGTTTGTTGAATTGCTTAAATGACTAAGTATGTACGAATGCTTGTTTTCTTGCCTTTCTTTTGTGGGTGTTAGTTTGTTGTGGGTTCGGTCTCCTCACTAAGTTGCGAGAGCCCGGTGAGGACGACCCCTAGGCCGGTCTAAGTAGCGAGAGCCCGGATTCGACCTAGGTCTATAGCATGCTAGAACCCCGTTTGTGTTGTGTGTCGCCGAGATGGGTTCTAGGTGGAACCTCTAGGTGAGTCTAAGATGCGAGAGCCCGGACCAACCTAGATCACCCTACTACCTCCTTCGCTCTAGTTCTCCCTCGACCATTCCGTTACCCCTTTGACCCCGACCTAACCCTAGCCCGTTCTCCTTAGTTGTTCTCCTTAGTCATAGTCTAGTCTCCTTCTCTATCTACCATTCTTAGCTTAGTCCGTTGACTTAGTCTAGTATTTGGGCCGACCAAGTCTAGACGCCTCTTACCGTCCCCGTGGATTCGACCCGACTTACCCTATCTACCGTAGGAATAGCCGGTTATATTATTGACGGTTGGGATTCCACGACAAATCCCTTACCATCAATTTGGCGCCGTTGCCGGGGACGGTGCTAGTTTAGACTTTGTTTTCCTTTTTGCTTGACTTTGTCTTTGTGTTTGTGTTTTCTTTTTTCTTTTGTTACCTTGCTTCTTGTGTGTGTGGGGTTTATTTCTCTCTTGTCTAGTGCCCAAAAAGCACTAGACTTCTCACGTTTGTTCTTAGTCTACAGTTTGTGCTTAGAGGTGGTGATTATCTTCTTCTTGCAACTCAGAGCCGCTTAAACGGACGGTTTCTAGAATGAGTGGTTTCCAACCGGGTATGGACTACGATTTTCGAGCGAGCATGGGGTTTGGTCTAAACTCCACACACTCGGGAGCAGATATGAGCTACCACTCTTCTCCTATGAACCAAGGGTATGACATGACGTCCCCCTACCACTATCAAGCTTCTTGGGGTGATTCTAGTGGGTATGAACTTCAAGGCTATGAAAACGGCTACCAACAAGTGAACGATTACCAATCCTACGATCGTGGTGACTATTACTCGAGTTATGATTGTGACCCCACCATGTACACTCAAGATTCACCTTATGGAAGCCAATACCCCCAAGACCCACAATATTACCCTCCACCCCAACCACAATATGAACCCTATGACCCACAATACTACCAATCACCCCAACCTTGCTACCAACAATATGATGCCCCACCCTATGGGCATCATCAAGATTATCAAGGAGCCTTACAAGACTCCAATGATCACCAATTGCCCAACTTGGAGTTGTGTCATTCGATTCTTCAATTGCAAAGGAGCACACAAGAAATGGCCATTCAATTGCGAAAAGAACAAGAGGAATTAATGGCCCAAATGCGAAGGGCAAACGAGGCGAGGAATGCTCATTTAAATGCATTAGCGGTTCAAACCGTAATGTCTTTATTCCGAGCATCACATTTAGATGGAGGGTGCCCACTTGAGAAAGAGGAGCAACCTAACTACGAAGCCGCCAATGTAATTCCCTTTGATAGAGATATTTGCTTTGAAGAACCTCAATCGTCTACCCAAAAAGAGACGGATGAGGATATGACCCTTATTGAAGGCAACATTGGTGAGAAGTTGGAGGAGGATAGTGAGTTGGATGGGTTGGTGGAATTTGTGAGGATGTTGGGTGAGATTGTTAGCCTCGAGTTACCCTTGTGCGATAATTTGGATATGCTTCAAGAGCCCCTTGCTAGTACACCGAGAGATGGTTCGGAAGAGATTGAAACCGCCGGTAGAAGTTTCAATTCTCTCCTCCATGATGATGTGGGGCCGAGTGATGAAGATGGGGAACCACAACTTGAGGCAAGTGTGGGGGTGTGCAATGAGGAAGTGAGGCCAAAACCGCTTTTTGTGCCTTGTTTCTTGGAGATGAAGCCTGCTTGTGATTGGAGGCAATGCTTAGGGAAGAAGAGATCGGTGGAGCTCGTAGGATGGAGAGACCCCGGAGACTACTATGAAGATGATGTCGGGTCTTGGGAATCCTACTTCTTGCCTCCTCCTTGGAGGCCGTGGAGGTCGGTTAAGCTCGAGCGCTTCTTGGGCCTTCACTACGATGTCGGTGGCACGTTCGACTTGCTCCTCCATGCCCTTGAGGGCTATGGTTGAAGAATGGAGTCCACCATCCTAGGTTTGACGGAGATCCTAAAAGAACCGTCATGTTGTATATTCCCCTCTTCTCTTCTTTAGAATTCTTGTGCTTGTATTTGTGTTTTTTGTTCCTAGGACTTCCTTTGTTTTTGTGGGATTCTTGTGATTGATTTGGTATTTTGATGAGTGATGTGAGGGAGTGAGTTTGATGAGTACTTTAAGTTTATTATGTTATGTGAAGTGAAGGTGACTCCTAGAAAGGAGTAGTTGATGATGGAGTTTGGTTTGCGAGCGAGGAAGTCGGTTTTTGAAGCTTATGATAAGCTTTTGGGCTTGGGGAAGCAAAGAAGACTCATCTCGACCGGGAAGAGGGCTTCCCGACCGGGAAGGATGAAGAATCCCGACCAGGAAGGAGCCATCCCGATCGGGATGAAGTTGCTGAAAATCGGATTCACTGGAGTGCATTCCCGACCGGGACGAGGGCTTCCCGATCGGGAAGGGTTTATCAACCCGATCAGGACCATCCATCCCGACCGGGATGGTCCCCTTTGACTCCACCCATCCATTATACCCCCTCCCAACCTCCCTACTCCTCCTTACTCCTATCATATGACCCGTACACCTCACTTTACACACCGAGATCCACATCAAATCCCACCCCCTACCATTACTACCCCAACCATGCGGGTTATCAAGCTTGAAGGAGGATGACAACGAAAACAACAAGCAAGCGCCTATATTGATCATTGAGACGATGGAGCAAGTGAGTTGCTAACCGGTCGGTATGGTAACTATCCTTACTTTTCCGTCTTTTATTGCTTGTTTTTCCCTTGTTTGCCCCTTCCCCTTGAGTCATGGTACCTTGGTGGCCTTCGAGGCCTCGGTAGTCGTTGCTCCCGACTCTCGATGATGTGACTACATCGAGAGTCATTTCAAAATCTAAATTTTTGCAAGTTTTTCACTCTTTCTTTTTGAGGATTTAGTCGGATTTAGGCGGAATCCGGGCTAGGTGACTTGATTACACCTAGCCCTCCCCTCCCATTTCCTTTTATTTCCTTCTTTTTATTTCTTCCCCCATCCATATCTTTTTCTTGTCTCGGCCCATGGTGACTTGACTACACCCCGGCCGGACACCTTCTACCTTTTCTTCACCTTATTTTTTTGTTTTTTAGCTTTATTTTCGTAGTTTCTTTTCTTTTTCTTTTGTCTCTCCGCACCCTACGATCGAGCATGAGGACATGGCTCGATTTAAGTGTGGGGGAGCAATACTCTAGTATAGTTTAGTTTATTTTCTTATTTTTTCGAAAAAATCCCTAAAAATTTGAAAAATTTCACAAAAATCAAAAAGATTTTTCTTTTTTGTGTTTTCATTTTGTGTCTTTGTGTCGTATATTTGTTTTGTGTGCGTGTTTTGCCTCCCTCTTTCCTTATAGGTCGCTTAATCACCGCTAGCTTTGGAAATCTCTAAAGACTTCCGGTAACATCTTATCTCTTTTTCTCCTTTCTTCCTTGTGATGTTTGGAGAAGGTTGTGTTGAGGTATGCTCGGGTGGAGCTTTGTGCATATTGGTGGATGATTTGGTGGCTTGTATGGAATATCGGGGTGGTGTTTGTTTTATGTTTGTTTCGTTATCTTTTGTTCTTGTTGCCTTTGTTTCTTTCTCTCTCGTTTTCGTCTTGTCTTTAATTTTATGTTATGTTGTGTTATGTGTCATGTGTGTAAACCGTTTTCGAAAACCCGGTTTAGAGGCTAGTGTGTGAGTGTGTACTTTCCCTTTTTAGCAGTGTAAATCGAGTCTTGGGCTTTAGCCTAGTAGAATGACCCTAAATCAATGAATTCGTTGGTCCTTTACCTCGAGTCCACCTAGCTTACTAGAGATTTACTGCGGGATTTGCATTTTGACCATTATGACCACCCACGGTGTGAAAAGGCCTTGGCTACCGAGTCTCGTCCCTTAGGTGACCGTGTTTAGGATCGTTTGATTAGTCCAAGTTCTCCCCTTTTTGTGGGTTTGAAGGGAAAGCGCGCTCCCGACTTACCCATTCACCTACATCTCACACATATCCACACAATAACTTGCAATTTGTTGATTCTCTCATTCTTAATTGTCAAGATATGCCAAAAATGCCAAATCTTGCCAAAAAAAAGGGCAAAGAAAAGAAAAAGAAAGAAAAAAATGAAAGAAAGAAAAGAAATGAAGAAAAAGAAAAGGCACAAAAGCCAAAAAGAAAATAGAAAAGAAGAAAAAGAATGGCATGGCAACAAACAAATCAAAATATCGAAAAGAAAGAAAATGCCAAAGGAAAACCCATCTCACAAAAAGAAATCCTCACAATAATAAGCCTTTTTCCGACTTTGCCATGAAGAGCCTACCAAAGGACCGAGTCCCGAGGAAGGATGATAGCGGCATTAGTCGGTCTTCCCTCATTTTGCATGTTTTCCACCTTTTTACTTGGACTAGTTAGGCGGTCTTGGACATGGGACGACCCTCTTGGCTCACGCTAAAGGGGGCGGGGTCTCACTTACCTACAGTGTTGACTAACACCGTGGTTCCTCATTTTTCCACTCCGCCGATCGTCCCGTAGTACGTTTTTAGAAAGTTAGGAGGACCTAGGTAAGTTACCAACGTTTTTGTTGCTTTATCGTCATACTATTAGGGTTTAGTTCACCTTTAGATAACGAGCTTCCTGCTAACCTCAACTTAACGGGACTTCCTATGTTTGAGGGTACTGAAGACCCGGTCCACCACATCCGGGCTTTCAAGGACTTCATGGCGGTAAAGGGGGTGAAGTCAACTATGTTCTAGCACTTGTTCCCTTCTTCCTTGGAGAAGCACCCTAAGGTCTAGTTCTACAGGCTCGACCCCAAGAAATACAAGACTTGGGATGATGTGGCGACCGAATTTGCTCGGAACTACGCCGATAACACTGAAATCCAGACTACAATGCGTACTCTGGAGGTAATGGCCCAAGAGCCCAAAGAAGGGTTCACAAAATATCTGCAACGGTGGAGGGCCGAGAGTGTGAAGCTGGTCGACAAGCCCGGCGAGAAGGCTCTAGTGGAAGCCTTCGTCAAAAATCTACTCCCATCCTACCGGGTCCATCTCCGGTACGCTATCATCCCAAACTTTGCTGTCCTTACTGAAATGGGCACAAGGATCGAAGATGATCTAAGGTTAGAGAGCCTGACTAAGGCCTCTACCAAGGGCTATCAAGGGGCTAGCTCATCTACAAATAAGCCCACACCTGCAGCTGCAACCCGCAGCATCTTTGATGAGGTAAATCTGCTCGATACCTCATCCAAAAAGAATACACCAAATCGGGTATTCACAGATATAGGGACTACCAATACTTATGCCTTACAAAGGCTATATTCAAAGGGTCTGATTCAACCAATAGGCCCAACTCCAGAGCCTCCAGTAGAGAGGAGGCCCAAATACTACAATGCTCAAGCCTACTGTCAGTATCACCGGGGCAACTGACATGATACTGAAAAATGTTGGAAATTAAAGCATTTAATCCAAGATCTTATCGAGAGCGGGAAAGTCCCGTTGCCCGGAGACAAGCCGAGCAACAAAGAAAACCCGTTCAGCGCCCATGCCATATTCACGGGGGAGGTAATTGATTGTTCTCACCTCATTTCTCCTTTTATCCCACAAATCAATGGGATATGGTTCGATGACGAGGATGATGTATACTTGGCCAAGGGGGAAGCTGTCCCCATCACCCTTGAAGAGGTCCGAAAAGCCAAATCCAAGGCTTTAGCCACCAACCACCTCGCCACTGCTGGGCGCGCCACTCCTACACCCGTCACTGAACCTGCCAGGACGGAATCCACCCTCGAAGAACCAAGCAATGACGCGGCCTTGTTCCAACAAATGAAGAGGGTCCGCGCTGACTTAACCATATGGCAACTACTGGTTAGCTCACAAGCTCATCGGGAAGCACTGACTAAGGCTCTCGATGAAATCAAGGTCGACTCAGAAGCTACCCCCGCTGAAATGGTAGCTACTATCATGCCCTACCTCAAGGGAGAATCCAAGAACGAAGGCCCACTCATAACCTTCTCCGAAGCTGATCTACCTCCATTTGGGCCCAATCACAATCTGGCCCTATATATCACGGTCATCTGCAAGGGTAAACATCTCCCGATGACCCTTATTGACGACGGGTCAGCCGTGAACGTCCTACCCCTAAGGACTGCCAGGGCCCTCGGCATCACTGATGCCGACTATCTCCCGACAGCGCAAACTATTCAGGCTTTCGATGGAAGCCCAAAACCAGTAGCTGGGGCCGTTAAACTGAAGATCATAACAGGCCCAATCGAAAAGGAGTTGGAGTTTCAGGTGATAGACGTCACCTCATCATTCAATCTCTTACTGGGAAGGCCTTGGATCCACGCAGTCAAGGCCGTGACATCTACCCTCCACCGAAAGGTCAAGATGCCACTTAAAGACGGTATCATAACACTGGAGGCAACACCGATGACCGTGGCAAGCTGCAACGCCACAAACCGGGCCGAACCACGAGGTTTCGATTTCGTGGGTATGATTGAAGAAGAATACCTTTTCAAGCCCTACTTCGCCCCTAGCATCGACACGATGCTACAAAATCTGGGTTACCTACCCGGAGCTACCTCAAGACCATATCTTCCGGCATGGAAGATCATTGAGGTCCTAGACAATGCAGAATCCCGACTCGGATTGGGGTATACTATAAGCTCGGAGAATGTGGGCCGGGTCTCTGCAATCAAATTTGTCACTCCAGTCTTCGGAGCCATCCAAGTGGGTCTCTACCGATCCACCATCACATATCCCGAGACCAAAACGGCTCGGTAATGCAACTACATCCCCGATGACATATTCACCGTTATCCAGGATGAGTCCGAGAAAAGGGAAAGCGACTCTGAGCCCGTGCTAGGGCTCTTATTTGGAGAAGACAATACCGTCCCTGCTCCGAAAGATGACTTGGTCAACTTGATCCTCCGCAGCGATCGGTTCGACCCAACCAAGCTCATTACCGAGGTCGACGCCAACACCGAGACGAGGGCTTGGAGGAAGACAATAAAATGGACCGACAGTCAAGGACGGGTCTACAAGCTAACCGCCGGCGAAGGAGACATGCCGGATACCGAGTCTGAGTCTGAGTCAGAGTCGGAGTCTGAGTCCAGGTTTAGAGGGTCTGGTGCTGGAGTCGAGTCTGTAATCCCTCTTCCCTTAGCCACCGAGGTCTCGGGGTCTGTCCCAAGACCTCTCCCTATCCCGCCACTGACCAACGATCAGATGGCAGCTCTATTCGAGCTATTTTCAAAATTTACCATTAATAATAATAACGAACACCGTTCTGCTTACGACTTGTCTTATTTCCAAAATTTTCTCAAAATCAAAAATTTTATATGCAATGACATTGAGAAACCCGACGAACAGGTACCTCTACCACAACATCTGGCCGAGCAGCTCGAGCAAAGGGAATCCCGAGATCCGGTAATCGAAGAAACCGAGTCCATCAACGTTGGAACCAGTCTAGAGCCCCAGATGCTTAAGTTGGGCCAATCTTTAGATTCAGAGGAGAGACAACAGTTCACAGACCTCCTAGAATTTAAAGACGTCTTTGCATGGTCCTACAAGGACATGCCGGGAATAGATCGAGAAATAGCGGAACACCGAATACCCATCAAAGATGGGTGCAAACCGGTTAAACAAAAACTCAGAAGAATGAAGCCCGAATGGTCTCTTAAAGTCAAGGAAGAGGTCGATAAACAATTCAAAGCGGGTTTTATACAGGTGTCTGAATATCCAGACTGGGTTGCAAACATCGTGCCGGTACCCAAGAAGGACGACAAGGTGCGGGTATGCGTAGACATCCGGGACCTAAACAAGGCCAGCCCAAAAGACGATTTTCCGTTACCACACATCGACATATTGGTGGATAACACGGCCGACCATGCCCTTCTATCGTTCATGGACGGGTATGCCGGATACAATCAAATTAAAATGGCAGAAGAGGATATGAGTAAGACTACCTTCATCACACCTTGGGGTACTTACTGTTACACCGTCATGCCATTTGGGCTGATTAATGCAGGAGCCACTTATCAACGGACCGCCACCACCTTATTACACGACATGATGCATAAGGAAGTGGAGGTCTATGTGGACGATATGATCGTTAAGTCTAAAGACCGAAGCGGGCACATCACGGCCCTAAGAAAGTTCTTTACCAGACTGCGAAAATACAACATGAGACTAAACCCACAAAAATGCAGTTTTGGGGTAACGTCAGGCAAATTACTGGGCCATATCGTTAGCCAGCGCGGCATCGAGGTCGACCCAGCTAAAATCAAGGCCATCACGGAGATGCAACCACCTAGGACCGAAAAGGAAATAAGGGGGTTTCTCGGGAAAGTCCAATACATCAGCCGTTTCATTTCAAAGCTAACCATGGTATGTGAACCCATTTTCAAGAAACTGAAGATCGGGGAACGGGTCCTATGGGACGATAAATGTCAAGCGGCCTTTGATAAAATCAAGGAGATCCTGTCTGCTCCGCCGGTACTAATGCCACCTCAACACGGTCTGCCTTTGTCGTTATATCTAACAACAACCGAGACAGCCATGGGGGCTATGCTGGCCCAGACAGTTGATTCAGAAGAACGGGCTATTTACTACATCAGTAAAAAGTTCCTTGAGTACGAATGCAAGTACACCATGCTCGAGAAAATGTGTCTAGCCTTGGTTTGGGCCACTAAAAAGCTCAGACATTACATGCTCAGTCACGATGTACATGTATTATCCAAAATGGATCCTATCAAGTACTTATTCGAGAGGCCCATCCTCAATGGCAGGATGTCAAGATGGACTTTAATGTTATCCGAGTTTGACCTCAGATTTGTACCATTAAAAGCCATCAAAGGCCGGGTAGTTGCCGAGTTCCTCGCTGACAGCCCAATATCCGAAGAAGGCCACACTGACACATGGGCCTTTTCTGATGAAGACATATTCCATACCGATACCGAGACATGGGATCTGTATTCGTGACCAACAACGCAGACGAATATGAAGCATGCATTCACGGGTTGCAAGCCGCCGCTGATTTAGGGGTAAAAAACCTCCGGGTCCACGGTGATTCATCATTGGTCATCAATCAAGCACTCCAAAAATGGAAAACTCGGAACGCCAATCTCGTGGCTTACCAAGCGCGAGTACGGGTTCTAGAGAAACAATTCCAGAAAGTCGAGTATGTTTACTTACCCCGAGAGGAAAATCAGTTTGCAGATGCACTTTCCAAATTAGCATCTTTACTGAACATCCCGGATCACCTAACAAGCATGCCAATC
The DNA here is from genome assembly GCA_958450325.1 of Agrostemma githago. Classification (NCBI taxonomy): domain Eukaryota; kingdom Viridiplantae; phylum Streptophyta; class Magnoliopsida; order Caryophyllales; family Caryophyllaceae; genus Agrostemma; species Agrostemma githago. The sequence continues at coordinate 33,080,388 of OY288256.1, forward strand.
TGTGTTGAAAGGCGGTCAGAGCCGGCCTACATCCATGCCATTCAAGTTATCGAGATAACTGACCCAGAACCTTGGTATCAAACCGTCTTAACATACCTGACAACGGGGGAATATCCCGCGGGAGCTGAAAATCGGGCCAAAAAGGCCCTACGAAGATAAGCAACCCAATTTGTTCGTACTGATGACGGGCAATTGTATAAAAAGACGGCACAGGGGGCTCTCCTCCTATGTATTGACAAGGTACAAGCCGAAAAAGTCAGGGCCGAGGTCCACGACGGTGAAAACGGCCCGCATCTGAACGCCCATATGCTATCCCGTAAAATCATGAGGCTCGAGTACTACTGGAACACCATGGAGACAGACTGTCAGTTATACGTCAAGCACTGCCATAACTGTCAGATCTTCGGTAATGTACAACATATGCCATCTTCCCTATTATATACCATGACATCACCATGGCCATTTTCGACATGGGGTATAGACATAATTGGGAAAGTACACCCTTCCAGGACGGGAGGACATTGCTTCATTTTGGTGGCCATCGACTACTTCACCAATTGGGTAGAAGCCGAGTCATACCGTGTCTTGAACGCCAAGCACGTGGCCAAATTTATCCAAAATAAGATTATATGCCGATACGGGATCCCACACGAATTTATCAGCGATCACGGGACCCACTTCCAAGCTGAAACTACTGCATTACTGGCGAAATATAAAATTCAAAGGCATACATCTTCACCTTACCGACCCCAAACAAACGGAGCGGTAGAAGCGGCCAACAAAACAATTGTCACCATACTGAAAAAGATGGCTGAGAATTATCGGGACTGGCCCGACAAGATTCCTTTTGCCTTATGGGGGTACCGAACTTCAATTCGCACAGCAACCGGAGCAACTCCATATTATCTGACGTATGGAATGGAAGCAGTCCAACCAGTCGAGCTAGAAGTACCATCCCTAAGGATTTTGCTTGAAAGCCAAGTACCCGAAGCAGATTGGGTCCAAGCCCGATACGATTCGCTAGTCCTTTTGGATGAACGGCGGTCCCGGGCCCTCAATAATATTCAAGTGTATCAAAAGAGAATTCAACGGGCTTTCAACAAAAGGGTTAGGCCCAGGAAAATCAAAGAAGGTGATTTGGTCCTAAAATCGGTTCGTGCCTTACTACCGGTTGACCCAAGGGGAAAGTTCAAACCCAATTGGGCTGGGCCATACTTAGTCAAGAAAATCCTATCGGGAGGAGCGGTGATGCTAACGGACCTGGACGGTAACGAGTTCGTCAACCCGACCAACTTGGACCAGCTGAAGCGTTACTACCCATAAAGCCCAATCTCAATGTCATTTGCAAAAATTTATAAAACTCAGTCTTTTTTATAAATTTTCAAAAATTTTAGACAAGTCAATAAGTTAGAATTAACTATTCTACCGTCAAACATCTCGAATTAATAATCTTGATGTATTTCGAAAATTGCAAAAAAAAATCAATCAAATCAATTTTGAACTACGTCTGGTTTGATTTCGCTAATTGTGGATACGTAGGCAACCCCTCAAAAGGGTACAACCACTGCAATATCGAAAAGGCGGGAACGGTTTCAAATAATATGTCTTTTATTAATATTTCGATAAACTCGGGAATCGCCAAAAAAAAACGCCAAACACGGCATACACAAAAAAATCACACCAAAAAAAATAAATAGTAATATTCAAATAATAAAATACGGAGACTAATATCCGGGCATCTTCCCCTTTCCCTTATCCTTCGGGTCGTGTGGAGCCTGAGGTCGTCGAGGTGAGGATGAGCGTTCCCTAATCACAAGGGGAACCTCCTTAGCACGGGCCCGCTTCTTTGACGATGGGTCTTCAATCACAGTCTTTGGCCCAAGTCGGGCCCGGACATGCTCGGGTAGCCTATCCCGTGGGCCAAGTCGGTCCTGCACGGCTAGTCTAGGGCCCAGTCTCCTTTCCAAGTCTGTCTGGGGGCTCACTTTCCCCCGAGCACCTTTAGCACCGGACCCTTTAGCTTGAGTCTTAGCCTTCTTCTTTTGCCCTGATATTAGGCGGACTAGGGTAGCTGGAGTGTCTCCCTCATCAAAGAACCCCCTGTTGTCTTTAGCCTGTTCTCTCCTCAGCAGGTCAAAGGCTTCATCAACCTTCAAAGCAGCTCGGGCTTTAGCATCACCTACTTTAGTCCACTTGGTATATGAGTCTGAAACACAGATCGAATGCCGAGATTTGGAAACGGGCCAAGTGTGCTGGGTGTACCATCTTTGCATCCACGTGTCGCACATCACATCCGTCAATTGGGTAGGATCACTCACAATGGCCTCTATTTCTGGTATCCGCTGAGTTCGTCCATACTGTCTTAGTATGCGATCCGGGTACAGATGAACCGTCTGGGTAAAGGACAAGATCACTTGGTAACGGGCCCTCTCCCTCGGGTCCAAACCTGTCCAAGCCGGGATGGGCCACCATGGCACGATCCATCGAATCAACCGCCCACCGTGGATTGATAGCACCTCATCCCAATACTTCTGGCTAATCAAGCGAGAAAAATCGATGGCCCGTCGTCTCGTCATCAGCTGGTTATGATGGTAGGTACTGGCATCAAGCGGAGGATCTATCACCGATAGCCTCTCATAAAGCCAAATCTGAAAAAAAAATGAGAAAACAGAAGCATTAGATTTCGAGGCGAAACAGACGACACTTGATCGAGTGCCAGGGTGACTCGATCGAGTGGCGTCACTGGAAGCAAACAGGAAGCCTTTTTACGAAGGCACTCGATCGACGCGAGTGCCGGGGTGACTCGATCGAGTGCCCACTGCAGTAGCCGAGTTCCCGACAAAAAAAATTCAAAAAATCGAGGAATCAAAAAAATAAAAAATCCGACTTACTTGCAACAAACGGGTGCTCCCGGTGAGACGAACGGATTGATTCCTTTTGCGATTATCCAATCCTTGGATGATTTCGCCCGTGATTAACCAAGCCGGACTATGTTCAGTCTCCATCAAATCCACCACGGTTATGAGACGGGCATTACCCATGCAAGATAGCCAGTCCATGTGACCTTCAAAAGCGTAAACATGGAGCAAGCAGAAAGAAAAGGCCCTACGACTATGGGCCGACCTAACCCAAACATCATGCGGGTTCATAAATTTCTCAGCCAAGTCGATCAGAGAAATATTGCCACCTTCCATCGTACGGGACACCTCGTTATGGGATAGCCCCAGAAATTCCCTCAGCTTCCTCTTTGGGTCATAGACTGAATACGGGACGGCAGGCCGAAGCATCGGGTTCCATCCTCCTATAGTTGCAATCTCTTCAGATAGAGGGCAGATCTCGCCCCGAGGGAAAGCAAAGACATGATATATGTCATCCCAGTAAGCCAAGCAAGCATCCAAGAAGTAACGATCGACCACCATCTGACGGAACGGGTACAGCTGAGTTATACCCGTCTGGTTCAAAACTACCCTGTCGACATTCCTAAACTGTCGGGACCATGCTGGCAACATAGCGCTCAACCTATAGATTCCCATGTTGGATTTCTTAAAAGGATAAAGAGACTTTCTTTTTGCCTTAAGGGAAATAGGGAGAATTTCTTTGTGATGGGAATTATGAAGAAAACCAAGGGCATAGAGGGCTATATATAGCATTAGCCTTGCACACCCTTTCCATATCAGTTTTAGGAAAGTTTCCTAATTGCAAACGGAATCAAGCCACAAGCCTAGTCTCGATACTAGTGTGGAAATAATCATCCCGAACTTTCCTAATTTCTTTAGAGTCAATTTCAAAAATTTCAAAATTTCAAAATTTCAAAATTTCAAAATGTCAAATTTTCGAAAATTCGAAGAGTCATTTTCCCCAGCACTAGTCATTTTACTACCTACGTGTTGCATGCATTTTATGTGACTTATACAGGTACGACTCAAGCGAGACATGCAAGCCAATCAAATCTCCTCAGCAGCATTTTCCCGGGATGGCACGGGATAGGCCAACACACAGGCGCACCCAGGACTTACGCTACAGGTCCAAATTCCCCACGGGAACACTATCATCAAGCACAGGTATGGCTTCTGCCTTATGGCTGGCGAGCCCTTCACGCAAGTCTAATGGACTATAAACGACCCGAACGGAAGTCTACTAGGTCTAAACGGGCTTGGTAGCTACTCTGACTTTCGCCCTGTCCAAGCCTCAGTCAGAGTGGGGGCTCTGTAGACACCCGCATTTTGACTGCCAGGTGTCTATGGCAGTTCCCAAAAATCACCCGATGATGATCGGACGCTAACATGTTTCTACGCGCTCGGATACGGGCTCAAATCCATTAATCGCTGGCTAACACACTTACAGAGTACAAATCTCACAAAATTATCCTCAAATCCAGGCCCAGTGGATCATTCCGAGTCAAACAAGACTAATTTGGGCCAAAACCGACACCGGAATTAAAACCGACTTTTCACGATTGGGTCAACCCCGGTCAAAGTCGTTTCTGAGACCCACAAAACAACCATACAACCATCAAAAGTCCAAGTCAAACACAAAACTCATCGAGCAATCGAGGTCAAGGTCCAAAACAAGACCCGTGCGACCCATCTAGGCCACTCGATCGAGTGACCTATCCACTCGATCGAGTGGGCCGACTTTGAGCCCGGCGGCTAGCATAACGGGCCACTCGACCGAGTTGGCCTCCTACTCGGTCGAGTAGCCCTAAATAGATGCCCTAGCCTAGCCTATATATACACCCCATGCAACACCCTACAACACATCTTACACGTCTACAAAAAAACCCTAGAGCAACCCTACACTACGTCTTCTACAAACCCTAGACGAACCCTAAGCAAAATCCTAGCAAATCGACATTAAGGAAACCCTAAACCTAGTTTTAGGAATCCAACCCGAGCCACCACAACTTAGCCTCCATATACCTCGAAGACTCTCGTGTCATAGCCGCGTTTACGAGCCTTAGTCCGAGACAAAAACATGTAGGTTGAGGGTGACAAACCTCTTTCTTTTCCTCCTTTTTTTGCTTTGTCATCTTCCTCTCTTTCCCGTTTTTTTTTCGTTTATTATTATTATTATTATTATTATTATTATTATTATTATTATTATTATTATTATTATTATTATTATTATTATTATTATTATTATTACTCTTATTATTATTACGCTTATTATTATTATTATTATTATTATTACGTTTATTATTATTATTATTATTATTATTATTATTATTATTATGCTTATTATTTTTATTATTATTATTATTATTATTATTATTATTACGATTAATATTATTATTATTTACCTCGTTATCATTATTGCGTCATAATATCGGTAATATCGTTAGTATCAAAATATTAAAATACTCATTGATTTGTGTCAAGTAAGAGGGATATCGGGATAAGAAAACACGAACATACAAGTGTACTGCACACAGCGTTGACGGTCGCTTATCCCGGTACCCCGATTATTTGATTATTGAGATGAGTCAACTTAAACAAGAATTCGTCATTATTTCTCGTCGTTATCATCTTTAGTATTGCATTCATCGAATTTTCTAAAACCAATTTTAATAAGGGTCGAAACCCGTTAACACGGATCCGACATCACGATCTCTAGGGATTTATCGATGTCGGAGAAGTCGAGGGAATCAATTTCTTTTATTATTTAATCAAAGAGTCAATCTTTCTAAATCGCATTAAATCAATTTAGGGCAATTTTCGTTGATGCTAAATAATTGTCAAAACAATTCTTTAGAATTATGACATTTTTAACGCGGAGAAAATTTAATCACATCTCAATAATCAATTTAAAACAATTTTCGACATAAAACACGATTTTACAAACGAATCTTAATTCGTACAGAGGGCACTCGACCGAGTGCCTAGCCCACTCGGTCGAGTGGCACCTCCAAATCAAGTCAGAATGCTAATCACGATCACCACTCGATCGAGTCTCACAGTGACTCGGTCGAGTGGCCATATACTCGACCGAGTTGGTCGATAACTCGGCCGAGTACGGTCCATAATGCAAAACAGAATCGCTTTTTACAGGCCTACTCGATCGAGTCCATCGACCACTCGATCGAGTAGCCTCATAACGACTAAAACGCAAGTCGTACATTATTCTATTTTTCAAACTCGATAGTATTTTACGACTTAGGTCAACATGCGCATAATTAATCACATGTATACTATCTTTTCAAATCGTGCATCCTCATATTTGCATCTTTTCATTTCAATTCAATACTTGCAAACCGTTACTATTCGTTTCTTTACATCGTTTACTAACGCGTTTTTTGTTTCTTTTGTCAATTTAATTATTATTCGTTTATTCTACTAAATGAACCCGCATGCTAAAATAAAACTTCGACGTTAATTTTAGTTGCATTAAATTGACATAGAAACCCACTTTTCGATTCCATTCGCATGTTTAGGGAAAGTAAATCTTTGCATATCATTTTCCCGTTTTACTAGCACGCGTATTAGAAAGTCATTCGAGTTCTTAGTAGAGGTCGCTAATGTGCGGGCGGGGTTGGGTGTCCTTCGTGGACTTCCCAACACGTACCCTCACCTCTTACTCAGAACCTTGGTTTCCGGATGCCCGAAACCGTTGGCGAACGAGAGTCATTCAATATACGATTAACCGCTCAAGTCGGCATCTATATCGATATGCAAAGGGACGAGCCCAATAAACTCTGACATCGGAAATGGGCCGTATTTTGTATACGGCCCACTACGACATAGAGTGGGCTCGAACGGTTCCAAATAACCATAAAATTCGGTGGCGACTCCACATAGACCTAAATTTCAATTCGATCCTTCTCATATGGAGATTCATTCGCCTACCCAAACCCGCGCGTGGCCGCGTCGGGGTGGACCTATGTCATGTCCACAGTGTGTTTTGTGGAATTCTTGTAATTTGGAATTTTGATGAGCGATGTGAGGGAGGGATTTTGATAGTGTTTATTGAGTTCACTTGTTAGGTTGATAGTGAAGATGAAGCTTTGAGAGAAGTAGTTGATGATAGAAGCTTGGATCTTGGGCAAAGTAATCGGTTTTTGAGCTTTTCATAAGCTTTTGGGGACGGGATTTTGGATCCCGAGGTTGTATGTGTCTTGTGGGTGGATCTAGTATTGAAAGAAGGCTCCAAGGCTCGGGAAAGGTGCCATCCCGACCGTGAAGGATGTCATCTCGACCGGGATGAAGTTGGCGTGGAAACTGAAGCTTGTGGAAGTCCATCCCGACCGAGATGAGGACCATCTCGACCAGGAAGGGACCATCCCGACCGAGAAAGAACCATCTCGACCGGGATGGGTTACAGCCTCCCCTTTTTGCCTTCTCCTCGTCATTGAGCCCACCCAACCACTATATACCCCCTGCCATCCTCCCTACTCACCCTTGCCTCTATCATCTTACCCTTACACTTCATTTATACACCTTTTTCTTCACTACATACCGAGTTTCACATCAAATCCCATCCTCATTATACCATTGCAAGCCTAGTACTTCAACCATGCGACCATATTGAGAATGAAGAGGAATAACAATGATGAAGACAAGTAATGTGCCGATATCGAACATAGAGACGATGGAGTTAATGGAGTTGCTAACCGTTTGGTAAGGCGGTTCTCCTTTCTTTTCCGTCTTTTATTGCTTGTCTCCCTTCGTATGTTCCCCTTTCCCTTATCATTTTTGTGTCATGGTGGCCTTCGGGGCCTTGGTAGTATTGCTCCCGATTCTCGATGACGTGACTACATCGAGAATCATTTCAAAATCCAAATTTACAAGTCGTTTCACTTTTTCCTTTAATTTTACTTTCTTTTGGTAGAATTTAGTCGGATTCGGGCGGAATCCGGACTAGGTGACTTGATTACACCTAGTCCTCTCCTCCCATTTCCTTTTATTTTCTTCTTTTTATTTCTTCCCCCATCCATATCTTTTCTCGTCTCGGCCCATAGTGACTTGATTACACCCCGGCCGGACACATTCTACCTTTTCTCCGCTTTTGTTTTTGATTTTTAGCTTTATTTTCGTAGTTTCTTTTCTTTTTGATTTTTAGCTTTATTTTCGTAGTTTCTTTTCTTGTTAGTGTTTTCGCACACTATCGATTAAGCATGAGGACATTGCTCGGTTTAAGTGTGGGGGAGCGATATCCTAGTATAGTTTAGCTTTATTTTCGTAGTTTTTTTCGAAAAAATCTTAAAAAACCCTAAAAATTTGAAAATTTTCATAAAAATCAAAAAGATTTTTCCTTTGTGTCTTTTCCTTTTGTGTCGTTGTGTCGTATTTTTGTTGTATTGTGTGTTTTGCCTCCCCCTTTCCTTATAGGTTCCTTGATCGCCGTAATTTTCGGAAAGCTCAAGACATCTGGTAACGTCATTCTATCTCTTTTCCACTTCGTCTCTTATGGAGTTTAGAGGAGATTTGTGATGATGTGTGCTCGGGTGGAGCTTGTTGAAGGTTGTGGTTGTTTTGGTTGCTTATGTGGATGTTTCGGGGTGGTGTTTGTTGTGTGTATGTTTCTTTTCTTTTCTCTTATTTTATTTTGTTTTGTTGTGTGTGTCTCATTTTCTTTCATCCTTGTTGTGTTTAGTTTAGTTTGTGTCTTGTGTAATAAAAGGTTTTTGAAAATCCGGTTTTGAGGCTAGTGTGCAAGTGTTTACTTTCCCTTTCTAGTAATATGAGTCGAGTCTTGGACTTTAGTCTAGTAGAATGACCCTAAATCAATAGTTTCGTTGGTCCTTTACCTTGAGTCCACCTAGTCTACTAGGGATTTACTACGGGATTTGCATTTTGATCACTATGAGCACCCACGGTGTGAAAAGGCCTTGGTTCCGAGTCCCGTCCCTTAGGTGACCATGTCCGAAATTGTTTGATTAGTCCAAGTTTTTCCCCCTTTTTGTGGGTTTGAAGGGAAAGCGCGCTCCTGACATACCCATTTCCCTACCTCCTACACATATCCACAAATAAGTTGCAAATTGTTGAAGTTCTTACTTGGTTGCAAAGAAATGCCTACAAAACAAAATCATACAAAAGGTAAGCCAAGTCAAAAGAGAGAAAAAGAAAGAAAGAAAAGAATGAAAAAAAGAATGAAGAAAAGGAAAAGGCACAACAAGTCAAAAACAAAATACAAAATAAGAAAAAGAAGCGGCATAGCAAATCAAAAGCCAAATGCAAAAGACAAAAAATGCCAAAAAGAAAAACAATCTCACAAAAAGATTTTCACCCTCTCAAAAATAAGCCTTTTTCCGATCGTTACCGTGAAGAGCCTACCAAAGGACCGAGTCCCTAGGAAGGATGATAGCGGTAATGATCCCTCTTCCCTCATTTTGCAATCATATTCCCCCTTTTTACTTGGACTAGTTGAGCGACTTTGAGCGTGGGACGACCCTCTTGGCTTATCGCTTGATGGGAGGATTTTGCGTCAATCCTACCAAACAAGTAAAACCAACTATTCCTAACTGGGTAGATAGGGCAAGTCGGGTCGAATCCACAGGGACGGGGTGTCGGACTAAGGTGTGCTACGGTCGAAGACTAGGTTCGAGGCTAACTAAACTAGGGTAATGGCTATTGACTAAACTAGGTCTAAAACACGAAAAAGGAAGACAAAACAAGCAACTATTGATTAATGGAAGCAAAGATTAACAAGAAGAAAAACTAGGGCTAGTTCGGGTTCATGGATGGCAAGGAGACCAAAAGAAGGAAACGGGGTTACTAGCATGCTTTCGTAACCTAGGTTACGATCGGGCTCTCGCTACTCAAACGGCCTAGGGGTCATCCTCACCATGCTCTCGCTACTAATGAGGGAACCAAACCTACAACCAAACAAACACATACAAGAGAAGAGGCAAGAAAAACAAGGATTGATCATCTCAAGTCTCGCAAGCATTTCAGATGATCCCCTTTGTGGGTTTCACGAGGCTACTTCAAGTCACTACTATGCATAATAGCTTCAAATTCCATCCCCTTTGTGGTAATTTGAAGCTCTCTAGTCTTATGTTTGCCGATGATCTATTATTGTTATCTAGAGGAGACGTGTCGTCCATAATGGTTCTCTTATGGACATTCTCCACTTTTTCCCACGCGTCTGGCCTTAAGATGAGCCCGAGTAAATCCAACGTTTATTTCAATGGGGTGCCTGACCAACTCCGAGCAGACATTGTTGACATTTCTGGTTGCGTGGAAGGAAAGCTACCATTTAGGTACCTGGGTGTGCCGATTAAGCCTACCAAATTAAATGCCAAAGATTGCAGCCCGTTACTTGACAGGATAATGGAAAGAATCAGGTCCTTTGGCTCTAGGAAGTTATCCTATGCGGGTCGATTAGTCTTAATCAAGTCGGTCTTGAAGACTCTTCATCTTTATTGGGCTTCAATTTTTATTCTCCCTTCTTCTATTATTCATAATATTGAGAGTCTTTGTAGAAATTTCCTTTGGGAGGGTGGTACTGAGTTTAAAAAAGTTCCTCCGGTAGCATGGGAGAAAATCTGTAAACCTCTCAAGGAAGGCGGTCTTGGAATTAAAGACGATATTACTTGGAACAAGGCTGCCATTGGAAAGCTTGCTTGGTGGATTTATTCTAAGGCTGATTCTTTATGGGTTCAATGGGTCAACCATATTTACATTAAGAATGCTGATTGGTTGGAATATAATCCACCGGCCGATTGCTCTTGGACTTGGAAAAAGATTTGCAAGATACGTGAACTGTTTCGCCCAGCCTACGATGCTCAACTGTGGCGAGTTGTTTCGGGTCAGCAGTATACTATCCGAACTGGTTATGATTGGATCAGGGGGGACACCGCCAATGTTACTTGGAGCCACCTGATTTGGAACGATTGGACGGAGCCTAAGCACAGCTTCATAAACAGGATGTATCAGCACGATGGGTTCAAGACAAAGAAGAAATTGTTCGCTTATGGTGTTGCCAATGACACGGACTGTTGTATCTGTGGTACTGACGAGGAAGATGCAGCTCACCTATTTTTCACATGCCCGTACAGTTCGCGCCTTTTGCACCTTGTTAGTCACTGGATTGGTACTGATATTCCGACGACTAATGTCAACAGTTGGAGATTGGCTAGAAGAGGATCCAAGTTGAGAAGAGGGGTACTAAACGGTCTCATCAATGCTACGATATATCACATTTGGATTCAGAGGAATAGAGCTACAATGGAGTATAGTATTCTTAGACCTATTCAGGTGTTGAAATGTATACAACATGATATGAAAGTAAGGATGGAAAATCGTTGTAAAGGAGCTATCCATCAAAAAGATAGACTCTGGTTAGATACTCTGATTATGTAAGGGGATTTTCCCCCTGATATTTGGTTACTGCATTTATACAATTTACCTTACCAAAAAAAAAACAACAGCTAATACCACCCATCTCACCCTAATCATCCCTAATCACACCCAGTCCCCCTACTAACCCTAGGGGATAACTACTCAAACATAACTAAACTAAAACTAAAACTAACAAGAGAAACCAACACAAGAACAAAAGAAACATTCATAATGAAGAACAAGGATGAACAACAAACAATAAACAAAGATGAAAACTTGAAAATATAAAAGATTAAGAGTAAAGGGAGAAGAAAGATTATACCAACTAGAAATGAATGGAAAGATGAACATTTGCATAAAAGAATACCTAAACATCCACCAATGTTGTCAAGATTGGTAGATTCTTCAAGAATCCCCATAATACAAGAGTAACTAACTAGATTAAGGACTAATTAAGGACTAATCTACACTAATCTACACTAATCTAAGCTAATCTAACCTAAAGTAGTCTAGGGTTTAGTGGGTAATGTAAGGTAATGAATGGTTACAAGAGGAGGGTATATATAGGGTTACAATGAATAAGGGAGGTGGAAAAGCAAAACAACCCCGATCTGGACCCTTCCCGACCGGGAAGAGGGTCATCCCGACCGGAAAGGAGTGGTCCCGACCGGAAAGGATCTGGTCTCGATCGGGATCAAGCATAACACCGGGCGGTGTTATCCATAACACCGCGCGGTGTTATGCTCCTCCCGGTCGGGAAGAGACTGATCCCGGTCGGGAAGGTCTTCTTCTCGGTCGGGATGGACCTCCAGAAGCTCCTGTTTGTTTGTTGCTTCTCTTCTCGGTCGTGATGGATGTTTCCCTACTGAGATGAGTCATGTAGGCTTCAAATATGATCTCATAGGTTCCTACTTGCTCTTCATAGGCTTCTTATCGACTCTCGGTGCTCGCGATTGGGTCCCAAGGGCTCGGGATCGAGTCTAAGCTACTGAGGGATCGTCGCTTCTCTTCGTTGGCTCCAAATGTGTCGGAAACGAGTCAGAATCGTTTCATTTCTCCAAGATTGGCCTTAGGAACCTAAAACAAGCTAGAAGAAGCGTAAGTAGCCTCGAAAACCGCTCCAAAGAGCGATTCCACAAGAGAAACCGGGAACAAACACAAGGAATAAGCACTAAGAAACACACTTATCATCGCTTAAGGGGACGGGGTTTCACTTTACCTACATTGTCGACTAACTCCGTGGTTCATCCTTTTTCCATCCCATCTATCGTCCTGTAGTACGTTCTTAGAAGGTTAGGAGGACCTAGGTAAGTTACCAACGTTTTTATTGCTTTGTTGTCATACTATTAGGGTTTCGTCCATATCGGTTTGTATTTTTATCTTGGGAACATTTTCACTTTCCATGAGTCCTTAACCGGTGCTTCTTTCACCGCTTTGTAGAGGGAAGCGTTATTTATTTCTTCTTGGGTGCAACCGATTGCTTGTTTGTTTGTATGTTTCTTTGTGTGTTTTCGTGTCCGGTTGCATCCACAGTTTTGTCGCAAGACCTCACTTGCCTTGCGGAGTGCACTTTTCCTCTAGGTGTACTCGTGTGAGTTGAAAGGGCATAGGGGGCACTAATAGCCGCTCGGTTATTAGTCTAGTTTCTTTTAGTTTTTAGTTAGTTTGTGCTTACTCGAGGGCGAGTAAGGGTTAAGTGTGGGGGAGTTGATAAGTGTGTTTTGTAGTGCTTATTTGTTGTGTTTGGTCCCGGTTTCTCTTGTAGAATCGCTCTTTGGAGCGGTTTCAAGGTTACTTATGCTTCTTCTAGTTTGTTTTAGGTTCCTAAGACCAATCATGGAGAATTGGAACGATTCCGACTCGTTTCCTACACATTTGGAGCCAACGAAGAGAAGCGACGATCACTCAGTGGCTTAGATTCGATCCCGAGACCTTGGGACCCATTTCTGAGTCCCTTAGACTCAATCCCGAGCACGGAGAATCGATGAGAAGCCCATGAGAAACAAGTAGGAACCCTTGAGATCATATTTGAGGCCTACAAGACCCATCCCGGTCGAGATGATGGCCATCTCGATCGGGATGAAGAAGCAAAGCAAAGACAGGCCACTGGAGGTCCATCCCGACCTAGATGAGGGTCATCTCGGCCGAGATGGGTCCCTTCTCGACCGAGACCATCTCATCTCGACCGGGATGGGCCACCTGCAGCCCCGCGTCACTTCTTTTCTTCTCCTTTGCTCTTGTAACCCTATAAATACCCTCCCTCTGTATTGTTTAAGCACCATACTCTATCTTACTAAACCCTAGACATTATTTAGCCTAGATTAGCTTAGATTAGTGTAGATTTGTCTTTAGTTAATCCTTAATCTTAGTTTAATCCTTGTAATAAGGGAATTCTTGAAGAATCCAACCAAGATTGACAACCTTGGTTGATTTATTGGGTTTTCTTATTATTACAAGTTTCAATCTTTCTTCCATACTAGTTTGGTATAATCTTCTTCCTCTTCTCTTTTCCTTTATCTTTGTTTATCATTCAAGTTTTAATCTTTGTTCATTGTTCATTGTTCTTACTAGTTTCACTTTCATTATGAATGTTTTAATGTTTGTGTTGATTTCTCTTGTTTATGTTAATGTTTGTTTAGATATGATTGAGTAGACTTTTTGTGGGGTTAGTAGGGGGATTAAGTGTTGATTATGGATGATTAGGGTTTGATTGTGGGTAAAGGTGAATTCTTTGTTACTAGTCACATGTTATGCATACCATGTGTTTGATGAATTTCTTGTTAGAGTAGTAGTTGCAAATACTTCTCTTGCTTGTCTTCCTCTTCTCATTGTGTGATTGATTGATAAGTGTGGTTTGTAGTGCCTATTCTGTTGTGTTTTGGACCCATTTTCCTTGTAGAATCGCTCCTTGGGAGCGGTTTAGGGGCTTCTTATGCTTCCTTTAGTTCGTTTCAGGTTCCCGAGACCGATTTGGAAGAGTTGGAGCGATTCCGACTCAATACATACACAATTTGGAGCCAACGAAACTAAGGAACGATGACTCGATGCCTTGGAATCGACCCCGAGACCTTGGGACCCAATCCCGAGCCACCAAGACCCGATCCCGAGTCCCGAGAATCGATGGGAAGCCCATGAAAGGCAAGGAGGGACCAAAAAGATCTTAATGGAGGCCCACAAGGCTCATCCCGTTCGGGATGAAGTGCACAAACAAGGAGGTTGCTTACCTGGGTCCATCCCGATCGGGAAGGTGGCGTCCCGACCGGGACCGACCTCGTCCAGACCGGGACCACCCCGTCTTGGCCGGGACGGGCCTGCTGCAGCTCCGCTTTGTTTCTTTCTTCTCCTTTCCACTTGTAACCCTATAAATACTCATCCTCTTGTAATCTTATGTTATGCACTTCATTAGACACTAAACCTTAGACTACTTTAGGTTAGATTAGATTAGATTAGTATAGATTAATCGGTAATTAGTAGTTAATCATAGTTTACTCTTGTATTAAGGATCTCTTGAAGAATCCATCCACGCTTGACAACCTTGGTGGATGAATTTAGGTTATCTTCTATGCAAGTGTTCTCCTTCTCCATTTCTCTTGTTAGTTTGGTATAATGTTCTCATCCTTTTACTCTTAATCCTTTATTATCCATCAAGTTTACATCTTTTGTTCTTAGTTCATTGTTATCATTAGTTTGTTGATGTTTGTTTTGTTTCTTTGATGATTCCTCTTGTTAGTGTTAATTCTAGATTAGATATGTTAGAGTAGTGTTCTTGCTAGGGTTAGTAGGGTGATTAGGGTGTTATTTGGGTGATTAAGGGATTGTTGGAGTTGTTGGTGGAAGATTTGGTTTCCTCTTGTTTGGTGCACATCACATGTTTGATGAAATGCTTGATTGACTAGTAGTTGCAAATACTTGTTTTTCTTGCCTTTCTCTTGTGGGTGTTAGTTTGTTTGTGGGTTCGGTTCCCTCACTAAGTTGCGAGAGCCCGGTGAGGACGACCCCTAGGTCGGTCTACGTAGCGAGAGCCCGGATTCAACCTAGGCCTATAGTGTGCTAGTAACCCCGATTGTGTTGTGTATCGCTGAGTTGGGTTTTAGGTGGAACCTCTAGGTGGGTCTAAGTTGCGAGAGCCCGGACCATACCTAGATTACCCTACTACCTCCTTCACTCTAGTTCTCCCTTGACCATTCCGTTACCCCTTTGACCCCGACCTAATCCTAGCCCGTTCTCCCTTGTTTGTTTTCTCCTTAGTCATTAGTCTTAGTCTAGCTTTCTCCCCTTCTATCATTCTATAGTTTAGCTTAGCTCGTTGACTTAGTCTCGTATTTAGGCGACCTTGGTCTAGACGCCTCTTACCGTCCCCGTGGATTCGACCCGACTTACCCTATCTACCGTAGCAATAGCCGGTTTATTTATTGATCGGTTGGGACGTGACAAATCCCTACCATCAATTTGGCGCCGTTGCCGGGGACGATGCTAGTTTGGACTTTGTTTTCCTAGTTACTTGACTTTGTGTTTGTGTTTGTGTTTTCTTTTTTCTTTTTGTTACTTTGCTTCTTGTGTCTGTGTGGTTTATTTCTCTCTTGTCTAGTGCCCAAAAAGCACTAGGCTTCTCACGTTTGTTCTTAGTCTACAGTTTGTGCTTAGAGGTGGTGATTATCTTCTTCTTGCAACTCAGAGCCGCTTAAACGGACGGTTGCTAGAATGAGTGGTTTCCAACCGGGTATGGACTACGATTTTCGAGCGAGCATGGGGTTTGATCTAAACTCCACACACTCGGGAGCCGATATGAGCTACCACTCTTCTTCCATGAACCAAGGGTATGACATGACGTCCCCCTACCATGATCAAGCTTCTTGGGGTAATCAAGACGGGTATGATCTTCAAGATTATGAAAATGGCTACCAACAAGTGAATGACTATCAATCCTACGATCATGGTGGTTACTACTCGAGTTATGATTGTGACCCCACCATGTACACTCAAGATTCACCTTGTGGAAGCCAATGCCCCCAAAACCCACAATATTACCCTCCACCCCAACCACAATATAAACCCCATGACCCACAATACTACCAATCACCCCAACCTTGCTACCAACAATATGATGCCCCACCCTATGGGCATCATCAAGATTATCAAGGAACTTTACAAGACCCCAATGACCACCAATCGTCAAACTTAGAGTTACATCAATCGATGCTTCAAATGCAAAGAAGCCTTCAAGAAACGGCCATTCAATTGCGAAAACAACAAGAGGAATTAATGGCCCAAATTCGAAGGGGAAACGAGGCGAGGAATGCTCAATTAAATGCATTAGCGGTTCAAACCGTAATGTCTTTATCCCGATCATCACATTTAGATGGAGGGTGCCCACTTGAGAGATAGGAGCAACCTAATTACGAAGCCGCCGATGTAGTTCCCTTTGATAGAGAAGTTTGCTTTGAAGAACCTCAATCGTCTACCCAAAAAGAGACGAATGAGGATGTGACCCTTGGTGAAGGCATTCTTGGTGAGGAATTGGTGGAGGATAGTGAGTTGGATGGGTTGGTGGAATTTGTGAGGATGTTGGGTGAGATTGTTAGCCTCGAGTTGCCCTTGTGCGATAATTTGGACAAGCATCAAGAGGCCCTTGATAGTACACCGAGAGATGACTTGGAGGAGATTGAAACCGCCGGTAGAAGTTTCGATTCTCCTCTCCAAGATGATGTGGGGCCGAGTGATGAAGATGGGGAACCACAACTTGAGGCAAGTGTGGGGGTGTGCAATGAAGAAATGAGGCCAAAACCGCTTTTTGTGCCTTGTTTCTTGGAGATGAAGCTTGCGTGTGATTGGAGGCGATGCTTAGGGAGGAAGAGGTCGGTGAAGCTCGTAGGATGGATAGACCCCGGAGACAACTTTGAAGATGATTTTGGGTCTTGGGAATCCTACTTCTTGCCTCCTCCTTGGAGGCCATGGAGGTTGGCTAGGCTCGAGCGCTTCTTGGGCCTTCACTATGATGTCGGTAGCGCGTTCGACTTCCTCCTCCATGCCCTTGAGGGCTATGGTTGAAGAATGGAGTCCACCAGCCTAGGTTTGACGGAGTTCCTAAAAGAACCTTCATGTTGTATATTCCCCTCTCCTCTTCTTTAGAGTACTTGTGCTTGTATTTGTGATTTTTGTTTCTTGGACTCTTTTGTTTTTGTGATATTCTTGTAATTGTTTTGGTATTTTGATGAGCGATGTGAGGGAGTGAATTTGATGTGTACTTTGAGTTTATTATGATAGGTGAAGTGAAGGTGACTCCTAGAAAGGAGTAGTTGATGATGGAGTTTGGTTTGCGAGCGAGGAAGTCGGTTTTTGAAGCTTATGACAAGCTTTTGGGCTTGGGGAAGAAAAGAAGACTCATCCCGACCGGGAAGAGGGCTTCCCGACCGGGACGAATGAGGAATCCCGACCGGGAAGGAGCCATCCCGATCGGGATGAAGGTGCTGAAAATCGGACTCACTGGAGTGCATTCCCGACCGGGACGAGAGCTTCCCGATCGGGAAGGGTTTATCAACCCGATCGGGACCATCCATCCCGACCGGGATGGTCCCCTTGACTCCACCCATCCATTATACCCTCTCCCAACCTCCCTACTCCTCCTTACTCCTATCATATGACCCGTACACCTCACTTTACACACCGAGATCCACATCAAATCCCACCCCCTACCATTACTACCTCAACCATGCGGTTTTAGCAAGCTTGAAGCGGGATAGCAAAGATGAAGACAAGCAAGTGCCTATTTTGATCTATGAGACAATGGAGAGAGTGAGTTGCTAACCTATGGTACGACAACTATCCTTTCTTTTCCGTTTTTGTTGTTGCTTGTTTTCCTTTGTTTATTCCCTTCCCCTTGTACACTTTTGTGTCTTGATGTCATGGTAGCCTTCGAGGCCTCGGTAGTTGTTGCTCCCGACTCTCGATGATGTGACTACATCGAGAGTCATTTCAAAATCCAAATTTTTACAAGATTTTTACTTTCTTTTTGAGGATTTAGTCGGATTTAGGCGGAATCCGGGCTAGGTGACTTGATTACACCTAGCCCTCCCCTCCCATTTCCTTTTATTTCCTTCTTTTTCCTTCTTCCCCCATCCATATCTTTTTCTCGTCTCGGCCCATGGTGACTTGATTACACCCCGGCCGGACACCTTCTACCCTTTTTCCTCATCTTTATTTTTGATTTTTTAGCTTTATTTTCGTAGTTTCTTTTCTTTTTTTTTCTTTTGTCTCTCCGCACACTACGATTGACCATATAAGGACATTGCTCGATTTAAGTGTGGGGGAGCGATATTCTAGTATAGCTTAGTTTATTTTCTTAGTTTTTCGAAAAAATCTTAAAAAAATCCTAAAAATTTGAAAAAATTTCACAAAAATCAAAAAGATTTTCTCTTTTGTGTTCTCATTTTGTGTCTTTGTGTCGTATATTTGTTTTTGTGCGTGTTTTGCCTCCCTTTGTCCTTATAGGTTGCTTTAATCGCCAATGACTTGGGAAAGCTCTATATACATCCGGTAACATCTTCTAACCCTCTTTCCCTCTTTATTCCTTGTGATGTTTGGAGAAGGTTGTGTTGAGGTGTGCTCGGGTGGAGCTTGTACATTCTTGTGGTGGATTTGGTGACTTGTATGGATTATCGGGGTGGTGTTTGTTATATGTTTGTTTTGTTATGTTTTGTTTTTGTTGCCTTTGTTTCTTTTCCTCTCGTTTTCGTCATGTCTTTAATTTTGTGTTGTGTTGTGTTGTGTGTAAACCGTTTTCGAAAACCCGGTTTAGAGGCTAGTGTGTGAGTGCCTACTTTCCCCTCCTAGTAGTATAAATCGAGTCTTGGGCTTTAGTCTAGTAGAATGACCTTAAATCAATGATTTCGTTGGTCCTTTACCTTGAGTCCACCTAGCTAACTAGGAATTTACTACGGGATTTGCACTTTTGACCATTATGACCACCCACGGTGTGAAAAGGCCTTGGTTACCGAGTCTCGTCCCCTAGGTGACCGTGTTTAGGATTGTTTGATTAGTCCAAGTTCTCCACTTTTTGTGGGTTTGAAGGGAAATCGCGACTCCCGACTTACCCATTCACCTACCTCCTACGCGTCTCCACACAATAAAACGCAATTTGATGATTTCTACAATTTCTTGTCATACAATGAAAATGCCAAAAAGCCAAATCTTGCCAAAAAGGGCAAAGAAAAGAAAAGAAAGAAAAGAAATGAAGAAAAAGAAAAGACACAAAAGCCAAAAAGAAAATAGAAAAGAAGAAAAAGAAATGGCATGGCAACAAACAAATCAAGATGTCGGAAAGAAAGAAAATGCCAAAAAAAAACCCATCTCACAAAAAGAAATCCCCACAAAAATAAGCCTTTTTCCGACTTTTGCCGTGAAGAGCCTACCAAAGGACCGAGTCCCGAGGAAGGATGATAGCGGCATTAGTCGGTCTTCCCTCATTTTGCATATTTCCACCTTTTTACTTGGACTAGTTAGGCGGTCTTGGACACGGAACGACCCTCTTGGCTCACGCTAAAGGGGGCGGGGTCTCACTTATCTACAGTGTCGACTAACACCGTGGTTCCTCACTTTTCCACTCCGCCGATCGTCCCGTAGTACGTTTTTAGAAAGTTAGGAGGACCTAAGTAAGTTACCAACGTTTTTTGTTGCTTTATCGTCATACTATTAGGGTTTAGTCCACCTTGGTTTGTATTGATAGCTTGGGAACGTTGTCGCTTACCTCGAGTCCTAAACCGGTGTTTCATTCAACGCTTTTAGAGGGAAGCGGTATTTCTTTTGTTTTGGGTGCAACCGTCCATGTGTTTGTTTGTGTGTTTGTTTGTTTATGTGTTTTGTGTCCGGTTGCATCCACAGTTTTGTCGCAACACCCAACTTGCCTTGCGGAGTACACTTTTCCTCTAAGTGTACTCGCGTGAGTTGAAGGGGCGTAGGTTGCGCTAATACCCACTCGGTTAGTTAGTAGTTAGTATGTGCTTACTCGAGGGCGAGTAAGGGTTAAGTGTGGGGGAGTTGATAAGTGTGGTTTGTAGTGCCTATTCTGTTGTGTTTTGGACCCATTTTCCTTGTAGAATCGCTCCTTGGGAGCGGTTTAGGGGATTCTTATGCTTCCTTTAGTTTGTTTCAGGTTCCCGAGACCGATTTGGAAGAGTTGGAGCGATTCCGACTCAATACATACACAATTTGGAGCCAACGAAACTAAGGAACGATGACTCGATGCCTTGGAATCGACCCCGAGACCTTGGGACCCAATCCCGAGCCACCGAGACCCGATCCCGAGTCCCGAGAATCGATGGGAAGCCCATGAAAGGCAAGGAGGGACCAAAAAGATCTTAATGGAGGCCCACAAGGCTCATCCCGTTCGGGATGGCCTCATCCCGTTCGGGATGAAGTGCACAAACAAGGAGGTTGCTGACCTGGGTCCATCCCGATCGGGAAGGTGGCGTCCCGACCGGGGCCGACCTCGTCCCGACCAGGACCACCTCGTCTCGGCCGGGACGGGCCTGCAGCAGCTCCGCTTTGTTTGTTTCTTCTCCTTTCCACTTGTAACCCTATATATACCCCCCCCCCCCCCTCTTGTATAAAGACAATATATCTTATGTTATATCCTTAAACCCTAGACTACTTTAGGTTAGATTAGATTAGATTAGTGTAGATTAGTCGGTAATTAGTTGTTAATCATAGATTAGCTCTTGTATTAAGGAATTCTTGAAGAATCCATTCAAGCTTGACAACCCAAGGATGAAAAAGATGAGAACTTGTACAAAATAAGAAACCCAAATAATCTCCAAGGTTGTCAAGCTTGGATGAGTCTTCAAGAATCTTCTTAATACAAGACTAATTAAACTAGATTTAAACTAGGATTAAAGGAAGATTAAGCTAATGAGAGGAGAATTAAATCTAGGGTTTAAACAATGTAGAGAGACCTAAGATAGTCTAGGGTAATGTATGATAGTTAAATAATACAAGGGGGAAGTATTTATAAGGTTACAAGAATGAAGGAGAAGAAAAGAATCAATTGCGTGCTGCAGCTCTCGCATCCCGACCGGGACGGGATGGTCCCGACCGGGACGGAGTGGTCCCGACCGGGACGGCATGGTCCCGACCGGGACGGATCCAAAACAGGCCCCTTCGCTTTTGTGCACCTCATCCCGGACGGGATGAGTTCCTTCCCGACGGGGATGGGTCTTGTAGGCCTCCAATATGACCTTTAAGGTCCCTCCTTGCTTCCCATGGGCTTCTCATCGATTCTAAGGGGCTCGGGATCGGGTCTCAAGTTCTCGGGATCGAATCCAAGGCATCGAGTGATCGTTCCTTCACTTCGTTGGCTCCAAAAGTGTATGAAACGAGTCGGAATCGTTCCAATTCTTCATGAACGGTCTCGGAACCTAAAACGAACTGAAGGAAGCATGAGTAGCCCAGAAATCGCTCCAAAGAGTGATTCCACAAGAAAACGAGACCAAAACATAACAAATTAGGCACTACAAACTACACTTATCAGGTTGCCAGACTAAATGCAACCTTATGGTGATCAGGGGGATGATAGATCGCTTTCACGATACTACCTCGACCTTCCACATGGCTTTTGGGGAGGTCGGGATGACCCTAGAGGACTTTGGGATGATTAGTGGTCTGCCCTAGGGGCCGGATAGGATTAGGTGGGCCGCCGAGGGTCCTACTCTAGATAGTGATGAGGTGTGGGGCCTCATCGGGGATTGTTTACCACGTGAGGCGTACAGTATGCCTCATGCTATAGTGTGCTCGTACATCACTGACCACTTCGAGCGAGTGGCGGTGTTAGAGGGTCGGGAGGCTAACACGCCGGAGCAGGATGCTCGGCTATGGCTGTGGTATTTCCTAGGGTCGACTCACTTCTCGGATAAGGGCGAGAAGTTTAGTACCAGGATTTTGCCCTTCCTAGCCGACCTGACTCAGCTAGGGCGCTTTGATTGGGTGACCGCGGCTTTCGCGGAGATGACTCGCTGCTTGCAAGTCATGGTGAGGCCGCTGGTGATAGAGTTGGGTTCAGCTGTGCCCATTGTGGGTCCAGGCTTTATACTAGAGGTTAGTTTTTTTTTTCGCTCTTGTGTTTTGAATTCTACTCAGTTTTTGGCTTGATTTTGCTAAAGTTGTTTTGGGGTTTTATAGGCTTGGATCTATTCCTACTTCCCGTGCTTGGCACCTAAGACGGTGCAGGCGCACCCGAAGAGATTCTCGGCGGGAATCGAGTGGAGGCTGGCTCAGCCTAAGAGCACAATCAGCCATTACCCGGTGGAGAACGCGCTGGTTAACAAGCTACGTGTTGAAGATGTAAGTTTTCCTTCTGTAGTTTATTTTGCTTAATAGCCCCCAAGTTTTAGGATTCATTAGGATTTCGGTTTTATTTGTGTAGTTTGTGGCTCGCCCTTGGGCTAATTACGAGGGCGTGCCGGAGTATGTGGTTGCGGAGCTGAGGCCGCGGATTTATAGGAGGATGCTTCTTCCTGCGTTGATTCCTCCAGTTTGGTACCTGGGCGAGCGGTTGGTGCGTTAGTGCCTATACGACGATTTCAGGGTGCCGGTTGATCCTCCCCGGACCATGTTCAGACCTCCGACCGCCGCAAAGATCCTCGAGGACAAGGACGGAAAAGGGGGCGATACACTCTTGGTGTCCGGCGCCTCTTACTTATCTCACGTCACCCGACGGTTGGCTTGGTATCGCCTCGTGGTAATGTTCTAATTTTGGTTCTAAGATTTGTGTTGTGCTTTGTTATTTTCCTTGCCTTTTGACTGACCAATCTGTTGTCTTTTCAGCTGGCCGACCCGGCCGACGAAATCCAGCCCCCAGATTTTCCCTTGACTCTAATTAGGGTGGATGCGGCTGGGATACCCTTTACAAAGCCCTTCCCCCCGTGTTCTGCTGAGGAGATGGATGCCGGGATGGAGTGGTGTGATCGGGTATACCTGGTAAGTTTTGACTTTTGTTTTCGATTCGGGTTCTAAGAATTAGGGTCAGTTTGCCTAACTTTTGTGGGTTTACTCTCAGGTTTCGTCGGCTTGCCATCAGCTGTTGTGGCAGGCCGCCAACTGCTTCCGGGCCTATGCCTCGAGGGTTTCCCGTGACACGTCGGGGCCTAGATTGGTGAGTTTCTGTGACTAATGTGGTTTTCTAGGTTGCTCGTGTGTTTTCTTAATGTTTGAGTGTACTCGCAGGATGTCTCGGATATGGTGGGACAGCTGGAGACTCGGGTGACTGAGCTCGAGGCGAAAGATGTTGAGTCGCAACGGCTCCTGCAATCTCGAGCTGACGAGATCGCCTTCCTAAAGGAGGAGCTGGCTCGGTCTCGGGGTGAGACCTCTACACAGGGTGAGGCCAGGCATAGTGATGGGTGAGATTTGTCGTGGATCCCAACCGTCAAATAAAACCGGCAAAACCTAACTAGGGTAGCTAGGGTAAGTCGGGTCGAATCCACAAGGACGGGAGGTCGGACTAGGGTATGCTACGGTCTAGGACTAGGTTCGAGACAAGCTATTCTAAGGAGGGGGAGACTAGTACTAAGCTAGGTCTAAGGCAAGAAATCAAACAAAGGAAAACGGGCTAGGATTAGGTCGGGGTCAAAGGGGTAATGGAATGGTCAAGGAAGAGTCAGAGTGAATGAGGTAGTAGGGTAATCTAGGTAATGCCCGGGCTCTCGCAACTTAGACCCACCTAGTGGTTTCACCTAAAACCCGTCTCGGCGATACACATGACAAACGGGGTTACTAGCACGCTATAGGCCTAGGTCGAATCCGGGCTCTCGCAACTTAGACCGACCTAGGGGTCGTCCTCACCGGGCTCTCGCAACTTAGTGAGGGAACCGAACCCACAAACAACTATCACCACCAAGAGAAAGGCAAGAAAAACAAGCATTCGCACATACTTAGTCAATCAAGCATTTCAACAAACATGTGATGTGCACCAAACCAAGAGGAAACCCAAATATTCCACCAACATCTCCAACAAACCCTTAATCATCCAATTAACACCCTAATCACCCTACTAACCCTAGCAACATACTACTCTAACATATCTATACTAAAACTAACACTAATAAGATGAACCAAAACAACAATCAAAACAAACATAATGAAACTAACAAGAACTATGAACTATGAACAAAACACTAAACAAGAACTAAAGAATCAAACTTGAATGATAAAACAAAGATTAGGAGAAGAGAAAAGAAGATTATACCATACTAGAGAAGAAAGGAAGAAAGAAACTTGCATAAATGGAAGAACCCAAAACAAACATCCAAGTTTGTCAAGCTTGAATGGAGATCTTGAAGAATTCCCAAATTACAAGTATTAATCTAGGATTAACGATAATCTAAGGACTAATCTACACTAATCTAAGCTAATCTAATCTAGGGTTTTGTCTCTAATGAAAGGCATCCCATTAACAAAACAAGGGAAGAGTATATAAAGGGTTACAAGTGGAAAGGAGAAGAAAGAAAGGAGTGCGGCCTGAAAAGGGCTCATCCCGTTCGGGAAGAGTTGGTCCCGTTTCGGATGGACCCTTCACAGAACACCTCTCTTTTGTGCACCTCAACCGGTTCCGGTTGAGCTCAACCGAAACCGGTTGAGCCTTGTAGGCCTCCTTTAAGTTTCTTTCGGTCCCTCCTTGCTTCTCATGGGTTTCTCATCGATTCTCGGGACTCGGGATCGGGTATCGGAGGCTCGGGACTCGGGATCGGGTCTCGGAGGCTCGGGACTCGGGATCGGTTCTCGGAGGCTCGGGATTGGGTCCCAAGGTCTCGGGGTCGATTCCAAGGCATCGAGTCATCGTTCCTTTATTCCGTTGGCTTTAAAATGTGTATGTATCGAGTCGAAATCGCTCCAACTCTTCCAAATCGGTCTCAAGAACCTGAAACGAACTAAAGGAAGCATAAGAAACCCATAAACCGCTCCCAAGGAGCGATTCTACAAGGAAAATGGGACCAAAACACTACGAAATAGGCACTACAAATGGCACTTATCAACTCCCCCACACTTAACCCTTACTCGCCCTCGAGTAAGCGCATACTACTACTAAACTATCCGAGTGGGTATTAGCGCACCCTACGCCCCTTCAACTCACGCGAGTGCACTTAGAGGACAAGTGCACTCCGCAAGGCAAGTTGGGTCTTGCGACAAAACTGTGGATGCAACTGGACACAAAACACATAAACAAACAAACACACAAACAAACACATAATCGGTTGCACCCAAAACAAAAGAAATACCGCTTCCCTCTAAAAGCGGTGAATGAAACACCGGTTTAGGACTCGAGGTAAGTGACAACGTTCCCAAGCTAGCAATACAAACCGAGGTGAACTAAACCCTAATAGTATGACGATAAAACAATAAAAACGTTGGTAACTTACCTAGGTCCTCCTAACTTTCTAAAAACGTACTACGGGATGATCGGCGGAGTGGAAAAGTGAGGAACCACGGTGTTAGTCGACACTGTAGGTAAGTGAGACCCCGCCCCCTTTAGCGTGAGCCAAGAGGGTCGTCCCGTGTCCAAGACCGCCTAACTAGTCCAAGTAAAAAGGTGGAAAATATGCAAAATGAGGGAAGACCGACTAATGCCGCTATCATCCTTCCTCGGGACTCGGTCCTTTGGTAGGCTCTTCACGGAAAAAGTCGGAAAAAGGCTTATTTTTGTGGGGATTTCTTTTTGTGAGACGGGTTTTCTTTTGGCATTTTCTTTCTTTTTGACATATTTGCTTTGTTTTGCCATGCCATTCTTTTTCTCCTTTTCTATTTTCTTTTTGGCATTTGTGCCTTTTCTTTTTCCTTCATTCTTTTCTTTCTTTCATTTTTCTTTCTTTTCTTTTCTTTGCCCTTATTTTGGCAAGATTTGGCTTTTTGGCATTTCTCGACAATCAAGAAAGAGAGAATCAACAAATTGCAATTAATTGTGTGATGATGCGTAGGAGGTAGGGAAATGGGAGAGTCGGGGAGCGTCCTTCCCTTCAAACCCACAAAAAGGAGAAACTTGGACTAATCAAACGATCCTAGACACGGTCACCTAAGGGACAAGACTTGGTAACCAAGGCCTTTTCACACCGTGGGTGGTCATAATGGTCAAAATGCAAATCCCGTAGTAAATCCCTAGTAAGCTAGGTGGACTCAAGGTAAAGGACCAACGAATTCATTGATTTAGGGTCATTCTACTAGGCCTAAGTCCAAGACTCAATTTATACAACTAGGAAGGGAAAGATAGACACTCACACACTAGCCTCTAAACCGGGTTTTCAAAAATGGTTTACGCACAAGACACACAACACACAAACAAAATGAAGACTCAACGAGAATGACAGAAAAAGAGACAAAAGCAACAAAACAACACAAAACAAAACGAACAAATACAAAACACAAACACCACCCCGAATTTCCAAACAAGCCACCAAATCGTCCACAAACTTTACAAAGCTCCACCCGAGCACACCACAACACACATCTCCTCCAAACTCCAAAAGAAACAAAGAGGAAAAAGGGCGAAAAGATGTTACCGGGTGTCTTGAAAGCCCTCCAAAGCTAACGGTGATTAAGCAACCTATAAGGAAAAAGGGAGGCAAACACGCACAAAAAACAAAAACACGACACAAAGACACAAAATGAAAACACACAAAAGAAAAATCTTTTTGATTTTTATGAAAAAATTTCAAATTTTTAGTGTTTTTTAAAGCATTTTTCGAAAAAAACTAAGTAAATAAACTAAACTATACTAGAATAACGCTCCCCCACACTTAAATCGAGCCATGTCCTCATGCTCGATCGTAGGGTGCGGAGAGACAAAAGAAAAAGAAGAGAAACTACGAAAATAAAGCTAAAAATCAAAAATTAAGTGAAGAAAAGGGTAGAAGGTGTTCGGCCGGGCTGTAGTCAAGTCACCATGGGCCGAGACAAGAAAAGATATGGATGGGGGAAGAAATAAAAAGAAGGAAATAAAAGGAAATGGGAGGGGAGGGCTAGGTGTAATCAAGTCACCTAGCCCGGATTCCGCCTAAATCCGACTAAATCCTCAAAAAAAAGAAAATGAAAAACTTGTAAAAATTGGATTTTGAAAATGACTCTCGATGTAGTCACATCATCGAGAGCCGGGAGCAACATATACCAAGGCCCCGAGGGCCACCATGACACCATGACACAAAAGTGTACAAGGGGAAGGGGAGTAAACAAAGGAAAACAAGCAATAAAAGACGGAAAAGAAAGGATAGTTGACGTACCATAGGTTAGCAACTCACTCTCACCATCGTCTCATAGATCAATATGGGTACTTGCTTGTCTTCATCATTGCTATTCCGCTTCAATCTCGATAAGCCCGCATGGTAGAGGTAATAATGGTGCGAGGGGAGCGGGATTCGATGTGTAACTCGGTGTAAAGGGAAGAGAAACGAGGTGAGGGTATGTAAATGAAGTGTAAGGGTCACATGAGCAAGGATGGGTAGGGAGGTTGGGTGGGGGTATACAATGGATGGGTGGGCTCAAATGTCAAAGAAGAGGCCAAAAGAGGAGAAAAGCGACCATCCCGGTCGGGATGGATGGTCCCGATCGGGAAGACACACTCGTCCCGGTCGGGACGGCACTCCAGCAAGCTTCAATTTTTGCACCTCCATCCCGATCGGGACGGCTTCTTCCCGGTCGGGATGGCACATCCTTCCCGGTCGGGAAGCTCCCTTCCCGCCCGGGATGGGTCTTCTTGACCTCCAAAACCCCAAAAAGCTTCACCGAAGCTTCAAAAACCGACTTCCATACTTACGATACAAGCTCTATCATTATCTACTCTCCTCTAGGAATCACCTTTCCTTCACACCTATCACAATGAACTCAAATACAACATCAAATTCCCTCCCTCATATCGCTCATCAAAAATCCAAATGAACAAGAGTTCCACAAAGGCTAACAATCCTAGAAACCAAACTATACAAACATAAACACAAATACAAGCACAAAAGAAAAGAAAAAGAAATATTTACACTAAATACTCTCACCAACAACGCCTCCATAGCCATCAAGAGCTCGAAGGAGTAAGTCAAATGCTCTAGCAACATCTTCAATTAAGCTCACATGGCCGAGGTTAGCTACTCCCAAAAGTTTCCAAGTCGGAGGGAAGAAGCGATCGTCTTCAATATGCTCGGGGTTCTCGTGATCTTCCGGGTCTTCCAAACCAACATAGCTACGACTCTTATGACCATCCGGTAGGTATAGTGGTCTAGAGTCGTGCTCGGTGTCATGATGTGGGAGATCACACCCTAGAGGTGTCGCTTCTTCTACGGGGTCGAGAGTGGAACTCTTTTCCACCGCCCGACAAGGATCCTCTTCACCAACCGTCTCACAAGACAAAGGGCTAGACATCGAGTGCGGTAGAGGAGGAGAAGGCATCAAGTTTTCTTCATTGGAGGCTTTAGGATCCTCCAAATTCCCATACAAAGCAAGTTCCAAGGCATCTACTTCTTTTTCCCAAGTATTGCGCTCCTTTTCACTCACCTTGTCAAAATGGTCTTGAGGGGTCATCTCTTCACTTGGGTTTGGATTGTCACCATTCGGTTCATCACGAAGAAAATCAAACAAATCCAACTTTATAGCCAATACATTGGCTCCCCAAGAGTTATCTTGATAATCATGTTCAACTCCCTCCTCATTGTCGACCCTTGAAGCTTCAACTTCCTCTACTCTTCCCCTATCTTCACCGCCCAAGCAACACTCAACAATGGTCTCTTCGACCCTCTCTTCTTCATTTGTAGCTTCAAGGTTGGGTTGACTTTCTTGTGGAGGCACCCGACCTTCTTGCCCAAATGAACCTTCCTCAACATGTTGTGGAGCTCGAGTGGCCGACATCGTGATATGAGCCATGAGTGCATTGATGCGAGCATCTTGCACCTCTATTTGGGCCTTGAACTCCTCCCTAACCCCTTGTATTTGAGTCAACAACAATTGTTGACCCTCTTGCAATAACATCATCATCTCATGTTGGCTCCCTTGTGTTTGGGCCAACATTTGACAAGTCTCAAGGATATTTGGTTGTGGGTTATGTGAGGGTGTTTGGTAGTTGTTAGGATGTGGGAACGATCTTTGACAACTTTCTTGGTAATCATAAGAAGAGGGTTCATAAGATTGTTGATGAGGTTGATATGGTTGGTAAAGTTGTGGGTTTTGGTAATTCGCCCCGTAGTTGTCCCGTGACGATTGATGGTAGCTTGGACAAGCCATGTCCATAACGTTGCTTTGGTACCTAGGATGAGCTAGAAGCACTTGAGCAAACGTTAGTATCCTAGTGCTTTTGAGGCACTAGGAAGGGAGAGTAGCACACAAGAAGAAAAACGGAGATACACAAGGAGAAGAGAACATAAAAGTCAAGAACAAAGTCCACAACTAAGCAAACAAAAGTCTAAACTACGCCGTCCCCGGCAACGGCGCCAATTTGATGGGTGAGATTTGTCGTGGATCCCAACCGTCAAATAAAACCGGCAAAACCTAACTAGGGTAGCTAGGGTAAGTCGGGTCGAATCCACAGGGACGGGAGGTCGGACTGGGGTATGCTACGGTCTAGGACTAGGTTCGAGACAAGCTATTCTAAGGAGGGGGAGACTAGTACTAAGCTAGGTCTAAGGCAAGAAATCAAACAAAGGAAAACGGGCTAGGATTAGGTCGGGGTCAAAGGGGTAATGGAATGGTCAAGGAAGAGTCAGAGTGAATGAGGTAGTAGGGTAATCTAGGTAATGCCCGGGCTCTCGCAACTTATACCCACCTAGAGGTTTCACCTAAAACCCGTCTCGGCGATACACATGACAAACGGGGTTACTAGCACGCTATAGGCCTAGGTCGAATCCGGGCTCTCGCAACTTAGACCGACCTAGGGGTCGTCCTCACCGGGCTCTCGCAACTTAGTGAGGGAACCGAACCCACAAACAACTATCACCACCAAGAGAAAGGCAAGAAAAACAAGAATTCGCACATACTTAGTCAATCAAGCATTTCAACAAACATGTGATGTGCACCAAACCAAGAGGAAACCCAAATCTTCCACCAACATCTCCAACAAACCCTTAATCATCCAATTAACACCCTAATCACCCTACTAACCCTAGCAACATACTACTCTAACATATCTATACTAAAACTAACACTAAAAAGATGAACCAAAACAACAATCAAAACAAACATAATGAAACTAACAAGAACTATGAACTATGAACAAAACACTAAACAAGAACTAAAGAATCAAACTTGAATGATAAAACAAAGATTAGGAGAAGAGAAAAGAAGATTATACCATACTAGAGAAGAAAGGAAGAAAGAAACTTGCATAAATGGAAGAACCCAAAACAAACATCCAAGTTTGTCAAGCTTGAATGGAGATCTTGAAGAATTCCCAAATTACAAGTATTAATCTAGGATTAACGATAATCTAAGGACTAATCTACACTAATCTAAGCTAATCTAATCTAGGGTTTTGTCTCTAATGAAAGGCATCCCATTAACAAAACAAGGGAAGAGTATATAAAGGGTTACAAGTGGAAAGGAGAAGAAAGAAAGGAGTGCGGCCTGAAAAGGGCTCATCCCGTTCGAGATGAGTTGGTCCCGTTCCGGTTGGACCCTTCACAGAACACCTCTCTTTTGTGCACCTCAACCGGTTCCGGTTGAGCTCAACCGGAACCGGTTGAGCCTTGTAGGCCTCCTTTAAGCTTCTTTCGGTCCATCCTTGCTTCTCATGGGTTTCTCATCGATTCTCGGGACTCGGGATCGGGTCTCGGAGGCTCGGGAATCGGGATCCGGTCTCGGAGGCTCGGGACTCGGGATCGGGTCTCGGAGGCTCGGGATTGGGTCCCAAGGTCTCGGGGTCGATTCCAAGGCATCGAGTCATCGTTCCTTTACTCCGTTGGCTCCAAAATGTGTATGTATCGAGTCGGAATCGCTCCAACTCTTCCAAATCGGTCTCGGGAACCTGAAACGAACTAAAGGAAGCATAAGAAGCCCATAAACCGCTCCCAAGGAGCGATTCTACAAGGAAAATGGGACCAAAACACTACGAAATAGGCACTACAAATGGCACTTATCACATAGGATCGAGAGGGAGACTGAGGCTGAGGCTACGGGTCTTAACGAGGAGGTTGGAGGGGTCCCCGAGATGACTACCTTAGATATGCTATCGGGGATGGATGGTAGTGAGTCCCCTCTCATAGACTTAGAGGATCTGGGTTTGGATGACAACCTTTGCGAGGTTGTGATAGCTATCAGTGCGGCTTCTAGGGGTCCTTCCTAGTTTTAATCTGTATAAGGATTTGTATATTTGTTTTAGATTATTAGTATTTGAATTATTTGAATTAGTTGGATTAATCTTGTGCTTGGCGAATTTGTTTACCTATATTGACAAGTAATCACCTTTGTGTTCATTTGCTTGCGATTCGACCTAGTTTTGGGCGTATTAGCGTTGCATGAGAGTATGAAAACCGTTTGTTTCGGATGTTTTTTGAAATGCGTTAGTATGAGCCGGAAATTGAATTAGGTAGTACGTCGATTAAAATGTTTTGACTCGAGATGTACAACATTAACGTGCTTTGACCAGATGCATTAAGAGATGAGCGTAGGTATTCAGAATAAGACCGAAGTTTAAAGTTCAGGCGACTTTTGTAAAAAAGTTAGACCACTTTTTATACATTCGTAAAATCCCCTTGTCGGGCTACAGAGGCGACTTGACGATGACCGTTAAAAGGCTACGACACGCCTAGGTGGGGTAGCTTATCCCCCTAAAAAAAGAATAAAAAAACGTCTAAGTCTCGCGCGTCCGACGAGTGAACTCGCGTTCCTGTGGCTTCTGCATGGATATCTCGGTTTTCGGGGTGAGCTCTAGTGACTTTGTGAGGTTATTCTCGGTGTCCGAGGTATAGGATGGTGATCACGGGGGTTCAAATTTCTATCCTTATGTTGCTCGGGTTGAGTCATGTCTGGCTTCAGGCGCTCGGACAGATGCAATCGGGTCCTGGACCGCTTGAGCTTGGGCGGCCGGATACTCGGGCGCGTGGGCCGGTGCGGTTTGAACCCTGGGTTATGGAAATTTTCGTTGTTTCCTAATTCTTGTGGGATTAGGGCTATATATACGGGTTGTGGGTGCATGTTCTAGGCATACTTAGGGTATCCGTAACGTATAGAACCATATCTAGGGTCATGTCGGGTTTCGGGAATGTCCTGACCGAGTGGGCGGTTTTGTTTAAGAAGTGTCACTCCGAGGTTAGTTCAAACGATGGTTTGTCGACGGTTGTTGCACTGAGTCGAGTCAGGGTACAAGATGATTTTCTACGGGCATGTTCTAGATTTTGGGACCCGAAATATCATGTTTTTGCTCTCCCCGGGGGTAAAGTTTGTCCTCTTCCCGAAGAGATAGACGCTATAGGCGGGTGGAGCTCGGTTCGACCTTGTGTGCCTTGTAGGGATAATGCTTATGTGGAGCGACATTACCACTTTTTTGGACCTATCTTCATTAGAGGAGGCTAAAGGCTATTTTGGTGAGGGTGGTCTTAACTTATATTTGCTTTCTAGGACCTTCTCGCTGGTTGGCTTTCGTCATGTTTCGGCCTTAGCATGTAGGCGTGCTTTTAACATTGCTATTGCTTGCTATTATCTTTTTGAGGATGCGCGGTCACGTTAGAGTTAGGGTAATCCTCGAGTGTTGGATGTGGTAGCGGCTATGGAACATGGACGATCACCCTCATTGCTCATTTTAGGTGAACTTGTTCTGGGTCTTGACGCTAGTGTTCCGGTACAGGGGATTCCTTCTCTGGGTTCTAGGGTTATCCTACAGGAGTGTTGCTTTGTTTCCTCTTTTTTGCTATGTTTTTTGTAGCTTGGTTTTACTTGTTTTGTGGTTGCTTTGTCTTTGGGGTGTGATGCTTCGTCGTGTTTTTGTACAGGTTTGGTTCCAAGAGCGGCTCGGTTTAATCGACCTTCCCCGATGTTTCAAAGATTACAACTACAGGGGTTTCACGGGCCGGAAGATGGTGTTGGTGTGGAGCAAAAATCCCGAAGAGGAGGACTGGCTTTCCTATTTGGCTAGGGGAAATGTTGTCATCAGGTGGTCCATCCCGTGGTGGAATATTAGTGGGCGTGTCGGGTTTCCATTTTTGTCTTCGACCTGGGCTTTGTTACTACTATCCATGAGGGATCAGGTTTATATTTACCCGAGCATGTCGTCAAATCAAATGGGTGTCCGACCTCCTATTCCAGATGATGCTAAGGTCGTTTCTAGTTCTGATCCATGGACCGAGGATTTGCTTAGGGGGTTCAGGGTGTCTTGGGAGCAGAAGTGTTTGCACCCCGTTGACCGACCGACAATACTTCCGTCCGGAAGAGAGCTTGTGGACACCCCTCAGGACAGACTGACTCAAAAGTTAGGAAGACAGCGCCGCTAAGAGACGAAGAGGAGACTCGAGAGACTAAGTGCCTAACCAAAGACATTGGGACCGATCCTAGTTTAGTCAGTTCATCCGAACGGGCTAAGACCGACGAGACCCATATTAAAACTGCGAAAGAGCAGAGAAAGTGCGATTTGCTGGACTCACGTTTGGATAGGGCGTTAGAAACTTGCTTTCGGAAAATCGAAGAGGAAGAACGCAAGCCACCCGAATAGTGAGGGTAAGGAAAAGCTGGACCGATAGAGCCAAGCCGTTTAGTACTATGTTGTATTAATTGATATTATGTGGCGTATTAGTACTAGTTTTTGTGGAGTTTAGACACGTTGTTGATTTTTCGGGACGTCCGGATTTTGGATGCTTGATGTAGATGCCTCGACAAAGGCTCGATTTAACCAGTTTTGTTTTTAATGAGAAGCACATTTATTATTTTCTTTTCTTTTTTTTTGTTTGTGGTGGCTCGCAACTCGATTCTTCATTTTACCCGAAGCGCCCTTTCGGGTTTTTACTCCGTCCTCGGCTCACCCTTTTTTTTGTTTTTTTTTTTTATTTTTTTTGACAGTGATAAGGCTAAAGTCGTATCACCTTAATCAAAATAATCCTAACGAACAACTAACAGGTAACTAGCAGTAAGTAAGGGTCGAATCCACAGAGAGACGGATGAAAATCGCTAATTATCTAATAATCGATTCTAAACTATTTAAATACAGGTTTGTTTGAATTTGATTTCTAAACTAATATGATTATGTAAATTAAAAGGTTCTAACAATATTAAAAGAGATCTAGGGTCTTACGGTTCACTATGTAATTTAATTGGGTAAAGTTAATTAATCATTCAATCAATCAATCATAGTTATTCAGGGCAAAGACACGGCCTTTCGGATCTTATTTCAACCTTAGGATAGATTCTGACGGGCTCTCGCAACTTACCAGATTATCCTACCCACTTACTTGTAAGTCTACCCTTACCAGGCTTTCGATCTTAGGTTTGGGTTCCTAAACATTCAATTAGTTCAACGTCTCAAACTAATCAAACAATAATACAAGACAAGTAGTAAGGCAGTAACATATGAATGATCAATCAAAAAATTAATTAAACTAACATCCCCAATTCAATTAACATGGATCCCCTTCAATCCTAGATAAATAAATTAGCTACTCATACTAAAAGATAAAGGAATAAAGAAATTAAGCATAATAAAGAACAATATGAAAATAAGAGAATAAGAAAAAGTACCAATTATGTAGAACTGAAAGATTAACGATCTAAAAGTATGACTACAAACTAGAAGAATTCTAATGCTAATAAAAAGTCTAAACTAAACTAATGAATATGAAAGTGTAAACTAAACTACTGAATGAGAAAAGTGTAAACTAAACTACTGAATGAGAAAGTGTTCTTAAATCTAACCCTAAGGAGGGTATATATACTAATAACGATAAGGAGTGTCATTACTCCTACTTTCCTAAAACTAATTAGGAAAGAATATCCCGTAAAATAGG
This sequence comes from Agrostemma githago, assembly GCA_958450325.1. Taxonomy (NCBI): domain Eukaryota; kingdom Viridiplantae; phylum Streptophyta; class Magnoliopsida; order Caryophyllales; family Caryophyllaceae; genus Agrostemma; species Agrostemma githago. The sequence goes on from OY288256.1 coordinate 33,115,606, forward strand.
AGTTATGGTTAGTGAAGGAGTCCAAAAATAGAAATCCCACGAAACAGCTTCAAACCGGTCGGTTCAGGTCTGTCCCGACCGGTTTGGGTCCGTCCCGAGCGGTTTGGGTTCATCCCGAGCGGTTCGGGTTCCTCTGCACTGCGCGATGAATTTGAAATGCTTGCTGTTTCTTCGTTACTTATTGGATTTGGACGTGTGATATACCGTTGGAAAGCTACGAGAAAGACCTTAATCGGAGTTGTAGAACTCAATATATTTACATTTGAAGTTGACCCTTGTTTTAGCGATCATTCTTTCTTCTCGATTTGCATTTGTTTGAGCTTTCCAACTTATTTCTTTGTCGTTTCTTATTGTTTCTTCACTCACGTCCTTCTCCAAGTATTCACTTAGTATCCTCTAACTTTTATCACTTCTTTCTTGTAGATTTCATGGTTCGACTCTCGTCATTGCCTAAAATATAGCACAATCGCCATCATTTGTTTCGTTTCCTACAAAACGTAAACAAAATACCCGGCATAACAAAGAAGGATGAAAAGCTGGAAAAACAACTCCTAGGATACATAAAATGAACCAAAATAAAGGAAAAGTTGGGGTTAAATATATATACGAAATGAGTTCATCAGACGGCTCGCAACTCGTTTCTTCATTTTGCCCGGGGAGCCCTTTCGGGTTTTCACCCCGTCCTCGGCTCGTCGTTTGTGCTTCGTCATTTTAACTCACTCATTGACCGGGTCGTGGGAAGAATCCCGGCCCATTCATGAATCGATTAATCGATTTTGTTTTGTTTAGTTGTTTGGTTGTACCCGGGGAAGGGTTGCCTACGTATCCGCTTCTGGATGGAATCAAACCATGTTTGTAGTTCTTTTTTTAAAAAAAAAAATGTGAGTGAATTTGCTTTAGACTCGTCTATGCCAATTATCGATGCGAACTTGATTGATCATATTTTGTTTTTTGTTTCCCCCCCTAAATCGGAGGTTGGGATGTGGTTGGCAGGGTGTCTATGGGTAATATCGTTTGAGTTGATCCATGTTGGTTGGGGTTGAGAATTCTTGACCGTCCAGGTCGGTGAGAATCACTGCGCCACCGGAGAGTATTTGCTTGGCGAGGTAAGGGCTCGCCCAGTTAGGCTTGAATTTCCCTCTAGGGTCGACGGGAAGCGGTGCTCTAATGGACTTGACTACTAAATCCCCCTCGTGTATGTTTTGGGATTTCACTCGTTTATTAAAGGCTCGTTGGATGCGTTGTTGGTAAGCTTGTACGTTGGATAAGGCATGTATCCTACGCTCGTCTAGTTGTACTAGCTCGTCATACCATTTTTTGTTCCATTCTTCTTCGGGAATACCGCTCTCGGCTAATATTCTTAGTGACGGTAATTCTAGCTCAACGGGTTGCACGGCTTCGAAACCGTAGGTTAGGTAATATGGTGTGTGACGGGCTAAAGTCGTATGCCTCAAATTACAATTTATAATCACTTATAACCAACTAACTAAAACAGTAGTATAATGGAAATAAGGGTCGAACCCAAGGGAATCAGATTAACCTAATTATTCTAACTAAAGTGTAGATGAAATCGATCTCTAACGTAATTAAAGACCGTAGTAACTAAAGGGGGGGTTTTGGATGATTTTCTAACAACTAAAATTAATAAAGATTAAAACTTTAAGTAAATCAAAGGATGAGAAATAACTTAGACACAAGCACAAATCCACACTCAATAGCGATTGATCATCGTAAGACGGTTTCAATTAATAACCTTGACTACTCTATCGTGAACATGAAATTCCAATTCTCTTAAGAATAGTTAACTAAAACGAATCCCGTTCTTAATTAACCCTAACCGTAAAACAACCTAAACAATCCAGTTCTAGGTTCAATTAGACGGAAGCAATATAGATCTGAGAATTCGATAGAGAATAAATAGCACGTACAATCCAGTCGTGCCTTAGATATTTATATGAATCGCTTCTAAGTACTAATATCAACGTATCCCGTTCAATATTAATTCCTAGTTGTTACTAATGTAAGTTAATCAGTAAATCCTACTCAATTAACGATACTAACGATAGAACGATGCAATCAAATACTAGTTGTACACCTAGCAATCAACAACACATTCATAGAATTAATAACAAAGCAATTCATAATAATCAAGGTTAATAATCAAAACATTCAAACTCACAAACGTTTCTCGAGTATTTCAAAGCCTTGAATCTAAGTAGAGAAATTAGTTACACATACTTGCGGTGGAAAATTAGGGTTCTTCGAAGTTCTCCCTTTTCTTCCTTGATGGGTTCTCAAAACTAGATGTGAATGATTCTCCTCTCTAAAACTAAGGCTAAACTAAACCTAATAAGAGTTTACTAATAATAAAATAATAATAGAAATATCCTAAGGTAATAATAAAGTTTCCTAATTAAAATCCAAGTCTTAAAACGTAATAAATTAGAGCAAAATAAGCCGGAATACGTAGTCCATCACAGGCCGCCGTGCGAGTCGCATAAGGTCCGCGCGACTCGCACAGCCGCGCGACTCGCCTGATCAGCTGGGCGACTCGCGTGGCAAGCTGTTACTGCTTCGTTTCATTCTTCGATTCTTATCGTTCCGGGTCTTCAAGCGGCCTTTCTTTTCCTTCGTTCTTAGCCCAAATCAACGGTCCAGTGGTTAACATCTTCAAATTAGCCTGTATTACATTCATACCAAACTGACACAAATGCAATACAAGACAACCGATTTAGCTCACAAAATACCCCAAAACCGTCGTAATAAATACGACTAAATACGGCCCATCAAATATCCCCACGCTTGAACCTTTACTCGTCCTCGAGTAAAACTCAAAGAACACAATAAACACAACCGTCACCGGTCCAAAATGCGTGCGAATAATATTACACACCGGCCCTCACTCGTCTTCCACCAAACTCCCTCATTATTAGATAATGCACCTTCTAATAACATTCTCATGAACTCAACTCAAAGGCTCGATTGACTTAGCACACCCGCTATCAAACTATTATCATTGATCTAATTTATCAAAACAAGGGACATTAGCAAATAAGGATAAGCTAATGTCGATATCTAACGCCCCTTATTTCTCCAATCCTAGAACGGATCGCATGTGCTACAAATGTCACCGGTGGTACAAAACATATACCACAATACTCTACAACCCACACATGCAATCAATCCTAAACGCCTCTAATAGTTCAATATACCAAACAAAATATCACCAATCGCATAGAATTTAGTGCTACGACTACACCGCACCGCGATTCTTCTCACCTTAGCCAACTTATCCTACCCTTCCGACCTTCTATGTCGCCCTTCTTATGACGCCAACACCAAAAACGGAGAAAGTAGTAGTGAATATTTTTCTAATTCCCTCATTTTGCCTAGAGCGTCCGCCCTTGCGGATTTTCACTCTAGCTTTCATTTTTTTTTTTCCTCACACTACTCTCGTGGCACGCAACTCGATTTTTCTTTTTACCCGGAGCGCCCTTTCGGGTTTTCACTCCGTCCTCGGCCACATTCCCCATTCTTGCCTAGGCGCCCTTTTCGGGTTTTCACCTAGCCGGGTTTATTTATTTATTTTTTTTTTTTTTTTTTTTTTTTTTTTTTTTTTTTTTTTGTGTTTTTCATAAAAAATTAAAAAGACGTAAAACAAGCTAACTACTATATACAACGAGATAATTCCCCTCCCCACGCTTGAATAACACATCGTCCTCGAATGTGTGAACTAAGGACAAATAAAAGAAGCGGGGAGAGAAATACCCCGGGCTCAAGAGTGAGAAGAGGAGCCGACGTCACGTGACTTGGCCTCACGTGCCGCCCTCCTAGATGATCGTGCTTGCTCACGGGCTGCAAGCTCTCCATAAAACTCGGGAGATGGTTCCGAGTAGTCATTAGGGTGCAACTTCAACTGCAACCGATTCATACACCGACCGAACTCAGCGGCCAACCTACTGTTATCAACCGATTCTTCGACTCGATCTTCTATTGATTCGCGCCAATCTCTCCAACGATCGAAATCAGGCGTACCCTCGGGCTCCTCCACAACCGGGGCACTAGACTCGGTAGTCGGTGTAGGAAATTGCTTATCATGTTCAATGTAAAAATCAGCCGCAGTAGGCCCCAATGGTAACGATTTCCCATCCGGACGAGGCAAAATCAAGAAATGCTGGTGGGACGTGCCGAGCGTCCAGATTAGGTGGTGTTTAGCAATCGGTCGCGAAATCATAGAACAACTCTCCATAAACTTAATGCTGATAGTAGTATCACCTACGACAGGAGAATCCGCCATCTGGGGTAATCCAAGATACCGAGCTAAAAGAGTAATCATACCTCCCATCGGAATGTTCCCCGATACCGCCTTTTGTTGCTTCTCACAGCGAGTCAAGAATATATCGACCCAATCCGGGGTTTCTAAACATTCGGGCATCATGGCCCACAAATACATCAAATCCGCCCTAGGTAGATGTGTCGGTTCACCTTTACAAAGAAATGTGGAGTTCAAAAGTCGGTGAACATAACGAAGGGCGGGGTGACGAATATCAGCATTCTTAGCTCCTACGTTACCATATGCATGACCGGCAATTTTCAACCAAAATGCATCCATCATTCGAGACGTAGGGGTCAAAAACTCCGCTCCCCCTTTCGGTGCTATACCCAACGCCTCCCTCAATTCTGTGAAATCTACATTTCGTTCCGCATCTCCGAGATGAAAAGTAATGTGAGGGGGGTCGTCATCACGATGTACTTCTAAGGTGGACAAGAACTCAAGTGTATAGCGCTTATACGTGTCCGCGTGCTTATCATAAAAGTTCGCTAGCCCAATACGAGTCAATAGCGTGTACACCTCATCACCAATCCCGAGCCTCTCCAATGCCAAATTATCGACAAACTTAGTCGCCATAACAACTCGATCGAATAGTTGGCGCCATACTGCTTTCTGTTTCGCACTCAAATTCTTACACCCCATATAATCCACCGCGGTCGTTTTTTGCTTTTTCGGGGCCATGACTCAAGAGTTTCTAGGACAGCTGACACTAACTAGTGAAAACTACCTAAAATATGTAAACTATGAACTCGGACGACACCCGACTCAAACCCAAACACGTAGATGAATCGTGAAACGAAACGGGGCGTTGACTACAACTAGGCTTGCTTAATTCACACGGAATAGACAGAAATCAAACTTTCCCCAACCTAGACCTAGCAACTCATAGACAGTACATAATTATGGATTTATAGAAATGAAACAGAGAGGATGAGAGGATGGAGTTAATGACTTACAACCTCGACAGCCTCGGAACGGAAACCGGAACCACAGACACGCCCGACTTACGCACCACAAACCGGAACCAAGGCCGACGACAGACACGCAGCAGCACAAGCGACAGCTGACTACGGACCCACGCGCGACTCGCCTGACACCCACGCGAGTCGCGCGACCACCCACCGGACCACGAACAGTGACGACGACTATGGCGACCGACGACAATGACAGAACCGACGACGACGCACGACTCACGCACCACAAACCGACAGCTTGAATTGAAATTTGAAGTGAGGAGGAAGGATTGATGAGGATTAAGAAATTGATTTGGGGAGATTGAAATTGATTTGGGGAGAAAGGAGGTTAGGGTTTTGAATTGATGAGGATGAAAGGAATAGAAGGGGAAAGGGAATAGAAGGAGTCGGGTCAGTCTGTTTCAAATTTTTGATTTTTGCGATTTTTTTTTTTTTTTTTTTTCAATAAAATAATACCTGTGAGAGGGGAGTCCCGCGAGTCGCATAGGGTCCGCGCGACTCGCGCGGCTGCCTGGAAATCCGTCCTCTTTTTTTCTTCAATTTTCGCTCAGATTTCGAGAGATCTCCATGCTAGTCGCCCAGGACCCATGCTAGTCGCCCAACCTCCTGGAAAATCGACGCTTTTCTCCTAATAAAACATCAAAAGTTAGTAATAAAAACTAAGTTTAAGAAAAACAACGATTAAGAAAAAAAACAACGAAAGTAATAAAACGACCTACGACCCGTAAAATAAAAATTTACAATAAAAGTCTACAAAAACGGGTTGCCTCCCGGAAGCGCTTTTGTTTAAAGTCGTTCGCTCGACTGAGACGGAGGTTAGGTAGAAATCGTCATGTCCGAGAGCTTGCTTCTCCCGACACCCGATCCGTCACTCCTTTCACTAGTCGGCTTAAGCCTTATGCCGACTAAATCTTTCACTTTTCCCTTTTGAAATTTCAAGACCGTCGGACGCTTGCTTGAGCTCTTCCGAACCATCCATTGATCGAACCATGATCTCGTTTTACCTTTGTTTACCTCCGCGTCCTTACGCGACTCCCAAAGAATGACACACTTGGGTCCCTTAGAAGGAGGTTCCTGCACATGCTCACAAAACAAAAATTCCTTGCTAGAGGGGGTAGACGAAATCGGTTTAGGAACCGATTTCACCACTTCTTCTTGTGAGTTAGGAGATAAATGATCAAAAATATCAACACGACACAAGGTATTGTCTTTCGGGGAGTGGGAACTAGGCTTATTTATATCGAATTTAACAACTCTACCCTCAAATTGCATGCTAAGTGAGCCATTAGGGACATCGATTTTTGTTCCCGCGGTCTTTAGGAACGGTCGTCCTAGAATGATAGGAGTTGCACTATAGTCATGTTCCATGTCTAACACATAAAAATCGGCCGGAAAGACCAACTTATCCACTTTAACTAGGACATTCTCTACAACTCCCTTAGGATAGACACTCGATCGATCCGCTAGTTGCACTACTTTCTCGGTTTCCCTCATAGGACCAAGTCTAAGAGATTCGTAGATAGAAAGAGGGATCACATTAATCGAGGCTCCTAAATCTAACATAGACTTGTCAAACAAGGTATCTCCTATGGTGCAAGGTATAGTAAACATGCCCGGGTCGCCACACTTAGGGGGTAATTTCTTTTGAAAAATAGCGGACACATACTCACTACCCTTCCCTTTCTTAGCTCCCTTCAACTTGTTATTCCTTTTAATAGTACATAATTCTTTCAAGAATTTAGCATATTTAGGAATACTCTTTAAAAGATTAAGAAGGGGAATGTTTACCTCACACTTTTCAAATACCTCGTAGATATCCTTGTCGTGCTCATAACGACGGGTTCGCTTGAGTGCCTCGGGAAAAGGAACATCCGGTTCTGCCACCGGTGTTGTAGGAGTAATTAACTCCTTCTCTTGTTCACTCGGAGTTTCCTCACCTTCCTCGATCACTAGCTCCTCTTCTTGAACCATAGCTTCTTTGGCCTTCCTCTTCGGTTTGTCGGCCTCCACCAATTGTCTCACATTCCTTAAAGATACGGCACTCACGTTTTCCTTTGTAAGAATGGTTTGACTAGGTAGTTTCCCCGAATCTCGAGCCTCCAACCTACCAATGGCGGTCGCCATTTGGCCCATTTGAACTTCCAAATTCTGAATGCTAGCTTTGTTCTCCGTTTGATGTTGAAGAACCGTAGCTTGAAGATTGGACATTTGGGTGGTTACCGTAGCTTGACTAGCAACCAAGGCCCGGATCATGTCCTCGGTGGACATTTGTCCATTAGGTGGGGGTGGAGTAGGAACCGTGTTAGGAACTTGTTGTTTAGCAAAGAATTGTTGCTTCGCTTGACCGACTTGATTTCCTTGATTAAATTGTTGGTCCCCTTGACGAGTTCTCCACCTCATGTTGGGATGATCTCTCCATCCGGGATTAAAGGTATTGGAAAAAGGGTCCCATTTCTTCTTCTCTCCGGTTTCCCATACTCCATTCACCTCCTCTTGATTCTCTTCATACATGTGAGGACAATGCTCACTCGGATGTCCTTCGGTAGAACAAATACCGCACATCATAACTTGATTTGTTTTTCCCGACATCATATTTTGTACAAGAGCCGTTAAGCTATCGACTTTATGTTCAAGGCTTGAGGATGATGAATTACCTAAGGCATGCACTCCCCGTTTGTATTTTCGGGAAAAATCTCGAGAGCTTTCAGCTAGCTCCTGAATCACCTCTATAGCGGCATCTGGACTCTTGTTCACGATCGATCCCCCACATGCCGCATTCACAGTACGGGCATCCTCCACACAAAGACCTCCACAAAAATACATCACAAGGTCTTGAGGATTGTAGCCATGATATGGGCATGTAGCACACAGCTTCTTAAAACGTTCCCAATACTCATACATCGTCTCACCGTCTCGTTGCTCCGCATTACTAATCTGCTTCTTCAATTGGGAGGCTCGAGACGCCGGAAAGTACTTCTCAAGGAACGCCTTCTTCATCTTCACCCATGTATCAATACTTGCCGGTGGCAAGTAATACAACCAATCCCTAGCAGAATCCTTCAATGAGAAGGGAAAGGCCCTTAGCTTCAGCTGCTCATCAGTGACAGATGCCGGTTTCATACTCAAGCATACAATATGAAAATCCGACAAGTGCTTGTTAGGGTCCTCATCGCTTAAACCATGGAATGTGGGTAGTTGATGGATCAAACCCGACTTCAATTCGAAAGTGGCATTCGCACCCAACGGTGGGTACGTAATGCACAAAGGTTGTTGTGCGAGATCGGGTGCCGTCAGCTGCTTGATTGTGTTGGCCATGTTATTCGACTCGTCTTCGGATTCGGAAGAAACTTCGTTCACCTCTGGAATAACAAGAATATCGTTATTAAACTCTAGATCCTCGAATTCCTGTGTTCCGATGACTATTGCTCCCTCTCCGATTCTCCGTGACCTGTGAAGAGTGCGTTCAATCTCTGAGTCGAAAGGCTCGAGGTTCAGGTTAGAAGAACGAGTATTATACATAAACTACACAAAATAAAATAAAATATAATTAAAATTAGCTATAATAAATAAAATAAAAATAAAAACTACACTAGAAAACACAAAAATAATTAACACCGATTCCCCGGCAACGGCGCCAAAATTTGACGGGCTAAAGTCGTATGCCTCAAATTACAATTTATAATCACTTATAACCAACTAACTAAAACAGTAGTATAATGGAAATAAGGGTCGAACCCAAGGGAATCAGATTAACCTAATTATTCTAACTAAAGTGTAGATGAAATCGATCTCTAACGTAATTAAAGACCGTAGTAACTAAAGGGGGGGTTTTGGATGATTTTCTAACAACTAAAATTAATAAAGATTAAAACTTTAAGTAAATCAAAGGATGAGAAATAACTTAGACACAAGCACAAATCCACACTCAATAGCGATTGATCATCGTAAGACGGTTTCAATTAATAACCTTGACTACTCTATCGTGAACATGAAATTCCAATTCTCTTAAGAATAGTTAACTAAAACGAATCCCGTTCTTAATTAACCCTAACCGTAAAACAACCTAAACAATCCAGTTCTAGGTTCAATTAGACGGAAGCAATATAGATCTGAGAATTCGATAGAGAATAAATAGCACGTACAATCCAGTCGTGCCTTAGATATTTATATGAATCGCTTCTAAGTACTAATATCAACGTATCCCGTTCAATATTAATTCCTAGTTGTTACTAATGTAAGTTAATCAGTAAATCCTACTCAATTAACGATACTAACAATAGAACGATGCAATCAAATACTAGTTGTACACCTAGCAATCAACAACACATTCATAGAATTAATAACAAAGCAATTCATAATAATCAAGGTTAATAATCAAAACATTCAAACTCACAAACGTTTCTCGAGTATTTCAAAGCCTTGAATCTAAGTAGAGAAATTAGTTACACATACTTGCGGTGGAAAATTAGGGTTCTTCGAAGTTCTCCCTTTTCTTCCTTGATGGGTTCTCAAAACTAGATGTGAATGATTCTCCTCTCTAAAACTAAGGCTAAACTAAACCTAATAAGAGTTTACTAATAATAAAATAATAATAGAAATATCCTAAGGTAATAATAAAGTTTCCTAATTAAAATCCAAGTCTTAAAACGTAATAAATTAGAGCAAAATAAGCCGGAATACGTAGTCCATCACAGGCCGCCGTGCGAGTCGCATAAGGTCCGCGCGACTCGCACAGCCGCGCGACTCGCCTGATCAGCTGGGCGACTCGCGTGGCAAGCTGTTACTGCTTCGTTTCATTCTTCGATTCTTATCGTTCCGGGTCTTCAAGCGGCCTTTCTTTTCCTTCGTTCTTAGCCCAAATCAACGGTCCAGTGGTTAACATCTTCAAATTAGCCTGTATTACATTCATACCAAACTGACACAAATGCAATACAAGACAACCGATTTAGCTCACAAAATACCCCAAAACCGTCGTAATAAATACGACTAAATACGGCCCATCAGTGTGGCTCCAGTGGGTGTTCTATAGTATGTTCGGTATCCCCATAGGGCGAAGGGGATCTTGTTTGGCCAATCCCGATAATTGTCTATCATTTTCTTAAGGATTGTGGTTATGGTTTTGTTGGCTGCTTCTACGGCCCCGTTTGTTTGTGGTCTATAGGGTGATGACTTGTGTCTTTGGATTTTGTATTTGTCGAGGATTTTCTGGGTGTTGGCCCTGAAGTGAGCCCCCTGGTCGTTGATGATCTCGTGAGGTATGCCGTAGCGGCAGATGATGTTGTTTTGTAAGAATTTGACTACTTGTTTTGAGGTTAGCACGGTGTAAGAGGCGGCTTCTACCAATTTGGTGAAATAATCAACGGCTACTAGTATAAAACAGTGTCCGCCGGTCCCGGATGGGTGCACTTTTCCTATGATGTCTATTCCCCAAGTAGAGAAAGGCCAGGGTGTGGCTATGGTGTGTAGAGGATATGGAGGTAGGTGTTGGACGTTAGCGAATATTTGGCAATTGTGGCAGTGTCGGACATGACGTCAATAGTCTGCCTCTAAGGTAATTCAGTAATAGCCGAGTCTCATTATTTTTCAGGCTAGTAGGTGTGCACTCATGTGGGGTCCGCACTGTCCGTCATGTACCTCTTCCATGACCTTCTCGGACTGGTTTTTGTTTATGCACCTAAGGAGGACTCCTTGTAAGGTTCGTTTGTATAGTAGTCCTTGATTCAGGACGTAATGGGTGGCTTGCATTCGTAGGGCTCTCTTGTTCTTGGCGTTAGTGTCGGGCGGGTATGACCCATGGGTTTTAAAGTCTAGGATTGCTTTATACCAAGGTTCCTCGGGGGTGTCATCGGTTTTGATGCTATGGATGTAGGCCGGTTGTTCGCTTCTTTCTACGCAAATGGGCATAGAGAAGAGGTGATCGGACATGTTTACTAGTGAGGCTAGTTTGGACAATGCGTCAGCGAATTGGTTTTCCTCGCGAGGTATGTGTATGAAGTCGATTTTGGTGAATTCCCGGAATATTGTCTCCACCCTAGTTTGGTATGGGGTTAGGCTTTCGCTATAGACCCTCCAGTTTCCCGTGGCTTGGTTGACTACTAGGGACGAATCTCCGTGTACTCTAAGGTTTTTTACTCCTAGACACAGAGCCGCTTTTAGACCTATCAGGCAGGCTTCGTATTCGGCTGCATTGTTGGTAACGGGAAAGTCAAATTTGACTGATATGGGTATATGGTCACCTATTGGGGATATTAGGAGGATTCCTACACCGCACCCTCTCATGCTCGAGGCACCATCAAAGTATAAGTCCCATGATTCGCTTTCGGCGAACAAAATGTCCTCATCGGGGAAGGACCAGGTGTCGGTTGTTGATTTTTCCTCTATCGGGTTTTCGGCTAAGAAGTCGGCTATGACCCTTCCTTTGATGACTTTAAGGGGTATGTATGTTAAGTCAAATTCTGCCAACATGAGCGTCCATCGGGCTAGTCATCCGTTGAGGACAGGTTTCTCGAAGATGTATTTGATGGGGTCAATTTTTAGTATACGTGTACGGTATGGCTGAGCGTTTAGTGCCAGAGTTTTTTGGTTGACCATACTAGGGCAAGGCAGGTCCTCTCTAGGGGTGTGTATTTTGTTTTGTACTCGAGGAATTTTTTGCTAATGTAGTAAATAGCTCTCTCTTCTTTGTTAACGGTTTGTGCTAGCATGGCCCCCATTGCGGTCTCAGTTACGGTAAGGTAGAGGGAAAGTGGTAGTCCTTTCTTGGGAGGCAATAAGACAGGGGGTTATGCTAATATTTCTTTCACCATATTAAAGGCCCTTTGGCATTTATCGTCCCAGACGGTGGGTTCGGTTATTTTGAGTTTTTTGAAGATGGGCTCACAGACCATGGTCAGTTTGGCAATGAAACGGCTAATGTATTGAACCTTACCCAGAAACCCTCTAATTTCCTTTTCATTCGAGGGTGCGGGCATGCCTAATAGGGCTTTTATTTTGGAGGGGTCTATCTCAATTCCTCGCTGGCTCACTATGTGACCTAAAAGTTTCCCCGATGTGACCCCAAAGGCGTATTTTTGTGGGTTAAGCCTCATATTATACTGGCGTAGGCGTTTGAATAATTTTTCGAGGGCCGTGACGTGCCCTTCTCGATCTTGGGATTTAACTATCATGTCATCTACATACACCTCGACTTCTTTGTGCATCATGTCGTGTAAAAGTGTGGTTGCGTTTCTTTGGTAGGTTGCCCCGACATTTTTAAGTCCAAACGGCATTACCGAGTAACAATAGGTTCCCCAAGGTGTGGTGAAAGCTGTTTTAGACATGTCCTCTTTTGCCATTTTTATTTGATTATACCAAGCATACCCGTCCATAAAAGAGAGTAGGGCGTGATCAGCGGTATTATCTACCAGGATATCTATATGAGGTAAGGGGAAGTCATCCTTTGGACTGGCTTTGTTAAGGTCTCGGAAATTTACACAGACCCAAATTCTCCCATCCTTTTTGGGGACGGGGACTATGTTGGCTACCTAATCAGAGTATTCGGAAACGTGTATGAACCCGGCCTTGAATTGTTTATACACTTCCTCCTTGACCTTAAGTGCCCACTCGGGTCGCATGCGGCGTAACTTTTGTTTTACTGGTTTATAACCTGGCTTGATTGGGATTCGGTGTTCGGCTATATCTCTATCTATGCCTGGCATGTCTTTGTAAGACCAGGCAAAAATGTCTTTGTATCGCGTAAGTAAGTCCGTGAGTTGTACTCTCTCAGTAGGGTCTAAGGAGGTTTCTATTTTTGGATTTCCGAGGGAGTTCCAACGTTTATGGATTTGGCGTCTTCGATTACCGGGTCTTCTAACTCTTGTCTGGCCTACTCTCTTAAGGTTTCTGGTGGGAGGTGAGTGTCGTAAGAGTCGTTTTTGTTACTTTTATTTTGTTCGTTATCGATAATGGCATTGCATGTTAAGTGCGACGAGTCATAAGCGAAATTATCTTTATTATTAATTAAATCGAGCATGTCGAGGACTTTGGATAAGGAGACTCTTTGTTCGTTTGACAGAGATAACATTACCGGGATTTCCGAAACAGGCCCCGGTTCATCCTGAACAGACACAGATGTAGATGGGAGACAAACGATACTAGACTTTTGCCCCTTTCAGACCCAGACTCGGACTCAGACTCGGACTCTGTTTTGGATTCGGACTCGGAATCTTCGAACATCCTTCCCTCTCCCGTGGTTAGCTTGAACCTCCTACCATTCTCGTTGGTCCATGTGACGGATTTCCTCCACCCTCTACCCTTTTGACTTTTGTCGGTATTGACGATGAGGGCGATGGGGTCGAATTGTTTGTCAGTCATGACCACATTAACTAACTCACTGGGATTCACGGGCACGAAACGCTCTTCCCCAAAAAGAAGACTATTGGCCAAGCCGTCCATACAAGGTGCGCGTTTGGGTTTTGAGGTGTTGGGTATGGTTTCTGGGATGAAGTAACAATCTTGGAATATTTCTATTCCAGGATGTCGAATGCCCTTGATGTAGGTTGGTTCGGGAAATCCCATGTAAGGTTCGTGGTCGCCTTCCTTTACGAAACATCCATTTAGGGTGAGATCATATGGCAGGATTTGGATGCCCTCAGTTTTTCGTGTGCGCATGATAGCCATGCGTTCACGGATTTCGCCTTCGGTTGCGGGGTACCCAAAGCCTATCGTGTGGGTTTGTCCGATGGGATCATGGAGTTTACTTGCGGTGCTGGGGTTTTTTCCTAGTGACAACCCCTGGAAATGCCCCTGGTGTGTCATCATAAAATTGATGGCTAGGTTTGAGTTCTGATCAAAGTCGAACGGGGCTAGATCTTGTTCTAACAGGTTTACTACATGAAATCCCCTTAACTCGGTATCGGTGTCTTCCGTGACTTGTGAGGTGGTGGGTTTTTCTACAAAGGCTCTCATGGGGGAGGCATGAATGGTGACTATTTCACCGTTGATGGGAACTTTCACTTTTTGGTGTAGGATGGATGGCACGGCTTTAAGGGCATGGATCCAAGGGCCCCCTAGGATCATATTGTAAGAACCGATTTTGACGTCTAAAACTTGAAAGTCCATTTTCCTTTCTATGGGCCCTACAATGGTATTAAGGGTGGCGACCCCTGCGACCGGACGCCTCGTGCCATCATAGGCGCGCACTCCAGACTCAGTGGGTACGAAATCGGTGTTTGACATCCCTAAGGCGCGGGCGGTTTTGAGAGGGATTACGTTTACGGCGGAACCGTCATCCACAAGGGTCATGGGCACCTTCTTCCCTAGACAGGTTACTGTGACGTAAAGGGCTAGATTGTGTTTTGGTCCAAAGGGTGGGAGGTCTTCGTCGGAGAAGGTTATAGGATCCTTTAGTTCATTGGCTTCCTGAAGAACATGTCCTATCATGTTTTCGGGTGTAACGGTTGAGGATATGTTCATTCTTTCTAAGGCTTGGACTAGAGCCATGTGGTGATTATAAGAGCTAGCTATGAGTTGCCATATGGAAAGGTCGGTTTTGGCCTTTTGTAGTTGTTTGACTATCTGTACCTCAGGAGTCATAATCGGGATTTCGTCGGTGGTTGGGATGTTTTCAGGAGCGTGATTGGTGTTTGGTATGTCGACCGTGACGTTTTGGTAGGGTCGCCCAGATCTAGTAACGTGGCTTATGTCCTTGGTTTGGATGGTCGTTGGGGGGATCGAGACTATTGATTCGTGGATATAGACATCGTCATCGTCATCCGCCCATACCCCATGTAATGGTGTGATCGCACCGGTATTGTTCATAATTGATCGTGCCGAATTGAATGTATGATGGCTTTTCAGGAGAGGTAAAGGCTCCCTTTTCGATTAGATTTTGGATGGCGTGCCTTAGTTTGGTGCAGGATTGGGTTTCATGTCCTGGCCCCTGGTGAAAGGAGCAGAAAGCTTTGGGATCCCATGATTTCTTCTTTGTCCTAGAAGGGTTTCGGGTACAGGTTCTAGAGGGGATAGTAGACCATGTTGGATGGCGATGGCTAAAGCTTCGTCATGGGGGATATCTAAGTAGGCAAATTTTCTAGGGGTTTTCTTCTTTTGGGCAGCGCTACTCTTGCCTACTTGGATTGGCGGGCGATTTTGGGTTTTGGTCGCGAGGGAGTTCATCCGCTCGTTGAGGTTATGAATAGAGGTCTCAATAGAGATTATGGAGGTGACGAGATTGTAAACCATATGAGTCAGATCCTTGATACTGAAATTTGGGATTGTAGTCATGGCGAAGGATGATATCTGCAAGACAACATCGGGAATCAGGGGAATTTCGTCGGATGCCGTAGAGACTCGAAGGATACTCGTGACATGAGCGAGGCAGAAATGAGATCCCTGACCTGCGGGTGTGTGCGGTCACTTACTTAGGGACTCAGGTGCGTTTAGACTCTTGGTGTATTCGGCGAGACGCCTTATGAATTTTAAGAGACGATATGACACAAGCCTCGTAGGTGAGGCTTAAAGAGGACTTCTGAAAAGAAGACGACCCAAAAAGTAAGACCTCGAGTAGAGGCGATCCTGGTAACTAGCACGGACAATTAATCACACGGTTGTACGACGTAAGGAATTGATCGCGATCCCGGCTCAGGATCAAAGAATTTTGATATTTTTTGAAAGCGACCGATACTTGTAGAGGGAAGTTTTTTTTTTCGAAGGATGGTTTCTTAAAATTAGGGTGACGATGGTGTGGTATCATCGTTAATGATGCGAAATGTGTGTTGCTATGTGTGTGTCGGGAATCCGACGATAGCAAAAGTGTAACGTTTTCTTTTTTTGAAAGGAAAACGGTCCTTAGGCGGACCGGTTTTGAAAATAATGAATTGACGTCTTTATCGAGACTACTATTAACTAGCTAGTTCGATAGTGAGTGTGTGTGGTGGTTTAAAAAGGTGTGACTAAATCCTCGTCAAGGGTTTAGGTAGTGAATAGTGTTTTTAGAAAAGTAGTTTTTTTTTTCTTTAAAACGAGTGATTCACGTTTGTCGGTTGCAGTAAATAGCATTCGATAGTGGATGGTGGTGTGTTGTGAAAAGTGTTTCGAGAATGTAACTGTTTTGGATTCCTTGACTTCATTAATTGAAGCTTCGGTTGTGTTAACGGTATGTGTGTAAAAAAACTTCTTTTTTTTTGAAAACAAAACGTAACCTTTTGGTGCGCCTTGATCCTATTAATTGGGAGTCTCGGTAGTAATAACGGTATTTGTTGTTTGACGGGTTTTACTTTAGCCATGTGACGACGTTCGAAAATGTATTTCTTTTTTTTTTCTTTGAAAACATCGAGTGTAAAATTTATCATGACGACAGCATCTCAAACTTTTTTCCCTTTTTTTAGAAAACATGACTTGATCGGAGTATCGGCGTTTCAGAAATCGTTTTGGAAAGATGAGATATTTTTCAAAAAACGAAATTGGGTGTGGTTAAATATATTTGCGTGATTGAATCCGGATTTTATTTTTTTATTTGGGTTGGATTGTTCAAACACGCTACACATAACTAGGAATGCATACACTCATGCAGGATGCAGACTCGGGTTGGTTTATGGTAGGCTACCACCCACGAATAGTCCTTACTTAGGTATTGACAATGGTCCGGGGAGACGAGTGTCATACCGTCCGTTCGGAACAACCCGCTTATTATTCCCGCGGGGTACGCGTTAGGCGATCGGAGCATCAATCGAGGATCTCTCCGCGTGACCCTAGAGATCTTACTGCGAAGAGGTCGACTGGTCCTGATATCGGTTAGGGTGGGCTTTTTAGGGCCAAAAACCTGTAGTGACCACAACTACGAACTAAGAGATGAGCTTCACCGACCTCGTTCAAGTTACACCACCGCTGGAAACTTGTTTCCAAATCCCCAGCGGAGTCGCCAAACTGTAGACGTCCGTCCGCACCGCCCAGCTTCCCGCGCGGGATTGACCTGGTTTTAAATGTGTGGCGGCGGCTACCCTCGCGTACGGGGCGATGTTTCGGACCTCGATTTGGATGACGATCGGGACTTGTACTAGACGGTTGTGGGCACCCGTGTTTCCGTTTGGCAATCGATCGAGTCGTGGTTGTAAATGTTTAAAGGCCATTTTGTTTGGTAAGGCGACCGTTTTAGTGAACTGAAGTTGTTGCCGATTTGTGGAGTCGCCACTGAGTCAATTATAGGGACTCGGAAACCGTTCAGGTCAACTTTGATCCCTCGCCAGCTCAAAGTTGAGTGGCACGGGACCTAAAGATAAAGACTTGTATCCTTAAGCACTCCATGCCTGGAATGACACTCATTGCCAATGGTTTCGGACATCCGGAAACCATCGATTCTGAGTAAGGGGTGAAAGTACGTATTGGGAATCCGACATCCGATAGATGTCAACACCCAATCCCGCCCGCACTATAGCGGCCTCTACTAATCAATCGGTTGGCTGATATCCTAGTTCTTTCGTTGTGGTGGAAGTACTGTAACATCCGTTGTTTTAACCCCAAACCTTTTGCTATGTCGGTTGTTTAAGGACAAGTAATTTTTGTCGTCAAAGTAGTTGTGTTTACATTCTTTGCATGCGATTTCACGTGACAAGCAGGCCATGAAAAGATGCACGTAGGAGAGTAGAGAGTACTAGTATTTTACGTATTAGCAAATCAGTTTTAACGCGATAATACGGATATTAGTCATTCTTTGTGGTATACCTTACCTGGTATTCTGCTTAAGATGCGTCGGCTCGGTATTAATAGAGATGCGTTGAACCTTATAAGGCGAGCACCGGGACTAATAGGGAACCCGACCATCACTTTGTTCAGTTTTAGTTTTTTTACGTTTTGAATTCCGTGTTAGGTGATTAAGCATGCGATTATAAGGTCATAAAAGCAATAAATCATACAAAAAAATGTAAATGCGAATGTAAGTAAATCACATAGTGAGGAGTTGCACCCTCAGAGTATGCACTAAACGGGACTCGATGCATAGATAGTTTGAGAACGGATCTCGGAATTACTCGGGTCTATTTAGTGTGTTTTATTGTTTGCGGTTGAAGTTGGGACGTTACGTATTTTAGTGGATGTTTGTGGGCCTAGTGCCCACATCTAGTGTTATCGTAGTGCATAATAAAAGAAAATGCGAGTATGAAAAGTTTTGTTTAGATGACAACCTAGTGATGATACGACTTCGAAAGGCGAATCCTCCTAGCTTGACCAGTGGTTCCGGTGGAGTTCCGTTACCGTGTGACCTTCCCGCGGCTACTCTGTCAGAGTTTCGTTGCTAAGGACTAGTTCTGCGGCTAATCCGACAGAACCTGGGTACTAGTTTTGAGCTAGTCGACCACAGGCACCTCGGTATCGAGTGGAGTGCTCGAAGGTGAGGAGTAGCGTCGATGTCGTTTTATTATCGGAACTACGATCGAGTGGATCGTTTGCCTCGAGTGTCGGAGTGCGAGCCCTTAGCGGGAGTTTAGAGGGAGAAGAGAGGATTGAATGATGTGTGTTGAAATGAGGGCGTGAAGGCGGGTATTTGTAGGTGTTTTCGGCCCTCGTCGTCCATATAGGCACCCGAGCTGGGGCGTACTAAGACTCAGGCGCCTGGGTCCGGGCGTGGGGAGACCCAGGCGCGTCAGCTGGTGCGGTTGGAGTTCTGAGGATACGGTTTTGATACATTCCAAAACCGAGAGGGAGGAGTGTGATATGAATCTTGGGGATTAAGCTTACCCCGGGTTTGACCTAGCGCCGTGGGTTTAGTGGGCCTCGGGTGTTCATACCGAGGTTCGCTTGGCACGGTGTTGACTCGGTTCGAGTTTCCGGACCGACTCGGGGTCCCAGTGTCGGAATTGACTCTAATTAGTGTCTATGCGATCGTAACGACACGACTAAGGCTGCCATCATGTTAGTTTAATTTGCCCGAGTAATATGTTTGATCCGTTCTATAGAAAAACTATCCAGAACACCGCGAACCCGCGTCGCGTTGCAGTCCTATCGTCATCCGGTGTTTGTTGGGCACTTCTGCAGCCACCAGGTCCAAATCTGGGTGTCTACAGTACTTCGTTTAGTGTACATTCTAAGGGTGCAACTCCTCATATAACGTGATTTACTTACATCTCGCACTCCGTTACCCCTTTGACCCCGACCTAATCCTAGCCCGTTTTTCCTAGTTTGTTTTCCCTAGTCTTAGCCTTAGTCTCTTCCCTCCTCATCATTCTCTAGGATAGTTTAGTCCGTTGACCGAGTCTAGTTTTTAGGCGACCTTAGTCTAGGCTATACTTCACCGTCCCTGTGGATTCGACCCGACTTGCCCTATCTACCGTAGGAATAGCCGGTTACTTTATTTGATCGGTGGGGATTCCGCGACAAGTCCCCTCCCGTCAATAAACCAGTGTACTGTTATAGAAAATGAAAATATATTACAAAGACAACCAGCGCTAGGTTCAAAATTCTATCTAGGAGTTGGTAAAATATATATACACAATGCAACCAAAGTCTAAACAAGTAACATAAGAGAGCTGAACTACCTACGAAAGGGACTCAATGTGCTCCGACCCATGGGGATGACCATCGTTGTTGTCGTCATCGTCGCGCCTAATCATGTGTGGTCCTCCACTGCATCCCTCGGTCTCCATGGCGAACCGTTCCCTCATGAACTGAATAAACTGGTCCTGCTCTTCACACCTCTTCTCCAATGTCTTCAGGCGCTCTTCTTGTCTTTGGAATTTATCTTCCATACGATCGTTAAGTGTGCGTTCCTGCGAGGCGGCGGTAGGGAGGTATGTGTCCGCAGATACCTCCTTACCACGGTTCAAGCATGGGCGAAAGAGCTCTTTCGCCGCGTTACCTATCCCCCAAAACCGTCTCTTCTGGTTATAGCCACCCGTCACATCGTTGAAGATCTTCAATGTGTTAGGTGCCTGATCAGACGCGCGTGCCTCCTCCACCGCTTTCTCGTAGTTCTCCTGAAACAACAACATGAAATAGTGTTATAACTTTTAGAACAACACATACTATCACATCGTAATTTTCATGCCTAGTATATTTTTTAAAAACATTACTACTACTCACAACGATCTCCGGTCCTCTAGGGTCAATCCACTTGCCGCCTTTCCCCTTCTTTGTCTTCTCCAAGAGCTGGACCGGGGATGCAAATGGGCCCTTCATATAACAGTGTTAAAATTTTCAGCATTTATTTACCAATAGTATATATTGAATTATACTCAAATTTTGTACTTGTGTTATAAGCACTTACCAACTGCGCGAAGGCTGTTGCTGCACTCCTACTTCCAAGGCAGCTGGTGGGTTTGGCCACTCCGTCCACTTGCCCACCTCTCCTGTTCGACGACTTAATCGCCGATTTCTTCTTGAAGTCTGGGTCGGCAGCGTTCTTCTTCAATGTCTCCCACTTCTCTTGCGGAATCCAATCCGCCTTCTAGGCCCTCGGGACAGCTCGCTGGAATATGTCGGTTATCTTCTTCTTAATCCGACTCTCATAATCCGACCTGAGGTCGTACCCCAGGTCAATACGCACTCTCTTCTGTTTGTCAAAAAAAAGATTCGTTAGCTACAATTGAATGTATAAATCGTGCAAAGAAAACCTTAGAAACACAGACGAGGTAATTACTGCGAAGTGCATATACATAGCTTCCCGAGCTTCTGGTGGCGCCTCCGTCCATCTACGGTAGGCGCTTGGGGTAGTTGCATACGTCATGGTTATGGAATCCTGCATATAATCAGAGTACTTCTTGTCCTCCCACCTACACAAGTAATTTATGATACTGTGATGCAAATAAATGAGTGAAAATTTAGAAAACAACTGGTTACAACAACTTAAACTCACCAAGTAGCGGTAGGCACTTTCTGCCGTGATAGGAACGGTTTCTCAGGCGTCGCAACGTAGACCATCGCCCCGACTTCTTGGACATCGTCCACACCTAGGACGACAGGAGTCCTAGGCACGTCCTCCTCCATATGGTCACCATGGTCGGTGGTCCCCGTCACCATCCCACTGCCACCTGCCATAATCACGTCTACAAAATATGTTTGCGCAAAGTTAAACTGTAGAGTCAGTTCGTTTAGGGTAAAGCAGGAATTTCATTAAGTACCAAAATAGTCTTCAATTACAAATAAATAAATTACAACTTATGCGAATAAGATACAAACAATTACATAATTGCTAATTATCGTCACTGTCACTGTCTGCGTTGGTGTGTGGTTCAATGAACCCCTCCTCCTCGTCTTCATCATCATCGTCCCAGTCAGTATTCACATCATCACCGTCATTTTCATCGACGACCAACTCTTCCTCATCACCCTCTCCCTCAGGAACAATCCAGTCGGCAAACTCATCGTCCTCCCCTTCAGCACCAGCAACTTCAACTACATATTCTTCCTCATTGACGTCATTGTCTTCAATCAGAATTGATGACATTGGCTGATTAGTACCAACTACACTCTCTTGGTAGACGTCATCGTCGATGATAGGATTATCAACTTGTGATCTTGCCTTGATTTTGAAAACCGCAGACCAATTCGTACTCTTTTTTCCCTTTGGGTAAGGTGCATAGCAGACTTGATCGACTTGATACGCCAACACAAAAAGGTTGTGCCCTCGCAGTTTTCTCGTCAAGTCGACATCCACAAGTTTGTACAACTCATGAAAACTGACTCCGTGCGGGGAGTTGTCGATCCAATCACATTTGAACAGTACGGCCTTGCAGTTTTTGTGGCTGTCGTAGTAGTCGAGCTCGATCACCTCGACTAGTGTTCCATAGTAATCTGACCCTTCGGTGGACAACACACATACGCCGTTACTTTTGGTCAGTTTTGGAACGTCAACACCCTCGACGAACGCACGGAACTTGTACCCGTTAATTGTATATCGCCTACAAGTTCTGACTCGTGAAGACGGCCTAGTGACTAGAGGTCTTACCATGGGATCCTCCAACGCTTCAGGCTATTGTCAAGATAAAATTCGTCGAAAAACAATGCAATTAAATTTTCTACCAAACACATACACAATTTGTAATGATCAAGCAAATAGCATTTCAACATACTTGAGTACGTAGCCAAGAGGGAAACAGTGACTCATATTCGACTCAAACGTCGTCAGATGTTGTCACTTCCGCGTGTTTTGCCATAATGAAAGCCTCGAATTTCCTGCAATAGTTAGCAGTTGTAGTTAAGCACACATACTACCAATTACGAGGAGGGTATGTTCTATGTGATTTACTTACTCCTCGTATGGTCTGATGACAGTGCCACAGTTTCTCAGAACGTAGGTGTGTGCCTGCTTGTATTCAACATCGGTCAACCACCTCTCCTTACATTTTCCAGTGCTGCTTCCAACGTCAGTCTGAAAGGGTTCCACCTCTATGTGGTGGTCTTCACTGACATGCACACCCACGTCCAGGTTTTTGGCTTTTGTGTCAACGTGCTCTTCAAAGTAAAAGGAGCAGAAGTTTGATGTCTCCTCTAATAAATACGCGTTGCATATTGAACCCTCAACATGTGCTTTGTTACCAATTTTTTTTTCAAATGGTTTAAGAAACTGCAAATTAAAATGGTGACGGCTCATGTAAGACTTACTTGGTAATCAATACACGGGAAGTTAGACTAAGAAGAGTTGAGGACGTCACCTTTCAAATAGATACATCCACCGGTACTGAACTGGACCGCCAACCCTTGCCTCATACGGCAAGTGAAGTGGGAGATGCTCCATCGAGTTGAAGAATGACGGAGGAAATATTTTCTCCAACTTGCAAAGGATCTCGGGAATATTTTTCTCCAGCCGATTCATGGACTCGACTGACACCGTAGTGGAACACAAATCACGGAAGAATTGACTGATCTCTGTCAATGCATTCCATGTGTTCATTGGCACCAACTGCTTCAAAGCTACTGGCATCAAGCGCGCCATAAACACGTGACAGTCGTGGCTTTTCATGCCATGCAAAATTAACTTTGACTGGTCCACACACCGGGATAAGTCGGATGCGTAACCATCCGGGAACTTCAAACCAGCCACCCAATCGCACAAAGCCTTCCTTTCATTTTTCTCCATAACAAACGACGACGATTTGGGTCGCCCAAGACACAGTTCCTTGAAATCGGCTTTGCCTTTTGGATCGAAGGCTGTCTTGTTCGGTACATCCATCACGATGTTGATAATCTGCTCAAAGAAATTCTTCTCGATATGCATAACATCAAGGTTGTGTCTGATAAGCAGAGTGTGCCAGTAGGGAAGTTCCCAGAATATGCTCTGCTTCCACCAACCTTCCTTCTTGTCCTTCAATTTTTTAAACTGTTGGTGGGTAGCGTGTACTATTGTAGGGTACTTCCGCACATCTGTCCATATCTCATCGCCTGTTAACCGTTTACGTGCGATCCTAGTTTCATCGGGTTGTTTCTTCAGGAAACTCTTACAGTTATGCCTAAATGGATGGTTGGAAGGTAGAAAATGTCTGTGACAGTCAAACCAAGATACCTTTCCGCTATTTTTAAGCCAAAAGGTGATGGTCGGATTCGTCGCGGGTCCAACCGTCAATAATAAACCGACTATTACTAGTGGGTAGCTAGGGCAAGTAGGGTCGATATCCACGGGGACGGTATTATAGAGTCTAGACTAAGTCCACTAAAAACGAGACTAAATTACCAAACAAACACAAAGAGAATGATAAATGGTAAACTATGATGGTTGGAGATGAAGGAAGTGGACTAACAATGACTATCTAAAATGATGCTAAAATGGGATAACTAATGAACAAACTAACAAACAAACTAGAATAAACGATGACTAACTAAGAGGATGAACTCAAATATGGAAGGAAGTGGGGTAGGTCGGGTTCATAAGTGTAGATGGGTAATTGGATGATTAAGGGTATAGGTGTCTCCTAGTTGCTAGAGTCGGTCCGGGCTCTCGCTACGTAGACCGATGTGAAGGTAGGTCCGGGCTCTCGCTACGTAGACCAATGTCCGCACTTTCGTGACAAAGATAATTCTCAACACATTCACACAATAGACAAACAATGAGAAGATGAGCACAAGTATAGGAAGCATGGCCACTAAAACTCACACAAGCAATTCAACAAACACAAAGAATGCCCAATATCTGACTAACAACAAAGATTCACCCTTTTCCCTAATCAACCCTAATCACCCATAATCTACTCCTAATCTCCCTACTAACCCCACAAGGAGACTACTTACTCATTATCAAGAACAAGCCAACAATAATAAGAGAAAACAACATCACAAACCAAACATCCATTATGAAGAACTAGAACAATAACAAGAGCAATATAAAAAGATTGAAACTTGATTAAATAAACAAGAACAAGAGTAGAGAAGATTATAACAACAACAAGAAGAAGAAAAGATGCAATCTTGTATAAATAAGAACCTAAATCAACTCCAAGGATGTCAAGCTTGGAGAAATCTTCAAGAACCCACTTAATACAAGAACTAATTACAAACTAGATTAAACTAAGATTAAAGGAAGATTAAAGGAAGATTAAACTAAGTGGATGAACTCTAAATCTAGGTTTTATGAGTTTTAGAGAGGCTTAAGAGAGTCTAATGTATGATAAGATACATAAACAATACAAGAGGGGAGTATTTATATGGGTACAAGAACGAAGGAGGAAGAAATAAGTGAAGGCGTGCTGCAGGTGCACGGTCCCGACCGGGACGGTCTCAACCCGACCGGGACGGCGTGGTCCCGACCGGAACAGGTTGTTCCCGTCCGGGACGGGCTCCAGACAGAAGGTCTGTCATTTGTGCACCTCAACCGGGACCGGTTGAGGCCATCCCGACCCAGTTGAGCCTTGTAGGCCTCCTTTAAGCTCCTTTTGGTCCTTCCTTGCCTCTCATGGGTTTCTCATCGATTCTCGGGACTCGGGATCGGGTCTCGGAGGCTCGGGATCGGGTCTCGAGGTCTCGGGATTGAATCCAAGGCACCGAGGGATCGTTCCCTCACTTCGTTGGCTCCAAAATGTGTATGTATAGAGCCGGAATCGCTCCAACTCTTCGAGAATGGTCTCGGGAACCTGAAACGAACTAGAGGAAGAATAAGTAGCCCATAAACCGCTCCCAAGGAGCGATTCCACAAGGAAAATGGGACCAAAACATAGTAAAATAGGCACTACAAACTACACTTATCAACTCCCCCACACTTAACCCTTACTCGCCCTCGAGTAAGCACATACTAACTACTAAACTAGCCGAGTGGGTATTAGCGCACTCTACGCCCTTTCAACTCACGCGAGTGTATCTAGGGGAAAAGTGCACTCCGCAAGGCAAGTAAGGTCTTGCGACTAAACCATGGATGCAACCGGACACAAGACACAAAGACAAACAAGCACACAAACAAACAAACAAACACAAGGTTGCACCCAAGGAAAAACAAATACCGTTTCCCTCAACAAAGCGGTGAAAAGACACCGGTTTAGGACTCAAGGCAAGTGACAACGTTCCCAAGCTAGCAGTATAAACCAAGGTGAACTAAATCCTAATAGTATGACGATAAAGCAACAAAAACGTTGGTAACTTACCTAGATTCCTCCTAACCTTCTAAGAACGTACTACGGGACGATCGGCGGAGTGGAAAAGGGATGAACCACAGTGTTAGTCGACACTTTAGGTAAGTGAGACCCAGCCCCCTTTAGCGATGAGCCAAGAGGGTCGTCCCATGCCCAAAACCGCCCAACTAGTCCAAGTAAAAAGGTGGAAAATATTGCAAAGTGAGGGAAGACCGACCACTACCGCTATCATCCTTCCTAGGGACTCGGTCCTTTGGTAGGCTCTTCACGATAATAGTCGGTAAAAGGCTTATTTTGAGATGTCGGGATTATTTTTGTGAGATGATTTTCTTTTTGGCATTTTTCCTTCTTTTGCATTTTTGCTTTGTTTTGCTATGCCATTTCTTTTTCTTCTTTTCTATTTTCTTTTTGGCTTTTGTGCCTTTTCTTTTTCTTCATTTCTTTCTTTCTTTCATTTTCTCTCTTTTCTTTGCCCTTTTTGGCATAATTCGGCTTTTTGGCATTTCTTTATGTAACAAGAAAGGGAGAATTCAACAAATTGCAATTTATTGTGTGGATATGTGTAGGAAGTAGAGGAATGGGTATGTCGGGGGTGCGCATCCCCTTTCAAACCCACAAAAAGGTGGAGAACTTGGACTAATCAAACAATCCCAAACACAGTCACCTAAGGGACGGGACTCGGTAACCAAGGCCTTTTCACACCGTGGGTGGTCATAGTGGTCAACAATGCAAATCCCGTAGTAAATCCCTAGTAAGCTAGGTGGACTCAAGGTAAAGGACCAACGAAATCATTGATTTAGGGTCATTCTACTAGACTAAAGTCCAAGACTCGATTTATACTACTAGGAAGAGAAAGTAAACGCTTGCACACTAGCCTCTAAACCGGGTTTTTGAAAACCTTTTAAACACACAAGACACAACTAACACAACACAAAATGAAAACATGGCGAAAACGAAAGAAAAGGAGACAAAAGACAACAAAACAAAACAAAATAAAACAAACACACAAGGGACAAACACCACCCCGATATTCCATGCAAGTCACCAAATCACCCACCAATATGCGCAAAGCTCCACCCGAGCACACAACATCACAATCTCCTCCAAACTCCACAAGAAATAAAGAGGGAAAAGGGATAGAAGATGTTACCGGATGTCTTGAAAGCTTTCCAAAACTAACGGTGATTTTAAACAACCTATAGGGAAAAAGGGAGGCAAACACACACAACAAAACAAACATACGACACAAAGACAAGAAAGGAAAACACACAAAAGGAAAATCTTTTTGATTTTTGAGAAATTTTTTCAAGTTTTTAGGGTTTTTTAAAGATTTTTCAAAGAAGCTACGAAAATAAAACTAACTACGATAGAATATCGCTCCCCCACACTTAAACCGAGCAATGTCCTCATGCTCGATCGTAGTGTGCGGAGAGACAAAAGAAAATAAAATAAAATTACGAAAAATAAAGCTAAAAATCAAAAATAAAATGGAGAAAAGGGTAGAAGGTGTCTGAACGGGGTGTAGTCAAGTCACCATGGGCCGAGACAAGAAAAGATATGGATGGGGGAAGAAATAAAAAGAAAGAAATAAAAGGAAATGGGAGGGGAGGGCTAGGTGTAATCAAGTCACCTAGCCCGGATTCCGTCCAAATCCGACTAATTCCTAAAAAGGGGTGAAAGTCTTGGAATTTGGATTTATCGATTGACTCTCGACGTAGTTACGTCATCGAGAGTCGGGAGCAACCATACTAAGGCTTCAAAGGCCACCAAGACACCATGACTCAAGGGGAAGGGGGCAAATAAGAGAAAACAAGCGACAAAAGACGGAAAAGTAAGGATAGTTACCCAAACCAATAAGCTAGTAACTCACTCGCTCCATCGTCTCAATGATCGTTATAGGCACGTTGCTTGTCTTCTCGGTTGCCATCTCGCTTCAAACTTGAGAAGAACTCACGGTAGAGGTAGTAATGGTAAGGGGTGGGATTTGAAGTAGGAGTCGGTGTAAAGTGGATAGGAAATGAAGTGAGGGTATGAAAATGAAGTATATGGGGCATATGATAAAAGCAAGGATAGTTAGGGAGGTTGGGAGGGGGTATACAACGGTTGGGTGGATTCAAACGTCGAAGAAAAGGCACAAAGGGGAGTAGGGGACCATCCCGGCCGGGATGGTTGGTCCCGGTCGGGATGACACACCCGTCCCGGTCGGGACGCTCCCTTCCCGGTCGGGACGGACCTCCAGTAAGCTTGAAAATATGCACCTCCATCCCGATCGGGACGGCTCCTTCCCGGTCGGGATGCCTCACTCGTCCCGGTCGGGACGCCTCTTCCCGGTCGGGTTGGATCTTCTTGACCTTCCACAGACCCAAAAGCTTATTCCAAGCTTCAAAAACCGATCCTCTTGCTCACAATCCATGCTCTATCAATATCCATTCCTCTCTAGGAATCATTTTCACTTCAACTATCAAACAAAGCTCGAACACACATCAAATTCTCTCCCTCACAACGCTCATCAATCAATCCAAAAACAAGAATATCACAAAACTCAAACTAACTATAAGAAAGAGATATAAATACAATGAGACGGTTCTTGTGGGACTCCATCAAACCATGGATGGTGCATTCCTCAATTCTTTTTCAATAATCTTGAAACCAATTCCATCTCCATCAAGGGCACGAAGGAACAAGTAGAAGGCTCTAGAAAAGTCTTCAATCAAGCTCGAGATATAACTGTCCACATACCAAGGCTCTTCATGGCCTTGCCTTGACATTCCCGGGGCATCCCGATCTTCCAAGTTCAATGGCTTGAACTTGTACTTTTGATCCTTCGGGATATACCCAAACGTCCACTTGTCCTCATGCGGCCCCAAGGGAGGCTCATTCTCCTTGCTTTTCAACTTGTCATCAAACCCATGATATGGGCACTCATCTTCCTCACTGTCGGAATCATCATCCTCAAGTACATAAGAGTAATTCTTCAAGCTTTGTCCCGACTCCTCCCCTAGATCGATGTCGTTCGTGGCATGGATCATATTGCAAGACTCATCATTAGTAGGCGAAGTGTTACCTTGGAGGTCGAACACTAGCTTTTCTTCGCCTAACTCGAAGGTGATCCTACCGTTCTTCACATCGATCATAGCATCGGCGGTGTGTAGAAATGGGCGCCCAAGGATAATGGGAGTGTTGGCATCTTCCAGCATATCGAGCACGATGAAATCGACCCGAATGAAGAATTTCCCAATCCGTACCGGTACGTCCTCCAACATCCCCAATGGTCGGTTAAGAGATTTATCGGCCATTTGGAGTGTAATGGACGTACATTTCAGCTCCTTCATCCCTAATCGATCACAAATGGAGTAAGGAATGATGCTCACACTTGCACCCAAGTCACATAATGCTCTCTCGATCTTGTAATTGCCTATGGTGCATGGGATCGAGAAACTACCCGGGTCCTTCAACTTTGGAAGCGTGGAACCTTGAATAAGCTCGCTCACCACCCTCATGAATGCTATTGTCTCTTCCTTGTCGATGGATCTCTTCCTAGCTAGGATATCCCGCATGAATCTTCCATATGCTGGGATTTTGGTAAGTAACTCGGTAAACGAGACATTCACATCCAATTTCTTCACAATGTCTAGGAACTTGTCAAATTGTACATACACCTTAGTCTTCATTTGCCTTGTTGGGAAAGGCAACTTGATTTGAACCTTGTTTTGCTCGATAGGGGAGGATTCCTCAAATGACACTTTCCTTTTACCCTTGTCTTTACCTTGAAGTGGGGGAGGGTTGTCTTCAATGGGTTTCTCAATCTCCCATAGGACTTGCTCCTCCATTGGATTTTCATAGCTTGCATTGTCTTGAGAGTGGGGTATGACTTCTTGTCTTGGTTCTTCCTCACTAGGGGAAAAAGGGGGTTCATAGGATGTACCACTCCTCGTAGTAATAGCATTTACATTCTCAAACTTTGGTGTTTCGCCTTGAGGAGGTAGTTGCCCCTTTTGTCTTGAAGAGCTTCCCGAAGCAAGTTGAGATATTTGAGTTTCAAGCATCTTCATATGGGCGTCTCTTGCTATATTATCCCTTTGAACATGAGCGAAGAACTCTTGTTGGTGTCTAGCCATCTCCATTTGGCCTCTTTGCATTTCTTGAGTACTCTTTTGCATATCCATCATAGATTTTTGCACATCGAAATCCCGAGGAGGAGATTGTGGATTATGCGGAGTATCGGTGAGGGCTAACGGAGTACCATAATCATGAATAGGAGACCGGCTCCTAGGCTTGCTTTGTTGATTGCCTTGTGTTGCTTGTTGTTGTTGAAGGTTCCCTTGGAACCCGTGAGAATTGCCTTGATTAAGGCCTTGATTGTGGTTTTGAAACCCTTGGTTGTGGTTGTGTTGTCCTTGGAAGCTTTGGTTTCCTTGGAAACCGCCATGATTGAAGTTCCCTTGTTGGAACCCTTGATTGTTGTTGTGAAAGGTACCTCGGTTATTTTGCTTGAAGTTGTTGAAGGGTCTTGGATTACCCACATAACCTTGATAACCTTGATTGTTGTCCCTTAAGGGAGGTGGAACATAGGGACGAGGTTGCATAGCTTGTTGTTGAGGGACTTGATTGGAAGCTTGGTATTGACTAGAATAGGAGGCACCTTGCTTGAACGCTTGAAAGGCGTTCACTTGCTCAATACTTCCCCGACAATGCATAGGATCATGACCAACGATTCCACAAGTATCGCACATCCCATAATAAGGCAAAGGAGGTGCAAATCCCAAAGCATTCACTTCTTGAATCGGTTGATGGTTGGAGGAACTAGTGCCTTGGACTTGGTTGAGGTGGCTTTGGAGCTTCTTGTCAATGGTCTTCATGTGAGTTCTTAGTTGAGCCCCAAGGTCAATGCTTAATTGAGTGATATTGTGAATTATGAATTGCCATCTCCTCGATTCTTGACCAAGTTTGGTCATCATACACTTCGGTAAACCTACCATTAGATCCCATGTTGAGTATGGCCCTTGAGTCTTCATATAATCCGTTCCAAAATTGTTGCACAAGGAACCATTGTGATAGACCATGGTGTGGACAAGAGCGGATCAAGGCTTTGAATCTTTCCCACGATTCATAGAGGCTTTCTTCATCACGTTGTTGGAATCCCGTGATAGAGGCTCTCAATAGATTTGTCTTCTCCGGGGGATAGAATTGTTGGTAAAAAGCTAAGGCTAGCTTCTTCCAAGTATCAATACCGAGACTTGCTTTGTCCAACCCCTTGAACCATTGCTTCGCCTTACCAATTAGAGAGAAAGGAAATAATACCCACCGGATTTGGTCTTGAGTTATTCCCGTTTGAGAAATAGCGTCACAATAATCCGAAAAGGTTTCCATGTGTTGATGAAGATCTTCGGTTGGTAACCCACTAAATTGACTTCTCTCGACCAATTGGATAAATTTCGTTTTCGCCACAAAATTCCCGGTATATGCCTCCGGTAAAGTGGTTGGGCCCGGCAAAACGTCTTCTGTGAAGGTTGAGTGAGAAGAAAACTTAGGCATGATTGGATATGCGGGAGAAGATGGTGTAGACGGTGTTGATGTAGAACTAGACGGAGAACTAGGTGAAGAAGAATGGATAGAAGAACCAAAGGGATTTATGAAGATCCCTTCGGCCGTCTCTCGAGGTGACTCGTTAAAGTCGGATTCTTGAGCTTGCTCTTGATGAGTATTGCTAGTACCCGGTTGAGAGTGTCTAACCCGATCAATCGTCCGTTGGCGAAAGGCTCTAAAGAGTCTCTCCGGCTCTGGATTGAAGAGAAAGAAATCGCCTCCCCTCCTAGGCATACACTACACACTAGAAGAAACGTGAGAACACCTAGTGCTTTATGGGCACTAGGCAACGACAATAATCAAGCACAACGAGAAACAAGGAGAGTAGAAAGCTAAGGAAAACAAGAAAAACTACAAAATATTCACAAGAGATGATAGAAGAGCACAAAGAGGGGTAACTAAGTCTAGCTATAAGCAAACTAAGTCTAAACAATGCACCGTCCCCGGCAACGGCGCCAAATTGATGGTCGGATTCGTCGCGGGTCCAACCGTCAATAATAAACCGACTATTCCTAGTAGCTAGGGCAAGTAGGGTCGATATCCACGGGGACGGTATTATAGAGTCTAGACTAAGTCCACTAAAAACGAGACTAAATTACCAAACAAACACAAAGAGAATGATAAATGGTAAACTATGATGGTTGGAGATGAAGGAAGTGGACTAACAATGACTATCTAAAATGATGCTAAAATGGGATAACTAATGAACAAACTAACAAACAAACTAGAATAAACGATGACTAACTAAGAGGATGAACTCAAATATGGAAGAAAGTGTGGTAGGTCGGGTTCATAAGTGTAGATGGGTAATTGGGTGATTAAGGGTATAGGTGTCTCCTAGTTGCTAGAGTCGGTCCGGGCTCTCGCTACGTAGACCGATGTCAAGGTAGATCCGGGCTCTCGCTACGTAGACCGATGTCAAGGTAGGTCCGGGCTCTCGCTACGTAGACCAATGTCCGCACTTTCATGACAAAGACAATTCTCAACACATTCACACAATAGACAAACAATGATAAGATGAGCACAAGTATAGGAAGCATGGCCACTACAACTCACACAAGCAATTCAACAAACTCAAAGAATGCCCAATATGTGACTAACAACAAAGATTCACCCTTTTTCCTAATCAACCCTAATCACCCATAATCTACTCCTAATCCCCCTACTAACCCCACAAGGAGACTACTTACTCATTATCAAGAACAAACCAACAATAATAAGAGAAAACAACATCACAAACCAAACATCCATTATGAAGAACTAGAACAATAACAAGAGCAATATAAAAAGATTGAAACTTGATTAAATAAACAACAACAAGAGTAGAGAAGATTATACCAACAACAAGAAGAAGAAAAGATGCAATCTTGTATAAATAAGAACCCAAATCAACTCCAAGGATGTCAAGCTTTGAGAAATCTTCAAGAACCCACTTAATACAAGAACTAATTACAAACTAGATTAAACTAAGATTAAAGGAAGATTAAAGGAAGATTAAACTAAGTGGATGAAATCTAAATCTAGGGTTTATGAGTTGTAGAGAGGCTTAAGAGAGTCTAATGTATGATAAGATACATAAACAATACAAGAGGGGAGTATTTATATGGGTACAAGAATGAAGGAGGAAGAAATAAGTGAAGGCGTGCTGCAGGTGCACGGTCCCGACCGGGACGGACTCAACCCGACCGGGACGGCGTGGTCCCGACCGGGACAGGTTGGTCCCGATCGGGACGGGCTCCAGACAGAAGGTGTGTCATTTGTGCACCTCAACCGGGACCGGTTGAGGCCATCCCGACCCGGTTTAGCCTTGTAGGCCTCCTTTAAGCTCCTTTTGGTCCTTCCTTGCCTCTCATGGGTTTCTCATCGATTCTCGGGACTCGGGATCGGGTCTCGGAGGCTCGGGATCGGGTCTCGAGGTCTCGGGATCGAATCTAAGGCACCGAGGGATCGTTCCCTCACTTCGTTGGCTCCAAAATGTGTATGTATAGAGCCGGAATTGCTCCAACTCTTCGAGAATGGACTCAGGAACCTGAAACGAACTAGAGGAAGAATAAGTAGCCCATAAACCGCTCCCAAGGAGCGATTCCACAAGGAAAATAGGACCAAAACATAGTAAAATAGGCACTACAAACTACACTTATCTAAAGGATTTTTGATCCTTGGCTTGACAGTAAGGACAAGCACGGTAACCCGTTGTACTCCAACCAGACAACATCCCGTAAGCTGGGAAGTCGTTGATGGTCCACATTAATGCAGCCCGTAAATTGAAACTAGTTTTCCTCGACACATCGTACGTGTGAATCTCATTATCCCACAAACTTTTTAACTCTTCAACAAGTGGTTGGAGATGCACGTCCATATTGGCTTTCGGGTTCCTAGGGCAAGGAACAATAAGTGACAGGAGCATAAATTGTCTCTTATTGCATAACCAAGACGGTAGGTTGTACGGTGTCAAAATAACCGGCCAACATGAGTACGACTTGCCGAACTGCCCGTAGGGTGAGAAACCATCTGTGCACAAACCCAAACGTACGTTGCGCGGCTCTTTCGCGAACTCGGAATGTTTGATATGAAATGTCTTCCAAGCTTCAGCGTCGCTAGGGTGTGTCATCATACCACTAACTTTGATTTTGGAGTTACTGTGGTGCCAACTCATCTCGCCCGCAATTTTCTTTGTCGCATACAGTCTTTGCAGCCTCGGACCTACTGGGAAGTAAGTCAAAACCTTAGTTGGTACTCTCTTCCCCCTAGTATTTGCTGTTCGACTCTTGTACCTCCCGGATCCACATTTCCTACACGCGTCGAGGTCCGAATCTCCCTTCCAGAACAGCATGCATCCATTCGGACACGAGTCTATCTTTTCATGGGGGAGTTGGAGGCCCTTCAACAAATTTTTAACCTCGTAGAAATTATTTGACATGACATTCTCCTTAAGGCCTCGTAGAAGGTCAATTAGCAGTTGGATCCAACCGTCTAAATGTCTTAAGGCCATGTTGCTCTCGCACTTCAAAGTCGGCATCCTTGAAGCGACTTGCAATAGACTCATATCGCACCCGGTGAAAACTGGGAGTTGAGCATTTTTTAGCATTTCGAAAAAGGAAAGGACTTGTGGGTTGGGTTCATGTTGCACTTCTTCGTCGCTTAAGTTGTCTGGGTTACGCTCCTCCTCCATGATGTCCTCAACCGTCGTACGCAGTGCGTCCTCTACGAAGTCCCAATACGGATTTTCGTGAACAGGTTCTTGCAAGCGACTACTTTCATTTTCACCATGATACGTCCACACGTAGTAGTTCTCAACAAAACCGTGCTTGTATAGATGTTGTTTGACATCTAGTTAATGTTTAAGGCACGGTTTTGACATTTTCTACATGGGCACCTAAGCTGCTCGCTGGTGTAGTGGGGGTTATTATCTAAGGAAAACTTGATGAACTCCTCGACACCGTCTCTAAATTCTATTTTCGGTCGCTTATTGTCGGCCAGTCTCTCGTACATCCAACTCCGTTCTACTCTATTCATTCTATATGGATTGAACTATGAATAATTAGGGTATGTAGACATGAACAAAATGGCGTGGGGAAAGAAGTTAACAACATGGAATTTGAAGAAAAGTTCGCGAATTTCACCATATGTTGGAACTCTCGCAACCATCAATTTAAAAACGATTCATCACCGGGGACCTTATCACTCCAACTTAAACCCATTCTTGTGCATTCCATGTCACTGATAAACACGAAATTGTGTAATGTCGATAAGAGAAAAATTCGGCAGCAATTCGCCTCAGTTCTCCAAAAGCACAATGTGGTATATATGAATACTCCACATATGCAATCGAAGAACATTGAGGGAATTGTCACCAAATTTTCCTCTTACCAACACAACACAATTTCATGTTTACTACCTAAGTGACATGAAAGGCACAAGAACAGTCCCAAAACGGGGACTGTCCAAGAATTACTCCTAATGAGTAACTCTTGAACGGGCACTAGGTAGGTCTGAGTAGATTTCAAACAATGCTCATGCACAGTACACAACGAAAACAAATAACAACAACAATCATATCTCAACACAGTACTCCAAAACATTAATACTTACTATAATTACAACCACTAACTGCTGAAATTTAAGAAACAAAACGAATTTCCCTTTTTTTTTAGTATTGTTTATGTAGCAGAAGTACATAGTAGTAGTAGTAGTAGTAGTAGTAGTAGTAGTAGTAGTAGTAGTAGTAGTAGTAGTAGTAGTAGTAGTAGTAGTAGTAGTAGTAGTAGTAGTAGTAGTAGTAGAAAATTAGTAGTAGTAGTAGTAGTAGTAGTAGTAGTAGTAGTAGTAGTAGTAGTAGTAGTAGTAGTAGTAGTAGTAGTAGTAGTAGTAGTTTAGTAGTAGTAGTAGTAGTAGTAGTTTAGTAGTAGTTGTAGTAGTAGTAGTAGTAGTAGTAGTAGTAGTAGTAGTAGTAGTAGTAGTAGTAGTTGATGGGAGGATCTTGTCGTGGGTCTCCGCCCAACAAATAAGACCGGCTAACCTAGTGGGTAGCTAGGGTAAGTCGGGTCGAATCCACAGGGACGGCAAAACGAGTGCGGACTAGTGTATGTTACTGTCTAGGACTATGCTCGAGACAAGCTAATCTAAAGGGGAGGCTAGGACTAAGCTAGGTCTAAAGCAAGAAAAAGGAAGAGAAGAACAAACAAGGAAAGCGGGCTAGGATTAGGTCGGGGTCAAAGGGGTAAAGGAATGGTCAAGGGAGAACTAGAGTGAAGGAGGTAGTAGGGTGATCTAGGTTGGCCCGGGCTCTCGCAACTTAGACCCACCTAGAGGTTCCACCTAGAACCCATCTCGGCGACACACATGACAAACGGGGTTCTAGCGCGCTATAGTGGCCTAGGTCTAATCCGGGCTCTCGCAACTTAGACTGACCTAGGGGTCGTCCTCACCGGGCTCTCGCAACTTAATGAGGGAACCGAACCCACAAACAAACTATCACCCACAAGAGAAAAGCATGAAAAACAAGTAATATGCACATACTAGTCATTCAAGCATTTCAACAAACATGTAACATGCATCAAACAAGAGGAAACCCAAATCTTCCACCAACATCTCCAACAATCCCTTAATCATCCAATTAACACCCTAATCACCTTACTAATCCTAGCAATCTACTACTCTAACATATCTAAAGGAAAACTAACACTAACAAGATGAATCAACATAATAACCAAAACAAACATGAAGAGACTAACAAGAACTATGAACTATGAGCAATGCAATCAACAAAGAATCAAACTTTAATGATAAAACAAAGATTAAGAGAAGAGAAAAGAAGATTATACCAAACTAGAGATGAAAGGAAGAAAGAAACTTGCATAAATGGAAGAACCCAAAACAAACATCCAAGTTTGTCAAGCTTGGTGGAGATCTTGAGGAATTCCCAAATTACAAGCACTAATCTAAGATTAACGATAATCTAAAGACTAATCTACACTAATCTATGCTAAAATAATCTAGGGTTTAGTGGGTAATGAAAGACATAAGTGTTACATAACAAGGGAAGGGTATATATAGGGTTTAAGGATGAAAGGAGAATGAGAGGATTGAATGCGGGCGAACTGGCAACATTCCCGATCGGGATTTCTTGGACCCGGTCGGGATTCTCACATTCCCGATCGGGATTTCTTGGACCCGGTCGGGAACACCTCCCAGTAGCCGCCTCTTGTGTTCCACTTCATTCCCGGTCGGGATGAGGCCATACCCGACCGGGAATAGCCTTGTAGGCCTCCAATATGATCTCTATGGTCCCTCCTTGCTTCTCATGGGCTTCTCATCGATTCTCGGGACTCGGGATCGGGTCTCGGAGGCTCGGGATTGGGTTTTAAGGTCTCGGGGTCGATTCCAAGGCATCGAGTCATCGTTCCTTAGCTTCGTTGGCTCTAAAATGTGTATGTATTGAGTCGGAATCACTCCAACTCTCCATGAACGGTCTCGGGAACCTGAAACGAGCTAAAGGAACCATAAGTAGCCCATAAACCGCTCCCAAGGAGCGATTATACAAGGAAATGTGACCAAAACACTACGAAATAGGCACTACAAATGGCACTTATCAACTCCCCCACACTTAACCCTTACTCGCCCTCGAGTAAGCAAATACTAACTACTAATCTATCCGAGCGGGTATTAGCGCACCCTACGCCCTTTCAACTCACGCGAGTGCACTTAGAGGAAAAGTACACTCCGCAAGGCAAGTCGGGTCTTGCGACAAAACTGTGGATGCAACCGGACACGAAACACATAACCAAACAAATGCACAAACAAACACATAATCGGTCACACCCAAAACCAAAGAAATACCGCTTCCCTCAAACAAGCGGTGAATGAAACACCGGTTTAGGACTCGAGGTAAGTGACAACGTTCCCAAGCTAGCAATACAAACCAAAATGGACTAAGCCCTAATAGTATGACGATAAAGCAACAAAAACGTTGGTAACTTACCTAGGTCCTTCTAACTTTCTAAAAACGTACTACGGGACGATCGGCGGAGTGGAAAAGTGAAGAACCACGGTGTTAGTCGACACTGTAGGTAAGTGAAGACCCGTCCCCTTTAGCGTGAGCCAAGAGGGTCGTCCCGTGTCCAAAACCGCCTAACTAGTCCAAGTAAAAAGGTGGAAATATGCAAAACGAGGGAAGACCGACCTATGCCGCTATCATCCTTCCTCTGGACTCGGTCCTTTGGTAGGCTCTTCACGGAAAAAGTCAGAAAAAGGCTTATTTTGAGATGTTGGGATTATTTTTGTGAGACGGGTTTTCTTTTGGCATTTTCTCTTTTCTTTTGCATTTTTGCTTTGTTTTGCCATGCCATTTCTTTTTCTTCTTTTCTATTTTCTTTTTTGGCTTTTGTGCCTTTTCTTTCTCTTCATTCTTTTCTTTCTTTCATTTTTTTCCTTTCTTTTCTTTTCTTTGCCCTTTTTGGCTTGATTTGGCTTTTTGGCATTTCAATGTGTAACAAGAAAGAGGGAAATCAACACCTTGCATGTTTATTGTGTGGATATGTGTAGGAGGTAGGGAAATGGGTGAGTCAGGGTTGCGCATTCCCCTTCAAACCCACAAAAAGTGGAGAACTTGGACTAATCAAACAATCCTAGACACGGTCACCTAGGGGATGAGACTCGGTAACCAAGGCCTTTTCACACTGTGGGTGGTCATAATGGTCAAAATGCAAATCCCGTAGTAAATCCCTAGTAAGCTAGGTGGACTCAAGGTAAAAGACCAACGAATTCATTGGTTTAGGGTCATTCTACTAGAGTAGAGTCCAAGACTCGATTTATACAACTAGGAAGGGAAAGTAAACACTCACGCTCTAGCCCCTAAACCGGGTTTTCGAAAAACCATTTACACACATAACTCAACTACACACAAAACAAAGTGAAGACTCAACGAGAACGAAAGAAAAAGAAACAAAAGCAACAAAACAAGAATAAAACAAAACGAACACATACACAACACAAACACTACCCCAAATCTCCAAACAAGTCACCGATCAACCACAAACTTTACAAAGCTCCACCCGAGCACACCACATCATAATCTTCTCCAAACTCCGCGAGAAATAAAGAGGAAAAAGGGATAAGACGTTACCGGATGTCTTGAATGCTCTCCAAAGCTAATGGTGACTTAAGCAACCTATAAGGAAGGAGGGAGGCAAAACACGCAACCAAAACAAATGTACGACACAAGGACACAAAAGAAAAACACACAAAAGAAAATTTTTTTGGATTTTTTTGAAAAAATTTCAAATTTTTAGGGTTTTTTCAAGATTTTTAGATAAAATAGGAAAATAAAACTAACTACGATAGAATATCGCTCCCCCACACTTAAATCGAGCAATGTCCTCATATGCTCAATCGTAGTGTGCGGAGAGACAAAAGAAAAAGAAAAGAAACTACGAAAATAAAGCTAAAAATCAAAAATAAAGTGAAGAAAAGGTAGATGGTGTTCGGCCGGGGTGTAGTCAAGTCACCATGGGCCGAGACTAGAAAAGATATGGATGGGGGAAGAAATAAAAAGAAGGAAATAAAAGGAAATGGGAGGGGAGGGCTAGGTGTAATCAAGTCACCTAGCCCGGATTCCGCCTAAATCCGACTAATTCCTAAAAAGAAAGAGTGAAAAACTTGCAAAATTTGGATTTTGAAAATGACTCTCGATGTAGTTACATCATCGAGAGTCGGGAGCAACAGCTACCAAGGCCTCGAAGGCCACCATGACACAAATATAAGGGAAGGGGAGTATTCAAAGGGCAACAAGC
Organism: Agrostemma githago; assembly: GCA_958450325.1. Classification (NCBI taxonomy): domain Eukaryota; kingdom Viridiplantae; phylum Streptophyta; class Magnoliopsida; order Caryophyllales; family Caryophyllaceae; genus Agrostemma; species Agrostemma githago. Next base: position 33,155,312 of record OY288256.1, read on the forward strand.
AACTAAAAGACGGAAAAGAATGTAGAGTTGCCTTACCAACATGCTAGCAACTCACGAACTCCATCGTCTTCAATGATCAATAATGGCACTTTGCTTGTTGTCTTCATTGTCATCCCACTTCAAACTTGATAAAACCGCATGGCTAAGGTAGCAATGGTGCGAGGAGGTGGGATTTGATGTGAATATCGGTCTAAAGTGAGGAGGAAATGAGGTGAAGGTATGTAATTGAGGTACATGGGCATGTGATATGGACTAGGAAGGTTAGGGAGGTTGGGAGGGGGGTATATCATGGTTGGGTGGACTCAATATGCACATCCATCCCGATCGGGATGGCTCCTTCCCGGTTGGGATGGGTCTTCTTGACCTTCCACAAACCCAAAAGCTTACTCCAAGCTTCAAAAACCCAATCCTCACTCACGATCCAAGCTCTATCGATAACCAATCCTCTCAAGGAGTCATCTTCACTTCACCTACCACAATAAACTCAAAATGCACATCAAATTCACTCCCTCACATCGCTCATCAAAATACCGAATTACCAGGATTCCACAAAAACTAACGATCCTAAAAACCAAACTATACAACCAAACATAAACACAAATACAAGCACAAAAGAAGAGAAGAAGAGATATTTACAATAAAGTATTCTCACCAACTACACCTCCATAGCCATCAAGAGCTCGAAGGAGTAAGTCAAATGCCCTAGCAACATCTTCGATTAAGCTCACATGGCCGAGCCTAGCCACTTCCAAGAGCTTCCAAGTCGGAGGGAAGAAGCGATCGTCTTCATTATGCTCGGGGTTCTCGTGATCTTCCGGGTCTTCGGAACCATGATGGCGACGACTCTTATGACCATCCGGTAGGTATAGTAGTCTAGAGTCGTGCTCGGCATTATGATGCGGGAGATCACACCCTAAGGGTGTCGCTTCTTCTACGGGGTCGAGAGTGGAACTCTTTTCCACCGCCCGACAAGGATCCTCTTCACCAACCGTCTCACAAGACAAAGGGCTAGACATCGAGTGCGGTAGAGGAGGAGAAGGCATCAAGTTTTCTTCATTGGAGGCTTTAGGATCCTCCAATTTCCCATACAAGGCAAGTTCCAAGGCATCTACTTCTTTTTCCCAAGTATTGCGCTCCTTTTCACTCACCTTGTCCAATTGGCCTAGAGGAGGTATGTCTTCACTCGGCTTTGGATCATCTAGATCCGATTCTTCACGAAGAAAATCGAACAAATCCAATTTTATAGCCAATACATCGGCTCCCCAAGAGTTATCTCGAGAATCATGTTCACTCCCCTCCTCATTGTTGGCCCTTGAAGCCTCAACTCTCTCTATTCTTTCCCTATCTTCACCACCTAAGCAACACTCAACAATGGTCTCTTGACCGACCCTCTCTTCTTCATTTGTAGCTTCACGATCGGGTTGACTTTCTTGTGGAGACACCCGACTTTCATGCCCAAATGAACCTTCCTCCATAACTTGTGGAGCTCGAGTGGCCGACATCGTGATATGGGCCATGAATGCATTGATGCGAGCATCTTGCACCTCTATTCGGGCCTTGAGCTCCTTTTCAACCCCCATTATTTGAGCCACCATCTCATGTTGAGTCTTTTGCATTAGAGTTATCGACTCTTGTTGACTCTTAAGCAATTGAATCATCATTTGACAAGTCTCAAAGTTGGGATCTTGTGGTTGTGGGTTATGTGAGGGTGTTTGGCAGTTGTTAGGATGTTGGAATGATCCTTGACAACTTTCTTGGTAACCATAAGGAGGGCGTTCATAAGATTGTTGATGAGGTTGATATGGTTGGTGAAATCTCGGGATTTGGCCATTTGCCCCAAAGTTGCCCCGTGATGATTGATGGTAGCTTGGACGAGCCATGTCTATAACGTTGCTTTGGTACCTAGGATGAGCTAGAAGCACTTGAGAAAACGTTAGTATCCTAGTGCTTTTGAGGCACTAGGAAGAGCGAGTAGCACAAAAGAAGTAGAACGGAGATACACAAGGAGAAGAGAACACAAAAGTCAAGAACAAAATCCACAACTAAGCAAACAAAAGTCTAAACTACGCCGTCCCCGGCAACGGCGCCAATTTGATGGGAGGATCTTGTCGTGGGTCCCCGCCCAACAAATAAGACCGGCTAACCTAGTGGGTAGCTAGGGTAAGTCGGGTCGAATCCACAGGGACGGCAAAACGAGTGCGGACTAGTGTATGCTACAGTCTAGGACTATGCTCGAGACAAGCTAATCTAAAAAGGAGGCTAGGACTAAGCTAGGTCTAAAGCAAGAAAAAGGAAGAGAAGAACAAACAAGGAAAACGGGCTAGGATTAGGTCGGGGTCAAAGAGGTAAAGGAATGGTCAAGGGAGAACTAGAGTGAAGGAGGTAGTAGGGTGATCTAGGTTGGCCCGGGCTCTCGCAACTTAGACCCACCTAGAGGTTCCACCTAGAACCCATCTCGGCGACACACATGACAAACGGGGTTCTAGCGCGCTATAGTGGCCTAGGTCTAATCCGGGCTCTCGCAACTTAGACCGACCTAGGGGTCGTCCTCACCGGGCTCTCGCAACTTAATGAAGGAACCGAACCCACAAACAAACTATCACCCACAAGAGAAAAGCATGAAAAACAAGTAATATGCACATACTAGTCATTCAAGCATTTCAACAAACATGTAACATGCATCAAACAAGAGGAAACCCAAATCTTCCACCAACATCTCCAACAATCCCTTAATCATCCAATTAACACCCTAATCACCTTACTAATCCTAGCAATCTACTACTCTAACATATCTAAAGGAAAACTAACACTAACAAGATGAATCAACATAATAACCAAAACAAACATGAAGAGACTAACAAGAACTATGAACTATGAGCAATGCAATCAACAAAGAATCAAACTTTAATGATAAAACAAAGATTAAGAGAAGAGAAAAGAAGATTATACCAAACTAGAGATGAAAGGAAGAAAGAAACTTGCATAAATGGAAGAACCCAAAACAAACATCCAAGTTTGTCAAGCTTGGTGGAGATCTTGAGGAATTCCCAAATTACAAGCACTAATCTAAGATTAACGATAATCTAAAGACTAATCTACACTAATCTATGCTAATCTATGCTAAAATAATCTAGGGTTTAGTGGGTAATGAAAGACATAAGTGTTACATAACAAGGGAAGGGTATATATAGGGTTTAAGGATGAAAGGAGAAGGAGAGGATTGAATGCGGGCGAACTGGCAACATTCCTGATCGGGATTTCTTGGACCCGGTCGGGATTCTTACATTCCCGATCGGGATTTCTTGGACCCGGTCGGGAACACCTCCCAGTAGCCGCCTCTTGTGTTCCACTTCATTCCCGGTCGGGATGAGGCCATACCCGACCGGGAATAGCCTTGTAGGCCTCCAATATGATCTCTATGGTCCCTCCTTGCTTCTCATGGGCTTCTCATCGATTCTCGGGACTCGGGATCGGGTCTCGGAGGCTCGGGATTGGGTCCCAAGGTCTCGGGGTCGATTCCAAGGCATCGAGTCATCGTTCCTTAGCTTCGTTGGCTCTAAAATGTGTATGTATTGAGTCGGAATCACTCCAACTCTCCATGAACGGTCTCGGGAACCTGAAACGAGCTAAAGGAACCATAAGTAGCTCATAAACCGCTCCCAAGGAGCGATTCTACAAGGAAATGGGACCAAAACACTACGAAATAGGCACTACAAATGGCACTTATCAGTAGTAGTAGTAGTAGAAAATTAGTAGTAGTGGTAGTTTAGTAGTAGTAGAGGAAATAGAATATTGGTGGTAGTAGTAGTAGTAGTAGTAGTAGTAGTAGTAGTAGTAGTAGTAGTAGTAGTAGTAGTAGTAGTAGTAGTAGTAGTAGTAGTAGTAGTAGTAGTAGTAGTAGTAGTAGTAGTAGTAGTAGTAGTAGTAGAAAATTAGTAGTAGTGGTAGTAGTAAAAGTAGAAGTAGGAAATTAGTATTAGTTGTAGTAGTAGAAAATTAGTAGTAGTAGTAGTAGTAGTAGTAGTAGTAGTAGTAGTAGTATAGTAGTAGTAGTGGAAAATTAGTAGTAGTAGTAGTAGTAGTAGTAGTAGTAGTAGTAGTAGTAGTAGTAGTAGTAGTAGTAGTAGTAGTAGAAAATTAGTAGTAGTAGTAGTAGTAGTAGTAGTAGTAGTAGTAGTAGTAGTAGTAGTAGTAGTAGTAGTAGTAGTAGTAGAAAATTAGTAGTAGTAGAAAATTAGTAGTAGTAGTAGTAGTATAAAATTAGTAGTAGTAGTGGAAAATTAGTAGTAGTAGTAAAAGTACAAGTAGTAAATTAGTAGTAGTAGTAGTAGTAGTAGTAGTAGTAGTAGAAAATTAGTAGTAGTAGTAGTATAGTAGTAGTAGTAGTAGTAGTGGAAAATTAGTAGTAGTAGTAGTAGTGGAAAATTAGTAGTAGTAGTGGAAAATTAGTAGTAGTAGTAGTAGTGGAAAATTAGTAGTAGTAGTAGTAGTAGTAGTAGTAAAAGTACAAGTAGTAAATTAGTAGTAGTAGTGTAGTAGTAGAAAATTAGTAGTAGTAGTATAGTAGTAGTAGTGGAAAATTAGTAGTAGTAGTATAGTAGTAGTAGTAGTAGTGAAAAATTAGTAGTAGTAGTAGTAGTAGTAGTAAAAGTACAAGTTGTAAATTAGTAGTAGTAGTAGTAGTAGTAGAAAATTAGTAGTAGTGGAAAATTAGTAGTAGTAGTAGTGGTGGTGGTATTAGTAGTAGTAGTAAAAGTAGAATTAGGAAATTCGTAGTAGTAGTAGTAGTAGTAGTAGTAGTAGTAGTAGTAGTAGTAGTAGAATATTAGTAGTAGTAGTAAAAGTACAAGTAGTAAATTAGTAGTAGTAGTAGTAGTAGTAGTAGTAGTAGTAGTAGTAGTAGTAGTAGAAAATTAGTAGCAGTAGTTGTAGTGGAAAATTAGTAGTAGTAGTGGAAAATTAGTAGTAGTAGTAGTAGTAAAAGTAGAAGTAGGAAATTAGTAGTAGTAGTAGTAGTAGAAAATTAGTAGTAGAAAATTAGTATTAGTGTTGTAGTAGAAAATTAGTTGTAGTAGTAGTAGAAAATTAGTAGTAGTAGTAGTAGTATTAGTAGTAGGTTATTAGTATTAGTAATATTAGTATTAGATTAGTAATATTAGTAGTAGCATTAGTAGTAGTAATGAAGTATTTTAATGTAATATTAGTAGTAGATTAGTAATACTACTACTAGCACTACTAATGTACTACTACTAAAACTACTAATTAATCTACTACTAATACTACTACCCATCTACCTCAACAAATCTAATTCATTATACTACTACATACTACTACTAATCTAATAACACAATTTCTAACCTAATACAATAATCACTAATACCTAATTAACATACTAACTAACTTAATTCACATACTATAATTACCGTCTAACAATAAAACGAAATCTAACCTAATTCACATACTAATTAACCTAATTAATATACTATAACGTAATTAACCTAATTACTAAACTAACTAACCTAATTAACATACTCACCCTACAATCTAATTAACTAATTAACCCTACATAATCACCATACAATCTAATCACCATAATTATCTAACTTAATCAAAACAGTTTAGTAAAAAAGCCTAACATACTAACTAACAATTAATCTAATTAAGTAATCTAAACAGTAAACTAATTGAACTAATTAAGTAAAAACTAAACTAATCAAAACACTTAAACAGTAGAGTCCATACCTGAGATTTGAAGGTCGGCTTAGGGTTTTTCGGGGCTGGGTCGGGTTAGAGTACGCCGGAGGGTTCAGTTCGCCGGGGGTTCGGGGACGGGTTCGGTTCGCCGGGGGTTCGGGGACGGGTTAAGTCGGGGGTTCTGGGCCGGGTTTGGGTGCGCCGAAAAGGGTAGGGTTCGTGGGGTTCGGTTCGCCGGGGGTTCGGGGCTGGGTTCACCGGAAATGGGTAGGGGAAACCTAGGGTTTGGTTGTTGGGGGTTTGGTTGTTGGTGCGCCGGAAATGGGCTGGGTCGCCGGATCTTGGTGGGGGTTGTGCGCGCCAGAGGAAAGTCGCCGGAGGAAGGTCGCCGGAGGAAGGTGTCGCCGGAAGTGGGTGGGGGTGGTGCGCGTTCGGGGTTGGGGATTGGGATCGCCGGGCTATCGATTTTAAAGGGATAGGGAGATTGGGTTTGTGTCTGACTGTCGCGTTTTTTTTTATTTTAACATATGTTGCGTCGGATTAGCCGACGCAACCAGACGCAATATTAACATTTGCATCGGCTAATCTGATGCAACGCATTTAATTCTGGTTTTTTTCTTTAATTTAACATTCACTGCATCGGATTAGCCGACGCAACCTGACGCAATATTCAACTTTGCGTCGGCTAATCCGATCCAAAGCTATTAATTCTGTTGACTGAGTTTTTTTTTATTTTGACGCAGACTGCATCGGATTAGCCGACGCAACCAGACGTAATAGTCAACTTTGCGTCGGCTAATCCGATGCAAAGCTATTAATTCTGTTGACTGAGTTTTTTTTATTTTGACGCAGACTGCATCGGATTAGCCGACGCAACTAGACGCAATATTCAACTTTGCGTCGGCTAATCCGATGCAAAGCTATTAATTCTGTTGACCAAGTTTTTTTTATTTTGACGCACACTGCATCGGATTAGCCGACGCAACTAGACGCAATATTCAACTTTGCGTCGGCTAATCCGATGCAAAGCATTTAATTCTGTTGACTGGGAGTTTTTAGTCAAAAACTTTTGCGTGGGATTAGCCGACGCAAACCCTTCCATTTGGATCGACTTTGCATCGGTTAATCCCACGCAAACTCCTTCACATAGTGGCGCCAACCCAAAATTATTGGCGTCTGCTTCATGGAGTCGGATAGCGTCGGCTAGTCTCACGCAATATTATTGCATCGGATTAACCGACGCAAATCGACACAGTTATGCCATTTGCGTCGGATAATAAATCCGACGCAACCTGTCCGACGCTATTTCAGCTATTTTTAGTAGTGCTAGTGTCCACGTCTAATATTATCGTAGTGCATAATAATGGAAAGTGCGAATTTAGAAAGTTTTGTTTAGATGACAACCTAGTGACGACTCGATCAACATGCGGATCCTCCTAGGTTGACCAGTGACTCTGGCAGAACTCCGTTACCGTTTGACCTTCCTGCGGCTACTCCGACAAAGCTTCGTTACTATAGACCGTTTCTACGGCTAATCTGGCAGAACTTCGTTACTAGACTTGGGCTAGTCGAACACAGGCACCTCGATATCTAGTGGGGTGCTCGAAGGTGAGGAGTTCCGTTGATGCCGCTTTTTTAATCGAAACTACGATCGAGTGGATCGTTTGCCTCGGGTGTCGGAGTGCGAGCCCTTAGCGAGAGTTTAGAGGGAGAAGAGAAGGTTGAGATGTGTGTCGAAATGAGGGCGTGAAGGGGGGTATTTATAGGTGTTTTCGGCCCTTGTCGCCCATATAGGCGCCTGAGCTGAGGCGCACCAAGACTCAGGCGCAAGGGCTTAGGCGTGGGGAGACCAAGGCGCGTGAGGTGGGGCGGTTGGAGTTTTGAAGATACGATTTTGATACTTTCCAAAACCGTGGGACGGGTGTATAATATGTATCTTGGGGGTTAAGTTTTCCCTTCCTTGACATAGCGCCGCGAACTTGGTGGGCCTCGGGTGTGCATCCCGAGGTTCACTTGGCGCGGTGCTGACTCGGTTTGATTTTCGGGACCGACTCGGGGTCCCGGTGTCAGAATTGACTCTAATTAGTGTCTATACGACCGTAACGACATGATTAAGGCTGCCATCATGTTAGTTTAATTTTCCCGAGTAATTTATTTGATCCGTTTTATAGAAAAACTACCTAAAACACCCTGAACCCGCGTCGCGTTGCAGTCTTATCGTCATCGGGTGTTTGTTGGGCACTTCTGCAGCTACTAGGTCCAAATTTGAGTGTCTACAGAAGCCCCCACTTTGACTGAGGCTTGGACAAGGCGAAATTCAATGTGTAGCCACCAAGGTCAATCGAGGATTACGACTTGGTGGCCGTCGGGTCGGGTCGTTTTAAGTCCGTTGGACTACGTGGTGAGGCTCGCCAGCCAAAGCTTAGAAATCATACCTGACGTCTTCGCTTGTGGTTGCCTGTCGGGGCCCGGGCCCATGCTTGTCGTCTCGTCTCGGGTTTGTTGTTTTAGTAGTTTCGGACTTCTTGTTTAAGTATTTATTGGTGTCTTATTTTTTGATTTAATCCCTAGTGGGTGGTTGCATTAAGTTAGATCTATCCCTCCCGGGTGGCTGCGTTAGATTTATCCCTCTCGGGTGGCTGTGTTAGATTTATCCCTCTCGGGTGGCTACGCTAGATTTATCCCTCTCGGGTGGCTGCGCTAGATTTATCCCTCTCGAGTGGCTGTGCGAGATTTATCCATCTCGGGTGGCTGCGTTAGATTTATCCCTCTCAGGTGGCTGCGCTAGATTTATCACTCTCGGGTGGCTACGTTAGATTTATCCCTCTCGGGTGGCTTCGCTAAATTTATCCCTCTCGGGTGGCATCGCTTGATTTATCCCTCTCGGGTGGCTTCGTTAGATTTATCCCTCTCGGATGGCTGCGCTAGATTTGTCCCTCTAGGGTGGCTGCGTTAGTTTTATCCCCTTCGGGTGGCTACGTTAGATTTATCTCTCTCGGGTGGCTGCTAGTTTTATCCCTCTCGGGTGGCTACGTTAGATTTATCCCTCTCAAGTGGCTGCGTTAGTTTTATCCCCTTCGAGTAGCTACGTTAGATTTATCCCTCTCGGGTGGCTGCGTTAGTTTTATCCCCTTCGGGTGGCTGCGTTAGATTTATCCCTCTCGGGGTGGCTGCGTTAGTTTTATCCCTCTCGGGTGGCTGCGTTAGATTTATCCCTCTCGGGTGGCTGTGTTAGTTTTACCTCTCTCGGGTGGCTGCGTTAGATTTAGTGATTGTTTTGCCTTTGAAATACTAGTGTTGATGTGTAAGCTTTTTGCATTAGTTCTGGGCTTGCAGTTGCTTAGTGAATTATTCCGGGAATGTGCTAAAATATTAATCCTCCTGGGATGTGAATTGAGTGTGCTTAGGGACTTGCTAGGATAACAGATTGCTTCGAGTGCTTTGGGTGCTGTTGATCAATTTGTTTTGTTCGCCTTATCACGTGGTCAAGCGCGAGTATTCTTATTAATCGTATTGTAGATTTGTTTTGTTCGTTTATTGCTGGGGGTCGATTTCGATTAGAGGAGGTTTTAAGACTTGCTTTATGGGTTTGAATTTACTCCTAACTCCCTTGGTTGGCATCTAAGACGGTGCGTGCTCGTCCGGTTAGGTTTTCGACGGGGATTAAAGGGAGGTTGGCTCAGGCTAAGAGCACGATGAGTCACTACTCGTCGGAGAATGTGTTGGTGAACTAGCTGCGCCTTGCAGATGTAAATTTCTTTCTTACTGTTTGTTTTATTTAGTAGCCCCCAAGGTTTAGGATTATTGAAGTGTCGGTTTTGGTTTCATCGCTTGTTTTGTCCTATGGTCTAGTGTTTGCTTTCATTTTGAACGACTCGCTTTTCCTTTAACTGGCCGATTCGGCTGATGCTGTTCAGCCCCCAGACTTCCCCATGACACTACTCAGGGTCGATGTGGCTGGGGTAGCCTTTACATAGCCTCTTTCCCCGTGTTCTGCTGAGGAGATGGAGGCTGGGATGGAGTGACGTGACCGGGTATACCGGGTAAGTTTCGGTTTCTGTTTTGGATTCTAAGGGTTAGGTTTGGTGTGACTAATTTGTTCGGTTTAGTTTTTTCAGGTTTCGTCGGCTTGCCATCAGCGGTTGTGGTAGCCTGCCAACTGCTTTAGGGTTTATGCCTCGAGGGTCTCTTATGACACTTCGGGGTCTCGATCGGTAAGTGCGTGTACCTAGGGTTGGCTCTTAGATTGTTTGAGTGTTTCCCTAACGCTTAAGTGTACTTGCAGGATACCCCGGACATGGTGGGGCAGTTCGAGACTCGGGTGACCGAGCTCGAGGCGAAAGAGGTTGACGCGCAACGGCTCCTACAATCTCGGGCTGACGAGATCGCTTTCCTTAAAGAGCGGTTGGCTCGGTCTCAGGGCGAGACCTCCGCGCAGGGTGAGGCCAAGCATCGGGTTGAGATGGAGAGAGAGGCTGGGGCTGAGGCTACGGGTCGTGCTAGGAACACCACCGAGGATGTTGGAGAAGTTCCCGAGATAGTTACCCGAGATATGTTGTCGGGAAATGGACGGTTGTGGGTCTCCTCTCCTAGACTTAGAGGATCTAGGTTTGGACGACAACTTTGGTGGACTTGTGATAGCCATAGGCGCAGCTTCTAGGGGTCCTCCTTGGTTTGTGAACTCGATTTAACTTTTTAGTATTTGAGTTGTTTTAGTTTAGTCTTTGCGTTTTTGTTTTGTGAAATGCTGACCTAAATTAACAAGTAATCACTTCATGGTTGTTTTATTCGTGATTTCATCGTAGTTTAGGATGCTTTAAAATGTGTTGGGGCTTCACGAGAGTACGAAAGCGGTTTTTCATATTTTTGAAATGCATTAGTTTGAGCCGAGAATCGGATCAGGTAGTACCACTAGTAGAATTTAAGTGAATGATATCGGTTGTAAATGGTCATTAGCATCGATTTTCAAGCGACACCAATCAAGGCGATGCTAATGACCAAAAGAAATGACATCGATTATTAACTGATGCCAATATTGCTGGATTGGCATCGATTACAACCGATGCCAATTTGGAAAAATGGCATCAATTGCAACCGATGCCCACTTACTAAATTGGTATCCGATTTTATCTAGTAACCGATGCAAATGTTCCCAGATTGGCATCAATTTTACATCTGATGCCATTTTTTTGATGTCATTTTGACGATGATTATACTTTCGTAACTCATAATTTTTTGTTATTTTTTCTCTTTCATGCATGCACGTTTTAGATGCTAATAAGTGTTTTTTATAACAAATGCGGTAAAACTATGTCTACAATTTAAAAAAGAAAAACAGCAAAATCTACTTATTAACAAGAAAACTAGATATAAGCATATCCAATACAAGCATCCACCAGAATAACATCTCTCGATTCACAACAACGTACATCAAAATCTTTCACTATATTATCCAATATGTAAAATTTGTTCTCCAATCATCAAATTCAAAGACGGTTTACTATCTTCTCAAATAAATAAGATGCTCCAAGATCCGAATAAGCAACCAAAGTCGATTCCTGTAAAATAAAAAAATCGTAGTTAGTACATACGGAGTATATAAGTATCTAACCTATTTTTCATCAAAAAAGTATAGTATAACCTATTGGAAATAATACAGAGTATTAAATTGAAGTCTCCTACTTGTATGCTAGGTTAAGATTGCATTTTTGAAAATTGTTGTCTACGGTATTATTGTACTCAAATGAAATAATATAGCCAAACATACCCGACAAAATGTCACCAAGTAACATGAAATATTGTTGTTTTAAGCTTAAGACAAACCGAAGTGAGATTTTTTTAGTATAAAGCTAAAGCAACAAAAACTCATCTTGTCCTGGCCACTTCACCAACAGAATGAAAGATAGTTGAACCATGAGCATCTCTAACCTCTAAAACACCACAAGAATCACCAAAAAGATGCTTTAGAAATCAGACATATAGACAGGCCAGCATATAGGTGGCGGGATTAACAAAATCAAGATAACAAACTATTTAATTTTAGAAATGAAGTAACATATCCTTTTCTTATTTTCATTTACTGTCAGAAAATGAGACATACAACACGGAGACTAGTATGCGACCTACCCACAAAGTCGATTTATCCTTTGTTGTGACCCCATTTCAAATATTTCCAGTGTAACCAGAAACGAAGCAAGGTTCTCCTTGTATAACACAAAACAATAGTCATAAAAATTGAAATAAAGTTAGAGCATTACAAATAAAAAACATTACAAGCTAGGGTCAAAAAATTTCATATGATTATCATTAGGCACTAAAAATTAGGTATAACATTGGAGATGAAGGGTAAACTACTAAGGCAACCTAACAATCAAAATCAAATCAAAAAATGAAATACTTGCAGAAACATTGGCAGAATAGCAAAATATAACTCAAATACCTTCAAAAAATTTCCAGTAGTAGAGGATAAAAAATTAACTCAGATACTTCGTACCTCTTAAACACCGTGACTGGTACTTATCAAATTTTGTCTCAGTATCATGATTCAACATTTAGGAACTAAGGCTATGATGTTTTTTATCGTATCATGATTCAACCATGCAATTGAGCCAAAATAATCGAAATCAAAACAGTTGAAAATTACTACGTATAGATCCGGCATGTGATGACACCGCCTATAAGTATACCCAGGTCCAGGCCCCCTAATCAAATCAACCCTTGACCAAGGATAACCAGGCCAACACATACCTGATAAATTGACCCGACTCGACCTCGAGATGGAAAACCAAACTCGACCAGCGACCCTTGTTTACTCTGATAAACATGCTCCAAAACAATAATCTAATGTAATGTATGCATCATAAAGATTCAAACTTTAGACATGTCGTGATCGAAAAACTACTCTCCGACAATGCTAACAAAGATTTAAACCCAATTAATGATAAGGATAATACATCGATCAAGTTCACGAATTAAAATATTACAGTGATCACAACTGTTCAAATTGTTAGGAAAATGATGAGGAGATTACAAAGCCGAGAAGAAAAGTTTGTGACATACGATACTAACCAAACAACGGCTGAGAATTGTCTCGTTCCTTTTTGGACATGATGGTTCACTTCCGAATCCAAAGCATCATCATTCGTTTTCAAAAAATTTCTGCCTCACAAATTAAGGAATCACACAGGAATTTGATACTTTACAAGGCATAATACAATTGCACAAGCTAAATTAAGAAAAATATGATCTTTGCTAAGCTTAAATAAAGAAAAGCAAACACATAGGAATTGACTAACACTTGCATAAAAAAATAGGTAAAAGAAAATAAAAGAAAGTACCAACCAATGGAGACGAAATCAGCAACATCAGAAGAAGCTGGAAAACGGGAAGAGAGAGAAGCGGAAGAGGATAATCGAGACCTTGGTTCTCCAATAGAGCATCTAGTATCAATAATTCATAGGATTAATAGTTTAGTGTAACTGTAGTAGATATTTCTTGAGTATCGATCATAAGATTAATAAGTTCACGAACATCTAGAATCAACAATTTCAAGTCGAGTGGTAGATCGTTTAGTAAATTAAATGTAAAGGAGCAAGGATTAAACCCTTAATCTCAAGATAGAATATCCTCTACTTAACCACTAGGTCAATGGGGGAAAGAAGATAATCTATGACTCGTATATGGGCTGAGAAAGAAAAAGGAGGCTGTTATCAATTATACTAATTGCCGGATTAAAAACAAGGTCGAATCATTCAAATAAATACTTCATATAGATTGTTTCGTCTTGAGGATTTCTTTACAAACGAAAAAATTGATTCGAGTAAACATACAACTTAACGAAACTGCAATCAATTTAATAATTTCATATAGGCTGTTTCCTCTTGTCAATTTCTTTACAAACAATAAAATTGATTTGCGTAAACATACAACATAACAAAAATGACGAATTAAATAAAGAGAAAAGGCTCAAGTACACGCACCATCTTTCTCGAGGCATCAATGTAACTATCAAAATATGTTCAGAATCAAGCTCCTCTCTACTCGAAACTCGCCTGAATTAGATAGATAATCACCAAATTCACTTGAACATATGCATACCCACCAAAAAAGTTGAAAGAAAAGAGAGAAATTAAGACTAAGGTCACAACATTGAGAGATTGAAAGCAATACTCTTCGACGAGAGAGTGAAGACCGTAAATATAAAGCGAATGAACCTAAGTCACGAACTCTCTATCAATCAAAACGTCGCACATTTCTGGACAACAGAGTATCGCCCATTTCCAGCTTTTGAGGATTTCGGCAATGGAGTTAGCGGAGAGAGAATCTAGAGCAGTTAAATTGCAGTCTAGAAGTGAAATCGAGGTCAATTTTGAAGAGTAATTGGGAGGAATTTGATTTGAATTGGTTAAATTAGAGTGGAAACCCTAGAATTTCTGAAGAAGGGGAAATGGGATTTTGCTTGCAAGAGACGTGCGAGGTGGGGAGACAACGGGGTGAGTGGTATAGAGAAGCGCAGGGTTATATTTAAACTAGTGTGTTACCGTGAAAAATTTCACGGGTTGTCCATTTTTATTGATATTTAAAGATGAAGGAAGCGACATTGATTTTTAAATCACGCGAAAGAGTGTGATCATCAATATGTGAGTTAGTTTTTAAAACATAATCATCTTAAAGATTAATTTTGTTGATATAATAAAATAATTTATTCTTTATTTCATACGTTACTAATTATATAAAGTACAATCAAATCTACTCATAAACAAAACTAAAATAGTTAAATACTATATCGTTTGACCCGTCTTAAATATAGTTTGATTATAATGAAATAATTATAATGAATATTTTGAGTTCGTTTGATTATAGTGAAATGTTACTCTATATTACTTACTTCGTACTATTAATTATACTGAAAGTTTATCTACAATTATTTAAAAAATATATCGTTATAAATGAATGCACTTCTAATCGTGTGAAAAGTATTATTTGTTGCGTGTTTTCAAAGACAACATAATGTAGACCTGATTAAGCAGTCATGAATAGGATTCAAATCAGTCCATAAAAGAAATACTCCGTATGATTTATTTAATACTCCGTATGACAATTTGACTCTTATATTATTCATATTTTCAATCTTATTCAAATTAGTTACACCGTATCTACAAAATAAAAATATTTACACAAATAATAGTGTAACACCCGTGAAAAATCCACGGATATATTTTTTATTTTTACTAAAAATAAAAATATCACGGGAAGGACACGTCTTGTAGCATCCTCGGCCTTCTAACTTTCGGGAACTCAATGCTAACTACAAACCACATCAAGAAAAAAAAAATCAAATCGCAATACGTTTCCAATGAATTAGAGTCAAAGTTTATGAAAGAAAAAGATAGTGGGCGCTAATTCTAAAATATGGAGGGAATATATCGTTAATATATCAAAAACATGTTTAATCTTACCAATACTACGTATCTACTCGTATTTTTTTTAAAATGAAATTTAAAAACTAAGAATAAAATTGTATTTGCACTTTAGAAAATTGAAGACAGTATACATTCTTCATTGCGTTAATAATTCGTAAATGCGATAATTGTGCGTTAATAACTCGTAAATGCGATAATAACGCGTATATGACCCGAACCCCGTCTCAAAATCCATATAAACCCGACCCTTATACATAGTTAATATTTTTAACATGCGTATACCATTTTTTCACGAAATCCCTTTAAACCCGTGTTTAACCCGAAAGCAAACCAAAACTGTGTAAATGCAATTTCATGTAACCCGTATTTGACCCGAAGACGGTACTTATAGGTCATTGAGAAATTGAGTTAAATAAATGCAATTTCTTGTTTTCAATGGTTCTACTCCCTATAATCAAGAATTGGGTTGTTATTCTAAATAATTTCATTTTTTTTTTCAAAGGCTTCATTTATTATTACTCGTAAATTCAACCCGTATAATTAATGTTTTTAATGTGCGTTAATAAACCATTTGATCCGAAATCCGTTTAAACCCGAATCGTATAAGTAATGTGTTTAATATGCAACCCGTAAATGCGATAATAACACGTATTTGACCTGAATCCCGTCTCAAAATCCATATAAATAAACCCGATCCTTATAGTTAATATTTTTAATATGCGTTAATAAACCGGTTTCTCAGTATTTGACCCGAAGACGGTACTTATAGGTCAAAGATGAAAAATTGAGTTATATAAATGCAATTTCTTGTTTTCAAGGGTTCTACTCCCTATAATCAAGAAATGGGTTGTTATTCTAAATAATTTCATTTTGTTTTTTTTTTTTTTCAAAGGCTTCATTTATTATTACTCGTAAATTCAACCCGTATAATTAATGTTTTTAATGTGCGTTAATAAACCATTTGATCCGAAATTCGTTTAAACCCGAATCGTATAAGTAATGTGTTTAATATGCAACCCGTAAATGCGATAATAAGGACGTATAACGCTGATTTCAATTTGTGTTCTACTCCGTATGATTCAAGTCAACTTGGCCTCAAAAGTCAAATACAAAATCATGGGAAGAGCTGAGAATTAAAATTTTCCTAGAGATACAAAGAATAAATTTTACTTCTACACTTTCTTCAAAAAAAAAAAGTCAACAATTAACAATTGCTATACACAAAAAAAATTTGATACCAAATAAAATTAAAACGGTACCAACTAAGAAAATATTCAAATATGCGATTAGAATATAAAAAAGAAAAGTTAAAATCAGAATATTAGAAATAATTGTTTTAAAAAAAAATTGCAAAGTATTTAAAATTAAAAATTTTGGGGAATCAGAATGCAAGTGATGGAAAATGAGAAATTTACGGGGAAGGTTGAAGAATTAATTACAGGTTGGAATATGTTATTAGTTAATGTCCGTATATTTATTATGATTATGTGAAACGTGTTATTTAATTGGTGGTTATTTTTTACGGAGTATTAATAATAATTGCATAATACAATTCACATTATCGAGATACCAAGAAATCATGGACAATGTATCACGTTAATCACAATTATTCTCATATGACCCCCGTCTTTTATTGTAAAAATAGGTCGTTAATTCATTATGTATCCAGTAAAATTTTTAAACGATAGACTGAATTATGAAAATCATTTAGGTTGAGAGATATAAGAGTATGTCAAAATTATCAATCAAATAATTATCATGACAAATTAAAATATCAACTTATATGGAATAATTACCATACATAAAAATATGATTGATAAGAAATCATTCTATTCGGAAAATATGATTGATAAGACGTTTTTTTTATACTCTAATCATATATTATGATTCGTAGACAATTCGTATGCAATGTTACTATATGTACTCTATATCACATTTCTTTTTAAAATTGTTGAAATACATAATTATGGAGCATAATTTGTGATCCTCGCTAATTAAAAATAATCACAATTAGAAATATTAGAAATCATAACTCGATATTAAATGAACATATGTTAATAACTCAATTATGGCAAGATTGTCAATCAAATAATTATCATGAAAAATTAAAATATCAATTTATATGAAATAATTACCATACTTAAAAAATACTCGTATGATTGATAAGAAATTATTCAATACGGAAAATATGATTGAAAAGACGTTTTTTTATACTCTAATAATATATTATGATTCGTAGACAATTCATAAGCAATGTTACTATATACTTCGTACTACCTTTCTTTTTAAAATTTTTACTATACATAATTATGGAGCATAATTTGTGATACTCGGTAATTAAAAATAATCACAATTGGAAATATTAGAAATCATAACTGTAAAAGTTAGAAATCATAACAATTGAAAATAATCAGAAATTAGAAATCATAACTAATCATAAAAATTAGAAATCATAACCAGGAAAAAAAATATTAGAAAATAGCACAATATTATAACTATAATCAAAATTAGAAATAATCACAATTGAAAAGTCATTAACTTTTATAAAAGTTCATATATACCATCGTTTGAAATATATCACACAAAACTAATTAAATAAATTTTCAAATAGTTATAAAAAAATTAATGGACTTTAATACCTAAAATACCTCTACGAAATTCACTATATATCTTCGTTCATCATCACCTGGAAAAAAAAACTTCCTTATCAAAAATTAACAAAAAAAATGCCCTTATAAAAAATTAACATCACAATCTATATCGTCATATTTTGAATAAACATAAAACCTACAACATAAATCGCAAGTACACACATAACAAACATGCATCATAAACCCATGATTTGTTCAACAATCTTACAATAAAGAAGAACTTGAACTTTTACGGTTTTACCTCATCTTTTTTCTTAAGAAAACAGAAATTTACCAAATAAAAAAATCAAAATAATTACCAATTAAATTATGGTCCTCATGATGCCTTGCTTTTTTGCTGCCTTCTTCTCCTTTCTTCTACCTGGAAATTCACGAAATAAATTGAAAAGGAAGTCAGATTTTTTAAAATTCAATTATCACTATCATCAATAAAATCAGATTTTTGATAAAAAGAAGTTAGATTTTTTACAAATACTCAACATAATATATAGACAATTCTAGGAAGTGACTGAGGAAGGTGAATGCAGACGATAAGATGCCCATAAATTGCATCACCATTTCTGGAGAAGAATGTTGACGGCAATCGAGGAGGCATCAATAAGTATTTTGAATCTATAACGAAGGGGATTAATCGTTGATGACGGAGCATTGAACAACTGATTAATGTTTCCTGATTACCGAGAATTGGAAGATTAATTATGAATCAATGTATTTAATGAGCCGGGTTGTTGGATTGAGGTGGTTGGGATTTGATTGCAATTGCCTCATATTGAAACAACTGAAACACTGCATATGTCACACATATTGAACTAAAGAGCGATCGATAAATATATGAAAATAGAGAACGAAGATAAAACAACTGGGTAAGAATTTCGGATTGCAGGAACGATGACGGGATGAGATGGAAAATCAACTAACCTGCTTAACATAATATATAGTCGATTCATAGAAGTGACCGAGGAAGGTGAATGAAGACGATGAGACGCCAATTAATTAAATCCCCATTTCCGGTGAAAGATTGATCTGATACCCATGTAGACGGCAATCGAGGGGGATCATTAAGTATCCTTATTCAATAATAAGGGGGATTAATCGCTGATGACGGAGCAGTAAACAACCGATTAATGATGCCTCAAAACCGAGAATGGGAAGATTAATGATGCCTCAAAGCATTTAATGAGCCGGGTTGTTGGATTGAGGTGGGTGAGAATTGATTGCAATTGTTGAAGTGAAAGTGGGTGAAGGATATAGAAGTGAAGTGGTAGAAATCTAAAAGTGTAAAAAATGGGACTTATTTTGAAATGGAGAATGGAGGTGGCCTTGAAAATTGTTTCTTGGTTTCTGATTTAATATAGAGAGGATTAAGAGACCAGTTGTTAAATAAACGGTGTCTTAGACTCTTAGTACTAAATAATAAAAGGTCTTTTAAACTAAGAGATCGGTTAAAAGTTTAATGGTTAAAAGTTGAACCAGTATCTTAGCAATGATTTTAAGAGACCGGTAAAATATAATGGTATCCCTCTCTCTAAAAAAACCCTAGTTTTCCCTCCTTTTTCTCCCAAAAAATCCTACTTTTCCTCCTCGATCTGGGACCTCCATCGATTAATCATCGATGGTAAGCCCCAAAAATTGTTTAAATCTCAATTACTAGTTATCAAATCTTTTTCAATAAAAGTCTCTCTTTTACGAGAGTTGTTTCGTCCTTTTTTTCAAGGTTTTTTCCTTTATTTCGAGGTTTCAGTCCTTTACATTAGTATAGGGCTTAGATTTCAAGAACTATGTGCAAGATCATGAGAGCAATGGAATCCCTACCTACTGCGATACAATTGAGGTTATATCTCAGTCTACTATTTGTCAAAATAGAGGAAGTTCATCATCTTGGAGGCTATTTCAGCAGATCTATAGATTCCTTCGCGAAAGGATGTGTCAATAAACAGCGATATATAGAAGGCTATGTAGAAGCGCATTATTCTAATAGTGATCTTTGTCTCAATGATGTTCTTTATTTATTTTTCACAAATCTGTATTCAGTGCAATTTGACATCGTTTGTAGATGTTGGATGACTTATTATTAATGTTATTGATCTTCACTTAAAAAAAAATTTAAGAGACCGGTTGAAATAAATAAATGGTGTCATAATATTAAGAAACCAGTTACATAAATCTACGGGTGTGTTAGGGATGGTCTCTTAGAGTGTTTTTGTAGTAGTGAATTATCGTAAAAAAAAACGTATTTTACATTGGAGCCATCGTTGTATAGTGTTACTAATAAAGTAAGGCGTTCTCTCATGATACCATGTTACTACGGTGTATTGCTTGCCTTATACGGAGTATTCAATATATAAACTATGATTATTTCCAAAATACAGGGTAATATATTATTTAAATTACATTTCAGTTAATTAGTTGTCCATATAGATGATAGAGTATAGAGTTGACCTGATTATTTTCAAAACTCCACTCAGTAGACCCATAAAAAATCTAAAACTGCACCAGATAGACCCGATAAGGCTAATTGACCCGATATAACCGCGACTTATTAGATAATCGATCTGAACCTGAACTGACATATTACGATTGTTATTAACTTGAGTAAACCACTTGTAAGTGACTCGGCTCGAACCCAACTCGAGCTGTCTAAGTGATGGGAAGGATTTGTCGTGGAATCCCAACCGTCAATAAAACACCGACTAACCTAGTGGGTAGCTAGGGCAAGTCGGGATCGTATCCACGAGGACGGTATATCAAGGTTTAGACTAGGTTGGCCTAAAACGAGACTAGATTACCAAACGAACACAAAGAATGCAATAAATGGAAAACTATGGTGGAGGAGAAGTATAACTAAGCTAATGATGAACTAACGAATAAACTAGAGAAAACGATGACTAACTAAGACGATGGATCAAATATGGAAAGGAAGTGGGGTAGGTCGGGTTCATAGGGGTAGAAGGGTAATTGGGGTGATCAAGGGTATAGGTGTCTCCTAATCGCTAGAGTCGGTCCGGGCTCTCGCAACTTAGACCGATGTCAAGGTGGGTCCGGGCTCTCGCAACTTAGACCCTAGTCCGCGCTCTCGCGACTAAACTATTCTCAACATTTCCACAAAATAAGCAATCAATGAGAAGATGAATACATGTATGGGAAGCATGGCCACTACAACTCACACAAGCATATCAACAAACACATAGAGTGCCCACAATGTGACTAACAATAAAGGTGTAACCTTTTCCCCTTCATCAACCCTAATCATCCATAATCTACCCCTAATCCCCCTACTAACCCCACAAGATCACTACTCACTCATCATCATGGTCAAACTAACAATCATAAGAGAAAACAAACTCACAAAACAAACATCCATAATGAATAATGAGAACAATAACAAGAACAATGTAAAAAGGTTGGAACTAGATTAAATAAACAAGGATTAGAGTAGAGAAGATTATACCAACAATATTATGATGAAAAAGATGAAAACTTGCATTAATGAGAAACCCAAATACAATCCCAAGGTTGTCAAGCTTGGAACAATCTTCAAGAATCCCTTAATACAAGAACTAATTACAAGGATTAACTAGAGATTAACTAAGATTAAAGGAAGAATTAAACTAATGAGAGTAGCAATAATCTAGGGTTTTGAATGTTAATGGAGGCTTAAACTAGTCTAGGGTATGATGAGATGTCTTAATATTACAAGAAGGGAGTATATATATGGGTACAAGAATGAAGGAGAAAGAAAAGAAGAAGCCCATGCTGCCAGCTCTTCGTCCCGACCGGAACGGATCATCCCGACCGGGACGGATCATCCCGACCGGGACGGCTCTGTCATCCCGATCGGGACGGGTTGGTCCCGACCGAGATGGGCTCACAGTGGCACCCTTCAACGTGCACCCCATCCCGAACGGGATGGGTCTTGTAGGCCTCCCTTAAGCACTCTTTGGTCCTTCCTTGCCTCTCATGGGCTTCTCGTCGATTCTCGGGACTCGGGATCGGGTATCGAAGGCTCGGGATTGGGTCCCAAGGTCTCGGGGTCGACTCCAAGGCATCGAGTGATCGTTCCTTAGCTTCGTTGGCTCCAAAAAGTGTATGTATAGAGTCGGAATCGCTCCAACTCTTCCAAATCGGTCTCGGGAACCTGAAACGAACTAAACGAAGCATAAGAAGCCCATAAATCGCTCCCAAGGAGCGATTTCGCAAGGAAAATGGGACCAAAACACATGCAAATAAGCACTACAAACTACACTTATCACTAAGTATGATGACCCGTTAAAACCCGAAGCTGAGATAACCTAGCTAACGCGTCTTAACAAGACCCATATATATTGGAGCTAGCTAACCCAAGTGACAGCTCAATATGATAGATGTGACACACAACTCTAATGGAACAGAAGATTTGTACTGATTCCAACTAACATTAACATCACCGCACTCAGGATAGGTCTTCTGTCCCATTATGTGTCACATATTATTTTAGTTGGAATAGGGTTGTAGACACCCGCATTTTGACTGCCAGGTGTCTATGGTAGTTTCCAAAAAAACACCCGATGATGATCGGACGCTAACGTGCTCTAACGCGCTCGGATACGGGCTCGAAATCAGTAATGTCCGGCATGGGCTTTTAACGGGATACAAATCACCCAGAGCCAACCTCAAATTCAGGCCCAGTGGGTCGTTCCGAATAAAATGCGACTAATTTGGGCCAAAACCGACACCAAAAATAAAACCCGTCTTTTAGCGACCGGGTCAAAACCCGGTCAAAGACGAATCCGGCACACAAAAACAGCCTGGTGCATTTCTAGAAACTTGCGCCCAATAAAAAAATTCAAAAAAAATCAAAATCAATCAAGGTCAACCATTTCTTAAAATGGTGCGTCCTAATTGATCCACTCGGTAGAGTGGATTGACCCACTCGGTAGAGTGGACCCTCAAAAACAGGACCAGATTCATCTTCAAGGGCACTCGACCGAGTGCACTAGGGCCACTCGATCGAGTGACCCTAGGTTGTGGGTTTTCCTATAAATACTCCATCAACCCTCAAACAAAACACAACTTTTTTCCCTAAGCATTCATCAACTTTTTTATCACATTTTTCAGCCAACTTTACCTTCAAAAACCCTACATTTTTCAGCCACATTAAGTTACAAATCATCACCATTTTCGACATCACCATATACACATTCGTCTACATGCATTCCGAGATCGAAACTCATAAAAACTAAGAAAACAATCCTCCATACAAACCCCATACATACACACCATCAACTCTTCCTACGTATCTCGACGTTCTCGCGCCATTGCCGCCATTTGACGAACCATATCCCGAGAAGCAAGAGCATGTAGGTTGAGGGTGTGACAATTCAACACCGACTTCTTCTTCTTCCCTTTCTTTTCGTTCTTTTTATGTACATTTATGTTTATGTACTAGTCTTATAATTATGTCGATAGTAACGACAATATTACTAACACTAACATCTAACATCTAACATTTATTTATCGCATCTAACATCTAACATATATTTATCGCATCTAACAATTTAACATTTAATTATCATTATTTATTTTCGTCTCATTTATCGCGTATACATAATAATAATAACAAGTTTCGGTTTCAAATCCGTTTAACTATGACGGTCATCTGAAGTCCGTCTAATCCCTTTAAGAGCAACGACGGAGGAGGCACCCTTTCGGGGAGCACCGCCCCAATGTACTCAAGGGTACGACGTGATCGTGACCGATCATAGTTGAACGCATTTGATCCCATTTTCGAGATTTGCTTGAAATCCGTTGATGCGAAAATCGACATCACATAATCCGTTAGGATTAATATCGATGTCGTGACGTAGAGGGCTAAAATTTCGTCGCTAATTAAATCTTTCAAACTCACATTAACATGTTTTATAAAATTTCGATAACGGTATTATAATCATATAAGACATGATTATAGTACCGACAAACCGAGTTAAATCTAAATCGTCAATATTTTTTATTTAACTCGGCCAACCATCGATTTAAAACAAATTAAACGAAACGAGTCATAGCTCGTACAGGTGCCACTCGACCGAGTACATAGGATACTCGATCGAGTAGCACCCCAAATCTTGGGCAGTAGCCTCCTCGAGGACACACTCGACCGAGTCAGACCATGACTCGATCGAGTGGGTCCTGTAGCCCAGAAAACCGAGAGCTCTTTTTATCATCCGAGCCTCGTCTTTTAAAAAGCGACTTAGTCGTCACGTGTAAAGTCAATCACGTGATCTCCTTTTCAAAATACATGCATGTCATTGCACATAAACAACTTTGACCGACGGTCTCACTATTAATCTTGCGTTGACGACTCCTTAGTCGTATCCGACGCATAATAAATTTAGACTCCAATTTCTCGATATGATAAGTTGGGACAAGGCATCGGGATTTGGGATCGGGCTAGCACCACGCCTAGGTCCTATATCTCCGTCCTTTGGTTAGTACACAAAATAATGCGTATTCAATCAAAGTTCGTCCATTTACACGACTCATGGTCTAGTTCATATTTACTATATACGGGTCCGTTTCTATTTATTGGCTATCATTTTAGTTATATATTCCGAATATTCTATATTATTGCTCGTTGTATTGTGAATTCCGGGTTGTATTCCGCCCGTGTAACTTGTAACCGATTTATGTTGCTTTGGCTTTATTTATTTACGTTTTACCGTTTATAAATGAACCCTCGCATGCTAAATCACTTCGACAATAAATTAGATGCATTAAAATGACGTAGCTCACATTTAATTCGCATGCTTAGCAAAAAACGCTGTTTGCATATCATTTCACTGGATTACTAACGCGCATATTAGAAAGTCAAACGATGTCTTAGTAGAGGCCGCTATGTGAGGGCGGGCTTAGGTGTCCTTAGTGGGCTTCCCAACACGTACCCTCACCCCTTACTCAGAACCTCGGTTTCCGGATGCCCGAAACCGTTGGCGCGCGAGAGTCATTCAATACACGATAACCGGTAGTGACGGTATCGGTATCGCAATGCAAAGGGACGAGCCCAATAAACTCTGAAATCGAAGTGGGCCGTACTTTGTGTATGGCCCATAACGACATAGAGTGGGCTCGAACGGGTCCGAACTCCCACAAAGTTCGGCGGCGACTCCATTTCGACTTAAATTTCAATTCGATCCATTCTCATATGAAGATTCATTCGCCTACCCAAACTCGCGCGTGGCCGCGTCGGGGTGGACCTACGTCATGTCCACAATTTGGCGACTCCGCTGGGGATTAACTGATTCGTGACTTACCATCGGCATCCTCAGGGTGAGACTCGAATAGAAATCGTTTGACAAATACAATATGTGTTTTAGTTTTACGGTTCATGCATAACCCCATATTTTCCCGGGCCGGTACTGATGACCGACGTCCCACTATACCACGATGTATTCTGACTTGGATACGTTAAAGGTGCTCATGGTCGATTCGTATGGGTTTCGCGGCATGTTCTAAGCTCAACTCGACTTAGGAAGTCCGTCCCGATTCTCGTCTAGGCTATGTGCACTGGTATAGACCCCATTTAGACCGACCGAGACTTAGTGTAAAGCATACATGGCGTCGTTATAATGCTTGCGTGACTATGTGCTACTTGGTTTCTGTGTCATTTTCAAAAAAACTGTCATTTCAAAAATGCATCTTTTCTAAAAAATAATATTCAAATTTCAAAACCCGGAAAGCTACCGAATTTAGGACTTATGATTTTACTCAAAATAGCCCATTTTCTAGCCGGTATGCTGCCCGATTCAAAAGTCGAAAATATTTTCGAACTTTCAAAACCAAGGCCCGATGCACTTTCCGATTTTTTCTTGAAAAAAATCAGGCCTTTCCCCGAGTTTTCTCGGACTTTCCAAAAATTATCCTTTTCAAAAACTTTCCTCCCTCTTAGGACTTTCCCGTATTTAGCAGTGTCGGGTCATGTCGTAAGTCGTCAAGGTCTTTAGTGTCGAAACTATGTCGATCTTACATCACGAGTTTCTTCCCGATCCCAGTCCGCCTTATTAGACTAAGGCAAGGCCCACCTACGTAGGACATACTCCTACAAAGGAAGGCCCGTCTACACATTTGAGTCCAAAGTCTGGGGACGTCTCACATGGACCTTCCTTCGAACAGGATTCGGCCCACCCGTCGAATCCTAAGGAAGACCCGTTTTCCACGAGTCACCCGTATAAAAGTCTCTTTCAAGTCATTTTTTTAGTCTTTTCCCTGCTCGGGATATACTATTTTGGTTCCAAGGTCCGGGTTCAGTTTCTGATTGCGCGGTGTTCTTACAGACAGGCCACCGTCCACCAGGAACAGTCGCAAAATGGAAGCAGCTCTGAACAGTCTGAAGGTCTCTGTGGATGCCATGGCCGACAAACAACTCGATATTGATGCCCAACTGACAGAAATGAGGGCCGGTCAAGTGGCTATCGTTGCTCGTTTAGCTGCAGTGGAGCAAAGGACTCCAAATACCGGGGTTACGGAACCTCTAGCTCAACTAGTTAGCTCGGTCCGCCGACTAGAAGAACAAGTTCACTTAACTGGAAGTAACAATATCCATCGGGAGAATAGTCGGGAGTACTCCCCGGTGAGTGACAAGCTGCCCGCGAATCTGAATCTCACGGGCTTACCCATGTTTGAAGGGGCTGAAGACGCGTTGCTCCATGTACGGGCCTTCAAGGAGTTCATGGCTATTAAGGGAGTGGACTCTTCTATGTTCAAAAACCTCTTTGCTGCATCTCTTGAGAAACACCCAAAGGCCTGGTACTACAGGCTAGATCCCAAGAAGTTCTCAACATGGGATGATGTGGCTACGGAATTTGCTCGGAACTATGCTGATAAAACCGAGATCCAGACCACAATGCGGTCTCTAGAGGTTATGGCCCAAGAACCTAAGGAGGGCTTTACCAAATACCTCCAACGTTGGAGGGCCGAGAGTGTCAAACTGGTCGATAAGCCCAGTGAGAAGACTTTAGTGGAGGCCTTTATCAAGAATCTCCTCCCTTCCTACCGGGTCCACCTCCGGTATGCTGTCATACCCAATTTCACCACTCTTACTGAAATGGGCATGAGAATTGAAGATGATCTAAGACTAGAGAGCCTGACTAAGGCCCCTAGCAAGGGATACCAAGGGGCTTCTTCTTCCACTACCAAGCCCCAGGCTGCAACCCGAAGTATCTTTGACACGGTTAACCTGTTAGATGCCTCGTCCAAAAGAAATACCCCTCCTAGGGTATTCACTGATATAGGGACTACCTATACATATGCCTTACAAAGGCTGTCTTCCAAGGGCCTAGTCCAACCGATAGGCCCAACTCCTGAAGTCCCAGTTGAAACACACTCCAAAAGCTACAAAGCCCAAGCCTATTGCCAATATCATCGAAGCAATGGGCATGATACCGAGAAATGTTGGAAGTTGAAGCATCTGATTCAGGATTTGATTGAGAGCGGGAAAATACCGTTACCCGGGGACAAGCCAAGCAACAAGGACAACCCCTTTAGCTCTCATGCTATCTTCACCGGAGAAGTGATTGACTGTTCTCACCTTATCTCTCCTTTCATTCCACAAATCAATGGAATCTGGTTCGATGATGAGGAAGATGTGTACCTCACCAAAGGGGAAATTGTCCCTATCACTCCCGAAGAAATCCGGAAGGCTAAGTCCAAGGCCTTAGCCAGTAACCACCTCACCACTGCCGGTCGTCCTTACGCAGCCACTAGTTCCAAGGACATCTTAGTCCCACCAACCGTCACTGAACCTGCCAGGACGGAAGAGGCCATTGAAGAACCAAGCACCGATACGGCTCTTATCAAACAAGTGAAAAGAGCCCGAGTTGACCTCACCATATGGCAACTCTTGGTTAGCTTGCAAGAACATCGAGAGGCACTTACTAA
Source organism: Agrostemma githago (assembly GCA_958450325.1). NCBI lineage: Eukaryota > Viridiplantae > Streptophyta > Magnoliopsida > Caryophyllales > Caryophyllaceae > Agrostemma > Agrostemma githago. The sequence continues at coordinate 33,182,985 of OY288256.1, forward strand.
GGCTCTCGATCAGATCAAGGTCGACTCCCAGGTTACCCCTACTGAAATGGTAGCCACCATCCTGCCCTACCTCAAGGGCAAGTCCAAAGAAGAAGGCCCATTAGTCACTTTCTCGGATGCCGACCTACCACCATTCGGGGCCTCTCACAATCTGGCCCTATATATCACGGTAATTTGCCGGGGTAACTATCTCCCAATGACCCTAGTTGACGACGGGTCCGCTGTGAATGTCCTCCCTCTAAGCATCACCGAAGCCGACTACATACCGACTGCCCACACTATCCAGGCTTTCGATGGAAGCCCAAAGGCGGTTTCTGGGGCCGTTAAGTTGACAATTATGACGGGTCCAATTGAAAAGGAGCTAGAATTCCAGTTGATTGATGTCACCTCCTCTTTTAATTTGCTCCTAGGAAGGCCTTGGATTCATGCTGTAAAGGCGGTGTCTTCTACTCTTCACCGAAAGATCAAAATGCCCCTGCAAGACGGTATTATTACTCTGGAGGCAACCCCTATGACCGTGGCTAACTGTAACGCCACAGACCGCACTGACCTTTAGGGGTTCGATTTTGTGGGGATGATTGAAGAAGAATACCTTTTCAGGCCCTATTTCACCACGAGCATCGACACGATGCTACAATACTTGGGATATCTACCAGGGGCTACCTCGAGGCCATATCTTCCAGTTGGGAAGATTATTGAAGTCCTGAATGACGGGGAATCTCGCTTCGGCTTAGGGTACGCTATGACCCCGGGAAACGTGGTCCGAGCCGGGATTGAGAAGGCCTGCAACATCATCAAGGGTACCTACTTGGGCCCTTATAGCCCAAGGTTGGCTGACTATTTCGTCACACCGGTATTCGGGGCTATTCAAGTTGGCCTGTATCAACCAACTATCACATATCCCGAGACTGAACTAGCTCGGGAATGCAACTATATTCCGGATGACATATTTGCCCTCATCCAATCCGAATCCAAGGAGGGCACTGACAATGCCGAGCCCGTGCTGGGGCTCTTATCTGGGGAAGCCAAGGCTGTCCCGACCCCTAAGGAAGATCTGGTGAACCTGATCCTTCAAAGCAACAGGTTCGATCCTTCAAAACTGATCTCAGAGGTTGATGCTGATACTGGGAAAAGAGCTTGGAAGAAGACCGTCAAGTGGACCGACGGCCAGGGCCGAGTCTACAAGCTGACCACCGGGGAAGGAGACATGCCAGACACCGATTCCGACTCTGAGTCTGAGTCTGAGTCTGAGTCTGAGTTTGTATTTGAGTCTAAGGGGTTTGGTGCTAGAGTCCAAACTGTAACCCCCCTCCCTGTAGTCACTACCACCGGAGCCTCGGGGTCTGTCCCGAAAGCGCTCCCAATCCCGCCTCTGACCAATGATCAGATGGCCGCTCTCTTTGAGCTATTTTCCAAATTTACCATCAATAATAACGAAAACCGTTCCGCTTATGAGTTGTCTTATTTTCAAAATACTTTCAATTTCAAAAATATTTTTCGCAATGACATTGAGAAACCTGATGAACAGGTGTCCTTAGAGCCCGAGACCCGGTAATCGAGAGCAGCTAGTACAGAGGGAATCCCGAGACCCGGTAATCGAGGAAACCGAGTCTATCAATGTGGGAACAACCTTAGAGCCCCAGATGCTTAAAATAGGGTTATCTTTAGATCCCGAGGAGAGACAACAATTCACAAACCTCCTCCAAGAATTCAAGGATGTCTTTGCATGGTCCTACAAGGACATGCCTGAGATAGATCGGGAAATAGCTGAACACCGCATACCCATCAAAGATGGGTGTAAGCCGATAAAACAGAAGCTTCGAAGAATGAAGCCCGAGTGGTCTCTCAAAGTCAAAGAAGAGGTAGACAAACAATTCAAAGCAGGCTTTAAGTGTCTGAATATCCATACTAGGTTGCAAACATCGTGCCGGTACCCAAGAAGGACGGCAAGGTGCAGGTATGCATAGATTTCCGAGACCTTAACAAGGCGAGCCCAAAAGACGATTTTCCGTTGCCACACATCGACATACTGGTGGACAATACGGCTGATCATGCCCTTCTATCATTTATGGACGGGTATGCCGGGTACAATCAAATCAAGATGGCAGAAGAGGATATGGGTAAAACCACCTTCACCACGCCGTGGGGGACTTATTGTTAGACCGTCATGCCATTTGGTCTCATTAACGCTGGGGCCACTTATCAACGAACAGCCACGACCTTGTTACATGACATGATGCATAAGGAAGTGGATGTTTATGTATTTGACATGATCGTCAAGTCTAAAAACCGAGATGGGCATGCTGCTGCCCTAAGAAAATTCTTCACCCGACTGCGCAAGTACAACATGAGGCTAAACCCTCAAAAGTGTAGTTTCGGGGTAACATCAGGCAAATTACTGGGCCATATCGTTAGCCAACGCGGCATCGAAGTTGACCCAGCCAAAATCAAAGCCATCACCGAGATGCAACCACCCAAGACCGAAAAAGAAATAAGGGGGTTTCTCGGGAAAGTCCAATACATCAGCCGGTTTATCTCAAAGCTAACCATGGTATGTGAACCCATTTTCAAGAAACTGAAGATAGGAGAACGAGTACTATGGGACGATAAATGTCAAGCGGCTTTCGATAAAATCAAGGAGATTCTGTCTGCTCTGCCGGTATTAATGCCACCTCAACCCGGTTTGCCTCTGTCGTTATACCTAACGATGACTGAGACAACCATGGGGGCTATGCTGGCCTAGACAGTCGATTCAGAAGAACGGGCTATTTACTACATCAGTAAAAAGTTCCTAGAATATGAGTGCAAATATACAATGCTTGAGAAAACGTGCCTAGCTTTAGTATGGGCCACTAAAAAGCTCTGACACTATATGCTCAGCCACGAGATACACGTCCTGTCCAAGATGGATCCGATCAAATACTTGTTCGAGAACCCCATTCTTAATGGAAGAATGTCCAGATGGACTTTAATGTTAGCCGAGTTCGACCTCATGTTTGTACCATTAAAAGCCATCAAAGGCCGAATAGTAGCCGAGTTCCTCGCCGATAGTCCGGTATCTGAGGAAGGACATACCGACACTTGGGCTTTTCTAGATGAAGACATATTCCATACCGATACCGAAACATGGGATTTGTATTTTGACGGGGCATCCAACTTTCGAGGGTTCGGGGTCGGTATTCTCCTAATATCACCAAAAGGGGAACACACACCGTTATCCATCAAACTGGATTTTGATGTGACTAATAACGCGGCCGAGTATGAAGCATGCATCCACGGGTTGCAAGCGGCTGCTGATTTAGGAATTACAAATCTCCGGGTTCACGGGGACTCGTCCCTAGTCATCAATCAAGCCCTTCAAAAATGGAAAACTCAGAATGCCAATCTCGTGGCTAACCAAGCGCGAGTAAGGGTTCTAGAGAAGCAATTCCAGAAGGTAGAATATATCTACCTCCCACGTGAAGAAAATCAGTTCGCAGATGCACTTTCCAAATTGGCATCCTTACTAAACATCCCGGAACATATGGCAAGTATGCCAATCTGCGTCGAAAGACGGTCTGAGCCGGCGTATGTCAACGCCATTCAAGATATCGAAATCACTGATCCAGAACCCTGGTATCAGGCTGTCCTAATATATTTGACTACGGGAGAATATCCCCCGGGAACTGAAAATTGGGCCAAGAAATCCCTGCGAAGACTGGCCACTCAATTCATTCGTACGGACGACGGTCAGTTATACAAAAAGACGGCACAAGGGGCTTTACTCCTATGTATCGACAAAACACAGGCCGAAAAAGTGATGGCCGAAGTACACGACGGTGAAAATGGTCCGCATATGAACGCCCATATGCTAGCCCGAAAAATCATGAGGCTCGGATACTACTGGAACAGTATGGAGACCGACTGTCAATCATATGTCAAACACTGCCATAATTGTCGAATCTTCGGCAACGTTCAACACATGCCATCATCTCTACTATACACCATGACGTCGCCTTGGCCATTTTCGACATGGGGGATTGACATAATTGGGAAAGTGAACCCTTCCGGGACGGGAGGTCACTATTTCATTTTGGTGGCTATCGACTATTTCACCAAATGGGTCGAAGCCGAATCATATCGTGTCTTGAACGCCAAGCATGTGGCCAAATTCATTCAGAATAAAATCATATGCCGGTACGGGATCCCACATGAGTTTATCAGTGATCACGGGACCCACTTCCAAGCCGAAACCGCTACTTTGCTAGCAAAGTACAAAATCCATAGGCATACATCTTCGCCTTACCGTACCCAAACGAATGGAGCGGAGCGGTGGAGGCTGGTAATAAAACAATTGTCACCATACTTAAAAAGATGGCTGATAATTATCGGGACTGGCCTGACAAAATACCCTTTGCCCTATGGGGGTACCGGACGTCGATTCGTACTGCAACCAGGGCAACTCCATATTATTTAACGTATGGCATGGAGGCAGTCCATCCGATCGAATTAGAAATACCGTCTCTCCGAATTCTATTAGAAAGCCAAGTGCCCGAAGCAGATTAGGTTCAAGCTCGATATGACTCGCTGGCTCTCTTGGACGAACGACGGTCTTGGGCCCTCAATAACATCCAAATATATCAAAAGAGAATCAAACGAGCCTTTAACAAAAGAGTTAGGCCCAGGAACATCAAAGAAGGGGATTTGGTTCTCAAATCTGTCCGTGCATTATTACCGGTTGACCCAAGGGGAAAATTCAAACCCAAATGGGCTGGGCCATATCTGGTGAAGAAGGTTCTATCAGGAGGAGCAGTGATGCTAACGGACCTGGACGGGAACGAATTTGTCAACCCGACCAACCTGAACCAGCTGAAGCGCTACTACCCCTAAACCTTATCTCAAATGTCATTTGCAAAAATTATTTATAAACATTTTTTTCAAAATTTATAAGCAAGTCAATAAGTTAGGATTATTTATCCTACTGTCGGACATCTTGAACCCGTAGTCCTGATGTATTTCGAAATTGCAAAAAAAAAAAATCTACACCCGAACTACGTTTGGTTTAATTCCACTAACTGTGGATACGTAGGCAGCCCCCCAAAAGGGCACAACCACTGCAATAACGAAAAAGACAGGAATGGCTTCACTAATATAGTACTTTTATTCCAAAAAAAAAAACCGATGAACTCGGTAATTCAAAATTACAAAAAAAGCCACGAAAAGCCACAAAAAAACACACACACACACTGATAAGTGTAGTTTGTAGTGCCTAATTTGTTGTGGTTTGGTCCCGTTTTCCTTGTGGAATCGCTCCTTGGGAGCGGTTTATGGGTTACTTATGCTTCCTTTAGTTCGTTTTAGGTTCCCGAGACCATTCATGAAGAATTGGAACGATTCCGACTCGTTTCATACACTTTTGGAGCCAACGAAGAGAAGGAACGATCACTCAATGCCTTGGATTCGATCCCGAGACCTTGGGACCCATTCCCGAGCCCCTTAGGCTCGATCCCGAGTCCCGAGAATCGATGAGAAACCCATGAGTGGCAAGGAGGGACCTTAAAGATCATATTGGAGGCCTACAAGGTCCTTCCCGGTCGGGATAATGCCTTCTCGACCGGGAAGGAGTGTGCAATTGCAAGTGCTGCTGTTTTGGGACCATCCCGACCGGGACGACCTCTTACCGGCCTGGACCGACCTCTTCCCAACCGGGACCACCACCTTCCCGGCCGGGAAGGCTGTGCTGTAACCCGCGCTTCATTCTTTCTTCTCCTTTCCTCTTGTAACCGTATATATACCCCCCCTCTTGTAATCTTAGAAAATGTTCTTCATATCCTTCATTACCCACTAAACCCTAGACTACTTTAGCATATATTAGCTTAGATTAGAGTAGATTAGTCGGTAATTAGTCCTTAATCTAGTTAGCTAATCTTGTATTAAGGGATCTCTTGAAGAATCCATCCAATCTTGACAACATTGGTGGATGTTTGGGCATTCTTTATATATAAGTTCTCATCTTTTTCTTGTTGGTATTTCTCATACTTTTACTCTTAATCTTTTTTTATGTTATTCAAGTTTTCATCTTTATATCTAGTTTGTTGTTCTTGCTTGTAGTTTCTTTATGTATGTTATGATTCTTATGTTGATTTCTCTTGTTAGTTCTAGTTTTAGCATAATTATGTTTGAGTAGACTCTTGCTAGGGTTAGTAAGGTGATTGGTTGTGATTGTGGATGATTAGGGTGAGATGGGTGGTACTAGATGTTGTTTTTGTTGTTTCCCATTTACCTTGCACTCCACATGTTCGACGAAATGCTTGTGAGACTAGAGACAATCAATCCTTGTTTTTCTTGCATATTCTCTTGTATGTGTGTGTTTGGTTGGTTGGTTTGGTTCCCTCATTACGTAGCGAGAGCCCGATGAGGACGACCCCTAGGCCGATTACGTAGCGAGAGCCCGATCGGCGGAACCTAGGCTACGAAAGCATGCTAGGAACCCCGCTTTTCCCCCTTTTCTCTTCCTTGACATCCATGAATCCGACCTAACCCTAGTTTTCCTTCTTATTGTTGTCTTTGCTTCCCTTAGTCATTAGCTACTTGTTTTGTCTTCCTTTTTCGTGTTCTAGACTTAGCCTAGTCCTTAGCCTCCCCCTAGATTAGCTTGTCTCGAATCTAGTCCTAGACCGTAGCACCCATTAGTCTAAACGCATTTTCCGTCCCTGTGGATCGACCTGACTTGCCCTAGCTACCCTAGTTAGGTTAGTTGGTTATTATTTGACGGCGGGATCCACGACAAATCCTTACCCATCAAATTGGCGCCGTTGCCGGGGACAGCATAGTTTAGACTTTTGTTTGCTTAGTTTTGGACTTTGTTCTTGATCTTTTTGTTTTCTTCTCCTTGTGTATCTCCGTTCTACTTCTTGTGTGCTATTCTCTCCTCCTAGTGCCTCAAAAGCACTAGGCTACTAACGTTTTCTCAAGTGCTTCTAGTTCATCCTAGGTATCAAAGCAACGTTATGGAAATGGCACGTCCTAGCTTCCATCAATCGTCACGGGACAACTATGGGGCAAATTGCCAAGTCCCAAAATTTCACCAACCATATCAACCTCATAAACAATCTTACGAACGCCCTCCATATGGTTACCATGAAAGTTGTCAAGGATCATTCCAACATCCTAACAACTACCAAACACCCTCACATAACCCACAGCCTAAAATCCCCGACTTTGAGACTTGTCAAATGTTGGTCCAAATGCAAAAGAGTCAACAAGAGGCGATAATGCTATTGCAAAAGGGTCAACATGAGATGATGATTTTAATGCGAAAGAGTCAACAAGCGATGATGACTCAAATACAAGGGGTCAAAGAGGAGCTCAAGGCCCAAATAGAGGTGCAAGATGCTTGGATCAATGCACTCATGGCTCGTATCACGATGTCGGCCACTCGAGCTCCACGAATTGTTGAGGAAGGTTCATTTGGGCATGAAGGTCAGGTGTCGCCACATGGAAATCAACCCGATCATGAAGCCACGAATGAACAAGAGAGGGTAAATCAAGAGATCATTGTTGAGTGTTGCTTGGATGGTGAAGTTATGGGAAGAATAGAGGAAGTTGAAGCTTCAAGGGTCAACAATGAGGAGGGGTGTGAACATGATTCTCAAGGTAATTCTTGGGGAGCCAATGTATTGGCTATCAAATCGGATTTGTATGATTTTCTCCGTGATGAACCGGATCTAGACAATCCAAAGCCAAGTGAAGACATACCTCCTATAGGCCATATTGACAAGGTGAGTGAAAAGGAGCGTAATACATGGGAGAAAGAAGTAGATGCCTTGGAACTTGCCTTGAATGGGAAATTGGAGGAGCCAATTGCCTCCAATGAAGAAAACTTGATGCCTTCTCCTCCTCTATCGCACTCGATTTCTAGTCCCTTGTCTTGTGAGACGGTTGATGAAGAGGATTCTTGTCAGGCGGTGGAAAAGAGTTCTACTCTCGACCTCGTAGAAGAAGCAACACCCTTAGGGTGTGATCTCCCACATCATAACACCGAGCATGACTCTAAACCACTATACCTGCCGGATGGTCATAAGAGTCGTTGCTATCATGGTTCGGAAGACCCGGAAGATCACGAGAACCCCGAGCATAATGAAGATGATTTCTTCTTGCCTCCGACTTGGAAGCTCTTGAATGTAGCTAGGCTCGGCCATATGAGCCTCAATGAAGATGTTGCTAGAGCATTTGAGTTACTCCTTCGAGCTCTTGATGGCTATGGAGGTGTAGTTGGTGAGAGTATCTTAGTGTAAATATCTTTTCCCTTTTCTTTTGTGCTTGTATTTGTGTATATGTTTGTTTGGATATTTTGGTTTTTAGGATTGTTAGTTCTTGTGGAAATATTGTAATTTGGTATTTTGATGAGTGATGTGAGGGAGGGATCTTGATGAATATTATTTGAGTTTATTTGGTAGGTCTTAGTGAAGATGAAGTCTCGAGGAGAGTAGATGATGATAGAAGCTTGGTTTTAAGCATGGGAGTCGGTTTTTGAAGCTTTTGACAAGCTTTTGGGGACGAGATTCTATGTCTCGATGTATTGGTGGACATGTGGGTGAAGCTATCAAGGAATGAAGGGTTAGAAGAGAGCATCCCGACCGGGAAGGATGTCATCCCGATCAGGATGAGTGCGCTGAAAATTGGATCTTCTGGAGTGTGATCCCGACCGGAACCAAGTTCGTCCCGACCGGGAAGGAGTCTTCTCGACCGGGAAGAAGTCTATCCCGACCGGGATGGCCTCCTGCTCCACATTTTGCCTCTTCTTCGACATTCGAGCCCACTCAACCATTTTATACCCCCTCCCAACCTCCCTGCCTACCCTTGCACCTATTATATGACCTTACACTTCATATGCACACTCTCACCTCACCTTATCTTCACTACATACCGAGCCTAACATCAAAATCCCACTCCCTTCTACCATTGCAAGCTTAATACTTCAACCATGCGGGCCTATCAAGTTTGCAGAGGATTAGCAATGACGAAGACTAGCTACGTGCCACTAATGATCATTGAGACGATGGAGCGAGTGAGTTGCTAACCGATTGGTACGACAACTATCCTTTTTTTTTCCGTCTTTTATCGCTTGTCTTCCTTTGTTTGTCCTCTTCCCCTTTTACACTTTAGTGTCATGGTGGCCTTCGAGGCCTTGGTAGCTATTGCTCCCGACTCTCGATGATGTGATTACGTCGGGAGCCATTTCAAAGTCCAAATTTACAAGTCTTTTCACTTTATTTTTCACATTTCGGGATTTAGTCGGATTTAGGCGGAATCCGGGCTTGGTGACTTGATTACACCTAGTCCTCCCCTCCCATTTCCTTCTTTTTATTTCTTCCCCCATCCATATCTTTTCTCGTCTCGGCCCATGGTGACTTGACTACACCCCGGCCGGACACATTCTACCCTTTTCTCCGCTTTATTTTTGATTTTTAGCTTTATTTTCGTAGTTCCTCTTCTTTGTCTCTACACACTACGATCGAGCATGAGGACATTGCTCGGTTTAAGTGTGGGGGAGCGATATTCTATCGTAGTTAGTCTTATTTTCATAGTTTTTCAAAAAATCTTTAAAAACCCTAAAAATTTGAAATTTTTTCACAAAAATCAAAAAGATTTTCTTTTGTGTGTTTTCCTTTTGTGTCGTTTTGTCGTATATTTGTTGTGTTGTGCGTGTTTTGCCTCCCTCTTTCCTTATAGGTTGCTTAAATCACCGATAGGTGTGAAGAGCTTTCAAGACATCCGGTAACATCTCTTCACCCCTTTTTCCTCTTTGACCCCTTGTGGAGTTTGGAGGAGATATGTGATGTTGTGTGCTCGGGTGGAGCTTTGTGCATATTTGTGGTTGATTTGGTGGCTTGTTTGGAAGTTCGGGGTGGTGTATGTTTCGTTTATGTGTTTTTTTTATTTTGTTGCCTTTCGTCTCTTTTTCATTCGTTTTTGTCGAGTCTTTGTTTTGTGTGTGTAGTTGTGTGATGGGAGGGATTCGTCACGTCCCAACCGATCAATAATATAACCGGCTATTCCTACGGTAGATAGGGTAAGTCGGGTCGAATCCATGGGGACGGTAATGTATAGCCTAGACTAAGGTCGCCTAAATACGAGACTAAGTCAACGAGCTAAGCTAAACTAAACAATGATAAGAAGGGGAGAAGGCTAGACTATGACTAAGGAAAACAAATAGGAAAACGGGCTAGGATTAGGTCGGGGTCAAAGGGGTAATGGAATGGTCGAGGAAGAACTAGAGTGAAGGGAGTAGTAGGGTAATCTAGGTGAGGTCCGGGCTCTCGCTACGTAGACCGACCTAGAGGTTCATCCTAAAACCCATCTCGGCGACACACATGACAAACGGGGTTACAAGCGCTATAGTGGCCTAGGTCGCATCCGGGCTCTCGCTACGTAGACCGACCTAAGGGTCTTCCTCACCGGGCTCTCGCTACGTAGTGAGGGAACCAAACCCACAAACAAACTATCACCCACAAGAGAAAGGCAAGAAAAACAAGTATTTGCAACTACTAGTCATTCAAGCATTTCAACAAACATGTAATATGCATCAAACCAAGAGGAAACCCAAATCTTCCACAAATATCTCCAACAATCCCTTAATCATCCATAAAACACCCTAATCGCCACACTAACCCTAGCAAAACTCTACTCAATCATATCTAAAATAAAAACCAACATAAACAAGATGAATCAACTCAAACAACAAAACAAACATAAACAAACTAGTGAAAACAATGAACAATGAACATAACAATGAACAAAGATTGAAACTTTAATGATAAAACAAGATTAAGAGAAGAGAAAGAATGATTATACCTACTAACAAGATGAATGGAAGAATGAAAACTTGCATAAAAGAGAAAACCTAAATACATCACCCAAGGTTGTCAATCTTGGTGGATTCTTCAAGAATTCCTTTAATACAAGCACTAATCTAAGATTAACCACTAATTACCGACTAATCTACTCTAATCTAAGGTAATCTAACCTAGACTAATCTAGGGTTTTGTGGGAAGTGTCTAACATATCCTTAACAAAACAAGGGAAGAGTATATATAGGGTTACAAGTGGAAAGGAGAAGAAAGAAAACAAGGCGGAGCTGCAGCTCACTCATCCCGCCCGGGACGAGATGGTCTCGCTCGGGACGAGATGGTCCCGCCCGAGACGAGTCCTTCTCGGCCGGGACGGGCTCAAGACAGGAGCTGTTGGTTTTGTGCACTCCTTCCCGGTCGGGAAGGTTACTATCCCGCCCGGGAAGGACCTTGTAGGCCTCCAATATGATCTTTTTGGTCCCTCCTTGGTTCTCATGGGTTTCTCACCGACTCTCGGGTCTCGGGATCGAGTCTAAGAGGCTCGGGATTGGGTCCCAAGGTCTCGTGGTCGAATCCAAGGCATCGAGTGATCGTTCCTTCTCTTCGTTGGCTCCAAAAGTGTATGAAACGAGTCGGAATCGTTCCAATTCTTCATGAATGGTCTAGGGAACCTGAAACGAGCTAAAGGAAGCATAAGTAACCCATAAATTGCTCCCAAGGAGCGATTCCACAAGGAAAATGGGACCAAAACACTACGAAATAGGCACTACAAACTACACTTATCAACTCCCCCACACTTAACCCTTACTCGCCCTCGAGTAAGCACATACTATCTACTAAACTAGCCGAGTGGGTATTAGCGCACCCTACGCCCTTTCAACTCACGCGAGTACACTTAGAGGACAAGTGCACTCCGCAAGGCAAGTGGGGTCTTGCGATAAAATCGTGGATGCAACCGGACACAAAACACAAAAACAAATAAGCACACAAACAAACAAACAAACAAACACAAGGTTGCACCCAAAAGAAAACAAATACCACTTCCCTCCAAAAGCGGTGAATGAAACACCGGTTTAGGACTCAAGGCAAGTGACAACGTTACCAAGCTAGCAATGCAAACCAAGGTGAACTAAACCCTAATAGTATGACGATAAAGCAACAAAAACGTTGGTAACTTACCTAGGTCCTCCTAACTTTCTAAAAACGTACTACGGGACGATCGGCGGAGTGGGAAGTGAAGAACCACGGTGTTAGTCGACACTGTAGGTAAGTGAGACCCCGTCCCCTTTAGCGATGAGCCAAGAGGGTCGTCCCATGTCTAAAAACCGCCTAAATAGTCCAAGTAAAAAGGTGGAAATATATGCAAAATGAGGAAAGACCGACCCTTGCCACTATCATCCTTCCTAGGGACTCGCTCCTTTGGTAGGCTCTTCACGGCAAAAGTCGGAAAAAAGGCTTATTTTTGTGGGGATTTCTTTTTGTGAGACGGGTTTTCTTTTTGGCATTCTTTTCTTTTTTGTATTTTTGCCTTGTTTTGCCATGCCATTTCTTTTTTTTCTATTTTCTTTTTGGCTTTTGTGCCTTTTCTTTTTCTTCATTTTTTTTCTTTCTTTCATTTTTCTTTCTTATTCTTTTCTTTGCCCTTTTTGGCAAGATTTGGCTTTTTTGGCATTTCTTGACAATTGAGAAAGAGAGAATTCAACAAATTGCATTTTATTTGTGTGGGTATGTGTAGGAGGTAGGTGAATGGGTATGTCGGGACGACGTCTTCCCTTCATACTCACAAAAAAGGGGAGAACTTGGACTAATCAAACAATCCTAAACACGGTCACCTAGGGGACGAGACTCGGTAATCAAGGCCTTTTCACACCGTGGGTGGTCATGATGGTCAAAAGTGCAAATCCCGTAGTAAATCCCTAGTAAGCTAGGTGGACTCAAGGTAAAGGATCAACAAACTCATTGATTTAGGGTCATTCTACTAGATTAAAGTCCAAAACTCGATTTATACAACTAGGAAGGGAAAATAGACACTCACACTCTAGCCTCTAAACCGGGTTTTCGAAAACAGTTTACGCACAAGACACACAACACAACACAAAACAAAGACACGACGAAAACGAACGAAAGAAAAAGAAGCAAAAGAAACAAAACAAAAACAAGATGAAACAAACACATGAACAAACAAACACCACCCCAAATCTCCAAACAAGCCACCAAATCAACCACAAGTATGTACAAGCTCCACCCGAGCACACCACATCACAATCTCCTCCAAACTCCGCAAGAGACAAAGAAGGAAAAGGGATAGAAGATGTTACCGGACATCATGAAAGCTCTCCAAAATTAGCGGTGATTCAAGCAACCTATAAGGAAAAAAGGGCAAACACACAACAAAACAAACAACACGACACAAAGACACAAAGGGAAAACACACAAAAGAAAAATCTTTTTGATTTTTGTGAAAATTTTTCAAATTTTTAGAGATTTTTAAGATTTTTTCGAAAAACTAAGAAAATAAAACTAACTATACTAGAATATCGCTCCCCCACACTTAAATCGAGCCATGTCCTCATGCTTGATCGTAGGGTGCGGAGAGACAAAAGAAAGAAAAAGAAACTACGAAAATAAAACTAAAAATCAAAAATAAAGTGAAGAAATGGTAGAAGGTGTCCGGCCGGGGTGTAATCAAGTCACCAAGGGCCGTGACGAGAAAGAGATATGGATGGGGGAAGAAATAAAAGAAGGAAATAAAAGGAAATGGGAGGGGAGGGCTAGGTGTAATCAAGTCACCTAACCCGGATTCCGCCTAAATCCGACTAAATCCTCAAAAAAAAGAAAGTGAAAATCTTGTAAAATTTGGATTTTTCAATTGACTCTCGACGTAATCACATCGTCGGGAGTCGGGAGCAACCACTACCGAGGCCTCGAAGGCCACCATGACTCCATGACATAAAAGTGTACAAGGGGAAGGGAACAAACACAAAGGAAAATAAGCTATAAAAGACGGAAAAGTAAGGATAGTTACCCAAACCAATCGGCTAGTAACTCACTCGCTCCATCGTCTCATAGATCAATGTAGGCACGTTGCTTTTCTTTGTTGTCATCCCGCTTCAAGCTTGATAAAACCGCATGGTTGGGGTAGTCATGGTGTGAGGGGGTGGAAATTGATGTGGATTTCGGTGTAAGGTGAGGTGTACGGGTCATATGATAGGAGTAAGGAGGAGTAGGGAGGCCTGGAGGGGGTATAATGGATGGGTGGAGTCAAGCGCCTCAGAAAAGGCTCAAAAAGGGAGAAAGGGGACCATCCCGGTCGGGATGGATGGTCCCGATCGGGTTGATAAACCCTTCCCGATCGGGAAGCTCTCGTCCCGGTCGGGAATGCACTCCAGTGAGTCCGAATTTCTGCACCTTCATCCCGATCGGGATGGCTCCTTCCCGGTCGGGATTCCTCATCCTTCCCGGTCGGGATGAGTCTTCTTGGCCTTCCCCAAGCCCAAAAGCTTATCATAAGCTTCAAAAGCCGACTTCCTCGCTCGCAAACCAAACTCCATCATTAACCATTCCTTTCTAGGAATCACATACATTTCACCTATCAAACAAAGCTCATATACACATCAAATTCGCTCCCTCACATCGCTCATCAAAAAATCCAAATGACAAGAATGTCACAAAACAAAAGAGTCCTAGAAACAAAAAATACAAATACAAGCACAAGTACTCTAAAGAAGAGAGGAGGGGAATATACAACATGACGGTTCTTTAGGAACTCCGTCAAACCTAGGATGGTGGACCCCATTCTTCAACCATAGCCCTCAAGGGCATGGAGGAGCAAGTCGAACACGCTACCGACATCATAGTGAAGGCCCAAGAAGCGCTCGAGCTTAACCGACCTCCACGGCCTCCAAGGAGAAGGCAAGAAGTAGGAATCCCAAGACCCGACATCATCTTGCAAGTCATCTCCGGGGTCTATCCATCCTACGAGCTTCACCGATCTCTTCCTCCCCAAGCATCGCCTCCAATCACAAGCAAGCTTCATCTCCAAGAAACAAGGCACAAAAAGCGGTTTTGGCCTCACTTCCTCGTTGCACACCCCCACACTCCTCAAGTTGTGGTTCCCCATCTTCATCACTCGGCCCCACATCATCATGGAGGAGAGAATCGAAACTTCTACCGGCGGTTTCAATCTCTTCCAACCCATCTTTCGCTGTACTAGCAAGGGGCTCTTGATGCCTATCCACGTTCTCGGACTAGGGCAACTCGAGGCTATCGATTTCACCCAACAACTTCACAAACTCCACCAAATCATCCAACTCACCATCCTCCTCCAAATCCTCACCAATGTTGCCTTTACCAAGGGTCATATCCTCATCCGTCTCTTTTTGGGTAGACGATTGAGGTTCTTCAAAGCAAATTTCTCCTACAAAGGAAACTACATCGGCGGCTTCGTAATTAGGTTGCTCCTCTCTCTCAAGTGGACACCCTCCATCTAAATATGATGCTCGGGATAAAGACATTACGGTTTGAACCGATATTGCATTTAATCGAGCATTCCTTGCCTCGTTTTCCCTTCGGAGTTTGGCCCAGAGTTCATTATTCTTTTGCGATTGGATGGCCATTTCTTGTTGCATTTGAAGCATCGATTGATGTAACCCCAAGTTTGTCATTTGGCGGTCATTGGGGTCTTGTAAAGCTCCTTGAAAATCTTGATGATGCCCAAGGGGTGGGGCATCATATTGTTGGTAGTGAGGTTGAGGTGATTGGTAGTATTGTGGGTCATGGGGTTCATATTGCGGTTGGGGTGTAGGGTAATATGGTGGGTTTTGGGGAAATTGGCTTCCATACGGTGAATCTTGATTGAACATGGTGGGTTCACAATCATAGCTCGAGTAATAGCCACCATGATCATTGGATTGATAATCGTTCACTTGTTGGTAGCCGTTTCCATATTCTTGAAGATCATACCCGTCTTGATTACCCCAAGAAGCTTGATAGTGGTAGGGGGACGTCATGTCATACCCTTGGTTCATGGAAGAAGAGGAGTAGCTCATATCGGCTCCCGAGTGTGTGGAGTTTATATCAAACCCCATGCTTGCTCGAAAATCGTAGCTCATACCCGGTTGGAAACCTCTCACCCTAGCAACCGTCCGTTAAAGCGGCTCTGAGTTGCAAGAAGAAGATAATCACCACCTCTAAGCACAAACTGTAGACTAAGAACAAACGTGAGAAGTCTAGTGCTTTTTGGGCACTAGACAAGAGAGAAATAAACTTTACACACACAAGAAGCAAGGTAACAAAAAGAAAAAAGAAAAACACAAACACAAAGAAAAAGTCAAGTAACTAGGAAAACAAAGTCCAAACTAGCACCGTCCCCGGCAACGGCGCCAAATTGATGGGAGGGATTCGTCACGTCCCAACCGATCAATAATATAACCGGCTATTCCTACGGTAGATAGGGTAAGTCGGGTCGAATCCACGGGGACGGTAATGTATAGCCTAGACTAAGGTCGCCTAAATACGAGACTAAGTCAACGAGCTAAGCTAAACTAAACAATGATAAGAAGGGGAGAAGGCTAGACTATGACTAAGGAAAACAAATAGGAAAACGGGCTAGGATTAGGTTGGGGTTAAAGGGGTAATGGAATGGTCGAGGAAGAACTAGAGTGAAGGGAGTAGTAGGGTAATCTAGGTGAGGTCTGGGCTCTCGCTACGTAGACCGACCTAGAGGTTTCACCTAAAACCCACCTTGGCGACGCACATGACAAACGGGGTTACTAGCGCGCTATAGTGGCCTAGGTCGCATCCGGGCTCTCGCTACGTAGACCGACCAAGGGGTCATCCTCACCGGGCTCTCGCTACGTAGTGAGGGAACCAAACCCACAAACAAACTATCACCCACAAGAGAAAGGCAAGAAAAACAAGTATTTTCAACTACTAGTCATTCAAGCATTTCAACATACATGTAATATGCATCAAACCAAGAGGAAACCCAAATCTTCCACCAACATCTCCAACAATCCCTTAATCATCCATAAAACACCCTAATCGCCCTACTAACCCTAGCAAAAATCTACTCAATCATATCTAAAGTAAAAACCAACATAAACAAGATGAATCAACTCAAACAACAAAACAAACATAAACAAACTAGTGAAAACAATGAACAATGAACATAACAATAAACAAAGATTGAAACTTTAATGATAAAACAAGATTAAGAGAAGAGAAAGAAAGATTATACCTACTAACAAGATGAATGGAAGAATGAAAACTTGCATAAAAGAGAAAACCCAAATACATCACCCAAGGTTGTCAATCTTGGTGGATTCTTCAAGAATTCCTTTAATACAAGCACTAATCTAAGATTAACCACTAATTACCGACTAATCTACTCTAATCTAAGCTAATCTAACCTAGAATAATCTAGGGTTTTGTAGGAAGTGTCTAACATATCCTTAACAAAACAAGGGAAGAGTATATATAGGGTTACAAGTGGAAAGGAGAAGAAAGAAAACAAGGCGGAGCTGCAGCTCACTCATCCTGCCCGGGACGAGATGGTCTCGCCCGGGACGAGATGGTCCCGCCCGAGACGAGTCCTTCTCGGCCGGGACGGACTCAAGACAGGAGCTGTTGGTTTTGTGCACTCCTTCCCGGTCGGGAAGGCCACTATCCCGTCCGGGAAGGACCTTGTAGGCCTCCAATATGATATTTTTGGTCCCTCCGTGGTTCTCTCGGGCTTCTCACCGACTCTCGGGTCTCGGGATTGAGTCTAACAGGCTCGGGATTGGGTCCCAAGGTCTCGGGGTCGAATCCAAGGCATCGAGTGATCGTTCCTTCTCTTCGTTGGCTCCAAAAGTGTATGAAACGAGTCGGAATCGTTCCAATTCTTCATGAATGGTCTAGGGAACCTGAAACGAGCTAAAGGAAGCATAAGTAACCCATAAATTGCTCCCAAGGAGCGATTCCACAAGGAAAATAGGACCAAAACACTACGAAATAGGCACTACAAACTACACTTATCATTGTGTCTAGTGTGTAAAAAGGTTTTCGAAAACCCGGTTTAGAGGCTAGTGTGCAAGCGTTTACTTTCCCTTTCTAGTAGTATGAATCGAGTCTTGGACTTTAGTCTAGTAGAATGACCCTAAATCAATGATTTCGTTGGTCCTTTACCTCGAGTCCACCTAGCTTACTAGGGATTTACTACGGGATTTGCATTTTGACCATTATGACCACCCACGGTGTGAAAAGGCCTTGGTTGCCGAGTCCCGTCTCTTAGGTGACCGTGTTTGGGATTGTTTGACTAGTCCAAGTTCTCCCCTTTTTGTGAGTATGAAGGGAAGACGTCGTCCCGACATACCCATTTCCCTACCTCCTACACATATCCACACAATAAAGTTGCAATTTGTTGAAATCTCTCTTTCTTGTTGCAAAAAGAAATGCCTAAAACTCAAATCAAGCCAAAAGGGCAAAGAAAAAAAAATGAAAGAAAGAAAAGATTGAATAAAAAGAAAAAAAGGCACAAGTGCCAAAAAGAAAATAGAAAAGAAGAAAAAGAAATGGCATGGCAACAGACAAAGCAAAAATACAAAAAGAAAGAAAAATGACAAAAGAAAACCCATCTCATAAAAAGAGTCTCAACAACTCAAAAATAAGCCTTTTACCGACTATTACCGTCAAGAGCCTACTAAAGAACTGAGTCCCTAGGAAGGATGATAGCGGTAATGGTCGGTCTTCCCTCATTTTGCATTCATATCCACCTTTTTACTTGGACAAGTTAAGTGATTTTGGGCATGGGACGACCCTATTGGCTCATCGCTAAAGGGGGCGGGTCTTCACTTACCTACAGTGTCCACTAACACCGTGGTTCATCACTTTCCATCCCGCCGATCGTCCCGTAGTACGTTCTTAGAAAGTTAGGAGGACCTAGGTAAGTTACCAACGTTTTTGTTGCTTTATCCTCATACTATTAGGGTTTAGTTCATCTCGATTTGTATGATTAGCTTGGGAACGTTGTCACTTGCCTCGAGTCCTAAACCGGTGCTTCTTTCACCGCTTGTTTGAGGGAAGCGGTATTTGGTTTTCTTTGGGTGCAACCTTGTGTTTGTTTGTTGTATGCTTGTTTGTTTATGTGTTTTGTGTCCGGTTGCATCCACAGTTTTGTCGCAAGACCTTACTTGCCTTGTGGAGTGCACTTTTCCTCTAAGTGTACTCGCGTGAGTTGAAAGGGCGTAGGGTGCGCTAATACCCGCTCGGCTAGTTTAGTAGTTAGTTTATGCTTACTCGAGGGCGAGTAAGGGTTAAGTGTGGGGGAGTTGATAAGTGTAGTTTGTAGTGCCTAATTTGTTGTGTTTTGGTCCCGTTTTCCTTGTGGAATTGCTCCTTGAGAGCGGTTTATGGGTTACTTATGCTTCCTTTAGTTCGTTTTAGGTTCCCGAGACCATTCATGAAGAATTGGAACGATTCCGACTCGTTTCATACACTTTTGGAGCCAACGAAGAGAAGGAACGATCACTCGATGCCTTGGATTCGATCCCGAGACCTTGGGACCCATTTCCGAGCCTCTTAGGCTTGATCCCAAGTCCCGAGAATCGATGAGAAACCCATGAGTGGCAAGGAGGGACCTTAAAGATCATATTGGAGGCCTACAAGGTCCTTCCCGGTCGGGATAATGCCTTCCCGACCGGGAAGGAATGTGCAATTGCAAGTGCTGCTGTTTTGGGACCATCCCGACCGGGACGACCTCTTCCCGGCCGGGACCGACCTCTTCCCGACCGGGACCACCACCTTCTCGGCCGGGAAGGCTGTACTGTAACCCGCGCTTCATTCTTTCTTCTCCTTTCCTCTTGTAACCCTATATATACCCCTCCCTCTTGTAATCTTAGAAAATGTTCTTCATATCCTTCATTACCCACTAAACCCTAGACTACTTTAGCATAGATTATCTTAGATTAGAGTAGATTAGTCGGTAATTAGTCCTTAATCTAGTTAGCTAATCTTGTATTAAGGGATCTCTTGAAGAATCCATCCAATCTTGACAACATTGGTGGATGTTTGGGCATTCTTTATATATAAGTTCTCATCTTTTCCATTCCTTTCTTGTTGGTATTTTTCATACTTTTACTCTTAATCTTTGTTTATGTTATTCAAGTTTTCATCTTTATATCTAGTTTGTTGTTCTTGCTTGTAGTTTCTTTATGTATGTTTTGATTCTTATGTTGATTTCTCTTGTTAGTGCTAGTTTTAGCATAATTATGTTTGAGTAGACTCTTGCTGGGGTTATTAAGGTGATTGGTTGTGATTGTGGATGATTAGGGTGAGATGGGTGGTACTAGATGTTGTTTTTGTTGTTTCCCATTTACCTTGCACTCCACATGTTCGACGAAATGCTTGTGAGACTAGAGACGATCAATCCTTGTTTTTCTTGCATATTCTCTTGTATGTGTGTGTTTGGTTGGTTGTTTTGGTTCCCTCATTACGTAGCGAGAGCCCGATGAGGACGACCCCTAGGCCGATTACGTAGCGAGAGCCCGATCGGCGGAACCTAGGCTACGAAAGCATGCTAGGAACCCCGTTTTCCCCTTTTTCTCTTCCTTGACATCCATGAATCCGACCTAACCCTATTTTTCCTTCTTATTGTTGTCTTTGCTTCCCTTAGTCATTAGCTACTTGTTTTGTCTTCCTTTTCCGTGTTCTAGACTTAGCCTAGTCCTTAGCCTCCCCCTAGATTAGCTCTTCTCGAACCTAGTCCTAGACCGTAGCACCCATTAGTCTAAACGCATTTTCCGTCCCTGTGGATCGACCCGACTTGCCATAGCTACCCTAGTTATGTTAGTTGGTTATTATTTGACGGCGGGATCCACGACAAATCCTTACCCATCATACACAACAAAAATAGTAATAATATCCAAATAGTAATAAAAAGAGACTAGTATCCGGGCATCTTGCCCTTGCCTTTGTCTTTTGGGTCAATAGGGGCCCGGGGTCGTCGAGGAGGGGGCGGGCGTTCCCGGATGATAAGGGGAACCTCCTTGGCTCGAGTCCGCTTCTTCGATGACGGATCTTCAGCTATGGTCACAGGCCCAAGTCGAGCCCGTACGTGCTCCGGCAGCCTATCCCTAGGACCAAGTCGGTCCTGAACTGATGGCCTAGGCCCTAGTCTTCTCTCCAAGTCTGTCTGGGGGCTCACCTCCCCCCGAGCACCTCTAGCATTGGACCCCCCAGTTCGAGTCCTGGCTCCTCCTCTCTGACCCGGCACTAGACGAACTATTGGGGCTGGAGTCTCCCCTTCAGCAAAGAAATCCCTGTTATCTTTGACCTGCTCTCGTCGAAGCAGGTCGAAGGCTTCATCCACCTTGAGGGCGGCGCGAGCTTCGGCAGTCTCCGCTTTGGTCCACCTCTCATAGGAATAGGACACCCAGATTGAGTGAAGCGACTAGGGAACGGGCCAAGTTACCCGAGTATACCACCTCTGTATCCAGGTGTCGCACATAACGTTGGTCATCTGGGTAGGTTCACTCACAACTGCCTCGTTCTCCGGGATGCGCTGAGTCCACCCATACTGCCTGAGTATGCGGTCAGGATAGAGATGAACTGTCTGGCTAAGGGACAAAATCACCTGATAGCGCGCCTTGTCTCTGGGCGCCAAACCGGTCCAGGAATAAATTCGCCACCATGGAACCACCCATCGAATCAGCCGACCGCGGTGGAATGATAGTTCTTCCTCCCAATACTTCTGGGTAGTGAGATAGGATGAATCGACAGCACGTCTCCTTGTCATCACTTGGTTGAACCAATATTGACTCGGGTTCGGAGGAGGCTCGATAATCGATAATCTCTTAAATAGCCAGAGCTGGAAAAGAACACAACATACATGAGATCAATTCGGACATTCGCCTAAGGGCACTCGATCGAGTGCCAGGGTCACTCGATCGAGTGACACCCCTGAAGCAGAACAGAAATCCTCTTTATGAAGGCACTCGATCGAGTGCCAGGGTGACTCGATCGAGTGCCCCTGTAGCGGTATATTGCGAAAAAAATCGAACGAAATAAAAAAAAAAAAAACGTGATATACCTGCAGTAGGCGGGTGCTCCCAGTCAAACGGGCTGACTCATCCCTTTTACGGTTGTCTAGGCCCTGAATATGCGGTCTCCCTGAAACTAAACCTCTTCCCTTAACAAATAAAAACCTAATTAAATTCCACCTTTTCTATCGCTCAATTAATCGTCCAATCCCTCTTCCATGTTTCATGTTCCATGGCTCTTCTTCTCATTATTCATCATCCTCCTCCACCTTCGTTATTGTTTAAATTAATTTCTTCTTTGATAATCCATGGAAGGTACGTTTATTTATTAATTAATTTCTGTATTTTGAGTTCAGTTATTTACTAGAGTGTCGATTTGAATTGATCTAATATTTCGTTTACCTACGATCGGTCTATTGATTTGTTCGATAGGAATTGTCTCCGCAAATTATTTAGAATCGGCAGTACATAAATTCTTATTCCATCTTCAACCCCTTCCCCAGAAAAAATTGAAACCCTAATTAACTATTACATGTGTACTGGGTAATCCAGAAAAGAATAGCAATTTGGGTCATCCATGGGAACCACGCATCATAGGATTGCTTATACTTCATATGAGTATTTGTTTCTAATTTGATGTATCCAGTTGCTAAAATGAATATCTTTGAAGTTTATTGCTAAAATGGGTATTTGTGAAGGTTGTGATTATTTATTTGAGACTTTGAGATAATTTTAGGCATATAATATCTTTAAATTTATGTATTAACAATTTTTGGTTCGGTGTAGAATAATATAATATTTTCAAATCCTTTTGTATAGATCATTTGTGTTCTTCATTTAGTTCATAGGAATGTGGGTGAATAAGGCCATACATTCTAGTAAAAGACTTTAAGGTGAGAAATTACTGAAAACCATGACTTCATTATCATACGTAGTACTTGTGTGAGAGTGGTCTAAGATAATGTATATTGTATGGTTGGCTTTGATTGGCTTGGCGGTGCGTCAATCTTTCACTACTGACCTTTCTCAATGAAATCTAATTGTTTAGTAAGGCCCCTTCGAAGATTTGTGGGGCTCCTCTAAACCACCAACTGCCGTCGTAGTGGTTTAAATAACAAGTTTGACATCTACGATTTCTACATAATGTGAGTTTTTCATATTGTGATATGCAAAAGATCTTAGGACATTTCTGGCTATATATGTCAATTATAGGATGTTCCATCTTGTGGTACCAGGATCAAGGGACAAAATAGATTGGGGTACTAGGTACAAAATTGTATTTGAGACAGCTGATGGCCTTCTGTATCTTCATGAGGACTGTCAAAGACCAATAATCCACAGAGACATCAAATCTGATAATATGTTACTTACAGAGAACTTTGAACCTCAGGTACTTTTTTAGTGTTTTCGTCCTGAGTTGTGTATGCTTTTGGTGTACTCCTGTTGGAGCTTATCCATTGTACCCGATTCAAATTGAGCCGACTGTTGTGGTTTCTGTTTCTCAGGCGTAGCCTTTTCTTGATAAACATGACCGTAAGAAGCTAGTTGATCTGTTTTTCGGAAATGATTATGATGACATGGGCTGGAGTTGGTTCGCATGGTATCAACTGTAGCCATGTGTGCACAAAAGACTCTTGTCTTACGACTCCGAATGAATCAGGCATGTTTCTTGATGAGGTGATTTTATTCATAGATTTCTGGAATATACTTGCACTCAGTAAGGGCTTATGGTTAAATTGTGACGTAATTGTGTGGACATGACGTAGGTCCACCCCGACGCGGCCACGCGCGGGTTTGGGTAGGCGAATGAATCTCGTGGTAAGATTGTTCTCGGGTTCGAAATTTAAGTCAGAATGGAGTCGCGACCGAATTTTGTGGTTATTTGGAACCATTCGAGCCCACTCTATGTCGTCATGGGCTATACACAAAGTACGGCCCACTTCGATTTCAGAGTTTATGGGGCTCGTCCCTTTGCATTATTATATCGATACCGTTTACACCGGCTTTCGTATATAAAATGACTCTCGTGCGCCAATGGTTTCGGACATCCGGAAACCAAGGTTCTGAGTAAGGGGTGAGGGTACGTGTTGGGAAGCCCACTAAGGACACCCAACCCCGCCCGCACAATGGCGGCCTCTACTAAGACATCGTTCATGTTCGTGTACGCGCGCTAGTAAAACGACTAAATGATATGCAAACAGCGTTTTCGGGCTAAGCATGTAAATTATTGGTTCGCTACGTCATTTAATGCATCTAACTATGGTCGAAGATGTTTAGCATGCGAGGTTCATTTATAAAGCGATAAGCAAGTACATAAACGAAACTCGTAAATAAAAATGTACAAGTTACACGGGCGGAAATACAACCCGGAATTCACAATACAACGAATAATAGAAATAATAAGCTAGAGTAAGAAGAGCGATAAATAGAATAAATGACTTGAAACGGACCCGTATAAACATACACTAGATCGTGAATTAGTTAGACGAACGAACTTTAATCAATTACGCATTATATTGCGTATTAATCAAAGGACGGAGATTCGAGACCTAGGCGTGGTGCTAACCCGATCTCGAACCTCGATGCCTTGTCCCGACTTATCACCTCGAGAAATGGAGTCTAAATTAATTATGTGTCGGATACGACTAAAGAGTCGTCGTCACAAAATTAATAGTGTGAAACCGTCGATCAAAGTCATTTTTTAGTGTCGTGATATGCATGGGTTTTGGAGATTAGAATTACGTGATTGATTATGCACGCTACGACTAAGTCGTAAAAAAGAGACGAGGCTCGGATGTTGCATCAAAGCTCTCGGTTTTCTGGGCTACAGGACCCACTCGATCGAGTCATGGCCTGACTCGGTCGAGTGCGTCTTCTAGCGTAGCTACTGCCCAGTTTTTTTGGGTGCTACTCGATCGAGTAGCCCATGTACTCGGTCGAGTAGCCCCTGTACGAGTGACAACTCGTTTCATTTTATTGTCCAAAATCAATGGTTGGCCAAATTAAATACAAATATTGTACGATTTGAATTTGATTCGGTTTCCGGTGCTATAATCGTGTATGCATGCGATTGTAACACCGTCATCGGAATTTTATGAAAATGTTATCGTTTAGATTGAAATTTTGAATTAGTAACGGAATTGCATCCCTCTACGTCACGACATCGGAATTAATCCTTTCGGATTATGTGATGTCGGTTTTCGTGTCAACGGGTTCCGTACTAATCAACGAAATGGGATCAAATGCGTTCAACTATGACCGATTACGATCACATCATGTCCTTGAGTACATTGGGGCGGCGCTCCTCGAAAAGGCGCCACCTCTGTCGTTACTCGTAAAGGAATTAGACGGACTTTAGGCGATCATCATAGTCAAACGTATTCGAAACCAAGATTTTTATACTAGTGTATATATGTACGCGGTATGATAATGTTAATTGTTAGAATGCGGAATTAAGACGCTCCACTCGACCGAGTGGGTCAATCCACTCGATCGAGTGGATCAAGAGGATCAGCTATTTTAGGAAGAAGTTGACTTTGATTGCTTTTTTGAATTTTGATTTGGGCGCCAGTTTCGAGGAGTGAATTTGGCTGATTTGCGTGACGGGTTCGTCTTTGACCGGGTTTTGACCCGGTCGCTAAAAGACGGGATTTACTTTTGGTGTCGGTTTTGGCCCAAATTAGTCCCATTTTGCTCGGAACGACCCACTGGGCCTGGATTTGAGGTCAGTTTTGTGAGATTTTTACTCCGCTAAAAGTCTGTGTCGGATATTATTGAGTCCGAGACAAAATTCGAGTATACTAAGTCATGTTTGCGTCCGATCATCATCGGGTGTTTTTTGGAGACTACCATAGACACCTGGCAGTCAAAATGCGGGTGTCTACAGAGTCCCCACTCTGACTGAGGCTTGGACAAGGCGAAAGTCAGAGTAGCTACCAGACCAATCGCAGATTACGACATGGCAGTCTTCCGGTCGGATCGTTTATAGTCCAGTAGACTTGTGTGAAGGGCTCGCCAGCCATAAGTAGAGGGTCATACCTGTCCTGATGATGATAGCTCCGTGGGGAGTCAAACTTGCCTTTGGGGGTGTAGGTGTACCCGTATGCCAACATATCACATCTTGGATGTAGCATTCCGGAGGAAACATCGACTTATGCTGGGGAATGAAATAGCTGCGTGGAGACTTGCATTTGAAGTCTGGGGTGTACCTGTATGCTGACACATAACAACTTGTATGTAACACATAGGCAAAAGACTGACTCGCGCTGGGGAGAAAAGATGTTGAATTTTTTTTGAAAATGCCACAATTTTGAAAAGAATTTTATCACAATTTTTTTTTTATCACAGAAAATTTTAGAAACTCTTAGGAAAGCTCGGGATGGCTTGATTCCTATTCCGGGTTCTTTGTTTGAAATCAGGCCTGCGCGCGCATAGGGCCCAGGTTTGCTGAGGAGGCATGATAGTTAGGGTTACAGGTGAGATTTCCTATTATAAATATAGGTCTCCCTGCTTCAACTTCTGCATTCCAACTCAAACTCTCCTTCTTTTCTCCAAATCTTTTAGACTTTCAAGAAAACTAGGAATTTATGTTATGGGTATTGACCATTTGACAGCCATGCTGCTCGCTTGGTTCCATTACTTTCGGGACGAGGAAAAGGTTCGGCTGACCCAGATGGGAATCGTCAGCCTATTCCCCCTCCAACGTCTGATAATTGACTCACATTTCTTGGACGCCTGCTTAACGTTTTGGGATTCTACCCATCACGTCTTTGCGTTCCCGCGGGGAGAGATATGCCCTCTTCCTGAGGAAATTGCAGCCATAGGTGGTTGGAGCCCAGCTGTTCAGCCTGCTACCCCTCCGTTCTACCCGGATCCAAGAAGGAGGCTGAGGGAGTTCTTGGGTCTGTCTCACGCTGAGACAAATCGGATGGTGCGGGGAAATACTATTTCCCTATTCGACCTGGCTGACAAGTTCATGAACAGCCGGGATGTGAGGGCTACCCCTACCTACAGGCGTAGGGCATTCGCCTTTTGCATGCTGCACTGTTACGTTTTTGAAGGGTTGATGGAGCTTGACTCATGCATGGGTCAAATCAGGCTGATTGGAGTGGTTGACCAGATGGAGACTGGTCATAGCCCTGCTTGGCTAGCCACTGGGGAAATCATCATGGGTCTGGATGCTAGGCGACTCGACCCGAACCGACGACTGACGGGAAGTACCCGTCTTTTACAGGTATACATCTCGCGTTTTTTTTTCGCGTGAAAATCCTGATTTCCGTAAGTCACTCGATCGAGTGGACCTGTCACTCGATCGAGTGACACTCTTAGCGAGCTACTGCCTGTTTTTAGAGGGCCCACTCGATCGAGTCAGCTGTTGTACTCGATCGAGTGGGCTGTAGCGGACCACTCCGTTGCTTACGGATCTTGTGCGTACTTTTCAGATATGGTTGTCAGAGCGGTTATCGATTATAGAGACCCCTCCGAGCGTCCTCAATTATCGGAGTAGTCAGATTAGCTTCAGAAGACGACGGATAAGCTCGAGCCATCAAATAAATCGAGCTTACTGGGATGAGGAGCTGGTGTTCCACGGGGGTCCCTTAATCAGGTGGACCGTCGCTTGGTGGTTTCTTTTGAAGTTGACTGGATTGGCCAAGAGAGACCAAGCCCGCTACTTGGTGATTCTGTCCCTATACTGGACAGTTCATATTTACCCGGACCGTCTCCTGAGGCAGTTCGGTTTGTCTCAGCGCATCCCTGAGACTGAAGCCATTATTAGCGTCTCGCTCCAATTGACGGACGCTATGTGCGACACATGGTTGCAGAGATGGTTCACTCGTCCTACATGGACCGTGCCCAGCCCTTGCCAATCCGCTTGGGTTTTACGGGCTTACCAGAAATGGACTTCCGAGGAGTCTGAGGAAGCTCGCAAGGCTTTGAAGGTTGATGAAGCCTTCGAACTAGTTCGCCGAGAGACGGCGAAGGATAACAGGGATTTCTTCGACGGAGAAGATACTCCTGATGCTGTAATTCGAGAAGAATCGGGTCTTAAGTCACAAACTAAGACTCGATCTAAGGAGGTCGGTGCTAGCAGCACACGGGGGCAGCCAAGCCTCCGGACTGACTTAGAGAGACGCCTTGGGCCAAGGCTGGCCGCCCGGGACCGGCTAGGCCCGCGTGACCGGCTTCCTGAGCCCGTAAGGGTCCGACTTGGGCCAATTGAGGTGACAGAGGATTCGGGCTCAAACAAACGAGCCCGAGCTAAAGAGGTTCCCGTGGTGATTCGGGAACGCTCCCGTGGTGATATTTTTTTTTAGATTCCTGCATTTTGTAATTTCCCGAGTTTATCGGGGGTTTTTTTTTGAATTAATAAAAGAAGTTTATTATTAAACCGCTCCTGTCTTTTCTCGATTGCATCGGTTGTACCCTTTTGAGGGGTTGCCTACGTATCCGCGATTAGCAGAATCAAACCAAACGTAGTTCAGGCTTAGTAAATTTGCAATCTCGAATTACACCAAGACTATTGGTTCAAGATGTTTGCGACAGTAGAATAAATAATTCTAGCTCATTGACTTGCTTTTGTAAAAGAATGATTTTGATAAATTTTGCTAATGACATTGAGCAATGGTTAAGGGTAATAATGCTTCAGCTGGTCCAGGTTAGTTAGGTTGACAAATTCATTCCCGTCCAGGTCTGTCAGCATCACTGCTCCACCTGATAGGATCTTCTTTACTAGATACGGCCCAGCCCAATTGGGTTTGAACTTTCACCTTGGGTCAACTGGTAGTAAAGCTCGGACGGACTTAAGGACTAGATCCCCTTCTTTAATGTTCCTGGGCCTTACTCTCTTGTTGAAAGCCCGTTGGATCCTCTTCTTGTAGATTTGGATGTTGTTGAGTGCGCGAGATCGCCGTTCGTCTAGTAGAACTAACGAGTCATACCGTGCTCGAACCCAGTCAGCTTCGGGCACTTGGCTCTCTAGCAGAATTCTGAGGGATGGTACCTCTAACTCAACTGGCTGGACTGCCTCCATCCCATAGGTTAGGTAATACGGCGTTGCCCCGGTTGCGGTGCGAATTGACGTTCGGTATCCCCACAGGGCGAAAGGTATTTTGTCTGGCCAGTCCCGGTAATTATCAGCCATCTTTTTAAGTATGGTGACAATTGTTTTATTGGCCGCCTCTACTGCTCCATTTGTTTGGGGACGATAGGGCGAGGACGTATGCCTTTGAATTTTATACTTAGTCAGCAGGGCCGCAGTCTCGGCTTGAAAATGAGTCCCGTGATCACTGATAAATTCATAAGGGCTCCCATACCGGCATATTATTTTGTTCTGTATAAACTTGGCGACATGCTTAGCATTGAGAATGCGATATGATTCAGCTTCGACCCATTTGGTGAAATAGTCGATAGCTACCAAAATAAAGCAGTGTCCACCAGTGCCAGAGGGATTTATTTTCCCTCGATACCCCATGTCGAGAATGGCCAGGGTGACGTCATGGTATAAAGCAATGATGACGGCATATGTTGCACATTGCCGAAGATTTGACAGTTATGGCAATGTTTGACATATAACTGGCAGTCGGCTTCCATAGTATTCCAGTAATAACCGAGCCACATGATTTTTCGGACCAACATGTGGGCATTCATATGTGGACCGTTTTCACCATAATGGACTTCGGCCATAACTTTCTCAGCCTTATATTTATCAACACAAAGGAGAAGAGCCCCCTATGCCGTCTTTTTGTACAGTTGCCCATCATCGGTACGGATGAACTGGGTGGCTAGCCTTCGTAAGGCTTTCTTGGCTCGACCTTCAGCCCCGGGAGGATATTCTCTGTTTGTCAGGTACGTTAACACCGCCTGATACCATGGTTCGGGATCAGTTATCTCATGTCTTCGATGTCGTGAATGTACGCCGGCTCGGACCGTCTTTCGACGCAAATTGGCATACTGGTTATGTGATCAGGAATGTTCAGTAGAGATGCCAATTTTGAGAGTGCGTCTGCAAACTGATTTTCTTCTCGGGGCAGGTATATGTATTCTACCCTTTGGAATTGTTTCTCGAGATCCCTTACTCGTTCCTGGTATGCCACGAGATTAGCATTCCGAGTCTTTCATTTTTGAAGTGCTTGGTTAATGACCAAGGATGAGTCACCATGTACCCGGAGATTTGTGATCCCCAGATTGGCGGCGGCTTGTAGCCCGTAAATGCATGCTTCATACTCTCCTGCATTATTGGTAACATCAAAGTCCAGTTTGATGGAGACGGGAGTATGCTCCTCTCTTGATGAAATTAGGAGGATCCCGACTCGGAACCCTCAAAAATTGGACGC
The DNA here is from genome assembly GCA_958450325.1 of Agrostemma githago. Classification (NCBI taxonomy): domain Eukaryota; kingdom Viridiplantae; phylum Streptophyta; class Magnoliopsida; order Caryophyllales; family Caryophyllaceae; genus Agrostemma; species Agrostemma githago. The sequence continues at coordinate 33,213,168 of OY288256.1, forward strand.
TTCATCGAATTATAAATCCCACGTTTCAGAATCGGTGTGGAAAATATCTTCGTCTGGGAAGGACCATGTGTCGGTGTGTCCTTCTTCGGTTACTGGGCTATCGGCGAGAAATTCAGCTACTACCCGCCCCTTAATGGCCTTTAATGGCACAAATTTTAGGTCAAACTCTGCCAACATTAGAGTCCATCTAGAAATTCGGCCATTGAGGATGGGTTTTTCGAAGAGATATTTGATGGGGTCCATCTTGGACAGTACATGGACCTCGTAGCTGAGCATATAATGTCGGAGCTTCTTAGTGGCCCAAACCAGAGCCAAGCATGTCTTTTCGAGCATGGCATATTTGCATTCATACTCCAAAAACTTCTTGCTGATGTAATGAATGGCTCGTTCTTCTGAGTCGACTATCTGAGCCAGCATAGCCCCCATGGCTGTCTCGGTCGTCGTTAGGTATAACGACAGAGGCAAACCGGTTTGTGGTGGCATTAAGACCGGCGGAGTAGACAATATTTCTTTGATCTTGTCGAAAGCAGCTTGGCACTTGTCATCCCATAGTGCCCGTTCTCCCACTTTCAGTTTCTAGAAAATTGGTTCACACACCATGGTTAGTTTGGAAATGAACCGACTAATATACTGGACTTTTCCGAGAAATTCCCTTATTTCTTTTTCGGTTCTGGGAGGTTGCATCTCGGTAATGGCTTTGATTTTAGCTGGGTCGACTTCGATACCTCGTTGGCTAACGATATGACCCAGTAATTTGCCTGATGTTACCCCGAAACTGCATTTTTGAGGGTTTAGCCTCATGTTGTATCTGCGTAATTGGGTGAAGAATTTTCTTAGGGCGGTGATGTGACCGTCCCGTTCTTTGGATTTGACGATCATGTCGTCTACATAAACTTCTACCTCTTTATGCATCATGTCATGTAACAAAGTGGTAGCGGTCCTCTGATATGTGGCTCCGGCGTTAATGAGACCGAATGGCATGACGGTATAGCAGTAAGTACCCCAAGGTGTTGTGAAGGTAGTCTTGCTCATATCTTCTTTCGCCATTTTGATCTGATTGTACCCAGCATACCGGTCCATGAATGATAGAAGGGCATGATCGGCCGTGTTATCCACCAGTATGTCGATGTGTGGTAACGGAAAATCGTCTTTCGGGCTCGCCTTGTTAAGATCCCGAAAATCTATGCATACTCGCACCTTACCGTCCTTTTTAGGAACCGGCACGATGTTTGCCACCCAGTCCGGATACTCGGACACTCGTATGAAGCCGGCTTTGAACTGTTTGTCGACTTCTTCTTTTACCTTGAGAGACCACTCGGGCCTCATTCGGCGAAGTTTCTGCTTGACCGGTTTGCACCCGCCTTTGATTGGTATCTGGTGCTCGGCTATTTCCCGGTCTATCCCCGGCATGTCCTTGTAGGACCATGCGAAGACATCCTTGAATTCTTGGAGGAGGTCTATGAACCGTTGTTTCTCCTCGGGATCTAAGGATAACCCTATCTTAAGTATCTGAGGCTCTAAGGTTGTTCCCACATTTATGGACTCGGTTTCTTCGATTACCGGGTTCCGGGATTCCCTTTGCTCTAGTTGCTCGATCAGATGCAGATGTAAGGGTACCTGTTCGTCTGGTTTCTCAATGTCATTGAATAAAGTATTTTTGAAAACAGAATTTAAAAGAGACAAGTCGTAAGCAGAACGGTTGTTATTATTGATTGAGAATTCGGAAAACAGCTCAAAAAGAGCAGCCATCTGATCATTGGTCAGAGGCGGAATTGGTAAGGCACTCGGGACAGACCCCGAAGTGCCAGCAGCAGGAATGATAAAGGGAGAGGGGTTACAGGAGTGACTCTAGCACCGACTTCCCTAGACTCGACCTCAGACTCTGACTCAGACTCCGACTCAGACTCCGACTCAGACTCAGGCATGTCTCCCTCTCCAGTGACCAGCTTGTAGATTCTTCCCTGACTGTCAGTCCACTTGACAGTCTTCCTCCAGGCCCTGTTTTCCGTCTCGGAACCAACATCCGAGATCAGCTTGGTCGGGTCAAACCTGTTGCTGCGTAGGATCAGGTTGACCAGGTCTTCCCTTGGAGTCGGGGCTATGGTGTCTTCCCTGAAAAGTAGCCCTAGTGCGGGCTCAGCATCATCAGCTCCATCGGACTGGATGAGGGCGAACACATCATCCGGAATATAGTTGCAGTCCCGGGCCAAGTGGGTCCCGAGGTGCACAGCATTGAGTTGGTATAGACCAACCTGAATAGCCCCAAATACCGGCGTGACAAAGTAGTCAGCCAACCGTAGGCTGTAAGGGCTCAAGTGGATACCCTTAATGATGTTGCAGGCCTTTTCAATTCCTGCTCGGACAATATTGCCCGGAGTGGTGGCAAAACCGAGACCGAAGTGAGAGTCTTCGTCTTTGAGGACCTCGATGATCTTCCCAACAGGAAGATCGGGTCGAGAGGTAGCCCCCGGAAAGTACCCTAGGTTCTGGAGCATCGTGTCGATACTCGTAGTGAAGTAAGGCCTAAAGACGTACTCTTCCTCGATCATCCCCACAAAATTGAACCCCCAGAGGTCCGTGCGTCCCGTGGCGTTACAGCTAGCCACAGTCATTGTGGTTGCCTCTAAAGTGATAACATCGTTAAGAAGAGGCATCTTGATCTTTCGGTGGAGGGTGGAGGACACCGCCTTGACCGCGTGGATCCACGGTCTACCTAGGAGCAAGTTAAATGATGAGGTGACATCGATCACCTGAAATTCGAGCTCTTTTTCTATCAGGCCCGTTATGATGGTTAGTTTTACGGCCCCAGCTACCGACTTTGGGCTCCCATCAAAGGCTTGGATGGTCTGAGCAGACGGGATATAGTCGGCCTCGGTGATACAGAGGGCTTTTGCGGTCCTCAGAGGAAGGACATTTACAGCAGACCCGTCATCAACCAGGGTCATAGGGAGGTATTTTCCTCGGCAAACCACCGTAAAGTAGAGGGCCAGATTATGGGAGGCCCCAAATGGCGGTAGGCCGGCTTCGGAGAAAGTGATCATTGGGCCTCCCTCCTTAGCTTTGCCCTTTAGGTGGGGCAGGACTGTGGCTACCATCTCAGCGGGGGTAACCAAAGAGTCAACCTTAATTTGATCGAGAGCCTTGGTAAGTGCTTCTCGATGTTCCTGTGAGCTAACCAGGAGTTGCCATATAGTTAGGTCAACTCGGGTCTTCTTCAGCTGCTTCACGAGAGCCGTTTCAGCAGTTGGCTCCTCAGGGGTGACTTTCATCCTGAGTGGCTCAATAACGGTTGTCGGGATGGGGGTGTCCCTAGAGCTAGTGGCTTGATAGGGACGACCAAGGTGGTTACTGGCTAAGAATCGGGATTTGGTCTTTCAGATCTCCTCGGAGGTGATGGGGACAGCTTCCCCTTTGGCGAGATAGACGTCTTCCTCGTCGTCGAACCAAATCCCGTTCACTTGCGGGATAAATGGAGAGATAAGGTGAGAGCAATCAATCACCTCCCCGGTAAAGATGGCGTGGGAGCTGAAAGGGTTCTCCTTGTTGCTGGGCTTATCTCCGGGTAGCGAGATTTTACCGCTTTCGATCAAGTCCTGGATCAAGTGCTTCAGCTTCCAGCACTTCTCGGTATCATGCTCATTGCCCCGGTGGTATTGGCAATAGGCATGAGCATTATAGTTCTTGGAGCGTCGCTCGACCGGGACTTCATGTGTTGGGCCTATCGGTTGGACTAGGCCTTTGGAGGATAGCCTATGTAAGGCATAAGTATAGGTAGTACCTATATCAGTGAAAACCTGAGGTGGGGTGTTCTTTTTGGACGGGGCATCTAGTAGACTAACCACGTCGAAAATGCTGCGGGCTGCAGCTTGGGCCTTGGTGGTGGAGGAGGAAGCCCCTTGATACCCTTTGCTAGCGGCCTTAGTAAGGCCTTCCAGTCTTAGGTCATCTTCGATCCTCATACCCATTTCAGTAAGGGTGGTGAAATTGGGTATGACAGCGTACCGGAGGTGAACCCGGTAGGAGGGAAGGAGGTTCTTGACAAAAGCCTCCACTAAAGTCTTCTCACTGGGCTTATCGACCAGTTTCACGCTCTCGGACCTCCAGCGTTGAAGGTATTTAGTAAAACCTTCTTTCGGCTCTTGGGCCATAACCTCCAGAGATCGCATTGTGGTTTGGATCTCGGTGTTGTCAGCATAGTTCTGAGCAAACTCGGTGGCCACATCATCCCAAGTAGGGTATTTCTTTGGGTCTAGTCTGTAGTACCAGGCCCGTGGGTGCTTCTCAAGGGATGCAGCAAAAAGGTTCTTGAACATAGATGAATCCACTCCCTTGATGGCCATAAACTCCTTGAAGGCCCGTACATTTAGTAACGGGTCTTCGGTTCCCTCGAACATCGGTATGCTCGTGAGGTTCAGGTTCGGGGGTAGCTTGTCGTTCACCGGGGTATACTCACGACTGTTATCCCAATGAATGCTGTTACTCCCGGCTAAATGCACTTGTTCCTCCAGTCGGAGAACCGCACTTAGTAGCTCGGTTAGAGACCCATTAGTCCCGGTACTAGGAGTCTCTTGCTCCACTGCAGCCATACGAGCAACAATCGCTACTTGGCCAGCTCTCATTTCAGTCAGTTGGGCTTCAATGTCGGTCTGTTTGACGACCATGGCGTCCACAGAGGTTTTCAGACTGTTCAAAGCAGCTTCCATCTTGCAAGTGTGTCTGGTTGACGGCGGCCTGTCTGTATGAACACCGTGTAATCGGAAACCGAACCCAGATCTTGGAAAAAAAGTACATCCCGAGCGACCCAAAAGAAAAGGACTGAGCGAAAAAGACTCGAGAAAGACACCTAGACGGATGACTTGTAGGTGGTATGACTTCCTTAGGACTTTGGCCTTGTGGGCCTAGTCCCGTTCGAAGGAAGGTCCTCGTGAGATTATTCCTCAGACTTTTGACTCGAGTGTATAGACGGACTTTCCTTTGTAGGGGTATGCCCTACGCGTGTTGGTCGTGCCTTGACAAATAAGGCGGACTCGGGGAAGGAGGGGAAACTCGTGATGTAAGATCGACAGAGTTTCGACGCTATAAACCTTCTACATACTATGCAAAGACCCGACACACGGATAACGGTAGGTCCTATAATAGGGAAGATTTATTTTAGGAAAGTTGAAAGTTTGAAGTTGAAAATTTGAATATATAATGGGTGAATTTCCGAGGGTTCGAAAATTGAAAACGGAAAAAACCGAGATTAGAATTTTGAAAAATTCAGAAAATCAAGACAGTGTCGAAAATTCGAGAGTTAAAACGGACAGCATGCCGACTATAGAAAAGGATATTTTGAATCAAATCGTTGATCCTAAATTTCGGCGGCATTTCGAGTTTTGAAAACTGGATATTTTGAAAAGATGGATCCCGAAATGTGCAGCATTTCGGGTTTTTTCAGAATTGAGTATCTTTGGAAGGATGGGTCCCGAAACGGATAGTATTTCGGGTTTTTTGAAAATTGGGCATTTTTGGAAAGATGCAATTTTGAAATGACGGTTTTTTTGAAAAAATGTCACGAAAACCAAGTAGCATGTAGTCAAACAAGCATTATAACGACGCTTATGTATGCATTACGCTAAGTCTCGGTCGGTCAAAATAGGGTCTATACCAACAACGATGGCTTTCTCGTAAATCAGGACGGACTTCCTAAGCCGAGTTGGTCTTAGGACATGCCGCAAAACCCATACGAGTTCCACCATCGAAGTCTTTAGCGCACCCATGTAGGAATGCACCGCGGTATAGTGGGACGTCGGTCACAAGTAACCGGCCCGGGCAAAAATGGGTTATGCATGAATCATTAAACTAATGCGCGCACACTAATATTCGAACGATTTCTCTTCGAGTCTCACCCTAGGAACCCCGATGAGATGTGGTACATCAGGTATCCCCAGCGGAGTCGCCAAATTGTGGACATGACGTAGGTCCACCCCGACGCGGCCACGCGTGGGTTTGAGTAGGCGAATGAATCTCGTGGTAAGATTGTTCTCGGGTTCGAAATTTAAGTCAAAATGGAGTCGCCACCGAATTTTGTGGTTATTCGGAACCATTCGAGCCCACTCTATGTCGTCATGGGCTATACACAAAGTACGGCCCACTTCGATTTCAGAGTTTATGGGGCTCGTCCCTTTGCATTATTATATCGATACCGTTTACACCGGCTTTCGTATATAAAATGACTCTCGTGCGCCAATGGTTTCGGACATCCGGAAACCAAGGTTCTAAGTAAGGGGTGAGGGTACGTGTTGGGAAGCCCACTAAGGACACCCAACCCCGCCCGCACAATGGCGGCCTCTACTAAGACATCGTTTGTGTTCGTGTACGCGCGCTAGTAAAACGACTAAATGATATGCAAACAGCGTTTTCGGGCTAAGCATGTAAATTATTGGTTCGCTACGTCATTTAATGCATCTAACTATGGTCGAAGTTGTTTAGCATGCGAGGTTCATTTATAAGGCGATAAGCAAGTACATAAACGAAACTAGTAAATAAAAATGTACAAGTTACACGGGCGGAAATACAACCCGGAATTCACAATACAACGAATAATAGAAAAAATAAGCTAGAGTAAGAAGAGCGATAAATAGAATAAATGACTCGAAACGGACCCGTATAAACATACACTAGATCGTGAATTAGTTAGACGGACGAACTTTAATCAATTACGCATTATATTGCGTATTAATCTAAGAACGGAGATTCGAGACCTAGGCGTGGTGCTAACCCGATCTCGAACCTCGATGCCTTGTCCCGACTTATCACCTCGAGAAATGGAGTCTAAGTTAATTATGTGTCGGATACGACTAAAGAGTCGTCGTCACAAAATTAATAGTGTGAAACCGTCGATCAAAGTCATTTTAAGTGTCGTGATATGTATGGGTTTTGGAGATTAGAATTACGTGATTGATTATGCACGCTACGACTAAGTCGTAAAAAAGAGACTAGGCTCGGATGTTGCATCAAAGCTCTCGGTTTTCTGGGCTACAGGACCCACTCGATCGAGTCATGGCCTGACTCGGTCGAGTGCGTCTTCTAGCGTAGCTACTGCCTAGTTTTTTTGGGTGCTACTCGATCGAGTAGCCCATGTACTCGGTCGAGTAGCCCCTGTACGAGTGACAACTCGTTTCATTTTATTGTCCAAAATCAATGGTTGGCCAAATTAAATACAAATATTGTACGTTTTGAATTTGATTCGGTTTCCGGTGCTATAATCGTGTATGCATGCGATTGTAACACCGTCATCGGAATTTTATGAAAATGTTATCGTTTAGATTGAAATTTTGAATTAGTAACGGAATTGCATCCCTCTACGTCACGACAGCGGAATTAATCCTTTCGGATTATGTGATGTCGGTTTTCGTGTCAACGGGTTCCGTACTAATCATCGAAATGGGATCAAATGCGTTCAACTATGACCGATCACGATCACATCATGTCCTTGAGTACATTGGGGCGGCGCTCCTCGAAAAGGCGCCACCTCCGTCGTTACTCGTAAAGGAATTAGACGGACTTTAGGCGATCATCATAGTCAAACGTATTCGAAACCGAGATTTTTATACTAGTGTATATATGTACGCGGTATGATAATGTTAATTGTTAGAATGCGGAATTAAAGTGTTAGTGAACAATAAAAAAAGTTAATGTTAAGGTTAGCGTTACTAGTATAATTATGATACAAATATGAAAATGTAAACAAAAGATTAGGGAAGATAAAGATCGAGATGGGGTTTAGGGCACCCTCAACATACATGCTTAGTAAGGACCTCGGAAATGGACTCGTAAATAGCGACGGGACGCCGGAGTATCGAGGATGTTTGCAAGTTATGGTGTGTGTGTGTGTGTGTGTGTGTGTGTGTGGATGACTCATCGAGTTTCGAGGGACGATGGCTCGGTTTTAGGCTTAGGGTTGCTAAGGGTTGTAGTATGAAGAGTATAGGAGGGTTGGGGTGAAAATGTAGGGCAAAATATGCATGGAAAAATCTGTCCAAATGAGTGGGGGTTGTGGGGTATTTATAGATTTTATCCCACGACCTAGGGTCACTCGATCGAGTGGCCCTAGTGCACTCGATCGAGTGCCCTTGCAAACGGGCCAAACCCGGTTTAAGACGCTCCACTCGACCGAGTGGGTCAATCCACTCGATCGAGTGGATCAAGAGGATCGAGCTATTTTAGGAAGAAGTTGACTTTGATTGCTTTTTTGAATTTTGATTTGGGTGCCAGTTTCGAGGAGTGAATTTGGCTGATTTGCGTGACGGGTTCGTCTTTGACCGGGTTTTGACCCGGTCGCTAAAAGACGAGATTTATTTTTGGTGTCGGTTTTGGCCCAAATTAGTCCCATTTTGCTCGGAACGACCCACTGGGCCTGGATTTGAGGTCTGTTTTGTGAGATTTTTACTCTGCTAAAAGTCCGTGTCGGATATTATTGAGTCCGAGCCCAAATTCGAGTATACTAAGTCATGTTTGCGTCCGATCATCATCGGCTGTTTTTTGGAGACTACCATAGACACCTGGCAGTCAAAATGCGGGTGTCTACAAATCGACTCATGTTACAGGTTTACTTGTTTATTTTTATTCTTGTATACAAATTCTTGTTTGTGACAGAGATATCCGTCCTATTGTTATAAGGGGTCAAGTATATGCCCATTTAGGTAGAAAAACAGAGAGGTATTGTTATTAGTTACTTATTACCCTATAAACAATTTTTTTTTATCAAACTAAATGAGTAATAATTGATTAACAATACAAAGGATAATCCGTCACAAGGGGAACTAAATCATTTTTGTATTCTGTTATTCTCGTACTATATTAATATTAGATCAATGCATAGATATTACAAGTAATCTTATAAGAATTCACTTTTTACCTAATATAAACATGTCAATATGAATTCACTAAACTTTAAGTTAGGAGCTGATTATACTTTCTAGGTTGAACTATGATTTGCCTAACAATGAGTTTCATGAGATTGTGATCTTCAAGCTGACTAATTATTTGTGCCATGTTTCAGTTGGAAATAGAAGATTCCATTTGCTTGTCTTTTATATTCACGTAAGAAATATTTTAATAATCAAAGGCAAACAAATGAATGGGACGGAGGGAGTAATATTTTAGAACACTAGAGTAATTTTAAATAGATTTATGTTTCAATATGTTCCGAATAATTTTATTTTAAGTTGAGTTTTCTCATCTATAGGGTGCATACAGATTAAGATTGAATTACTCATTATGTGAAGATCATAATTCAAAGGTAATTTGTTAATCCAATTTTTAAAGTGCTTCAAATTTCTGTAGGTAGTTTAGTACGAGGAGTTGCATAATTTCTAGCCACTGTACAATGTTTCAAACATAACTTATTTTGCGGAATGACCTATTTCTCTTGTTACTTTACAAAACAAAAATTGTGAAGAAGCATTATTGTTGGTTTTTATCTGATCTTACTCGCCTATATCACTTGTGCAACTTTTGTTAATTCAGGTGAGGGTCCTCACAACTCATTATAGTGAGTGGAGATGGCCATGTAATGGAAGTGGCGAGTTGAGAAGTACTACGTATATTATATTTTTTCTCGCCTATATCTCCCCCGTAATCAGCCACGCGGGACTGTATTCCGTCTCCATCAGGTCAGTAATGACAAGAAGACGAACGCTGCCCATACAAGACAGCAGGTCCAGATAGCCTTCGAAAGCATACACGTGAAGCATGCAGAAAGCAAACGCCCTACGGCTATGAATAGGCGAAACCCGGACATCATACGGGTTCATGAATTTCTCAGCCAGGGCTAGCAAAGAAAAAGTATCCCCTTCAATCATACGGGACACTTCAGCATGGGAGAGCCCTAAAAACTCGCGTAACTTCCTCCTAGGGTCTCGAACCGAGAAGGGGACAGCAGGACGGAGCAATGGGTTCCACCCTCCTATGGCAGCAATCTCCTCAGGGAGGGGACAGATTTCGCCTCGAGAAAAGGCGAAAACATGGTAGGTATCGTCCCAGTAGGACAGACACGCATCAAGAAAATGGCGGTCCACGTGCATCTGGCGGAACGTGAACAATTGAAATATGCCCGATTGCTTTAGGGCTACCTTACTCGCGTCCCTAAAGTGGTAGGACCAATCTTGCAACATGTCGGTCAGACACTCAATACCCATATTTGAATTTCTAAAAGGGATGAATTTTTCTTGAGGAGAGGAAATTTGAGAATTGTGACAAGAAAGAAGCCAGGGTGATGTATTTATAACACCAAAACCCTGGTGAATCTCCTGCAGCTGTGCCTCCTTGGCCCAAGCGGGCCTAGGCATACAAGCCCGACCCTTGTCTCCTCTCCACGGACACAGGAATTTAGTCTTTCCGAGCAGTCTGTCAAAATCCAAAAACATTCTAAATTTTTCTAATTTTTTTTAATCATCCAAATTTTTATTCCCCAGCGCGAGTCGTGTTCTGCCTACATGTTGCATGCACAGCTTTATGTAACTGATACAGGTACAACCCGAGGCTTCAGAAGCAAGCCCGCCCAGTTTATATATCTCCCCAGCGGAAAGTCTAAAGACGACATTCCCTCAATTTAGCACGGGATGGGCCCACATACCGGCACACCCAGGACTTACGCGACAAGTCCAATTCCCCACAGAGGTATTATCCGAAGCTCAGGTATGACTTCTATCTTATGGCTGGCGAGCCCTTCACGCAAGTCTAATGGACTATAAACGACCCGACCGGAATTCTGCCAGGTTTTGATCCTCGATTGGCATGGTAGCTACTCTGACTCTCGCCTTGTCCAAGCCTCAGTCAGAGTGGGGGCTCTGTAGACGCCCGCATTTTGACTGCCAGGTGTCTATGGTAGTTTTCAAAAAAACACCCGATGATGATCGGACGCTAACGTGCTCTAACGCGCTCGGATACGGGCTCGAAATCAGTAATGTCCGGCATGGGCTTTTAACGGGATACAAATCACCCAGAACCAACCTCAAATTCAGGCCCAGTGGGTCGTTCCGAATAAAATGCGACTAATTTGGGCCAAAACCGACACCAAAAATAAAACCCGTCTTTTAGCGACCGGGTCAAAACCCGGTCAAAGACGAATCCGGCACACAAAAACAACCTGGTGCATTTCTAAAACCCGGTCAAAGACGAATCCGGCACACAAAAACAACCTGGTGCATTTCTAGAAGCTTGCGCCAAATAACAAAATTCAAAAAAAATTCAAAATCAATCAAGGTCAACCATTTCTTAAAATGGTGCGTCCCAATTGATCCACTTGGTCGAGTGGATTGACCCACTCGGTCGAGTGGAGCCTCAACAACCGGACCAGATTCATCTTCAAGGGCACTCGACCGAGTGCACTAGGGCCACTCGATCGAGTGACCCTAGGTCGTGGGTTTTCCTATAAATACTCCATCAACCCTCAAACAAAACACAACTTTTTTCCCTAAGCATTCATCAACTTTTTTATCACATTTTTCAGCCAACTTTACTTTCCAAAACCCTACATTTTTCAGCCACATTAAGTTACAAATCATCACCATTTTCGACATCACCATATACACATCCGTCTACATGGATTCCGAGATCGAAACTCATAAAAACTAAGAAAACAATCCTCCATACAAACCCCATACATACACACCATCAACTCTTCCTACGTATCTCGACGTTCTCGCGCCATTGCCGCCATTTGACGAACCGTATCCCGAGAAGCAAGAGCATGTAGGTTGAGGGTGTGACAATTCAACACCGACTTCTTCTTCTTCCCTTTCTTTTCGTTCTTTTTATGTACATTTATGTTTATGTACTAGTCTTATAATTATGTCGATAGTAATGACAATATTACTAACACTAACATCTAACATCTAACATTTATTTATCGCATCTAACATCTAACATATATTTATCGCATCTAACAATTTAACATTTAATTATCATTATTTATTTTCGTCTCATTTATCGCGTATACATAATAATAATAACAAGTTTCGGTTTCAAATCCGTTTAACTATGACGGTCATCTGAAGTCCGTCTAATCCCTTTAAGAGCAACGACGGAGGAGGCACCCTTTCGGGGAGCACCGCCCCAATGTACTCAAGGGTACGACGTGATCGTGACCGATCATAGTTGAACGCATTTGATCCCATTTTCGAGATTTGCTTGAAATCCGTTGATGCGAAAATCGACATCACATAATCCGTTAGGATTAATATCGATGTCGTGACGTAGAGGGCTAAAATTTCGTCGCTAATTAAATCTTTCAAACTCACATTAACATGTTTTATAAAATTTCGATAACGGTATTATAATCATATAAGACATGATTATAGTACCGACAAACCGAGTTAAATCTAAATCGTCAATATTTTTTATTTAACTCGGCCAACCATCGATTTAAAACAAATTAAACGAAACGAGTCATAGCTCGTACAAGTGCCACTCGACCGAGTACATAGGATACTCGATCGAGTAGCACCCCAAATCTTGGGCAGTAGCCTCCTCGAGGACACACTCGACCGAGTCAGACCATGACTCGATCGAGTGGGTCCTGTAGCCCAGAAAACCGAGAGCTCTTTTTATCATCCGAGCCTCGTCTTTTAAAAAGCGACTTAGTCGTCACGTGTAAAGTCAATCACGTGATCTCCTTTTCAAAATACATGCATGTCATTGCACATAAACAACTTTGATCGACGGTCTCACTATTAATCTTGCGTTGACGACTCCTTAGTCGTATCCGACGCATAATAAATTTAGACTCCAATTTCTCGATATGATAAGTTGGGACAAGGCATCGGGATTTGGGATCGGGCTAGCACCACGCCTAGGTCCTATATCTCCGTCCTTTGGTTAGTACACAAAATAATGCGTATTCAATCAAAGTTCGTCCATTTACACGACTCACGGTCTAGTTCATATTTACTATATACGGGTCCGTTTCTATTTATTGGCTATCATTTTAGTTATATATTCCGAATATTCTATATTATTGCTCGTTGTATTGTGAATTCCGGGTTGTATTCCGCCCGTGTAACTTGTAACCGATTTATGTTGCTTTGGCTTTATTTATTTACGTTTTACCGTTTATAAATGAACCCTCGCATGCTAAATCACTTCGACAATAAATTAGATGCATTAAAATGACGTAGCTCACATTTAATTCGCATGCTTAGCAAAAAACGCTGTTTGCATATCATTTCACTGGATTACTAACGCGCATATTAGAAAGTCAAACGATGTCTTAGTAGAGGCCGCTATGTGCGGGCGGGCTTAGGTGTCCTTAGTGGGCTTCCCAACACGTACCCTCACCCCTTACTCAGAACCTCGGTTTCCGGATGCCCGAAACCGTTGGCGCGCGAGAGTCATTCAATACACGATAACCGGTAGTGACGGTATCGGTATCGCAATGCAAAGGGACGAGCCCAATAAACTCTGAAATCGAAGTGGGCCGTACTTTGTGTATGGCCCATAACGACATAGAGTGGGCTCGAACGGGTCCGAACTCCCACAAAGTTCGGCGGCGACTCCATTTCGACTTAAATTTCAATTCGATCCATTCTCATATGAAGATTCATTCGCCTACCCAAACTCGCGCGTGGCCGCGTCGGGGTGGACCTACGTCATGTCCACAATTTGGCGACTCCGCTGGGGATTAACTGATGCGTGACTTACCATCGGCATCCTCAGGGTGAGACTCGAATAGAAATCGTTTGACAAATACAATATGTGTTTTAGTTTTACGGTTCATGCATAACCCCATATTTTCCCGGGCCGGTACTGATGACCGACGTCCCACTATACCACGATGTATTCTGACTTGGATACGTTAAAGGTGCTCATGGTCGATTCGTATGGGTTTCGCGGCATGTTCTAAGCTCAACTCGACTTAGGAAGTCCGTCCCGATTCTCGTCTAGGCTATGTGCACTGGTATAGACCCCATTTAGACCGACCGAGACTTAGTGTAAAGCATACATGGCGTCGTTATAATGCTTGCGTGACTATGTGCTACTTGGTTTCTGTGTCATTTTCAAAAAAACTGTCATTTCAAAAATGCATCTTTTCTAAAAAATAATATTCAAATTTCAAAACCCGGAAAGCTACCGAATTTAGGACTTATGATTTTACTCAAAATAGCCCATTTTCTAGCCGGTATGCTGCCCGATTCAAAAGTCGAAAATATTTTCGAACTTTCAAAACCAAGGCCCGATGCACTTTCCGATTTTTTCTTGAAAAAAATCAGGCCTTTCCCCGAGTTTTCTCGGACTTTCCAAAAATTATCCTTTTCAAAAACTTTCCTCCCTCTTAGGACTTTCCCGTATTTAGCAGTGTCGGGTCATGTCGTAAGTCGTCAAGGTCTTTAGTGTCGAAACTATGTCGATCTTACATCACGAGTTTCTTCCCGATCCCAGTCCGCCTTATTAGACTAAGGCAAGGCCCACCTACGTAGGACATACTCCTACAAAGGAAGGCCCGTCTACACATTTGAGTCCAAAGTCTGGGGACGTCTCACATGGACCTTCCTTCGAACAGGATTCGGCCCACCCGTCGAATCCTAAGGAAGACCCGTTTTCCACGAGTCACCCGTATAAAAGTCTCTTTCAAGTCATTTTTTTAGTCTTTTCCCTGCTCGGGATATACTATTTTGGTTCCAAGGTCCGGGTTCAGTTTCTGATTGCGCGGTGTTCTTACAGACAGGCCACCGTCCACCAGGAACAGTCGCAAAATGGAAGCAGCTCTGAACAGTCTGAAGGTCTCTGTGGATGCCATGGCCGACAAACAACTCGATATTGATGCCCAACTGACAGAAATGAGGGCCGGTCAAGTGGCTATCGTTGCTCGTTTAGCTGCAGTGGAGCAAAGGACTCCAAATACCGGGGTTACGGAACCTCTAGCTCAACTAGTTAGCTCGGTCCGCCGACTAGAAGAACAAGTTCACTTAACTGGAAGTAACAATATCCATCGGGAGAATAGTCGGGAGTACTCCCCGGTGAGTGACAAGCTGCCCGCGAATCTGAATCTCACGGGCTTACCCATGTTTGAAGGGGCTGAAGACGCGTTGCTCCATGTACGGGCCTTCAAGGAGTTCATGGCTATTAAGGGAGTGGACTCTTCTATGTTCAAAAACCTCTTTGCTGCATCTCTTGAGAAACACCCAAAGGCCTGGTACTACAGGCTAGATCCCAAGAAGTTCTCAACATGGGATGATGTGGCTACGGAATTTGCTCGGAACTATGCTGATAAAACCGAGATCCAGACCACAATGCGGTCTCTAGAGGTTATGGCCCAAGAACCTAAGGAGGGCTTTACCAAATACCTCCAACGTTGGAGGGCCGAGAGTGTCAAACTGGTCGATAAGCCCAGTGAGAAGACTTTAGTGGAGGCCTTTATCAAGAATCTCCTCCCTTCCTACCGGGTCCACCTCCGGTATGCTGTCATACCCAATTTCACCACTCTTACTGAAATGGGCATGAGAATTGAAGATGATCTAAGACTAGAGAGCCTGACTAAGGCCCCTAGCAAGGGATACCAAGGGGCTTCTTCTTCCACTACCAAGCCCCAGGCTGCAACCCGAAGTATCTTTGACACGGTTAACCTGTTAGATGCCTCGTCCAAAAGAAATACCCCTCCTAGGGTATTCACTGATATAGGGACTACCTATACATATGCCTTACAAAGGCTGTCTTCCAAGGGCCTGGTCCAACCGATAGGCCCAACTCCTGAAGTCCCAGTTGAAACACACTCCAAAAGCTACAAAGCCCAAGCCTATTGCCAATATCATCGAAGCAATGGGCATGATACCGAGAAATGTTGGAAGTTGAAGCATCTGATTCAGGATTTGATTGAGAGCGGGAAAATACCGTTACCCGGGGACAAGCCAAGCAACAAGGACAACCCCTTTAGCTCTCATGCTATCTTCACCGGAGAAGTGATTGACTGTTCTCACCTTATCTCTCCTTTCATTCCACAAATCAATGGAATCTGGTTCGATGATGAGGAAGATGTGTACCTCACCAAAGGGGAAATTGTCCCTATCACTCCCGAAGAAATCCGGAAGGCTAAGTCCAAGGCCTTAGCCAGTAACCACCTCACCACTGCCGGTCGTCCTTACGCAGCCACTAGTTCCAAGGACATCTTAGTCCCACCAACCGTCACTGAACCTGCCAGGACGGAAGAGGCCATTGAAGAACCAAGCACCGATACGACTCTTATCAAACAAGTGAAAAGAGCCCGAGTTGACCTCACCATATGGCAACTCTTGGTTAGCTTGCAAGAACATCGAGAGGCACTTACTAAGGCTCTCGATCAGATCAAGGTCGACTCCCAGGTTACCCCTACTGAAATGGTAGCCACCATCCTGCCCTACCTCAAGGGCAAGTCCAAAGAAGAAGGCCCATTAGTCACTTTCTCGGATGCCGACCTACCACCATTCGGGGCCTCTCACAATCTGGCCCTATATATCACGGTAATTTACCGGGGTAACTATCTCCCAATGACCCTAGTTGACGACGGGTCCGCTGTGAATGTCCTCCCTCTAAGCATCACCGAGGCCGACTACATACCGACTGCCCACACTATCCAGGCTTTCGATGGAAGCCCAAAGGCGGTTTCTGGGGCCGTTGAGTTGACAATTATGACGGGTCCAATTGAAAAGGAGCTAGAATTCCAGTTGATTGATGTCACCTCCTCTTTTAATTTGCTCCTAGGAAGGCCTTGGATTCATGCTGTAAAGGCGGTGTCTTCTACTCTTCACCGAAAGATCAAAATGCCCCTGCAAGACGGTATTATTACTCTGGAGGCAACCCCTATGACCGTGGCTAACTGTAACGCCACAGACCGCACTGACCTTTAGGGGTTCGATTTTGTGGGGATGATTGAAGAAGAATACCTTTTCAGGCCCTATTTCACCACGAGCATCGACACGATGCTACAATACTTGGGATATCTACCAGGGGCTACCTCGAGGCCATATCTTCCAGTTGGGAAGATTATTGAAGTCCTGAATGACGGGGAATCTCGCTTCGGCTTAGGGTACGCTATGACCCCGGGAAACGTGGTCCGAGCCGGGATTGAGAAGGCCTGCAACATCATCAAGGGTACCTACTTGGGCCCTTATAGCCCAAGGTTGGCTGACTATTTCGTTACACCGGTATTCGGGGCTATTCAAGTTGGCCTGTATCAACCAACTATCACATATCCCGAGACTGAACTAGCTCGGGAATGCAACTATATTCCGGATGACATATTTGCCCTCATCCAATCCGAATCCAAGGAGGGCACTGACAATGCCGAGCCCGTGCTGGGGCTCTTATCTGGGGAAGCCAAGGCTGTCCCGACCCCTAAGGAAGATCTGGTGAACCTGATCCTTCAAAGCAACAGGTTCGATCCTTCAAAACTGATCTCAGAGGTTGATGCTGATACTGGGAAAAGAGCTTGGAAGAAGACCGTCAAGTGGACCGACGGCCAGGGCCGAGTCTACAAGCTGACCACCGGGGAAGGAGACATGCCAGACACCGATTCCGACTCTGAGTCTGAGTCTGAGTCTGAGTCTGAGTTTGTATTTGAGTCTAAGGGGTCTGGTGCTAGAGTCCAAACTGTAACCCCCCTCCCTGTAGTCACTACCACCGGAGCCTCGGGGTCTGTCCCGAAAGCGCTCCCAATCCCGCCTCTGACCAATGATCAGATGGCCGCTCTCTTTGAGCTATTTTCCAAATTTACCATCAATAATAACGAAAACCGTTCCGCTTATGAGTTGTCTTATTTTCAAAATACTTTCAATTTCAAAAATATTTTTCGCAATGACATTGAGAAACCTGATGAACAGGTGTCCTTAGAGCCCGAGACCCGGTAATCGAGAGCAGCTAGTACAGAGGGAATCCCGAGACCCGGTAATCTAGGAAACCGAGTCTATCAATGTGGGAACAACCTTAGAGCCCCAGATGCTTAAAATAGGGTTATCTTTAGATCCCGAGGAGAGACAACAATTCACAAACCTCCTCCAAGAATTCAAGGATGTCTTTGCATGGTCCTACAAGGACATGCCTGAGATAGATCGGGAAATAGCTGAACACCGCATACCCATCAAAGATGGGTGTAAGCCGATAAAACAGAAGCTTCGAAGAATGAAGCCCGAGTGGTCTCTCAAAGTTAAAGAAGAGGTAGACAAACAATTCAAAGCAGGCTTTAAGTGTCTGAATATCCATACTAGGTTGCAAACATCGTGCCGGTACCCAAGAAGGACGGCAAGGTGCAGGTATGCATAGATTTCCGAGACCTTAACAAGGCGAGCCCAAAAGACGATTTTCCGTTGCCACACATCGACATACTGGTGGACAATACGGCTGATCATGCCCTTCTATCATTTATGGACGGGTATGCCGGGTACAATCAAATCAAGATGGCAGAAGAGGATATGGGTAAAACCACCTTCACCACGCCGTGGGGGACTTATTGTTAGACTGTCATGCCATTTGGTCTCATTAACGCTGGGGCCACTTATCAACGAACAGCCACGACCTTGTTACATGACATGATGCATAAGGAAGTGGATGTTTATGTATTTGACATGATCGTCAAGTCTAAAAACCGAGATGGGCATGCTGCTGCCCTAAGAAAATTCTTCACCCGACTGCGCAAGTACAACATGAGGCTAAACCCTCAAAAGTGTAGTTTCGGGGTAACATCAGGCAAATTACTGGGCCATATCGTTAGCCAACGCGGCATCGAAGTTGACCCAGCCAAAATCAAAGCCATCACCGAGATGCAACCACCCAAGACCGAAAAAGAAATAAGGGGGTTTCTCGGAAAGTCCAATACATCAGCCGGTTTATCTCAAAGCTAACCATGGTATGTGAACCCATTTTCAAGAAACTGAAGATAGGAGAATGGGTACTATGGGACGATAAATGTCAAGCGGCTTTCGATAAAATCAAGGAGATTCTGTCTGCTCTGCCGGTATTAATGCCACCTCAACCCGGTTTGCCTCTGTCGTTATACCTAACGATGACTGAGACAACCATGGGGGCTATACTGGCCTAGACAGTCGATTCAGAAGAACGGGCTATTTACTACATCAGTAAAAAGTTCCTAGAATATGAGTGCAAATATACAATGCTTGAGAAAACGTGCCTAGCTTTAGTATGGGCCACTAAAAAGCTCTGACACTATATGCTCAGCCACGAGATACACGTCCTGTCCAAGATGGATCCGATCAAATACTTGTTCGAGAACCCCATTCTTAATGGAAGAATGTCCAGATGGACTTTAATGTTAGCCGAGTTCGACCTCATGTTTGTACCATTAAAAGCCATCAAAGGCCGAATAGTAGCCGAGTTCCTCACCGATAGTCCGGTATCTGAGGAAGGACATACCGACACTTGGGCTTTTCTAGATGAAGACATATTCCATACCGATACCGAAACATGGGATTTGTATTTTGACGGGGCATCCAACTTTCGAGGGTTCGGGGTCGGTATTCTCCTAATATCACCAAAAGGGGAACACACACCGTTATCCATCAAACTGGATTTTGATGTGACTAATAACGCGGCCGAGTATGAAGCATGCATCCACGGGTTGCAAGCGGCTGCTGATTTAGGAATTACAAATCTCCGGGTTCACGGGGACTCGTCCCTAGTCATCAATCAAGCCCTTCAAAAATGGAAAACTCAGAATGCCAATCTCGTGGCTAACCAAGCGCGAGTAAGGGTTCTAGAGAAGCAATTCCAGAAGGTAGAATATATCTACCTCCCGCGTGAAGAAAATCAGTTCGCAGATGCACTTTATAAATTGGCATCCTTACTAAACATCCCGGAACATATGGCAAGTATGCCAATCTGCGTCGAAAGACGGTCTGAGCCGGCGTATGTCAACGCCATTCAAGATATCGAAATCACTGATCCAGAACCCTGGTATCAGGCTGTCCTAATATATTTGACTACGGGAGAATATTCCCTCGGGAACTGAAAATCGGGCCAAGAAATCCCTGCGAAGACTGGCCACTCAATTCATTCGTACGGACGACGGTCAGTTATACAAAAAGACGACACAAGGGGCTTTACTCCTATGTATCGACAAAACACAGGCCGAAAAAGTGATGGCCGAAGTACACGACGGTGAAAATGGTCCGCATATGAACGCCCATATGCTAGCCCGAAAAATCATGAGGCTCGAATACTACTGGAACAGTATGGAGACCGACTGTCAATCATATGTCAAACACTGCCATAATTGTCGAATCTTCGGCAACGTTCAACACATGCCATCATCTCTACTATACACCATGACGTCGCCTTGGCCATTTTCGACATGGGGGATTGACATAATTGGGAAAGTGAACCCTTCCGGGACGGGAGGTCACTATTTCATTTTGGTGGCTATCGACTATTTCACCAAATGGGTCGAAGCCGAATCATATCGTGTCTTGAACGCCAAGCATGTGGCCAAATTCATTCAGAATAAAATCATATGCCGGTACGGGATCCCACATGAGTTTATCAGTGATCACGGGACCCACTTCCAAGCCGAAACCGCTACTTTGCTAGCAAAGTACAAAATCCATAGGCATACATCTTCGCCTTACCGTACCCAAACGAATGGAGCGGAGCGGTGGAGGCTGGTAATAAAACAATTGTCACCATACTTAAAAAGATGGCTGATAATTATCGGGACTGGCCTGACAAAATACCCTTTGCCCTATGGGGGTACCGGACGTCGATTCGTACTGCAACCAGGGCAACTCCATATTATTTAACGTATGGCATGGAGGCAGTCCATCCGATCGAATTAGAAATACCGTCTCTCCGAATTCTATTAGAAAGCCAAGTGCCCGAAGCAGATTAGGTTCAAGCTCGATATGACTCGCTGGCTCTCTTGGACGAACGACGGTCTTGGGCCCTCAATAACATCCAAATATATCAAAAGAGAATCAAACGAGCCTTTAACAAAAGAGTTAGGCCCAGGAACATCAAAGAAGGGGATTTGGTTCTCAAATCTGTCCGTGCATTATTACCGGTTGACCCAAGGGGAAAATTCAAACCCAAATGGGCTGGGCCATATCTGGTGAAGAAGGTTCTATCAGGAGGAGCAGTGATGCTAACGGACCTGGACGGGAACGAATTTGTCAACCCGACCAACCTGAACCAGCTGAAGCGCTACTACCCTAAACCTTATCTCAAATGTCATTTGCAAAAATTATTTATAAACATTTTTTTCAAAATTTATAAGCAAGTCAATAAGTTAGGATTATTTATCCTACTGTCGGACATCTTGAACCCGTAGTCCTGATGTATTTCGAAATTGCAAAAAAAAAAATCTACGCCCGAACTACGTTTGGTTTAATTCCACTAACTGTGGATACGTAGGCAGCCCCCCAAAAGGGCACAACCACTGCAATAACGAAAAAGACAAGAATGGCTTCACTAATATAGTACTTTTATTCCAAAAAAAAAACCCGATGAACTCGGTAATTCAAAATTACAAAAAAAGCCATGAAAAGCCACAAAAAAACACACACACACTGATAAGTGTAGTTTGTAGTGCCTAATTTGTTGTGGTTTGGTCCCGTTTTCCTTGTGGAATCGCTCCTTGGGAGCGGTTTATGGGTTACTTATGCTTCCTTTAGTTCGTTTTAGGTTCCCGAGACCATTCATGAAGAATTGGAACGATTCCGACTCGTTTCATACACTTTTGGAGCCAACGAAGAGAAGGAACGATCACTCAATGCCTTGGATTCGATCCCGAGACCTTGGGACCCATTCCCGAGCCCCTTAGGCTCGATCCCGAGTCCCGAGAATCGATGAGAAACCCATGAGTGGCAAGGAGGGACCTTAAAGATCATATTGGAGGCCTACAAGGTCCTTCCCGGTCGGGATAATGCCTTCCCGACCGGGAAGGACTGTGCAATTGCAAGTGCTGCTGTTTTGGGACCATCCCGACCGGGACGACCTCTTCCCGGCCGGGACCGACCTCTTCCCGACCGGGACCACCACCTTCTCGGCCGGGAAGGCTGTACTGTAACCCGCGCTTCATTCTTTCTTCTCCTTTCCTCTTGTAACCCTATATATACCCCTCCCTCTTGTAATCTTAGAAAATGTTCTTCATATCCTTCATTACCCACTAAACCCTAGACTACTTTAGCATAGATTATCTTAGATTAGAGTAGATTAGTCGGTAATTAGTCCTTAATCTAGTTAGCTAATCTTGTATTAAGGGATCTCTTGAAGAATCCATCCAATCTTGACAACATTGGTGGATGTTTGGGCATTCTTTATATATAAGTTCTCATCTTTTCCATTCCTTTCTTGTTGGTATTTCTCATACTTTTACTCTTAATCTTTGTTTATGTTATTCAAGTTTTCATCTTTATATCTAGTTTGTTGTTCTTGCTTGTAGTTTCTTTATGTATGTTTTGATTCTTATGTTGATTTCTCTTGTTAGTGCTAGTTTTAGCATAATTATGTTTGAGTAGACTCTTGCTAGGGTTATTAAGGTGATTGGTTGTGATTGTGGATGATTAGGGTGAGATGGGTGGTACTAGATGTTGTTTTTGTTGTTTCCCATTTACCTTGCACTCCACATGTTCGACGAAATGCTTGTGAGACTAGAGACGATCAATCCTTGTTTTTCTTGCATATTCTCTTGTATGTGTGTGTTTGGTTGGTTGTTTTGGTTCCCTCATTACGTAGCGAGAGCCCGATGAGGACGACCCCTAGGCCGATTACGTAGCGAGAGCCCGATCGGCGGAACCTAGGCTACGAAAGCATGCTAGGAACCCCGTTTTCCCCTTTTTCTCTTCCTTGACATCCATGAATCCGACCAAACCCTATTTTTCCTTCTTATTGTTGTCTTTGCTTCCCTTAGTCATTAGCTACTTGTTTTGTCTTCCTTTTCCGTGTTCTAGACTTAGCCTAGTCCTTAGCCTCCCCCTAGATTAGCTCTTCTCGAACCTAGTCCTAGACCGTAGCACCCATTAGTCTAAACGCATTTTCCGTCCCTGTGGATCGACCCGACTTGCCATAGCTACCCTAGTTATGTTAGTTGGTTATTATTTGACGGCGGGATCCACGACAAATCCTTACCCATCATACACAACAAAAATAGTAATAATATCCAAATAGTAATAAAAAGAGACTAGTATCCGGGCATCTTGCCCTTGCCTTTGTCTTTTGGGTCAATAGGGGCCCGGGGTCGTCGAGGAGGGGGCGGGCGTTCCCGGATGATAAGGGGAACCTCCTTGGCTCGAGTCCGCTTCTTCGATGACGGATCTTCAGCTATGGTCACAGGCCCAAGTCGAGCCTGTACGTGCTCCGGCAGCCTATCC
Organism: Agrostemma githago; assembly: GCA_958450325.1. Taxonomy (NCBI): domain Eukaryota; kingdom Viridiplantae; phylum Streptophyta; class Magnoliopsida; order Caryophyllales; family Caryophyllaceae; genus Agrostemma; species Agrostemma githago. The sequence continues at coordinate 33,236,498 of OY288256.1, forward strand.
CTAGGACCAAGTCGGTCCTGAACTGATGGCCTAGGCCCTAGTCTTCTCTCCAAGTCTGTCTGGGGGCTCACCTCCCCCCGAGCACCTCTAGCATTGGACCCCCCAGTTCGAGTCCTGGCTCCTCCTCTCTGACCCGGCACTAGACGGACTATTGGGGCTGGAGTCTCCCCTTCAGCAAAGAAATCCCTGTTATCTTTGACCTGCTCTCGTCGAAGCAGGTCGAAGGCTTCATCCACCTTGAGGGCGGCGCGAGCTTCGGCAGTCTCCGCTTTGGTCCACCTCTCATAGGAATAGGACACCCAGATTGAGTGAAGCGACTAGGGAACGGGCCAAGTTACCCGAGTATACCACCTCTGTATCCAGGTGTCGCACATAACGTCGGTCATCTGGGTAGGTTCACTCACAACTGCCTCGTTCTCCGGGATGCGCTGAGTCCACCCATACTGCCTGAGTATGCGGTCAGGATAGAGATGAACTGTCTGGCTAAGGGACAAAATCACCTGATAGCGCGCCTTGTCTCTGGGCGCCAAACCGGTCCAGGAATAAATTGGCCACCATGGAACCACCCATCGAATCAGCCGACCGCGGTGGAATGATAGTTCTTCCTCCCAATACTTCTGGGTAGTGAGATAGGATGAATCGACAGCACGTCTCCTTGTCATCACTTGGTTGAACCAATATTGACTCGGGTTCGGAGGAGGCTCGATAATCGATAATCTCTTAAATAGCCAGAGCTGGAAAAGAACACAACATACATGAGATCAATTCGGACATTCGCCTAAGGGCACTCGATCGAGTGCCAGGGTCACTCGATCGAGTGACACCCCTGAAGCAGAACAGAAATCCTCTTTATGAAGGCACTCGATCGAGTGCCAGGGTGACTCGATCGAGTGCCCCTGTAGCGGTATATTGCGAAAAAAAATCGAACGAAATTAAAAAAAAAAAAAACGTGATATACCTGCAGTAGGCGGGTGCTCCCAGTCAAACGGGCTGACTCATCCCTTTTACGGTTGTCTAGGCCCTGAATATGCGGTCTCCCTGAAACTAAACCTCTTCCCTTAACAAATAAAAACCTAATTAAATTCCACCTTTTCTATCGCTCAATTAATCGTCCAATCCCTCTTCCATGTTTCATGTTCCATGGCTCTTCTTCTCATTATTCATCATCCTCCTCCACCTTCGTTATTGTTTAAATTAATTTCTTCTTTGATAATCCATGGAAGGTACGTTTATTTATTAATTAATTTCTGTATTTTGAGTTCAGTTATTTACTAGAGTGTCGATTTGAATTGATCTAATATTTCGTTTACCTACGATCGGTCTATTGATTTGTTCGATAGGAATTGTCTCCGCAAATTATTTAGAATCGGCAGTACATAAATTCTTATTCCATCTTCAACCCCTTCCCCAGAAAAAATTGAAACCCTAATTAACTATTACATGTGTACTGGGTAATCCAGAAAAGAATAGCAATTTGGGTCATCCATGGGAACCACGCATCATAGGATTGCTTATACTTCATATGAGTATTTGTTTCTAATTTGATGTATCCAGTTGCTAAAATGAATATCTTTGAAGTTTATTGCTAAAATGGGTATTTGTGAAGGTTGTGATTATTTATTTGAGACTTTGAGATAATTTTAGGCATATAATATCTTTAAATTTATGTATTAACAATTTTTGGTTCGGTGTAGAATAATATAATATTTTCAAATCCTTTTGTATAGATCATTTGTGTTCTTCATTTAGTTCATAGGAATGTGGGTGAATAAGGCCATACATTCTAGTAAAAGACTTTAAGGTGAGAAATTACTGAAAACCATGACTTCATTATCATACGTAGTACTTGTGTGAGAGTGGTCTAAGATAATGTATATTGTATGGTTGGCTTTGATTGGCTTGGCGGTGCGTCAATCTTTCACTACTGACCTTTCTCAATGAAATCTAATTGTTTAGTAAGGCCCCTTCGAAGATTTGTGGGGCTCCTCTAAACCACCAACTGCCGTCGTAGTGGTTTAAATAACAAGTTTGACATCTACGATTTCTACATAATGTGAGTTTTTCATATTGTGATATGCAAAAGATCTTAGGACATTTCTGGCTATATATGTCAATTATAGGATGTTCCATCTTGTGGTACCAGGATCAAGGGACAAAATAGATTGGGGTACAAGGTACAAAATTGTATTTGAGACAGCTGATGGCCTTCTGTATCTTCATGAGGACTGTCAAAGACCAATAATTCACAGAGACATCAAATCTGATAATATGTTACTTACAGAGAACTTTGAACCTCAGGTACTTTTTTAGTGTTTTCGTCCTGAGTTGTGTATGCTTTTGGTGTACTCCTGTTGGAGCTTATCCATTGTACCCGATTCAAATTGAGCCGACTGTTGTGGTTTCTGTTTCTCAGGCGTAGCCTTTTCTTGATAAACATGACCGTAAGAAGCTAGTTGATCTGTTTTTCGGAAATGATTATGATGACATGGGCTGGAGTTGGTTCGCATGGTATCAACTGTAGCCATGTGTGCACAAAAGACTCTTGTCTTACGACTCCGAATGAATCAGGCATGTTTCCTGATGAGGTGATTTTATTCATAGATTTCTGGAATATACTTGCACTCAGTAAGGGCTTATGGTTAAATTGTGACGTAATTGTGTGGACATGACGTAGGTCCACCCCGACGCGGCCACGCGCGGGTTTGGGTAGGCGAATGAATCTCGTGGTAAGATTGTTCTCGGGTTCGAAATTTAAGTCAGAATGGAGTCGCGACCGAATTTTGTGGTTATTTGGAACCATTCGAGCCCACTCTATGTCGTCATGGGCTATACACAAAGTACGGCCCACTTTGATTTCAGAGTTTATGGGGCTCGTCCCTTTGCATTATTATATCGATACCGTTTACACCGGCTTTCGTATATAAAATGACTCTCGTGCGCCAATGGTTTCGGACATCCGGAAACCAAGGTTCTGAGTAAGGGGTGAGGGTACGTGTTGGGAAGCCCACTAAGGACACCCAACCCCGCCCGCACAATGGCGGCCTCTACTAAGACATCGTTCATGTTCGTGTACGCGCGCTAGTAAAACGGCTAAATGATATGCAAACAGCGTTTTCGGGCTAAGCATGTAAATTATTGGTTCGCTACGTCATTTAATGCATCTAACTATGGTCGAAGTTGTTTAGCATGCGAGGTTCATTTACAAAGCGATAAGCAAGTACATAAACGAAACTCGTAAATAAAAATGTACAAGTTACACGGGCGGAAATACAACCCGGAATTCACAATACAACGAATAATAGAAATAATAAGCTAGAGTAAGAAGAGCGATAAATAGAATAAATGACTTGAAACGGACCCGTATAAACATACACTAGATCGTGAATTAGTTAGACGAACGAACTTTAATCAATTACGCATTATATTGCGTATTAATCAAAGGACGGAGATTCGAGACCTAGGCGTGGTGCTAACCCGATCTCGAACCTCGATGCCTTGTCCCGACTTATCACCTCGAGAAATGGAGTCTAAATTAATTATGTGTCGGATACGACTAAAGAGTCGTCGTCACAAAATTAATAGTGTGAAACCGTCGATCAAAGTCATTTTTTAGTGTCGTGATATGCATGGGTTTTGGAGATTAGAATTACGTAATTGATTATGCACGCTACGACTAAGTCGTAAAAAAGAGACGAGGCTCGGATGTTGCATCAAAGCTCTCGGTTTTCTGGGCTACAGGACCCACTCGATCGAGTCATGGTCTGACTCGGTCGAGTGCGTCTTCTAGCGTAGCTACTGCCCAGTTTTTTTGGGTGCTACTCGATCGAGTGGCCCATGTACTCGGTCGAGTAGCCCCTGTACGAGTGACAACTCGTTTCATTTTATTGTCCAAAATCAATGGTTGGCCAAATTAAATACAAATATTGTACGATTTGAATTTGATTCGGTTTCCGGTGCTATAATCGTGTATGCATGCGATTGTAACACCGACATCGGAATTTTATGAAAATGTTATCGTTTAGATTGAAATTTTGAATTAGTAACGGAATTGCATCCCTCTACGTCACGACATCGGAATTAATCCTTTCGGATTATGTGATGTCGGTTTTCATGTCAACGGGTTCCGTACTAATCAACGAAATGGGATCAAATGCGTTCAACTATGACCGATTACGATCACATCATGTCCTTGAGTACATTGGGGCGGCGCTCCTCGAAAAGGCGCCACCTCTGTCGTTACTCGTAAAGGAATTAGACGGACTTTAGGCGATCATCATAGTCAAACGTATTCGAAACCAAGATTTTTATACTAGTGTATATATGTACGCGGTATGATAATGTTAATTGTTAGAATGCGGAATTAAAGTGTTAGTGAACAATAAAAAAAGTTAATGTTAAGGTTAGCGTTACTAGTATAATTATGATACAAATACGAAAATGTAAACAAAAGATTAGGGAAGATAAAGATCGAGATGGGGTTTAGGGCACCCTCAACATACATGCTTAGTAAGGACCTCGAAAATGGACTCGTAAATAGCTACGGGACGCCGGAGTATCGAGGACGTATGCAAGTTATGGTGTGTGTGTGTGTGTGTGGATGACTCGTCGATTTTCGAGGGACGATGGCTCTGTTTTAGGCTTAGGGTTGCAAAGGGTTGTAGTATGGAGAGTATAGGAGGGTTGGGGTGAAAATGTAGGGAAAAATATGCATGGAAAACTCTGTCCAAATGAGTGGGGGTTGTGGGGTATTTATAGATTTTATCCCACGACCTAGGGTCACTCGATCGAGTGGCCCTATTGCACTCGATCGAGTTTCCTTGCAAACGGGCCAAACCCGGTTTAAGACGCTCCACTCGACCGAGTGGGTCAATCCACTCGATCGAGTGGATCAAGAGGATCGAGCTATTTTAGGAAGAAGTTGACTTTGATTGCCTTTTTGAATTTTGATTTGGGCGCCAGTTTCGAGGAGTGAATTTGGCTGATTTGCGTGACGGGTTCGTCTTTGACCGGGTTTTGACCCGGTCGCTAAAAGACGGGATTTATTTTTGGTGTCGATTTTGGCCCAAATTAGTCCCATTTTGCTCGGAACGACCCACTGGGCCTGGATTTGAGGTCAGTTTTGTGAGATTTTTACTCCGCTAAAAGTCTGTGTCGGATATTATTGAGTCCGAGACCAAATTCGAGTATACTAAGTCATGTTTGCGTCCGATCATCATCGGGTGTTTTTTGGAGACTACCATAGACACTTGGCAGTCAAAATGCGGGTGTCTACAGAGTCCCCACTCTGACTGAGGCTTGGACAAGGCGAAATTCAGAGTAGCTACCAGACCAATCGCAGATTACGACATGGCAGTCTTCCGGTCGGGTCGTTTATAGTCCAGTAGACTTGTGTGAAGGGCTCGCCAGCCATAAGTAGAGGGTCATACCTGTCCTGATGATGATAGCTCCGTGGGGAGTCAAACTTGCCTTTGGGGGTGTAGGTGTACCCGTATGCCAACATATCACATCTTGGATGTAGCATTCCGGAGGAAACATCGACTAATGCTGGGGAATGAAATAGCTGCGTGGAGACTTGCATTTGAAGTCTGGGGTGTACCTGTATGCTGACACATAACAACTTGTATGTAACATATAGGCAAAACACTGACTCGCGCTGGGGAGAAAAGATGTTGATTTTTTTTTGAAAATGCCACAATTTTGAAAAGAATTTTATCACAAATTTTTTTTTATCACAGAAAATTTTAGAAACTCTTAGGAAAGCTCGGGATGGCTTGATTCCTATTCCGGGTTCTTTGTTTGAAATCAGGCCTGCGCGCGCATAGGGCCCAGGTTTGCTGAGGAGGCATGATAGTTAGGGTTACAGGTGAGATTTCCTATTATAAATATAGGTCTCCCTGCTTCAACTTCTGCATTCCAACTCAAACTCTCCTTCTTTTCTCCAAATCTTTTAGACTTTCAAGAAAACTAGGAATTTATGTTATGGGTATTGACCATTTGACAGCCATGCTGCTCGCTTGGTTCCATTACTTTCGGGACGAGGAAAAGGTTCGGCTGACCCAGATGGGAATCGTCAGCCTATTCCCCCTCCAACGTCTGATAATTGACTCACGTTTCTTGGACGCCTGCTTAACGTTTTGGGATTCTACCCATCACGTCTTTGCGTTCCCGCGGGGAGAGATATGCCCTCTTCCTGAGGAAATTGCAGCCATAGGTGGTTGGAGCCCAGCTGTTCAGCCTGCTACCCCTCCGTTCTACCCGGATCCAAGAAGGAGGCTGAGGGAGTTCTTGGGTCTGTCTCACGCTGAGACAAATCGGATGGTGCGGGGAAATACTATTTCCCTATTCGACCTGGCTGACAAGTTCATGAACAGCCGGGATGTGAGGGCTACCCCTACCTACAGGCGTAGGGCATTCGCCTTTTGCATGCTGCACTGTTACGTTTTTGAAGGGTTGATGGAGCTTGACTCATGCATGGGTCAAATCAGGCTGATTGGAGTGGTTGACCAGATGGAGACTGGTCATCGCCCTGCTTGGCTAGCCACTGGGGAAATCATCATGGGTCTGGATGCTAGGCGACTCGACCCGAACCGACGACTGACGGGAAGTACCCGTCTTTTACAGGTATACATCTCGCGTTTTTTTTTTCGCGTGAAAATCCTGATTTCCGTAAGTCACTCGATCGAGTGGACCTGTCACTCGATCGAGTGACACTCTTAGCGAGCTACTGCCTGTTTTTAGAGGGCCCACTCGATCGAGTCAGCTGTTGTACTCGATCGAGTGGGCTGTAGCGGACCACTCCGTTGCTTACGGATCTTGTGCGTACTTTTCAGATATGGTTGTCAGAGCGGTTATCGATTATAGAGACCCCTCCGAGCGTCCTCAATTATCGGAGTAGTCAGATTAGCTTCAGAAGACGACGGATAAGCTCGAGCCATCAAATAAATCGAGCTTACTGGGATGAGGAGCTGGAGTTCCACGGGGGTCCCTTAATCAGGTGGACCGTCGCTTGGTGGTTTCTTTTGAAGTTGACTGGATTGGCCAAGAGAGACCAAGCCCGCTACTTGGTGATTCTGTCCCTATACTGGACAGTTCATATTTACCCGGACCGTCTCCTGAGGCAGTTCGGTTTGTCTCAGCGCATCCCTGAGACTGAAGCCATTATTAGCGTCTCGCTCCAATTGACGGACGCTATGTGCGACACATGGTTGCAGAGATGGTTCACCCGATCTACATGGACCGTGCCCAGCCCTTGCCAATCCGCTTGGGTTTTACGGGCTTACCAGAAATGGACTTCCGAGGAGTCTGAGGAAGCTCGCAAGGCTTTGAAGGTTGATGAAGCCTTCGAACTAGTTCGCCGAGAGACGGCGAAGGATAACAGGGATTTCTTCGACGGAGAAGATACTCCTGATGCTGTAATTCGAGAAGAATCGGGTCTTAAGTCACAAACTAAGACTCGATCTAAGGAGGTCGGTGCTAGCAGCACACGGGGGCAGCCAAGCCTCCGGACTGACTTAGAGAGACGCCTTGGGCCAAGGCTGGCCGCCCGGGACCGGCTAGGCCCGCGTGACCGGCTTCCTGAGCCCGTAAGGGTCCGACTTGGGCCAATTGAGGTGACAGAGGATTCGGGCTCAAACAAACGAGCCCGAGCTAAAGAGGTTCCCGTGGTGATTCGGGAACGCTCCCGTGGTGATATTTTTTTTAGATTCCTGCATTTTGTAATTTCCCGAGTTTATCGGGGTTTTTTTTTTGAATTAATAAAAGAAGTTTATTATTAAACCGCTCCTGTCTTTTCTCGATTGCATCGGTTGTACCCTTTTGAGGGGTTGCCTACGTATCCGCGATTAGCAGAATCAAACCAAACGTAGTTCAGGCTTAGTAAATTTGCAATCTCGAATTACACCAAGACTATTGGTTCAAGATGTTTGCGACAGTAGAATAAATAATTCTAGCTCATTGACTTGCTTTTGTAAAAGAATGATTTTGATAAATTTTGCTAATGACATTGAGCAATGGTTAAGGGTAATAATGCTTCAGCTGGTCCAGGTTGGTTAGGTTGACAAATTCATTCCCGTCCAGGTCTGTCAGCATCACTGCTCCACCTGATAGGATCTTCTTTACCAGATACGGCCCAGCCCAATTAGGTTTGAACTTTCACCTTGGGTCAACTGGTAGTAAAGCTCGGACGGACTTAAGGACTAGATCCCCTTCTTTAATGTTCCTGGGCCTTACTCTCTTGTTGAAAGCCCGTTGGATCCTCTTCTTGTAGATTTGGATGTTGTTGAGTGCGCGAGATCGCCGTTCGTCTAGTAGAACTAACGAGTCATACCGTGCTCGAACCCAGTCAGCTTCGGGCACTTGGCTCTCTAGCAGAATTCTGAGGGATGGTACCTCTAACTCAACTGGCTGGACTGCCTCCATCCCATAGGTTAGGTAATACGGCGTTGCCCCGGTTGCGGTGCGAATTGACGTTCGGTATCCCCATAGGGCGAAAGGTATTTTGTCTGGCCAGTCCCGGTAATTATCAGCCATCTTTTTAAGTATGGTGACAATTGTTTTATTGGCCGCCTCTACTGCTCCATTTGTTTGGGGACGATAGGGCGAGGACGTATGCCTTTGAATTTTATACTTAGTCAGCAGGGCCGCAGTCTCGGCTTGAAAATGAGTCCCGTGATCACTGATAAATTCATAAGGGCTCCCATACCGGCATATTATTTTGTTCTGTATAAACTTGGCGACATGCTTAGCATTGAGAATGCGATATGATTCAGCTTCGACCCATTTGGTGAAATAGTCGATAGCTACCAAAATAAAGCAGTGTCCACCAGTGCCAGAGGGATTTATTTTCCCTCGATACCCCATGTCGAGAATGGCCAGGGTGACGTCATGGTATAAAGCAATGATGACGGCATATGTTGCACATTGCCGAAGATTTGACAGTTATGGCAATGTTTGACATATAACTGGCAGTCGGCTTCCATAGTATTCCAGTAATAACCGAGCCACATGATTTTTCGGACCAACATGTGGGCATTCATATGTGGACCGTTTTCACCATAATGGACTTCGGCCATAACTTTCTCAACCTTATATTTATCAACACAAAGGAGAAGAGCCCCCTATGACGTCTTTTTGTACAGTTGCCCATCATCGGTACGGATGAACTGGGTGGCTAGCCTTCGTAAGGCTTTCTTGGCTCGACCTTCAGCCCCGGGAGGATATTCTCTGTTTGTCAGGTACGTTAACACCGCCTGATACCATGGTTCGGGATCAGTTATCTCATGTCTTCGATGTCGTGAATGTACGCCGGCTCGGACCGTCTTTCGACGCAAATTGGCATACTGGTTATGTGATCAGGAATGTTCAGTAGAGATGCCAATTTTGAGAGTGCGTCTGCAAACTGATTTTCTTCTCGGAGCAGGTATATGTATTCTACCCTTTGGAATTGTTTCTCGAGATCCCTTACTCGTTCCTGGTATGCCACGAGATTAGCATTCTGAGTCTTTCATTTTTGAAGTGCTTGGTTAATGACCAAGGATGAGTCACCATGTACCCGGAGATTTGTGATCCCCAGATTGGCGGCGGCTTGTAGCCCGTAAATGCATGCTTCGTACTCTCCTGCATTATTGGTAACATCAAAGTCCAGTTTGATGGAGACGGGAGTATCCTCCTCTCTTGATGAAATTAGGAGGATCCCGACTCCGAACCCTCAAAAATTGGACGCTCCATCGAATTATAAATCCCACGTTTCAGAATCGGTGTGGAAAATATCTTCGTCTGGGAAGGACCATGTGTCGGTGTGTCCTTCTTCGGTTACTGGGCTATCGGCGAGAAATTCAGCTACTACCCGCCCCTTAATGGCCTTTAATGGCACAAATTTTAGGTCAAACTCTGCCAACATTAGAGTCCATCTAGAAATTCGGCCATTGAGGATGGGTTTTTCGAAGAGATATTTGATGGGGTCCATCTTGGACAGTACATGGACCTCGTAGCTGAGCATATAATGTCGGAGCTTCTTAGTGGCCCAAACCAGAGCCAAGCATGTCTTTTCGAGCATGGCATATTTGCATTCATACTCCAAAAACTTCTTGCTGATGTAATGAATGGCTCGTTCTTCTGAGTCGACTATCTGAGCCAGCATAGCCCCCATGGCTGTCTCGGTCGTCGTTAGGTATAACGACAGAGGCAAACCGGTTTGTGGTGGCATTAAGACCGGCGGAGTAGACAATATTTCTTTGATCTTGTCGAAAGCAGCTTGGCACTTGTCATCCCATAGTGCCCGTTCTCCCACTTTCAGTTTCTAGAAAATTGGTTCACACACCATGGTTAGTTTGGAAATGAACCGACTAATATACTGGACTTTTCCGAGAAATTCCCTTATTTCTTTTTCGGTTCTGGGAGGTTGCATCTCGGTAATGGCTTTGATTTTAGCTGGGTCGACTTCGATACCTCGTTGGCTAACGATATGACCCAGTAATTTGCCTGATGTTACCCCGAAACTGCATTTTTGAGGGTTTAGCCTCATGTTGTATCTGCGTAATTGGGTGAAGAATTTTCTTAGGGCGGTGATGTGACAGTCCCGTTCTTTGGATTTGACGATCATGTCGTCTACATAAACTTCTACCTCTTTATGCATCATGTCATGTAACAAAGTGGTAGCGGTCCTCTGATATGTGGCTCCGGCGTTAATGAGACCGAATGGCATGACGGTATAGCAGTAAGTACCCCAAGGTGTTGTGAAGGTAGTCTTGCTCATATCTTCTTTCGCCATTTTGATCTGATTGTACCAAGCATACCGGTCCATGAATGATAGAAGGGCATGATCGGCCGTGTTATCCACCAGTATGTCGATGTGTGGTAACGGAAAATCGTCTTTCGGGCTCGCCTTGTTAAGATCCCGAAAATCTATGCATACTCGCACCTTACCGTCCTTTTTAGGAACCGGCACGATGTTTGCCACCCAGTCCGGATACTCGGACACTCGTATGAAGCCGGCTTTGAACTGTTTGTCGACTTCTTCTTTTACCTTGAGAGACCACTCGGGCCTCATTCGGCGAAGTTTCTGCTTGACCGGTTTGCACCCGCCTTTGATTGGTATGTGGTGCTCGGCTATTTCCCGGTCTATCCCCGGCATGTCCTTGTAGGACCATGCGAAGACATCCTTGAATTCTTGGAGGAGGTCTATGAACCGTTGTTTCTCCTCGGGATCTAAGGATAACCCTATCTTAAGTATCTGAGGCTCTAAGGTTGTTCCCACATTTATGGACTCGGTTTCTTCAATTACCGGGTTCCGGGATTCCCTTTGCTCTAGTTGCTCGATCAGATGCAGATGTAAGGGTACCTGTTCGTCTGGTTTCTCAATGTCATTGCATAAAGTATTTTTGAAAACAGAATTTAAAAGAGACAAGTCGTAAGCAGAACGGTTGTTATTATTGATTGAGAATTCGGAAAACAGCTCAAAAAGAGCAGCCATCTGATCATTGGTCAGAGGCGGAATTGGTAAGGCACTCGGGACAGACCCCGAAGTGCCAGCAGCAGGAATGATAAAAGGGAGAGGGGTTACAGGAGTAACTCTAGCACCGACTTCCCTAGACTCGACCTCAGACTCTGACTCAGACTCCGACTCAGACTCCGACTCAGACTCAGGCATGTCTCCCTCTCCAGTGACCAGCTTGTAGATTCTTCCCTAACTGTCAGTCCACTTGACAGTCTTCCTCCAGGCCCTGTTTTCCGTCTCGGAACCAACATCCGAGATCAGCTTGGTCGGGTCAAACCTGTTGCTGCGTAGGATCAGGTTGACCAGGTCTTCCCTTGGAGTCGGGGCTATGGTGTCTTCCCTGAAAAGTAGCCCTAGTGCGGGCTCAGCATCATCAGCTCCATCGGACTGGATGAGGGCGAACACATCATCCGGAATATAGTTGCAGTCCCGGGCCAAGTGGGTCCCGAGGTGCACAGCATTGGGTTGGTATAGACCAACCTGAATAGCCCCAAATACCGGCGTGACAAAGTAGTCAGCCAACCGTGGGCTGTAAGGGCTCAAGTGGATACCCTTAATGATGTTGCAGGCCTTTTCAATTCCTGCTCGGACAATATTGCCCGGAGTGGTGGCAAAACCGAGACCGAAGTGAGAGTCTTCGTCTTTGAGGACCTCGATGATCTTCCCAACTGGAAGATCGGGTCGAGAGGTAGCCCCCGGAAAGTACCCTAGGTTCTGGAGCATCGTGTCGATAATCGTAGTGAAGTAAGGCCTAAAGACGTACTCTTCCTCGATCATCCCCACAAAATTGAACCCCCAGAGGTCCGTGCGTCCCGTGGCGTTACAACTAGCCACAGTCATTGTGGTTGCCTCTAAAGTGATAACATCGTTAAGAAGAGGCATCTTGATCTTTCGGTGGAGGGTGGAGGACACCGCCTTGACCGCGTGGATCCACGGTCTACCTAGGAGCAAGTTAAATGATGAGGTGACATCGATCACCTGAAATTCGAGCTCTTTTTCTATCGGGCCCGTTATGATGGTTAGTTTTACGGCCCCAGCTACCGACTTTGGGCTCCCATCAAAGGCTTGGATGGTCTGAGAAGACGGGATATAGTCGGCCTCGGTGATACAGAGGGCTTTTGCGGTCCTCAGAGGAAGGACATTTACAGCAGACCCGTCATCAACCAGGGTCATAAGGAGGTATTTTCCTCGGCAAACCACCGTAAAGTAGAGGGCCAGATTATGGGAGGCCCCAAATGGCGGTAGGCCGACTTCGGAGAAAGTGATCATTGGGCCTCCCTCCTTAGCTTTGCCCTTTAGGTGGGGCAGGACTGTGGCTACCATCTCAGCGGGGGTAACCAAAGAGTCAACCTTAATTTGATCGAGAGCCTTGGTAAGTGCTTCTCGATGTTCCTGTGAGCTAACCAGGAGTTGCCATATAGTTAGGTCAACTCGGGTCTTCTTCAGCTGCTTCACGAGAGCCGTTTCAGCAGTTGGCTCCTCAGGGGTGACTTTCGTCCTGAGTGGCTCAATAACGGTTGTCGGGATGGGGGTGTCCCTAGAGCTAGTGGCTTGATAGGGACGACCAAGGTGGTTACTGGCTAAGACTCGGGATTTGGTCTTTCAGATCTCCTCGGAGGTGATGGGGACAGCTTCCCCTTTGGCGAGATAGACGTCTTCCTCGTCATCGAACCAAATCCCGTTCACTTGCGGGATAAATGGAGAGATAAGGTGAGAGCAATCAATCACCTCCCCGGTAAAGATGGCGTGGGAGCTGAAAGGGTTCTCCTTGTTGCTGGGCTTATCTCCGGGTAGCGAGATTTTACCGCTTTCGATCAAGTCCTGGATCAAGTGCTTCAGCTTCCAGCACTTCTCGGTATCATGCTCATTGCCCCGGTGGTATTGGCAATAGGCATGAGCATTATAGTTCTTGGAGCGTCGCTCGACCGGGACTTCATGTGTTGGGCCTATCGGTTGGATTAGGCCTTTGGAGGATAGCCTATGTAAGGCATAAGTATAGGTAGTACCTATATCAGTGAAAACCTGAGGTGGGGTGTTCTTTTTGGACGGGGCATCTAGTAGACTAACCACGTCGAAAATGCTGCGGGCTGCAGCTTGGGCCTTGGTGGTGGAGGAGGAAGCCCCTTGATACCCTTTGCTAGCAGCCTTAGTAAGGCCTTCCAGTCTTAGGTCATCTTCGATCCTCATACCCATTTCAGTAAGGGTGGTGAAATTGGGTATGACAGCGTACCGGAGGTGAACCCGGTAGGAGGGAAGGAGGTTCTTGACAAAAGCCTCCACTAAAGTCTTCTCACTGGGCTTATCGACCAGTTTCACGCTCTCGGACCTCCAGCGTTGAAGGTATTTAGTAAAACCTTCTTTCGTCTCTTGGGCCATAACCTCCAGAGATCGCATTGTGGTTTGGATCTCGCTGTTGTCAGCATAGTTCCGAGCAAACTCGGTGGCCACATCATCCCAAGTAGGGTATTTCTTTGGGTCTAGTCTGTAGTACCAGGCCCGTGGGTGCTTCTCAAGGGATGCAGCAAAAAGGTTCTTGAACATAGATGAATCCACTCCCTTGATGGCCATAAACTCCTTGAAGGCCCGTACATGTAGTAACGGGTCTTCGGTTCCCTCGAACATCGGTATGCTCGTGAGGTTCAGGTTCGGGGGTAGCTTGTCGTTCACCGGGGTATACTCACGACTGTTATCCCAATGAATGCTGTTACTCCCGGCTAAATGCACTTGTTCCTCCAGTCGGCGAACCGCACTTAGTAGCTCGGTTAGAGACCCATTAGTCCCGGTACTAGGAGTCTCTTGCTCCACTGCAGCCATACGAGCAACAATCGCTACTTGGCCAGCTCTCATTTCAGTCAGTTGGGCTTCAATGTCGGTCTGTTTGACGACCATGGCGTCCACAGAGGTTTTCAGACTGTTCAAAGCAGCTTCCATCTTGCAAGTGTGTCTGGTTGACGGCGGCCTGTCTGTATGAACACCGTGTAATCGGAAACCGAACCCAGATCTTGGAAAAAAAGTACATCCCGAGCGACCCAAAAGAAAAGGACTGAGCGAAAAAGACTCGAGAAAGACACCTAGACGGATGACTTGTAGGTGGTATGACTTCCTTAGGACTTTGGCCTTGTGGGCCTAGTCCCGTTCGAAGGAAGGTCCTCGTGAGATTATTCCTCAGACTTTTGACTCGAGTGTATAGACGGACTTTCCTTTGTAGGGGTATGCCCTACGCGGGTTGGTCGTGCCTTGACAAATAAGGCGGACTCGGGGAAGGAGGGGAAACTCGTGATGTAAGATCGACAGAGTTTCGACGCTATAAACCTTCTACATACTATGCAAAGACCCGACACACGGATAACGGTAGGTCCTATAATAGGGAAGATTTATTTTAGGAAAGTTGAAAGTTTGAAGTTGAAAATTTGAATATATAATGGGTGAATTTCCGAGGGTTCGAAAATTGAAAACGGAAAAAACCGAGATTAGAATTTTGAAAAATTCAGAAAATCAAGACAGTGTCGAAAATTCGAGAGTTAAAACGGACATCATGCCGACTATAGAAAAGGATATTTTGAATCAAATCGTTGATCCTAAATTTCGGCGGCATTTCGAGTTTTGAAAACTGGATATTTTGAAAAGATGGATCCCGAAATGTGCAGCATTTCGGGTTTTTTCAGAATTGAGTATCTTTGGAAGGATGGGTCCCGAAAGGGATAGTATTTCGGGTTTTTTGAAAATTGGGCATTTTTGGAAAGATGCAATTTTGAAATGACGGTTTTTTTGAAAAAATGTCACGAAAACCAAGTAGCATGTAGTCAAACAAGCATTATAACGACGCTTATGTATGCATTACGCTAAGTCTCGGTCGGTCAAAATAGGTTCTATACCAACAACGATGGCTTTCTCGTAAATCAGGACGGACTTCCTAAGCCGAGTTGGTCTTAGGACATGCCGCAAAACCCATACGAGTTCCACCATCGAAGTCTTTAGCGCACCCATGTAGGAATGCACCGCGGTATAGTGGGACGTCGGTCACAAGTAACCGGCCCGGGCAAAAATGGGTTATGCATGAATCATTAAACTAATGCGCGCACACTAATATTCGAACGATTTCTCTTCGAGTCTCACCCTAGGAACCCCGATGAGATGTGGTACATCAGGTATCCCCAGCGGAGTCGCCAAATTGTGGACATGACGTAGGTCCACCCCGACGCGGCCACGCGCGGGTTTGAGTAGGCGAATGAATCTCGTGGTAAGATTGTTCTCGGGTTCGAAATTTAAGTCAAAATGGAGTCGCCACCGAATTTTGTGGTTATTCGGAACCATTCGAGCCCACTCTATGTCGTCATGGGCTATACACAAAGTACGGCCCACTTCGATTTCAGAGTTTATGGGGCTCGTCCCTTTGCATTATTATATCGATACCGTTTACACCGGCTTTCGTATATAAAATGACTCTCGTGCGCCAATGGTTTCGGACATCCGGAAACCAAGGTTCTAAGTAAGGGGTGAGGGTACGTGTTGGGAAGCCCACTAAGGACACCCAACCCCGCCCGCACAATGGCGGCCTCTATTAAGACATCGTTTGTGTTCGTGTACGCGCGCTAGTAAAACGACTAAATGATATGCAAACAGCGTTTTCGGGCTAAGCATGTAAATTATTGGTTCGCTACGTCATTTAATGCATCTAACTATGGTCGAAGTTGTTTAGCATGCGAGGTTCATTTATAAGGCGATAAGCAAGTACATAAACGAAACTAGTAAATAAAAATGTACAAGTTACACGGGCGGAAATACAACCCGGAATTCACAATACAACGAATAATAGAAAAAATAAGCTAGAGTAAGAAGAGCGATAAATAGAATAAATGACTCGAAACGGACCCGTATAAACATACACTAGATCGTGAATTAGTTAGACGGACGAACTTTAATCAATTACGCATTATATTGCGTATTAATCTAAGAACGGAGATTCGAGACCTAGGCGTGGTGCTAACCCGATCTCGAACCTCGATGCCTTGTCCCGACTTATCACCTCGAGAAATGGAGTCTAAGTTAATTATGTGTCGGATACGACTAAAGAGTCGTCGTCACAAAATTAATAGTGTGAAACCGTCGATCAAAGTCATTTTAAGTGTCGTGATATGTATGGGTTTTGGAGATTAGAATTACGTGATTGATTATGCACGCTACGACTAAGTCGTAAAAAAGAGACTAGGCTCGGATGTTGCATCAAAGCTCTCGGTTTTCTGGGCTACAGGACCCACTCGATCGAGTCATGGCCTGACTCGGTCGAGTGCGTCTTCTAGCGTAGCTACTGCCTAGTTTTTTTGGGTGCTACTCGATCGAGTAGCCCATGTACTCGGTCGAGTAGCCCCTGTACGAGTGACACTCGTTTCATTTTATTGTCCAAAATCAATGGTTGGCCAAATTAAATACAAATATTGTACGTTTTGAATTTGATTCGGTTTCCGGTGCTATAATCGTGTATGCATGCGATTGTAACACCGTCATCGGAATTTTATGAAAATGTTATCGTTTAGATTGAAATTTTGAATTAGTAACGGAATTGCATCCCTCTACGTCACGACAGCGGAATTAATCCTTTCGGATTATGTGATGTCGGTTTTCGTGTCAACGGGTTCCGTACTAATCATCGAAATGGGATCAAATGCGTTCAACTATGACCGATCACGATCACATCATGTCCTTGAGTACATTGGGGCGGCGCTCCTCGAAAAGGCGCCACCTCCGTCGTTACTCGTAAAGGAATTAGACGGACTTTAGGCGATCATCATAGTCAAACGTATTCGAAACCGAGATTTTTATACTAGTGTATATATGTACGCGGTATGATAATGTTAATTGTTAGAATGCGGAATTAAAGTGTTAGTGAACAATAAAAAAAGTTAATGTTAAGGTTAGCGTTACTAGTATAATTATGATACAAATATGAAAATGTAAACAAAAGATTAGGGAAGATAAAGATCGAGATGGGGTTTAGGGCACCCTCAACATACATGCTTAGTAAGGACCTCGGAAATGGACACGTAAATAGCGACGGGACGCCGGAGTATCGAGGATGTATGCAAGTTATGGTGTGTGTGTGTGTGTGGATGACTCATCGATTTTCGAGGGACGATGGCTCGGTTTTAGGCTTAGGGTTGCTAAGGGTTGTAGTATGAAGAGTATAGGAGGGTTGGGGTGAAAATGTAGGGCAAAATATGCATGGAAAAATCTGTCCAAATGAGTGGGGGTTGTGGGGTATTTATAGATTTTATCCCACGACCTAGGGTCACTCGATCGAGTGGCCCTAGTGCACTCGATCGAGTGCCCTTGCAAACGGGCCAAACCCGGTTTAAGACGCTCCACTCGACCGAGTGGGTCAATCCACTCGATCGAGTGGATCAAGAGGATCGAGCTATTTTAGGAAGAAGTTGACTTTGATTGCTTTTTTGAATTTTGATTTGGGTGCCAGTTTCGAGGAGTGAATTTGGCTGATTTGCGTGACGGGTTCGTCTTTGACCGGGTTTTGACCCGGTCGCTAAAAGACGAGATTTATTTTTGGTGTCGGTTTTGGCCCAAATTAGTCCCATTTTGCTCGGAACGACCCACTGGGCCTGGATTTGAGGTCTGTTTTGTGAGATTTTTACTCTGCTAAAAGTCCGTGTCGGATATTATTGAGTCCGAGCCCAAATTCGAGAATACTAAGTCATGTTTGCATCCGATCATCATCGGCTGTTTTTTGGAGACTATCATAGACACCTGGCAGTCAAAATGCGGGTGTCTACAAATCGACTCATGTTACAGGTTTACTTGTTTATTTTTATTCTTGTATACAAATTCTTGTTTGTGACAGAGATATCCGTCCTATTGTTATAAGGGGTCAAGTATATGCCCATTTAGGTAGAAAAACAGAGAGGTATTGTTATTAGTTACTTATTACCCTATAAACAATTTTTTTTTATCAAACTAAATGAGTAATAATTGATTAACAATACAAAGGATAATCCGTCACAAGGGGAACTAAATCATTTTTGTATTCTGTTATTCTCGTACTATATTAATATTAGATCAATGCATAGATATTACAAGTAATCTTATAAGAATTCACTTTTTACCTAATATAAACATGTCAATATGAATTCACTGAACTTTAAGTTAGGAGTTGATTATACTTTCTAGGTTGAACTATGATTTGCCTAACAATGAGTTTCATGAGATTGTGATCTTCAAGCTGACTAATTATTTGTGCCATGTTTCAGTTGGAAATAGAAGATTCCATTTGCTTGTCTTTTATATTCACGTAAGAAATATTTTAATAATCAAAGGCAAACAAATGAATGGGACGGAGGGAGTAATATTTTAGAACACTAGAGTAATTTTAAATAGATTTATGTTTCAATATGTTCCGAATAATTTTATTTTAAGTTGAGTTTTCTCATCTATAGGGTGCATACAGATTAAGATTGAATTACTCATTATGTGAAGATCATAATTCAAAGGTAATTTGTTAATCCAATTTTTAAAGTGCTTCAAATTTCTGTAGGTAGTTTAGTACGAGGAGTTGCATAATTTCTAGCCACTGTACAATGTTTCAAACATAACTTATTTTGCGGAATGACCTATTTCTCTTGTTACTTTACAAAACAAAAATTGTGAAGAAGCATTATTGTTGGTTTTTATCTGATCTTACTCGCCTATATCACTTGTGCAACTTTTGTTAATTCAGGTGAGGGTCCTCACAACTCATTATAGTGAGTGGAGATGGCCATGTAATGGAAGTGGCGGGTTGAGAAGTACTACGTATATTATATTTTTTCTCGCCTATATCTCCCCCGTAATCAGCCACGCGGGACTGTATTCCGTCTCCATCAGGTCAGTAATGACAAGAAGACGAACGCTGCCCATACAAGACAGCAGGTCCAGATAGCCTTCGAAAGCATACACGTGAAGCATGCAGAAAGCAAACGCCCTACGGCTATGAATAGGCGAAACCCGGACATCATACGGGTTCATGAATTTCTCAGCCAGGGCTAGCAAAGAAAAAGTATCCCCTTCAATCATACGGGACACTTCAGCATGGGAGAGCCCTAAAAACTCGCGTAACTTCCTCCTAGGGTCTCGAACCGAGAAGGGGACAGCAGGACGGAGCAATGGGTTCCACCCTCCTATGGCAGCAATCTCCTCAGGGAGGGGACAGATTTCGCCTCGAGAAAAGGCGAAAACATGGTAGGTATCGTCCCAGTAGGACAGACACGCATAAAGAAAATGGCGGTCCACGTGCATCTGGCGGAACGTGAACAATTGAAATATGCCTGATTGCTTTAGGGCTACCTTACTCGCGTCCCTAAAGTTGTAGGACCAATCTTGCAACATGTCGGTCAGACACTCAATACCCATATTTGAATTTCTAAAAGGGATGAATTTTTCTTGAGGAGAGGAAATTTGAGAATTGTGACAAGAAAGAAGCCAGGGTGATGTATTTATAACACCAAAACCCTGGTGAATCTCCTGCAGCTGTGCCTCCTTGGCCCAAGCGGGCCTAGGCATACAAGCCCGACCCTTGTCTCCTCTCCACGGACACAGGAATTTAGTCTTTCCGAGCAGTCTGTCAAAATCCAAAAACATTCTAAATTTTTCTAATTTTTTTTAATCATCCAAATTTTTATTCCCCAGCGCGAGTCGTGTTCTGCCTACATGTTGCATGCACAGCTTTATGTAACTGATACAGGTACAACCCGAGGCTTCAGAAGCAAGCCCGCCCAGTTTATATATCTCCCCAGCGGAAAGTCTAAAGACGGCATTCCCTCAATTTAGCACGGGATGGGCCCACATACCGGCACACCCAGGACTTAAGCGACAAGTCCAATTCCCCACAGAGGTATTATCCGAAGCTCAGGTATGACTTCTATCTTATGGCTGGCGAGCCCTTCACGCAAGTCTAATGGACTATAAACGACCCGACCGGAATTCTGCCAGGTTTTGATCCTCGATTGGCATGGTAGCTACTCTGACTCTCGCCTTGTCCAAGCCTCAGTCAGAGTGGGGGCTCTGTAGACGCCCGCATTTTGACTGCCAGGTGTCTATGGTAGTTTTCAAAAAAACACCCGATGATGATCGGACGCTAACGTGCTCTAACGCGCTAGGATACGGGCTCGAAATCAGTAATGTCCGGCATGGGCTTTTAACGGGATACAAATCACCCAGAACCAACCTCAAATTCAGGCCCAGTGGGTCGTTCCGAATAAAATGCGACTAATTTGGGCCAAAACCGACACCAAAAATAAAACCCGTCTTTTAGCGGCCGGGTCAAAACCCGGTCAAAGACGAATCCGGCAAACAAAAACAACCTGGTGCATTTCAAAAACCCGGTCAAAGACGAATCCGGCACACAAAAACAACCTGGTGCATTTCTAGAAACTTGCGCCAAATAACAAAATTCAAAAAAATTCAAAATCAATCAAGGTCAACCATTTCTTAAAATGGTGCGTCCCAATTGATCCACTTGGTCGAGTGGAGCCTCAACAACCGGACCAGATTCATCTTCAAGGGCACTCGACCGAGTGCACTAGGGCCACTCGATCGAGTGACCCTAGGTCGTGGGTTTTCCTATAAATACTCCATCAACCCTCAAACAAAACACAACTTTTTTCCCTAAGCATTCATCAACTTTTTTATCACATTTTTCAGCCAAGTTTACTTTCCAAAACCCTACATTTTTCAGCCACATTAAGTTACAAATCATCACCATTTTCGACATCACCATATACACATCCGTCTACATGGATTCCGAGATCGAAACTCATAAAAACTAAGAAAACAATCCTCCATACAAACCCCATACATACACACCATCAACTCTTCCTACGTATCTCGACGTTCCCGCGCCATTGCCGCCATTTGACGAACCGTATCCCGAGAAGAAAGAGCATGTCGGTTGAGGGTGTGACAATTCAACACCGACTTCTCCTTCTTCCCTTTCTTTTCGTTCTTTTTAGGTACATTTATGTTTATGTATTAGTCTTATAATTATGTCGATAATAACGACAATATTACTAACACTAACATGTAACATTTATTTATCGCATCTAACATCTAACATTTATTTATCGCATCTAACAATTTAACATTTAATTATCGTTATTTATTTCCGTCTCATTTATCGCGTATACATGATAATAATAACAAGTTTCGGTTTCAAATCCGTTTAACTATGACGGTCATCTAAAGTCCGTCTAATCCCTTTAGGAGCAACGACGGAGGTGGCGCCCTTTCGGGGAGCACCGCCCCAATGTACTCAAGGGTACGACGTGATCGTGACCGATCATAGTTGAACGCATTTGATCCCATTTTCGAGATTAGCATGAAATCCGTTGATGCGAAATTGACATCACATAATCCGTTAGGATTAATATCGATGTCGTGACGCGGAGGGCTAAAATTTCGTCGCTAATTAAATCTTTCAAACTCACATTAACATTTTCTATAAAATTCCGATAACGGTATTATAATCATATAAGACATGATTATAGTACCGACAAACCGAGTTAAATCTAAATCGTCAATATTTTTTATTTAACTCGGCCAACCATCGATTTAAAACAAATTAAACGAAACGAGTCATAGCTCGTACAGGTGCCACTCGACCGAGTACATAGGCTACTCGATCGAGTAGCACCCCAAATCTTGGGCAGTAGTCTTCTCGAGGACACACTCGACCGAGTCAGACCATGACTCGATCGAGTGGGTCCTGTAGCCAAGAAAACCGAGAGATCTTTTTATCATCCGAGCCTCGTCTTTTAAAAAGCGACTTATTCGTCACGTGTAAAGTCAATCATGTGATCTCCTTTTCAAAATACATGCATGTCATTGCACAACTTTGATCGACGGTGATGCGAATGCGGAAGCGATTTAGAAAAAGGATATGAAAGGTGGGTCGAAGGTTAATGTAACCTTGAGTGATGACGTGGATTTTGGAGTGAGGTCGAACTAATGTTAATGTAACCTTGGTTCGTGGTTAGGATCTTTCCGGATTTAGACGTTAGGGACACGACTATTTTAGGAAAGACAATACTTTGAATTACGTAAGGATTTTTGTGATGAAATAAAGACACACGTAACCAAAGATATTTAGCCCGAATTCGACCTTGAATCCAAAACTAATAACTTAGAGATTGGCGCACCAATTCCTCAACGTGATTTCGAAGTACTTTCTCGAAATATGAAACACAAGAGTTGATTTAAAATCAAAACGTTGCTGAAATTTTATTGCTTAATTGTTGAATGAATAATGCTAACATGGAACATGGCTTTTATAGCCTTACATGAATATAATCTCGTATATATTACGAGATACTAATCAAATTAAAACTAGTAACTAATATAATATCTTATCCTAGGCATGATCTTGAAGAGATCATTATTTATTCTTATTACCTAATTAAAAGAAAGATTGCATCCATTTGATTGAGTAAGATACTCGTGTATCTTCACGAAATCAATATCCAATCTTCCTTGCTTTTATTTTCTCTTCTTACTACTTATGAGAAGATTGCACCTCTTTATTTTTGGCATGAATCACACACCAATCTTGAAGTGATATCCTACGCATATCTTTCCTCCACTTTAGGAAATGAATCCTCTCATATTGTGATCAAAGGAGAAGATTACACTAGCTTATTTGGAGTAGGATCCCACGGAATATTCCTTCGTAATCTCACGTTAATCTTGGCGACAATCCTCACTTTATCTAGTGCACCTAGACATTATTTGAGACGTGTATGAGCATGCACACGCCTAGCTTTATTGGGCTTGGTTCGAATAACCCAAGTGAGTGCATGGTCTCGTTGTGGGCTTTGTTCGGTCCAAGCACAATCGGGTCGGGCTCGAGCTTACCCGTATTATCCCCTCCTTCTTCAAAAGGAATTGACCTCAATTCCGCAAGGCCATCATCGCTTAAGTACGGACTTAAGTCCCCTACATTGAATGTAGCGTGGACTCCATAGTCTCCCGGAAGCTCGATCTTGTAAGCATTGTCGTTTACCTTGTCAACGACCTTGTACGGACCCTCGGCTCGTGGCATGAGCTTGGTCTTTCGTTTTCCCAGAAACCTTTCCTTGCGCAAGTGCAACCAAACTAAATCCCCGGGTTGGAATGTCTTAGCTTGTCGGTTTTTATTAGCTCATCGTTTGTAGGTTTCGTTCACCACCTCGATTCTAGCTCGGACTTGATCATGTAGCTTCGTCATAGCCTTAACCTTGTCCTCCGCGTCCTTGTGAACGAATTCCTCTTTAGGGATGGGGAGTAACTCGATAGGTAAATACGGGTTAACCCCATAAACTACCTCGAAGGGAGAATGCTTAGTTGCATAGGTGGGAGATCGATTATAAGCGAACTCCGCATGTGCAAGCTTAAGGTCCCAATCCTTTTGAGTTTTACTCACCAAACCTCGGAGAATAGTCCCTAAGATACGGTTTGTCACTTCCATTTGCCCATCAGTGTGAGGGTGATGCGAAGTGCTAAACAGTAGCTTAGTACCGACCTTTCTCCAAAGCGTGTTCCAAAAGTAACTCAAGAATTTTGAGTCACGATCGGACACAATAGTCTTCGGGACTCCATGTAAACGGACTATCTCGCGATAATACAGATCCGCGACATTACTAGCATCGTCCGTTTTATGGCAAGCCACGAAATGCGCCATCTTCGAAAATCTGTCAACGACCACCATAATTGCATCCCTTCCTCTTTGAGTACGAGGTAAGACCACAATAAAGTCCATCGATACATCTTCCCATGGTCGTTCCGGAACTGGTAATGGCATGTAGGCTCCTGCTTTGAAGGAACTTTTCGCCATGTGACAAGTAACACACTTGCCTATGATGTTTTGGACATCACCAATCATTTTCGGCCAATGAAAATGCTCGTGTAAGATGTCGAGCGTCTTCTGGATCCCGAAATGTCCGGCTAAACCACCACCATGTGCTTCGCGAATTAATAATTCTCGAATTGGATGCTTCGGAACACAAAGGCGATTTTCCTTAAATAGAAAACCCTCTTGTATCGCGTATTCTTTGTATCCACCTTTTTGACATTCCTCGAATATCTCCCTTAGTTCATCATCAAGCACATAGGATTCTTTGATTAACTCGAAGCCTAGTAACTTTACTTGGAGCGTGGTAAGTAGCGCATATCTCCGTGATAAAGCGTCAGCTACTACATTACTTTTGCCTTCTTTGTACTTTGATGAAAAATGGAATGATTGAAGGAATTCAACCCACTTTGCATGTCTCGGGTTGAGTTTTTGTTGCCCATGTATGTACTTGGGAGACTCGTGGTCCGAGTGAAGTACAAAATGACTAGGGCGAAGGTAGTGACTCCAATGGTCAAGTGCTCGAACGATCGCATAGAACTCTTTGTCGTATGTAGAGTAATTACAACGAGCGCCCCCCAATTTCTCCGAAAAGTAAGCAATGGGTCGTTGAGCATGGATTAAGACAGCCCCAATTCCCACGCCACTTGCGTCGCACTCGACTTCGAACGG
The DNA here is from genome assembly GCA_958450325.1 of Agrostemma githago. Lineage (NCBI taxonomy): Eukaryota > Viridiplantae > Streptophyta > Magnoliopsida > Caryophyllales > Caryophyllaceae > Agrostemma > Agrostemma githago. The sequence continues at coordinate 33,261,526 of OY288256.1, forward strand.
TTGAGAGAAGTCGGGTAGAGCGAGTATAGGTGCGTTGCATAGAAACTCCTTGATCTTCTCGAATGCCTTTTGAGCTTGTTCTTTCCAATCAAACGCTCCCTTTTTCAAACAACCCGTTATTGGGCTCATGACTGTGCTGAAATCACGGATAAACCGTCGGTAGAATGAAGCCAATCCATGGAATGATCGTACTTCAGTCACCGTACTAGGGATAGGCCAAGAACCAATAGCCTCCACCTTTTCTTGATCCACGACAACTCCATCCCGAGATACAACGTATCCGAGGAATATAACTTTGTCGACCAAGAATGAGCACTTCTCGGCTTTGCCGTAGAGTTTTTGCACCCTTAGCGTTTCGAACACTTGTCTTAAGTGTTGTAGGTGCTCTTCAATGCTCTTACTGTATACCAGGATATCGTCCAAGTACACGACCACGAACTTTCCAATGAAGGACTTTAGAACCTCGTTCATAAGCCTCATGAAAGTGCTTGGTGCATTTGTAAGGCCGAAAGGCATGACCAACCATTCATATAAACCATGTTTGGTTTTGAATGCGGTCTTCCATTCATCTCCTTCTCTCTTTCGAATTTGGTGATAACCACTTCGAAGATCGATTTTGGAGAAGATGGTTGAGCCGTGAAGTTCATCAAGCATATCATCGAGTCTCGGAATCGGGAATCGATATTTTATGGTGATGTTATTCACTGCTCGACTATCGATGAACATTCTCCATGTGCCATATTTCTTAGGGACAAGTAAAGCTGGGACCGCGCACGGGCTCATGCTTTCTCTTACGTACCCTCGTTCCATTAACTCCTCAATTTGTCGTTGGAGTTCTTTGGTTTCTTCGGGGTTACTCCGATAAGCCGCCTTGTTTGGTAAGGGCGCGCCGGGTACAAGATCAATTTGATGCTCGATTCCACGTAATGGAGGTAAACCCGCTGGCAAATCATCTGGAAAAACATCGTCAAACTCACGCAACAGTGGTTTAACGCGTTCAACAGAGTCAAGGTTAGAGTAAACTTGGTCAAGGTTAATGTAACCTTGGTCAAGGTTATTCCCTCTTGAAATTGTGGACAGGTTAGACGCCACAAGCGCGTACACTTGCTCTCCTCTAGCCAAAACCTGCTCCACGTCTCTTTCACTAGCAAACATTGATAAACTCGGTTTGTTAGTACGATTAGAATGAATCGAACGAATCTCCTTCGGCGCCATAGGCCTTAGGACGACCTTCTTACCATCCACCATGAGTTCATGCTCGTTGCTTCGTCCTTTATGAAGGACATTGCGATCAAATTGCCATGGCCTGCCCAATAACACGTGACAAGCATCCATGGGGATAACGTCGCAAACCACCTCATCCTTGTAAGGACCCATTGTAAAACCAACGCGGACTTGTTTAGTTACCTTAACTTGATTCCCATCATCGAGCCAATGTAAGGTATAAGGTCTCGGGTGTGGTGTGGTGGTTAGGGTTAATTTTTTAACCATGTCTTGTGAGGCGATGTTGGTACAACTCCCCCCATCAATAATCACGTGACACCATTTATCTTTGACCAAGCATTTAGTGTGGAAGATTTGGTCACGTTGTTCGGCCACAACCGGTTCAACAACGGTGTGCAAAGTACGACGTAAGACCAAAGACTCAACATGACTTGGTGCTACAAACTCGAGCACATCGTCCCCCTCTAATTCATCCCCATTCGTGACATATGAGGGTTCATCCTCGTCACTAAAACCCTCCATCAATTCATCGCGATAACTAATTTCCTCTCTTAAGGTGATGACTCTTTTATTAGGACAATCGCTTTGAAAGTGACCAAATCCTTGACACTTAAAACAACGGACCTTAGACATGTCTTTTGATTTGGCGTCTGTTTTAGGTGTTATTTGGGTGGCAACTACGGATTTTTGGGTTTGGCTTGAACTAGACCCTCCGAATTTATTAGGTGTTTCGGATTTTGCCCAAGTGTTTGTTTTAGTGGTCGAACTAGTTCGTCGTTTTTGTTGGCCCTCTACTTTTAAACACAAAGAGCATAACAAATCAAACGAAGCATAAGGATGTAAATCTACCACATCAGCTATGTTACGATTTAAACCCCTACAAAATCTAGCCATATTTTGTTCCTCGAGTTCTTCTAACTCGCACATTAAAGATGCCTTTTCGAACTCCTCAATATACACACTAATTGACATGGTCCCTTGTTTCAATTCGGCTACCTTACGATATAAGTCGATTTTGTAACTTTTAGGAACATACCTCTTGCGTAACTTATTTTTGAGTTCCTCCCACGACCGGATCTTAGGCTTTTCCTCCCGTGCTTGCCTAGTCTTCATACTTTCGAACCATAGGGACGCACTTTTTGTTAGTCTCAAGATAGCATACTTGCAACGCTTCTCATCGGGGACATCTTTGAATTCGAACATCCTCTCGATTTGACGCTCCCAGTCCAAGTATTCTTCCGGATCTATGCCTCCCCCGAATTCAGGCAACTCCGTGACTTTGAATTCATCTTAGGGTTTGGGCACATCCACGAACCTCCTCGCACCTCCCCCAGGTCTGTTCTCGGGCAAATTGCGCAACGCACGGAGCAATTGCTGGATGAGGTTGTCGTCATTACTCCCTCCAGTATTGATGCTGCTTGCGTCATTATTGTTGACATTGTTGTTGTTGTTGACTTCGTTATCTCCCATGTCGATAAACACGGCTCTGATACCAAATGATGCGAATGCGGAAGCGATTTAGAAAAAGGATATGAAAGGTGGGTCGAAGGTTAATGTAACCTTGAGTGATGACGTGGATTTTGGAGTGAGGTTGAACTAAGGTTAATGTAACCTTGGTTCGTGGTTAGGATCTTTCCGGATTTAGACGTTAGGGACACGACTATTTTAGGAAAGACAATACTTTGAATTACGTAAGGATTTTTGTGATGAAATAAAGACACACGTAACCAAAGATATTTAGCCCGAATTCGACCTTGAATCCGAAACTAATAACTTAGAGATTGGCGCACCAATTCCTCAACGTGATTTCGAAGTACTTTCTCGAAATATGAAACACAAGAGTTGATTTAAAATCAAAACGTTGCTGAAATTTTATTGCTTAATTGTTGAATGAATAATGCTAACATGGAACGTGGCTTTTATAGCCTTACATGAATATAATCTCGTACATATTACGAGATACTAATCAAATTAAAACTAGTAACTAATATAATATCTTATCCTAGGCATGATCTTGAAGAGATCATTATTTATTCTTATTACCTAATTAAAAGAAAGATTGCATCCATTTGATTGAGTAAGATACTCGTGTATCTTCACGAAATCAATATCCAATCTTCCTTGCTTTTATTTTCTCTTCTTACTACTTATGAGAAGATTGCACCTCTTTATTTTTGGCATGAATCACACACCAATCTTGAAGTGATATCCTACGCATATCTTTCCTCCACTTTTGGAAATGAATCCTCTCATATTGTGATCAAAGGAGAAGATTACACTAGCTTATTTGGAGTAGGATCCCACGGAATATTTCTTCGTAATCTCACGTTAATCTTGGCGACAATCCTCACTTTATCTAGTGCACCTAGACATTATTTGAGACGTGTGTGAGCATGCACACGCCTAGCTTTATTGGGCTTGGTTCGAATAACCCAAGTGAGTGCATGGTCTCGTTGTGGGCTTTGTTCGGTCCAAGCACAATCGGGTCGGGCTCGAGCTTACCCGTATCAGACGGTCTCACTATTAATCTTGCGTTGACGACTCCTTAATCGTATCCGACGCATAATTAATTTAGACTCCAATTTCTCGATATGATAAGTTGGGACAAGGCATCGGGATTTGGGATCGGGCTACCACCACGCCTAGGTCCTATATCTCCGTCCTTTGGTTAGTACACAAAATAATGCGTATTCAATCAAAGTTCGTCCTTTTACACGACTCACGGTCTAGTTCATATTTACTATATATGGGTCTGTTTCTATTTATTGGCTATCATTTTAGTTATATATTCCGATTATTCTATATTATTGCTCGTTGTATTGTGAATTCCGGGTTGTATTCCGCCCGTGTAACTTGTAACCGATTTATGTTGCTTTTGCTTTATTTACTTACGTTTTACCGTTTATAAATGAACCCTCGCATGCTAAATCACTTCGACAATAAATTAGATGCATTAAAATAACGTAGCTCACATTTAATTCGCATGCTTAGCAAAAAACGCTGTTTGCATATCATTTCACCGGATTACTAACGCGCATATTAGAAAGTCAAACGATGTCTTAGTAGAGGCCGCTATGTGCGGGCGGGGTTGAGTGTCCTTAGTGGGCTTCCCAACACGTACCCTCACCCCTTACTCAGAACCTCGGTTTCCGGATGCCCGAAACTGTTGGCGCGCGAGAGTCATTCAATACACGATAACCGGTAGTGACGGTATCGGTACCGCAATGCAAAGGGACGAGCCCAATAAACTCTGAAATCGAAGTGGGCCGTACTTTGTTTATGGCCCATAACGACATAGAGTGGGCTCGAACGGGTCCGAACTCCCACAAAGTTCGGTGGCGACTCCATTTCGACTTAAATTTCAATTCGATCCATTCTCATATGGAGATTTATTCGCCTACCCAAACCCGCGCGTGGCCGCGTCGGGTTGGACCTACGTCATGTCCACAAGGGTACTAGACTTTTAGAAAAAATACCTGAAGTGGTACCGGGTTAAAACTGAAAGTGTTTGTTAAGTATTCTCCTCTACAATAAACACTAGTATAGATCTCGCGCATTAATGCACGGTAAATTTAGAATTTTATATTTACTAACTACAATATCTATTGGAAACTTATTAGCTTTTCACATTTTATGTTTTACATTTTGATTTGAGTAATTAATTTAAAATTCAAATGATAGTCAAGATAATTGAGTAACTGTAATATTCTAATGAACATATTTTTTTACAAAGCTAATAATACATAATTTTTTATAATTTTTACCTGACTATTCAATTAAAAGTTTGTTTTATAATTACAAAACCAAGTAACCAACGAAAACGAATCAAAACAAATTCGCTTATCTATTCAGATCAGTTATAAATTTTGTTAACAAATTAAAAGATAACATAATACTTCAAATATTATTAGACACAGTAATATATAAATTGGTTTCAGTTCTAATTTAAAATATTTTTAGCAATACGATAAATAAAAATTGGCTTCAGTTCTAATTTAACAACCAATTAAATGAAGAAAAATTACCACCGGTTTAAATTAACAACTAATGCCACCATTACAGAAAATTAGGAACGTTTTGATTTACAATCGATGCGGAAAAAAATTAAAATTGCATCGGTTTCAATTTAAGAACTGACACCAATATATTACATAAAATTAGCATCGACTTGATTGAACAACTAATGCCAGGAAAAATAAAATGGCATCGGTTCCAAAGAACAACTGATGCCAGGTATTTTTTTATATATAGTAAAAAAATATTGGCATCGGTTCTATTGTAACAACGATGCCAATGACGAAAAATGGCATCGGTTCTATAAACACCCGTTGCCAGAAAAAAATAGCATCAGTTCCGAAGTCATAACCGATGCCAATACAAATTTAATTTGACTTTGGCATCAGTACTAATAAGAATCGATGCCATTGTGATGGGTGGGATTTGTCGTGAATCCCAACCGTCAAACAAAACCGGCTAAACCTAGTGGGTAGCTAGGGTAAGTTGGGTCGAATCCACAGGGACGGGGGGATGGACTAAGGTATGCTACGGTCTAGGACTAAGTTCGAGACGAGCTATTCTAAGGGGGAGGCTAGGACTAAGCTAAGTCTAAAACTAGGACTACAATCAAAGAAAACGGGCTAGGATTAGGTCGGGGTCAAAGGGGTAACGGAATGGTCGAGGAAGAACTAGAGGTGAAAGAGGTAGTAGGGTAATCTAGGTAATGCCCGGGCTCTCGCAACTTAGACTCACCTAGAGGTTCCACCTAAAACCCACCTCGGCGACACAACACAAACGGAGTACTAGCATGCTATAGGCCTAGGTCGCATCCGGGCTCTCGCAACTTAGACCGACCTAGGGGTCGTCCTCACCGGGAGCTCGCAACAAGCATTCACACATACTTAGTCAATCAAGCATTTCGACAAACATGTGATGTGCAACAAGCCAAGGAGAAACCCAAATCTTCCACCAACAACTCCAACAATCCCTTAATCATCCAATTAACACCCTAATCACCTTACTAACCCTAGCAAGATACTACTCTAACATATCTAAACTAAAACTAACACTAACAAGAGAAATCAAACCAAACCACAAAACTAACATAATGAAACTATCAAGAATGAAGAACTAAACACTAACAAGAACTAAAGATTCAAACTTGATTAATAAAACAATGAACAAGAGAAAGGAAAAGAGATATTACCAAACTAGAAGATGAAAAGAAGAAGAAAACTTGAATAAATGGAAGAACCCAAAACAAACATCCAAGTTTGTCAAGCTTGAATGGAGATCTTGAAGAATTCCTAAATTACAAGTATTAATCTAAGATTAACGATAATCTAAAGACTAATCTACACCAATCTATGCTAATCTATCTGGGGTTTTGTCTCTAATGTCTAACATAAGCTTAACATAACAAGGGAAGAGTATATATAGGGTTACAAATGAAAGGGAGAAGAAAAGAAAACAAAGCGGAGTAGCAGTGGCCCGTCCTGGCCGAGACGGGTTGGTCCCGGTCGGGACGAGGTCGGTCCCGGTCGGGACGCCACCATCCCGATCGGGATGGGCCCAGGTCAGCAGCTTCTCTTTTTGCTCCATCATCCCGAACGGGATGAGCCTTGTAGGCCTTCATTATGATCTTTTTGGTCCCTCCTTGCTTCTCATGGGCTTCTCACCGATTTTCGGGACTCGGGATCGGGTCTCGGAGGCTCGGGATTGGGTCCCAAGGTCTCGGGGTCGATTCCAAGGCATCGAGTCATCGTTCCTTAGCTTCGTTGGCTCCAAAATGCGTATGTATAGAGTCGGAATCGCTCCAACTCTTCCAATTCGGTCTCGGGAACCTGAAACGAACTAAAGGAAGCATAAGAAGCCCCTAAACCGCTACCAAGGAGCGATTCTACAAGGAAAATGGGACCAAAATACTACGAAATAGGCACTACAAATGACACTTATCAACTCCCCCACACTTAACCCTTACTCGCCCTCGAGTAAGCACATACTACTACTAAACTATCCGATTGGGTATTTGCGCACCCTACGCCCCTTCAACTCACGCGAGCGCACTTAGAGGACAAGTGCACTCCGCAAGGCAAGTTGGGTCTTGCGACAAAACCGCGGATGCAACCGGACACAAAACACATAAACACACAAACATACAAACAAACACATAATCGGTTTCACCCAAAACAAAAGAAATACCGCTTCCCTCAAACAAGCGGTGAAAGAAGCACCGGTTTAGGACTCGAGGTAAGTGACAACGTTCCCAAGCTAGCAATAAAAACTAAGGTGGACTAAACTCTAATAGTATGACGATAAAGCAACAAAAACATTGGTAACTTACCTAGGTCCTCCTAACTTTCTAAAAACGTACCACGGGACGATCGGCGGAGTGGAAAAGTGGAGAACCACGGTGTTAGTCGACACTGTAGGTAAGTGAGACCCCGCCCCCCTTTAGCGTGAGCCAAGAGGGTCGTCCCGTGTCCAAGACCGCCTAACTAGTCCAAGTAAAAAGGTGGAAAACATGCGAAATGAGGGAAGACCGACTAATGCCGCTATCATCCTTCCTCGGGACTCGGTCTTTTGGTAGGCTCTTCACGGCAAAAGTCGGAAAAAGGCTTATTTTTGTGGGGATTTCTTTTTTTTGTGAGACTGGTTTTCTTTTGGCATTTTCTTTCTTTTCGATATTTTGATTTGTTTGTTGCCATGCCATTCTTTTTCTTCTTTTCTATTTTCTTTTTGGCTTTTGTGCCTTTTCTTTTTCTTCATTCTTTTCTTTCTTTCATTTTTCTTTCTTTTCTTTTCTTTGCCCTTTTTGGCAAGATTTGGCATTTTTGGCATTTCTTGACAATTAAGAAAGAGAGAATCAACAAATTGCAAGTTATTGTGTGGATATGTGTGAGATGTAGGTGAATGGGTAAGTCGGGACGGGCCAAGACCCTTCAAACCCACAAAAAGTGGAGAACTTGGACTAATCAAACGATCCTAAACACGGTCACCTAAGGGACGAGACTCGGTAACCAAGGCCTTTTCACACCGTGGGTGGTCATAATGGTCAAAAGTGTAAATCCCGTAGTAAATTCCTAGTAAGCTAGGTGGACTCAAGGTAAAGGACCAACGAAATCATTGATTTAGGGTCATTCTACCAGGACTAAGTCCAAGACTCAATTTATACAACTCGGAAGGGAAATATAGACACTCACACACTAGCCTCTAAACCGGGTTTTCGAAAACCATTTACGAAAGACACAACACACATCACAAAACAAAGACTCAACGAAAACGAACGAAAGAAAAAGAAACAAAAGTAACATAACAAGAACAAAACAAAAAGAACACATACAAAACAAACACCACCCCGAACTTCCAAATGAGCAACAAATCCTCCACAAACTTTACAAAGCTCCACCCGAGCACACCACAACACATATCTCCTCCAAACTCCACAAGGAATAAAGAGGAAAAAGGGTTGAAAGATGTTACCGGGTGTCTTGATAGCTCTCCAAAGCTAGCGGTGAATAAGCGACCTATAAGGAAAAGGGAGGCAAAACATGCACACAAACAAATATACGACACAAAGACACAAAATGAAAACACAAAAGAGAAAATCTTTTTGATTTTTGTGAAATTTTTTCAAATTTTTAAAATTTTTAAGATTTTTTCGGAAAAACTAAGAAAATAGACTAAACTATACTAGAATATCGCTCCCCCACACTTAAATCGAGCCATGTCCTCATGCTCGATCGTAGGGTGCGGAGAGACAAAAGAAAAAGAAAAGAAACTACGAAAATAAAGCTAAAAATCAAAAATAAAGTGAAGAAATGGGTAGAAGGTGTCCGGCCGGGGTGTAGTCAAGTCACCATGGGCCGAGACAAGAAAAGATATGGAAGGGGGAAGAAAAATAAAAAGAAGGAAATAAAAGGAAATGGGAGGGGAGGGCTAGGTGTAATCAAGTCACCTAGCCCGGATTCCGCCTAAATCCGACTAAATCCTCAAAAGGAAAGTGAAAATCTTGTAAAATTTGGATTTTGAAAATGACTCTCGATGTAGTCACATCATCGAGAGTCGGGAGCAACATATATCACGGCCCCGAGGGCCACCATGACGCCATGACACAAAAGTGTACAAGGGGAAAGGGAGTAAACAAAGGAAAACAAGCAATAAGAGACGGAAAAGAAAGGATAGTTGCCGTACCATAGGTTAGCAACTCACTCTCACCATCGTCTCATAGATCAATATAGGCACTTGCTTGTCTTCATCATTGCTATCCCGCTTCAAGGTCGATAGGTACGCATGGTAGAGGTAGTAATGGTGTGAGGGGAGTGGGATTCGATGTGAAACTCGGTGTAAAGGGAAGAGAAATGAGGTGAGGGTATGTAAATGAAGTGCAATGGTCATATGACACGAGCAAGGATGGGTAGGGAGGTTGGGTGGGGGTATACAATGGTAGGGTGGGCTCAAATGTCAAAGAAGAGGCCAAAAGAGGAGAAAAGAGACCATCCCGGTCGGGATGGATGGTCCCGATCGGGAAGACACACTCGTCCCGGTCGGGAAGCCATCTTCCCGGTCGGGACGGCACTCCAGCAAGCTCCAATTTTTGCACCTCCATCCCGATCGGGACGGCTTCTTCCCGGTCGGGATGGCACATCCTTCCCGGTCGGGAAGCTCCCTTCCAGCCCGGGATGGGTCTTCTTGACCTCCAAAACCCCAAAAGCTTCACCGAAGCTTCAAAAACCGACTTCCATACTCACGATCCAAGCTCTATCATTATGTACTCTCCTCTAGGAATCACCTTTCCTTCACACCTATCACAATGAACTCAAATACAACATCAAATTCCCTCCCTCACATCACTCATCAAAAATCCAAATAAACAAGAATTTCCCAAAAGCTAACAATCCTAGAAACCAAAATATACACACAAACCAAAAAAACACAAATACAAGCACAAAAGAAAAGAAAAAGAGATATTTACAATAAGGTACTCTCACCAACTACACCTCCATAGCCATCAAGAGCTCGGAGTAGTAAGTCAAATGCTCTAGCAACATCTTCATTGATGCTCCCATGGCCGAGCCTAGCCACTCCCAAAAGTTTCCAAGTCGGAGGGAAGAAGCGATCATCTTCATTATGCTCGGGGCTCTCGTGATCTTCCGGGTCTTCGGAACCAACATAGCTACGACTCTTATGACAATCCGGTAGGTATAGTGGTCTACAGTCGTGCTCGGTGTCATGATGTGGGAGATCACACCCTATGGGTGTCGCTTCTTCTACGGGGTCGAGAGTGGAACTCTTTTCCACCGCCCGACAAGGATCCTCTTCACCAACCGTCTTACAAGACAAAGGGCTAGACATCGAGTGCGGTAGAGGAGGAGAAAGCATCAAGTTTTCTTCATTGGAGGCTTTAGGATCCTCCAATTCCTCATACAAGGCAAGTTCCAAGGCGTCTACTTCTTTTTCCCAAGTATTGCGCTCCTTTTCACTCACCTTGTCAAAATGGTCATGAGGGGTGATCTCTTCACTTGGGTTTGGATTGTCACCATTCGGTTCATCACGAAGAAAATCAAACAAATCCAACTTTATAGCCAATACATTGGCTCCCCAAGAGTTATCTTGATAATCATGTTCAACTCCCTCCTCATTGTCGACCCTTGAAGCTTCAACTTCCTCTACTCTTCCCCTATCTTCACCGCCCAAGCAACACTCGACAATGGTCTCTTGATCGACCCCCTCTTCTTCATTTGTAGCTTCAAGATTGGGTTGGGACACCCGATCTTCATGCCCAAATGAACCTTCCTCAACATGTAGTGGAGCTCGAGTGGCCGACATCGTGATATGAGCCATGAATGCATTGATGCGCGCATCTTGCACTCCTATTAGGGCCTTGAGCTCCCTTTCAATCCCTTGTATTTGAGTCAACATCAATTGTTGACCCTTTTGCAATAATATCATCATCTCATGTTGGCTCCCTTGTGTTTGGGCCAACATTCGACAAGTCTCAAGGATATTTGGTTGTGGGTTATGTGAGGGTGTTTGGTAGTTGTTAGGATGTGGGAACGATCCTTGACAACTTTCTTGGTAACCGTAAGGAGGGCGTTCATAAGATTGTTGATGAGGTTGATATGGTTGGTGAAATCTCGGGACTTGACCATTTGCCCCAAAGTTGTCCCCTGATGATTGATGGTAGCTTGGACGCGCCATGTCCATAACGTTGCTTTGGTACCTAGGATGAGCTAGAAGCACTTGAGAAAACGTTAGTATCCTAGTGCTTTTGAGGCACTAGGAAGGGAGAGTAACACACAAGAAGAAAAACGGAGATACACAAGGAGAAGAGAACACAAAAATCAAGAACAAAGTCCACAACTAAGCAAACAAAAGTCTAAACTACGCCGTCCCCGGCAACGGCGCCAATTTGAAGGGTGGGATTTGTCGTGAATCCCAACCGTCAAACAAAACCGGCTAAACCTAGTGGGTAGCTAGGGTAAGTTGGGTCGAATCCACAGGGACGGGGGGATGGACTAAGGTATGCTACGGTCTAGGACTAAGTTCGAGACGAGCTATTCTAAGGGGGAGGCTAGGACTAAGCTAAGTCTAAAACTAGGACTACAATCAAAGAAAACGGGCTAGGATTAGGTCGGGGTCAAAGGGGTAACGGAATGGTCGAGGAAGAACTAGAGGTGAAAGAGGTAGTAGGGTAATCTAGGTAATGCCCGGCCTCTCGCAACTTAGACTCACCTGGAGGTTCCACCTAAAACCCACCTCGGCGACACAACACAAACGGAGTACTAGCATGCTATAGGCCTAGGTCGCATCCGGGCTCTCGCAACTTAGACCGACCTAGGGGTCGTCCTCACCGGGAGCTCGCAACTTAATGAGGGAACCGAACCCACAAACAAACTAATACCCTCAAGAGAAAAGCAAGAAAAACAAGCATTCGCACATACTTAGTCAATCAAGCATTTCGACAAACATGTGATGTGCAACAAACCAAGGAGAAACCCAAATCTTCCACCAACAACTCCAACAATCCCTTAATCATCCAATTAACACCCTAATCACCTTACTAACCCTAGCAAGATACTACTCTAACATATCTAAACTAAAACTAACACTAACAAGAGAAATCAAACCAAACCACAAAACTAACATAATGAAACTATCAAGAATGAAGAACTAAACACTAACAAGAACTAAAGATTCAAACTTGATTAATAAAACAATGAACAAGAGAAAGGAAAAGAGATATTACCAAACTAGAAGATGAAAAGAAGAAGAAAACTTGCAAAAATGGAAGAACCCAAAACAAACATCCAAGTTTGTCAAGCTTGAATGGAGATCTTGAAGAATTCCCAAATTACAAGTATTAATCTAAGATTAACGATAATCTAAAGACTAATCTACACTAATCTATGCTAATCTATCTAGGGTTTTGTCTCTAATGTCTAACATAAGCTTAACATAACAAGGGAAGAGTATATATAGGGTTACAAATGAAAGGGAGAAGAAAAGAAAACAAAGCGGAGTAGCAGTGGCCCGTCCCGGCCGAGACATGTTGGTCCTGGTCGGGACGAGGTCTGTCCCGGTCGGGACGCCACCATCTCGATCGGGATGGGCCCAGGTCAGAAGCTTCTCTTTTTGCTCCATCATCCCGAACGGGATGAGCTTATCCCGAACGGGATGAGCCTTGTAGGCCTCCATTATGATCTTTTTGGTCCCTCCTTGCTTCTCATGGGCTTCTCACCGATTCTTGGGACTCGGGATCGGGTCTCGGAGGCTCGGGATTGGGTCCCAAGGTCTCGGGGTCGATTCCAAGGCATCGAGTCATCGTTCCTTAGCTTCGTTGGCTCCAAAATGCGTATGTATAGAGTCGGAATCGCTCCAACTCTTCCAATTCGGTCTCGGGAACCTGAAACGAACTAAAGGAAGCATAAGAAGCCCCTAAACCGCTACCAAGGAGCGATTCTACAAGGAAAATGGGACCAAAATACTACGAAATAGGCACTACAAATGACACTTATCAACTCCCCCACACTTAACCCTTACTCGCCCTCGAGTAAGCACATACTACTACTACACTATCCGATTGGGTATTAGCGCACCCTAAGCCCCTTCAACTCACGCGAGCGCACTTAGAGGACAAGTGCACTCCGCAAGGCAAGTTGGGTCTTGCGACAAAACCGCGGATGCAACCGGACACAAAACACATAAACACACAAACATACAAACAAACACATAATCGGTTTCACCCAAAACAAAAGAAATACCGCATTCCCTCAAACAAGCGGTAAAAGAAGCACCGGTTTAGGACTCGAGGTAAGTGACAACGTTCCCAAGCTAGCAATAAAAACTAAGGTGGACTAAACCCTAATAGTATGACGATAAAGCAACAAAAACGTTGGTAACTTACCTAGGTCCTCCTAACTTTCTAAAAACGTACCACGGGACGATCGGCGGAGTGGAAAAGTGGAGAACCACGGTGTTAGTCGACACTGTAGGTAAGTGAGACCCCGCCCCCTTTAGCGTGAGCAAAGAGGGTCGTCCCGTGTCCAAGACCGCCTAACTAGTCCAAGTAAAAAGGTGGAAAACATGCGAAATGAGGGAAGACCGACTAATGCCGCTATCATCCTTCCTCGGGACTCGGTCCTTTGGTAGGCTCTTCACGGAAAAAGTCGGAAAAAGGCTTATTTTTGTGGGGATTTCTTTTTTTTGTGAGACTGGTTTTCTTTTGGCATTTTCTTTCTTTTCGATATTTTGATTTGTTTGTTGCCATGCCATTCTTTTTCTTCTTTTCTATTTTCTTTTTGGCTTTTGTGCCTTTTCTTTTTCTTCATTCTTTTCTTTCTTTCATTTTTCTTTCTTTTCTTTTCTTTGCCCTTTTTGGCATTTCTTGACAATTAAGAAAGAGAGAATCAACAAATTGCAAGTTATTGTGTGGATATGTGTGAGATGTAGGTGAATGGGTAAGTCGGGACGGGCCAAGACCCTTCAAACCCACAAAAAGTGGAGAACTTGGACTAATCAAACGATCCTAAACACGGTCACCTAAGGGACGAGACTCGGTAACCAAGGCCTTTTCACACCGTGGGTGGTCATAATGGTCAAAAGTGCAAATCCCGTAATAAATTCCTAGTAAGCTAGGTGGACTCAAGGTAAAGGACCAACGAAATCATTGATTTAGGGTCATTCTACTAGGACTAAGTCCAAGACTCAATTTATACAACTAGGAAGGGAAATATAGACACTCACACACAAGCCTCTAAACCGGGTTTTCGAAAACCATTTACGAAGGACACAACACACATCACAAAACAAAGACTCAACGAAAACGAACGAAAGAAAAAGAAACAAAAGCAACATAACAAGAACAAAACAAAAAGAACACATACAAAACAAACACCACCCCGAACTTCCAAATGAGCAACCAATCCTCCACAAACTTTACAAAGCTCCACCCGAGCACACCACAACACATATCTCCTCCAAACTCCACAAGGAACAAAGAGGAAAAAGGGTTGAAAGATGTTACCGGGTGTCTTGAAAGCTCTCCAAAGCTAGCGGTGAATAAGCGACCTATAAGGAAAAGGGAGGCAAAACATGCACACAAACAAATATACGACACAAAGACACAAAATGAAAACACAAAAGAGAAAATCTTTTTGATTTTTGTGAAAATTTTTCAAATTTTTAGGATTTTGAAGATTTTTTCGGAAAAACTAAGAAAATAGACTAAACTATACTAGAATATCGCTCCCCCACACTTAAATCGAGCCATGTCCTCATGCTCGATCGTAGGGTGCGGAGAGACAAAAGAAAAAGAAAAGAAACTACGAAAAGCTAAAAATCATAAATAAAATGAAGAAATGGGTAGAAGGTGTCCGGCCGGGGTGTAGTCAAGTCACCATGGGCCGAGACAAGAAAATATATGGAAGGGGGAAGAAAAATAAAAAGAAGGAAATAAAAAGAAATGGGAGGGGAGGGCTAGGTGTAATCAAGTCACCTAGCCCGGATTCCGCCTAAATCCGACTAAATCCTCAAAAGGAAAGTGAAAATCTTGTAAAATTTAGATTTTGAAAATGACTCTCGATGTAGTCACATCATCGAGAGTCGGGAGCAACATATACCACGGCTCCGAGGGCCACCATGACGCCATGACACAAAAGTGTACAAGGGAAAAGGGAGTAAACAAAGGAAAACAAGCAATAAGAGACGGAAAAGAAAGGATAGTTGCCGTACCATAGGTTAGCAACTCACTCTCACCATCGTCTCATAGATCAATATAGGCACTTGCTTGTCTTCATCATTGCTATCCCGCTTCAAGCTCGATAGGTACGCATGGTAGAGGTAGTAATGGTGTGAGGGGAGTGGGATTCGATGTGAAACTCGGTGTAAAGGGAAGAGAAATGAGGTGAGGGTATGTAAATGAAGTGCAATGGTCATATGACACGAGCAAGGATGGGTAGGGAGGTTGGGTGGGGGTATACAATGGTAGGGTGGGCTCAAATGTCAAAGAAGAGGCCAAAAGAGGAGAAAAGAGACCATCCCGGTCGGGATGGATGGTCCGATCGGGAAGACACACTCGTCCCGGTCGGGAAGCCACCTTCCCGGTCGGGACGGCACTCCAGCAAGCTCCAATTTTTGCACCTCAATCCCGATCGGGACGGCTTCTTCCCGGTCGGGATGGCACATCCTTCCCGGTCGGGAAGCTTCCTTCCAGCCCGGGATGGGTCTTCTTGACCTCCAAAACCCCAAAAGCTTCACCGAAGCTTCAAAAACCGACTTCCATACTCACGATCCAAGCTCTATCATTATGTACTCTCCTCTAGGAATCACCTTTCCTTCACACCTATCACAATGAACTCAAATACAACATCAAATTCCCTCCCTCACATCGCTCATCAAAAATCCAAATAAACAAGAATTTCCCAAAAGCTAACAATCCTAGAAACCAAAATATACACACAAACCAAAAAAAAACAAATACAAGCACAAAAGAAAAGAAAAAGAGATATTTACAATAAGGTACTCTCACCAACTACACCTCCATAGCCATCAAGAGCTCGGAGTAGTAAGTCAAATGCTCTAGCAACATCTTCATTGAAGCTCCCATGGCCGAGCCTAGCCACTCCCAAATGTTTCCAAGTCGGAGGGAAGAAGCGATCATCTTCATTATGCTCGGGGCTCTCGTGATCTTCCGGGTCTTCGGAACCAACATAACTACGACTCTTATGACCATCCGGTAGGTATAGTGGTCTACAGCCGTGCTCGGTGTCATGATGTGGGAGATCACACCCTATGGGTGTCGCTTCTTCTAAGGGGTCGATAGTGGAACTCTTTTCCACCGCCCGACAAGGATCCTCTTCACCAACCGTCTTACAAGACAAAGGGCTAGACATCGAGTGCGGTAGAGGAGGAGAAAGCATCAAGTTTTCTTCATTGGAGGCTTTAGGATCCTCCAATTCCCCATACAAGGCAAGTTCCAAGGCGTCTACTTCTTTTTCCCAAGTATTGCGCTCCTTTTCACTCACCTTGTCAAAATGGTCATGAGGGGTGATCTCTTCACTTGGGTTTGGATTGTCACCATTCGGTTCATCACGAAGAAAATCAAACAAATCCAACTTTATAGCCAATACATTGGCTCCCCAAGAGTTATCTTGATAATCATGTTCAACTCCCTCCTCATTGTCGACCCTTGAAGCTTCAACTTCCTCTACTCTTCCCCTATCTTCACCGCCCAAGCAACACTCGACAATGGTCTCTTGATCGACCCCCTCTTCATCATTTGTAGCTTCAAGATTGGGTTGAGACACCCGACCTTCATGCCCAAATGAACCTTCCTCAACATGTAGTGGAGCTCGAGTGGCCGACATCGTGATATGAGCCATGAATGCATTGATGCGCGCATCTTGCACTCCTATTAGGGCCTTGAGCTCCCTTTCAATCCCTTGTATTTGAGTCAACATCAATTGTTGACCCTTTTGCAATAATATCATCATCTCATGTTGGCTCCCTTGTGTTTGGGCCAACATTTGACAAGTCTCAAGGATATTTGGTTGTGGGTTATGTGAGGGTGTTTGGTAGTTGTTAGGATGTGGGAACGATCCTTGACAACTTTCTTGGTAACCGTAAGGAGGGCGTTCATAAGATTGTTGATGAGGTTGATATGGTTGGTGAAATCTCGGGACTTGGCCATTTGCCCCAAAGTTGTCCCGTGATGATTGATGGTAGCTTGGACGCGCCATGTCCATAACGTTGCTTTGGTACCTAGGATGAGCTAGAAGCACTTGAGCAAACGTTAGTATCCTAGTGCTTTTGAGGCATTAGGAAGGGAGAGTAACAAACAAGAAGAAAAACGGAGATACACAAGGAGAAGAGAACACAAAATCAAGAACAAAGTCCACAACTAAGCAAACAAAAGTCTAAACTACGCCGTCCCCGGCAACGGTGCCAATTTGATTGGTGGGATTTGTCGTGAATCCCAACCGTCAAACAAAACCGGCTAAACCTAGTGGGTAGCTAGGGTAAGTCGGGTCGAATCCACAGGGATGGGGGGATGGACTAAGGTATGCTACGGTCTAGGACTAAGTTCGAGACGAGCTATTCTAACGGGGAGGATAGGACTAAGCTAAGTCTAAAACTAGGACTACAATCAAAGAAAACGGGCTAGGATTAGGTCGGGGTCAAAGGGGTAACGGAATGGTCGAGGAAGAACTAGAGGTGAAAGAGGTAGTAGGGTAATCTAGGTAATGCCCGGGCTCTCGCAACTTAGACTCACCTAGAGGTTCCACCTAAAACCCACCTCGGCGACACAACACAAACGGAGTACTAGCATGCTATAGGCCTAGGTCGCATCCGGGCTCTCGCAACTTAGACCGACCTAGGGGTCGTCCTCACCGGGCTCTCGCAACTTAATGAGGGAACCGAACCCACAAACAAACTAATACCCACAAGAGAAAAGCAAGAAAAACAAGCATTCGCACATACTTAGTCAATCAAGCATTTCGACAAACATGTGGTGTGCAACAAACCAAGGAGAAACCCAAATCTTCCACCAACAACTCCAACAATCCCTTAATCATCCAATTAACACCCTAATCACCTTACTAACCCTAGCAAGATACTACTCTAACATATCTAAACTAAAAGTAACACTAACAAGAGAAATCAAACCAAACCACAAAACTAACATAATGAAACTATCAAGAATGAAGAACTAAACACTAACAAGAACTAAAGATTCAAACTTGATTAATAAAACAATGAACAAGAGAAAGGAAAAGAGATATTACCAAACTAGAAGATGAAAAGAAGAAGAAAACTTGCATAAATGGAAGAACCCAAAACAAACATCCAAGTTTGTCAAGCTTGAATGGAGATCTTGAAGAATTCCCAAATTACAAGTATTAATCTAAGATTAACGATAATCTAAAGACTAATCCACACTAATCTATGCTAATCTATCTAGGGTTTTGTCTCTAATGTCTAATATAAGCTTAACATAACAAGGGAAGAGTATATATAGGGTTACAAATGAAAGGGAGAAGAAAAGAAAACAAAGCGGAGTAGCAGTGGCCCGTCCCGGCCGAGACGGGTTGGTCCCGGTCGGGACGAGGTCGGTCCCGGTCGGGACGAGGTCGGTCCCGGTCGGGACGCCACCATCCTGATCGGGATGGGCCCAGGTCAGCAGCTTCTCTTTTTGCTCCATCATCCCGAACGGGATGAGCTTATCCCGAACGGGATGAGCCTTGTAGGCCTTCATTATGATCTTTTTGGTCCCTCCTTGCTTCTCATGGGCTTCTCACCGATTCTCGGGACTCGGGATCGGGTCTCGGAGGCTCGGGATTGGGTCCCAAGGTCTCGGGGTCGATTCCAAGGCATCGAGTCATCGTTCCTTAGCTTCGTTGGCTCCAAAATGCGTATGTATAGAGTCGGAATCGCTCCAACTCTTCCAATTCGGTCTCGGGAACCTGAAACGAACTAAAGGAAGCATAAGAAGCCCCTAAACCGCTACCAAGGAGCGATTCTACAAGGAAAATGGGACCAAAATACTACGAAATAGGCACTACAAATGACACTTATCAACTCCCCCACACTTAACCCTTACTCGCCCTCGAGTAAGCACATACTACTACTAAACTATCCGATTGGGTATTAGCGCACCCTACGCCCCTTCAACTCACGGGAGCACACTTAGAGGAAAAGTGCACTCCGCAAGGCAAGTTGGGTCTTGCGACAAAACCGCGGATGCAACCGGACACAAAACACATAAACACATAAACACACAAACATACAAACAAACACATAATCGGTTTCACCCAAAACAAAAGAAATACCGCTTCCCTCAAACAAACGGTGAAAGAGGCACCGGTTTAGGACTCGAGGTAAGTGACAACGTTCCCAAGCTAGCAATAAAAACTAAGGTGGACTAAACCCTAATAGTATGACGATAAAGCAACAAAAACGTTGGTAACTTACCTAGGTCCTCCTAACTTTCTAAAAACGTACCACGGGACGATCGGCGGAGTGGAAAAGTGGAGAACCACGGTGTTAGTCGACACTGTAGGTAAGTGAGACCCCGCCCCCTTTAGCGTGAGCCAAGAGGGTCGTCCCGTGTCCAAGACCGCCTAACTAGTCCAAGTAAAAAGGTGGAAAACATGCGAAATGAGGGAAGACCGACTAATGCCGCTATCATCCGTCCTCGGGACTCGGTCCTTTGGTAGGCTCTTCACGGCAAAAGTCGGAAAAAGGCTTATTTTTGTGGGGATTTCTTTTTTTTGTGAGACTGGTTTTCTTTTGGCATTTTCTTTCTTTTCGAAATTTTGATTTGTTTGTTGCCATGCCATTCTTTTTCTTCTTTTCTATTTTCTTTTTGGCTTTTGTGCCTTTTCTTTTTCTTCATTATTTTTTTTCTTTTCTTTTCTTTGCCCTTTTTGGCAAGGTTTGGCATTTTTGGCATTTCTTGACAATTAAGAAAGAGAGAATCAACAAATTGCAAGTTATTGTGTGGATATGTGTGAGATGTAGGTGAATGGGTAAGTCGGGACGGGCCAAGACCCTTCAAACCCGCAAAAAGTGGAGAACTTGGACTAATCAAACGATCCTAAACACGGTCACCTAAGGGACGAGACTCGGTAACCAAGGCCTTTTCACACCGTGGGTGGTCATAATGGTCAAAAGTGCAAATCCCGTAGTAAATTCCTAGTAAGCTAGGTGGACTCAAGGTAAAGGACCAACGAAATCATTGATTTAGGGTCATTCTACTAGGACTAAGTCCAAGACTCAATTTATACAACTAGGAAGGGAAATATAGACACTCACACACTAGCCTCTAAACCGGGTTTTCGAAAACCATTTACGAAAGACACAACACACATCACAAAACAAAGACTCAACGAAAGCGAACGAAAGAAAAAGAAACAAAAGCAACATAACAAGAACAAAACAAAAAGAACACATACAAAACAAACACCACCCCGAACTTCCAAATTAGCAACCAATCCTCCACAAACTTTACAAAGCTCCACCCGAGCACACCACAACACATATCTCCTCCAAACTCCACAAGGAACAAAGAGGAAAAAGGGTTGAAAGATGTTACCGGGTGTCTTGAAAGCTCTCCAAAGCTAGCGGTGAATAAGCGACCTATAAGGAAAAGGGAGGCAAAACATGCACACAAACAAATATACGATACAAAGACACAAAATGAAAACACAAAAGAGAAAATCTTTTTGATTTTTGTGAAAAAATTTCAAATTTTTAGGATTTTTAAGTTTTTTTCGAAAAAACTTAGAAAATAGACTAAACTATACTAGAATATCGCTCCCCCACACTTAAATCGAGCCATGTCCTCATGCTCGATCGTAGGGTGCGGAGATACAAAAGAAAAAGAAAAGAAACTACGAAAATAAAGCTAAAAATCAAAAATAAAGTGAAGAAATGAGTAGAAGGTGTCCGGCCGGGGTGTAGTCAAGTCACCATTGGCCGAGACAAGAAAAGATATGGAAGGGGGAAGAAAAATAAAAAGAAGGAAATAAAAGGAAATGGGAGGGGAAGGCTTGGTGTAATCAAGTCACCTAGCCCGGATTCCGCCTAAATCCGACTAAATCCTCAAAAGGAAAGTGAAAATCTTGTAAAATTTGGATTTTGAAAATGACTCTCGATGTAGTCACATCATCGAGAGTCGGGAGCAACATATACCACGGCTCCGAGGGCCACCATGACGCCATGACACAAAAGTGTACAAGGGGAAAGGGAGTAAACAAAGGAAAACAAGCAATAAGAGACGGAAAAGAAAGGATAGTTGCCGTACCATAGGTTAGAAACTCACTCTCACCATCGTCTCATAGATCAATATAGGCACTTGCTTGTCTTCATCATTGCTATCCCGCTTCAAGCTCGATAGGTAAGCATGGTAGAGGTAGTAATGGTGTGAGGGGAGTGGGATTCGATGTGAAACTCGGTGTAAAGGGAAGAGAAATGAGCTGAGGGTATGTAAATGAAGTGCAATGGTCATATGACACGAGCAAGGATGGGTAGGGAGGTTGGGTGGGGGTATACAATGGTAGGGTGGGCTCAAATGTCAAAGAAGAGGCCAAAAGAGGAGAAAAGAGACCATCCCGGTCGGGATGGATGGTCCCGATCGGGAAGACACACTCGTCCCGGTCGGGAAGCCACCTTCCCGGTCGGGACGGCACTCCAGCAAGCTCCAATTTTTGCACCTCCATCCCGATCGGGACGGCTTCTTCCCGGTCGGGATGGCACA
This sequence comes from Agrostemma githago, assembly GCA_958450325.1. Taxonomy (NCBI): domain Eukaryota; kingdom Viridiplantae; phylum Streptophyta; class Magnoliopsida; order Caryophyllales; family Caryophyllaceae; genus Agrostemma; species Agrostemma githago. Next base: position 33,283,505 of record OY288256.1, read on the forward strand.
TCCTTCCCGCTCGGGAAGCTCCCTTCCAGCCCGGGATGGGTCTTCTTGACCTCCAAAACCCCAAAAGCTTCACCGAAGCTTCAAAAACCGACTTCCATACTCACGATCCAAGCTCTATCATTATGTACTCTCCTCTAGGAATCACCTTTCCTTCACACCTATCACAATGAACTCAAATACAACATCAAATTCCCTCCCTCACATCGTTCATCAAAAATCCAAATAAACAAGAATTTCCCAAGAGCTAACAATCCTAGAAACCAAAATATACACACAAACGAAAAAAAAACACGAATACAAGCACAAAAGAAAAGAAAAAGAGATATTTACAATAAGGTACTCTCACCAACTACACCTCCATAGCCATCAAGAGCTCGGAGTAGTAAGTCAAATGCTCTAGCAACATCTTCATTGAAGCTCCCATGGCCGAGCCTAGCCACTCCCAAAAGTTTCCAAGTCGGAGGGAAGAAGCGATCATCTTCATTATGCTCGGGGCTCTCGTGATCTTCCGGGTCTTCGGAACCAACATATCTACGACTCTTATGACCATCCGGTAGGTATAGTGGTCTAGAGTCGTGCTCGGTGTCATGATGTTGGAGATCACACCCTATGGGTGTCGCTTCTTCTACGGGGTCGAGAGTGGAACTCTTTTCCACCGCCCGACAAGGATCCTCTTCACCAACCATCTTACAAGACAAAGGGCTAGACATCGAATGCGGTAGAGGAGGAGAAAGCATCAAGTTTTCTTCATTGGAGGCTTTAGGATCCTCCAATTCCCCATACAAGGCAAGTTCCAAGGCGTCTACTTCTTTTTCCCAAGTATTGCGCTCCTTTTCACTCACCTTGTCAAAATGGTCATGAGGGGTGATCTCTTCACTTGGGTTTGGATTGTCACCATTCGGTTCATCACGAAGAAAATCAAACAAATCCAACTTTATAGCCAATACATTGGCTCCCTAAGAGTTATCTTGATAATCATGTTCAACTCCCTCCTCATTGTCGACCCTTGAAGCTTCAACTTCCTCTACTCTTCCCCTATCTTCACCGCCCAAGCAACACTCGACAATGGTCTCTTGATCGACCCCCTCTTCTTCATTTGTAGCTTCAAGATTGGGTTGAGACACCCGACCTTCATGCCCAAATGAACCTTCCTCAACATGTAGTGGAGCTCAAGTGGCCGACATCGTGATATGAGCCATGAATGCATTGATGCGCGCATCTTGCACTCCTATTAGGGCCTTGAGCTCCCTTTCAATCCCTTGTATTTGAGTCAACATCAATTGTTGACCCTTTTGCAATAATATCATTATCTCATGTTGGCTCCCTTGTGTTTGGGCCAACATTCGACAAGTCTCAAGGATATTTGGTTGTGGGTTATGTGAGGGTGTTTGGTAGTTGTTAGGATGTGGGAACGATCCTTGACAACTTTCTTGGTAACCGTAAAGAGGGCGTTCATAAGATTGTTGATGAGGTTGATATGGTTGGTGAAATCTCGGGACTTGGCCATTTGCCCCAAAGTTGTCCCGTGATGATTGATGGTAGCTTGGACGCGCCATGTCCATAACGTTGCTTTGGTACCTAGGATGAGCTAGAAGCACTTGAGCAAACGTTAGTATCCTAGTGCTTTTGAGGCATTAGGAAGGGAGAGTAACAAACAAGAAGAAAAACGGAGATACACAAGGAGAAGAGAACACAAAAATCAAGAACAAAGTCCACAACTAAGCAAACAAAAGTCTAAACTACGCCGTCCCCGGCAACGGTGCCAATTTGATTGGTGGGATTTGTCGTGAATCCCAACCGTCAAACAAAACCGGCTAAACCTAGTGGGTAGCTAGGGTAAGTCGGGTCGAATCCACAGGGATGGGGGGATGGACTAAGGTATGCTACGGTCTAGGACTAAGTTCGAGACGAGCTATTCTAACGGGGAGGATAGGACTAAGCTAAGTCTAAAACTAGGACTACAATCAAAGAAAACGGGCTAGGATTAGGTCGGGGTCAAAGGGGTAACGGAATGGTCGAGGAAGAACTAGAGGTGAAAGAGGTAGTAGGGTAATCTAGGTAATGCCCGGGCTCTCGCAACTTAGACTCACCTAGAGGTTCCACCTAAAACCCACCTCGGCGACACAACACAAACGGAGTACTAGCATGCTATAGGCCTAGGTCGCATCCGGGCTCTCGCAACTTAGACCGACCTAGGGGTCGTCCTCACCGGGCTCTCGCAACTTAATGAGGGAACCGAACCCACAAACAAACTAATACCCACAAGAGAAAAGCAAGAAAAACAAGCATTCGCACATACTTAGTCAATCAAGCATTTCGACAAACATGTGATGTGCAACAAACCAAGGAGAAACCCAAATCTTCCACCAACAACTCCAACAATCCTTTAATCATCCAATTAACACCGTAATCACCTTACTAACCCTAGCAAGATACTACTCTAACATATCTAAACTAAAACTAACACTAACAAGAGAAATCAAACCAAACCACAAAACTAACATAATGAAACTATCAAGAATGAAGAACTAAACACTAACAAGAACTAAAGATTCAAACTTGATTAATAAAACAATGAACAAGAGAAAGGAAAAGAGATATTACCAAACTAGAAGATGAAAAGAAGAAGAAAACTTGCATAAATGGAAGAACCCAAAACAAACATCCAAGTTTGTCAAGCTTGAATGGAGATCTTGAAGAATTCCCAAATTACAAGTATTAATCAAAGATTAAGGATAATCTAAAGACTAATCTACACTAATCTATGCTAATCTATCTAGGGTTTTGTCTCTAATGTCTAACATAAGCTTAACATAACAAGGGAAGAGTATATATAGGGTTACAAATGAAAGGGAGAAGAAAAGAAAACAAAGTGGAGTAGCAGTGGCCCATCCCGGCCGAGACGGGTTGGTCCCGGTCGGGACGAGGTCGGTCCCGGTCGGGACGCCACCATCCCGATCGGGATGGGCCCAGGTCAGCAGCTTCTCTTTTTGCTCCATCATCCCGAACGGGATGAGCTTATCCCGAACGGGATGAGCCTTGTAGGCCTTCATTATGATCTTTTTGGTCCCTCCTTGCTTCTCATGGGCTTCTCACCGATTCTCGGGACTCAGCATCGGTTCTCGGAGGCTCGGGATTGGGTCCCAAGGTCTCGGGGTCGATTCCAAGGCATCGAGTCATCGTTCCTTAGCTTCGTTGGCTCCAAAATGCGTATGTATAGAGTCGGAATCGCTCCAACTCTTCCAATTCTGTCTCGGGAACCTGAAACGAAGTAAAGGAAGCATAAGAAGCCCCTAAACCGCTCCCAGGGAGCGATTCTACAAGGAAAATGGGACCAAAATACTACGAAATAGGCACTACAAATGACACTTATCACATTGTACCGATGCCATTCGCTTAAATTCTACTAGTGTACATCGATTAAAACATTTGACTCGAGACGTGTAAAGATGTTAGAAATGCTTTGTAGCTAAAGTGTATCGACCGAGTGCGTGTTCGGTGTTAGGAGACAAGTGTGACTAACTCGACATTCATGTTTAAAATGACGCAAAAAGAGAAAAAAGTTAGATCAATTTTTGAAAAAAGCTAGACCATTTTTTATATCTTAGTGACAATGCCGTACTGGGCCACAGACGCGAATTGACGATGTCATTCGGGGCTACAACACGCCTAGGTGGGGTAGCTTATCCCCCTAAAAAGAAAAATAAAAAGGACGTCTAAGTCTGATGGATCTGACGGGTGAAATGTGTTCTCCGTGTGGACCTGCCACTCTTACGCGGGCATTTCGGCTTTTGGAAAGGGGTTTAGCGATTTCAGGAGGTCGTTCCTGACGTCCGGGGTTGTCGGATGTGAGAGAAAGGTTAAGGATTGTGGAGATGACTGTACTATAGAACAAGGAAGCTATGTGGGCTAATGTCGCTAAGCGCCCGACCAAAGACAGCGTTACCAATCCTAGTATTCGTCAGTTCATATAAACGGGCCAAGACTAACGAGACCCATATTAGAATTGTGGAAGAGGAAGGGCCCAGCCACTTGTACTATGTCTTATTATTTGATATTATGTGGCGTATTAATACTAGTTTTTGTGGAGTTTTGACACGTTGTTGTTTTCCGGGACGTCCGGATTTCAAATGCTTGATGTAGATGCCTCGACAACGGCTCGATTTAACTGATTTTTTTCTTATAATGAGAAGCACATTTTTTTTGTTATTATTTTTTTCGGTGGTGGCTCGCAACTCAATTCTTCATTTTACCCGGGGCGCCCTTTCGAGTTTTCACCCCGTCCTCGGCTCACCTTTTTTTTTTTTCAATGACGGCTCGCAACTCGTTTCTTCATTTTGCCCGGGGCGCCCTTTCGGGTTTTCACCCCGTCCTCGGCCCGTTGTTTTGTGCTTCATCATTGAAATCACTCGTTAATCGGAACATAGGAGTGGTTCCGACTTGCATGTGAATCGATCAATCGATTTTGATATTATTGTTGGTTGTACCCTCGAAAGGATTGCCTACGTATCCGCATTTAGACGGAATCAAACCATGTTCATAGTTCTTTATAGATGTGAGTGATTTTGCTTTAGACTCGTTATGCCAATTGTCGATGTGAGATGTTTAGAGAGTATTATCCCTAGTTAAATACCTGAGGCGGAGTGATTGGGTGTGACCTCTTGAGAGTGACAATTACCGAGATACCGTGTTTGGGTCAGGGTGACTGGCTTGGGCGGTTTTAGAATGTGGAGCTAGGTAGTAAGTGGTTTCGATAGATCAAAATCTAGAGCTTGATTTTTGTGGAGTTAGGGCTATGGGCAAAGGTTTCGTAATGTGGTAGGAAAGGGGAAGCTGAGTAAAAATGACTCAGACTTCAATCGGGTGGGATGTAAATTACGCGGGATCTGGTTTCCATGTCTGGCCCTAACTGTTGGGATTATCCTATTGAGCTTGAATCCTCAAAACTCCGGACTGTCTCCTAACAAGTGTCTCGGGAAGGTCTTAAGGGTTGTAATGTAGAGAGGCTAATATTTGGTGCTAGTTGACTGGTCTGTTCATTTTTTTTGCTTTTCGTTCGGACTTTGTACTTTAAGTCGAGTTGAATGATTGGGGGTTTCATTTTGACCGTTGAGTTTGGTCTTGATCATTGAATTGGGCCGGTTTAGTGTGGCCTTGGTTTCATTTTTTTCTTTGGGCTCCTTTTGGCCATTTCAGACTTTTTTTTTGTCAGATTAGCACCTATGGTAGGAATTGGTCGGTCTTTATTCAAGGGATATTTATTGTGGGAAATGGGTTTGCCTTCCGTCTTTGATCACAAGCTAAGAGACTATCTAGATTTGTCATGGGATTCGGGAATGCTCGTTCTAAGGGATGGTTATGTGGCTTTCTACACCAGACATGGGAGAGGTAAAAAGAGGACACGGGATCTCGGTTTTTGTAATTCCTCATTGTTTTGAGGTATGTTTTATTGTTATCGATAAATGGCATAATACCGAGTTGTAAGCAAGTGATGGGAGGGATTTGTCGTGGAATCCCAACCGTCAATAAAATAACCATCTATTCCTACGGTAGATAGGGCAAGCCGGGTCGAATCCACGGGGACGGTAATGTATAGCCTAGACTAGGTCGGCCCAAATACTAGACTAAGTCAACGAGATAAACTAAACTAGGAATGGTAGAGAGGGAAGAAAACTAAGACTAAGACTATGGTAACGGAGAAACAAACAAAGGAAACGGGCTAGAGTTAGGTCGAGGTCAAAGGGGTAACGGAATGGTCAAGGGAGAACTAGAGTGAAGGAGGTAGTAGGGTGATCTAGGTTGGTCCGGGCTCTCGCAACTTAGACCCACCTAGAGGTTCCACCTAGAACCCATCTCGGCGACACACATGACAAACGGGGTTCTAGCGCGCTATGGTGGCCTAGGTCGCATCCGGGCTCTCGCTACTTAGACCGACCTAGGGGTCGTCCTCACCAGGCTCTCGCAACTTAGTGAGGGAACCGAACCCACAAACAAACTATCACCCACAAGAGAAAGGCAAGAAAAACAAGTATATGCAACTACTTAGTCATTCAAGCATTTCAACAAACATGTGATATGCACCAAACCAAGAGGAAACCCAAATCTTCCACCAACATCTCCAACAATCCCTTAATCACCCAATTAACACCCTACTCACCCTACTAACCCTAGCAAGAACACTACTCTAACATATCTAAAGTAAAACCAACATAAACAAGGTAAACAAACTCAAACAACCAAACATACAAAACAGATACTAGTGAAAATGATGAACAATAGACAAAACAACAATCAAAGATTAAAACTTTAATAACTAAACAAGATTAAGAGAAAGGAAAAAGGATTATACCATACTAGAGGATGAAAGGAAGAATGAAAACTTGTATAAAAGAGAAAACCCAAAATAATCATCCAAGGTTGTCAATCTTGGTGAAGATCTTCAAGAATTCCTTAATACAAGGGCTAATCTAAGATTAACAACTAATTACCGACTAATCTACTCTAATCTAATCTAATCTATGCTAAAATAATCTAGGGTTTTGTGTCTAATCAAGTGCACTTATGCTTTACAAAACAAGGGAAGGGTATATATAGGGTTACAAGTGGAAAGGAGAAGAAATAAAAGAAGGCGTGCAGCAGCAGCACGGTCCCGACCGGGACGAATCATCCCGACCGGGACGGCCTTGTCATCCCGACCGGGACAGGTTGGTCCCGACCGGGATGGGCTCACAGTGGCCTTCTTCAAAGCGCACCTCATCCCAAACGGGATGAGGCCATCCCGAACGGGATGGGTCTTGTAGGCTTCCCTTAAGAGCTTTTTGGTCCCTCCTTGCCTCTCATCGGCTTCCCATCGAATCTCGGGACTCGGGATCGGGTCTCGGAGGCTCGGGATTGGGCCTCAAGGTCTCGGGATCGATTCCAAGGCATCGAGTTATCATTCCTTTACTCCATTGGCTCCAAAATATGTATGTATCGAGTCGGAATCGCTCCAAATCTTCCAAATTGGTCTCGGGAACCTGAAACAAACTAAATGAAGCATAAGAATCCCATGAATCGCTCACAAGGAGCGATTCCACAAGGAAAATGGGACCAAAACACAATAAATAGGCACTACAAACTACACTTATCAACTCCCCCACACTTAACCCTTACTCGCCCTCGAGTAAGCACACTCTAACTACTAAACTAGCCGAGCGGGTATAAGCGCACCCTACGCCCTTTCAACTCACGCGAGTACACTTAGAGGAAAAGTGCACCCTGCAATGCAAGTGGGGTCTTGCGACAAAACTGTGGATGCAGCCGGACACAAAACACACAAACAAACAAACACACAAACAAACAAACACAAGGTTGCACCCAAAGAAAAACAAATACCGCTTCCCTCTAAAAGCGGTGAATGAGACACCGGTTTAGGACTCGAGGCAAGTGACAACGTTCCCGAGCTAATCATACAAATCGAGATGAACTAAACACTAATAGTATGACGATAAAGCAACAAAAACGTTGGTAACTTACCTAGGTCCTCCTAACTTTCTAAGAACGTACTACTTGACGATCGGCGGAGTGGAAAAGTGATGAACCACGGTGTTAGTCGACACTGTAGGTAAGTGAGACCCCGCCCCCTTTAGCGTGAGCCAAGAGGGTCATCCCAAGTCTAAAACCGCCTAACTAGTCCAAGTAAAAAGGTGGAAATATTGCAAAATGAGGGAAGACCGACCACTACCGCTATCATCCTTCCTAGGGACTCGGTCCTTTGGTAGGCTCTTCACGGTAATAGTCGGTAAAAGGCTTATTTTGAGATGTTGGGATTATTTTTGTGAGACGATTTTCTTTTTGGCATTTTTCTTTCTTTTGCATTTTTTTCTTTGTTTGTTGCCATGCCATATCTTTTTCCTCTTTTCTATTTTCTTTTTGACTTTTGTGCCTTTTCTTTTTCTTCATTCTTTTCTTTCTTTCATTTTCTTTCTTTTTCTTTTCTTTGCCCTTTTTGGCAAGATTTGGCTTTTTGGCATTTCTTTGTGTAACAAGAAAGAGAGAATTCAACAAATCGCAAATTATTTTGTGGATGTGTGTAGGAGGTAGGGAAATGGGTAAGTCGGGGTTGCGCATTCCCTTTCAAACCCACAAAAAGGTGGAGAACTTGGACTAATCAAACGATCCTAAACACGGTCACCTAAGGGACGAGACTCGGTAACCAAGGCCTTTTCTCACCGTGGGTGGTCATAATGGTCAAAAGTGCAAATCCCGTAGTAAATCCCTAGTAAGCTAGGTGGACTCAAGGTAAAGGACCAACGAATTCATTGGTTTAGGGTCATTCTACTAGACTAAAGCCCAAGACTCGATTTATACTACTAGGAGAGGAAAGTAGACACTCGCACTCTAGCCTCTAAACCGGGTTTTCGAAAACCATTTACACACAAGACACAAAAACACACAAACAAAGACTCAACGAGAACGAAAGAAAAAGAAGTAAAAGCAACGAAACAAATACAAAACATGAACAAACAGACACCACCCCAAACTTCCAAACATATCACCAAATCAACCACAAGTATGTACAAGCTCCACCCGAGCATACCTCAACACAACCTTCTCCAAACATCACAAGGAATAAAGAGGGAAAGAGGGTTAGAGGATGTTACCGGATGTCTTCTAAGCCTTCCAAACAACGGTGATTAAGCAACCTATAAGGAAAAGGGTGGCAAAACACACACAATACACCAAAAACACGACACAAAGACATAAAGGAAAAAATACACAATAGAAAAATCTTTTTGATTTTTGTGAATTTTTTTTTCAAATTTTTTGGGTTTTGAAGGTTTTTCGAAAAAGGGAAGAATAAAACTAACTACGACAGAATATCGCTCCCCCACACTTAAACCGAGCAATGTCCTCATATGCTCAATCGTAGTGTGCGGAGAGACAAAAGCAAAGGAAAAGAAACTACGAAAATAAGGCTAAAAATCAAAGAATAAGGTGAAGAAAACGGTAGAAGGTGTCCGGCCGGGGTGTAGTCAAGTCACCATGGGTCGAGACGAGAAAAAGGTATGGATGGGGGAAGAAAATAAAAAGAAGGAAATGGGAGGGGAGGGCTAGGTGTAATCAAGTCACCTAGCCCGGATTCCGCCTAAATCCGACTAAATCCTCAAAAAAGAAAGAGTGAAAAACTTGTAAAATTTTGATTTTGAAATGACTCTCGATGTAGTCACGTCATCGAGAGTCGGGAGCAACCACTACTAAGGCCTTGAAGGCCACTAAGATACCATGACTCAAGGGGAAAGGAATAAACAAAGAAAAACAAGCAATAAAAGACGGAAAAGTAAGGATAGTTACCCAAACCAATCGGCTAGTAACTCACTCGCTCCATCGTCTCAATGATCATTATAGGCACAAAGCTTGTCTTCATCATTGCTATTCCTCTTCATGCTTGATAAAACCGCATGGTAGAGGTGGTAAAGGTGTGAGGGGGGTGGGATTTGATGTGAATATCGGTCTAAAGTGAGGAGGAAATGAGGTGAAGGTATGGAAATGAAGTATGTGGGTGGTATGATATGAGAAAGGATGGGTAGGGAGGTTGGGTGGGGGTATACAATGGTTGGGCGGGCTTAAATATCGAAGAAGAGTCACCAAAAAGGAGTAGGGGACCATCCCGATCGGGATGAATGGTCCCGGTCGGGATGTCACGTCCGTCCCGATCGGGAAGCTCCCTTCCCGGTCGGGATGGCACTCCAGTAGATCCGATTTTTGGCACCCTCATCCCGATCGGGAAGGCACTATCCCGGTCGGGACGACACACCATTCCCGGTCGGGAAAGGTCTTCATGACTCCCATGACCCCAAAAACCGACTTCCTTACTCACATTCCAAGCTCTATCGATAACCAATCCTTTCAAGGAGTCATCTTCACTTCACCTATCACAATAAACTCAAAATACACATCAAATTCACTCCCTCACATCGCTCATCAAAATACCAAATCAATTACAAGAATCTCACAAAACTAACAAAATCAAGAGATAAAACACACAAATACAAGAACAAGTACTCTAAAGAAGAGGAAGAGGGAATATACAACATGACGGTTCTTTTAGGAACTCCGTCAAACCTAGGATGGTGGACTCTTCTTCAACCGTAGCCCTCAAGGGCATGGAGGAGCAAGTCGAACGCGCTACCGACATCATAATGAAGGCCCAAGAAGCGCTCGAGCCTAGCCAACCTCCACGGCCTCCAAGGAGGAGGCAAGAAGTAGGAATCCCAAGACCCATCGTCATCCTTCATGTCATCTACGGGGTCTATCCATCCTACGAGCTTCACCGACCTCTTCCTCCCTAGGCATCGCCTCCAATCACAAGCAAGCTTCATTTCCAAGAAACAAGGCACAAAAAGCGGCTTTGGCCTCATTTCCTTGTTGCACACCCCCACACTTTCCTCAAGTTGTGGTTCCCCATCTTCATCACTCGGCCCCAGATCATCTTGGAGGAGAGGATCGAAACTTCTACCGGCGGTTCCAATCTCTTCCAAACCATCTTTCGGTGTACTAGCAAGGGGCTCTTGACGCGTAGTCACATATCGCACAAGGGCAACTCGAGGCTATCAATCTCACCTAACAACCTCACGAATTCTACCAACCCATCCAACTCACTATCCTCCTCCAATTCTTCACCAACGATGCCTTCACCAAGGGTCATATCCTCATTCGTCTCTTTTTGGGTAGACGATTGAGGTTCTTCAAAGCAAATTTCTCTTTCAAAGGGAACTACATCGGCGGCTTCGTGATTAGGTTGCTTTTCTCTCTCAAGTGGGCACCCTTCATCTAAATGTGATGCTCGGGATAAAAACATTACGGTTTGAACCGATAATGCATTTAATTGAGCATTCCTCGCCTCGTTTCCCCTTCGAATTTGGGCCATTAATTCCTCTTGTTCTTTTTGCAATTGAATGGCCGTTTCTTGGATGCTCCTTTGCATTTGAAGCATACAATGAAACACCTCCGTGTCGGGTAATTGGTGATCATTGGGGTCTTTTAAAGCTCCTTGAAAATCTTGATGATGCCCAAGGGGTGGGGCATCATATTGTTGGTAGCAAGGTTGGGATGATTGGTAGTATTGTGGGTCATGGGGTTCATATTGTGGTTGGGGTGGAGGGTAATTGATGGGAAGGGATTCGTCACGTCCCAACCGTCAATAATATAACCGGCTAACCTAACTAGGGTAGATAGGGTAAGTCGGGTCGAATCCACGGGGACGGTAAGAGGCATCTAGACTAGGTCGGCCCAAATACTAGACTAAGTCAACGAGCTAAACTAGAGAATGATAAGAGAGGGGAGAAAGCTAGACTAAGGAGAGACAAACAAGGAAAACGGGCTAGGATTAGGTCGGGGTCAAAGGGGTAACGGAATGGTCAAGGGAGGACTAGAGTGAAGGAGGTAGTAGGGTGATCTAGGTTGGTCCGGGCTCTCGCAACTTAGACTCACCTAGAGGTTCCACCTAAAACCCATCTCGGCGGTACACAACACAATCGGGGTTCTAGCATGCTATAGGCCTAGGTCGCATCCGGGCTCGCGCAACTTAGACCGGCCTAGGGGTCGTCCTCAGCGGGCTCTCGCAACTTAGTGAGGGGACCGAACCCACAAACAAACTAATACCCACCAAAGAAAGGCAAGAAAACAAGCATTCGTACATACTTAGTCATTCAAGCAATTCAACAAACACGTGATGTGCATCAAACAAGAGGAAACCCCAAATCTTCCACCAACATCTCTAACCAACCCTTAATCACCCAATTAACACCCTAATCACCCTACTAACCCTAGCAAGAACACTACTCTAACATAATCCAACTAAAACTAACAAGAACAAGAAGATCTAACATAAGAAAACAAACAAAGATAAACAAACTAGTAATAACAATGAACAAGAACAAAACTAACAACTAAAGATTCAAACTTGAATAACTAAACAAGATTAAGAATAAAAAGGAAGAAGATTGTACCAAAATAGAGAAGAGGAAAGAACAAAACTTGCATTAATGAAGAAAACCCAAAACAAACATCCAAGGTTGTCAAGCTTGGAGAAGATCTTGAAGGATTCCCTTAATACAAGTACTAATCTAAGATTAACTATTAATTATCGACTAATCTACACTAATCTAATCTAATCTAACCTAAAGTAGTCTAGGGTTTTAAGGAGATAGCCTAAGACAACATCAGATGGTGCCTTAATACAAGAGGGGGGGTATATATAGGGTTACAAATGGAAGGGAGAAGAAAGGACACAATGCGGGCTGAACTGGGCTCATCCCGGTCGGGATGAGTTGGTCCTGATCGGGATGGGCCATCCTTCCCGGTCGAGAAGGACCTTCCCGATCGGGATGGGCTCACAGTAGCCGTGCTTCATGTCCCCTTCATCCCGAACGGGATGAGGCCATCCCGAACGGGATGAGGCCATCCCGAACGGGATGGGTCTTTGTAGGCCTCCCTTAAGAGCTCTTTGGTCCCTCCTTGCCTCTCATGGGCTTCTCGTCGATTCTCGGGACTCAGGATCGGGTCTCGGAGGCTCGGGATTGGGTCCCAAGGTCTCGGGGTCGATTCCAAGGTCTCGAGTCATCCTTCCTTTATCTCGTTGGCTCCAAAATGTGAATGTATTGAGTCGGAATCGCTCCAACTCTTCCAATTCGGCCTCGGGAACCTGAAACGAACTAAAGGAAGCATAAGAAGCCCCTAAACCGCTCCCAAGGAGCGATTCCACAAGGAAAAAGGGACCAAAACACAACAAATAGGCACTACAAACTACACTTATCAACTCCCCCACACTTAACCCTTACTCGCCCTCGAGTAAGCACATACTACTACTAAACTAACCGAGTGGGTATTAGCGCACCCTACGCCCCTTCAACTCACGCGAGTGCACTTAGAGGACAAATGCACTCCGCAAGGCAAGTTGGGTCTTGCGACAAAACTGTGGATGCAACCGGACACAAAACACACAAACAGACAAACATACAAACAAACACATAATCGGTTGCACCCAAAACAAAAGATATACCGCTTCCCTCTAAAAGCGGTGAAAGAAACACCGGTTTAGGACTCGAGGTAAGTGAAAACGTTCCCAAGCTATACATACAAACCAAGGTGAACAAAACCCTAATAGTATGACGATAAAGCAATAAAAAAAACGTTGGTAACTTACCTAGGTCCTCCTAACTTTCTAAAAACGTACTACGGGACGATCCGCGGAGTGGAAAGTGAAGAACCACGGTGTTAGTCGACACTGTAGGTAAGTGAGACCCCGCCCTCTTTAGCATGAGCCAAGAGGGTCGTCCCGTGTCCAAAACCGCCTAACTAGTCCAAGTAAAAAGGTGGAAAACATACAAAATGAGGGAAAACCGACTAATGCCGCTATCATCCTTCCTCGGGACTCGGTCCTTTGGTAGGCTCTTCACGGCAAAAGTCGGAAAAAGGCTTATTTTTGTGGGGATTTCTTTTTGTGAGACGGGTTTTCTTTTGGCATTTTCTTTCCTTTTGACGTTTTTTGCTTTGTTTTGCCATGCCATTCTTTTTCTTCTTTTCTATTTTCTTTTTGGCTTTTGTGCCCTTTTCTTTTTCTTCATTTCTTTTCTTTCTTCCATTTTTTTTCTTTCTTTTTCTTTTCTTTGCCCTTTTGGCAAGATTTGGCATTTTTGGCATTTCCTTTGTATGACAAGAAAGGTGGAAATCATCAAATTGCGTTTTATTGTGTGGACATGTGTAGGAGGTAGGCAAATGGGAGAGTCGGGGAGCGTCCTTCCCTTCAAACCCACAAAAAGGGGATACTTGGACTAATCAAACGATCCTAAACACGGTCACCTAAGGGACGAGACTCGGTAACCAAGGCCTTTTCACACCGTGGGTGGTCATAATGGTCAAAATGCAAATCCTGCAGTAAATCTCTAGTAAGCTAGGTGGACTCAAGGTAAAGGACCAACGAACTCATTGATTTAGGGTCATTCTACTAGATTAAAGTCCAAGACTCGATTTACACTACTAGGAAGGGAAAGTACACACTCACACACTAGTCTCTAAACCGGGTTTTCGAAAACCATTTACACGAGATACAAACACAACACAAAATGAAGACATGACGAAAACAAAATGAAAAGAAACAAAGGCAAAAGCAACAAAAATAAGAACAACACAAAACAAACAGATGCAAAACAAACACCACCCCGAACTTTCAAATGAGCAACCAATCATCCACAAACTTTACAAAGCTCCACCCGAGCACACCACAACACATATCTCCTCCAAACTCCACAAGAAACAAAGAGGAAAAAGGGTTGAAAAGATGTTACCGGGTGTCTTGAAAGCTTTCCAAAGCTAGCGGCGATTAAGCGACCTATAAGGAAAGAGGGAGGCAAAACACGCACACAAAACAAATATACGACACAATGACATAAAAGGAAAACACACAAAAGAAAAATCTTTTTTTTGATTTTTGTGAAAAAATTTCAAATTTTTAGGGATTTTTAAGAATTTTTCGAAAAATTAAGAAAATAAACTAAACTATACTAGAATATCGCTCCCCCACACTTAAATCGAGCCATGTCCTCATGTTCGATCGTAGGGTGCGGAGAGACAAAAGAAAAAGAAAAGAAACTACGAAAATAAAGCTAAAAATCGAAAGTAAAGTGAAGAAAAAGGGTAGAAGGTGTCCGGCCGGGGTGTAGTAAAGTCACCGTGGGCCGAGACGAGAAGAAGATATGGATGGGGGAAGAAAATAAAAAGAAGGAAATAAAAGGAAATGGGAGGGGAGGGCTAGGTGTAATCAAGTCACCTAGCCCGGATTCCGCCTAAATCCGACGAAATCCTCGAAAGGAAAGTGAAAATCTTGTAAAAATTTTGGATTTTGAAATGATTCTCGATGTAGTCACGTCATCGAGAGTCGGGAGCAACCACTAGCAAGGCCTCGAAGGCCACCATGACACAAATGATAAGGGAAGGGGAGTGAACAAAGGAAAACAAGCAATAAAAGACGGAAAAGAAAGGATAGTTGTCATACCAATAGGATAGCAACTCACTCGCTCCATCGTCTCGTAGATCAATAAAGGCGCTTGCTTGTCTTCATCATTTCTATCCCGCTTCAAGCTTGATAGAACCGCATGGTAGAGGTAGTAATGGTAGGGGTGGGATTTGATGTGGATCTCGGTGTGTAAAGTGAGGTGTACGGGTCATATGATAGGAGTAAAGAGGAGTAGGGAGGTTGGGAGGGGGCATAATGGATGGGTGGAGACAAAGGGACCATCCCGGTCGGGATGGATGGTCCCGATCGGGTTGGTGAACCCTTCCCGATCGGGAAGCTCTCATCCCGGTCGGGAACTCACTCCAGTAAGTCCGAATTTCAGCACCTTCATCCCGATCGGGATGGCTCCTTCCCGGTCGGGATTCCTCATCCTTCCCGGTCGGGAAGCCCTCTTCCCGGTCGGGATGAGTCTTCTTTGCTTCCCCAAGCCCAAAAGCTTATCATAAGCTTCAAAAACCGACTTCCTCGCTCGCAAACCAAACTCCATCATCAACCACTCCTTTCTAGGAGTCACCTTCCCTTCACCTATCACAATAAACTCAATCTATTCATCAAATTCACTCCCTCACATCGCTCTTCAAAATACCAAATCAATTACAAGAATATCACAAAACTACCAAAATCAAGAGATAAAACACAATTACAAGCACAAGAATTCTAAAGAAGAGAGGAGGGGAATATACAACATGACGGTTCTTTTAGGAACTCCGTCAAACCTAGGATGGTGGACTCTTCTTCAACCGTAGCCCTCAAGGGCATGGAGGAGTAAGTCGAACGCGCTACCGACATCGTAGTGAAGGCCCAAGAAACGCTCGAGCTTAACCGACCTCCACGGCCTCCAAGGAGGAGGCTAGAAGTAGAAATCCCAAGACCCGACATCATCTTCAAAGTAGTCTCCGGGGTCTCTATATCCTACGAGCTTAACCGATCTCTTCCTCCCTAGGCATCGCCTCCAATCATTAGCAAGCTTCATCTCCAAGAAATAAGGCACAAAAAGCGGTTTTGGCCTCATCTCCTCAATGCACACCCCCACACTTGCCTCAAGTTGTGGTTCCCCATCTTCATCACTTGGCCCCACATAATCTTGGAGAGGAGAATCGAAACTTATACCGGCGGTTTCAATCTCTTCCAAACCATCTCTCGGTGTACTAGCAAGGGGCTCATGATGCTTGTCCAAATTATCGCACAAGGGCAACTCGAGGCTAACAATCTCACCCAACATCCTCACAAACTCTACCAACCCATCCAACTCACTATCCTCCTCCAATTCCTCACCAATGTTGCCTTTACCAAGGGTCATCTCCTCATTCGTCTCTTTTTGGGTAGACGATTGAGGTTCTTCAAAGAAAACTTCTCCTCCAAAGGGAACTACATTGACGGCTTTGTAACTAGGTTGCTCCTCTCTCTCAAGTGGGCATTCTCCATCTAAATATGATGCTCGGGATAAAGACATTACGGTTTGAACCGATAATGCATTTAAATGAGCATTCCTCGCCTCGTTTCCCCTTCGAATTTGGGCCAAGAGTTCCTTATTCTTTTGCAATTGGATGGCCATTTCTTGTTGCATTTGAAGCATCGTTCGATGAAACTCCGAGCTTGGCATTTGGTGGTCATTGGGGTCTTGTAAAGCTCCTTGAAAATCTTGATGATGCCCAAGGGGTGGGGCATCATATTGTTGGTAGCAAGGTTGGGATGGTTGGTAGTATTGTGGGTCATAGGGTTCATATTGTGGTTGGGGTGGAGGGTAATATTGTGGGTCTTGGGGGTATTGGCTTCCATAAAGTGAATCTTGATTGAACATGGTGGGTTCACAATCATAGCTCGAGTAATAGCCACCATGGTCGTAGGAGTGATAATCATTCACTTGTTGGTAGCCATATTCATACTCTTGAGGATCAGACCCATCTTGATTACCCCAAGAAGCTTGATCATGGTAGGAGGACGTCATGTCATAGCTTTGGTTCATGGAAGAAGAGTGGTAGCTCATATCGGCTCCCGAGTGTGTGGAGTTTAGATCAAACCCCATGCTTGCTCGAAAATCGTAGTCCATACCCGGTTGGAAACCACTCATTCTAGCAACCGTCCATTTAAGCGGCACTGAGTTGCAAGAAGAAGATAATCACCACCTCTAAGCACAAACTGTAGACTAACAACAAACGTGAGAAGTCTAGTGCTTTTTGGGCACTAGACAAGAGAGAAGTAAACCACACACACAAGAAGCAAGGTAACAAAAAGAAAAATAAAACACAAACACAAAGACTAAGTCAAGCAAATAGGATAACAAAGTCCAAACTAGCACCGTCCCCGACAACGGCGCCAAATTGATGGGAAGGGATTCGTCACGTCCCAACCGTCAATAATATAACCGGCTAACCTAACTAGGGTAGATAAGGTAAGTCGGGTCGAATCCACGGGAACGGTAAGAGGCGTCTAGACTAGGTCGGCCCAAATACTAGAATAAGTCAACAAGCTAAACTAGAGAATGATAAGAGAGGGGAGAAAGCTAGACTAAGGAGAGACAAACAAGGAGAACGGGCTAGGATTAGGTCGGGGTCAAAGGGGTAACGGAATGGTCAAGGGAGGACTAGAGTGAAGGAGGTAGTAGGGTGATCTAGGTTGGTCCGGGCTCTCGCAACTTAGACCCACCTAGAGGTTCCACCTAGAACCCATCTCGGCGACACACATGACAAACGGGGTTCTAGCGCGCTATGGTGGCCTAGGTCGCATCCGGGCTCTCGCTACTTAGACCGACCTAGGGGTCGTCCTCACCAGGCTCTCGCAACTTAGTGAGGGAACCGAACCCACAAACAAACTATCACCCACAAGAGAAAGGCAAGAAAAACAAGTATATGCAACTACTTAGTCATTCAAGCATTTCAACAAACATGTGATATGCACCAAACCAAGAGGAAACCCAAATCTTCCACCAACATCTCCAACAATCCCTTAATCACCCAATTAACACCCTAATCACCCTACTAACCCTAGCAAGAACACTACTCTAACATATCTAAAGTAAAAACCAACATAAACAAGGTAAACAAACTCAAACAACCAAACATACAAAAAAGATACTAGTGAAAATGATGAACAATAGACAAAACAACAATCAAAGATTAAAACTTGAATAAATAAACAAGATTAAGATAAAGGAAAAAGGATTATACCATACTAGAGGATGAAAGGAAGAATGAAAACTTGTATAAAAGAGAAAACCCAAAATAATCATCCAAGGTTGTCAATCTTGGTGAAGATCTTCAAGAATTCCTTAATACAAGGGCTAATCTAAGATTAACAACTAATTACCGACTAATATACTCTAATCTAATCTAATCTATGCTAAAATAATCTAGGGTTTTGTGTCTAATCAAGTGCATATGCTTTACAAAACAAGGGAAGGGTATATATAGGGTTACAAGTGGAAAGGAGAAGAAATAAAAGAAGGCGTGCAGCAGCAGCACGGTCCCGACCGGGACGGATCATCCCGACCGGGACGGCCCTGTCATCCCGACCGGGATGGGCTCACAGTGGCCTTTTTCAAAGCGCACCTCATCCCGAACGGGATGGGTCTTGTAGGCTTCCCTTAAGAGCTTTTTGGTCCCTCCTTGCCTCTCATGGGCTTCCCATCGAATCTCGAGACTCGGGATCGGGTCTTGGAGGCTCGGGATAGGGCCCCAAGGTCTAGGGATCGATTCCAAGGCATCGAGTCATCATTCCTTTACTCCATTGGCTCCAAAATGTGTATGTATCGAGTCGGAATCGCTTCAACTCTTCCAAATCGGTCTCGGGAACCTGAAACGAACTAAAGGAAGCATAAGAAGCCCATGAATCGCTCCCAATGAGCGATTCCACAAGGAAAATGGGACCAAAACAAAACAAATGGGCACTACAAACTACACTTATCAGCAAGAAAGTGCGTTATTAAATCAAGCGATTGTCGAGGCGCATTATAAAGGACAAAAATTTTATTTCTTTTTATTGATAGTAATGAGGGGGCTAAGCGCCCAAGGTATTATTTTCGGGGAGGTGGAGGACAGATCCCCTCGTACCTCTTGACTTGATGCGAAAAAAAAAAGACATTTATTACATTATTAGGTCTAAGCCCTAAGACGAACTAGACTCTGACTCAGACACATATTTTACTCGTCTTGGCGGGTGCTCGCGGGTTGTCGGGATCTTTCTCGATATTCAGGACATTCTCTTCTATAGGGTTGAGGTGGGAACAATCGATGGTATCGTCAAAGACAGCGTGAATGCTAAAGGGGTTTGTGGTAATGTTACGTTTCTCGGGCGGAGGGAGAGGAATTGTCTCGTTTTCTATCATATCTTGTATGGTATGCTTGAGCCGAAAACAAGATTCAGTATTATGGCCATTGCCACGATGGAAATGGCAATATTCATTAGCATCCCATGCCCTTTTCCTCTTGTTTACGGGTGGGTCTATAGTAGGACCTATTGGCTCGAGCTTCCCTTGCTCGGTTAGCCTTTATAAGGCTTCGGCGTATGTGATGCCTAGCTTGGAAAATATCCTAGGGGTGATATTCGTCTTCCCTCTAGTGGTTGATTCAAGAAGGTGTACTTCCTCGGCTTTGTTATTTTCGGATGTTCCATAAGATCGGGTTCCCGTGGAAGTGGTTGGTCCCTTGTAGCCTTTCCCCATTATCTTGGAGAATAATCCCTTTTTCATATCGTCCTCTAAGCGTATTCCTAAGGTGGATAGTTCCTTGAAGGTATGAATATTTTGGTACCTAAGGTGAGAGGCGTAAGGTGATCTAAGGTTATCGACAAATTTCTCTACCAAGGTGGCCTCGTCAGGGCGGTTCACTAATTGTGTGCTGCTGACCTTTCTCCACTTACTCAGAAATTCGGAGAAGCCTTCTTTCTCGTTTTGGGAAAGGACTTCGAGGCTTCTAGTGGTGACTTGCGCTTCAGAATTATCCGCATATTGTTTTGCGAATTCTATGGAAATATCGTCCCAGGTGGATATCTTTTTAGGGTCAAGGGAATAGCACCACGATCGTGGCGTGTCTCCTAGGGATAAGGGGAATATCCTAGTGAAGAGGCTAGGCTTGACCCCTTCAATGGCCATATGATCCTTAAAGGCCCGGATGTAATTGAGGGGTCCTCAGTTCCTTTGAACTTAGGTATGTCAGCTAGGGAGAAGTTCTCTGGTAGTTGGTCGTTCACCATTTCAAACTTCCTATTGTTTTCGAGGTGGACATTGTTGCCTTGGTTTAGGCGCATTTGGTTTTCAAGGAAGTCTATGCGGTTCATGGCAGACTGTAGAATGTCGTCCTGAGGTGGTGTGATGGGGTCATTAGGGGTGATGCCGACGGGTGCCCCACCTAGCAGGGTGGAATTTAAAAGGACCTCGTTGAGGACCCGGTTGTGGTGTTCATCTGAGGCCCTATATTCCAAATGGCCTAGGCGAGAGTCTATGCTGTTTACGGATGCGTTCACCATGATAACGGTGGCTTGTAAATCCCGAATCAGGTTAGTTAGGGTTTCTACGGTGTTATCCCCAGATTGTTCGGCGTTGCTCCTACTAGGGTTACTTGCGTCTGTGCTTGAATCTCCTGACATGACTGGAAGGGGTGGTATTATTGAGAATGGATCTATCAGACGGCTTAAAGACTAGTGGAATGCCCGTAATTGAGCGACATGGAAATAAGACCCTTGACTCGCGTGTGTTTGCGGTCATTGGTTTAAGGACTCAGATGCTTTATACTCTTGGTGTATTCGGCGGAGCGCCAAACGGACTTATGTCTCTGGAGCGAGACGATTTGACACAAACCCCAGAAATGTGGTTTGAAGAGGACTTCTCAAAGGGAGACGACCCAAAATGTAAGACCTCGAGTAGAGGCGACCCTAGTAACTAACACAGACAGTTAATCACACGGTTGTATGGCGTAAGAAGTTGATCGTGATCCCGGCTCAGGATCAAAGAATTTTGATATATGTTTCTCTTTTGAAAATGACCAATCGTTGCGGCGAAAAAACCTTTTAAAAAGGACGATTTGTAAAATTAGGGTGACGATGGTGCGGTGACATCGTTTGTGACGTAAAAGTGTGTTGCTATGTGTGTGCGTCAGGAATCCGGCGATAGCAAAAGTGTAAATGGTTTTGAATGGAGCATGGTTCTTAGGGCAACCATTTTTGAAAATGATAACGTGGTGCTCTTATCGAAACTGCTATTAATTAGTCAGTTCGATACTTGTGGTGTACGTGGTGCTCGTGACAGAGCGTGATGTCCGTGATGGTGTTTTAAAGGTTCGACTAAATCCTTATTAAGGAATTTAGGTAGCGAACTGTGTTTTTAGAAAAAAAATTTAAAACGAGTGACCCACGTTCGTTGGTTGCATTAACTAGCATTTGATGGTGGGGAGTGATGTATTGCGAAAAGTGTTTCGAGAGTGTAACCGTTTTGGATTCCTTGGCCTCATTAATTGAAGCTTCGGTTGTGTTAACGGTATGTGTAAAAAAATGTTTTTTTTTGAAATAAAATGTAACCGTTTGGTGTACCTCGATCCCATTAGCTGGGAGTTTCGGTGGTATTAACGATAATCGTTGTTGACGGGTTTTTACTTTGGCCAAGGTGATGGCACTAAAGAATAATAATTTTTTTAAAAAAAAGTAGTGAGTGTAAAATCCACCATGATAACGACACTTAAAAAATGTTCTTCCTTTTTATAAATTATCTCTTGACCGGAGTATCGGTATTCAAAAGGTCGTTTCGAAACGAGAAGTCATTTTTTTTTAAAACGGAATTGGGTGTAGTTGAAAATGTTGGCGTGGTTGAATCCAGTTTTTTAGTGTTTTATTTGGGTTGGATTGTTCAAACACGCTACACATAACTAGGAATGCATACACTCATGCAGGATGCAGACACGGGTAGGTTAGGGTAGGCTACCGCCCACGAATAGTCTTTACTTAGGCATTGACAATGGTCTGGGGAGACGAGTGTCATACCGTCCGTTCGGAACTATACTCTTATCATTCCCACGGGGTACGCGTTAGGCGGCCGGAGCGTCAATCGAGGATCTCTCCGCGTGTCTCTAGAGATCTTACTGCGAAGAGGTCGATTGGTCCTGATATCGGTCAGGGTGGGCTTTTTAGGGCCAAAACCTGTAGTGACCACAACTAGGAACTAAGAAATGAGCTTCACCGACCTCGTTCAAGTTACACTACCGCTGAAACTTGTTTCCAAATCCCCAGTGAAGTCGCCAAACTGTGGACGTCCGTCCGCACCGCCCGGCGCCCCGCGCGCGCCTGCGCGGGACCGACCCGTTTTTCAACGTGTGGCGACGGCCACATACGCGGCCCTCTCCCTGCCGGGGGCCGTTCCGATCTCGTGTACGGGGCGATGTTTCGGACCTCGATTTGGATGATGATCCGGACTTGTACTAAACGGGTGAGGGCACCCGTGTTTCCGTTTGGGAATCGATCGAGTCGTGGTTGTAAATGCTTAAAGGCCGTTTTGTTTGGTAAGGCGACCTTTTTAGTGAACTGAAGTTGTTGTCGATTTGTGGAGTCGCCATCGAGTCAATTATGGGGACCCGGAAACCGTTCAAGTTGTGGACATGACGTAGGTCCACCCCGACGCGGCCACGCGCGGGTTTGGGTAGGCGAATGAACCTCCATATGAGAAGGATCGAATTGAAATTTAAGTCGAAATGGAGTCGCCACCGAATTTTATGGTTATTCGGAACCATTCGAGCCCACTCTATATCGCCATGGTCCCTACACAAAGTATGGCCCATTTTGGTTTGAGAGTTTATTGGGCTCGTCCCTTTGCATATCGATATAGATGCTGACTTGGGCGGTTAATCGTACATTGAATGACTCTCGTTGCCAATGGATTCGGACATCCGGAAACCATGGTTCTGAGTAAGGGGTGAGGGTACGTGTTGGGAAGCCCACTAAGGACACCCAACCCCGCCCGCACTTAGCGGCCTCTACTAGGACATCGTTTGACTTTTTAATATGCGCGCTAGTAATTCGGTGAAATGTTATGCAAACAGCGTTTTAGCTAAGCATGTGAATTAAATGTGAGCTACGTCAATTTAATGCATCTAATTTGTTGTCGAAGTGATTTAGCATGCGAGGGTTCATTTAAAAGCGGTAAAACGCAAATAAATAAAGCGAAGCAAAAATAAATCGATTACAAGTTACACGGGCGGAATACAACCCGGAATTCACAATACGGCGTACAATAAAATAGAACAATTGAAATATACAATTGAAGTGACGAGCAATAATTATAAACGGACCCGTGTATAAACTAGACCGTGATTTTGTATAGGTGGACGAACTTTAATTAGTTACACATTATATTGCGTATTAATCAAAGGACGGAGGTTCGAGACCTAGACGTGGTGCTAGCCCGATCTTGAACCTCGATGCCTTGTCCCGATTTATCACCTCGAGAAATTGAGTCTATATTAATTTTACATCGGATACGACTAAAGAGTCGTCGACATAAAATTAATAATGTGAGACCGTCGATCAAAATCGTTTAAGTGAAGTGATATGCATGAATTTTGGAAAAGCTACGTGATTGACTTTACACGTGTCGACTAGGTCGCTTTTAAAAAGACGAGGCTCGAATGATATAAAAAGAGCTCTCGGTTTTCCGGGCTACAGGACCCACTCGACCGAGTTGTGACCTGACTCGGTCGAGTGTGTCATTGAACGTGACTACTGCCCATGATTTAGGGTGCTACTCGATCGAGTAGCAGATGTACTCGGTCGAGTGGCACCTGTACGAGTTGTGACTCGTTTGTTTTAATGTGCTTTAAATCGATAATTGGCCGAGTCAAATAAAAATATTGACGGATTTAAATTTAACTCGGTTTTTCGGTATTATAATCATGTCTTATAGGATTATAATACCGTTATCGGAATTTTGTAGAAAAAGGTTATTGTTAGAAAAAAAAATTGATTAGTGACGGAATTGCGCCCCTCTACGTCACGACGTCGATATTAATCCTTACGGATTATGTGACGTCGGTTTTCGTGTCAACGGGTTCCATACTAATCTTTGAAATGGATTCATACGCGTTCAACTACGAATGATCGGGATCGTGTTAATGAACGAACCTTTAGAACAATGATCATCGTAGTCAAACGAGTTTGGATCCGAGTTTTGATATTATTATATATATACACGGTACATACGATATTATAGTAAAATATAATAACAATGATTAAATGCAAAAGGTAAAATGTTAGTGTTAGTAATCATGTCGTTACTATCGACTAAATATAATACTATAGCATAAATGAATGTTCATAAAAAAAGAACGAGAAGAAAGGAAGAAGAAGGAGAAATCGGTGTTGAATTGTTACACCCTCAACCTACATGCTCTTGCTTCTCGGGATACGGTTCGTCTAATGGCGGCAATGGCGCGGGAACGTCGAGATATGTAGGAGGAGTTGATGGTGTGTATATGACTTGGTTTGTATGGATTTTTACGACTTTGTGCTCTCGAAATGCGTGCAAGGATGACGGTGTTTATGGATGAAAAATGTGTGCTAAAGGGTTGTGGAAGAGTTGTGTGAGTTGTAAGAGTTGTCGGTGTTCCAAAGTTGTGATGGATGAAAGTTGTATGTTGTGCATGGGGTCATGGGGTATTTATAGGGAGCCCCGACCCCGGGTCACTCGACCGAGTGGCGCGGGTGCACTCGGTCGAGTGCCCTCGTGAATGAACCTGGACGGGTTCAAAGAGGCTCCACTCGATCGAGTGGCCAATCCACTCGACCGAGTGGATCAATCAAGCCGCAAAATTTAAGGCTTGATTAGCCTTAAATTGATTGTGATTGATTTTAATTGATTGTGATTAATTTTGGCTGATTTTTGGATGAGCTTGGTTGATTTTCGAACCTGGTGCATGTTTCGAGGATGCATCCGGTCGTTTTTGTGTGTCGGGTTTGTCTTGACCGGGTTTTGACCCGGTCGCTAAAAGACGGGAATTATCTTTGGTGTCGGTTTTGACCCAGATTAGTCTTATTTTGCTCGGAACGACCCACTGGGCCTGATTTTGAGGTTGGTTTTGTGAGATTTGTATCCCGTTAAAAGCCCATGCCGGACATTATTGATTTCGAGCCTGTATCCGAGCGCGTTAGAACATGTTAGCGTCCGATCATCATCGGGTGTTTTTTGGAAACTGCTATAGAAACCTGGCGGTCAAATTTTGGGTGTCTACAGAGCCCCCACTCTGACTGAGGCTTGGAGAAGGCGAAAGTCAGAGTAGCTACCAAGCCCGTTAAGACCTGGTAGACTTCCGATCGGGTCGTTTATAGTCCATTAGACTCGCGTGAAGGGCTCGCCAGCCATAAGTTAGAAATCATACCTGAGCTGATGATGATAACTCTGTGGGGAACCGGACTTGTCGCATAAGTCCTGGGTGCGCCTATATGTGGGCTCATCCCGTACCATTCCGGGGAAAATGCCGCCTTGGGCTTCCGCTGGGGTGATTTAGAGGGTTGCATGTCCCTGTCTGAGTCGTACCTGTATAAGTCACATAAAATGTATGCAACACGTAGGTAGCAAAAATGACTCGTGCTGGGAAATAATGTTTTTTGAATTATTGAAAGTTTTGAAATTTTTGAACCTTGAAATCGAAATCCTGAAAGCAACTCACATGCTAGGTTTTCAAAATGAAAGGGGTAGAAATGAAATTTGCAATTTAAATAGACCGAAATTTGACCTTGTCGAAAAGGGTTTTCTCAAATGGCTAAGTTTTGCAAATTTTAAAATGGGAATTTGAAGAGAGAGGTATACTGACAGACTCGACTCTGGACGTGACCGGACGAGTTGACAGACACGAATGAACTCTCGAGGGATTGGACCGTGACTCGGTAGGGGGGTGGGCCACCTAACAAGACTCTTAGGTTGCGCTACTCCGTAGCCTAGGCGAGTGGCAACATGGTCGAATCCTCGGAATGGGAAGGATGCGTTATTGGGGAATTGCAGTAGTCTGTAATGAGACTGCAACTGCACAACAGGGCTTAGCAATGTTGTTGTCTAGCGCTCTTGAATTCTTGGTTTCGAGGTATAGGCCCGAAGTGGGCGTGGTCTCGAGTCCTGACAGATCCTTGTCTTCGACTGAGTCGAGTACTAGGACACACTATAGACAGGAGGCTAGTTTGAAATCTTTTGGATTATGTGAGTGGATGGAGAACTTCTGTCTAAGAGAAGCCCCCAGGACAACAAAGCAGACTGTTGAGAACAAGACAGTGTCGTGACCGGAATGATGGCGCTTTTTGAATGTGTATCAATGTGGGTGGTTGTGCCTGTATTGAAAGGCTGCCTACGTATTCACGTGTAGTGAAATCAAACCAAGCAGTAGTTCAGTGGATTGGAAGATATATTATGGTGCCTAAGCTAATAGGACTTTGTGTGTAACTAGCCATAGCGATGGTGTAGGCTAGGTGCGTTCCCAATGATGTCTTGATCAAGCGGATAGAATAGTTAGGATGTTGATCCTGTGGCTGTGAGCGTTCTCCGGGGTAGCCCCCAGAGGTGGTGTGAACTATTTGGGCATGTTCTATGCCGACTGCAAGTTGAGTTCCCGTGTTCTTGGTTTGGATGAGAAGAGTTGGGATGGGATTTTAACGAGTTCTGCTCTCGGGGATTTGACGAGTTCTGCTCTCGAGGATTTTTAACGAGTTCTGTTCTCGGGAATTTTAACGAGTTCTGTTCTCGGGATTTTTAACGAGTTCTGTTCTCGGGATTTTTAACGAGTTCTGTTCTCGGGATTTTTGATGAATTTTGATCTCGGGTCTTTGATGAGTTTTGATCTCGGGTCTTTGATGAGTTTTGATCTCGGGTCTTTGATGAGTTTTGATCTCGGGTCTTTGGTGAGTTTTGATCTCGGGTCTTTGATGAGTTTTGATCTCGGGTGTTTGGTGAGTTTTGATCTCGGGTTTGTGTATGGTGATTGTGAATTCTATTATGTAAAGGGGAAGTCGAGAAAAACAGCTCGAACTTCGATTGGGATAGGTTTCGATAATGCGGGATCTGGTTTCCATGTCTGGCCCTAATGGTTAGGGGTATCCTATGGAGCTTGAATCCTCAAAATTCCGGGTTGTCTCTGTCCTGGGTCTCGGGAAGGTCTTGAAGGTTGTAATGTGGGAAGGCTGAGTGTGGTGTTAGCTGACCAGCTTGATTGAGTATTGGTAACTTTGAATTTAACCGTTTTTACTACGGTCATGGGTTCTTGAATATTTGTTGGCTGACATTTTAGCCCCGGTCATGGTTTTTTTTTTTGAATTTTTTTGTTTTTTTTTTTTTTGGGTTGACCTCTTAGCCCCGGTCGTGGGATTCTTCATTTGGATTGACCGCTTTAACCTCGGTGATGGGTGCCTCTTTTTTTTTGACAATGGCCTTTTTTTTGGCCTTTTGCTTCTTTCCTGGACTTTTGATTTTTTTTGTCCAGTTTTTTTTAATTTTTTTTTTTTTTTGCTACTCCCGATGGTGTTGTGGGCGGATATGGGGGTGGGCCCATTGGTTGGATTAGGCTTGTGGAGCTAAACCTTTGTAAGGTGTAAGCCCAGTTGGTGTTTGTGTGAGTACAACTCGCGATGGAGTACTCTGCGGTAAACATGGTGGTTTGGATCTTGGTATTGTCATCATAATTCCGAACAGGCTTGGTGGGAGCATCGTCCCAAGTTGGGTATTTCGGGCATCTATAGAGTCACGATGCTTTTTTTGCTTCTGGTCAGACTAAACGCTTAAGGTAAGGATTGGTTAGTCTTATTGGAGGGGTGTTTATTGTGGGAAATGGGCTTGCCTCCCGTCTTAAACCCAAACTAGGAGACTACCCGGATTTGTCATAGGATTTGATATGCTCCTGCTAAGGGTAGTTTTGTGGCTTGCTATACCAGACATGGAATAGGTAAAAGGAAAACACGGGCCTCAGTTCCTGCAGTCATTGTAGATGTACCTATAATAGTCACGTGCATGTGCTCACAGTGTACGATGGTGTTCATCATGTTCTCGGAAACACAAAAGGGAAGCGTATATGAGAGATTGAAAAAGCTGATTTTATTGAATTGAAAAAAAGAGGACAGAATACAGTCGACTCTGACTCTGGAATTGAAAGAAATAGAACATCCTAGACTCGGACTCAGACTCGGACTCAAATCAAATCTGGGCTCTTGGATGCATGGGAGGTAGATTGGATGCTTTGATCATCGGGCCCTGTGTAGTCCATGAGGGGCTTTGCAAGTGACAATGTTTCCAAAATGGGAGTCTTCCCGGCATCGAGGAAGTCTTGGATGAGGTGTTTCAGTTTCCAGCATTGCTCTGTATCGTGTCCCCTCCCTCTATGGAATTTGCAGTAATGATCGGCGTTCCATGCTTTGGAGCGTTTTTCTGAAGGTGGGTCGACTGTTGGGCCTATTGGTAGTATTAGGCCCTTCGAAACCAACCTCTGGAAAGCGACGGTGTAGGACATATCCAAGTGGGTAAATGTCCTTACTTCTGACTGGTTCTTGATTTTCGGAGAGGTGACTTGGGGGTTACCTCTCTCGGTCTTGCCATCTTGAGGGTACCGGACAGTTTCGTTAGAATGTTCACCCTTCAAATGGCTCAGTTGGGTGATCGGCTGCCTTACCCGCTCTAGCTGTGTTAGACGGGATCGGGTTCTTACAAGGTC
Source organism: Agrostemma githago (assembly GCA_958450325.1). Lineage (NCBI taxonomy): Eukaryota > Viridiplantae > Streptophyta > Magnoliopsida > Caryophyllales > Caryophyllaceae > Agrostemma > Agrostemma githago. Next base: position 33,312,221 of record OY288256.1, read on the forward strand.
TTCTTCGATGGTGGTCACCCTGACATTTAGGTTATCTAGGGCGGTATTGATTTTTGAGAAGATATTGTTAATGGAGCAAGACAACATAAGCATACTCCCCTGGATATCCTCTTTCTCGACGGCGCGGGATTTGTTGTGGTTTGATAACGCCTCATTCATAGGGTCCCTGATCGGAAGAAACAACGGGTGTTAGAACTCGCCTAAGCTCGGTTTTGCACAAGAGGATGAGTCAAACTAGGCATGGCCCGGGGTGACGGGTGGACAAAGATTCTTGGACTGGGATACTCGAACGTTGACCTAGACGAGGTAATGACCATGGCTTGGACTTGACGATGAGACTCAAGCTGCACGAGGGTGAGTCTGAAAATGGGGCGACCGTGTGTGACCGCGTCGCGTGCTCGGACCAACCGCGGTGACCTAAACCTTCAGGAGACTCGAGTGTTCGTAGCATATGTACGACTTGAAGAAGGCATGATAAGGACGCCGGTGTCGGATGAATGTAAGGTACTCCTTAAGGTGACTGTGGTCTAATGCTCGGGTGGAGGACAGCCCCCGAGTAAGACTAAAAACTCTGATAGGACTCAGATGGTGTGGCATCTAAGTGACTCAAAAGTGGGGTACGTGAGACAACACGTGTAAGACATGACCCTTAGAGCAACCGTGATTGATCGCTCTGCTAGAGGGTAGCCCCCGAGTGGGGTTGAAGATTTTGTTAAAACTCGAGTGTCGGACGAGTGACCCTTAGACGTAAGGACCGTAAATCTTTTTTATAGGGCTATGCCTTGTAAAAGGTTGACTCGGAAAAGACATCTAGACGGGTGACTCGTGAAAGATGGGCCTTTCTTAGGATTGGGCGAGTGGGCCGAGTCCCGTTTGAAGAAAGGTCAACGTGAGACATCCCCAGACTTTTGGACTCAATTGTGTAGACGGGCCCTCCTATGTAGGAGTGTGTCCTACGTAGGTGGGCCATGCCTTAGTCAAATAAGGCGGACTGGGGTAGGGAGGAAACCCGTGATGTAAGATCAACGGAGTTTCAACGCTAAAGACCTTCGACGACTTATGACAAGACCCGACACTGCTAAATACGGGAAGTCTTAAGAAGAGGAAAGTTTTGAAAATGATTACTTTTGGAAAGTCCGAGAAAACTCGGGGAAAGGCCCAATTTTTCAAGAAAAATCGGAAAGTGTATCGGGCCTAGGTTTAGAAAGTTCGAAAATATTTTCGAGTTTTGAATTGGGCAGCATACCGGCTAGAAAGTGGGCTATTTTGAGTAAAATCATAGGTCCTAAATTCGGTATGTATCCCGGGTTTTGAAAATTGGATATCTCGAAAATTGAGAAGATGGTCCTGAAATTGGACGTGGGCCAATAGGATCGGGCATGTTGAAATGTTAGAATGGTTGCGAGTAAATTCGCATTTTGAAAAAAATAGGGAGACGGTCCCGTTTTTTGAAATTGGCAGCATGCCGACAAGACCGGTTTTTTTGAAAAGTTGAATTTTTGAAATTTTGAATATCGAAAATAAATTTCCGAAAATTTGAAAATAGAAAATAAGATCCCGAAGATTTGAAAATCAAAAACGGCATCTCGAAGATTTGAAAATTGCGAAGGGCATCACGAGGATTTGAAAATCGAAATTGAATTTTGAAAATTCGAAAATCGAATGGTGGATCGGAAATTCGAATTTTGAAATGGGCAGCATGCCGGCTAGAAAATAGGCTTGTTTTGAGTCAAATCTTAAGTCTAAATTTCGGCAGCTTTCCGAGTTTTTGAAAATTTGAATATTTTTGGAAAGATGCATTTTTTTGAAATGACGGTTTTTGAAAACGACACGGAAACCAAGTAGCACATAGTCACGTAAGCATTATAACGAGACCATGTATGCTTTACACTAAGTCTCGGTCGGTCTGAATAGGGTCTATACCAGTGTTCATAGTCTAGTCGAGAAACGGGACGGACTTCCTAATTCGAGTGGAGCTTAGAACATGCCGCAAAGTCCATACGAGTCGACCATGAACACCTTTAACGTATCCAAGACTGAATACGTCGTGGTATAGTGGGACGTCGGTCACCAGTACCGGCCCGGGCAAATATGGGGTTATGCATGAACCGTAAAACTAAAACGCATATTGTACTCATCAAGCGATTTCTATTCGAGTCTCACCCTGAGAACGCCGACGGTAAGCCACACATCGGTTGATCCCCAGCGGAGTCGCCAAATTGTGGACATGACGTAGGTCCACCCCGACGCGGCCACGCGCAGGTTTGGGTAGGCGAATGAACCTCCATATGAGAAGGATCGAATTGAAATTTAAGTCGAAATGGAGTCGCCACCGAATTTTATGGTTATTCGAAACCATTCGAGCCCACTCTATATCGCCATGGTCCCTACACAAAGTATGGCCCATTTTGGTTTGAGAGTTTATTGGGCTCGTCCCTTTGCATATCGATATAGATGCCGACTTGGGCGGTTAATCGTATATTGAATGACTCTCGTTGCCAATGGATTCGGATATCCGGAAACCATGGTTCTGAGTAAGGGGTGAGGGTACGTGTTGGGAAGCCCACTAAGGACACCCAACCCCGCCCACACATAGCGGCCTCTACTAGGACATCGTTTGACTTTTTAATATGCGCGCTAGTAATTCGGTGAAATGTTATGCAAACAGCGTTTTAGCTAAGCATGTGAATTAAATGTGAGCTACGTCAATTTAATGCATCTAATTTGTTGTCGAAGTGATTTAGCATGCGAGGGTTCATTTAAAAGCGGTAAAACGCAAATAAATAAAGCGAAGCAAAAATAAATCGATTACAAGTTACACGGGCGGAATACAACCCGGAATTCACAATACGGCGTACAATAAAATAGAACAATTGAAATATACAATTGAAGTGACGAGCAATAATTATAAACGGACCCGTGTATAAACTAGACCGTGATTTTGTATAGGTGGACGAACTTTAATTAGTTACACATTATATTGCGTATTAATCAAAGGACGGAGGTTCGAGACCTAGACGTGGTGCTAGCCCGATCTTGAACCTCGATGCCTTGTCCCGATTTATCACCTCGAGAAATTGAGTCTATATTAATTTTACATCGGATACGACTAAAGAGTCGTCGACATAAAATTAATAATGTGAGACCGTCGATCAAAATCGTTTAAGTGAAGTGATATGCATGAATTTTGGAAAAGCTACGTGATTGACTTTACACGTGTCGACTAGGTCGCTTTTAAAAAGACGAGGCTCGAATGATATAAAAAGAGCTCTCGGTTTTCCGGGCTACAGGACCCACTCGACCGAGTTGTGACCTGACTCGGTCGAGTGTGTCATTGAACGTGACTACTGCCCATGATTTAGGGTGCTACTCGATCGAGTAGCAGATGTACTCGGTCGAGTGGCACCTGTACGAGTTGTGACTCGTTTGTTTTAATGTGCTTTAAATCGATAATTGGCCGAGTCAAATAAAAATATTGACGGATTTAAATTTAACTCGGTTTTTCGGTATTATAATCATGTCTTATAGGATTATAATACCGTTATCGGAATTTTGTAGAAAAAGGTTATTGTTAGAAAAAAAAATTGATTAGTGACGGAATTGCGCCCCTCTACGTCACGACGTCGATATTAATCCTTACGGATTATGTGACGTCGGTTTTCGTGTCAACGGGTTCCATACTAATCTTTGAAATGGATTCATACGCGTTCAACTACGAATGATCGGGATCGTGTTAATGAACGAACCTTTAGAACAATGATCATCGTAGTCAAACGAGTTTGGATCCGAGTTTTGATATTATTATATATATACACGGTACATACGATATTATAGTAAAATATAATAACAATGATTAAATGCAAAAGGTAAAATGTTAGTGTTAGTAATCATGTCGTTACTATCGACTAAATATAATACTATAGCATAAATGAATGTTCATAAAAAAAGAACGAGAAGAAAGGAAGAAGAAGGAGAAATCGGTGTTGAATTGTTACACCCTCAACCTACATGCTCTTGTTCTCGGGATACGGTTCGTCTAATGGCGGCAATGGCGCGGGAACGTCGAGATATGTAGGAGGAGTTGATGGTGTGTATATGACTTGGTTTGTATGGATTTTTACGACTTTGTGCTCTCGAAATGCGTGCAAGGATGACGGTGTTTATGGATGAAAAATGTGTGCTAAAGGGTTGTGGAAGAGTTGTGTGAGTTGTAAGAGTTGTCGGTGTTCCAAAGTTGTGATGGATGAAAGTTGTATGTTGTGCATGGGGTCATGGGGTATTTATAGGGAGCCCCGACCCCGGGTCACTCGACCGAGTGGCGCGGGTGCACTCGGTCGAGTGCCCTCGTGAATGAACCTGGACGGGTTCAAAGAGGCTCCACTCGATCGAGTGGCCAATCCACTCGACCGAGTGGATCAATCAAGCCGCAAAATTTAAGGCTTGATTAGCCTTAAATTGATTGTGATTGATTTTAATTGATTGTGATTAATTTTGGCTGATTTTTGGATGAGCTTGGTTGATTTTCGAACCTGGTGCATGTTTCGAGGATGCATCCGGTCGTTTTTGTGTGTCGGGTTTGTCTTGACCGGGTTTTGACCCGGTCGCTAAAAGACGGGAATTATCTTTGGTGTCGGTTTTGACCCAGATTAGTCTTATTTTGCTCGGAACGACCCACTGGGCCTGATTTTGAGGTTGGTTTTGTGAGATTTGTATCCCGTTAAAAGCCCATGCCGGACATTATTGATTTCGAGCCTGTATCCGAGCGCGTTAGAACATGTTAGCGTCCGATCATCATCGGGTGTTTTTTGGAAACTGCTATAGAAACCTGGCGGTCAAATTTTGGGTGTCTACAGAGCCCCCACTCTGACTGAGGCTTGGAGAAGGCGAAAGTCAGAGTAGCTACCAAGCCCGTTAAGACCTGGTAGACTTCCGATCGGGTCGTTTATAGTCCATTAGACTCGCGTGAAGGGCTCGCCAGCCATAAGTTAGAAATCATACCTGAGCTGATGATGATAACTCTGTGGGGAACCGGACTTGTCGCATAAGTCCTGGGTGCGCCTATATGTGGGCTCATCCCGTACCATTCCGGGGAAAATGCCGCCTTGGGCTTCCGCTGGGGTGATTTAGAGGGTTGCATGTCCCTGTCTGAGTCGTACCTGTATAAGTCACATAAAATGTATGCAACACGTAGGTAGCAAAAATGACTCGTGCTGGGAAATAATGTTTTTTTAATTATTGAAAGTTTTGAAATTTTTGAACCTTGAAATCGAAATCCTGAAAGCAACTCACATGCTAGGTTTTCAAAATGAAAGGGGTAGAAATGAAATTTGCAATTTAAATAGACCGAAATTTGACCTTGTCGAAAAGGGTTTTCTCAAATGGCTAAGTTTTGCAAATTTTAAAATGGGAATTTGAAGAGAGAGGTATACTGACAGACTCGACTCTGGACGTGACCGGACGAGTTGACAGACACGAATGAACTCTCGAGGGATTGGACCGTGACTCGGTAGGGGGGTGGGCCACCTAACAAGACTCTTAGGTTGCGCTACTCCGTAGCCTAGGCGAGTGGCAACATGGTCGAATCCTCGGAATGGGAAGGATGCGTTATTGGGGAATTGCAGTAGTCTGTAATGAGACTGCAACTGCACAACAGGGCTTAGCAATGTTGTTGTCTAGCGCTCTTGAATTCTTGGTTTCGAGGTATAGGCCCGAAGTGGGCGTGGTCTCGAGTCCTGACAGATCCTTGTCTTCGACTGAGTCGAGTACTAGGACACACTATAGACAGGAGGCTAGTTTGAAATCTTTTGGATTATGTGAGTGGATGGAGAACTTCTGTCTAAGAGAAGCCCCCAGGACAACAAAGCAGACTGTTGAGAACAAGACAGTGTCGTGACCGGAATGATGGCGCTTTTTGAATGTGTGTCAATGTGGGTGGTTGTGCCTGTATTGAAAGGCTGCCTACGTATTCACGTGTAGTGAAATCAAACCAAGCAGTAGTTCAGTGGATTGGAAGATATATTATGGTGCCTAAGCTAATAGGACTTTGTGTGTAACTAGCCATAGCGATGGTGTAGGCTAGGTGCGTTCCCAATGATGTCTTGATCAAGCGGATAGAATAGTTAGGATGTTGATCCTGTGGCTGTGAGCGTTCTCCGGGGTAGCCCCCAGAGGTGGTGTGAACTATTTGGGCATGTTCTATGCCGACTGCAAGTTGAGTTCCCGTGTTCTTGGTTTGGATGAGAAGAGTTGGGATGGGATTTTAACGAGTTCTGCTCTCGGGGATTTGACGAGTTCTGCTCTCGGGGATTTGTAACGAGTTCTGTTCTCGGGAATTTTAACGAGTTCTGTTCTCGGGATTTTTAACGAGTTCTGTTCTCGGGATTTTTAACGAGTTCTGTTCTCGGGATTTTTGATGAATTTTGATCTCGGGTCTTTGATGAGTTTTGATCTCGGGTCTTTGATGAGTTTTGATCTCGGGTCTTTGATGAGTTTTGATCTCGGGTCTTTGGTGAGTTTTGATCTCGGGTCTTTGATGAGTTTTGATCTCGGGTCTTTGGTGAGTTTTGATCTAAGGTTTGTGTATGGTGATTGTGAATTCTATTATGAAAAGGGGAAGTCAAGAAAAATAGCTCGAACTTCGATTGGGATAGGTTTCGATAATGCGGGATCTGGTTTCCATGTCTGGCCCTAATGGTTAGGGGTATCCTATGGAGCTTGAATCCTCAAAATTCCGGGTTGTCTCTGTCCTGGGTCTCGGGATGGTCTTGAAGGTTGTAATGTGGGAAGGCTGAGTATGGTGTTAGCTGACCAGCTTGATTGAGTATTGGTAACTTTGAATTTAACCGTTTTTACTACGGTCATGGGTTCTTGAATATTTGTTGGCTGACCTTTTAGCCCCGGTCATGGTATTTTTTTTGAATTTTTTTGTTTTTTTTTATGGGTTGACCTCTTAGCACCGGTCGTGGGTTCTTCATTTGGATTGACCGCTTTAACCTCGGTGATGGGTGCCTCTTTTTTTTTGACAATGGCCTTTTTTTTGGCCTTTTGCTTCTTTCCTGGACTTTTGATTTTTTTTGTCCAGTTTTTTTTTTGTTTGCTACTCCCGATGGTGTTGTGGGCGGATATGGGGGTGGGCCCATCGGTTGGATTAGGCTTGTGGAGCTAAACCTTTGTAAGGTGTAAGCCCAGTTGGTGTTTGTGTGAGTACAACTCGCGATGGAGTACTCTGCGGTAAACATGGTGGTTTGGATCTTGGTATTGTCATCATAATTCCGAACAGGCTTGGTGGGAGCATCGTCCCAAGTTGGGTATTTCGGGCATCTATAGAGTCACGATGCTTTTTTTGCTTCTGGTCAGACTAAACGCTTAAGGTAAGGATTGGTTAGTCTTATTGGAGGGGTGTTTATTGTGGGAAATGGGCTTGCCTCCCGTCTTAAACCCAAACTAGGAGACTACCCGGATTTGTCATAGGATTTGATATGCTCCTGCTAAGGGTAGTTTTGTGGCTTGCTATACCAGACATGGAATAGGTAAAAGGAAAACACGGGCCTCAGTTCCTGCAGTCATTGTAGATGTGCCTATAATAGTCACGTGCATGTGCTCACAGTGTACGATGGTGTTCATCATGTTCTCGGAAACACAAAAGGGAAGCATATATGAGAGATTGAAAAAGCTGATTTTATTGAATTGAAAAAAGAGGACAGAATACAGTCGACTCTGACTCTGGAATTGAAAGAAATAGAACATCCTAGACTCGGACTCAAATCAAATCTGGGCTCTTGAATGCATGGGAGGTAGATTGGATGCTTTGATCATCGGGCCCTGTGTAGTCCATGAGGGGCTTTGCAAGTGACAATGTTTCCAAAATGGGAGTCTTCCCGGCATCGAGGAAGTCTTGGATGAGGTGTTTCAGTTTCCAGCATTGCTCTGTATCGTGTCCCCTCCCTCTATGGAATTTGCAGTAATGATCGGCGTTCCATGCTTTGGAGCGTTTTTCTGAAGGTGGGTCGACTATTGGGCCTATTGGTAGTATTAGGCCCTTCGAAACCAACATCTGGAAAGCGACGGTGTAGGACATATCCAAGTGGGTAAATGTCCTTACTTCTGACTGGTTCTTGATTTTCGGAGAGGTGACTTGGGGGTTACCTCTCTCGGTCTTGCCATCTTGAGGGTACCGGACAGTTTCGTTAGAATGTTCACCCTTCAAATGGCTCAGTTGGGTGATCGGTTGCCTTACCCGCTCTAGCTGTGTTAGACGGGATCGGGTTCTTACAAGGTCTTCTTCGATGTTGGTCACCCTGACATTTAGGTTATCTAGGGCGGTATTGATTTTTGAGAAGATATTGTTAATGGAGCAAGACAACATAAGCATACTCCCCTGGATATCCCCTTTCTCGACGGCGCGGGATTTGTTGTGGTTTGATAACGCCTCATTCATAGGGTCCCTGATCGGAAGAAACAACGGGTGTTAGAACTCGCCTAAGCTCGGTTTTGCACAAGAGGATGAGTCAAACTAGGCATGGCCCGGGGTGACGGGTGGACAAAGATTCTTGGACTGGGATACTCGAACGTTGACCTAGACGAGGTAACGACCATGGCTTGGACTTGACGATGAGACTCAAGCTGCACGAGGGTGAGTCTGAAAATGGGGCGACCGTGTGTGACCGCGTCGCGTGCTCGGACCAACCGCGGTGACCTAAACCTTCAGGAGACTCGAGTGTTCGTAGCATATGTACGACTTGAAGAAGGCATGATAAGGACGCCGGTGTCGGATGAATGTAAGGTACTCCTTAAGGTGACTGTGGTCTAATGCTCGGGTGGAGGACAGCCCCCGAGTAAGACTAAAAACTCTGATAGGACTCAGATGGTGTGGCATCTAAGTAACTCAAAAGTGGGGTACGTGAGACAACACGTGTAAGACATGACCCTTAGTGCAACCGTGATTGATCGCTCTGCTAGAGGGTAGCCCCCGAGTGGGGTTGAAGATTTTGTTAAAACTCGAGTGTCGGACGAGTGACCCTTAGACGTAAGGACCGTAAACCTTTTTTATAGGGCTATGCCTTGTAAAAGGTTGACTCGGAAAAGACATCTAGACGGGTGACTCGTGAAAGATGGGCCTTTCTTAGGATTCGGCGAGTGGGCCGAGTCCCGTTTGAAGAAAGGTCAACGTGAGACATCCCCAGACTTTTGGACTCAATTGTGTAGACGGGCCCTCCTATGTAGGAGTGTGTCCTACGTAGGTGGGCCATGCCTTAGTCAAATAAGGCGGACTGGGGTAGGGAGGAAACCCGTGATGTAAGATCAACGGAGTTTCAACGCTAAAGACCTTCGACGAATTATGACAAGACCCGACACTGCTAAATACGGGAAGTCTTAAGAAGAGGACAGTTTTGAAAATGATTACTTTTGGAAAGTCCGAGAAAACTCGGGGAAAGGCCCAATTTTTCAAGAAAAATCGGAAAGTGTATCGGGCCTAGGTTTTGAAAGTTCGAAAATATTTTCGAGTTTTGAATTGGGCAGCATACCGGCTAGAAAGTGGGCTATTTTGAGTAAAATCATAGGTCCTAAATTCGGTATGTATCCCGGGTTTTGAAAATTGGATATCTCGAAAATTGAGAAGATGGTCCTGAAATTGGACGTGGGCCAATAGGATCGGGCATGTTGAAATGTTAGAATGGTTGCGAGTAAATTCGCATTTTGAAAAAAATAAGGAGACGGTCCCGTTTTTTGAAATTGGCAGCATGCCGACAGGACCGGTTTTTTTGAAAAGTTGAATTTTTGAAATTTTGAATATCGAAAATAAATTTCCGAAAATTTGAAATAGAAAATAAGATCGCGAAGATTTGAAAATCAAAAACGGCATCTCGAAGATTTGAAAATTGCGAAGGGCATCACGAGGATTTGAAAATCGAAATTGAATTTTGAAAATTCGAAAATCGAATGGTGGATCGGAAATTCGAATTTTGAAATGGGCAGCATGCCGGCTAGAAAATAGGCTTGTTTTGAGTCAAATCTTAAGTCTAAATTTCGGCAGCTTTCCGAGTTTTTGAAAATTTGAATATTTTTGGAAAGATGCATTTTTTTGAAATGACGGTTTTTGAAAACGACACGGAAACCAAGTAGCACATAGTCACGTAAGCATTATAACGACACCATGTATGCTTTACACTAAGTCTCGGTCGGTCTGAATAGGGTCTATACCAGTGTTCATAGTCTAGTCGAGAAACGGGACGGACTTCCTAATTCGAGTGGAGCTTAGAACATGCCGCAAAGTCCATACGAGTCGACCATGAACACCTTTAACGTATCCAAGACTGAATACGTCGTGGTATAGTGGGACGTCGGTCACCAGTACCGGCCCGGGCAAATATGGGGTTATGCATGAACCGTAAAACTAAAACGCATATTGTACTCATCAAGCGATTTCTATTCGAGTCTCACCCTGAGAACGCCGACGGTAAGCCACACATCGGTTGATCCCCAGCGGAGTCGCCAAATTGTGGACATGACGTAGGTCCACACCGACGCGGCCACGCGCGGGTTTGGGTAGGCGAATGAACCTCCATATGAGAAGGATCGAATTGAAATTTAAGTCGAAATGGAGTCGCCACCGAATTTTATGGTTATTCGGAACCATTCGAGCCCACTCTATATCGCCAAGGTCCCTACACAAAGTATGGCCCATTTTGGTTTGAGAGTTTATTGGGCTCGTCCCTTTGCATATCGATATAGATGCCGACTTGGGCGGTTAATCGTATATTGAATGACTCTCGTTGCCAATGGATTCGGACATCCGGAAACCATGGTTCTGAGTAAGGGGTGAGGGTACGTGTTGGGAAGCCCACTAAGGACACCCAACCCCGCCCGCACTTAGCGGCCTCTACTAGGACATCGTTTGACTTTTTAATATGCGCGCTAGTAATTCGGTGAAATGTTATGCAAACAGCGTTTTAGCTAAGCATGTGAATTAAATGTGAGCTACGTCAATTTAATGCATCTAATTTGTTGTCGAAGTGATTTAGCATGCGAGGGTTCATTTAAAAGCGGTAAAACGCAAATAAATAAAGCGAAGCAAAAATAAATCGATTACAAGTTACACGGGCGGAATACAACCCGGAATTCACAATACGGCGTACAATAAAATAGAACAATTGAAATATACAATTGAAGTGACGAGCAATAATTATAAACGGACCCGTGTATAAACTAGACCGTGATTTTGTATAGGTGGACGAACTTTAATTAGTTACACATTATATTGCGTATTAATCAAAGGACGGAGGTTCGAGACCTAGACGTGGTGCTAGCCCGATCTTGAACCTCGATGCCTTGTCCCGATTTATCACCTCGAGAAATTGAGTCTATATTAATTTTACATCGGATACGACTAAAGAGTCGTCGACATAAAATTAATAATGTGAGACCGTCGATCAAAATCGTTTAAGTGAAGTGATATGCATGAATTTTGGAAAAGCTACGTGATTGACTTTACACGTGTGGACTAGGTCGCTTTTAAAAAGACGAGGCTCGAATGATATAAAAAGAGCTCTCGGTTTTCCGGGCTACAGGACCCACTCGACCGAGTTGTGACCTGACTCGGTCGAGTGTGTCATTGAACGTGACTACTGCCCATGATTTAGGGTGCTACTCGATCGAGTAGCAAATGTACTCGGTCGAGTGGCACCTGTACGAGTTGTGACTCGTTTGTTTTAATGTGCTTTAAATCGATAATTGGCCGAGTCAAATAAAAATATTGACGGATTTAAATTTAACTCGGTTTGTCGGTATTATAATCATGTCTTATAAGATTATAATACCGTTATCGGAATTTTGTAGAAAAAGGTTATTGTTAGAAAACAAAAAATTGATTAGTGACGGAATTGCGCCCCTCTACGTCACGACGTCGATATTAATCCTTACGGATTATGTGACGTCAGTTTTCGTGTCAACGGGTTCCATACTAATCTTTGAAATGGATTCATACGCGTTCAACTACGAATGATCGGGATCGTGTTAATGAACGAACCTTTAGAACAATGATCATCGTAGTCAAACGAGTTTGGATCCGAGTTTTGATATTATTATATATATACACGGTACATACGATATTATAGTAAAATATAATAACAATGATTAAATGCAAAAGGTAAAATGTTAGTGTTAGTAATCATGTCGTTACTATCGACTAAATATAATACTATAGCATAAATGAATGTTCTTAAAAAAAGAACGAGAAGAAAGGAAGAAGAAGGAGAAATCGGTGTTGAATTGTTACACCCTCAAACTACATGCTCTTGCTTCTCGGGATACGGTTCGTCTAATGGCGGCAATGGCGCGGGAACGTCGAGATATGTAGGAGGAGTTGATGGTGTGTATATGACTTGGTTTGTATGGACTTTTACGAGTTTGTGCTCTCGAAATGCGTGCAATGATGACGGTGTTTATGGATGAAAAATGTGTGCTAAAGGGTTGTGGAAGAGTTGTGTGAGTTGTAAGAGTTGTCGGTGTTCCAAAGTTGTGATGGATGAAAGTTGTATGTTGTGCATGGGGTCATGGGGTATTTATAGGGAGCCCCGACCCCGGGTCACTCGACCGAGTGGCGCGGGTGCACTCGGTCGAGTGCCCTCGTGAATGAACCTGGACGGGTTCAAAGAGGCTCCACTCGATCGAGTGGCCAATCCACTCGACCGAGTGGATCAATCAAGCCGCAAAATTTAAGGCTTGATTAGCCTTAAATTGATTGTGATTAATTTTGGCTGATTTTTGGATGAGCTTGGTTGATTTTCGAACCTGGTGCATGTTTCGAGGATGCATCCGGTCGTTTTTGTGTGTCGGGTTTGTCTTGACCGGGTTTTGACCCGGTCGCTAAAAGACGGGAATTATCTTTGGTGTCGGTTTTGACCCAGATTAGTCTTATTTTGCTCGGAACGACCCACTGGGCCTGATTTTGAGGTTGGTTTTGTGAGATTTGTATCCCGTTAAAAGCCCATGCCGGACATTATTGATTTCGAGCCTGTATCCGAGCGCGTTAGAACATGTTAGCGTCCGATCATCATCGGGTGTTTTTTGGAAACTGCTATAGACACCTGGCGGTCAAATTTTGGGTGTCTACACAAGTCAACTTTGATCCCTTACCGGTTCAAAGTTGAGTGGCACGGCACCTAAAGATAAAGACTTGTACCCTTAAGCACTCCATGCCTGGAATGACTCTCATTGCCAATGGTTTCGGACATCCGGAAACCATCGATTCAGAGTAAGGGGTGAGGGTACGTATTGGGAAGCCAACATCCGATAGATGTCAACACCCAATCCCGCCCGCACTATAGCGGCCTCTACTAATCAATCGGTGGGCTGATATCCTATCTTTTGTTGTGGTGGAAATACTATAACGTCCGTTGTTTTAACCCTATGCCTTTTGCTACGTCGGTTGTTTAAGGACAGGTAAGTTTTGTCGTCAATGTAGTTGTGTTTAGATTCTTTGCATGCGATTTCACGTGACAAGCAGATCATGAAAAGATGCACGTAGGAGAGTAGAGAGTACTAAAATTATATGTATTAGAAAATCAGTTTTAATGCGATAATACGGATATTAGTCATTCTCGTGGTATACGTTACCTCGTATTCTGCTTAAGATGCGTCAACTCGGTATTAGTATGGATGCGTTGAACTTGATGAGGCGAGCACCGGGACTAATACGGAACCCGACCATCACTTTGTTCAATTTTATTTATTTTACATTTTGAATTCCGTGTTAGGTGATTTAGCATGCGATTATAAGGTCATAAAAGCAATAAATCATACGAAAAACTGTAAATGCGAATGTAAGTAAATCACATTGTGAGAAGTTGCACCCTCGGAGTATACACTAAACGGGACTCGATGCATAGATAGTTTTGAGAACGGATCTCGAAATTACTAGGGTCTATTTAGTGTATTTTAGTGTTTGTGGTTGAAGTTGGGATGTTACGTATTTTAGTAGATGTGCGTGGACCTAGTGTTCACGTCTAATATTATAGTAGTGCATAATAATGGAAAGTGCGAATATGGAAAGTTTTGTTTAGATGACAACCTAGTGACGACTCGATCAATAGGCGGATCCTCCTAGCTTGACCTGTGACTCCGGCAGAACTCCGTTCCCGTTTGACCTTTCCTGCGGCTACTCCGGCAGAGCTTCGTTACTATGGACCGTTTCTGCGGCTAATCCGGCAGAACTTCGTTACTAGACTTGGGCTAGTCGAACACAGGCACCTCGGTATCGAGTGGGGTGCTCGAAGGTGAGGAGTAGCGTCGATGTCGCTTTTTTAATCGGAACTACGATCGAGTGGATCATTTGCCTAGGGTGTCGGAGTGCGATCCCTTACCGAGAGTTTAGAGGGAGAAGAGAAGGTTGAGATGTGTGTCGAAGTGAGGGTGTGAATGGGGGTATTTATAGGTGTTTTCGAACCTTGTTGCCCATATAGGCGCCTGAGCTGAGGCGCACCAAGACTCAGGCGCGAGGGCTTAGGCGTGAGGAGACCAAGACGCGTGAGGTGGGGCGGTTGGAGTTTTGAGGATACGATTTTGATACTTTCCAAAACCGTGGGACGGGTGTATAATATGTATCTTGGGGGTTAAGGTTTCCCTTCCTTTACCTAGCGCTGTGAACTTGGTGGGCCTCGGGTTTGCATGTAATCCCCTAGAAATTCTAACGCGATACAGTGGCGGAAACACTGTAGAGTTGGGATTAAAACACACTGACAAACTATATCTTATTAAAAGAAATGGTAAGTCAATACAAAGGCCACTTTTTACAAAAGGGCTAAATAGAATATTCTCCAAACAGGTTTTACAAATCCGTAAATTTCATGAATAGAGAAAGAGTAGGATCCACGCTACTCGCTAGCTCACACCAAAAAACCAGCAGCTAATACCTGTCATGTTATAAACATAACAGCCACGTCAGTGGGTAATAACTCGGACGTTCTCCCAGCCATATTATATCATATGGAAAAATAATAGTATTATTATATCAAAATATTTAAAAAGAGAAAACATTAAAACGATATAATAAAAATAAGTTTTCGGAGAAAACTTAAAGCACTTGTCAACCTGCAAGTCAAAATCAATCAATAATAATAATATTCAAAAATGGCGTTATGGATAGGATTGATGTAGAATCTAGATTTTCACTAGGACAATACTAAACTAGCTTCGAGAACTCGGTCAAAACAAATCAGACTTCGGTCTCTAACTAGGCAACTCAACTATAACAGGACTGCGTGCAGCGAGGTCCTGGCTTAAGTAATGTACACCCCTCCTGGACACCAACCGTAATCCAGTTCAAGCCGACGGCGACTTACACAATGCGATATCTAAATTTAAGGTCAAAATATACACACTCCCGAACACAAACCATGCTCAGTTCAACGACCAATGTGTCTCAACATAGACACACCAGCTTTATAGTTGATGGCAAAACGTACATCCCAGACTATATTACTCTAAACCCACACTTGTCCTTATTCCATAACTCCGAAACAATCCATTATCGATAGTCAAATGTAAATATAATCAATATAAATGATATGAAGATAAAAATAAATAAACATTTTATATTAAAAGGGGAACTTTCCAAAAATAGAAACTTACTAATTTTAGAAACTTACTTAAAATAGAAACAGTCTTATAGAAAATACGTAAGTTATTAAAATAAGTGAAATGTATAAAAATAGCATTTCTATCGAAATTAACATTTTATTATTATCGTCGTTATCGTAACTTTATTATATTTCTAAATTCGTTACTCAAAATATAAATAAAATATAATAGTTAATATATAGTATTTTATAAATAATTAGGAAATCGAGTTAAAACTATAAATTTTCAGAAAAGAGATCTTTTAAGAAAAACGATATCAAAATTAATTGACTCAACGAGTTTTATAAATGATATAAATTTTTCAAAGGTTTCAAATTATTTTTAGCAAATTAATAAATAATACGGATTTACTAAAGATAATCAATCGGAACAAATAAGAAATTATTAGTGAAAATAGTCTCTATTAAAAATATATTTAAAACAAAATAGACTACTTACTCACTTAGTATATAAGTCGTAAAATGAAATTAATTTATTAAACAAGTATACAGATCTCGATTATAGTATCAAAAATACAATTTTGAGTTAAAAGTTATAAATTAACGAAATATGAAGAAAATATGAAATCGTTATTATTTAATTACTAGTGTCACGATAACCAACAAAATATTATAACGATCGTAAATAATTAAATTACTAACGATTTATAAAATGATATCGAAAGTTATAAAAATATTTATAAGGCATACGATTTAAAATTAGTATAATTAGCAAATAATAAATAGCTAAAATTAGGAAAACCGAAGTAAAAATATTTACTACATACTACTACTCAAACATACGATATAAAATCGAGTAACGTCCTAAAGTTACCTTAAGTCAACATCCGAAACGATCCAGCGCTCGTCCTTCTCAGGTCCTCACGAAAGTCACACTAGAACATGACATCTAGCAGCAATTTACGCGGTGACAGTAACAGTAAAGAACGATGGATCAACAGAACAGCGGCAACGAACCTGAATTAGATAATAGACAGGAAACGGAGGGACTGAGGATGGATAAGAAGCAGGATAAGGAGGGAAGAGGGTCACTAATAGATGGAGTTAGTCGACAAAAGACAGTAGGATTGACACAACAAAAGAAGGAGACCACGACAACAGCAGCATCGAAATCCGAACAAAAACGCAACAATGGAAAGCATCAGCACACACGACAGATTGAGGAGAAGAAAACGAGAAAAACCGAAAGGGCAAAAACAGAACAGTAGCGACAAGAGGCAGCACATCGACATCGACAAGGGATAGTAGCAGCAGACTTCAACATCAATAAGAACAACAGCTACATCAAAAGACAACAAGCCGATCCGACAACGAGTAGTGAACGAGAATACCAACAGCAATAAGGTAAGAAGGACGAAGAAGAAGCAATAAAACGAAGAATGAAGTGGGCACGAAGAAGGAGCAGATCGAACCGCAACCGGGGGACAAACAAAACAGTAGCATCGGACGTCAAAAACAGCAACAAAAATGACGACAGCAGCAATCAGTAACGATGAAAACGACACGAGCAACCACATCAAACGTGCCAGCAGAGAAACCGATCCTGAACCAGGAACATAGGACAGCAAACAATGACTTCACCGAGACCAAAAACGAGCGTAACAGAGAGGGAACCAAACCAGCAGAACGCAGCAGAGGCAGAAAGAAAACAAGACAGCAGCAGCAACGCAATTAAACAAAAACAACAAACAGCAACCGGGATGATGAAGAATAAGCAAAGGAGAAGAAATCAGCAGCAGTACGGACAGCAAAAGCAGCGACAAAACGCAGCAGCAGACAAAGGGACAAAACGTACTCAAAACCGAGTTAAACAACAATACGAAACAGAAAGAGGAAAGAGAAAGAAGAAGGAGAAGAAGAGGAGATACTATCACGGAACAAGGACAACAGCGAGCATAGCAGCGACAAAAAACCATCGCAGCAGCAGCAGAAAAAATGGACGAAGAAAAGGGACGAGGTTGATGGAGGCTAGTGCGAGGGGGTGAAAAGCAGATGAAGAACGATGATGATGTAGGAGGAAAACGAAAGGAAGCAAAAGTGGGTGAAGCGGTGGAGAAGTAGAGATTGAAACGGTGGGAATAAGAAAGGTGAGGGGAGTGTACGTTATATTGGGAAAACAAAGGGGATGAATGATATTTAATCATGTGGTACTCAAATTAAGTAAGTTAGAAATACGGATTAATTCCGTAACGATAAGTTGACTGACCATAAGACGAATTAAAACCGAATCAATAAAATAAATAAATAATTGGACTGTCTAATAAGATGAGTAAATAAATTATTCGGAACGAAATCGAAGTTGATAGAAATAAATAATTAGACGATCAAATAGTATTTTCCGATAAATAATAAATCTTCGATAAAGTGAATTAAATTGATTTCTTGAGGAAACGTAATAAATGTTTTGACGAAACTTAATATAAATGAACTTCGAGTCACAAATAGAAATTTGGGCTTAAATATAAATAAATAGATAAATAAAATTTAGAGTTTAAATCGTCGAAATAGACTTTCGAAAAGAATTAATTAAATGTTTAAAATGAATTGAAACCGAAATAAAAATACGTTTAAAATATAAGAAGAGTTTCCGAGACAAATAGAATTTTAGAAGTTTAAACGATTAAACGATAAATTCGTTTTATATTAATTTTAAG
Organism: Agrostemma githago; assembly: GCA_958450325.1. Lineage (NCBI taxonomy): Eukaryota > Viridiplantae > Streptophyta > Magnoliopsida > Caryophyllales > Caryophyllaceae > Agrostemma > Agrostemma githago. The sequence continues at coordinate 33,330,510 of OY288256.1, forward strand.
AATTACGAGTTAAATCGAAAATAAAATACAGATACGAATATAACCTTAATTTAATTAATTTTATAAAATCAGTTGTGTTACAGTGCATCCCGAGGTTCACTTGGCGCGGTGTTGACTTGGCTCGAGTTTCGGGACCGACTCAGGGTCCCGGTGTCAGAATTGACTCTAATTATTGTCTATGCGATCGTAACGACACGACTAAGGCCGCCATCATGTTAGTTTAATTTGCCCGAGTAATTTATTTGATCCGTTCTATAGAAAAACTACTTAAAACACCGAGAACCCACTTCGCGTTTTAGTCCTATCGTCATCGGGTGTTTGTGGGCACTTCTGCAGCCAACAGGTCCAAATTAGGGTGTCTATAGAAGGATTATACCACACTAACATAGGGATGAAAAGATTCAAATTTGTATAAATAAGAAAACCCAAATAAATCTCCCAAGGTTGTCCATCTTGGTAGAGTCTTCAAGAATTCCCTTAATACAAGATTAAGCTAAGATTAACAAAAGATTAAGGAAAGATTAAGGAGAAACTAAGCTAATGAGAGGAGTTCACTATCTAAGGTTTAGAATAATGTAGGCTGCTTAAAACAATACAAGAAGGGGGTATATAGAGGGTTTCACGAGCAAAGAAGTTGAAAGAATTGAAGCGGAGCTGTGCTGGGATTATCCCGGCCAAGAAGGGGCTCATCCCGACCGGGGGGGACATGGTCCCTACCGGGAAGGACCTGGTCCCTACCGGGAGGGCTTGTTAGAGGCGTCTGTGCTGTCCCACTTCGACCCGACCGGGAAGGGCATGATCCCGACCGGGAAGGCCATGTAGGCTTCAAATATGGTCACATAGGTCCCTACTTTCTCTTCCTAGGCTTTTTATCGACTCTCGGTGCTCGGGAATGAGCTCCAAGGGACTCGGGATCGAGTCTAAGCTACCGAGTCATCATCGCTTCTCTTCGTTGGCTCCATATGTGTCGGAAACGAGTCGAAATCGTTCCATTTCTCCAAGATAAGCCTTAGGAACCTAGGACAAGCTAGAAGAAGCGTAAGTAGCCTCGAAACCGCTCCAAAGAGCGATTCCACAAGAGAAATCGGGACCAAACACAAGAAATAAGCACTACATAACACACCTATCAAATCCCCCACACTTAACCCTTTTTCGCCCTCGAGTAAGCACGAACTAACTAATAACTAAAAGAAACTAGACTACTAACCGAGCAGGTATTAGCGCACCCTACGCCCTTTCAACTCACGCGAGAACACTTAGAGGAAAAGTGCTCTCCGCAAGGCAAGTGAGGTCTTGCGACAAAACTGTGGATACAACCGAACACGGAAACACACAAACAAACAAACAAACAAACAAACAAACAAACAAACAAACAAACAATCGGTTGCATCCAAAAAGAAACAAATACCACTTCCCTCAACAAAGCGGTGAAAGAAGCACCAGTTAAGGACTCAAGGCAAGTGACAACGTTCCCAAGCTAATAACACAAATCGATATGGACAAAACCCTAATAGTATGACAACAAAGCAATAAAAACGTTGGTAACATACCTAGTTCCTCCTAACCATCTAAGAACGTACCACGGGACGATAGGCGAGATGGAAAAAGGATGAACCACAGAGTTAGTCGACACTGTAGGTAAAGTGAAACCCCGCCCCCTTTAGTGATAAGCCAAGAGGGTCGTCCCATGCTCAAAAATAGCCTAACTAGTTCAAGTAAAAAGGTGGATATGGTTGCAAAGTGAGGGAAGACCGACCATTATCGCTATCATCCTTCCTAGGGACTCGGTCTTTTGGTAGGCTCTTCACTATAACAGTCGGTAAAAGGCTTATTTTGGAGGGGGGGAGAATTTTTTTGTGAGATGATTTTCTTTGGCATTTTTCTTTTGTATTTTGCTTTTGAGTTGCTATGCCATTTCTTTTTTTTCTTTTGTATTTTGTTTTTGATTTGTAGTGCCTTTTCTTTTTCTTCTTTCTTTTCTTTCTTTTCTTTCTTTCCTTTTCTTTTCCTTTCTCTTTTTGACTTGGTTTGCCTTTTGGATAAATCATGAATTGTAGGCATTCAATCACAACCAAGTATAGAAACTTCAACAAATTGCAACTTATTTTTGGAAAATGTGTAGAAGGTAGGGAAATGGGTAAGTCGGGGGCGCCTTCCCTTCAAACCCACAAAAAGGGGGAAACTTGGACTAATCAAACAATTTCGAACACGGTCACCTAAGAGATGGGACTCGGCAACCAAGGCCTTTTCACTCTGTGGATGGACAAAGTGGTCAAAATGCATATCCCGAAGTAAATCCCTAGTAGACTAGGTGGACTCAAGGTAAGAAACCAATGAAACTATTGATTTAAAGGCATTCTACTAGACTAAAAAGTCCAAAAATCCCTAGTAGACTAGGTGGACTCAAGGTAAGAAACCAACGAAACTATTGATTTAAAGGCATTCTACTAGACTAAAAAGTCCAAGAATCGATTCATATCACTAGGAATGGAAAGTAGACACTTGCGCACTAGCCTGAAAACCGGTTTTCGAAAACATTTTCTACACTAGACTCATAAACTATACAAGGCACAACAAAGACGAAAGAAAAATCGAAAGAAAATGAGACAAACACAACAAAACAAGATAAAACAAAGGGAAAATTGATATTTTATACCCTCAATAACTTTGATTTTCAAACTTTATACCTTACATAATTTTCTTTTGAAATTTATACCTACTTATTCTAATAATTACGTAATTAATACCTCAATCTTATTTCCGTCAAAAAATTAACGGAAACCGTCACCCATAATGTTCTAGTTACCCTTTTCATATTGTCTTTTCCAATTATATCCCTCACCCCTTCACGTCATTCATCATGTCTGCTTCATATTCATCTTCTTCTTCATCTTCAACTTGTAACTTTTTCTCCTCATTTTTTTTCATCATCTTGTTTTAGTTTGTAAATCACACATTAACACATCAATTTTTATCTACTTCGTGTTTCAATCATTATTGATTTTCCATTTGCAATTGTAAATCTGTTTTATTCAAATTTCAATCAAAAATTTAGGATTTTCCAGATTTCAATTAAAAATTGTTGGTAGAATATGTGAATATGCATTGTCGATTTAGTTTTACATGTTCCGTTTTTGTAAAAAAAATGCAGTTGTGGCTGGTAGGATATACAGTACATATATACTCCTACGGAGTATTCAATTTCTTCCAATTAGCTAGGTGATTTAATACTCATGTTAGTATCTGCTACATTATTGAACTATGGCTCACTAACCCAAATCTCAATCAACTTACCAGTAGTTCTCAATTTTTCAGGAAAATAGGATTCTCATCATAAGAGTGTCGGTGTCCATAATTATTTGTGCTGCTAGTAACTAATGAAATTGGATAAAAGTTGGTATGAATCATGCATTTGGATGCCACCACTCACTCTTGTGCCTCAAAACTTGTGTGCTTTCATCTCCAATTACTGAGTATGAATCTGTAGCATCATTACAAATCGAACCCGTGGTGTATTGGAGGAAGAAATTCAATCGAAATTGCTACTATAATGCCGGGATTGGTGTAGGGGTAGAAGATTTGAGTTGAATTCATTAGATTACCACAAATTAGATTTAGTTGGGGTTTGAATTTTTTGGAAAAAAAATGAGTTAGGGTGTCTTCATAGATATGTTCATGATACAGAGGAATTTTGGGAAAAATCAAAGTGTACGAGATATTGAGAATTTGAGATGGGTGAATTAAATTTTTGATAAGGGTAAATGAGACATTTTCAACTCATTTCGTTGATTTTTTGATGGAAATAAGAATAGGTATTGATTACGAGGTTAATAGAATAAATAGGTATAAGTTTTGAAAAAAAATTATGCAAGGTATAAAGTTTGAAAATCAAAGTTATTGAAGGTATAAAGTATCAATTTTCCCTAAAACAAACGCACAAAGAAATAAACAAACACCACCCCGAAGCTTCCAAACAAGCAACCACATCAACTACAAACTCCCGAAAGCTCCACCCGAGCGTATACCATCACAAAACATCTTCCAAACTTCACAAAAAGGAAAAAGGAGAAAGAGATAGAAGGATAATACCGGATGTCAAGAGCTTTCCGAAACTTATCGACGATCACACAACCTAAAAGGAAATCGAGGGGGCAGAACACACAACACAACAAATATACGACAGAAAGACTCAAAAGAAAAGGACACAAAACAAAATCTTTTTGGTTTTTATGAGATTTTTTTAATTCTTTATGGATTTTTACGATTTTTCGAAAAAACAACGAAAATAAAACTAAACTAGACTAGGATATCGCTCCCCCACACTTAAACCGAGCAATGTTCTCATGCTCGATCGATAGTGTGTGGAGACACAAAAAAAAGAAAAAAAGGGAAAATAAAACTAAGAATCAAAAATGAAAGTGAAGAAAGGGTAGAATGTGTCGGCCGGGGTGTAATCAAGTCACCAAGGGCCGAGACGAGAAAAGATATCGATGGGGTAAGAAATAAAAAGAAGAAAATAAAAGGAAATGGGAGGGGAGGGCTAGGTGTAATCAAGTCACCTAGCCCGGATTCCACCTAAATCCGACTAAATCCTACCAAAAGAAAATGAAAATAAAGAAAGTGAAAAGAACTTGACAATTTGAATTTTTCAAATGACTCTCGATGTAATCACGTCGATCATCGAGAATTGGGAGCGATAACCACAAAGGCCCCGAGGGCCACCATGACACCAAATACATAAAAGGAAGGGGAAGATACAAATATAGACTAGCAATAAAAGACGGAAAAGAAAGGAGAGTCGCCTACCAAACGGCTAGCAACTCAATAATCTCCATCGTCTCAATGATCATTATTGGCACGTTGCTTGTCTTCGTCATTTTTATTCCTCTTCTTTCTCAGTAGTCGCATGGTTGAAGTACTGGGCTTGCATTGGTGTAATGAGGGTGGGATTTGAAGGGAAACTCGGTGTATAGTGATGAGAAGATGAGATGAAGGTATATAATTGAAGTGTAAGGGTGAAATGCTATTGGCAAAGGTGATTAGGGAGGTTGGGAGGGGGTATAAAGCTGTGGGGTGGGGCTTAAATAAAGAGAAAAAGGCTAAGACCACCGAAGGGCTTCCTTCCCGGTCGGGAACAACTCTTCCCAATCGGGATGACCACGATCCCGGGCAGGATTGCTCGTCAGAAGCTCCTGTTTTATTGCTCACTTCGTCCCGCTCGTGATAGCAATGATCCCGGTCGGGATAGCACCTTTCCCGAGCCTTCAAGCCTTCATTCAATCATAGCATACCGAATCTTCCACCCAAACGACAAATCATACCTCGGGATCCAAGATCCCGTCCCCAAAAGCTTATGAAAAGCTCAAAAACCGACTTTCTTGCCCAAGATCCACGCTTCTATCTTCCATATCCCTTTCTAGTTCCTCATCTTCACTTGAAACCTATCAAGTAAGCTCAAAAACTTCCATCAAAGATCCCTCCCTCACATCGCTCAACAAAATACCAAACGACAAGAATTCCACAACAACTCACAAAACCTAGAATCAAACTCACAAATTACGCAAATACAACTACAAAAACACAAAGAGGAGGAAAGAGTTATATACAACACGACGGTTCTTTAGTAACTCCGTCAAACAAAGGATGATGAATTCTTCATTCATCTTCAATAGCATGGTATACAACTCCATAGCCTTCAAGGGGACGGAGCAACATGTCGAAAGCTCTCGAGAAGTCTTCAACAAAGCTCGTGGAATACCAACCTACACTCCAAGGTTCTTCACAACCTTGCCTTGACGTTCCCGGGGCTTCCCGATCTACTAAGTTCAACGACTTGAACTTGTACTTGCGATCCTTCGGGATATACCCAAGCTTCCATTCATCTTCGTAGGGCCTCAAGGGAGGCTCGACTTTGCTATTTCCTAGCAACTTAAACACATCAACCTTACATGGGCATTAATCCACTCCAAGCTCAAAAGCATCATCATCTAGCACATGGTCAAGAAGGGGAGATTTGGAACTCAAGCAAGTGAGTTCACTCATCTCCGAGCTACTCTATAGCTCTTCACAATCAAGCTTACCAAAGCTCTTCAAGTTTTCATGCAAGGTAACCAAATTGTTTACCTTATCAAGCTTTTCACCCGACTCATCCCCTAGCTCGATGTCTTTGACGGAATGGATCATATGACATGATTCTTCATTTGTAGGTGAGGTGTTGCCTTGAAGGTCAAACACAAGGTTCTCCTCGCCTAACTCAAAAGTGATCCTACCCATCTTGACATTGATCATTGCACCGACGGTGTGTAGAAATGGGCGCCCAAGGATAATGGGGGCGGTTGCATCTTCCGGCATATCGAGTACAAGGAAGTAAACCAAAATGAAGAATTTCCCGATCCTTAATGGCACATCCTCTAACATTCCTAATGGTCGATTAAGTGAACGATCGGCCATTTGGAGTGTGATCGAGGTACACTTGAGCTCTTTCATTCCAAGTCGCTCACAAATAGAGTAAGGGAGAATGCTCACACTTTCCCCCAAATCACATAACGCCCTATTGATCTTCAAATTCCCTATGGTGCATGGGATTGAGAAACTACCCGGATCCTTGAGCTTAGGTATGGTGGAACCTTGAATAAGATCACTCACCTCTCTTGTAAATGCTATGGTCTCTTCCTTGTCCAAGGATCTCTTCCTAGCCAAGATTTCTCTCTTGAACTTTCCATAGGCCGGGACTTGGGTAATTAGCTCGGTGAAAGGGATGCTCACATCTAATTTCCTCACAATATCAACGAACTAGTCAAATTGAACATCCACCTTTGTCTTCAATTGCCTCGATGGGAATGGCAATTTGATGTGTATCTTTTCAACTTCATTGGGCTTGGATTTTTCACTTGACATCTTATTCTTTGCTTTATCTCCTTCGTGGGGTGGGGGAAGCTTGCCTTCAATAGGTTTTTCAACTTCCCACAAGACTTGCCCCTCCATGAGATTTCCCCAATTTTCATTGCCTTGAGATGGAGATTCCACTTCTTTCATGGCTTCATGTTCATTAGGAAACAAGGGAGAATCATATGATGCACCGCTCCTCAAAGTAATAGCATTCACGGATTCAAATTTCGTTGGCACGCCTTGAGGAGGTAGTTGACCCTTTTGCCTTGAAGAACTACCCGAAGCAACTTGAGCTAGTTGGGTTTCGAGCATCTTCACATGAGTACTTGTTGCCTTGTTTTACCTTTGAAGTTGAGCATAAAGTTCTTGTTGGGTTCTTTGCATCTCCAAAATTGTCTTTTGCATGTCAAAATCCCGAGGCGGAGATTGTTGGTTATGGGGAGTATTTGTGAGGGTTAGGGGAATGGCATAATCATGAGTTGGAGATCGGCTCCTTGGCTTGATTTGTTGTTGAGCATTTTGTAACCCTTGTTGATTTTGAAAGTTCCCTCGGAACCCTTGAGAATTGCCTTGATTTAGGCCTTGGAGATTACCTTGATTGTGATTTTGGTAACCTTGGTTGTTTTCGAATCCTTGAGAGTGTTGGTTTCCTTGGAAACCACCTTGATGATTGAAGTTCCCTTGATTTTGGAACCCTTGATGATTGTTGAAGGCAGCTTGGTTTTGTTGTTGGAAGTTGTTAAAAGGCCTTTGATTGCCTTGATAACCTTTGTAGCCTTAGTTGTCCTTTAAGGGAGGAACAACATAGAATGGACGGTGTTGTTGTAGAGCTTGTTGTTGGGAAGCTTGGAACATATGAGGATTTGGTACATTTTGAGGCTTGTAAGGGAAGTATGGGACACCTTGCTTGTATGCTTGAAAAGCATTCACTTGCTCAATGCTACCTCGACAATGTTGAGGCTCATGTCCATATAACCCACATATCTCACATATCCCATAATAAGAAGATGGAGAAACCACTCTCATAGCATTCACTTGATGAATAGATTGTTGGTGGGAAGAACTTGTGCTTTGACCTTGATTAAAGTGAACTTGGAGCTTCTTATCGATGGCATCCTTGTGAGTCTTCAATTGAGCCCCAAGATCGGCACTAAGTTATGTGATAGTATCGATTTCATGCCTTCCCCCTCTATTTGCCTTTCTAGGCCTAGAATATTGAGAGTTGTGATCCGCCATTTCCTCAATCCTAGACCAAGTTTGGTCATCATCGACCTCGGTAAACCTTCCATTGGAACCCATGTTGAGTATAGCCCTAGAATCTTCATATAACCATTCCAAAATTGTTGGACAAGAAACCAATGGGACAACCCATGATGGGGGCAAGAACGGACCAAGGCCTTAAACCTCTCCCACGACTCATAAAGACTTTCTTCGTCAAATTGTTGAAACCCCGTGATTGAAGCTCTCAATAGGTTAGTCTTCTCCGGTGGATAAAACTTTTGGTAGAATGCTAGAGGTAGCTTCTTCCATGTGTCTATACCTAGAGCCGTCTTGTCGAGACCTTTGAGCCATTGTTTTGCCTTGCCAATCAAAGAGAAAGGAAATAGGACCCACCGAATTTGGTCTTGGGTTATTCCCGGTTGAGAGATGGCATCGCAATAGTCGGAAAAAGTTTCCATGTGTTGGTGAGGATCTTCCGTTGGTAACCCACGAAATTGACTTCTTTCAACCAATTGGATAAACTGCGTTTTAGCCACAAATTCCCGGTAAATGCGGCTGGTAAAGCGGTTGGACCGGGCAAAATGTCTTCCGTGAAGGTTGAATGTGAAGAGAACTTAGGCATTATGTGGTGGATTGGTGATGAAGGTGTTGAACTTGTAGGGGAGGTATTTGGACTTGCGGAAGATGAAGGAGATGATGTTGCTTGAGATGAAGTTGATATGGAGGTGCCGAAGGGGTTAAGGAAACTCTCTTCGGTGGCTTCTGCAGATGAGGAGTTTAGATCAATCTCTGAGTTTTTCTCGAAATCTCGGCTTGTACCCGGTTGGGAACCTCTCAATCTTGCAACCGTCCGTTGGCGAAGGTTTGGAACGATTCCGACTCGTTCCATACACTTTTTGGAGCCAACGAAGTGAAGAAACGATCACTCGATGCCTTGGATTCGATCCCAAGACCTTGGGACCCATTCCCGAGCTACTTAGGCCCGATCCCGAGTCCCGAAAATCGAGGGGAAGCCCATGAGAAGCAAAGAGGGACCAAAAAGATCATAATGGAGGCCTACAAGGTCCTTCTCGGGCGGAATAATGCCTTCCCGACCGGGAAGGAGTGTGCATTTAGCGATGGGACTATGATGAGCTCTTCCCGACCGGGAAGGTGGCTTCCCGACCGGGAAGGGACCCTTCCCGACCGGGACCACCTCTTCCCGACCGGGAAGGGCCCAGTTCAGACCAGCGTCAATTCTTTTCTCCTCCTTCATTCTTGTAACCTTATAAATACTTCCCTCTTGTATTGTTTATGCATCATACATTACCCTAGACTCTCTTAGGCCTCCATTAAGCATTCAAACCCTAGATTAGTGTTCCTCATATTAATTTTAATCTTCCTTTAATCTTTAGTTAATCATTGTAATTAGTCTTGTATTAAGGAGATTCTTGAAGAACTCTTCCAAGCTTGACATCCTTGGAGTTTTGTTTGGGTTTCTTATTAATTCAAGTTCCAATCTTTTTCATCCTTGTTAGTTTGGTATAATCCTCTTCTCCTTTTTACTCTTGTTAATTGTTTATTTGTTCAAGTTTGAATCTTTACATATTGTTATTGTTATTGTTTGTTCATTATGGATGTTTGGATGTTTGGTTTGTTTTCTCTTGTTTATGTTAGTTTCATCTTGATAATGAGTGAGTAGTTATCTTGTGGAGTTAGTAGGGGGATTAAGGGTAGATTATGGGTGATTAGGGTTTGATTAGGGGTAAAGGTTACATCTTTGTTGCTAGTCACATATTGGGCACTCTATGTGTTTGTTGAAATGCTTGTGTGGGTAGTTGTGGCCAATGCTTCCTATACTTGTTCTCTTCTTCTCATTGTTTGACTAGTGTGTGATTGTGTCGGGTTTAGTCTTAGTCACGAGAGTGCGGACTTGTGTTTTGACGCGAGAGCGCGGACCGACCTTGACCTAGGTTTAGACGCGAGAGCGCAAACCGACTCTAGCAACTAGGAGACACCTACACCCTTGATCACCCAATTACCCTTCTACACTTAAGAACCCGACCTAACCCTACCCCTTTCCATATTTGGTTCATCTTCCTAGTTAGTCGTCATTTCTCTAGTTTCATTGTTTAGTTAATCTCTAGTTATTCCATTTAGTCTTGTTTTAGCTAGTTCATTATTAGTCTAGTTCATACCTCCTCTCCTATCATAGTTTGTCAATTATCATCTCCTTTGTGTTTGTTTGTGTGACTTAGTCTCGTTTTTAGGTCGACTTAGTCTAGACTTTACAATACCGTCTCCGTGGACACGACCCGACTTACCCTAGCTAGCCACTAGGATTAGTTGGTTATTTATTGTTGGTTAGGACCCACGACGAAACCTACCATCAATTTGGCGCCGTTGCCGGGGACGGTGCATTGTTTAGACTTAGTTTACTTCTAGCTTGACTTAGTTACCCTTCTTTGTGCCCTTCTATCATCTCTTGTGCATATTTTGTAGGTTTCTCTTGTTTTCTTAGCTTTCTTTTCTCTTTGTTTTTCGTTGTGTTTGTTTATTGTCTTTGCCTAGTGCCCAAAAAGCATTAGGTGGTCTTACGTTTGTTCAAGTGCGTAGTGTATGCCTAGGAGGAGAGGCGACTTCTTTCTCTTCAATCCAGAGCCGGAGAGACTCTTTAGAGCCTTTCGCCAATGGACGATTGACCGGGTTAGACACTCTCAACCGGGTACTAGCAATACCATTGAAGAGCAAGCTCAAGGATCCGACTTTAACGAGTCACCTCGAGAGACGGTGGAAGGGATCTTCATAAATCCCTTTGGTTCATCTATCCATTCTTCTTCACCTAGTTCTCCGTCTAGTTCTACGTCAACACCGTCTACACCTTCTTCTCCCGCATATCCAATCATGCCGAAGTTCTCATCTCACTCCACTTTTACGGAAGATGTCTTGCTGGGACCGAGTGTTTTACCGGATACTTATACCGGGAATTTAGTGGCAAAGACACAATTCATCCAACTTTTGGAGAGAAATCAATTTAGTGGTTTGCCCACCGAAGACCCGCACCAACACATGGAGACCTTCTCCGATTATTACGATGCTATCTCTCAAACCGGGGTTACTCAAGATCAAATCCGATGGGTACTTTTCCCATTCTCTCTCATTGGAAAAGCAAAGCAATGGATAAAGAGTCTCGATAAGGCAACCATGGGTATCGATACTTGGAAGAAACTTGCATTGGCGTTCTACCAAAAGTTTTACCCTCCGGAGAAGACAAATTTGCTTAGGGCCTCCATCACCGGTTTCCAACAACGGGATGAGGAGAGCCTTTATGAAGCTTGGGAACGGTTTAAATCTTTGGTTAGATCATGCCCCCACCATGGACTTTCACAATGGTTCTTAGTCCAACAGTTTTGGAACGGTCTATATGAGGATTCAAGAGCTATACTCAATATGGGCTCCAATGGTAGGTTTACCGAGGTCGATGACGATCAAACTTGGGCAAGAATCGAGGAGATGGCGGTGCACAACTCCCAATACTCAAGGTCTAGAAAGGCGAATCGAGGAGGTAGGCACGAGGTCGATGCTATTACACAACTAAGCATTGATCTTGGAGCTCAATTGAAAACCCACATGGAGACTATTGACAAGAAGCTCCAAAGCCACCTCAACCAAGTTCAAAACGCTAGTTCCTCCAACCAACACTCGATTCATGAAGTTAATGCTTTGGGAGTTGTACCTCCTACGCCTTATTATGGGATGTGCGATACTTGTGGGATATTTGGACATGAGCCCATGCAATGTCGAGGAAGTATTGAGCAAGTGAACGCCTTTCAAGCGTTCAAGCAAGGTGCCTCCAATCCTAATACGTTCCAATCCTCCCATCAAGTCCCTCAACAACAAGCTCTACAATATCGTCCCTATGTTCCACCTCCCTTAAGGGACAACAATCAAGGATACCAAGGTTATGTGGGTAATCCAAGACCATTCAATAATTTCAAGCAACATAACCAAGGTAATTACTACAACAATCAAGAGTTCCAACAAGGAACTTCAATCAAGGTGGTTTCCAAGGAAACCAAAACTTTCAAGGACATCAAAAGCAAAACCAAGGACATCAAAACTACAACCATGGCAACAATCAAGGCCTTAATCAAGGCAACTCTCATGGGTTCCAAGGGAACCATCAACAACAACAAGCAACTCAAGATACCCAACAACAAAGAAAGCCAAGGAGCCGGTCTCCTACTTATGACTATGGCATTCCTCTAGCCATCATCGACACTCCGCATAATCTACAATCTCCACCTCGAGATTTCAATATGCAAAAATCTATGATGGATGTGCAAAGAAGCCAAATGGAGATGGCAAGAAACCAACAAGAGTTCTTTGCTCATGTTCAAAGGGATAACATAGCAAGAGATGCTCACATGAAGATGCTTGAGACTCAAATATCTCAACTTGCTTCGGGAAGCTCTTCAAGACAAAAGGGGCAACTACCTCCTCAAGGTGAAACACCAAAATTTGAGCATGTAAATGCTATTACCACGAGGAGTGGTACGTCTTATGATTCACCCTTAGCCCCTAGTGAGCAAGAACCAATGCAAGAAGTTACACCCTCCTCTCAAAGCAATTCAAGCAAGGAAAGTCCAATGGAGGAGCAAGTCTTAGGGGAGATCGAAAAATCCCATGAAGACAAGCTTCCCCCGCTTCAAGGAAAAGACAAGGGTAAAAGGAAAGTGTCATTTGAGAAGTCTACCCCGATTGAGCAAAACAAGTTCCATATCAAGTTGCCTTTCCCAACAAGGCAAATGAAGACTAAGGTGGATGTCTAATTTGACAAATTCCTAGACATTGTGAAGAAATTGGATGTGAGTGTCCCATTTACCGAGCTACTCACCCAAATCCCGGCATATGGAAGATTTATGAAAGAAATCTTGGCTAGGAAGAGATCCATCAAAAAGGAAGAGACGATAGCGTTCACGAGGGTGGTGAGCGAGCTTATTCAAGGTTCTACGCTTCCCAATTTGAAGGATCCGGGTAGTTTCTCGATCCCGTGCACAATAGGCAATTTCAAGATTGAGAGAGCACTATGTGATTTGGGTGCGAGTGTAAGCATCATTTTCTATTCCATTTGTGAGCGACTAGGGTTGAAGGAGCTCAAATGTACGTCTATTACACTCCAAATGGCCGATAAATCATTCAACCGACCATTAGGGATGTTAGAGGACGTTCCGGTACAAATCGGGAAGTTCTTCATTCCGGTCGACTTCATCGTGCTCGATATGCCGTAAGATGCTCTCACTCCCATTATCCTTGGGCGCCAATTTCTAGATACCGCCGGTGCTATGATCGATGTCAAGAAGGGTAGGTTTACTTTTCAGTTAGGCGACGAAGAGTTAGTGTTTGACCTCCAAGGCAACACCTCGCCTACGAACGAGTCATGTAATATGATCCATGCCACGAAAGACTTTGATCTGGGGGATGAGTCGGGACAAAGCTTGAAGAGCGACTTCTATGGAATTGAGGATGATGATTTCGAGCTTGGGGCGGATGAATGCCCATATCATGATGTTGAAGACAAGTTGCAAGGCAAGGAGAAAGATGAGCCTCCCTTGGGGCCACATGAAGATAGGTGGACGTTAGGGTATATCCCGAAGGATCGCAAGTATAAATTCAAGCCATTGAACTTAGTAGATCGGGATGCCCCGGGAACGTCGAGACGAGGTCATGAAGAACCTTGGGATGTGGATGGTTATATCACAAGCTTGATTGAAGACTTTGCAAGAGCCTTCGATTTGTTTCTTCGTGCCCTTGATGGAGATGGAATCGTTTATAATGTTGTAGAAAAAGATTGAAGAGTGCACCATCCTTGGTTTGACGGAGTTCCAAAAGAACCGTCTCATTGTATATATTTCTTTCTTGTAGCTTCTTTGAGTTTTTGTGATATTCTTGTTATTTGGATTGTTGATGAGCGATGTGAGGGAGGGAATTTGATGTTGTATTTGAGTTTATTGTGATAGGTGTGAAGTGAAGGTGATTCCTAGAGAAGAATGACTATTGATAGAGCATGGATTGTGAGCAAGAGGATTGGTTTTTGAAGCTTTGGATAAGCTTTTAGGGTTATGGAGGTGATGAAGACTCTTCCCGGGCGAGAAGAAGGCTTCCCGACTGGGAAGGAGCCATCCCGATCGGGATGAGGGTGCATAATTTCGAGTTTCCTGGAGTGCCATCCCGACCGGGAAGAAGGCTTCCCGACCAGGACGGTGAGGCATCCCGACCGGGACCATCCATCCCGACCGGGATGGTCCTCTACTCCTTCTTATGCCTCTTCTTTGACATTCGAGTCCACCCAACCATTATACCCCCTCCCAACCTCCCTACCTATCCTTGCTCGCATCATATGACCTTTACACCACATTGCATACCCTCACTTCATTTCCTCTTCACTTTATACCGAGATCCACATCAAATCCCACTCCCTCATACCATTACTACCTCAACCATGCGGTTTTATCAAGTTTGAAGCGGGTTAACAATGAAGAAGACAAGCAAAGTGCCTATATTGATCATTGAGACGATGGAGCGAGTGAGTTGCTAACCAATGGGTACGGCAACTATCCTTTCTTTTTCGTCTTTTGTCGCTTGTTTTCCCTTGTTTGTCCCCTTCCCCTTGTACACTTTTGTGTCATGGTGTCATGGTGGCCTTCGAGGCCTTGGTAGTTTTTGCTCCCGATTCTCGATGACGTGATTACATCAAGAGTCATTTCAAAATCCAAATTTACAAGTTTTTCACCCTTTTTGTAGGATTTAGTCGGATTTGGGCGGAATCCGGGCTAGGTGACTTGATTACACCTAGTCCTCCCCTCCCATTTCCTTTTATTTCCTTCTTTTTATTTCTTCCCCCATCCATATCTTTTCTCGTCTCGGCCCATGGTGACTTGATTACACCCCGGCCGGACACTTTCAATTTTCTTCATCTTCATTTTTAATTTTTAGCTTTATTTTCGTAGTTTCTTTTCTTTTCTTTTGTGTCTCCGCACACTACGATCGATGATAAGTGTCATTTGTAGTGCCTAATTCGTAGTGTTTTGGTCCCATTTTCCTTGTAGAATCGCTCCTTGGGAGCGGTTTAGGGGCTTCTTATGCTTCCTTTAGTTCGTTTCAGGTTCCCGAGACCGATTTGGAAGAGTTGGAGCGATTCCGACTCGATACATACACATTTTGGAGCCAACGGAGTAAAGGAACGATGACTCGATGCCTTGGAATCGACCCCCGAGACCTTGGGACCTAATCCCGAGCCTCCGAGACCCGATCCCGAGTCCCGAGCCTCCGAGACCCGATCCCGAGTCCTGAGCGTCCGAGACCCGATCCCGAGTCCCGAGAATCGACGAGAAACCCATGAGAAGCAAGGAGGGACCGAAAGAAGCTTAAAGGAGGCCTACAAGGCTCAACCGGTTCCGGTTGAGCTCAACCGGAACCGGTTGAGGTGCACAAAAGAGAGGTGTTCTGTGAAGGGTCCATCCTGAACGGGACCAACTCATCCCGAACGGGATGGGCCCAATTTAGGCCGCACTCCTTTCTTTCTTTTCCTTTCCACTTGTAACCCTATATATACTCTTCCCTTGTTTTGTAAAGCTTATGCACTTCATTAGACACTAAACCCTAGATTATTTTAGCATAGATTTGATTAGATTAGAGTAGACTAGTCGGTAATTAGTTTTTAATCCTAGATTAGCCCTTGTATTAAGGAATTCTTGAAGATCTTCACCAAGATTGACAACCTTGGATGATTATTTTGGGTTTTCGCTTTTATACAAGTTTTCATTCTTCCTTTCATCCTCTAGTTTGGTATAATCCTTTTCCCTTTCTCTTAATCTTGTTTATGTTGTTCAAGTTTTAATCTTTGATTGTTGTTTTGTTTATTGTTCATTGTTTTTGTTAGTTTCATTATATATGTTTTGATGTTTATGTTGATTCTTCTTGTTTATGTTACTTATAGTTTGATTATGTTAGAGTAGTGTTCTTGCTAGGGTTGGTAAGGAGATTTGGGTGCTAATTGAATGATTAAGGGATTGTTGAAGATGTTGGTGGAAGATTTGGGTTTCCTCTTGGTTTGGTGCACATCACATGTTTGTTGAAATGCTTGAATGACTAAGTAGTTGCAAATGCTTGTTTTTCATGCCTTTCTCTTGTGGGTGATAATTTATTTGTGGGTTCGGTTCCCTCACTAAGTTGCGAGAGCCCGGTGAGGACGACCCCTAGGTCGGTCTAAGTAGCGAGAGCCCGGATGCGACCTAGGCCACCATAGCGCGCTAGAACCCCGTTTGTCATGTGTGTCGCCGAGATGGGTTATAGGATGAACCTCTCGGTAGGCCTAAGTTGCGAGAGCCCGGACCAACCTAGATCACCCTACTACCTCCTTCGCTCTAGTTCTCCCTCGACCATTCTGTTACCTCTTTGACCCCGACCTAATCCTAGCCCGTTTCTTTGTTTGTTTCTCCGGCACCTTAGTCTTAGCCTTTTCCCTTCTTATCATCTTAGCTTAGCTCGTTGACTTACTCTTGTTCTTAGGCCAACCTAGTCTAGGCTATACATTACCGTCCCCGTGGATTCGTCCCGACTTGCCCTATCTACCCTAGGAATAGCCGGTTATATTATTGACGGTTGGGATTCCACGACAAATTCCTCCCATCAATTTGGCGCCGTTGCCGGGGACGGTGCTAGTTTAGACTTTGTTTACCTAGTTACTTGACTGTGTCTTTGTGTTTGTGTTTTCTTTTTACTTTTTGTTACCTTGCTTCTTGTGTGTGTGAAGTTTATTTCTCTCTTGTCTAGTGCCCAAAAAGCACTAGGCTTCTCACGTTTGTTCTTAGTCTACAGTTTGTGCTTAGAGGTGGTGATTATCTTCTTCTTGCAACTCAGAGCCGCTTAAACGGACGGTTGCTAGATTGAGTGGTTTTCAACCGGGTATGGACTACGATTTTCGAGCAAGCATGGGGTTTGATCTAAACTCCACACACTCGGGAGCCGATATGAGCTACCACTCTTCTTCCATAAACCAAAGCTATGACATGACGTCCCCTACCATTATCAAGCTTCTTGGGGTAATAAAGATGGGTATGATCCTCAAGAGTATGAAAACGGCTACCAACAAGTGGACGATTATCACTCCTACAATCATGGTGGCTATTACTCGAGCTATGATTGTGAACCCACCATGATCAATCAAGATTCACCTTATAGAAGCCAATACCCCCAAAACCTACCATATTACCCTCCACCCCAACCACAATATGAACCCTATGACCCACAATACTACCAACCACCCCAACCTTGCTACCAACAATATGATGCCCCACCCCTTGGGCATCATCAAGATTATCAAGGACCTATACACGACCCCAATGACCACCAATCGTCAAACTTAGAGTTACATCAATCGATGCTTCAAATGCAAAGGAGCCTTCAAGAAACGGCCATTCAATTGCGAAAATAACAAGAGGAATTAATGGCCCAAATTCGAAGGGGAAACGAGGCGAGGAATGCTCATTTAAATGCATTAGCGGTTCAAACCGTAATGTCTTTATCCCGAGCATCACATTTAGATGGAGGGTGCCCACTTGAGAGAGAGGAGCAACCTAATCACGAAGCCGCCGATGTAGTTCCCTTTGAAAGAGAGATTTGCTTTGAAGAACCTCAATCATCTACCCAAAAAGAGACGAATGAGGAGATGACCCTTGGTGAAGGCAACATTGGTGAGGAATTGGAGGAGGATAGTGGGTTGGATGGTTTGGTGGAGTTTGTAGAGTTGTTGGGTGAGATTGTTAGCCTCGAGTTGCCCTTGTGCGATAATTTGGACAAGCATCAAGAGCCCCTTGCTAGTACACCGAGAGATGACTTGGAAGAGATTGAAACCGCCGGTAGAAGTTTCGATTCTCCTCTCCAAGATGACGTGGGGCCGAGTGTTGAAGATGGGGAACCACAACTTGAGGTAAGTGTGGGGGTGTGTATTGAGGAGATGAGGCCAAAACCGCTTTTTGTGCCTTGTTTCTTGGAGATGAAGCTTGCTAATGATTGGAGGCAGTGCCTAGGGAGGAAGAGATCGGTTGAGCTCGAAGGATGGAGAGACCCCGGAGACTACTTTGAAGATGAATTTGAGTCGTGGGATTCCTACTTCTTGCCTCTTCCTTGGAGGCCGTGGAGGTCGGTTAAGCTCGAGCGCTTCTTGGGCCTTCACTACGATGTCGGTAGCGCGTTCGACTTGCTCCTCCATGCCCTTGAGGGCTATGGTTGAAGAAGAGTCCACCATCCTAGGTTTGACGGAGTTCCTAAAAGAACCGTCATCCTGTATATTCCCCTCCTCTCTTCTTTAGAGTACTTGTGCTTGTATTTGTGATTTTTGTTTATAGAACTCTTTTGTTTTTGTGGGATTCTTGTAATTGTTTTTGGTATTTTGATGAGCGATGTGAGGGAGTGAATTTGATGTGTACTTAGAGTTTATTATGATAGGTGAAGTGAAGGTGACTCCTAGAAAGGAGTAGTTGATGATGGAGTTTGGTTTGCGAGCGAGGAAGTCGGTTTATGAAGCTTATGATAAGCTTTTGGGCTTGGGGAAGCAAAGAAGACTCATCCCGACCGGGAAGACGGCTTCCCGACCGGGAAGGATGAGGAATCCCGACCGGGAAGGAGCCATCCCGATCGGGATGAAGGTGCAGAAATTCAGACTTACTGGAGTGTGTTCCCGACCGGGACGAGAGCTTCCCGATCGGGAAGGGTTTATCAACCCAATCGGGACCATCCATCCCGACCGGGATGGTCCCCTTTGACTCCACCCATCCATTATACCCCCTCCCAACCTCCCTACTCCTCCTTACTCCTATCATATGACCCGTACACCTTACTTTACACACCGAGATCCACATCAAATCCCACCCCCTACCATTACTACCCCAACCATGCGGTTTTATCAACCTTGAAGGAGGATGACAACGAAGACAACAAGCAAGCGCCTATATTGATCATTGAGACGATGGAGCAAGTGAGTTGCTAACCGGTCGGTACGGCAACTATCCTTTCTTTTCCGTCTTTTATTGCTTGTTTTCCTCTTGTTTGTCCCCTTCCCCTTGAGTCATGGTACCTTGGTGGCCTTCGAGGCCTCGGTAGTTGTTGCTCCCGACTCTCGATGATGTGACTACATCGAGAGTCATTTCAAAATCCAAATTTTTACAAGATTTTCAATTTCTTTTTTGAGGATTTAGGCGGAATCCGGGCAAGGTGACTTGATTACACCTAGCCCTCCCCTCCCATTTCCTTTTATTTCCTTCTTTATTTTTCTTCCCCCTTCCATATCTTTTTCTCGTCTCGGCCCTTGGTGACTTGATTACACCTCGGCTGGACACCTTCTATCCTTTTCTTCACTTTATTTTTGTTTTTTTCAGCTTTATTTTCGTAGTTTCTTTTCTTTTTATTTTGTCTCTCCGCACCCTACGATCGAGCATGAGGACATGGCTCGATTTAAGTGTGGGGGAGCGATATTCTATTATAGTTAGTTTTATTTTCTTAGTTTTTCGAAAAAATCTTAAAAATCCCTAAAAATTTGAAATTTTTTCACAAAAATCAAAAAGATTTTTCTTTTGTGTGTTTTCCTTTTGTGTCATTGTGTCGTATATTTGTTTTGTGTGCGTGTTTTGCCTCCCTTTCCCTTATAGGTTGCTTTAATCACCGTTAACTTTGGAAGGCTTTCAAGACTCCCGGTAACATCTTATCCCTTTTTCTTCTTTACCACTTGCGGAGTTTGGAGGAGATTGTGATGTTGTGTGCTCGGGTGGAGCTTTGTAAAGTGTGGTTGATTTGGTGGCTTGTTTGGATGATCGGGGTGGTGTTTGTGTTATGTATGTGTTCGTTTTGTTTTATTCTTGTTTTGTTGCTTTTGCTTCTTTTTCTTTCGTTCGTTTTCGTCGTGTCTTTATTTTGTGTTGTGTTGTGTGTAAACCGTTTTCGAAAACCCGGTTTAGAGGCTAGTGCGTGAGTGTCTATTTTCCCTTCCTAGTAGTGTAAATCGAGTCTTGGACTTTAATCTAGTAGAATGACCCTAAATCAATGAGTTCGTTGGTCCTTTACCTTGAGTCCACCTAGCTTACTAGGGATTTACTACGGGATTTGCATTTTCACCATTATGACCACCCACAGTGTGAAAAGGCCTTGGTTACCGAGTCTCGTCCCCTAGGTGACCGTGTTTAGGATTACTCGACTAGTCCAAGTTTCTCCCCTTTTTGTGGGTTTGAAGAGGGATCGCGACCCTCGACTCACTCATTTCCCTACCTCTTACACATACACACAATAAATTGCAAATTGTTGATTCTCTCTTTCTTGTTATACAATGAAAATGCCAAAAAGCCATATCTTGCCAAAAAGGGCAAAGAAAAGAAAAGAAAGAAAAAAAAATGAAAGAAAGAAAAGAAATGAAGAAAAAGAAAAGGCACAAAAGCCAAAAAGAAAATAGAAAAGAAGACAAAGAATGGCATGGCAAAACAAAGCGAAAATGCAAAAGAAGAAAGAAAATGCCAAAAGAAAACCCGTCTCACAAAAAGAAATCCCCACAAAAATAAGCCTTTTTCCGACTTTTGCCGTGAAGAGCCTACCAAAGGACCGAGTCCCGAGGAAGGATGATAGCGGCATTAGTCGGTCTTCCCTCATTTTGCATGTTTTCCACCTTTTTACTTGTACTAGTTAGGCGGTCTTGGACACGGGACGACCCTCTTGGCTCACGCTAAAGGGGGCGGGGTCTCACTTACCTACAGTGTCGACTAACACCGTGGTTCCTCACTTTTCCACTCCACCGATCGTCCCGTAGTACGTTTTTAGAAAGTTAGGAGGACTTAGGTAAGTTACGAACGTTTTTATTGCTTGATCGTCATACTATTAGGGTTTAGTTCACCTTGGTTTGTATTGCTAGCTTTGGAACGTTGTCACCTACCTCGAGTCCTAAACCGGTGCTTCTTTCACCGCTTTTAGAGGGAAGCGGTATTTCTTTTGTTTTGGGTGCAACCGATTATGTGTTTGTTTGTATGTTTGTTTGTTTATGTGTTTGGTGTCCGGTTGCATCCACGGTTTTGTCGCAAGACCCAACTTGCCTTGCGGAGTGCACTTGTCCTCTAAGTGCACTCGCGTGAGTTGAAGGGGCGTAGGGTGCGCTAATACCCACTCGGATATTTTAGTAGTAGTATGTGCTTACTCGAGAGCGAGTAAGGGTTAAGTGTGGGAGAGTTGATAAGTGTCATTTGTAGTGCCTAATTCGTAGTGTTTTGGTCCCATTTTCCTTGTAGAATCGCTCTTTGGGAGCGGTTTAGGGGCTTCTTATGCTTCCTTTAGTTCGTTTCAGGTTCCCGAGACCGATTTGGAAGAGTTGGAGCGATTCCGACTCGATACATACACATTTTGGAGCCAACGGAGTAAAGGAACGATGACTCGATGCCTTGGAATCGACCCCGAGACCTTGGGACCCAATCCCGAGCCTCCGAGACCCGATCCCGAGTCCCGAGCCTCCGAGACCCGATCCCGAGTCCCGAGCCTCCGAGACCCGATCCCGAGTCCCGAGAATCGACGAGAAACCCATGAGAAGCAAGGAGGGACCGGAAGAAGCTTAAAGGAGGCCTACAAGGCTCAACCGGTTCCGGTTGAGGTGCACAAAAGAGAGGTGTTTTGTGAAGGGTCCATCCCGAACGGGACCAACTCATCCCGAACGGGATGAGCCCAATTCAGGCCGCACTCCTTTCTTTCTTCTCCTTTCCACTTGTAACCCTATATATACTCTTCCCTTGTTTTGTAAAGCTTATGCACTTCATTAGACACTAAACCCTAGATTATTTTAGCATAGATTAGATTAGATTAGAGTAGATTAGTCGGTAATTAGTTGTTAATCCTAGATTAGCCCTTGTATTAAGGAATTCTTGAAGATCTTCACCAAGATTGACAACCTTGGATGATTATTTTGGGTTTTTCTCTTTTATACAAGTTTTCATTCTTCCTTTCATCCTCTAGTTTGGTATAATCCTTTTCCCTTTCTCTTAATCTTGTTTATGTTGTTCAAGTTTTAATATTTGATTGTTGTTTTGTTTATTGTTCATTGTTTTTGTTAGTTTCATTATATATGTTTTGATGTTTATGTTGATTCTTTTTGTTTATGTTACTTATAGTTTGATTATGTTAGAGTAGTGTTCTTGCTAGGGTTAGTAAGGAGATTTGGGTGCTAATTGAATGATTAAGGGATTGTTGGAGATGTTGGTGGAAGATTTGGGTTTCCTCTTGGTTTGGTGCACATCACATGTTTGTTGAAATGCTTGAATGACTAAGTAGTTGTGAATGCTTGTTTTTCTTGCCTTTCTCTTGTGGGTGATAGTTTGTTTGTGGGTTCGGTTCCCTCACTAAGTTGCGAGAGCCCGGTGAGGACGACCCCTAGTGATAAGTGTAGTTTGTAGTGCCATTTTGTTGTGTTTTGGTCTCTTTTTCCTTGTGGAATCGCTCCTTGGGAGCGGTTTAGGGGCTTCGTATGCTTCCTTTAGTTCGCTTCAGGTTCCCGAGGCCGAATTGGAAGAGTTGGAGCGATTCCGACTCAATACATACACATTTTGGAGCCAACGAGATAAAGGAAGGATGACTCGAGACCTTGGAATCGACCCCGAGACCTTGGGACCCAATCCCGAGCCTCCGAGACCCGATCCCGAGTCCCGAGAATCGACGAGAAGCCCATGAGAGGCAAGGAGGGACCAAAGAGCTCTTAAGGGAGGCCTACAAAGACCCATCCCGTTCGGGATGGCCTCATCCCGTTCGGGATGAAGGGGACATGAAGCACGGCTACTGTGAGCCCATCCCGATCGGGAAGGTCCTTCCCGACCGGGAAGGATGGCCCATCCCGATCGGGACCAAGCCTTCCTGACCGGGAAGGGTCAGCTGCAGCTCCGCTTCTTTCTTTTCTTCTCCCTTCCATTTGTAACCCTATATATACTCTTCCCTTGTTATGTAAAGCTTATGCACTCTTTTAGACCTAAAACCCTAGACTACTTTAGGTTAGATTAGATTAGATTAGTGTAGATTAGTCGATAATTAGTAGTTAATCTTAGATTAGTACTTGTATTAAGGGAATCCTTCAAGATCTTCTCCAAGCTTGACAACCTTGGAAGTTCGTTTTGGGTTTTCTTCATTAATGCAAGTTTTGTTCTTTCTCCTTCACTGGTATAATCCCTTCCTTTTCCTCTTAATCTTTATTTATGTTATTCAAGTTTCAATCTTTGATTGTAGTTAATAGTTTTCACTAGTTTGTAGATGTTTGTGTTGTTTCTTTTGTTAATCCATCTTGTTAGTGTTAGTTGTAGTTTGATTATGTTAGAGTAGTGTTCTTGCTAGGGTTAGTAAGGTGATTAGGGTGTTAATTGGGTGATTAAGGGTTTGTAAGAGATGTTGGTGGAAGATTTGGGTTTCCTCTTGTTTGATGCACATCACATGTTTGTGGAATTGCTTGAATGACTAAGTATGTACGAATGCTTGTTTTCTTGCCTTTCTTTCGTGGGTGTTAGTTTGTTTGTGGGTTCGGTCCTCTCATTAAGTTGCGAGAGCCCGGTGAGGACGACCTCTAGGCCGGTCTAAGTTACGAGAGCCCGGATTCGACCTAGGCCTATAGCGCGCTAGAACCCCGTTTGTGTTGTATATCGACGAGATGGGGGCTTTAGGTGGAACCTCTAGGTGAGTCT
This sequence comes from Agrostemma githago, assembly GCA_958450325.1. NCBI lineage: Eukaryota > Viridiplantae > Streptophyta > Magnoliopsida > Caryophyllales > Caryophyllaceae > Agrostemma > Agrostemma githago. Next base: position 33,354,344 of record OY288256.1, read on the forward strand.
AAGTTGCGAGAGCCTGGACCAACCTAGATTACCCTACTACCTCCTTCACTCTAGTCCTCCCTTGATCATTCTGTTACCCCTTTGACCCCGACCTAATCCTAGCCCGTTTTCCTTTGTTTGCTTTCTCCTTAGCCATAGTGATAGTCTAGTCTTCTCCCTCCTTTCATTCTTTAGTTTAGCTCGTTGACTTAGTCTAGTATTTGGGCCGACCTAGTCTAGACGCCTCTTACCGTCCCCGTGGATTCGACCCGACTTACCCTATCTACCCTAGTAGGAATAGCCGGTTATATTATTGACGGTTGGGACGTGACAAATCCCTAACCATCAATTTGGCGCCGTTGCCGGGGACGGTGCTAGTTTGGACTTTGTTTTCCTATTTGCTTGACTTTGTCTTTGTCTTTGTGTTTGTGTTTTTTTTTCTTTTTTTTGTTACTTTGCTTCTTGTGTGTGTGTGTGCCTTATTTCTCTCTTGTCTAGTGCCCAAAAAGCACTAGACTTCTCACGTTTGTTCTTAGTCTACAGTTTGTGCTTAGAGGTGGTGATTATCTTCTTCTTGCAACTCAGAGCCGCTTAAACGGACGGTTGCTAGAATGAGTGGTTTCCAACCGGGTATGGACTACGATTTTCGAGCAAGCATGGGGTTTGATCTAAACTCCACACACTCGGGAGCCGATATGAGCTACCACTCTTCTTCCATGAACCAAAGCCATGATATGACGTCCCCTACCATTATCAAGCTTCTTGGGGTAATCAAGATGGGTATGATCCTCAAGAGTATGAAAACGGCTACCAACAAGTGGACGATTATCATTCCTACGATCATGGTGGCTATTACTCAAGCTATGATTGTGAACCAACCATGTTAAATCAAGATCCACCTTATGGAAGCCAATACCCCCAAAACCCACCATATTACCCTACACCCCAACCACAATATGAACCCTATGACCCACAATACTACCAATCACCTCAACCCCACTACCAACAATATGATGCCCCACCCTATGGGCATCATCAAGATTATCAAGGAGCCTTACAAGACTCCAATGATCACCAATTGCCCAACTTGGAGTTGTGTCATTCGATTCTTCAATTGCAAAGGAGCACACAAGAAATGGCCATTCAATTGCGAAAAGAACAAGAGGAATTAATGGTCCAAATGCGAAGGGCAAACGAGGCGAGGAATGCTCAATTAAATGCATTATCGGTTCAAGCCGTAATGTCTTTATCCCGAGCATCGTATTTAGATGGAGGGTGCCCACTTGAGAGAGAGGAGCAACCTAATCACGAAGCCGCCGATGTAGTTCCCTTTGATAGAGAAGTTTGCTTTGAAGAACCTCAATCGTCTACCCAAAAAGAGACGAATGAGGAGATGACTCTTGGTGAAGGCAACATTGGTGAGGAATTGGAGGAGGATAGTGAGTGGGATGGTTTGGTGGAGTTTGTAGAGTTTTTGGGTGAGATTGTTAGCCTCGAGTTGCCCATGTCCGAGAATGAGACTACGCATCAAGAGCCCCTTATTTGTACACCGGGAGATGGCTTGGAAGAGATTGAAACCGCTGGTAGAAGTTTCGATTCTCCTCTCCAAGATGATGTGGGGCCGAGTGATTAAGATGGGGAACCACAACTTGAGGAAAGTGTGGGGGTGTGCTTCGAGGAAGTGAGGCCAAAACCGCTTTTTGTGCCTTGTTTCTTAAAGATGAAGCTTGCCAATGATTGGAGGCGATGCCTAGGGAGGAAGAGATTGGTTAAGCTCGTAGGATGGGGAGACCCCGGAGACTACTATGAAGATGATGTCGGGTCTTGGGAATCCTACTTCTTGCCTCCTCCTTGGAGGCCGTGGAGGTCGGTTAAGCTCGAGCGCTTCTTGGGCCTTCAATATGATGTCGGTAGCGCGTTCGACTTGCTTCTCCATGCCCTTGAGGGCTATGGTTGAAGAATTCAGTCCACCATCCAAGGTTTGACGGAGTTCCTAAAAGAACCGTCATGTTGTATATTCCCCTCCTCTCTTCTTTAGAGTACTTGTGCTTGTATTTGTGTTTTATCTCTTGATTTTGGTAGTTTTGTGATATTCTTGTAATTGATTTGGTATTTTGATGAGCGATGTGAGGGAGTGAATTTGATGTTTTGTTTGAGTTTATTGTGATAGGTGAAGTGAAGGTGACTCCTAGAAAGGAGTGGTTGATGATGGAGTTTGGTTTGCGAGCGAGGAAGTCGGTTTTTGAAGCTTATTATAAGCGTTTGGGCTTGGGGAAAGCAAAGAAGACTCATCCCGACCGGGAAGAGGGCTTCCCGACCGGGAAGGATGAGGAATCCCGACCGGGAAGAAGCCATCCCGATCGGGATGAAGGTACTGAAATTCGGATTCACTGGAGCGCGTTCCCGACCGGGACGAGAGCTTCCCGATCGGGAAGGGTTCACCAATCCGATCGGGACCATCCATCCCGACCGGGATGGTCCCCTTGACTCCACCCATCCATTATACCCCCTCCCAACCTCCCTACTCCTCCTTCCTCCTATCATATGACCCATACACCTCACTTTACACCGAGATCCACATTAAATCCCACCCCCTCACACCTTTACCACCTCTACCTTGCGATGTTATCGAGTTTGAAGCGGGATAGCAATGATGAAGACAAGCAAGTGCGTATATTGATCTACGAGACGATGGAGAGAGTGAGTTGCTAACCTATAGTACGACAACTATCCTTTCTTTTCCGTCTTTTATTGCTTGTTTTCCTTTGTTTACTCCCCTTCCTTTATCATTTGTGTCATGGTGGCCTTCGAGGCCTCGGTAGTGGTTGCTCCCGACTCCCGACGACGTGATTACGTCGAGAGTCATTTCAAAATCCAAAATTTTTACAAGTTTTTCACTTTCTTTTTGAGGATTTAGTCGGATTTAGGCGGAATCCGGGCTACGTGACTTGATTACACCTAGACCTCCCCTCCCATTTCCTTTTATTTCCTTCTTTTTATTTTTCTTCCCCCTTCCATATCTTTTTCTTGTCTCGGCCCATGGTGACTTGACTACACCCCGGCCGGACACCTTCTACCCTTCTCTTCACTTTATTTTTGATTTTTAGCTTTATTTTCGTAGTTTCTTTTCTTTTTCTTTTGTCTCTCCGCACCCTACGATCGAGCATGAGGACATGGCTCGATTTAAGTGTGGGGAAGCGATATTCTAGCATAGTTAGTTTTACTTTCTTAGTTTTTTCGAAAAAAAAAACCTTAAAAATCCCAAAAAATTTGAAAAATTTTCACAAAAATCAAAAAGATTTTTCTTTTGTGTGTTTTCCTTTTGTGTCATTGTGTCGTATATTTGTTTTGTGTGCGTGTTTTGCCTCCCTCTTTCCTTATAGGTCGCTTAATCACCGCTAGCTTTGGAGAGCTTTCAAGACACCCGATAACCTCTTTTCAACCCTTTTTCCTCTTTGTTTCTTGTGGAGTTTGGAGGAGATATGTGTTGTGGTGTGCTCGGGTGGAGCTTTGTAAAGTTTGTGGATGATTGGTTGCTCATTTGGAAGTTTGGGGTGGCGTTTGTTTTGTTTATATGTTTGTTTTGTTTTGTTCTTGTTTTGTTGCTTTTACTTCTTCTTCTTTCGTTCTCGTCGTGTCTTTGTTTTATGTGTGTTGTGTCTTGTGTAAATGGTTTTCGAAAACCCGGTTTAGAGGCTAGAGCGTGAGTGTCTTTTTTCCCCTCCTAGTTGTATAAATCGAGTCTTGGACTTTAGTCTAGTAGAATGACCCTAAATCAATGAGTTCGTTGGTCCTTTACCTTGAGTCCACCTAGCTTACTAGGGATTTAGTACGGGATTTTCACTTTTGACCATTATGACCACCCACGGTGTGAAAAGGCCTTGGTTACCGAGTCTCGTCCCCTAGGTGACCGTGTTTAGGATCGTTTGATTAGTCCAAGTTTCCCCATTTTGTGGGTTTGAAGGGAAGGACGCTCCCCGACTTACCCATTCACCTACATCTCACACATATCCACACAATAACTTGCAATTTGTTGATTCTCTCTTTCTTAATTGTCAATGAAAATGCCAACAAAGCCAAATCTTGCCAAAAAGGCAAAGAAAAAGAAAAGAAAGAAAAAAAAAATGAAAGAAAGAAAAGAATGAAGAAAAAGAAAAGGCACAAAAGCCAAAAAGAAAATAGAAAAGAAGAAAAAGAATGGCATGGCAAAACAAAGCAAAAACGTCAAAAGGAAAGAAAATGCCAAAAGAAAACCCGTCTCACAAAAAGAAATCCTCTCAAAATAAGCCTTTTTCCGACTTTTGATGTGAAGAGCCTACCAAAGGACCGAGTCCCTAGGAAGGATGATAGCGGCATTAGTCGGTCTTCCCTCATTTTGCATATTTTCCACCTTTTTACTTGGACTAGCTAGGCGGTTTTGGACACGGGACGACCCTCTTCGATCACGCTAAAGAGGGCGGGGTCTCACTTACCTACAGTGTCGACTAACACCGTGGTTCTTCACTTTTCCACTCCGCCGATCGTCCCGTAGTATGTTTTTAGAAAGTTAGGAGGACCTAGGTAAGTTACCAACGTTTTTGTTGCTTTATCGTCATACTATTAGGATTTAGTTCACCTTGGTTTGTACTGCTAGCTTGGAAACGTTGTCACTTACCTCGAGTCCTAAACCTGTGTTTCTTTCACCGCTTTTAGAGGGAAGCGGTATTTCTTTTGTTTTGGGTGCAACCGATTATGTGTTTGTTTGTATGTTTGTTTGTTTGTGTGTTTTGTGTCCGGTTGCATCCACAGTTTTGTCGCAAGACCCAACTTGCCTTGCGGAGTGCATTTATCCTCTAAGTGCACTCGCGTGAGTTGAAGGGGCATAGGGTGCGCTAATACCCACTCGGTTAGTTTAGTAGTAGTATGTGCTTACTCGAGGGCGAGTAAGGGTTAAGTGTGGGGGAGTTGATAAGTGTAGTTTGTAGTGCCATTTTGTTGTGTTTTGGTCTCTTTTTCCTCGTGGAATCGCTCCTTGGGAGCGGTTTAGGGGCTTCTTATGCTTCCTTTAGTTCGTTTCAGGTTCCCGAGGCCGAATTGGAAGAGTTGGAGCGATTCCGACTCAATACATACACATTTTGGAGCCAACGAGATAAAGGAAGGATGACTCGAGACCTTGGAATCAACCCCGAGACCTTGGGACCCAATCCCGAGCCTCCGAGACCCAATCCCGAGTCCCGAGAAGCCCATGAGAGGCAAGGAGGGACCAAAGAGCTCTTAAGGGAGGCCTACAAAAACCCATCCCGTTCGGGATGGCCTCATCCCGTTCGGGATGAAGGGGACATGAAGCACGGCTACTGGGAGCCCATCCCGATCGGGAAGGTCCTTCCCGACCGGGAAGGATGGCCTATCCCGATCGGGTCCAAGCCTTCCCGACCGGGAAGGGTCAGCTGCAGCTCCGCTTCTTTCTTTTCTTCTCCCTTCCATTTGTGACCCTATATATACTCTTCCCTTGTTATGTAAAGCTTATGCACTCTTTTAGACCTAAAACCCTGGACTACTTTAGGTTAGATTAGATTAGATTAGTGTAGATTAGTCGATAATTAGTAGTTAATCTTAGATTAGCACTTGTATTAAGGGAATTCTTCAAGATCTTCTCCAAGCTTGACAACCTTGGAAGTTCGTTTTAGGTTTTCTTCATTAATGCAAGTTTTGTTCTTTCTCCTTCACTAGTTTGGTATAATCCCTTCCTTTTCCTCTTAATCTTTATTTATGTTATTCAAGTTTCAATCTTTGATTGTAGTTAATAGTTTTCACTAGTTTGTAGATGTTTGTGTTGTTTCTTTTGGTAATCCATCTTGTTAGTGTTAGTTGTAGTTTGATTATGTTAGAGTAGTGTTCTTGCTAGGGTTAGTAAGGTGATTAGGGTGTTAATTGGGTGATTAAGGGTTTGTAAGAGATGTTGGTGGAAGATTTGGGTTTCCTCTTGTTGGATGCACATCACATGTTTGTGGAATTGCTTGAATGACTAAGTATGTACGAATGCTTGTTTTCTTGCCTTTCTTTCGTGGGTGTTAGTTTGTTTGTGGGTTCGGTCCTCTCATTAAGTTGCGAGAGCCCGGTGAGGACGACCTCTAGGCCGGTCTAAGTTACGAGAGCCCGGATTCGACCTAGGCCTATAGCGCGCTAGAACCCCGTTTGTGTTGTATATCGACGAGATGGGCTTTAGGTGGAACCTCTAGGTGAGTCTAAGTTGCGAGAGCCTGGACCAACCTAGATTACCCTACTACCTCCTTCACTCTAGTCCTCCCTTGATCATTCCGTTACCCCTTTGACCCCGACCTAATCCTAGCCCGTTCTCCTTTGTTTGCTTTCTCCTTAGCCATAGTGATAGTCTAGTCTTCTCCCTCCTTTCATTCTTTAGTTTAGCTCGTTGACTTAGTCTAGTATTTGGGCCGACCTAGTCTAGACGCCTCTTACCGTCCCCGTGGATTCGACCCGACTTACCCTATCTACCCTAGTAGGAATAGCCGGTTATATTATTGACGGTTGGGACGTGACAAATCCCTAACCATCAATTTGGCGCCGTTGCCGGGGACGGTGCTAGTTTGGACTTTGTTTTCCTATTTGCTTGACTTTGTCTTTGTGTTTGTGTTTTTTTCTTCTTTTTTTTGTTACTTTGCTTCTTGTGTGTGTGTGTGGCTTATTTCTCTCTTGTCTAGTGCCCAAAAAGCACTAGACTTCTCACGTTTGTTCTTAGTCTACAGTTTGTGCTTAGAGGTGGTGATTATCTTCTTCTTGCAACTCAGAGCCGCTTAAACGGACGGTTGCTAGAATGAGTGGTTTCCAACCGGGTATGGACTACGATTTTCGAGCAAGCATGGGGTTTGATCTAAACTCCACACACTCGGGAGCCGATATGAGCTACCACTCTTCTTCCATGAACCAAAGCCATGATATGACGTCCCCCTACCATTATCAAGCTTCTTGGGGTAATCAAGATGGGTATGATCCTCAAGAGTATGAAAACGGCTACCAACAAGTGGACGATTATCATTCCTACGATCATGGTGGCTATTACTCAAGCTATGATTGTGAACCAACCATGTTAAATCAAGATCCACCTTATGGAAGCCAATACCCCCAAAACCCACCATATTACCCTACACCCCAACCACAATATGAACCCTATGACCCACAATACTACCAATCACCTCAACCCCACTACCAACAATATGATGCCCCACCCTATGGGCATCATCAAGATTATCAAGGAGCCTTACAAGACTCCAATGATCACCAATTGCCCAACTTGGAGTTGTGTCATTCGATTCTTCAATTGCAAAGGAGCACACAAGAAATGGCCATTCAATTGCGAAAAGAACAAGAGGAATTAATGGTCCAAATACGAAGGGCAAACGAGGCGAGGAATGCTCAATTAAATGCATTATCGGTTCAAGCCGTAATGTCTTTATCCCGAGCATCGTATTTAGATGGAGGGTGCCCACTTGAGAGAGAGGAGCAACCTAATCACGAAGCCGCCGATGTAGTTCCCTTTGATAGAGAAGTTTGCTTTGAAGAACCTCAATCGTCTACCCAAAAAGAGATGAATGAGGAGATGACTCTTGGTGAAGGCAACATTGGTGAGGAATTGGAGGAGGATAGTGAGTGGGATGGTTTGGTGGAGTTTGTAGAGTTTTTGGGTGAGATTGTTAGCCTCGAGTTGCCCATGTCCGAGAATGAGACTACGCATCAAGAGCCCCTTATTTGTACACCGGGAGATGGCTTGGAAGAGATTGAAACCGCCGGTAGAAGTTTGAATTCTCCTCTCCAAGATGATGTGGGGCCGAGTGATTAAGATGGGGAACCACAACTTGAGGAAAGTGTGGGGGTGTGCTTCGAGGAAGTGAGGCCAAAACCGCTTTTTGTGCCTTGTTTCTTAGAGATGAAGCTTGCTAATGATTGGAGGCGATGCCTAGGGAGGAAGACATCGGTTAAGCTCGTAGGATGGGGAGACCCCGGAGACTACTATGAAGATGATGTCGGGTCTTGGGAATCCTACTTCTTGCCTCCTCCTTGGAGGCCGTGGAGGTCGGTTAAGCTCGAGCGCTTCTTGGGCCTTCAATATGATGTCGGTAGCGCGTTCGACTTGCATCTCCATGCCCTTGAGGGCTATGGTTGAAGAATTGAGTCCACCATCCTAGGTTTGACGGAGTTCCTAAAAGAACCGTCATGTTGTATATTCCCCTCCTCTCTTCTTTAGAGTACTTGTGCTTGTATTTGTGTTTTATCTCTTGATTTTGGTGGTTTTGTGATATTCTTGTAATTGATTTGGTATTTTGATGAGCGATGTGAGGGAGTGAATTTGATGTTTTGTTTGAGTTTATTGTGATAGGTGAAGTGAAGGTGACTCCTAGAAAGGAGTGGTTGATGATGGAGTTTGGTTTGCGAGCGAGGAAGTCGGTTTTTGAAGCTTATTATAAGCGTTTGGGCTTGGGGAAAGCTAAGAAGACTCATCCGACCGGGAAGAGGGCTTCCCGACCGGGAAGGATGAGGAATCCCGACCGGGAAGAAGCCACCCCGATCGGGATGAAGGTGCTGAAATTCGGATTCACTGGAGCGCGTTCCCGACCGGGACGAGAGCTTCCCGATCGGGAAGGGTTCACCAACCCGATCGGGACCATCCATCCCGACCGGGATGGTCCCCTTGACTCCACCCATCCATTATACCCCCTCCCAACCTCCCTACTCCTCCTTCCTCCTATCATATGACCCATACACCTCACTTTACACCGAGATCCACATTAAATCCCACCCCCCTCACACCTTTACCACCTCTACCATGCGATGCTATCGAGTTTGAAGCGGGATAGCAATGATGAAGACAAGCAAGTGCGTATATTGATCTACGAGACGATGGAGAGAGTGAGTTGCTAACCTATAGTACGGCAACTATCCTTTCTTTTCCGTCTTTTATTGCTTGTTTTCCTTTGTTTACTCCCCTTCCTTTATCATTTGTGTCATGGTGGCCTTCGAGGCCTCGGTAGTGGTTGCTCCCGACTCCCGACGACGTGATTACGTCGAGAGTCATTTCAAAATCCAAAATTTTTACAAGTTTTTCACTTTCTTTTTGAGGATTTAGTCGGATTTAGGCGGAATCTGGGCTAGGTGACTTGATTACACCTAGCCCTCCCCTCCCATTTCCTTTTATTTCCTTCTTTTTATTTTTCTTCCCCCTTCCATATCTTTTTCTTGTCTCGGCCCATGGTGACTTGACTACACCCCGGCCGGACACCTTCTACCCTTCTCTTCACTTTATTTTTGATTTTTAGCTTTATTTTCGTAGTTTCTTTTCTTTTTCTTTTGTCTCTCCGCACCCTACAATCGAGCATGAGGACATGGCTCGATTTAAGTGTGGGGGAGCGATATTCTAGCATAGTTAGTTTTACTTTCTTAGTTTTTCGAAAAAAAAAACCTTAAAAATCCCAAAAAATTTGAAAACTTTTCACAAAAATCAAAATGATTTTTCTTTTGTGTGTTTTCCTTTTGTGTCATTGTGTCGTATATTTGTTTTGTGTGCGTGTTTTGCCTCCCTCTTTCCTTATAGGTCGCTTAATCACCGCTAGCTTTGGAGAGCTTTCAAGACACCCGATAACCTCTTTTCAACCCTTTTTCCTCTTTGTTTCTTGTGGAGTTTGGAGGAGATATGTGTTGTGGTGTGCTCGGGTGGAGCTTTGTAAAGTTTGTGGATGATTGGTTGCTCATTTGGAAGTTTGGGGTGGCGTTTGTTTTGTTTATATGTTTGTTTTGTTTTGTTCTTGTTTTGTTGCTTTTACTTCTTCTTCTTTCGTTCTCGTCGTGTCTTTGTTTTATGTGTGTTGTGTCTTGTGTAAATGGTTTTCGAAAACCCGGTTTAGAGGCTAGAGCGTGAGTGTCTTTTTTCCCCTCCTAGTTGTATAAATCGAGTCTTGGACTTTAGTCTAGTAGAATGACCCTAAATCAATGAGTTCGTTGGTCCTTTACCTTGAGTCCACCTAGCTTACTAGGGATTTAGTACGGGATTTGCACTTTTGACCATTATGACCACCCACGGTGTGAAAAGGCCTTGGTTACCGAGTCTCGTCCCCTAGGTGACCGTGTTTAGGATCGTTTGATTAGTCCAAGTTTCCCCATTTTGTGGGTTTGAAGGGAAGGACGCTCCCCGACTTACCCATTCACCTACATCTCACACATATCCACACAATAACTTGCAATTTGTTGATTCTCTCTTTCTTAATTGTCAATGAAAATGCCAACAAAGCCAAATCTTGCCAAAAAGGCAAAGAAAAAGAAAAGAAAGAAAAAAAAATGAAAGAAAGAAAAGAATGAAGAAAAAGAAAAGGCACAAAAGCCAAAAAGAAAATAGAAAAGAAGAAAAAGAATGGCATGGCAAAACAAAGCAAAAACGTCAAAAGGAAAGAAAATGCCAAAAGAAAACCCGTCTCACAAAAAGAAATCCTCTCAAAATAAGCCTTTTTCCGACTTTTGCTGTGAAGAGCCTACCAAAGGACCGAGTCCCTAGGAAGGATGATAGCGGCATTAGTCGGTCTTCCCTCATTTTGCATATTTTCCACCTTTTTACTTGGACTAGCTAGGCGGTTTTGGACACGGGACGACCCTCTTCGATCACGCTAAAGGGGGCGGGGTCTCACTTACCTACAGTGTCGACTAACACCGTGGTTCTTCACTTTTCCACTCCGCCGATCGTCCCGTAGTATGTTTTTAGAAAGTTAGGAGGACCTAGGTAAGTTACCAACGTTTTTGTTGCTTTATCGTCATACTATTAGGATTTAGTTCACCTTGATTTGTACTGCTAGCTTGGAAACGTTGTCACTTACCTCGAGTCCTAAACCGGTGTTTCTTTCACCGCTTTTAGAGGGAAGCGGTATTTCTTTTGTTTTGGGTGCAACCGATTATGTGTTTGTTTGTATGTTTGTTTGTTTGTGTGTTTTGTGTCCGGTTGCATCCACAGTTTTGTCGCAAGACCCAACTTGCCTTGCGGAGTGCATTTGTCCTCTAAGTGCACTCGCGTGAGTTGAAGGGGCATAGGGTGCGCTAATACCCACTCGGTTAGTTTAGTAGTAGTATATGCTTACTCGAGGGCGAGTAAGGGTTAAGTGTGGGGGAGTTGATAAGTGTAGTTTGTAGTGCCATTTTGTTGTGTTTTGGTCTCTTTTTCCTTGTGGAATCGCTCCTTGGGAGCGGTTTAGGGGCTTCTTATGCTTCCTTTAGTTCGTTTCAAGTTCCCGAGGCCGAATTGGAAGAGTTGGAGCGATTCCGACTCAATACATACACATTTTGGAGCCAACGAGATAAAGGAAGGATGACTCGAGACCTTGGAATCGACCCCGAGACCTTGGGACCCAATCCCGAGCCTCCGAGACCCAATCCCGAGTCCCGAGAATCGACGAGAAGCCCATGAGAGGCAAGGAGGGACCAAAGAGCTCTTAAGGGAGGCCTACAAAAACCCATCCCGTTCGGGATGGCCTCATCCCGTTCGGGATGAAGGGGACATGAAGCACGGCTACTGTGAGCCCATCCCGATCGGGAAGGTCCTTCCCGACCGGGAAGGATGGCCTATCCCGATCGGGTCCAAGCCTCCCCGACCGGGAAGGGTCAGCTGCAGCTCCGCTTCTTTCTTTTCTTCTCCCTTCCATTTGTGACCCTATATATACTCTTCCCTTGTTATGTAAAGCTTATGCACTCTTTTAGACCTAATACCCTAGACTACTTTAGGTTAGATTAGATTAGATTAGTGTAGATTAGTCGATAATTAGTAGTTAATCTTAGATTAGCACTTGTATTAAGGGAATTCTTCAAGATCTTCTCCAAGCTTGACAACCTTGGAAGTTCGTTTTGGGTTTTCTTCATTAATGCAAGTTTTGTTCTTTCTCCTTCACTAGTTTGGTATAATCCCTTCCTTTTCCTCTTAATCTTTATTTATGTTATTCAAGTTTCAATCTTTGATTGTAGTTAATAGTTTTCACTAGTTTGTAGATGTTTGTGTTGTTTCTTTTGTTAATCCATCTTCTTAGTTTGATTATGTTAGAGTAGTGTTCTTGCTAGGGTTAGTAAGGTGATTAGGGTGTTAATTGGGTGATTAAGGGTTTGTTAGAGATGTTGGTGGAAGATTTGGGTTTCCTCTTGTTTGATGCACATCACATGTTTGTGGAATTGCTTGAATGACTAAGTATGTACGAATGCTTGTTTTCTTGCCTTTCTTTCGTGGGTGTTAGTTTGTTTGTGGGTTCGGTCCCCTCATTAAGTTGCGAGAGCCCGGTGAGGATGACCCCTAGGCCAGTCCAAGTTGCGAGAGCGCGGATTCGACCTAGGCCTATAGCGCGCTAGAACCCCGTTTGTGTTGTGTATCGACGAGATGGGCTTTAGGTGGAACCTCTAGGTGAGTCTAAGTTGCGAGAGCCCGGACCAACCTAGATTACCCTACTACCTCCTTCACTCTAGTCCTCCCTTGACCATTCCGTTACCCCTTTGACTCCGATCTAATCCTAGCCCGTTCTCCTTTGTTTGCTTTCTCCTTAGCCATTGTGATAGTCTAGTCTTCTCCCTCCTTTCATTCTTTAGTTTATCTCGTTGACTTAGTCTAGTATTTGGGCCGACCTAGTCTAGACGCCTCTTACCGTCCCCGTGGATTCGACCCGACTTACCCTATCTACCCTAGTAGGAATAGCCGGTTATATTATTGACGGTTGGGACGTGACAAATCCCTAACCATCACCTAGGTCGGTCTAAGTAGCGAGAGCCCGGATGCGACCTAGGCCACCATAGCGCGCTAGAACCCCGTTTGTCATGTGTGTCGCCGAGATGGGTTATAGGATGAACCTCTAGGTAGGCCTAAGTTGCGAGAGCCCGGAATAACCTAGATCACCCTACTACCTCCTTCGCTCTAGTTCTCCCTCGACCATTCCGTTACCCCTTTGACCCCGACCTAATCCTAGCCCGTTTCTTTGTTTGTTTCTCCGGCACCTTAGTCTTAGCCTTTTCCCTTCTTATCATCTTAGCTTAGCTCGTTGACTTAGTCTTGTTCTTAGGCCAACCTAGTCTAGGCTATACATTTCCGTCCCCGTGGATTCGACCCGACTTGCCCTATCTACCGTAGGAATAGCCGGTTATATTATTGACGGTTGGGATTCCACGACAAATCCCTCCCATCAATCGAGCATGAGGACATTGCTCGGTTTAAGTGTGGGGGAGCGATATTCTATCATAGTTAGTTTTATTTTTGTAGTTTTTCGAAAAATCTTTAAAATACCCTAAAAATTTAAAAGTTTTCACAAAAATAAAAAAGATTTTCTTTTGTGTGTTTTCCTTTTGTGTCATTATGTCGTATATTTGTTTTGTTGTGCGTGTTTTGCCTCTCTTCTTCCTTATAGGTTGCTTAATCACCGTTAGCTTTGGAGAGCTTTCAAGACATCCGGTAACATCTCTTCACCCCTTTTTCCTCTTTGTTCCTTGTGGAGTTTGGAGGAGATTTGTGATGTTGGGTACTCGGGTGGAGCCTTGTGCATACTTGTGGTTGATTTGGTGACTAGTTTGGAGATTTAGGGGGGTGTTTGTCTCGTTATGTGTTTGTATTGTTATGTTTAGTTTTTTGTTGCTTTTGTCTCTTTTTCTTTCGTTTTCATCGTGTCTTTGTTTTGTGTGTGTAGTTGTGTCTTGTGTGTAAAAAGGTTTTCGAAAACCCGGTTTAGTGGCTAGTGTGCAAGGGTTTACTTTCCCTTCCTAGTAGTATGAATCGAGTCTTGGATTTAGGTCTAGTAGAATGACCCTAAATCAATGATTTCGTTGGTCCTTTACCTTGAGTCCACCTAGCTTACTAGGGATTTACTACGGGATTTGCATTTTGACCATTATGACCACCCACGGTGTGAAAAGGCCTTGGTTGCCGAGTCCCGTTCCTTAGGTGACCGTGTTCGGAATTGTTTGGTTAGTCCAAGTTTTTCCCCTTTTTGTGGGTTTGATGGGAAGGCGCCGTCCCGATTCACCCATTCCCCTATCTCCTACACATATCCACAAAATAAGATGCAAATTGTTGAAATCTCTTTCTTTGTTCCAAAAGAAATGCCTACAACTCAAATATGGCCAAAAAGGGCAAAGAAAATGAAAGAAAGAAAGGATTGAAGAAAAAGAAAAGGCACAAAAAGCCAAAAAGAAAATAGAAAAGATGAAAAAGAAATGGCATGGCAACAAACAAAGCAAAAATGCAAAAGAAAGAAAAATGCCAAAAAGAAAAATCGTCTCACAAAAAAAGATTTTTACCCCACAAAAATAAGCCTTTTTTCTACTATTGCCGTGAAGAGCCTACCAAAGGACCGAGTCCCTAGGAAGGATGATAGCGGTAATGGTCGGTCTTCCCTCACTTTGCATTGTTATCCACCTTTTTACTTGGATTAGTTGGGCGGTTTTGGGCATGGGACAACCCTCTTGGCTCATCGCTAAAGGGGGCGGGGTCTCACTTACCTACAGTGTCGACTAACACCGTGGTTCATCCTTTTTCCATCCCGCCGATCGTCCCTTAGTGCGTTCTTAGAAAGTTAGGAGGACCTAGGTAAGTTACCAACGTTCTTATTGCTTTGTCGTCATACTATTAGGATTTAGTTCATCTCGATTTGTATTATTAGCTCGGGAACGTTGTCAATTGCCTTGAGTCCTAAACCGGTGCTTCTTTCACCGCTTTTTAGAGGGAAGCGGTATTTGTTTCTTTTTTGGGTGCAACCGTTTGCTTGTTTGTTTGTGTGTTTGTAGTTTATGTGTTTTTGTGTCCGGTTGCATCCATAGTTTTGTCGCAAGACCTTACTTGCCTTGCGGAGTACACTTTTCCTCTAAGTGTACTCGCGTGAGTTGAAAGGGCGTAGGGTGCGCTAATACCCGCTCGGCTAGTTTAGTTAGTAGGTGCTTACTGATGGTAGGGATTTGTCAAGTCCCTAACCGTCAATAAAACAACCGACTAACCTAGTGGGTAGCTAGGGAAAGTCGGGATCGTATCCACGAGGACGGTATATCAAGGTTTAGACTAGGTCGGCCTGGAACGAGACTAGATTACCAAACAAACACAAAGAAACAATAATTGGAAAACTATGAAGGAGGAGGAGTAAGAACTAGACTAACACTAAAGACTATCTAAACAATGAAACTAATGGAATGATGACTAACTAAGAGGATGAACTCAAATATGGAAAGAAGTGGGGTAGGTCGGGTTCATAAGAGTAGAAGGGTAATTGGGGTGATCAAGGGTATAGGTGTCTCCTAGTTGCTAGGGTCGGTCCGGGCTCTCGCAACTTAGACCGATGTCAAGGTGGGTCCGGGCTCTCGCAACTTAGACCCTAGTCCGCGCTCTCGCGACTAAACTATTCTCAACATTTCCACATAATAGACAATCAATGAGTAAATGAGCACAAGTATGGGAAGCATGGCCACTACAACTCATACAAGCATATCAACAAACACATAGTGTGCCCACAATGTGACTAACAACAAAGATTCACCCTTTTCTCTTAATCAACCCTAATCATCCATAATCTACCTCTAATCCCCCTACTAACCCCACAAGGAGACTACTCACTCATTATCATGAACAAACTAACTACAATAACAGAAAACAACATGAATATCCAAACATCCATAATGAACAATAACAATAACTATATGAAAAGATTCAAACAAGATTAAATAAACAAGATTAAGAGTAGGGATGATTATACCAACACTAGGGAGATGAAAAGATGCAATCTTGTATAAATAAGAACCCAAATAAAACCCAAGGTTGTCAAGCTTGCAGAATTCTTCAAGTGTCCTCTTAATACAAGAACTAATTACAATGGATTAATTAAAGATTAACTAAGATTAAAGGAAGATTAAAACTAATGAGTGAAAGTAAAACTAGGGTTTTAGGGTTTTTGGGAGGCTTAAGGAATGCTAAACTATGATAAGATATCTTAACATTACAAGGGGGAAGTGTATATATGGGTACAAGAATGAAGGAGAAGAAATAAAAGAAGTCGCGCAGCCCCTGTAGCGTCCCGACCGGGACGGGATCATCCCGATCGGGACGGCCCTGTCATCCCGATCGGGACGGGTTGGTCCCGACCGGGACGGGCTCACAGCAGCCTTCTTCAAAGTGCACCTCATCCCGAACGGGATGAGGCCATCCCGAACGGGATGGGTCTTGTAGGCCTCCCTTAAGAGCTCTTTGGTCCCTCCTTGCCTCTCATGGGTTTCTCGCCGATTCTCGGGACTCGGGATCGGGTCTCGGAGGCTCGGGATTGGGTCCCAAGGTCTCGGGGTCGATTCCAAGGCATCGAGTCATCGTTCCTTTACTCCGTTGGCTCCAAAATGTGTATGTATAGAGTCAGAATCGCTCCAACTCTTCCAAATCGGTATCGGGAACCTGAAACGAACTAAAGGAAGCATAAGAAGCCCATAAATCGCTCCCAAGGAGCGATTCCACAAGGAAATGGGACCAAAACATAGTGAAAAAGGCACTACAAACTACACTTATCACTTACTCGAAGGCGAGTAAGGTTTGAGTGTGGAGGAGTTAAAAAGTGTAGTTTGTAGTGCCTAATTTGTTGTGTTTTGGTCCCATTTTCCTTGTGGAATCGCTCCTTGGGAGCGGTTTATGAGCTACTTATGCTTCTTCTAGCTTGTTTCAGGTTCCCGAGACCATTCACGAAGATTTGGAACGATTCCAACTCGTTCCATACACTTTTTGGAGCCAACGAAGTGAAGGAACGATCACTCGATGCCTTGGATTCGATCCCGAGACCTTGGGACCCATTCCCGAGCCCCTTAGACCCGATCCCGAGTTCCGAGAATCGAGGGGAAGCCCATGAGAATAAAGGAGGGACCAAAAAGATCATAATGGAGGCGTACAAGGTTCTTCCCGGGCGGGATAATGCCTTCCCGACCGGGAAGGACTGTGCATTTAGCGATGGGCCTGTGATGAGCTCTTCCCGACCGGGAAGGTGCCTTCCCGACCGGGAAGGGACCCTTCCCGACCGGGACCACCTCTTCAGACCCGCGTCAATTCTTTTCTCCTCCTTCATTCTTGTAACCTTATAAATACTTCCCTCTTGTATTGTTTATGCATCATACAATACCCTAGACTCTCTTAGGCCTCCATTAAGCATTCAAACCCTAGATTAGTGTTCCTCATATTAGTTTTAATCTTCCTTTAATCTTTAGTTAATCATTGTAATTAGTCTTGTATTAAGGAGATTCTTGAAGAACTCTTCCAAGCTTGACATCCTTGGAGTTTTGTTTGGGTTTCTTATTAATTTAAGTTCCAATCTTTTTCATCCTTGTTAGTTTGGTATAATCCTCTTCTCCTTTTTACTCTTGTTAATTGTTTATTTGTTCAAGTTTGAATCTTTACATATTCTTATTGTTATTGTTTGTTCATTATGGATGTTTGGATGTTTGGTTTATTTTCTCTTGTTTATGTTAGTTTCAGCTTGATAATGAGTGAGTAGTTCTCTTGTGGGGTTAGTAGGGGGATTAAGGCTAGATTATGGGTGATTAGGGTTTGATTAGGGGTAAAGGTTACATCTTTGTTGCTAGTCACATATTGGGCACTCTATGTGTTTGTTGAAATGCTTGTGTGGGTAGTAGTGGCCAATGCTTCCTATACTTGTTCTCTTCTTCTCATTGTTTGACTAGTGTGTGATTGTGTCAGGTTTAGTCTTAGTCACGAGAGTGCGGACTTGGGTTTTGACGCGAGAGCGCGGACCGACCTTGACCTAGGTTTAGACGTGAGAGCGCAAACCGACTCTAGCAACTAGGAGACACCTACACCCTTGATCACCCAATTACCCTTCTACACTTAAGAACCCGACCTAACCGTACTCCTTTCCATATTTTGTTCATCTTCCTAGTTAGTCGTCATTTCTCTAGTTTCATTGTTTAGTTAATCTCTAGTTATTCCATTTAGTCTTGTTTTAGCTAGTTCATACCTCCTCTCCTATCATAGTTTGTCAATTATTATCTCCTTTGTGTTTGTTTGTGTGACTTAGTCTCGTTTTTAGGTCGATTTAGTCTAGACTTTACAATACCGTCTCCGTGGACACGACCCGACTTACCCTAGCTACCCACTAGGATTAGTTGGTTATTTATTGTTGGTTAGGACCCACGACGAAACCTACCATCAGTAGACTAGGAGCAAACGTGAGAAGTCTAGCGCTTTTTGAGCACTAGACAAAAAAGAAATAAACTCACCCACACACACACACAAAAAGCAAGGGAGAACAAAGAAGAAGAAGAAGAACACAAAATAAAAACGAGGACGTAAACAACAAAATATGCACAATGGATAAACGAAGAACACAAAACGGTAACTAAGTCAAGCAAATAAGCAAACAAAGTCTAACTATTCACCGTCCCCGGCAACGGCGCCAAATTGATGGTAGCGATTCGCTGTGTATCCTATCGATCAAGTAAGCCAACTATTCCTAACAAGTAGCTAGGTAAGTCGGGTCGATCCACGGAGACGGAAAGAGGGGTTAGACTAAGGTTTACCTAAGTACAAGACTAGGTCACAAGGTCACAAAGGCACAAAGGGAGGAGAAATAACAAGAATTGATTAACAACACAATCGCTAGGCTAAGAAACAAGGATAAATAAGCTAAGACAATGAAAAGGGGAGAAAACTAAGAATATGAAGGAACTAAGAATGAAATGAACTAATCGATTGAACTAGAACTAAAATGAAACAATAAACTAGAGGAACGATTTCTAAGAAGATTAAGGAGAAATCAAATGGGAAAAAGTAGGGTTAGGTCGGGTTCATAAGTGTAGTAGGATAGTTAGGAAATCGAGGGTGTAGGTTTCACCTAGTCACTAAGGTCGGTCCGCGCTCTCGCGTCAAAGACAAACCCGAATACTCATGCAAGATGCTACCAAATACATGAAGATTCAACCACCAATCAACCATACAATGAGAAGAAGGAAACAAGCAAGAGAAGCATGGCCACTACTACTCTAACAAGCAATTCATCAAACACATGGTATGCTTAACAACTGACTAGTGACAAAGAATCCACCTTTACCCACAATCAAACCCTAATCACCCATAATTAATGCTTAATCCCCCTATTAACCCCACAATAAGTCTACTCACTCATATTCAAACTAACACTAACACAAACTAGAGAAATCAACACAAGCATCAAAACATTCATGATGAAGAATAACAAGGATGAACAATACAATAAACAAAAGATAAAGATTAAAACTTGAATAACAATAAAGATTAAGAGAAAAGAGAATATATGGATTATACCAAACTATCATAGGGATGAAAAGATTCAAACTTGTATAAATAAGAAAATCAAAATAAATCTCCCAAGGTTGTCAATCTTGGTAGAGTCTTCAAGAATTCCCTTAATAAAAGAGTAACTATCTAGATTAAGCTAAGATTAAAAAAATATTATGTAGAAACTAAGCTAATGAGAGGAGTTCACTATCTAGGGTTTAGAATAATGTAGGGTGCTTAAAACAGTACAAGGGGGGGGTATATATAGGGTTTCACGAGCAAAGGAGTTGAAAGAATTGTAGCGGAGCTATGCTGGGATCATCCCGGCCGAGAAGGGGATCATCCCGACCGGGAAGGACTTGGTCCCGACCGGGAGGGCTTGTCAGAGGCGTCGGTTTGTTGTCCCACTTCGTTCTGACCGGGAAGGGCTTGATCCCGACCATGAAGGCCATGTAGACTTTAAATATGGTCATGTAGGTCCTTACTTGCTCTTTCTAGGCGTCTTATCGACTCTCGGTGCTCGGAAATGAGCTCCAAGGGACTCGGGATCGAGTCTAAGCTACCGAATCATTGTGCTAGTGAGGAGGTTGTCGGGGCAAGTTCACAGACTCCTCGAGGGATTAGCAGGAGGAGACGGAGTGTCTCGTCTCAGCGGCGTGACCGCGAGACTATTAATGTGGCCGAGTTCGATAGAGTGAAGAAGTGCAAGCATCCGGAGACAATGGCTAGGAGGGCTCATGTCCCGGTTCCTGTACCGGAGAATGAGGAGATCGTCTATGAGGATCCCGATTGGGCTCGGGACTGGGATGGCAATCAGCTGATGTTTCACCTTGACCTTCACATTTCTAACCGTATCGTGTGGGGTCTGGTGAGTGTCCTAATCGTGCTTATTAGTTATGCCTCAGATTTTCTCTTTTTGCTCGGGTTAGGTTAGGTTTTGTTTACTCTTGTATTGTTTCGGTTTGCAGTCCCCAGGTCCGATGAGGACTTTCTCGGGCTTTACTACGTGCCTTGATATCTATTTCCAGAAGTTGACCCCTACGGTAAAAGAGATTATCTCGAGGACCGCTCTAGGTCTTGTGGTCAGATAGTGGATTAGGTTGGTGGGTTGCAAGACTAAATGTGACCTTATGGTGATTAGGGCGATGATAGATCGCTTCCATGATACTACCTCGACCTTCCACATGGCTTTTGGGGAGGTCGGGATGACCCTAGAGGATTTTGGGATGAAAAGCGGTCTGCTGTAGGGGCCAGATAGGATTAGGTGGGCCGCCGAAGGCCCTAGTGTAGATAGTGATGAGGTGCGGGGCCTCATTGGGGATTGTTTACCGCGTGAGGCATATATTGCGCCTCATGCTTTTGTGAGTTCTTACGTCACCGACCACTTCGAGCGAGTGGCGGTGTTAGAGGCTCGAGAACCCAACACGCCGGAGCAGGATGCCCGGTTGTGGTTGTGGTATGTCATAGGGTCGACCCACTTCTCGGATAAAGGCGAAAGGTTTAGTACTAGGATTTTGCCTCTCCTAGCCGACCTGACCTAACTAGGACGCTACGATTGTGTGACCGCGGCTTTCGCGGAGATGACTCGCTGCCTACAAGTCATGGTAAGGCCGTTGGTGATAGGGTCGGCCTCAGCTGTGCCTATTGTGGGTCCGGGTCTTATACTGGAGGTTAGTCGCTACTCACACTCTTGTATTTCGAGTTAACTTACTCTCGGCTTGGTTACGCTAAGGTTGTTTTGGGATTTTACAGGCTTGGATCTACTCCTATTTCCCATGTTTGGCACCTAAGACGGTGCAGGTGCACCCGAAGAGATTCCCAACGGGAATCGAGTGGAGGCTTGCTCAGCCTAAAAGTACGATCAGCCATTACCCGACAGAGAATGCGCTGGTTAACAAGCTATGCCTCGACGATGTAAGTTATCTTTTTATAGCCTTTTTTGTTCAATAGCCCCCAAGGTTTGGGTTTCATTGGGATGTTGGTTCTATTTTTGTAGTTTGTGGCCCGCCCCTGGGCCGAGTATGTGGCTACGGAGTTGAGGCCTCGGAGTTATAGGAGGATGCTTCTTCCCGCGTTGTTTCGCCCGGTTTGGTATTTGGGCGAGCGGCTGGTGTGTCAGTGTCTATATGATAATTTCAGGGTGCCGGTTGATCCTCCCCGGACCATGTTCAGACCACCGACCGCCGTGGAGGTCCTTGAAGATAGGGACGGAGAGGGAGGTGATACACTCTTGGTTCCTGGCGCCTTCTATCTGTCTCACGTCACCCGGCGGCTAGCTTGGTATCGCCTCGTGGTAATGTCCTACTTTTGGTTCTAAGGTTTGCTTTGTGGTTTATTGTTTCTTTACCCTCTGACCGACCAATCTGTTGCCTATTCAGCTGGCCGACCAGGCTGATAAAATCCAGCCCCCAGAGTCCTCTGACTCTGCTTAGGGCGGATGCGGCTCGGATCCCCTTCACTGAGCCTCTCCCCCCATGTTCTTCTGAGGAGATGGATGCCGGGACAGAATGGCGAGACCGGGTATACCGGGTGAGTTTTGACTTTTGTTCCTTGTTTGGGTCTTAAGAATGTAGGGTCGGTTTGCCTAACTTTTGTGGTTTCTACTCTCAGGTTTCTTCGGCTTGCCATCAGCGGTTGTGGCAGGCCGCTAACTGCTTCCGGACCTATGCCTCGAGGGTTTCCCGTGACACATCGGGACCTCGATCGGTGAGTTTGCATGACTAAGGTGGTTTTCTAGGCTGCTTGCGTGTTTTCCTAATGTTCGAGTGTATTTGCAGGATGTCCCGAACATGGTGGGACAGCTGGAGACTCGTGTGACCGAGCTCGAGGCGAGAGAGGCTGAGGCGCAACGGCTCCTGCAATCTCAGGCTGACGAGATCGCCTTCCTAAAGAAGCAGCAGGCTCGGTCTCGAGGTGAGACCTCTACACAGGGTGAGGCTAGGCATCATATCGAAAGGGAGGCTGAGGCTACGGGTCCTAATGAGGAGGTTGGAGGAATTCCCGAGATGGCTACCCTAGATATGCTGTCGGGGATGGATGGTAGTGAGTCTCCTCTTATAGACTTAGAGGATCTAGGTTTGGATGACAACCTTTGTGAGGTCGTGATAGCCATTGGCGCGGCTTCTAGGGGTCCTTCCTAGCCTCGATTATGCCAATTATCGATATGAGATATTTATAGTGTATTCACCCTAGTTAAAGAACTAAGGTGGAGTGATTGGGGTGTGAACCCTTGGAAACGACAATTACCGAGATACCGTGTTTGGGTCAGGGTGACTGGCTTGGATGATTTTCGAATGTGGAGCTAGGTAGTAAGTGGTTTCGATAGATCAAAATCTGGAGCACAATTTTTGTGGAGTTAGGGCTATGAAGTAAGGTTTCGTAATGTGGTAGGAAAGGGGAAGCTGAGTAAAAATGAGTCAGACTTCAATCGGGTGGGTTGTAAATTACGTGGGATCCGACTTCCATGTTTGGCCGTAACGGTTGGGATTATCCTATTGAGCTTGAATCCTCAAAATTCCGGACTGTCTCCTTAGAAGTGTCTCGGGAAGGTCTTAAGGGTTGTAATGTAAGGAGGCTAGTATTTGGGTGCTAGTTGACTAGTCCGTTCATTGTTTCCTTTTTTTTGTTCGAACTTTGCACTTAAAGTTGAGTTGAATGGTTGGGAGTTTCATTTTGACTGTTGAGTTTGGTCTCGATTATCGAATTGGGCTGGTTTAGTTTGGCCTTTGTTTTCATTTTTCCTTTGGCTCCTTTTGGTCACTTCAGATTCTTTTTCTTTTCAGACTAGCACCTATGGCGGGGATTGGTCGGTCTTTTATTCGAGGGATGTTTATTGTGGGAAATGGGTTTGCCTTCCGTCTTTGATTGCAAGCTAAGAGACTATCTAGATTTGTCATAGAATTTAGTAATGCTTGTTCTAAGGGATGGTTTGTGGCTTTCTATACCAGACATGGAATAGGTGAAAGAACACGGGATGTAGGTTCTTGTAATTACTCGTTGTTTGATTGTCATCGATAAATGGCATTGTATCGAGTCGTAAGCGGGAAATATATGTTTTAAATCAAGCGATTATCGAGGAGCATTATGAAGGAAGAAAAGTTTATTTCTTTTTATTGATAGTAATGAGCGGGCTACGTGCCCGAGATAATATTTTCGGGGAGATGGAGGACAGATCCCCTCGCACCTCCTGACTCGAAGTAAAAACAAAATATATTTGTTATACTATTAGGTCTAGGCCCTAAGACGAATTAGACTCTGACTCGGACACAGGTTTACTCGTCTCGGCGGATGCCCTTGGGTTGTCAGGATCTTCCTTAATATTCCGTACATTCTACTCCATAGGGTCAAGGTGGGAGAAATCAACGGCGTCGCCGAATACTACATGCTAAGAGGGTTCTTGGTGTTGTTTTGGTTTCTCGGGTGGAGGGAGAGGAATCGTCCCGTTTTCGATCATGTCTTGTATGACATGCTTGAGCCGAAAGCAAGATTCGGTATCGTGCCCATTATCTTGGTGATATAGGCAATAAGCATTAGGGGTCCAACTTTTGCCTCGTTTGCCGATTGGTGAGTCCGGAGTGGGACCTAAAGGTGAGAGTAACCCTTGATCGACTAGGCATTTAAGGGTTTCGGTGTAAGATGAGTTGATTGGGGTAAACTTTCTTGGTGACCTTCCTACTTTGTTGGGTGTGGTCTCGTAAGGTCTTGGTGTCCCTTCCGTATCGACTTTAGGAAGCTCCGATCGGGCGGAGCGTTGGGATAATCTATCCTGGGTAGGCTTTTGGGCATGGTAATTGCTCAGGTTGGCGTTTGTATCGCTTTCGGTGCCTCTACTCTCAAGGAAATTGAGGCGGCTATCGATGTAGCGGATGGAGAAAGTCAAACGGGTTACCAAAGTATGGATGTTGCGAACCAATATGGCTAAGGTATTGACATCGTTGTGGATGCTTTTGATGGCGCTTGAATCTACCGACATGTTGGGGAGTCATTCTAGTGGAAAAGGATAAAAAAAAAGGTCAGATCGGACCCACCGGACGACTTAGAGACTCGAGGAATGCTCTTAACTTAGCGACGCGGAAATGAGACCCTTGACTTGCATGTGCGTGCAGTCATTGGCTTAGGGACTCAGGTGTTTTAGACTCTTGGTGTATTCGGTGAGACGCCTAATGAATTCTTAGATCTCTGTAATGAGACGATTTGACACAAGCCTCGGAGGTGAGGCTTAAAGAGGACTTCTCAAAAGGAGACGACCCGAAATGTAAGACCTCGAGTAGAGGTGATCCTAGTAGCTAACACATACAGTTAATCATACGGTTGCATGACGTAAGAAATTGATCGCGATCCTGGCTCAGGATCAAAGAATTTTGATATTTTTTCGAAAACGACCGATACTGGCAAATGAGAGTTTTGGACAAAGATGATTTTGTAAAATTAAGGAGACGATGGAGTGGTGATGACATCGTGAACGACGTGTTGCTATGTGCGTGTGTCGGTAATCCGACGATAGCAAAAGTGTAGAAGAAGTTTTTTTTAAAAGGCCATGGTTCTTTAAATGAACCGGTTTTGAAAGTGGTAACGTGATGCTTTTATCGAGACTACTATTAGTTAGCTAGTTCGATACTTGTAGTGGGTGTGTATGGAGTTTTAAAAGTGTGACTAAATCCTCGTTAAGGGTTTAAGTAGTGGTTAATGTTTTTAGAAAAGTTGTTTTTTCTTTAAAACGAGTGATCCACGTTTCTCGGTTGCAATAAATAGCATTCGGCGATGGAAGGTGGTGTGTCATGAAAACGGTTTTGAGAATGTAACCGTTTTGGATTTCTTGACTTCATTAATTGAAGCTTCGGTTGATTTAACGGTATGTATGTAGAAAAACTTTTTCTTTTTGAAAATAAAATGTGACCGTTTGGTGTGCCTCGATCCCATTAATTGGGAGTATCGGTGGCATTAACGGTATTCGTTGTTTGGCGGGTTTTACTTTAGTCACGTGATGACAATTGAAAATATATTTTGTTTGAAAATGTCGAGTGTAAAATTTGCCATGACGATTGTATTTGGAATTTTCCTTTCTTTAGTTATCATGATTCGACAGGAGTATTGGTGTTTAAGAAGTCATTTTGGAAAGATGAGATATTTTCGAAAATGAAGTTGGGTGCGGTTGAATATGTTGCCGTGGTTGAATCCAGATTTTTAGTGTTTTATTTGATTTGGATTGTTCAAACACGCTACACATAACTAGGAATGCATACACTCATGCAGGATGCAGACACGGGTAGGTTAGGGTAGGCTACCGCCCACGAATAGTCTTTACTTAGGCATTGACAATTATCTGGGGAGACGAGTGTCATACCGTTCTTTCGGAACTATCCGCTTATTATTCCCGCGGGGTACGCGTTAGGCGGCCGGAGCGTCAATCGAGGATCTCTCCGTGTGTCTCTAGAGATCTTACCACGAAGAGGTCGATTGGTCCTGATATCGGTTAAGGTGGGATTTTTAGGGCAAAAACCAGTAGTGACCACAACTACGAACTAAGAAAGGAGCTTCACCGACCTCGTTCAAGTTACACCACCGCTGGAAACTTGTTTCCAATTCCCCAGTGAAGTCGCCAAACTGTGGACGTCCGTCCGCACCGTCTAGCGCCCCGCGCTCGCCCACGCAGGACCGACCCGGTTTTTCAACGTGTGGCGGCAGCCACCCACGCGGCTCCTTCCCTGCCGAGGGCCGGTCCGATCTCGCGTACGGGGCGATGTTTCGGACCTCGATTTGGATGACGATCCGGACTTGTACTAGACGGGTGCGGGCACCCGTGTTTTCGTTTGGGAATCGATCGAGTCGTGGTTGTAAATGTTTAAAGGCCGTTTTGTTTGGTAAGGCGAACTTTTTAGTGAACTGAAGTTGTTGCCGATTTGTGGAGTCGCCACCGAGTCAATTATGGGGACTCGGAAACCGTTCAAGTCAACTTTGATCCCTTTTCGGCTAAAAGTTGAGTGGCACGGGCCCTAAATATAAAGACTTGTACCCTTAAGCACTCCATGCCTGGAATGACTCTCATTGCCAATGGTTTCGGACATCCGAAAACCGTTGATTCTGAGTAAGGGGTGAGTGTACGTATTGCGAAGCCAACATCCGATAGATGTCAACACCAATCCCGCCCGCACTATAATGGCCTCTACTAATCAATCGGTGGGCTGATATCCTAGTTCTTTTGTTGTGGTGGAAATACTGTAACATCCGTTGTTTTAACCCTATACATTTTGCTACGTCGGTTGTTTAAAGACAAGTAAGTTTTGTCGTCAAAGTAGTTGTGTTTACACTCTTTAGATGCGATTTCACGTGACAAGCAGGCCATGAAAAGATACACGTAGGAGAGTAGAGATTACTAGTATTATACGTATTAGCAGATCAGTTTTAACGCGATAATACGGATATTAGTCGTTCTCGTGGTATACCTTGCCTGGTATTCTGCTTAAGATGCGTCGTTTCGGTATTAATAGGGATGCGTCGAACCTAGTAAGGCGAGCACCGGGACTAATACGGAACCCGACCATCACTTTGTTCAGTTTTAGTTGTTTTAAGTTTGGAATTCCGTGTTAGGTGATTTAGCATGCGATTATAAGGTCATAAAAGCAATAAATCTGTGGACATGACATAGGTCCACCCCGACGCGGCCACGTGCGGGTTTGGGGCGGCGAATGAATCTCCATATGAGATGGTCAAATTGAAATTTAAATCGAAGTAGGAGTCGCCACCGAATTTTGTGGTTATTCGAAACCATTCGAACCCACTCTATGTCGTAGTGGGCCGTATACAAAATACGGCCCATTTCCGATGTCAGAGCTTATTTGGTTCGTCCCTTTGCATTTGATACCGATACCGACATTATCGGATATCGTGTATTGAATGACTCTCGTTGCCAATGGATTCGGACATCCGGAAACCATGGTTCTAAGTAAGAGGTGAGGGTACGTGTTGGGAAGCTCACTAAGAACACCCAACCCCGCCCGCACTTAGCGGCCTTTACTAATGGGTTGCTGAATGATATGCGAAGATTATTTTCCCTAAGCATGTGAGAGAAAAATAAATGGGTTGCTAAGTCGTTTAATGCATATTAAACTAATAACGTCAAAGTTATTTTAGCATGTGAAATTTGTTTTAGTCTAATAAAACAATAGAAATAAATAAATTGCTGCAAACACGAGAAAACGAGTTAGTAACGTTTGAATAAATCGAATAAAGATGTAAATACGATAATATACATGATTTTGAAAAGGTTTATGACACGCGAAAAATACTTGTCGAAATCTGAAAATAAACCGAGAAAACCGCTGTTTTATTTGAGAAAACGATGCTGGAAAAAATCGGAAAAAAACGAAAAAAGGCCGCGGCTCACAGCAGCCCGCGCGACTCGCCTGGGAGGGGCGCGACTCGCGCGGGTGTCTGTCTCCGATTCGTTTTTCGAAAATTGTTAATTTTGATAAATCGAGTACAAATATGGATTAATTTATACTCGATTTATATTTTCGATATTCGTCGTATTCGATATTCGATTATGAAATCGATATCGAATAGTTAGAATGCTTTTAGAAAAGGTTTTGAAAAAAGTTCGTTTTGAACGAAAAAAAGAAAAAAAGGATTTGAACGAAAAAAAATGTTTATTCTCTCCGCGTAAAAATCGTTGTATTTTGTTTAAAAAGATGTAACGATTTTTTAGCATCAACGAGTTTTAATAAATTTAGTTCTTGTTAGATACGATATTTGATTAGAAAATCGATATCGTATTTTAAGAACGTTATACGTAAAAATAGTTTTTGTAGTATCGATTATTAGAAATAATGAAAAACATGTGACGAACGACCCATATTAAAAATACGAAACGACCGACGACACAACGAAAAAAAAACGTGAGAAAGGTGAGAGAAGGAGAAGAGTCGGGTTTGATTTACACCCTCAACCTACATGCTTTGTTTTCTCAGAATAGAGCTCATCGGAAAGTGGCTTAGGCACGAGAGCGTCGAGATGATGTGGGAGAGTTAAGGTGTCGGTTTAGTCATGTGGGTGACGGGTTTTGGCCGGCTTGGGGTCGGTTTCGTCGGGTCGAGGTTGCTCGGGAATTGTTTAGTGTAACGAGGCTGTATGCGGGAATAATTGATGTGTAATGGTTTTGTGTCGAGGATTGATTGTGATTTCTGAATTTCGATGATTGATAATGGATGAATTGTGTGTGTCGCGAGGGTCCTATTTATAGAAGAGGTCCTCGATTTAGTCTAGGAAAGGTATCTCGTTTAGGTGATGAGAAATACCGGTTTGGATAGGAGATGTAAGAAGTTGAAGGGAACGAGAAGTCTGTTACTTGGGGATGAAGTAAGGAAATCTCGGATGAATGGGGGGGGTTGGCCGAGTATTTTGATGCTCGGTCGGTAATTGATTAGGTTTTCGGATAGAATTCCTTCTTGAGATCGAATTCTATCCTTAAACGGATTTGTTTAATATTTTTTGAAGCTGATTTTTTTTGGTATTGGAGAACGAATCAGCCACGTGAGGTGTCATGGATGACTCGCGTGTCTCGAGAGTATTTTTGACCGGGTTTTGACTCGGTCGCTAAAAGACGGTTTTACCCCTGGTGTCGGAATCGACCCAAATTAGTCTTATTTGACTCGAAATGACCCACTGGGCCTGGATTTGAGGTTGGTTTAGTAATATTGTACTCCGTAATAAGCCCAAGCCAAATGTCCATGATTTCGAGCCCATATTCCAGTCCATTAAAGCATGTTCGCGTCCGATCATCATCGGGTGTTTGGCGGGAACTACTATAGACACATGGCGGTCAAAATGTGGGTGTCTACAGAGCCCCCACTCTGACTGAGGCTTGGACAAGGCGAAAGTCATAGTAGCTACCAGGCCAACCGAGGATAAAGACCTGGCAGACTTCCGATCGGGTCGTTTAGAGTCCATTAGACTAGCGTGAAGGTCTCGCCAGCCATAAGATAGAAATCACACTTGGGTAGATGTCAATAATGTCGCGGGGACTTTGCCTGAAAAGTCTTGGGTGTGTCTGTTTACAGGCATATCCCGTCTTGAAATTGTGTGGGAACTTGCCTTATAAGCTATGGGTGTGTCTGTTTACAGACACATCCCATCTTGGAATTCCGCGGGAGCCTGCATTGGAAGTGATAAGTGTAGTTTGTAGTGTCTATTTTACTGTGTTTTGTTCCCATTTTCCTTGTGGAATCGCTCCTTGGGAGCGGTTTATGGGTTTCTTATGCTTCCTTTAGTTCGTTTCAGGTTCCCGAGACCGATTTGGAAGAGTTGGAGCGATTCCGACTCGATACATACACATTTTGGAGCCAAAGAGATAAAGGAACGATGACTCGAGGCCTTGGAATCGACCCCGAGACCTTAGCACCCAATCCCGAGCCTCCGAGACCCGATCCCGAGTCCCGAGAATCGAGGAGAATCCCATGAGAGGCAAGGAAGGACCAAAGAGCTCTTAAGGGAGGCCTCCAAGACCCATCCCGTTCGGGATGAGGTGCACTTTTGAGGAGGCCACTGTGAGCCCATCCCGGTCGGGACCAACCCGTCCCGATCGGGATGACAGGGCCGTCCCGGTCGGGATGATCCGTCCCGGTTGGGATGGGCTACAGCTCACCCGCATTGTTTCCTTTCTTCTCCTTTCCACTTGTAACCCTATATATACTCTTCCCTTGTTTTGTAAAGCTTATGCACTTCATTAGAAACTAAACCCTAGACTACTTTAGGTTAGATTAGATTAGATTAGAGTAGATTAGTCGGTAAAGTGGTTAATCTTAGATTAGTGCTTGTATTATTGGATCTCTTGAAGAATCCACCAAGATTGACAACCTTGGTGGAATTGTTTGGGTTTTCTTCTATGCAAGTGTTCCCCTTTTCAATTTCCTTTGTAGTTTGGTACAATCTTCTTGTCCTTTTACTCTTAATCCTTTATTGTTCATCAAGTTCTCATCTTTAGTTCTTGTTTATTGTTTTCACTAGTTTGTTTATGTTTGTTTTGTTTCTTATGTTGATCCATCTTGTTTTTGTTAGTTGTAGTTGGATTATGTTAGAGTAGTGTTCTTGCTAGGGTTAGTAAGGTGATTTGGGTGTTGATGGGTGATTAAGGGATTGTTGGAGATGTTGGTGGAAGATTTGGGTTTCCTCTTGCTTTGGTGCACATCACATGTTTGTTGAAATGCTTGAATGACTAAGTAGTTGCGAATGCTTGTTTTTCTTGCCTTTCTCTTGTGGGTGATAGTTTGTTTGTGGGTTCGGTTCCCTAACTAAGTTGCGAGAGCCCGGTGAGGACGACCCCTAGGTCAGTCTAAGTAGCGAGAGCCCGGATGCGACGTAGGCCACCATAGCACGCTAGAACCCCGTTTGTCATGTGTGTCGCCGAGATGGGTTATAGGATGAACCTCTAGGTGGGTCTAAGTTGCGAGAGCCCGGACCAACCTAGATTACCCTACTACCTCTTCTCTCTAGTTATCCCTTGACCATTCCGTTACCCCTTTGACCCCGACCTAATCCTAGCCCGTTTTCCTTGTTCGCTTCTTGATGGTAGGGATTGTCGTGTATCCCAACCGATCAATAAACAACCAACTAACCTAGTGGGTAGCTAGGGCAAGTCGGGATCGTATGCACGAGGACGGTATGGCAAGGTTTAGACTAGGTCGGCCTAAAACAAGACTATGCTACCAAACAAACACAAAGAAACGATAAATGGAAAACTAGGATGGATGAGGAGTAAGAACTAGACTAACAATGAACTAACTATGAGAAGAGCTAAAATAGAATAATAAAGACTAACTAAACAATGAAACTAAACAAATGATGACTAACTAAGACGATGGATCAAATATGGAAAGGAAGTGGGGTAGGTCGGGTTCATAGGAGTAGAAGGGTAATTGGGGTGATCAAGGGTATAGGTGTCTCCTAATTGCTAGGGTCGGTCCGGGCTCTCGCAACTTAGACCGATGTCAAGGTGGGTCCGGGCTCTCGCAACTTAGACCCTAGTCCACGCTCTCGCGACTAAACTATTCTCAACATTTCCGCATCATAGACAAACAATGAGAAGATGAGCACAAGTATGGGAAGCATGGCCACTACAACTCATACAAGCATATCAACAAACACATAGAGTGCCCACAATGTGACTAACAACAAAGATTCACCCTTTTCCCTTAATCAACCCTAATCATCCATAATCTACCCCTAATCCCCCTACTAACCCCACAAAGAAACTACTCACTCATAGTTAAGAGAAAACCAACATTCACAAGAGAAACTAGAACAAGCATCCAAACATTCATCATAAACAAACAATAACAATAACAATATGTAAAAGATGAAACTAGATTGAATAACAAAGAACAAGAGTAAAGAAACATTATACCAACACTAGATGAAGAAAAGATGCAATCTTGTATTAATAAGAAACCCAAATAAAATCCCAAGGTTGTCAAGCTTGGAACAATCTTCAAGTATCCCCTTAATCCAAGAACTAATTACAATGATTAACTAAGAATTAAAGAGAGATTAAACTAATGAGAGGAATGCTAATCTAGGGTTTAATGCTTAATGGAGGCTTAAACTAGTCTAGGGTATGATAAGATGTCTTACTAATACAAGAGGGGAGTATATATGGGTACAAGAATGAAGGAGAAGAAAAGAAAGTAGTGCGGCTGCCAGGTCCACGGTCCCGACCAGGACGGGTTGGTCCCGACCGGGATGGCCCTGTCATCCCGATCGGGACGGGTTGGTCCCGACCGGGATGGGCTCACAGTGGCCTCCTCAAAAGCGCACCCCATCCCGAACGGGATGGGTCTTGTAGGCCTCCCCTAAGAGCTCTTTGGTCCCTCCTTGCCTCTCATGGGTTTCTCGCCGATTCTCGGGACTCGGGATCGGGTCTCGGAGGCTCGGGATTGAGTCCCAAGGTCTCGGGGTCGATTCCAAGGCATCGAGTCATCGTTCTTTTACTCCGTTGGCTTCAAAATGTGTATGTATAGAGTCGGAATCGCTACTCTTCCAAATCGGGCTCGGGAACCTGAAACGAACTAAAGGAAGCATAAGAAGCCCATGAATCGCTCCCAAGGAACGATTCCACAAGGAAATGGGACCAAAACATAGTGAAAAATGCACTACAAACTACACTTATCAACTCCCCCACACTTAACCCCTACTCGCCCTCGAGTAAGCACATACTAACTACTAAACTAGCCGAATGGGTATTAGCGCACCCTATGCCCTTTCAACTCATGCGAATGCACTTTGAGGAAAAGTGCACCCCGCAACACAAGTCGGGTCTTGCGACTAAACCGTGGATGCAACCGGACACAAAACACACAAACATACAAACACACAAACAAACACCTAGACGGTTGCACCCAAAACAAAAGAAATACCGCTTCCCTCTAAAAGCGGTGAAAGAAGCACCGGTTTAGGACTCGAGTAAGTGAAAACGTTTCCAAGCTAGCAATACAAACCAAGGAGGACTAAACCCTAATAGTATGACGATAAAGCAACAAAAACGTTGGTAACTTACCTAGGTCCTCCTAACTTTCTAAAAACTACTACGGGACGATCGGCGGAGTGGAAAAGTGAAGAATCACGGTGTTAGTCGACACTGTAGGTAAGTGAGACCCCGCCCTCTTTAGCGTGAGCCAAGAGGGTCGTCCCGTGTCCAAAACTGCCTAACTAGTCCAAGTAAAAAGGTGGAAAACATGCAAAATGAGGGAAGACCGACTAATGCCGCTATCATCCTTCCTCGGGACTCGGTCCTTTGGTAGGCTCTTCACGGCAAAATTCGGAAAAAGGCTTATTTTTGTGGGGATTTCTTTTTGTGAGACGGGTTTTCCTTTGGCATTTTCTTTCTTTTCGACGTTTTGATTTTTTTGTTGCCATGCCATTTCTTTTTCTTCTTTTCTATTTTCTTTTTGGCTTTTGTGCCTTTTCTTTTTCTTCATTCTTTTCTTTCTTTCATTTTTCTTTCTTTTCTTTTCTTTGCCCTTTTTTGGCAAGATTTGGCTTTTTGGCATTTCTTGACAATTGAGAAAGAGAGAAATCAACAAATTGCATTTTATTGTGTGTCTATGTGAGGAAGGTAGGGTAATAGGTAAGTCGGGGGTCGCGATTTCCCTACAAACCCACAAAAAGGGGAGAACTTGGACTAATCAAACGATCCTAGACACGGTCACCTAAGGGAAGGGACTCGGTAACCAAGGCCTTTTCACACCGTGGGTGGTCATAATGGTCAAAATGCAAATCCCGTAGTAAATCCCTAGTATGCTAGGTGGACTCAAGGTAAAGGACCAACGAAATCATTGATTTAGGGTCATTCTACTAGACTAAAGTCCAAGACTCGATTTACACTACTAAAAAGGGAAAGTAAACACTCGCACACTAGCCTCTAAACCGGGTTTTCGAACACGGTTTACGCACAAGACACAACTACACACACAAAACAAAGACTCAACAAAAACGAAAGAAAAAGAAGCAAAAGCAACAAAACAAAAACAACACAAAACGAATACATACAAAACACAAACACCACCCCGATCTTCCAAACAAGCCACCAAATCAACCACAACTTTACAAAGCTCCACCCGAGTACACAACATCACAATTTCCTCCAAACTCCACATGAGAGAAAGGGGAAAAAGGGATAGAAAGTGTTACCGGAGGTCTTGAAAGCTCTCCAAATCATTCGGTGATTTAAGAAACCTATAAGGAAAAAGGGAAGCAAAACACGCACACAAAACATATATACGACACAAAGACACAAAAGGAAAACACACAAAAGAAAATCTTTTTGATTTTTGCGAAAAAAATTTCAAATTTTTATGGTTTTTAAAGATTTTTCGAAAAACTAAGAAAATAAAACTAACTACGATAGAATATCGCTCCCCCACACTTAAACCGAGCAATGTCCTCACGCTTGATCTTAGTGTGCGGAGAGACAAAGAAAAAGAAAAAGAAACTACGAAAATAAAGCTAAAAATCAAAAAAATAGGTGAAGAAAACGGTAGAAGGTGTCCGGCCGGGGTGTAGTCAAGTCACCATGGGCCGAGACGAGAAAAAGATATGGAAGGGGGAAGAAAATAAAAAGAAGGAAATAAAAGGAAATGGGAGGGGAGGGCTAGGTGTAATCAAGTCACCTAGCCCAGATTTCGTCCAAATCCGACTAACTACTAAAAAAAGGGGTGAAATTCTTGCATATTTGGATTAATCGATTGACTCTCGACGTAATCACGTCGTCGGGAGTCGGGAGCAACCATACTATGGCCTCGAAGGCCACTAAGATGCCGTGACTTAAGGGGAAGGGGGGGTAAACAAGAGAAAACAAGCGACAAAAGACGGAAAAGTAAGGGAAGTTGCTTTACCAACATGCTAGCAACTCACGAACTCCATCGTCCTCAATGATCATTAAAGGTGCGGGGCTTGTCTTCTTGGATGCCATCTTGCTTCACACTTGAAGAGAACTCACGGTAGAGGTAGTAATGGTAGGGGGTGGGATTTGATGTGAGAGTCGGTGTAAAGTGGATAGGAAATGGAGTGAGGGCATGGCAATGAAGTATAAGGGGCATATGATAAGGCTAGGATAGCTAGGGAGGTTGGGAGGGGGTATAAAATGGTTGGGTGGACTCAATTATCGAAGAAGAAACACAAAGGGGGAGTAGAGGACCATCCCGGTCGGGATGGTTGGTCCCGGTCGGGTTGCCTCACTCGTCCCGGTCGGGATGGACCCACAGTAGGCTCGAAATTTGGTACATTCATCCCGATTGGGACGGCACCCTTCCCGGTCGGGATGCCTCACCCTTCCCTGTCAGGACGCCTCATCCCGGTCGGGATGGGCATTTTTCAACTTCCACAATCCCAAAAGCTTGCTCCAAGCTTCAAAAACCCGATCCTCGTGCTTACAACCCAAGGTATATCATAGCCATTCTTCTCTAGGGATCATCTTCACTTCACCTAACCAACAAACTCAACTCAAGCATCAAATTCTCTCCCTCGCCTCGCTCATCAATAATCCAAATAACAAGAATTCATAAAAATCCAAAGCAATTACAATAAAGAGATATATACAATGGGACGGTTCTTGTGTAACTCCGTCAAACCAATATGGTGCAATCCTCATTCTTTTTCAACACTACTCCGACCGGTTCCATCTCCATCAAGGGCACGGAGGAACAAGTCAAAGGCCCTAGCGAAGTCTTCAATCAAGCTCGTAATGTAACCGACCACATCCCAAGGCTCTCCGTGGCCTTGCTTTGACGTTCCCGGGGCATCCCGATCTTCCAAGTTCAATGGCTTGAACTTGTACTTTTGGTCTTTCGGGATATACCCGAACGTCCACCGGTCCTCTTGTGGCTCCATGGGAGGCTCATCATTTTCTTTGCTTTGCAACTTGTCATCAAGCCCATGATGTGGGCACTCATCCTCCTCCAAATCGGAGTCATCATCCCCAAGTACATAGGAGTACTTCTTCAAGCTTTGTTCCGGTTCACCCCCTCGATCGATGTTTTCCATGGCATGGATCACATTACACGTCTCGGTCATAGGCGAAGTGTTGCCTTGGAGGTCGAACACTAACTCTTTGTCGCCTAGTTGAAAGGTAATCCTACCCTTCTTCACATCGATCACGGCACCGGCGGTGTGTAAAAATGGGCGTCCAAGGATGATGGGAGTGTTAGCATCCTTCGGCATGTCAACCACAATGAAGTCGACCGGAATGAAGAACTTCCCTATTCGTACCGGCACATCCTCTAGCATTCCCAATGGTCGGTTAAGAGATTTATCGGCCATTTGGAGTGTAATGGACGTACATTTCAACTCCTTCATCCCGAGTCGGTAACAAATAGAGTAGGGAATGATGCTCACACTCGCGCCCAAGTCACATAATGCATTTTTGATCATGAAATTGCCTATGGTGCAAGGGTTCGAGAAACTACCCGGATCCTTCAACTTCGGAAGCGTGGAACCTTGAATAAGCTCGCTCACCACCCTCGTGAACGCTACCGTCTCTTCCTTGTCGATGGACCTCTTACTAGCCAAGATTTCTTTCATGAATTTACCATATGCCGAGATTTGGGCAAGTAACTCGGTAAACGGGACACTAACATCCAATTTCTTCACAATACTAAGGAACTTTTCGTATTGAGTGTCCACCTTAGTCTTCATTTGCCTTGATGGGAAAGGCAACTTGATTTGGTACTTGTTTTGCTCAATAGGGGTAGACTCTTCAAAGGACACTTTCCTTTTTCCCTTGTCTTTCTCTTGAAGTGGGGGAGGGTTGTCTTCTTGGGGTTTTTCAACTTCCCATAAGACTTGCTCCTCAATTGGGTTATCAAAGCTTGATTCTTCTTGAATTGGAGACACAAGTTCCTTCATTGCTCGTTGCTCACTAGGAAACACGGGAGGATTATAGGATGTACCTCTCCTTGTGGTGATAGCATTTGCATGCTCAAATATCGGTGTTTCACCTTGAGAAGGTAATTGCCCTCTTTGTCTTGAAGAACTTCCCAATGCTCAAATCATCTTCATGTGAGTTTTCATTTCCTTGTTATCCATTAGAATTTGAGCAATGATTCCTTGTTGTGACATTTGTGTCTCCAATTGGCTCCTTTGCATTTCTTGAGTACTCCTTTGCATATCCAACATTTGCTTTTGTATATCCAAATCCCGAGGTGGAGATTGTGGATTATGCGTAGTATCGGTGAGGGCTAATGGAGTACCATAGTCATGAATAGGAGACCGGCTCCTAGGCTTGCTTTGTTGTTGATCACCTTGTGTAGCTTGTTGTTGACGGTTCCCTTGGAACCCATGAGAATTGCCTTGATTAAGGCCTTGGTTGTGGTTTTGTTGTCTTTGAAAGTTTTGGTTTCCTTGGAAACCGCCTTGATTGAAGTTCCCTTGTTGGAACCCTTGATTGTTGTTGTGGAAGGTACCTTGGTTGTTTTGCTTGAAGTTGTTGAAGGGTCTTGGATTACCCAAATAACCTTGGTAACCTTGGTTGTTGTCCATTAAGGGAGGTGGAACATAGGGACGATGTTGTTGTTGATGTTGAAGTGCTTGTTGTTGAGGGACTTGATTGGAAGCTTGGTATTGATTAGAGTAGGAGGCACCTTGCTTGAACGCTTGAAAGGCGTTCACTTGCTCAATACTTCCTCTACAATTCATTAGATCATGACCAACGATTCCACAAGTATCACACATCCCAAGATAAGGCAAAGGAAGTGCAAACTCCAAAGCATTCACTTCTTGAATCGGTTGATGGTGGGAGGAACTAGTGCCTTGGACTTGGTTGAGGTGGCTTTGGAGCTTCTTGTCAATAGTCTCCATGTGTGTTTTTAATTGAGCTCCTAGGTCGATGCTTAATTGAGTAATAGCATCAACCTCGTGCCTACCTCCCCGATTTGCCTTCCTAGGCCTAGAGTATTGCGAATTATGCACCGCCATCTCTTCGATTCTCGCCCAAGTTTGGTCATCATTGACTTCGGTGAACCTACCATTGGAGCCCATGTTAAGAATGGCTCTCGAGTCCTCATAAAGACCATTCCAAAATTGTTGCACCAAGAACCATTGTGAGAGTCCATGATGAGGGCACGATCTTACCAAAGACTTAAACCGCTCCCAAGCTTCATATAGGCTCTCTTCATCCCTTTGTTGGAACCCGGTGATGGAGGTCCTAAGCAAATTCGTCTTTTCCGGAGGGTAAAACTTTTGGTAGAACGCCAAGGCAAGCTTTTTCCAAGTGTCAATGCCAAGTCTTGTTTTGTCCAACCCCTTGAACCATTGCTTCGCTTTACCAATAAGAGAGAAAGGAAATAATACCCACCGGATTTGGTCTTGAGTTATTCCCGTTTGCGAAATAGCGTCACAATAATCCGGAAAGGTTTCCATGTGTTGATGAGGATCTTCGGTTGGTAACCCACTAAATTGACTTCTCTCGACCAATTGGATAAATTGCGTTTTCGCCACAAAATTCCCGGTATATGCCTCCGGTAAAGTGGATGGACCCGGCAAAACGTCTTCCGTGAAGGTTGAGTGAGAAGAAACCTTAGGCATGATTGGATATAAGGGAGAAGATGATGGTGTAGACGGTGTTGATGTAGATGAAGAGGGGGAACTAGGAGAAGAAGAATCACCAAAAGGGTTAATGAAACTCCCTTCGGCCGTCTCTCGATGTGACTCGCTAAAGTCGGCTCCTTGAGCTTGCCCTTGATGAGTATTGGTTGCACTTGGTTGAGAGATTCTAACCCGGTTAATCGTCCGTTGGCGAAAGGCTCGAAAAAGTCTTTCCGGCTCTGGATTAAAGAGAAAGAATTCGCCTCCCCTCCTAGGCATACACTACACACTAGAACAAACGTGAGAACACCTAGTGCTTTATGGGCACTAGGCAACGACAATAAACAAGCACAACTAGAGACAAAAAGAAAAGAAAGCTAAGAAAAGAAGAAAAAACTAGAAAATATGCACAAGAGAGGGTAGAAGAACACAAAGAAGGGTAACTAAGTCTAGAAATAAGCAAACTAAGTCTAAACAATGCACCGTCCCCGGCAACGGCGCCAAATTGATGGTAGGGATTGTCGTGTATCCCAACCGATCAATAAACAACCAACTAACCTAGTGGGTAGCTAGAGCAAGTCGGGATCGTATCCACGAGGACGGTATGGCAAGGTTTAGACTAGGTCGGCCTAAAACAAGACTATGCTACCAAACAAACACAAAGAAACGATAAATGGAAAACTAGGATGGAGGAGGAGTAAGAACTAGACTAACAATGAACTAACTATGAGAAGAGCTAAAATGGAATACTAAAGACTAACTAAACAATGAAACTAAAGAAATGATGACTAACTAAGACGATGGATCAAATATGGAAAGGAAGTGGGGTAGGTCGGGTTCATAGGAGTAGAAGGGTAATTGGGGTGATCAAGGGTATAGGTGTCTCCTAATTGCTAGGGTCGGTCCGGGCTCTCGCAACTTAGACCGATGTCAAGGTGGGTCCGGGCTCTCGCTGTAACACCCCTGATTTTATAATTTAAATTAAATTTTAATTGTGTTCCTATTTTTATTTTTATGCTTTGACTCGTAATTCTTAAAATTATTATAAAACGAATTGACTCGTAACTCCTAAAATTCTATTTGTCTCAGAAACTCTTCCTATATTTAAAACATTTTTATTTTTATTTTGATTTATTTTATACATTTAATTCTTACCGAAAAGCTATTTCGACAACATAAATTCTAAATTCTTTTATTTATTTATATTTAAGCTTGAATTTCTATTTTTGGCTCGAAATTCATTTATATTAAGTTTCGTCAAAATATTTATTAACCCTCCTCGGGAAACCAATTTAGTTCATCTTCGTCGAAAAGTATTTATAATTTCTCCGAGAAACATTATTTTAAGCGCAAAAGTTTATTCTATCCTCGAGATACAATTTATTTGTCTTCTGGAGCAAATTAATTACCTTCCTAAAGATTGTATTCGTTTTCACTCCAATTAATTTGTTGTACTAACTTGATTTTGGCCCGATACTCGCGTGGGTTGATTCGTGACTCGATTTTATTGATCACCTAACCCACCTCATTATTTTAACCTAAAAATCCAATTCATTTCTCTTCTTTTTGTCAGCCACGCGTCACGTTCACCCTTTCACCATCTCCACCTTCACTTCTTCAACCCTATTCATTTTCTGTTTGTCAACCGCCCTCCTCCACCTTTCTCCTTCTTTATCTCCTCCTGCCATCGTCAATCAATCAATCTATCTCGGCGCGCGTCCTCGGTTTCGATCACCCCTGTTTTCGGCCTCTGGTTTCACCATTTCTGTGTGCTGCTGCCGCGATTTCGCTGCTCTGCTGTTGTTGACTCGCGCACCAGTTGTACGATAACAGTTTCTCCTCCCTCTGTCCGTTTCTTCTTCAATTTTGCATCTCGTTTATTCTGCCGATTGCTGTCGTTCTGTTTGTCCTTCTGTTGCAGTTCATTTTGTGCGTTTGATTGGTCTATTTTGGTCTACTTTTTCATTCAATCCGCATCTTATCACCCCTTTGCGTCTCCGTTTCAGCGTTGATTTCTTGCTCTGATCTCGTTCGTTCTCTTATCGTATCTGCGTCGTATCTGCTGTGTTAATTATGCTGCTAGTTTCCGATTCCTGTCCTGATTTGTGTCTGCGTGCCGCTGTTTGATGCTACTGTCGTGTCCGCTGTTGTTGTTATTTGTGCGATGAGGATGCAAGGCATCGAGTCATCGTTCCTTTACTCCGTTGGCTCCAAAATGTGTATGTATAGAGTCGGAATCGCTCCAACTCTTCCAAATCGGGCTCGGGAACCTGAAACGAACTAAAGGAAGCATAAGAAGCCCATGAATCGCTCCCAAGGAGCGATTCCACAAGGAAATGGGACCAAAACATAGTGAAAAAGGCACTACAAACTACACTTATCACTTCTCCACACTTAACCCTTACTCGCCCTCGAGTAAGCACATACTAACTACTAAACTAGCCGAATGGGTATTAGCGCACCCTACGCCCTTTCAACTCACGCGAATGCACTTTGAGGAAAAGTGCACCCCGCAACGCAAGTCGGGTCTTGCGACTAAACCGTGGATGCAACCGGACACAAAACACACAAACAAACAAACACACAAACAAACACTTAGAAGGTTGCACCCAAAACAAAAGAAATACCGCTTCCCTCTAAAAGCGGTGAAAGAAGCACCGGTTTAGGACTCGAGTAAGTGACAACGTTCCCAAGCTAGCACTACAAACCAAGGAGGACTAAACCCTAATAGCATGACGATAAAGCAACAAAAACGTTGGTAACTTACCTAGGTCCTCCTAACATTCTAAAAACGTACTACGGGACGATCGGCGGAGTGGAAAAGTGAAGAACCACGGTGTTAGTCGACACTGTAGGTAACTGAGACCCCGCCCCCTTTAGCGTGAGCCAAGAGGGTCGTCCCGTGTCCAAAACCGCCTAACTAGTGCAAGTAAAAAGGTGGAAAACATGCAAAATGAGGGAAGACCGACTAATGCCGCTATCATCCTTCCTCGGGACTCGGTCCTTTGGTAGGCTCTTCACGGCAAAAGTCGGAAAAAGGCTTATTTTTGTGGGGATTTATTTTTGTGAGACGGGTTTTCCTTTGGCATTTTCTTTCTTTTCGACGTTTTGATTTGTTTGTTGCCATGCCATTTCTTTTTCTTCTTTTCTATTTTCTTTTTGGCTTTTGTGCCTTTTCTTTTTCTTCATTCTTTTCTTTCTTTCATTTTTCTTTCTTTTCTTTTCTTTGCCCTTTTTTGGCAAGATTTGGCTTTTTGGCATTTCTTGACAATTGAGAAAGAGAGAAATCAACAAATTGCATTTTATTGTGTGTGTATGTGAGGAAGGTAGGGTAAAGGGTAAGTCGGGGGTCGCGATTTCCCTACAAACCCACAAAAAGGGGAGAACTTGGACTAATCAAACGATCCTAGACACGGTCACCTAAGGGACGGGACTCGGTAACCAAGGCCTTTTCACACCGTGGGTGGTCATAATGGTCAAAATGCAAATCCCGTAGTAAATCCCTAGTAAGCTAGGTGGACTCAAGGTAAAGGACCAACGAAATCAATGATTTAGGGTCATTCTACTAGACTAAAGTCCAAGACTCGATTTACACTACTAAAAAGGGAAAGTAAACACTCGCACACTAGCCTCTAAACCGGGTTTTCGAACACAGTTTACGCACAAGACACAACTACACACACAAAACAAAGACTCAACGAAAACGAAAGAAAAAGAAGCGAAAGCAACAAAACAAAAACAACACAAAACGAACACATACACAACACAAACACCACCCCAATCTTCCAAACAAGCCACCAAATCAACTACAACTTTACAAAGCTCCACCCGAGCACACAACATCACAATTTCCTCCAAACTCCACATGAGACAAAGGGGAAAAAGGGATAGAAAGTGTTACCGGAGGTCTTGAAAGCTCTCCAAATCATTCGGTGATTTAAGCAACCTATAAGGAAAAAGGGAGGCAAAACACGCACACAAAACATATATACGACACAAAAGGAAAACACACAAAAGAAAATCTTTTTGATTTTTGCGAAAAAAAATTCAAATTTTTATGGTTTTTAAAGATTTTTCGAAAAACTAAGAAAATAAAACTACGACAGAATATCGCTCCCCCACACTTAAACCGAGCAATGTCCTCATGCTCGATCGTAGTGTGCG
This sequence comes from Agrostemma githago, assembly GCA_958450325.1. NCBI lineage: Eukaryota > Viridiplantae > Streptophyta > Magnoliopsida > Caryophyllales > Caryophyllaceae > Agrostemma > Agrostemma githago. Next base: position 33,396,837 of record OY288256.1, read on the forward strand.
GAGAGACAAAGAAAAAGAAAAAGAAACTACGAAAATAAACCTAAAAATCAAAAAATAAGGTGAAGAAAACGGTAGAAGGTGTCCGGCCGGGGTGTAGTCAAGTCACCATGGGCCGAGACGAGAAAAAGATATGGAAGGGGGAAGAAAATAAAAAGAAGGAAATAAAAGGAAATGGGAGGGGAGGGCTAGGTGTAATCAAGTCACCTAGCCCAGATTCCGTCCAAATCCGACTAACTACTAAAAAAAGGGGTGAAATTCTTGCATATTTGGATTAATCTATTGACTCTCGATGTAATCACGTCGTCGGGAGTCGGGAGCAACCATACTATGGCCTCGAAGGCCACTAAGATACCGTGACTCAAGGGGAAGGGGGGGTAAACAAGAGAAAACAAGCGACAAAAGACCGAAAAGTAAGGGAAGTTGCTTTACCAACATGCTAGCAACTCACGAACTCCATCGTCCTCAATGATCATTAAAGGTACGGGGCTTGTCTTCTTGGATGCCATCTCGCTTCACACTTGAAGAGAACTCACGGTAGAGGTAGTAATGGTAGGGGGTGGGATTTGATGTGAGAGTCGGTGTAAAGTGGATATGAAATGGAGTGAGGGCATGGCAATGAAGTATAAGGGGCATATGATAAGGCTAGGATAGCTAGGGAGGTTGGGAGGGGGTATAAAATGGTTGGGTGGACTCAATTATCGAAGAAGAAACACAAAGGGGGAGTAGAGGACCATCCCGGTCGGGATGGTTGGTCCCGGTCGGGTTGCCTCACTCGTCCCGGTCGGGACGCCCTCGTCCTAGTCGGGATGGACCCACAGTAGGCTCGTAATTTGGTACACCCATCCCGATCGGGACGGCACCCTTCCCGGTCGGGATGTGATAAGTGTAGTTTGTAGTGCCTATTTGTTGTGTTTTGGTCCCTTTTTCCTTGTGGAATCGCTCCTTTGGAGCGATTCATGGGCTTCTTATGCTTCCTTTAGTCCGTTTCAGGTTCCCGAGCCCGATTTGGAAGAGTTGGAGTGATTCCGACTCAATACATACACATTTTGGAGCCAACGAGATAAAGGAACGATGACTCGAGGCCTTGGAATCGACCCCGAGACCTTGGGTCCCAATCCCGAGCCTCCGAGACCCGATCCCGAGTCCCGAGAGTCGACGAGAAGCCCATAAGATACAAGGAGGGACCCTAGAGCTCTTATTGAAGGCATACAAGACCCTTCCCGGTCGGGATAATCGCCTTCCCGATCGGGAAGGGAGGCACATTTAAAAGCGCCACTGTGGGTCCTTCCCGGTCGGGTTGAGCCCTTCCCGATCGGGATGGCAGAAACCTTCCCGATCGAGATGATCCGTCCCGGTCGGGATGGGCTACAGCTCACCCGCATTTCTTCTTTTCTTCTCCTTCATTCTTGTACCCATATATATACTCCCTTCTTGTAATTTTAAGGGATCTTATGTTAGTTTAGACTCTCTTAAGCCTCCAAAACCCTAGATTTACTCTCACTCATTAGTTTTAATCCTCCATTAATCTTAGTTAATCTTTAGTTAATCCTTGTAATTAGTCTTGTATTAAGAGGATACTTGAAGAATTCTCCAAGATTGACAACCTTGGGTTTTATTTGGGTTCTTATTTATACAAGATTTCATCTTTTCATCTCCTTAGTGTTGGTATAACCTTTCTTACTATTAATCTTGTTTATTTAATCTTGTTTGAATCTTTTCATATTGTTAGTATCATTGTTCTTGTTAATCATTATGGATGTTTGTTTAGTGATAATATTTTCTCTTGTTATGGTTGTTTTATTCTTGATAATGAGTGAGTAGTCTTCTTGTGGGGTTAGTAAGGGAAATAGGGGTAGAATATGGATGATTAGGGTTGATTAAGGGGTAAAGGTTGTGTCTTTGTTGTTAGTCACATTGTAGGCACCCTATGTGTTTGTTGATATGCTTGTGTGAGTTGTAGTGGCCATGCTTCCCATACTTGTGTTCATCTTCTCATTGTTTGTCTATGATGCGGAAATGTTGAGAATAGTCATAGTCACGAGAGTGCCGACTAGGGTCTAAGTTGCGAGAGCCCGTACCCACCTTGACATCGGTCTAAGTTGCGAGAGCCCGGACCGACTCTAGCGATTAGGAGGCACCTATACCCTTGATCACCCCAATTATCCTTCTACTCCTATGAACCCGACCTACCCCACTTCTCTTCCATATTTGATTCAACTCCTTAGTTAGTCATAGTTTACTCTAGTTTAATTGTTAGTTCGATCATTAGCTTAGTCTTGCCTCTCCTCCATCATTAGTTTTCCTTTTATTGCATTCTTTGTGTTCGTTTGGTAATCTAGTCTCGTTTTAGGCCAACCTAGTCTAAACCTTGATATACCGTCCTCGTGGATACGATCCCGACTTGCCCTAGCTACCCACTAGGTTAGTCGGTATTATATTGATCGGCTAGGGACGTGACGAATCCCTACCATCAGTTTGGCGCCGTTGTCGGGGACGGTGCATTGTTTAGACTTAGTTTGCTTATTTCTAGACCTAGTTACCCTTCTTTGTGTTCTCCCATCTTCTCTTGTGAATATTCTCTAATTTTTCTTCTTTTTCTCTTTGTCTCTAGTTGTGTTTGTTATTGTCGTTGCCTAGTGCCCATAAAGCACTAGGTGTTCTTACGTTTGTTCTAGTGTGTAGTGTATGCCTAGGAGGGGAGGCGACTTCTATCTCTTTAATCCAGAGCCGGAGAGACTCTTTCGAGCCTTTCGTCAACGGACGATTAATCGGGTTAGGATCTCTCAACCAAGTGCAAGCACCACTCATCAAGGGCAAGCCCAAGGAGCCGACTTGAGCAACTCACCTCGAGAGACGGCCGGAGGGACCTTCATCAATCCCTTCGGTGATTCTTCTCCTAGTTCCCCCTCCTCTTCTACATCAACACCGTCTACACCACCATCGTCTCCCTTATATCCAATCATGCCTAAGTTTTCTTCTCACTCAACCTTTACGGAAGACGTTTTGCCGGGTCCATCCACTTTACCGGAGGCATATACCGGAAATTTTGTGGCGAAAACGCAATTTATCCAATTGGTCGAGAGAAGTCAATTTAGCGGGTTACCAACCGAAGATCCTCATCAACACATGGAAACCTTTTCGGACTATTGTGACGCTATTTCAAAAACGGGAATAACTCAAGACCAAATTCGGTAGGTATTATTTCCTTTCTCTCTTATCGGTAAGGCGAAGCAATGGTTCAAGGGGTTGGATAAAGCAAGACTTGGCATTGATACTTGGAAGAAGCTAGCCTTAGCCTTCTACCAACAATTCTATCCCCCGGAGAAGACAAATCTATTGAGAGCCTCCATCACGGGTTTCCAACAACGCGATGATGAAAGCCTCTATGAATCGTGGGAAAGATTCAAAGCCTTGATCCGTTCTTGTCCACACCATGGCTTATCACAATGGTTCCTCGTGCAACAATTTTGGAATGGGCTATATGAAGACTCGAGGGCCATACTCAACATGGGATCTAACGGTAGGTTTACCGAAGTGGAGGATGACCAAACTTGGTCAAGGATCGAAGAGATGGTGGTGCATAATTCACAATACTCAAGGCCTAGGAAGGCAAATCGGGGAGGTAGGCATGAGGTTGATGCCATTACACAATTGAGCATCGATCTTGGGGCTCAACTAAGAACTCACATGGAGACCATTGACAAAAAGCTCCAAAGCCACCTCAACCAAGTTCAAAGCTCTAGTTCCTCCAACCAACACTCGATCCACGATGTAAATGCTTTGGAGTTTGCACCTCCTTTGCCTTATTTTGGGATGTGTGATACTTGTGGAATCGTTGGTCATGATCCTATGCATTGTAGAGGGAGTATTGAGCAAGTGAACGCCTTTCAAGCGTTCAAGCAAGGTGCCTCCTACTCTAATCAATACCAAGCTTCCAACCAAGTCCCTCAACAACAAGCACTTCAACATCAACAACAACCTCGTCCTTATGTTCCACCTCCCTTACGGGACAACAATGAAAGTTACCAAGGTTATGTGGGTAACCAAAGACCCTTCAACAATTTCAAGCAAAATAACCAAGGCAACTTCAACAACAAGCAAGGGTTCCAACAAGGGAACTTCAATCAAGGCGGTTTCCAAGGAAACCAAAGTTTTCAAGGGTATCAAAAACGAAACCATGGCAACAATCAAGGCCATCATCAAGGCAACTTTCATGGGTTCCAAGGGAACCATCAACAACAAGTAAATCAAAGTCATCAACAACAAAGCAAGCCTAGGAGTCGGTCTCCTATCCATGACTATGGTACTCCGTTAGCCCTCACCGATACTCCACACAATCCATCATCTCCACCACGGGATTTCGACGCACAAAAGCATATGATGGATATGCATAGGAGTAATCAAGAAATGGCAAGAAATCAACAAGAGTTCTTTGCTTACATTCAAAGGGACAACCAAGCAAGAGATGCTCATGCGAAGTCGATGGAAGCCCGAATATCTCAACTTGCTTCGGACTCTACAAGACAAAAGGGGCAACTACCTCCTCAAGGCGAAACACCAAAATTTGAGCATGTAAATGCTATTACTACGAGGAGTGGTACGTCCTATGAACCCCCTTTTTTGCCTAGTGAGCAAGAACCGAGACAAGAAGTCATACCCCCATCTCAAGATAATACAAGCTTTGACATTCCAATTGAGGAGCAAGTCTTATGGGAGGCCGAGAAACCCCAAGAAGACACTCCTCCCCCACTTCAAGCACAAGAAAAGGGTAAAGGGAAAGTGTCAAGTGAAGAGTCCACCCCAATCGATCAAAACAAGTACCAAATCAAGTTGCCTTACCATCAAGGCAAATGAAGACTAAGGTGGACACTCATTACGATAAGTTCCTTAGTATTGTGAAGAAATTGGATGTTAGTGTCCCGTTCACCGAATTACTTACCCAAATCCCGGCATATGGAAGATATATGAGAGAAATTTTGGCTAGGAAGAGATCCGTTGACAAGGAAGAAACCGTAGCGTTCACGAGGGTGGTGAGCGAGCTTATCCAAGGTTCCACGCTTCCGAATTTGAAGGATCCGGGTAGTTTTTCGATCCCTTGCACCATAGGCAACTTCTTGATCAAGAATGCGTTATGTGACTTGGGCGCGAGTGTGAGCATCATTCCATATTCTATTTGTTGCCGACTCGGAATGAAAGAGTTGAAATGTACGTCCCTCACCCTCCAAATGGCCGATAAATCATTCAATCGACCATTAGGAATGTTAGAGGATGTACCAGTACGAGTGGGGAAGTACTTCATTCCGGTCGACTTCATTGTGCTCGACATGCCGGAGGATGCCAACACTCCCATTATTCTTGGGCGCCCATTTTTACACACCGCGGGTGCCATGATCGATGTGAAGAATGGTAGGATCACATTTGAGTTAGGCGAGGAAAAGATAGTGTTCGACCTCCAAGGCAACACTTCGCCTACTAGCGATGAGACATGCAATATGATCCAAGCCAAGAAAGACATCGATCTAAGGGGTGAAACGGAACAAAGCTTGAAGAAGTACTCTTATGTACTTGAGGATGATGACTCCGATATGGTGGAAGATGAGTGCCCGAATCATGGGCTTGACGACAAGTTGCTAAGCAAGGACAAAGATGAGCCTCCCTTGGGGCCACATGAGAATCGTTGGACGTTTGGGTATGTCCCCAAGGACCAAAAGTACAAGTTCAAGTCGTTGAACTTGGAAGAGCGGGATGCCCCGGGAACGTCAAGGCAAGGCCATGAGGAGCCTTGGGATGTGGCCGGTTACATTACGAGCTTGATTGAAGACTTCTCTAGGGCCTTCGATTTGTTCTTACGTGCCCTTGATGGAGATGGACGTGTTCAAGGTTGTTGAAAAAGATTTAAGAAAGCACCACCTTGGTTAGACGGAGTTCCACAAGAACCATCTCATTGTATATATCTCTTTCTTGTAGTTAGTTGGTTTTTTGTGAATTCTTGTTATTTGGATTGATTGATGAGCGTTGTGAGGGAGAGAGTTTGATGTGTGTTTGAGTATTGCTTGATAGGTGAAATGAGAATGCTCCTAGAGAAGAGTGGCTATGATACACCTTGGGTTGTAAGCACGAGGATCGCGTTTTTGAAGCTTCGAGCGAGCTTTTGGGATTGTGGATGTTGAAGAAGGCCCATCCCAATCGGGATGAGGCGTCCCGACCGGGAAGGATAAGGCTTCCCGACCGGGAAGGGTGCCTTCCCGATCGGGAAGGGCGCACCACATTTCGAGCTTACTGTGGGCTCGTCCCGACCGGGATGAGGGCGTCCCGATCGGGACGGGTGAGCAAACCCGATCGGGAACAACCTTCCCGACCGGGATGGTCCTCTGCTCCCCCTTTGTGATTCTTCTTCGCAAATCGAGTCCACCCAACCGTTTTATGCCCCCTCCCAACCTCCCTAACTACCCTAGCCTTACCATATGCCCCATGCCCTCACTCCATTTCCTATACGCTTTACACCGAATCTCACATCAAATCCCACTTCCTACCATTGCTACCTATACCGTGAGTTCTCTTCAAGTGTGAAGCGAGATGTCAACCGAGAAAACAAGCGACGAGCCTCTAATGATCAACGAGACGATGGAGCAAGTGAGTTACTAGCCGCTCGGTCTGGGTAACTATCCTTACTTTTCCGTCTTTTTATCGCTTCTTTTTCATTATTTGCCCCCTTCCCTTGAGTCTCGGTATCTAGGGGCCTTCGAGGCCATAGTTTGGTTGCTCCCGACTCCCGACGACGTGATTACGTCGCGAGTCAATAGATTAGTCCATTTACAAGATTTTCACCCCTTGTTAGGAGTTAGTCGGATTTGGACGGAATCCGGGCTAGGTGACTTGATTACACCTAGCCCTCCCCTCCCATTTCCTTTCATTTCTTTCTTTTTATTTTTTTTCTTCATTCCATATCTTTTCTTGTCTCGGCCCATGGTGACTTGACTACACCCCGACCGGGCACCTTCTACCTTTTTCTCCACTTTGTTTTTAATTTTAGCTTTATTTTCGTAGTTTATTTTCTTTTCTTTTGTCTCTCCGCACACTAAGATTGAGCATATGAGGACATTGCTCGATTTAGGTGTGGGGGAGCGATATTCTATCGTAGTTATTTTTATTTTCTTTTTTTTTCGAAAAAACCTTTAAATATCCTAAAAATTTTAAAAATTTTCACAAAAATCAAAAAGATTTTTCTTTTGTGTGTTTTCCCTTTGTGTCTTTGTGTCGTATATTTGTTTTGTGTGCGTGTTTTGCCTCCCTCTTTCCTCATAGGTCGCTTAATCACCGCTAGCTTTGGAGAGCTTTCAAGACACCCGGTAACATCTTTTCAACCCTTTTTCCTCTTTGTTTCTTGTGGAGTTTGGAGGAGATATGTGTTGTGGTGTGCTCGGGTGGAGCTTTGTAAAGTTTGTGGATGATTGGTTGCTCATTTGGAAGTTCGGGGTGGAGTGTGTTTTGTTTGTGTTCGTTTTGTGTTGTTTTTGTTCCGTTGCTTTTACTTCTTTTTCTTTCGTTCTCGTTGAGTCTGTGTTTTGTGTGTGTATTTGTGTCATGTGTGTAAACCATTTTCGAAAACCCGGTTTAGAGGCTAGTGTGTGAGTGCTTACTTCCCCTTCCTAGTAGTATAAATCGAGTCTTGGACTTTACTCTAGTAGAATGACCCTAAATCAATGAATTCGTTGGTCCTTTACCTTGAGTCCACCTAGCTTACTAGGGATTTACTGCGGGATTTGCACTTTTGACCATTAAGACCACCCACGGTGTGAAAAGGTCTTGGTTACCGAGTCTCGTGCCTTAGGTGACCGTGTTTAGGATCGTTTGATTAGTCCAAGTTCTTCACTTTTTGTGGGTTTGAAGGGAAGGACGCTCCCCGACTCTCCCATTACCCTACCTCCTACACATATCCACACAATAACTTGCAAAATGTTGATTCTCTCTCTTTCTTGTTATACAATGAAAATGCCAACAAAGCCAAATCTTGCCAAAAGGGCAAAGAAAAGAAAAGAAAAGAAAAGAAAGAAAAAAAATGAAAGAAAGAAAAGAAATGAAGAAAAAGAAAAGGCACAAAAGCCAAAAAGAAAATAGAAAAGAAGAAAAAGAATGGCATGGCAAAACAAATCAAAATGTCGAAAAGAAAGAAAATGCCAAAAGAAAACCCGTCTCACAAAAAGAAATCCCCACAAAAATAAGCCTTTTTCCGACTTTTGCGGTGAAGAGCCTACCAAAGGACCGAGTCCCGAGGAAGGATGATAGCGGCATTAGTCGGTCTTCCCTCATTTTGCATGTTTTCCACCTTTTTACTTGGACTAGTTAGGCGGTCTTGGACACGGGACGACCCTCTTGGCTCATGCTAAAGGGGGCGGGGTCTCACTTACCTGCAGTGTCGACTAACACCGTGGTTCTTCACTTTTCCACTCCGCCGATCGTCCCGTAGTACGTTTTTAGGAAGTTAGGAGGACCTAGGTAAGTTACCAACGTTTTTGTTGCTTTATCGTCATACTATTAGGGTTTAGTTCACATTGGGTTGTATTGCTAGCTTGGGAACGTTGTCACTTACCTCGAGTCCTAAACCGGTGTTTTATTCACCGCTTTTTTTTAGGGAAGCGGTATTTGTTTTTCTTTTGGGTGCAACCGATTTTGTGTTCGTTTGTGTGTTTGTTTGTTTGTGTGTTATGTGTCCGGTTGCATCCACAGTTTTGTCGCAAGACCCAACTTGCCTTGCGGAGTGCACTTGTCCTCTAAGTGCACTCGCGTGAGTTGAAGGGGCGTAGGGTGCGCTAATACCCACTCGGTTAGTTTAGTATTAGTATGTGCTTACTCGAGGGCGAGTAAGGGTTAAGTGTGGGGGAGTTGATAAGTGTAGTTTGTAGTGCCTATTTGTTGTGTTTTGGTCCCTTTTTCCTTGTGGAATCGCTCCTTTGGAGCGATTCATGGGCTTCTTATGCTTCCTTTAGTCCGTTTCAGGTTCCCGAGCCCGATTTGGAAGAGGATGAGTGACCCTAGAATCGAGATATAGGAACGATGACTCGAGGCCTTGGAATCGACCCCGAGACCTTGGGTCCCAATCCCGAGCCTCCGAGACCCGATCCCGAGTCCCGAGAGTCGACGAGAAGCCCATAAGATACAAGGAGGGACCCTAGAGCTCTTATTGAAGGCATAGAAGACCCTTCCCGGTCGGGATAATAGCCTTCCCGATCGGGAAGGGAGGCACATTTAGAAGCGCCACTGTGGGTCCTTCCCGGTCGGTTTGAGCCCTTCCTGATCGGGATGGCAGAACCCTTCCCGATCGGGATGATCCGTCCCGGTCGGGATGGGCTACAGTTCACCCGCATTTCTTCTTTTCTTCTCCTTCATTCTTGTACCCATATATATACTCCCTTCTTGTAATTTTAAGGGATCTTATGTTAGTTTAGACTCTCTTAAGCCTCCAAAACCCTAGATTTACTCTCACTCATTAGTTTTAATCCTCCATTAGTCTTAGTTAATCTTTAGGTAATCATTGTAATTAGTCTTGTATTAAGAGGATACTTGAAGAATTCTCCAAGATTGACAACCTTGGGTTTTATTTGGGTTCTTATTTATACAAGATTTCATCTTTTCATCTCCTTAGTGTTGGTATAACCTTTCTTACTCTTAATCTTGTTTGAATCTTTTCATATTGTTAGTATCGTTGTTCTTGTTAATCATTATGGATGTTTGTTTAGTGATAATATTTTCTCTTGTTATGGTTGTTTTATTCTTGATAATGAGTGAGTAGTCTTCTTGTGGGGTTAGTAGGGGGATTAGGGGTATATTATGGATGATTAGGGTTGATTAAGGGGAAAAGGTTGTGTCTTTGTTGTTAGTCACATTGTAGGCACCCTATGTGTTTGTTGATATGCTTGTGTGAGTTGTAGTGGCCATGCTTCCCATACTTGTGTTCATCTTCTCATTGTTTGTCTATGATGCGGAAATGTTGAGAATAGTCATAGTCACGAGAGTTCCGAGAGCCACCTTGACATCGGTCTAAGTTGCGAGAGCCCGGACCGACTCTAGCGATTAGGAGGCACCTATACCCTTGATCACCCCAATTATCCTTCTACTCCTATGAACCCGACCTACCCCACTTCTCTTCCATATTTGATTCAACTCCTTAGTTAGTCATAGTTTACTCTAGTTTAATTGTTAGTTCGATCATTAGCTTAGTCTTGCCTCTCCTCCATCATTAGTTTTCCTTTTATTGCATTCTTTGTGTTCGTTTGGTAATCTAGTCTCGTTTTAGGCCAACCTAGTCTAAACCTTGATATACCGTCCTCGTGGATACGATCCCGACTTGCCCTAGCTACCCACTAGGTTAGTCGGTGTTATATTGATCGGCTAGGGACATGACGAATCCCTACCATCAGGATGCCTCACCCTTCCCGGTCGGGACGCCTGATCCCGGTCGGGATGGGCCTTTTTCAACTTCCACAATCCCAAAAGCTTGCTCCAAGCTTCAAAAACCCGATCCTCGTGCTTACAACCCAAGGTATATCATAGCCATTCTTCTCTAGGGATCATCTTCACTTTACCTAACCAACAAACTCAACTCAAGCATCAAATTCTATCCCTTGCCTCGCTCATCAATAATCCAAATAACAAGAATTCACAAAAATCCAAAGCAATTACAATAAAGAGATATATACAATGGGACGGTTCTTGTGGAACTCCGTCAAACCAATATGGTGCAATCCTCATTCTTTTTCAACACTACTCCGACCGGTTCCATCTCCATCAAGGGCACGGAGGAACAAGTCAAAGGCCCTAGCGAAGTCTTCAATCAAGCTCGTAATGTAACCGACCACATCCCAAGGCTCTTCGTGGCCTTGCTTTGACGTTCCCGGGGCATCTCGATCTTCCAAGTTCAATGGCTTGAACTTGTACTTTTGGTCTTTCGGGATATACCCGAACGTCCACCGGTCCTCTTGTGGCTCCATGGGAGGCTCATCATTTTCTTTGCTTTGCAACTTGTCATCAAGCCCATGATGTGGGCACTCATCCTCCGCCAAATCGGAGTCATCATCCTCAAGTACATAGGAGTACTTCTTCAAGCTTTGTTCCGGTTCACCCCCTCGATCGATGTTTTCCGTGTCATGGATCACATTACACGTCTCGGTCATAGGCGAAGTGTTGCCTTGGAGGTCGAACACTAACTCTTCGTCGCCTAGTTGAAAGGTAATCCTACCCTTCTTCACATCGATCACGGCACCGGCGGTGTGTAAAAATGGGCGTCCAAGGATGATGGGAGTGTTAGCATCCTCCGGCATGTCAACCACAATGAAGTCGACCGGAATGAAGAGCTTCCCTATTCGTACCGGCACATCCTCTAGCATTCCCAATGGTCGGTTAAGAGATTTATCGGCCATTTGGAGTGTAATGGACGTACATTTCAACTCCTTCATCCCGAGTTGGTAACAAATAGAGTAGGGAATGATGCTCACACTCGCGCCCAAGTCACATAATGCATTTTTGATCATGAAATTGCCTATGGTGCAAGGGATCGAGAAACTACCCGGATCCTTCAACTTCGGAAGCGTGGAACCTTGAATAAGCTCGCTCACCACCCTCGTGAACGCTACCGTCTCTTTCTTGTCGATGGACCTCTTCCTAGCCAAGATTTCTTTCATGAATTTACCATATGCCAGGATTTGGGTAAGTAACTCGGTAAACGGGACACTAACATCCAATTTCTTCACAATACTAAGGAACTTGTCGTATTGAGTGTCCACCTTAGTCTTCATTTGCCTTAGCTTGATGGGAAAGACAACTTGATTTGGTACTTGTTTTGCTCAATAGGGGTAGACTCTTCAAATTACACTTTCCTTTTTCCCTTGTCTTTCTCTTGAAGTGGGGGAGGGTTGTCTTCTTGGGGTTTTTCAACTTCCCATAAGACTTGCTCCTCAATTGGATTATCAAAGCTTGATTCTTCTTGAATTGGAGTCACAACTTCCTTCATTGCTCGTTGCTCACTAGGAAACACGGGAGGATTATAGGTTGTACCTCTCCTTGTGGTGATAGCATTTGCATGCTCAAATATCGGTGTTTCACCTTGAGAAGGTAATTGCCCTCTTTGTCTTGAAGAACTTCCCGATGCAAGTTGTGATACTTGATCCTCAATCATCTTCATGTGAGTTTTCATTTCCTTGTTATCCATTAGAATTTGAGCAATGATTCCTTGTTGTGACATTTGTGTCTCCAATTGGCTCCTTTGCATTTCTTGAGTACTCCTTTGCATATCCAACATTTTCTTTTGTATATCCAAATCCCGAGGTGGAGATTGTGGATTATGCGGAGTATCGGTGAGGGCTAATGGAGTACCATAGTCATGAATAGGAGACCGGCTCCTAGGCTTGCTTTATTGTTGATCACCTTGTGTAGCTTGTTGTTGACGGTTCCCTTGGAACCCATGAGAATTGCCTTGATTAAGGCCTTGGTTGTGGTTTTGTTGTCGTTGAAAGTTTTGGTTTCCTTGGAAACCGCCTTGATTGAAGTTCCCTTGTTGGAACCCTTGATAGTTGTTGTGGAAGGTACCTTGGTTGTTTTGCTTGAAGTTGTTGAAGGGTCTTGGATTACCCAAATAACCTTGGTAACCTTGGTTGTTGTCCCTTAAGGGAGGTGGAACATAGGGACGATGTTGTTGTTGATGTTGAAGTGCTTGTTGTTGAGGGACATGATTGGAAGCTTGGTATTGATTAGAGTAGGAGGCACCTTGCTTGAACGCTTGAAAGGCGTTCACTTGCTCAATACTTCCTCTACAATTCATTGGATCATGACCAACGATTCCACAAGTATCACACATCCCAAGATAAGGCAAAGGAGGTGCAAACTCCAAAGCATTCACTTCTTGAATCGGTTGATGATGGGAAGAACTAGTGCCTTGGACTTGGTTGAGGTGGCTTTGGAGCTTCTTGTCAATAGTCTCCATGTGTGTTTTTAATTGAGCTCCTAGGTCGATGCTTAATTGAGTAATAGCATCAACCTCGTGCCTACCTCCCCGATTTGCCTTCCTAGGCCTAGAGTATTGCGTATTATGCACCGCCATCTCTTCGATTCTCGCCCAAGTTTGGTCATCATCGACCTCGGTGAACCTACCATTGGAGCCCATGTTAAGAATGGCTCTCGAGTCCTCATAAAGACCATTCCAAAATTGTTGCACCAAGAACCATTGTGAGAGTCCATGATGAGGGCACGATCTTACCAAAGACTTAAACCGCTCCCAAGCTTCATATAGGCTCTCTTCATCCCTTTGTTGGAACCCGGTGATGGAGGCCCTAAGCAAATTCGTCTTTTCCGGAGGGTAAAACTTTTGGTAGAACGCCAAGGCAAGCTTTTTCCAAGTGTCAATGCCAAGTCTTGTTTTGTCCAACCCCTTGAACCATTGCTTCGCTTTACCAATAAGAGAGAAAGGAAATAATACCCACCGGATTTGGTCTTGAGTTATTCCCGTTTGCGAAATAGCGTCACAATAATCCGAAAAGGTTTCTATGTGTTGATGAGGATCTTCGGTTGGTAACCCACTAAATTGACTTCTCTCGACCAATTGGATAAATTGCATTTTCGCCACAAAATTCCCGGTATATGCCTCCGGTAAAGTGGATGGACCCGGCAAAACGTCTTCCGTGAAGGTTGAGTGAGAAGAAAACTTAGGCATGATTGGATATAAGGGAGAATATGGTGGTATAGACGGTGTTGATGTAGATGAAGAGAGGGAACTAGGAGAAGAAGAATCACCAAAAGGGTTAATGAAACTCCCTTCGGCCGTCTCTCGATGTGACTCGCTAAAGTCGGCTCCTTGAGCTTGCCCTTGATGAGTATTGGTTGCACTTGGTTGAGAGATTCTAACCCGGTTAATCGTCTGTTGGCGAAAGGCTCGAAAAAGTCTTTCCGGCTCTGGATTAAAGAGAAAGAATTCGCCTCCCCTCCTAGGCATACACTACACACTAGAACAAACGTGAGAACACCTAGTGCTTTATGGGCACTAGGCAACGACAATAAACAAGCACAACTAGAGACAAAAAGAAAAGAAAGCTAAGAAAAGAAGAAAAAACTAGAAAATATGCACAAGAGAGGGTAGAAGAACACAAAGAAGGGTAACTAAGTCTAGAAATAAGCAAACTAAGTCTAAACAATGCACCGTCCCCGGCAACGGCGCCAAATTGATGGTAGGGATTATCGTGTATCCCAACCGATCAATAAACAACCAACTAACCTAGTGGGTAGCTAGCGCAAGTCGGGATCGTATCCACGAGGACGGTATGGCAAGGTTTAGACTAGGTCGGCCTAAAACAAGACTATGCTACCAAACAAACACAAAGAAACGATAAATGGAAAACTAGGATGGAGGAGGAGTAAGAACTAGACTAACAATGAACTAACTATGAGAAGAGCTAAAATGGAATACTAAAGACTAACTAAACAATGAAACTAAAGAAATGATGACTAACTAAGACGATGGATCAAATATGGAAAGGAAGTGGGGTAGGTCGGGTTCATAGGAGTAGAAGGGTAATTGGGGTGATCAAGGGTATAGGTGTCTCCTAATTGCTAGGGTCGGTCCGGGCTCTCGCAACTTAGACCGATGTCAAGGTGGGTCCGGGCTCTCGCAACTTAGACCCTAGTCCACGCTCTCGCGACTAAACTATTCTCAGCATTTCCGCATCATAGACAAACAATGAGAAGATGAGCACAAGTATGGGAAGCATGGCCACTACAACTCATACAAGCATATCAACAAACACATAGAGTGCCCACAATGTCACTAACAACAAAGATTCACCCTTTTCCCTTAATCAATCCTAATCATCCATAATCTACCCCTAATCCCCCTACTAACCCCACAAAGAAACTACTCCCTCATAGTTAAGAGAAAACCAACATTCACAAGAGAAACTAGAACAAGCATCCAAACATTCATCATAAACAAACAATAACAATAACAATATGTAAAAGATGAAACTAGATTGAATAACAAAGAACAAGAGTAAAGAAAGATTATACCAACACTAGATGAAGAAAAGATGCAATCTTGTATTAATAAGAAACCCAAATAAAATCCCAAGGTTGTCAAGCTTGGAACAATCTTCAAGTATCCCCTTAATCCAAGAACTAATTACAATGATTAACTAAGAATTAAAGAGAGATTAAACTAATGAGAGGAATGCTAATATAGGGTTTAATGCTTAATGGAGGCTTAAACTAGTCTAGAGTATGATAAGATGTCTTACTAATACAAGAGGGGAGTATATATATGGGTACAAGAATGAAGGAGAAGAAAAGAAAGTAGTGCGGCTGCCAGGTCCACGGTCCCGACTGGGACGGCCCCGTCATCCCGATCGGGACGGGTTGGTCCCGACCGGGATGGGCTCACAGTGGCCTCCTCAAAAGCGCAACCTATCCCGAACGCGATGAGGCCATCCCGAACGGGATGGGTCTTGTAGGCCTCCCTTAAGAGCTCTTTGGTCCCTCCTTGCCTCTCATGGGTTTCTCGCCGATTCTCGGGACTCGGGATCGGGTCTCGGAGGCTCGGGATTGGGTCCCAAGGTCTCGGGGTCGATTCCAAGGCATCGAGTCATCGTTCCTTTACTCCGTTGGCTCCAAAATGAGTATGTATAGAGTCGGAATCGCTCCAACTCTTCCAAATCGGGCTCGGAAACCTGAAACGAACTAAAGGAAGCATAAGAAGCCCATGAATCGCTCCCAAGGAGCGATTCCACAAGGATATGGGACCAAAACATAGTGAAAAAGGCACTACAAACTACACTTATCACTTCTCCGGCACCTTAGTCTTAGTCTATATTTCTCCCCTCCTTATCACTCTCTAGTTTAGCTCGTTGACTTAGTCTAGTATTTGGGCCGACCTAGTCTAGGCTATACATTACCGTCCCCGTGGATTCGACCCGACTTGCCCTATCTACCATAGGAATAGCCGGTTATATTATTGACGGTTGGGATTCTACGACAAATCCCTACCATCAATTTGGCGCCGTTGCCGGGGACGATGCTAGTTTAGACTTTGTTTTCCTAGTTACTTGACTTAGTCTTTGTGTTTGTGTTTTTCTTTTTTTCTTTTTGTTACTTTGCTTCTTGTGTGTTTGTAGTTTATTTCTCTCTTGTCTAGTGCCCAAAAAGCACTAGTCTTCTCACGTTTGTTCTTAGTCTACAGTTTGTGCTTAGAGGTGGTGATTATCTTCTTCTTGCAACTCAGAGCTGCTTAAACGGACGGTTGCTAGAATGAGTGGTTTCCAACCGGGTATAAGCTATGATTTTCGAGCAAGCATGGGGTTTGATCTAAACTCCACACACTCGGAAGCCGATATGAGCTACTCCTCTTCTTCCATGAACCAAGGGTATGACATGACGTCCCCCTACCACTATCAAGCTTCCTGGGGTGACTCTAGTGGGTATGATCTTCAAGGTTATGAAAACGGCTACCAACAAGTGAATGACTATCACTCCTACGATCATGGTGGCTATTACTCAAGCTATGAAAGTGAAACCACCATGTTCGATCAAGATTCACCTTATGGAAGCCAATATCCCCAAAACCCACCATATTACCCTCCACCCCAACCACAATATGAACCCCATGACCCACAATACTACCAATCACCTCAACCTCACTACCAACAATATGATGCCCCACCCCTTGGGCATCATCAAAATTTTCAAGGAACTATAGAAGACCCCAATGACCGCCAAATGCCAAACTTAGAGTTACATCAATCGATGCTTCAAATGCTAAAGAACCAACAAGAAATGGCCATCCAATCGCAAAAGAATAATGAACTCTTGGCCGAACTCCTAAGGGAAAGGGAGAAATCTAAAGCTAGATTGAATGCCTTAACGGCTCAAACCCTCATGTTCTTAACTCGATCTTCACAACTTGATGAGGGATGTTCATTTGGGGAAGGTGAAAAACCCAATGACGAGGCCGTTAATGAATTCCCTATGAGGAGCGAGACTTGCTTTGAAGAACCTCAATAGTCTACCCAAAAGGAGACGAATGAGGATATGGCTCTTGGTGAAGGCATAGTTGGTGAGGAATTGGAGGAGGATAGTGGGTTGGATGAGTTGGTGGAATTTGTGAAGTTGTTGGGTGAAATTGATAGCCTCGAGTTTCCCATGTCCGATAATGTGGATAAGCATCAAGAGCCCCTTGTAAGTGAACCAAGCAATGGTTTGGAAGAGTTTGAAACCACCGGTGGAAGTTTCGATTCTCTCCTCCATGATGTTGTGGGGCCAAGTGGTGAAGATGGGGAACCACAACTTGAGGAAAGTGTGGGGGTGTGCAACGAGGAAGTGAGGCCAAAACCGCTTTTTGTGCCTCGTTTCTTGGAGATGAAGCTTGCTTGTGATTGGAGGCAATGCTTAGGGAGGAAGAGGTCGGTAAAGCTCGTAGGATGGATAGACCCCGGAGACGATTTGAAAGATGATTTTGGGTCTTGGGATTCCTACTTCTTGCCTCCACCTTGGAGGCCGTGGAGGTCAGCTAAGCTCGAGCGCTTCTTGGGCCTTCATTATGATGTCGGTAGCGCGTTCGACTTGCTCCTCCATGCCCTTGAGGGCTACGGTTGAAGAAGAGTCCACCATCCTCGGTTTGACGGAGTTCCTAAATAACTGTCATGTTGTATATTCCCTCTTCTTCTTATTTAGAGTACTTGTGGTTGTATTTGTGATTTTTGTTTCTAGGACTCTTTTGTTTTGTGATATTCTTGTCATTTGGATTTTTGATGAGCGATGTGAGGGAGCGAATTTGATGTGTATATGAGCTTTGTTTGATAGGTGAAGTGAAGATGATTCCTAGAGAGGAATGGCTATGATAGAGCTTGGATAGTATGCATGAGGATCGGGTTTTTGAAGCTTGGAGTGAGCTTTTGGGATTGTGGAAGGTCAAGAAGACCCATCCCGACCGGGAAGAAGGATTCCCGACCGGGAAGGGTGTGGAATCCCGACCGGGAAGGAGCCATCCCGACCGGGATGAGTGCACCAAAGTTAGAGCTCACTGGAGGTCCGTCCCGACCGGGATGAGGGCGTCCCGACCGGGACGAGTGAGACTGATGGTAGGGATTTGTCGCTGAATCCCAACCGTCAATAATATAACCGGCTATTCCTACGGTAGATAAGGCAAGTCGGGTCGAATCCACGGGGACGGTAATGTATAGCCTAGACTAAGGTCGCCTAAATACGAGACTGAGTCAACGAGCTAAACTAGAGAATGATAAGAAGGGGAGAAGGCTAGACTATGACTAAAGAGAACAAACTAGGAAAACGGGCTAGGATTAGGTCAGGGTCAAAGGGGTAACGGAATGATCAAGGGAGAACTAGCGTGAAGGAGGTAGTAGGGTAATCTAGGTTGGTCCGGGCTCTCGCAACTTAGACCTACCAAGAGGTTCATCCTATAACCCATCTTGGCGACACACAAGACAAACGGGGTTCTAGCGTGCTATAGTGGCCTAGGTCGCATCCGGGCTCTCGCTACTTAGACCGACCTACGGGTCGTCCTCACCGGGCTCTCGCAACTTAGTGAGGGAACCGATCCCACAAACAAACTATCACCCACAAGAGAAAGGCAAGAAAAACAAGCATTCACAACTACTTAGTCATTCAAGCATTTCAACAAACAAATGATGTGCACCAAACCAAGAGGAAACCCAAATCTTCCACCAACATCTCCAACAATCCCTTAATCATCCAATTAACACCCTAATCACCCTACTAACCCTAGCAAGAACACTACTCTAACATATTCAAACTATAACTAACAAGAACAATAGGAATCAACACAAGCATAAAAAAACTAAGGAAAAAGATGAACTAAGAACAATAAGATGAACAAAGATTAAAACTTGGATGAATAAACAAGATAAAGAGTAAAAAGGAAGAAAGGATTATACAATACTAACAAGAGAATGAAAAGGAGAACAATTGCATAGAAGATAACCCAAATTCATCCACCAAGGTTGTCAATCTCGGATGGATTCTTCAAGAGATCCAATAATACAAGCACTAATCTAAGATTAACCACTAATTACCGACTAATCTACACTAATTTAATCTAATCTAACCTAAAGTAGTCTAGGGTTTAACGTCTAATGAAGTGCATATCCTTTACAAAACAAGGGAAGAGTATATATAGGGTTTCAAATGGAAAGTAGAAGAAAAGAATTGAAGGCGGGCTGCAGCACACCTGTCCCGACCGAGACGAGATGGTCCCGGTCGGGATGGGGTCGGTCCCGGCCGAGAAGAGTTGCTCTCGGTCGGGAAGGACCCACAGTAGCGTCTTCTTCATTTGCTTCCTCATCCCGGACGGGATGAGGCCACACCCGTTCGGGATGAGCCTTGTTGGCCTCCAATATGAACTTTTTGGTCCCTCCTTGCTTCTAATGGGCTTCCCATCGATTCTCGGGACTCGGGATCGGGTCTCGGAGGCTCGGGATTGGGTCCCAAGGTCTCGGGGTCGACTCCAAGGCATCGAGTGATCGTTCCTTAGCTTCGTTGGCTCCAAAAAGTGTATGTATCGAGTCGGAATCGCTCCAACTCTTCATGAACGGTCTCGGGAACCTGAAACGAGCTAAAGGAAGCATAAGTAGCCCATAAACCGCCCCCAAGGAGCGATTCCGCAAGGAAAATGGGACCAAAAACACTACGAAATAAGCACTACAAATGGCACTTATAAACTCCCCCACACTTAACCCATACTCGCCCTCGACTAAGCACATACTAACTACTAAATTAGCCGAGTGGGTATTAGCCCACCCTACGCCCCTTCAACTCACGCGAGTGCACTTAGAGGACAAGTGCACTCCGCAAGGCAAGTTGGGTCTTGCGACAAAACTGTGGATGCAACCGGACACATAACACACAAACAAACAAACACAAAAACGAACACAAAATCGGTTCCACCCAAAAGAAAAACAAATACCGCTTCCCTCAAAAAAAGCGGTGAATAAAACACCAGTTTAGGACTCGAGGTAAGTGACAACGTTCCCAAGCTAGCAATACAAACCAAGGTGAACTAAACCCGAATAGTATGACGATAAAGCAACAAAAACGTTGGTAACTTACCTAGGTCCTCCTAACTTCCTAAAAACGTACTACGGGACGATCGGCGGAGTGGAAAAGTGAAGAACCACGGTGTTAGTCGACACTGTAGGTAAGTGAGACCCCGCCCCCTTTAGCGTGAGCCAAGAGGGTCGTCCCGTGTCCAAGACCGGCTAACTAGTCCAAGTAAAAAGGTGGAAAACATGCAAAATGAGGGAAGACTGACTAATGCCGCTATCATCCTTCCTCGGGACTCGGTCCTTTGGTAGGCTCTTCACGGTAAAAGTCGGAAAAAGGCTTATTTTTGTGGGGATTTCTTTTTGTGAGACGGGTTTTCTTTTGGCATTTTCTTTCTTTTCGACATTTTGATTTGTTTGTTGCCATGCCATTTCTTTTTCTTCTTTTCTATTTTCTTTTTGGCTTTTGTGCCTTTTCTTTTTCTTCATTCTTTTCTTTCTTTCATTTTTTTCTTTCTTTTCTTTTCTTTGCCCTATTTGGCAAGATTTGGCTTTTTTGACATTTCCTTGACAATTGCGAAAGAGAGAATTCAACAAATTGCAGTTTTATTGTACGGATATGTGTGAAAGGTAGGGAAATGGGAGAGTCGGGGAGCGTCCTTCCCTTCAAACCCACAAAAAAAGGGGGGAACTTGGACTAGTCGAGCAATCCTAAACACGGTCACCTAAGGGACGAGACTCGGTAACCAAGGCTTTTTCACACCGTGGGTGGTCATAATGGTCAAAATGCAAATCCCGTAGTAAATTCCTAGTAAGCTAGGTGGACTCAAGGTAAAGGACCAACGAATTCATTGATTTAGGGTCATTCTACTAGATTAAAGTCCAAAACTCGATTTATACAACTAGGAAGGGAAAGTAAACACTCACACACTAGCCTCTAAACCGGGTTTTCGAAAACGGTTTACGCAAAAGACACACAACACAACATAAAACAAAGACATGACGAAGATGGAAGAAAAAGAAACAAAGGCAACAAAACAAAACAAGATAAAACAAACACAAACACCACCCCGATCTTCAAACAAGTCTCCAAATCCACCACAATCTTTACAAAGCTCCTCCCGAGCACACATCATCACAAATCTCCTCCAAACTCACGAGAAGCAAAGAGGGAAAAAGGGATGAAGAGGTTACCGGATGTCTTTAAAGCTTTCCAACGTTATCGGTGATTAAAGCAATATATAAGGAAAAAGAGGGGCAAAACACGCACAACAAAACAAAAAAAATACGACATAACAACACAAAAAGGGAAAAGACACAAAAGAAAATCATTTTGATTTTTGTGAAAAAATTTCAAATTTTTAGGGTTTTTGAAGATTTTTCGAAAAACTAAGACGATAAATTAAACTATACTAGAATATCGCTCCCCCACACTTAAATCGAGCCATGTCCTCATGCTCGATCGTAGGGTGCGGAGAGACTAAAAGGAAAGAAAAGAAACTACGAAAATAAAGCTAAAAATCAAAAAGAAAAGTGAAGAAAGAGTAGAATGTGTCCGGCCGGGGTGTAGTCAAGTCACCGTGGGCCGAGACGAGAAAAAGATATGGTTGGGGGAAGAAAAAAAAGAAGGAAATAAAAGGAAATGGGAGGGGAGGGCTAGGTGTAATCAAGTCACCTAGCCCGGATTCCGCCTAAATCCGACTAAATCCTCAAAAAAGAAAGTGAAAAACTTGTAAAATTTGGATTTTGAAATGACTCTCGATGTAGTCACATCATCGAGAGTCGGGAGCAACAACTACCGAGGCCTCGAAGGCCACCATGACATCAAGACACAAAAGTGTACAAGGGGAAGGGAATAAACAAAGGAAAACAAGCAACAACAAAAACGGAAAAGAAAGGATAGTTGCCGTACCATAGGTTAGCAACTCACTCTCTCCATCGTCTCATAGATCAATATAGGCACTTGCTTGTCTTCATCATTGCTATCCCGCTTCAAGCTTGATAGAACCGCATGGTAGAGGTGGTAAAGGTGTGAGGGGGGTGGGATTTAATGTGAATATCGGTCTAAAGTGAGGGGGAAATGAGGTTAAGGTATGTAAATGAGGTACATGGGTCGTATGATATGAGAAAGGAAGGTAGGGAGGTTGGGAGAGGGTATACAATGGTTGGGTGGGCTTAAATGTCTAAGAAGAAGCACCAAAAAGGAGTAGGGGATCATCTCGGTCGGGATGGATGATCCCGGTCGGGTTGATAAACTCTTCCCGGTCGGGAAGCCTCCTTCCCGATCGGGATGACACTCCAGTGGACTCGATTTTTGGCACCCTTATCCCGATCGGGACGGCCCCATCCCGGTCGGGACGACACACCCTTCCCGGTCAGGAAGGGTCTTCATGACTCCCATGACCCAAAAAACCGACTCCCTTACTCACGATCCAAGCTCTATCACTAACCACTCCTTTCTAGGAGTCACCTTCACTTCACCTATCACAATAAACTCAAAGTACACATCAAATTCACTCCCTCACGTCGCTCATCAAAATACCAAAACAATTACAAGAATTCCACAAAAACAAACAAATCCAAGAAACAAAACACACAAATACAAGCACAAGTACTCTAAGGAAGATGAGAGGGGAATATACAACATGACGGTTCTTTAGGAACTCCGTCAAACCTAGGATGGTGGACTCTTCTTCAACCGTAGCCCTCAAGGGCATGGAGGAGCAAGTCGAACGCGCTACCGACATCATAGTGAAGGCCCAAGAAGCGCTCGAGGTTAGCCAACCTCCACGGCCTCCAAGGAGGAGGCAAGAAGTAGGAATCAAAAGACCCAACGTCATCATCAAAGTTTTCTCCGGGGTCTATCCATCCTACGAGCTTCACCGATCTCTTCCTCCCTAAGCATCGCCTCCAATCACAAGCAAGCTTCATCTCCAAGAACCGAGGCACAAAAAGCGGTTTTGGCCTCATCTCCTCAATGCTCACCCCCACACTTTTCTCAAGTTGTGGTTCTCCATCTTCATCACTCGGCCCCACATCATCTTGGAGAAGAGAATCGAAACTTCTACCGGCGGTTTCAATCTCTTCCAAGTCATATCTCGGTGTACTAGCAAGGGGCTCTTGATGCTTGTCCAAATTATCGCACAAGGGCAACTCGAGGCTAACAATTTCACCCAACATCCTCACAAATTCCACCAACCCATCCAACTCACTATCCTCCTCCAATTCCTCACCAATGTTGCCTTCACCAAGGGTCATCTCCTCATTCGTCTCTTTTTGGGTAGACGATTGAGGTTCTTCAAAGCAAACTTCTCTATCAAAGGGAACTACATTGGCGGCTTCATGGTTAGGATGATCCTCTTTCTCAAGTGGGCACCCTTTATCTAATTGCGATGCTCGGGATAAAGACATTACGGTTTGAACCGATAATGCATTTAATTGAGCATTCCTCGCCTCGTTTCCCCTTCGAATTTGTGCCATTAATTCCTCTTGTTCTTTTCGCAATTGAATGGCCGTTTCTTGGATGCTCCTTTGCATTTGAAGCATCGATTGATGAAACTCCAAGCTCGGCATTTGGTGATCATTGGGGTCTTGTAAACTTCCTTGATAATCTTGATAATGCCCAAGGGGTGGGGCATCATATTGTTGGTAGCAAGGTTGGGGGATTGGTAGTATTGTGGGTCATGGGGTTCA
This sequence comes from Agrostemma githago, assembly GCA_958450325.1. Classification (NCBI taxonomy): domain Eukaryota; kingdom Viridiplantae; phylum Streptophyta; class Magnoliopsida; order Caryophyllales; family Caryophyllaceae; genus Agrostemma; species Agrostemma githago. Next base: position 33,420,578 of record OY288256.1, read on the forward strand.
TATTGTGGTTGGGGTGGAGGGTAATATGGTGGGTTTTGGGGGGATTGGCTTCCATACGGTGAATCTTGATTGAACATGGTGGGTTCACAATCATAGCTCGAGTAATAGCCACCATGGTCGTAGGATTGATAATCATTCACTTGTTGGTAGCCATATCCATATTCTTGAGGATCATACCCATCTTGATTACCCCAAGAAGCTTGATAATGGTAGGGGGACGTCATGTCATAGCTTTGGTTCAAAGAAGAAGAGGGGTAGCTCATATCGGCTTCCATGTGTGAGGAGTTTAGATCAAACCCCATGCTCGCTCGAAAATCGTAGCTCATACCCGGTTGGAAACCACTCATTCTAGCAACCGTCCGTTAAAGCGGCTCTAAGTTGCAAGAAGAAGATAGTCACCACCTCTAAGCACAAACTGTAGACTAAGAACAAACGTGAAAAGTCTAGTGCTTTTTGGGCACTAGACAAGAGAGAAATAAACCACACACACACAAGAAGCAAAGTAACAAAAAGAAAAAAGAAAAAAGAAAACACAAACACAAAGACAAAGTCAAGTAACTAGGAAAACAAAGTCCAAACTAGCACCGTCCCCGGCAACGGCGCCAAATTGATGGTAGGGATTTGTCGCTGAATCCCAACCGTCAATAATATAACCGGCTATTTCTACGGTAGATAGGGCAAATCGGGTCGAATCCACGGGGACAGTAATGTATAGCCTCGACTAAGGTCGCCTAAGTACGAGACTGAGTCAACGAGCAAAACTAGAGAATGATAAGAAGGGGAGAAGGCTAGATTATGACTAAGGAGAACAAACTAGGAAAACGGGCTAGGATTAGGTCGGGGTCAAAGGGGTAATGGAATATAGAGTGAAGGAGGTAGTAGGGTAATCTAGGTTGGTCCGGGCTCTCGCAACTTAGACCTACCAAGTGGTTCATCCTATAACCAATCTTGGCGACACACAAGACAAACGAGGTTCTAGCGTGCTATAGTGGCCTAGGTCGCATCCGGGCTCTCGCTACTTAGACCGACCTAGGGGTCGTCCTCACCGGGCTCTCGCAACTTAGTGAGGGAACCGATCCCCCAAACAAACTATCACCCACAAGATAAAGGCAAGAAAAACAAGCATTCACAACTACTTAGTCATTCAAGCATTTCAACAAACAAGTGATGTGCACCAAACCAAGAGGAAACCCAAATCTTCCACCAACATCTCCAACAATCCCTTAATCATCCAATTAACACCCTAATCACCCTACTAACCCTAGCAAGAACACTACTCTAACATATTCAAACTATAACTAACAAGAACAATAGGAATCAACACAACCATAAACAAACTAGTGAAAAAGATGAACTAAGAACAATAAGATGAACAAAGATTAAAACTTGGATGAATAAACAAGATAAAGAGTAAAAAGGAAGAAAGGATTATACCATACTAACAAGAGAATGAAAAGGAGAACACTTGCATAGAAGATAACCCAAATTCATCCACCAAGGTTGTCAATCATGGATGGATTCTTCAAGAGATCCAATAATACAAGCACTAATCTAAGATTAACCACTAATTACCAACTAATCTACACTAATCTAATCTAATCTAACCTAAAGTATTCTAGGGTTTAACGTCTAATGAAGTGCATATCATTTACAAAACAAGGGAAGAGTATATATAGGGTTTCAAATGGAAAGGAGAAGAAAAGAATTGAAGGCGGGCTGCAGCACCCCCGTCCCGGCCGAGACGAGATGGTCCCGGTCGGGATGGGGTCGGTCCCGGCCGGGAAGAGTTGCTCCCGGTCGAGAAGGACCCACAATAGCGTCTTCTTCATTTGCTTCCTCATCCCGGACGGGATGAGGCCATACCCGTTCGGGATGAGCCTTGTAGGCCTCCAATATGAACTTTTTTGTCCCTCCTTGCTTCTCATGGGCTTCCCATCGATTCTTGGGACTCGGGATCAGGTCTCGGAGGCTCGGGATTGGGTCCCAAGGTCTTGGGGTCGACTCCAAGGCATCGAGTGATCGTTCCTTAGCTTCGTTGGCTCCAAAAAGTGTATGTATCGAGTCGGAATCGCTCCAACTCTTCATGAACGGTCTCGGGAACCTGAAACGAGCTAAAGGAAGCATAAGTAGCCCATAAACCGCCCCCAAGGAGCGATTCCACAAGGAAAATGGGACAAAAACACTACGAAATAGGCACTACAAATGGCACTTATCAGAGACATCCCGACCGGGACCATCCATCCCGACCGGGATGGTCCCCTGCTCCCCCTTTGTGTTTCTTCTTCGACATATGAGCCCACCCATCCATTGTATACCCCGTCCCAACCTCCCTACTCTTCCTTGCTCTTACCATATGACCCATGTACCTCATTTACATACCCTCACCTTATTTTCGCTTCACTTTACACCGAGATTCACATCAAATCCTACCTCCCCTCATACCATTACTACCCTAACCATGCGGTATCATCAAGCTTGAAGGGATATGACAATGAAGACAACAAGCAAGTGCATTTATTGATCATTGAGACGATGGAGCGAGTGAGTTACTAGCTGATTGGTTTGAGTAACTATCCTTACTTTTCCGTCTTTTATTGCTTGTTTTCCCCTTGTTTATCCCCTTCCCCTTGTACACTTATGTGTCTTGATGTCATGGTGGCCTTCGAGGCCTCGGTAGTTGTTGCTCCCGACTCTCGATGATGTGACTACATCGAGAGTCATTTCAAAATCCAAATTTTACAAGATTTTCACTTTCTTTTTGAGGATTTAGTCGGATTTGGACGGAATTCGGGCTAGGTGACTTGATTACACCTAGCCCTCCCCTCCCATTTCTTTTTATCTCATTCTTTTTATTTCTTCCCCCATCCATATCTTTTCTTGTCTCGGCCCTTGGTGACTTGATTACACCCCGGCCGGACACCTTCTACCATTTTCTTCACTTTATTTTTGATTTTTAGCTTTATTTTCGTAGTTTCTTTTCTTTTTGATTTGTCTCTCCGCACACTACGATCGAGCATAAGGACATGGCTCGGTTTAAGTGTGGGGGAGCGATATTCTAGCATAGTTAGTTTTATTTTCTTATTTTTTTCGAAAAAATCTTGAAAAAATCCTAAAAATTTGAAAATTTTTCACAAAAATAAAAAACATTTTTCTTTTGTGTGTTTTCCCTTTATGTCCTTGTGTCGTGTTTTTGTCGTATTGTGCGTGTTTACCTCCCTCTTTCCTTATAGGTTGCTTAAATCACCAATAGCTTTGGAGAGCTTTCAAGACTTCCGGTAACATCTTTATCCCTTTTTCTTCTTTATCTCTTGCGAAGTTTGGAGGAGATTGTGATGTTGTGTGCTCGGGTGGAGCTTTGTAAAGTTGTGGTTGATTTGGTGGCTTGTTTGGATGATCGGGGTGGTGTTTGTGTTGTTTACGTGTTCGTTTTTGTTTTGTTGCTTTTGCTTCTTTTTCTTTCGTTCGTTTTCGTCGTGTCTTTATTTTGTGTTATGTTGTGTGTCTTCTGCGTAAACGGTTTTCGAAAACCCGGTTTAGAGGCTAGAGTGTGAGTGTCTATTTTCCCTTCCTAGTTGTATAAATCGGGTTTTGGACTTTAATCTAGTAGAATGACCCTAAATCAATGAATTCGTTGGTCCTTTACCTTGAGTCCACCTAGCTTACTAGGGATTTACTACGGGATTTGCATTTTGACCATTATGACCACCCACGGTGTGAAAAGGCTTTGGTTACCGAGTCCCGTCCCTTAGGTGACCGTGTTTAGGATTGCTTGATTAGTCCAAGTTCTCCCCTTTTTGTGGGTTTGTAGGGAAATCGCGACTCCCGACTCACCCATTTCCCTACCTCCTACACATATCACACAATAAATTGCAACTTGTTAAATTCTCTATTTCTTAATTGTCAAGAAATGCCAAAAAGCCAAATCCTGCCAAAAAAAGGGCAAAGAAAGAAAAATGAAAGAAAGAAAACAATGAAGAAAAAGAAAAGGCACAAAAGCCAAAAGAAAATAGAAAAGAAGAAAAAGAAATGGCATGGCAACAAACAAATCAAAACGTCGAAAAGAAAGAAAATGCCAAAAGAAAACCCGTCTCATAAAAAGAAATCCCCACAAAAATAAGTCTTTTTCCGACTTTTGCGGTGAAGAGCCTACCAAAGGACCGAGTCCCGAGGAAGGATGATAGCGGCATTAGTCGGTCTTCCCTCATTTTGCATGTTTTCCACCTTTTTACTTGGACTAGTTAGGCGGTTTTGGACACGGGACGACCCTCTTGGCTCACGCTGAAGGAGGCGGGGTCTCACTTACCTACAATGTCGACTAACACCATGGTTCTTCACTTTTCCACTCCGCCGATCGTCCCGTAGTACGTTTTTAGAAAGTTAGGAGGACCTAGGTAAGTTACCAACGTTTTTGTTGCTTTATCGTCATACTATTAGGGTTTAGTCCACCTTGGTTTGTATTTCTAGCTTGGGAACGTTGTCACTTACCTCGAGTCCTAAACCGGTGCTTCTTTCACCACTTTAGAGGGAAGTGGTATTTCTTTTGTTTTGGGTGCAACCGTCTAAGTGTTTGTTTGTGTGTTTGTTTGTTTGTGTGATTTGTGTCCGGTTGCATCCGCGGTTTTGTCGCAAGACCCGACTTGCCTTGCGGAGTGCACTTTTCCTCTAAGTGCACTCGCGTGAGTTGAAAGGGCGTAGGGTTCGCTAATACCCATTCGGCTAGTAAAGTAGTTAGTATGTGCTTACTCGTGGGCGAGTAAGGGTTAAGTGTGGGGGAGTTGATAAGTGTAGTTTGTAGTGTCTATTTTACTGTGTTTTGGTCCCATTTTCCTTGTGGAATCGCTCCTTGGGAGCGGTTTAAGGGTTTCTTATGCTTCCTTTAGTTCGTTTCAGGTTCCCGAGACCGATTTGGAAGAGTTGGAGCGATTCCGACTCGATACATACACATGTTGGAGCCAACGAGATAAAGGAACGATGACTCGAGGCCTTGGAATCGACCCCGAGACCTTAGGACCCAATCCCGAGCCTCCGAGACCCGATCCCGAGTCCCGAGAATCAAGGAGAATACCATGAAAGGCAAGGAAGGACCAAAGAGCTCTTAAGGGAGGCCTACAAGACCCATCCCGTTCGGGATGGCCTCATCCCATTCGGGATGGGGTGCACTTTTGAGGAGGCCACTGTGAGTTCATCCCGGTCGGGACCAACCCGTCCCGATCGGGATGACAGGGCCGTCCCGGTCGGGATGGGCTACTGCTCACCCGCATTGTTTCCTTTCTTCTCCTTTCCACTTGTAACCCTATATATACCCTTCCCTTGTTTTGTAAAGCTTATGCACTTCATTAGACACTAAACCCTAGACTACTTTAGGTTAGATTAGATTAGATTAGATTAGATTAGAGTAGATTAGTCGGTAATTAGTGGTTAATCTTAGATTAGTTCTTGTATTATTGGATCTCTTGAAGAATCCACCAAGATTGACAACCTTGGTGGAATTGTTTGGGTTTTCTTCTATGCAAGTGTTCCCCTTTTCCATTTCCTTTGTAGTTTGGTACAATCTTCTTCTCCTTTTACTCTTAATCCATTATTGTTCATCAAGTTCTCATCTTTAGTTCTTGTTTATTGTTTTCTCTAGTTTGTTTATGTTTGTTTTGTTTCTTATGTTGATCCATCTTGTTTTTGTTAGTTGTAGTTGGATTATGTTAGAGTAGTGTTCTTGCTAGGGTTACTAAGGTGATTTGGGTGTTGATGGGTGATTAAGGGATTGTTGGAGATGTTGGTGGAAGATTTGGGTTTCCTCTTGGTTTGGTGCACATCACATGTTTGTTGAAATGCTTGAATGACTAAGTAGTTGCGAATGCTTGTTTTTCTTGCCTTTCTCTTGTGGGTGATAGTTTGTTTGTGGGTTCGGTTCCCTCACTAAGTTACGAGAGCCCGGTGAGGACGACCCCTAGGTCGGTCTAAGTAGCGAGAGCCCGGATGCGACCTAGGCCACCATAGCACGCTAGAACCCCGTTTGTCATGTGTGTCGCCGAGATGGGTTATAGGATGAACCTCTAGGTGGGTCTAAGTTGCGAGAGCCCGGACCAACCTAGATTACCCTACTACCTCCTTCGCTCTAGTTATCCCTTGACCATTGTGTTACCCCTTTGACCCCGACCTAATCCTAGCCCGTTTTCCTTGTTCGCTTCTCCGGCACCTCAGTCTTAGTCTAGCTTTCTCCCCTCCTTATCACTCTCTAGTTTAGCTCGTTGACTTAGTCTAGTGTTTGGGCCGACCTAGTCTAGGCTATACATTACCGTTCCCGTGGATTCGACCCGACTTGCCCTATCTACCATAGGAATAGCCGGTTATATTATTGACGGTTGGGATTCCACGACAAATCCCTACCATCAGGAAGCTATGGGTGTATCTGTTTGCAGATACATCCCATCTTGGAATTGTGCGGGAGCTTGCCTTGGAAGCTATGGTTGTGTCTGTTTACAGACACATCCCATCTTGGAATTACGCGGGAGCCTGCATTGGAAGCTATGGGTGTATCTGTTTGCAGATACATCCCGAAAAATGTCGCTTGTACTTTTCCACTGGAGAATTTTTTGAGAATTCTTCGGGAGTCTTGGATGCACCTGTCTGTACATAACAAATTGCATGTAATATTTAGGCAAAACACCGACTCACGTTGGGGAAGAAATGATTTTTGATTGATTTTTGGAAAGAAAATGCTGAAATTTTTTTTCCAAGAAAATTTTGAAAACAGAAATGGTTGGGATGACTTGATTCTTAATCAGATCCTGACACGGACTCCTAAGATCCTCCGGTGAGGCCTGTATGCCTAGATGAATTAGGGATAAAAATTCCTATTCCCGTGGTGACTAGGAAAGGGATTTTCTCAAATGGCTAATGAGAATTTGGAGAGAGACATACCGACAGACTCGACTCTGGACGCGAGAGGACGAGTTGACAGACACGACTGGACTCTCTAAGGGTTGGACCGTGACTCGGTAGGGGGTGGGCCACCTAAGATGACAAGACTCTTAAGTTGCGTTATTCCGTAGCCTAGGTGAGTGGCAACATGGTCGAATCCTCAGAATGAGCCTGTTTCCGTACGACAGGGCTTTGTGGTAGCAATGCCGTAGACTGGTGTTCTTTCGAATTTTTTTGGTTTCGGGGTATGTTCCCGAAGTAGGTATTGCTTCGAGTCTCTGACAGATTCTTGTCTTTAACTGGACCGAGTACTAGGACACACTATAGAAAGGAGGCTAGATTTGAAAGTTATTTCGATTATGTGAGTGGATGGAGGTTTTCTGCCTAAGAGAAGCCCCCAGGATGACAAGACTAACTGTTGAGAACATGACAGTGTTGTGACCGGAATGATGGTGCTTTTGAATGAGTGTTAATGTGGGTGGTTGTGCCTCTGTTGAAAGGCTGCCTACGTATTCACGTGTGGTGAAATCAAACCAAGCCGTAGTTCAGTGTTGAAAGATGTATTATGATGCGTAGCTTATTAGGGCTTTGTGTGTAACTAGCCATAACAATGGTGTAGGCTAGGTGCATTCCCAATGATGTCTTGACCAAAGGGCTAGAATGGTTAGGATGTTGATCCTGTGACTGTGAGCATTCTCCGGGGTAGCCCCCAGAGGTGGTGTGAACTACTTGGGCATGTTCTATGCCGACTGCAAGTTGAGTTCCCGTGTTTGGGCTAGTAACTGGTTTAGATATTCTTGGAAATGTGGGGCCAGGTAGTAAGTGGCTTTGATGTTTTGATATCTGGAGCTCGATTTTGTGGAGCTAGGGCTTCGAGGGTAAGGTATTGTAATGTGGTAGGAAATGGGGAAGTAGAGTAAAAATGACTCGAACTTCGATTGGGCAGGTTTGATAATGCGGGATCTGGTTTCCATGTCTGGCCCTAATGGTTAGGGTGTATCCTATGGAGCTTGAATCCTCAAAATTCTGGGCTGTCTCTAGCCTAGGTCTCCAGAAGGTCTTGAGAGTTGTAATGTAGGAAGGCTAAATGTGGTGTTAGCTGACCAGCTTGATTGTTTCTCCCTATTTGATAATTTTTGAATTAACCGTTTCACTTGAGTTGATCATCAACTATGGTCATGGGTTTTTGAATTCTTTGGGCTGACCTGTTATCCCCGGTCATGGGATTCTTCATTTGAGTTGACCGTGTCTGGTCGAGGGATGTTGATAATTCTTTTTTTGATCATGGCCAGCTTTTTTGTTTTGGCCTTTTGCCTTTTCCTTGGACTTTTGATATTTTTTTTTGTCCAGCTTTTTTTTTGTCGGTCAGATGAACACCTAAGGTAGGGATTGGTTAGTCTTACTGGATGGGTGTTTATTGTGGGAAATAGGCTTGCCTCCCGTCTTGAACCCAAACTAGGAGACTACCTAGATTTGTCATAGGATTCGATACCGCTCCTACTAAGGGTGGTTATGTGGCTTTCTATGTCAGACATGGAACAGGTAAAAGGAAAACACGGGTCTCGATTTCCTGCAGTCGTTATAGATGTGCCTATAATAGTCATGTGCATGTGCTCACAGTGTATGATGGTGTTCATCATGTTCTCGGAAACACATAAGGAAATATATGAGAAAATAGAAAACCTGATTTTATTGAAATGTGAAAAGAGGACAGAATGCAAATGACTCTGACTCTGATTTGGAAATGAGGATGTAGGGTATCCTAGACTCGGACTCAGACTTAGACTCGAATCAGATCTGGACTCGGATGCTCGGTTGGTTGTTTTTTTTCGTAAGGTCTTTGACAGGTGCCACGACTCGCCTAAACTCGGTTTTGCGCAAATGCAAGAGAAGGAGTCGAACTAAACACGGCCCGGGGGGACGGGAATGACTAAGACTCTTGGATCGGGATACTCGAACGTTGACCTAGACAAAGTAACGACCGCGACTTGGACTCGAGATGCGGAAGGGTGAGTCCGAAAATGGGGGCGACCGTGTTTGACCGTGTCGCGTGCTCGGCCCAACCGTGGTGACCTAACCCTAGGTGACTCCAGTTTTCGTAGCATAGGTTCGACTCGGAGAAGGCATCGTAAGGACGCCGGTGTAGGATGAACATAGGGTACCCCTTAAGGTGACCGTGGTTAACTGCTCGGGTGGAGGACAACCCCCGAGTGAGACTAAAGGTTTTGATAGGACTCAAATGGTGTGACATCTAAGTGACTCGAAAGTGGGGTATGTGAGACACGTGTAAGACAAGACCCTTAAATCAACCGTGATTGACCGCTCTGGTGAAGGGTAGCCCTCGAGTGGGACTAAAGACTTTGTTAAGACTCGAGTGTCGGACAAGTGACCCTTAGATGTAAGGATCACGAACCTTTTGTTATAAGGCTATGCCTTGTAAAAGGTTGACTCGGAAAAGACACCTAGACGGGTGACTTGTGAAAGGTGGGCCTCCCTTAGGATTCGGCGAAATGGGCCTAGTCCCGTGTGAAGAAAGACCTACGTGAGTATCCCTAGGCTTTGGACCCTAAAGTGTAAATGGGCTTCCCTTTGTAGGAGTTTGTACTACGTAGGTGGGCCGTGCCTTGACAAATAAGGCGGACTGTGATGGGGTAGAAACTCGTGATGTAAGATCGACAGAGTTTCGACGCTATGGACTCTAACAACTTATGACAAGACCCGACACTGCTAAATACGAGAAGTCCTAAGAAGAAGAAAGCTTTGAAAAGAGGATTTGGATTTGAAAACCGAGCAAAGTCGGATTGGAAGGCCCGATTTTTTTGAAAATTGAAAAAAAGTTCATCGGGCCGAGGTTTAGAAATTTTTGGAAAGTTTGCACAGCATACCGGCTAGAAAATAGGCTATTTTGAGTCAAAATCATAAGTCTTAAATTCGGTAGCTTTTCGGGTTTTGAAAAAATGGATAGGTTTGAAAAGGATGCAAGTTTTAGAAAATGATGGTTTTTGAAAAATACGAGACATGGATCAAGTAGCACGTAGTCACGGAAACTGTATAATGACACCATGTATGCTCTTAGTCTAAGTCTCGGTCGGTCGAATATGGTCTATACCAATGACGATAGCTTTCTCGCAAATCAGGACGGTCTTCCTAAGCCGAGTTGGTCTTAGAATCTGCCGTAAAACCCATGCGAGTTCCGCCATCGAAGTCTTTAGTGCACCCATTTAGGAATGCACCGTGGTATAGTGGGACGTCGGTCACAAGTAACCGGCCCGGGAAAGATTGGGTTATGCATGAACCATTGAACTAAAACGTGTACATTACTATTCGAACGATTTCTTTTCGAGTCTCACCCTAGGGATGCCGATGGTAAGTGACTCATCAGTTGATCCCCGGCAGAGTCGCCAAATTGTGGACATGACATAGGTCCACCCCGACGCGGCCACGCGCGGGTTTGGGGCGGCGAATGAATCTCCATTTGAGATGGTCAAATTGAAATTTAAATCGATGTAGGAGTCGCCACCGAATTTTGTGGTTATTCGAAACCATTCGAACCCACTCTATGTCGTAGTGGGCCGTATACAAAATACGGCCCATTTCCAATGTCAGAGCTTATTGGGTTCGTCCCTTTGCATTTGATACCGATACCGACATTATCGGATATCGTGTATTGAATGACTCTGATTGCCAATGGATTCGGACATCCGGAAACCATGGTTCTGAGTAAGGGGTGAGGGTACGTGTTGGGAAGCTCACTAAGAACACCCAACCCCGCCCGCACTTAGCGGCCTTTACTAAGATATCGTTCGTTTTTGGTGTACACGCGTTAGTTCGACGGTTGAATGATATGCAAAGATTATTTTTCCCTAAGCATGTGAAAAATAAATGAGTTGCTAAGTCGTTTAATGCATATTAAACTAATAACGTCAAAGTTATTTTAGCATGTGAACTTTGTTTTAGTCTAATAAAACAATAGAAATAAATAAATTGCTGCAAACACGAGAAAACGAGTTAGTAACGTTTGAATAAATCGAATAAAGATGTAAATACAATAATATAAATGATTTTGAAAAGGTTTATGACACGCGAAAAATACTTGTCGAAATCTGAAAATAAACCGAGAAAACCGCTGTTTTATGTGAGAAAACGATGCTGGAAAAAATCGGGAAAAAAAACGAAAAAAGGCCGCGGCTCACAGCAGCCCGCGCGACTCGCCCGGGAGGGGCGTGACTCGCGCGGGTGTCTGTCTCGGATTCGTTTTTTGAAAATTGTTAATTTTGATAAATCGCGTGCCAATATGGATTAACTTATACTCGATTTATATTTTCGATATTCGTCGTATTCGATATTCGATTATGAAATCGATATCGAATAGTTAGAATGCTTTTAGAAAAGGTTTTGAAAAAAATTCGTTTTGAACGAAAAAAGAAAAAAAGGATTTGAACGAAAAAAATGTTAATTCTCTCCGCGTAAAAATCGTTGTATTTTGTTTAAAAAGATGTAACGATTTTTTTAGCATCAACGAGTTTTAATTAATTTAGTTCTTGTTAGATACGATATTTGATTAGAAAATCGATATCGTATTTTAAGAACGTTATACGTAAAAATAGTTTTTGTAGTATCGATTATTAGAAATAATGAAAAACATGTGACGAACGACCCATATTAAAAATACGAAACGACCGACGACACAACGAAAAAAACGTGAGAAAGGTGAGAGAAGGAGAAGACTCGGGTTTGATTTACGCCCTCAACCTACATGCTTTGTTTTCTCGGAATAGAGCTCGTCGGAAAGTGTTTTAGGCACGGGAGCGTCGAGATGATGTGGGAGAGTTAAGGTGTCGGTTTAGTCGTGTGGGTGACGGGTTTTGGCCGGCTTGGGGTCGGGTCAAGGTTGCTCGGGAATTGTTTAGCGTAACGAGGCTGTATGCGGGTATAATTGATGTGTAATGGTTGTGTGTCGAGGATTGATTGTGATTTCTGAATTTTGATGATTGATAATGGATGAATTGTGTGTGTCGCGAGGGTCGAGGGTCCTATTTATAGGAGAGGTCCTCGATTTAGTCTAGGAAAGGTATCTCGTTTAGGTGATGAGAAATACCTGTTTGGATAGGAGATGTAAGAAGTTGAAGGGAACGAGAAGTCCGTTACTTGGGAATGAAGTAAGGAAATCTCGGCTGAATGGGGGGGGGGGGGGGGGGGGGTTGGCCGAGTATTTTGATGCTCGGTCGGTAATTGATTCGGTTTTCATATAGAATTCCTACTTGAGATCGAATTCTATCCTTAAACGGATTTGTTTAATATTTTTTGAAGCTGATTTTTTGTGGTATTGGAGACCGAATCAGCCACGTGAGGTGTCACGGCTGAATCGCGTGTCTCGAGAGTATTTTTGACCGGGTTTTGACTCGGTCGCTAAAAGACGATTTTACCCCTGGTGTCGGAATCGACCCAAATTAGTCTTTTTTGACTCGAAACGACCCACTGGTCCTGGATTTGAGGTTGGTTTAGTAAGATTTGTACTCCGTAATAAGCCCAAGCCAAATGTCCATGATTTCGAGTCCATATCCGAGTCCATTAAAGCATGCTCGCGTCCGATCATCATCGGGTGTTTGGCGGGAACTACTATAGACACTTGGCTGTCAAAATGTGGGTGTCTACAAAATCATACGAAAAATTGTAAATACGAATGTAAGTAAATCACATAGTGAGGAGTTGCACCCTCGGAGTATACACTAAACGTGACTCGATGCATAGATAGTTTGAGAACGGATCTCGGAATTACTCGGGTCTATTTAGTGTGTTTTTGTGTTTGCGGTTGAAGTTGGGACGTTACGTATTTTAGTAGATGTTTGTGGCCTAGTGCCCACATCTAGTGTTATCGTAGTGCATAATAATAGAAAGTGCAAGTATGGAAAGTTTTGTTTAGATGGCAACCTAGTGACAACTCGATCACCAGGCGGATCCTCCTAGCTTGACCAGTGATTCTGGCAGAGCTCCGTTACCGTTTGACTCTTTCCTGCGGCTACTCCGGCAGAGTTTCGTTACTATGGACTGGTTCTGCGGCTAATCCGGCAGAGCTTCGATACTAGACTTGAGCTAGTCGAACACAGGCACCTCGGTATCGAGTGGGGTGCTCGAAGGTGAGGAGTAGCGTCGATGTCACTTTTTTTATCGGAACTACGATCGAGTAGATCGTTTGCTTTGGGTGTCGGAGTGCGAGCCCTTAGCGAGAGTTTATAGGGGGAAGAGAAGAATGAGATGTGTCGAATGAATGAGGTGAAGGGGGGTATTTATAAGTGTTTTCGGCCCTCGCCACCCATATAGGTGCCTGAGCTGAGGCGCACCGAGACTCAGGCGCCTGGGCCTAGGCGGTTGGAGTTTTGAAGATACGATTTTGATACTTTCCAAAACAAGTCGATCTACAACCCCAAAGCACTCGAAGCAATTTGTTATCCTAGCAAGTCCCTAAGCACACTCAATTCACATCCCAGGGGAATTAATATTCCCAGAATAATTCACTAGGCAAATGCAAGCCCAAGAACTAATGCAAAGAGCTTACACATCAACACTAGTATTTTAAAGGCAAAACAATCACTAAAACTAACACAGCCACCCCAGATGGATGAATCCAACGCATCCACCCGAGAGTGATGAATCCAACGCAGCCACCCGAGAGGGATAAATCTAACGCAGCCACCCGAGAGTGATGAATCTAACGCAGCCACCCGAGAGGGATAAATCTAACGCAGCCACCCGAGAGGGATAAATCTAACGCAGCCACCCGAGAGGGATAAATCTAACGTAGCCACCCGAGAGGGATAAATCTAACGTAGCCACCAAAGAGGGATAAATCTAACATAGCCACCCGAGAGGGATAAACTTAACGCAACCATCCGGGAGGGATAAATCTAACTTAATGCAACCACCCACGAGGGATCAAATCAAAACTAAGACACCAATAAACACTTAAGCAAAAGGTTTGAAACTACTAAAACAGCAAGAACAAACCCGAACAAAATAAGACAAACCCACAAAACAAAAGCAACTTACCCAAAACAAATGAACAACAACAATATTACCCGACGGTCAGAGTTGTCCTGGAGGCACAACAATTTTGCCCGAGGGTCAAAGATATCCCGGAGGCACAGCAACTTTGCCCGAGGGTCAGAGTTATCCCGGAGGCACAACATCTTTTGTCCTAGGAGTCAGAGGCATCCCGAAAGACAGCTACCCGAGTGGAGACTAACGCACTCGAATAGTTTTATATCACTTTATTTTGTCCTAGGGGTCAGAGGCATCCCGAAAGACAGCTATCCGAGTGGAGACCGACGCCCTCAGGTAGTTTATACTCCCTTCGTTTCTATGATTTCTTCCACCTTAAAAGTGGCACATTTTTTAAGAAAAACAATAAAATAAGTAAAAGTAGAGAGGGAGTAAAGTAAGTGGGCCACCTAGGTAAGAGAGAAGTGTGATAGAAAAAAAGAAAGTGGAAGAAATCAAAGAAATGGTTGAAAAAGGAAATGTGGAAGATATCAAAGAAACAGAGGGAGTATTATTTTACCTTGTCCTAGGGGTCATCAGCATTCCAAAGACGACCGCTCGAGTGGAGACTAACGCCCTCGAACGTTTTGTGTCATCAAGGGTTCATAAGCATCCCAAGTAAAAGCAAATACATTTACACTTAACACATAAAAGAGCATAAAATTAAACAAAACTTTAAATAAATCGAAGAAGACAAAGCGCGCGCGCACAAAGAATCAAGAACAAGATGACAAGCAACGGTCCGGGCCCAAGCAAACAATCACAAGCGAAGACGTCAGGTATGACTTCTAAACCTTGGCTGGCGATCCCCAACGCACAGTCTAACGGACTTAAAACGACCCGATCGGACAGCCACCAGGTCGTAATCTTCGATTGACCTGTGCGGCTTTACTTTGACTTTCGCCTTGTCCAAGCCTCAATCAAAGTGGGGGCTTCTGTAGACACCCAGATTTTGACCTGGTGGCTGCAGAAGTGCCAAACAAACACCCGATGACGATAAGACTGCAACGCGACACGAGCTCGCGGTGTTTTGAATAGTTTTTATATAGAACTGATCAAATAAATTACTCGGGCTAATTAAACTAACATGATGGCAGCCTTAGTCGTGTCGTTAGGATCGCGTAGATACTAATTAGAGTCAATTCTGACACCGGGACCCCGAGACTGTCCCGAAACTAGAACCGAGTCAGCATCGTGCTAAGCGAACCTCAGGACGAACACCCGAGGCCCACTAACATTCACGACGCTAGGTCAAGCCGCGGGAACCCTTAGGCTCCAAGAAACATATCACATTCCTCCCTCTCGGTTTTGGAAAGTGTCAAAATCGTATCCTCAGAACTCCAACCACATCACCTGGCGCGCCTGGGTCTCCCCACGCCCGAACCCGAGCGCCTGAGTCTTTGCACGCCCCAGCTCGGGCGCCTATATGGGCGACGAGGGCCGAAAACACCTATAAATACCCCTTACGCCCTCATTTCAACACATCATTCAATTCTCTCTTCTCCCTCTAAAATCTCACTAATTTAAGGGCTCACACTCCGACACCCGAGGCAAACGATCCACTCGATCGTAGTTCCGATAATAAAGCGACGTCGACGCTAGTCCTCACCTTCGAGCACTCCATTCGATACCGAGGTGCCTGTGATCGACTAGCTCAAAACTAGTACCCAGGTTCTGTCGGATTAGCCGCAGAACTAGCCTCTAGCAACGAAGCTCTGCCGGAATAGCCGCGGGAAGGTCAAACGGTAACGGAACTCTGCCGGAATAACTGGTCAAGCTAGGAGGATCCGCCTGTCGAAGTCGTATCGTCACTAGGTTGCCATCTAAACAAAACTTTCCATATTCGCACTTTCTATTATTATGCACTACGACTACACTAGATGTGGGCATTAGGCCCACAAACATCTACTAAAATACGTAACGTCCCAACTTCAACCGCAAACACTAAAACACACTAAATAGACCCGAGTAATTCCGAGATCCGTTCTCAAACTATCTATGCATCAAGTCACGTTTAGTGTATACTCCGAGGGTACAACTCCTCACTATGTGATTTACTTAAATTCGTATTTACAATTTTTCGTATGATTTATTGCTTTTATGACTTTATAATCACATGCTAAATCACTAACACGGAATTCCAAACTTAAAACAACTAAAACTGAACAAAGTGATGGTCAGGTTCCGTATTAGTTGTAACACCCCTGATTTTATAAATTAAATTAAATTAAAATTTTGTTCGTGTTTTTTTATTATATGATTTAACTCGTAATTCTTAAAATTATTATAAAACGAATTTATCGTTTAATCGTTTTAAACTCCCAAAATTCTATTTGACTCGGAAACTCTTCTTATTTTAAAACATATTTTCATGTCTTTTTCGATTCATTTCATACATTTTAATTTAATTTCTATCGAAAATCTATTTCGACGATTTAAATTCGAAAATTCTTTTTATTTATATATATTAAGCTCGAAGCTCATTTATTTTAAGTTTCGTCAAAATATTTATTTTCTTTCCTCGAGAAATCAATTTAATTCACTTACACGAAAATTTATTATTTATCGGGAAATACTATTTCATCGTTTAATTATTTATTTCTATAAGCTTCGTTTTCGTCTCGAATAATCTATTTATTCATTTTATCTGACGGTCCGCTTATTTATTAATTTTATTAACTCGTTTTAATTCGATTCTTGGGTCAATCAACTTATCGTTACGGAGTTCGTCTTCTACTCGATTCATTTAATTAATCCGTTCCTTTTATTTGGCTGATTCTTTCCCCCTTGACCACCTTTTGTTTTCCTTTTGTTTAACGTTCATTTCCCCTTGTCTACCTCTTACTTCCACCGCTTCTTGTATCCTCCCAATATTCAATGTTCCCATGTTCCTTTTTGTTTTCTCCGCTTCTTTCTTTCCCCCGACTTTTGATTCAACGCACCGCACCACCATCATCTTCATTTTCCTTCGTGAACCATCCTAATCCCTACCTTCTTTTTCTTCCTTTTCTTGTTTCCATTGGTTTGCTGCTGCGTCCTGCTGTCGTCGAACCATACTTCCCTCTATTTTCTCTCTCATTGTCGTTTCTGCTGCTGCTGTTGTTGTTAATTTTGTGGCTGCAACTGTTGGTTCGAGGTAATCGCTCTATCTGTTTTCCATTCCCTGCTCGTAGTTGATGCGTTTTTATCGATTCGATTGATGACTTTTGAAGTGCGCCATTAACTCTGCTGCTGTCATGTTGTTCTGCGGTTGTCTCGTTTTATCGGGTTTCGGGTTTTGTGGTTGTTTTTGCTATTGTCGTCCGCGTTTCTTCTTCTTCCTTCTTCTCTTCTCATTCCGTTTGTTGCATCGTTTCACTGAGGACTGTTGAGGGATGTTGTTTTATGCCACTCCTATGTTCGTCGATTGCTGCTCGTTATATTCGTTTTATTTATGTTGTTCTAGCTTTGGTCGTTTTATCGATTTTTGTTCGTTTTTCCGGTTTCTTGTTCTTCCTCTTCTCCTGCGTGTCGTGTGCTGCTGCTGCTTCTAATTTTACGTTCTTCTTCTCTTCTTTGTCTCCTTCATTTCCTTATAATCGACCAATACACCCCCTATATCGTTCTTCTTCTCCTCTATTCGTTTTATTGCTGCTGTGTGGTGTTACAACTGTTGCTCCTATAATTGTCGACTCGTATCCTTCTTCTTTTCTCTCCTGTCGTTGTCATTTCTGCTGTTGTTCGATTCTACGGTACGAGTACTGTAGTGTTATCGTTGTTTGCATTGCTGCTATCATCTCGTACCCTTGTTTCACTTCGTTTCGATGTCGTTTGTTCGCTGCTACTGTTATTGCTGCTCTTTCTTTTTGGCTGTGGCTGCTACTGTCACCACATTACTGCTATTGTTGTTTCTCGTGGCCTTTTCGTTCGTATGCTGTTCGTATTCATCTTCTACTCGTTCTTCCCCTCTGTTTGTGTCATCCATATAATAGTTCTATCAAATTCCTCACAAACTGTTCTTTCTTTTATTTGATTCCCTTCAACTTATATTCCGCAGATTTCACTATGTTCCTCCTCCATTCTCATTTTACGCTCCGTTCATCTTCGAGTTTTCTTGGATTTCGCGAAGACACAACTGGGGACAAGTACATGATCGTTTTGGATTATCGACTCAAGGTAACTTTAGGACGTTACTCGATTTTATATCGTATGTTTGAGTAGTAGTATGTAGTAAATATTTTAACTTCGGTTTTTCTAATTTTAGCTATTTATTATTGCTATAAAATTATTCTTTTAAATCGTATGCCTTATCAATAATTTTTACAAGTTTTCGATATCGTTTAACAAATCGTTCGTAATTTAATTATTTACGATCGTTATAATATTTTGTTGGTTATCGTGACACTAGTAACTAAATAATATCGATTTCATATTTTCGTCATATTACTCAAAACCTTATTTTTATATTATAATCAAGATTTGTATATTTGTTGATAAGTGTAGTTTGTAGTGTCTATTTTACTGTGTTTTGGTCCCATTTCCTTGTGGAATCGCTCCTTGGGAGCGGTTTATGGGTTTCCTATGCTTCCTTTAGTTCGTTTCAGGTTCCCGAGACCGATTTGGAAGAGTTGGAGCAATTCCGACTCAATACATACACATTTTGGAGCCAACGAAACTAAGGAACGATGACTTGATGCCTTGGAGTCGACCCCAAGACCTTGGGACCCAATCTCGAGCCTCCGAGACCCGATCCCGAGTCCCGAGAATCGACGAGAAACCCATGAGAAGCAAGGAGGAACCAAAAGGAGCTTAAAGAAGGCCTACAAGGCTCAACCGGTTCCGGTTGAGCTCAACCGGTCCCGGTTGAGGTGCACAAACAAGGGGGCTACTGTCCAGGGCCCATCCCAACCGGGAGCATGGCTTCCCGACCGGGACCGACCCCGTCCCGACCGGGACCACCTCTTCCCGGCCGGGATGGCCATGCTGCAGCTCCGCCTTGTTTCCTTTCATTTCCTTTCCACTTGTAACCCTATATATACCCCCCCTCTTGTATTAAGACACCATCTTATGTTATATTCTTTACCTCTCCTTAAACACTAGACTACTTTAGGTTAGATTAGATTAGATTAGTGCAGATTAGTTCTTAATTAGTTGTTAATCTTAGTTTAGTCTTGTATTATTGGATCCCTTGAAGAATCCATTCAAGCTTGACAACCTTTGTGGAATTATTTGAGTTTTCTTCTATACAAGTGTTCTCCTTTTCATCCCTTGTAGTTGGTATAATCTTTCCTTCCTCTTTTCCTTTAATCTTTCATGTTTAATCATCCATGTTTTAATCTTTGATTGTTGTTTATTGTTTTCACTAGTTTGTTTATGTTAGTTTTGTTTTCTTATGTTGATTCATCTTGCTTTTGTTAGTTATAGTTTGATTATGTTAGAGTAGTGTTCTTGCTAGGGTTAGTAAGGCGATTTGGGTGTTAATTGGATGATTAAGGGATTGTTGGAGATGTTGGTGGAAGATTTGGGTTTCCTCTTGGTTTGGTGCACATCACATGTTTCTTGAATTGCTTGATTGACTAGTAGATACATATACTTGTTTTTCTTGCTTTTCTCTTGTGGGTGATAGTTTGTTTGTGGGTTCGGCTCCCTCACTAAGTTGCGAGAGCCCGGTGAGGACGACCCCTAGGTCGGTCTAAGTAGCGAGAGCCCGGATGCGACCTAGGCCACTATAGCACGTTAAAACCCCGTTTGTCATGTGTGTCGCCGAGATGGGTTCTAGGTGGAACCTCTAGGTGGGTCTAAGTTGCGAGAGCCCGGACCAACCTAGATCACCCTACTACCTCCTTCACTCTAGTTCTCCCTTGACCATTCCGTTACCCCTTTGACCCCGACCTAACTCTAGCCCGTTTTCTTTGTTTGTTTCTCCGTTACCTTAGTCTTAGTCTAGCTTTCTCTCCTTCTATCGTTCTCTAGTTTAGCTTAGCTCGTTGACTTAGTCTAGTAATCGGGTAACCTTAGTCTAGACGCCTCTTACCGTCCCCGTGGATTCGACCCGACTTGCCCTATCTACCCTAGTTAGGATTAGCCGGTTTATTTATTGATCGGTTGGGATTCGCGACAAATCCTTACCATCAATTTGGCGCCGTTGCCGGGGACGGTGCTAGTTTGGACTTTGTTTTCCTAGTTACTTTGTCTTTGTGTTTGTGTTTTTCTTTTTTGTTTTTGTTTCTTTGCTTCTTGTGTGTGTGAAGTTTATTTTTCTCTTGTCTAGTGCCCAAAAAGCACTAGGCTTCTCACGTTTGTTCTTAGTCTACAGTTTGTGCTTAGAGGTGGTGATTATCTTCTTCTTGCAACTCAGAGCCGCTTAAACGGACGGTTGCTAGAATGAGTGGTTTCCAACCGGGTATGAGCTACGATTTTCGAGCAAGCATGGGGTTTGATCTAAACTCTACACGCTCGGAAGCCGATATGAGCTACTCCTCTTCTTCCATGAACCAAGGGTATGACATGACGTCCCCCTACCAATATCAAGCTTCTTGGGGTAATCAAGACGGGTATGATCTTCAAGGTTATGAAAACGGCTACCAACAAGTGAATGACTATCACTCCTACGATCATGGTGGTTATTACTCAAGCTATGAATGTGAAACCACAATGTTCGATCAAGATTCACCTTATGGAAGCCAATACCCCCAAAACCCACAATATTACCCTCCACCCCAACCACAATATGAACCCCATGACCCACAATACTACCAATCACCCCAACCTTGCTACCAACAATATGATGCCCCACCCTTTGGGCATCATCAAGATTTTCACGGAGCTTTAAAAGACCCCAATGATCACCAATTGCCCGACATGGAGGTGTTTCAATCGAGTCTTCAAATGCAAAGGAGCATCCAATAAACGACCATTCAATTGCAAAAAGAACAAGAGGAATTAATGGCCCAAATTCGAAGGGGAAACGAGGTGAGGAATGCTCAATTAAATGCATTATCGGTTCAAACCGTAATGTTTTTATCCCGAGCATCACATTTAGATGAAGGTGCCCACTTGAGAGAGAGGAGCAACCTAATCACGAAGCCGCCGATGTAGTTCCCTTTGAAAGAGAAATTTGCTTTGAAGAACCTCAATCGTCTACCCAAAAAGAGACGAATGAGGATATGACCCTTGGTGAAGGCATCGTTGGTGAAGAATTGGAGGAGGATAGTGAGTTGGATGGGTTGGTAGAATTCGTGAGGTTGTTTGGTGAAATTGATGAGCCCAAGTTGCCCATGTGCGATAATGTTGATAAGCATCAAGAGCCCCTTGTAAGTGAACCAAGCAATGGTTTGGAAGAGATTGAAACCGCCGGTAGAAGTTTCGATCCTCTCCTCCATGACGATGTGGGGACAAGTGATGAAGATGGAGAACCACAACTTGAGGAAAGTGTGGGGGTGTGCAACAAGGAAATGAGGCCAAAGCCGATTTTTGTGCCTCGCTTCTTGGAAATGAAGCTTGCTTGTTATTGGAGGCGATGCCTAGGGAGGAAGAGGTTGGTAAAGCTCGTAGGATGGATAGACCCCGGAGATGACATGAAGGATGACGATGGGTCTTGGGATTCCTACTTCTTGCCTCCTCCTTAGAGGCCGTGGAGGTTGGCTAGGCTCGAGCGCTTCTTGGGCCTTCATTATGATGTCGGTAGCGCGTTCGACTTGCTCCTCCATGCCCTTGAGGGCTACGGTTGAAGAAGAGTCCACCATCCTAGGTTTGACGGAGTTCCTAAAGAACCGTCATGTTGTATATTCCCCTCCTCTCCTCTTTAGAGTACTTGTGTTTGTATTTGTGTGATTTTTCTCTTGATTTTTGTTGTTTTATGAAGCTCTTGTAATTGATTTGGTATTTTGATGAGCGATGTGAGGGAGTGAATTTGATGTGTACTTTGAGTTTATTGTGATAGGTGAAGTGAAGGTGACTCCTAGAAAGGAGTGGTTAGTGATAGAGCTTGGATCGTGAGTAAGGGAGTCGGTTTTTGGGGTCATGGGAGTCATGAAGACCCTTCCCGACGGGGAAGGGTGTGTCCTCCCGACCGGGATGGGGCCGTCCCGATCGGGATAAGGGTGCCAAAAATCGAGTCCACTGGAGTGTCATCCCGATCGGGAAGGAGGCTTCCCGACCGGGAAGGGTTTATCAACCCGACCGGGATCATCCATCCCGACCGGGATGATCCCATACTCCTTTTTGGTGCTTCTTCGACATTTAAGCCCACCCAACCATTGTATACCCCCACCTAACCTACCTACCTTCCTATCTCATATCATACCACCCATGTACCTCATTTACATACCTTAACCTCATTTCCTCCTCACTTTAGACCGATATTCACATCAAATCCCACCCCCTCGCACCATTACTACCTCTACCATGCGGTTCTATCAAGCTTGAAGCAGTATAGCAATGATGAAGACAAGCAAGTGCCTATAATGATCATTGAGATGATGGAGAGAGTGAGTTGCTAACCTATGGTACGGCAACTATCCTTTCTTTTCCGTTTTTGTTGTTGCTTGTTTTCCTTTGTGTATTCCCTTCCCCTTGTACACTTTTGTGTCTTGATGTCATGGTGGCCTTCGAGGCCTCGGTAGTTGCTGCTCCCGACTCTCGATGATGTGAGTACATCGAGAGTCATTTCAAAATCCAAATTTTACAAGTTTTTCACTCTTTCTTTTTGAGGATTTAGTCGGATTTAGGCGGAATCCGGGCTAGGTGACTTGATTACACCTAGCCCTCCCCTCCCATTTCCTTTTATTTCCTTCATTTTATTTTCTTCCCCCCATCCATATCTTTTCTTGTCTCGGCCCATGGTGACTTGACTACACCCCGGCCGGACACCTTCTACCCTTTTCTCCACTTTTCTTTTTGTTTTTTAGCTTTATTTTCGTAGTTTCTTTTCTTTTTCTTTTGTCTCTCCGCAAACTACGATTGAGCATATGAGGACATTGCTCGGTTTAAGTGTGGGGGAGCGATATTCTATCGTAGTTAGTTTTATTTTCTTAGTTTTTCGAAAAAAGCTTTAAAAAACCCTAAAAATTTGAAAAATTTTCATAAAAATCAAAAAGATTTTTCTTTTGTGTTTTTTTTTCCCTTTATGTCTTTGTGTCGTGTTTTTGTTGTATTGTGTGTGTTTTGCCTCCCTTTTCCTTATAGGTTGCTTAATCACCATTGTTTGGAAGGCTTTGAAGACATCCGGTAACATCTTCTAACCCTCTTTCCCTCTTTATCCCTTGTGATGTTTGGAGAAGGTTGTGTTGAGGTGTGCTCGGGTGGAGCTTGTATATACTTGTGGTTGATTTGGTGATATGTTTGGAAGTTTGGGGTGGTGTTTGTTTGTTCATGTTTTGTTTTTGTGTCCTTTTGTTTCTTTTTGTTTCGTTTTCGTCATGTCTTTGTTTTGTGTGTAGTTGTGTCTTGTGCGTAAAAGGTTTTCGAAAACCCGGTTTAGAGGCTAGTGTGCGAGTGCTTACTTTCTCTTCCTAGTAGTGTAAATCGAGTCTTGGACTTTAGCCTAGTAGAATGACCCTGAATCAATGATTTCGTTGGTCCTTTACCTTGAGTCCACCTAGCTTACTAGGGATTTACTGCGGGATTTGCACCTTTGACCATTATGACCACCCACGGTGTGAAAAGGCCTTGGTTACCGAGTCTCGTCCCTTAGGTGACCGTGTTTAGGATCGTTTGATTAGTCTAAGTTCTCCCCTTTTTGTGGGTTTGAAGGAAAGGCGCCGTCCCGACTCACCCATTACTCTACCTCCTACACACATCCATTAAATAAATTGCAATTTCTTGAATTCTCTCTTTCTTGTTACGCAAAGAAGTGCCAAAAAGCCAAATCATGCCAAAAAGGGCAAAGAAAAGAAAAGAAAGAAAAATGAAAGAAAGAAAAGAATGAAGAAAAAGAAAAGACACAAAAGCCAAAAAGAAAATAGAAAAGAAGAAAAAAAATGGCATGGCAACAAACAAATCAAAACGTCGAAAAGAAAGAAAATGCCAAAACAAAACCCGTCTCACAAAAATAAATCCCCACAAAAATAAGTCTTTTACCGACTATTACCGTGAAGAGCCTACCAAAGGACCGAGTCCCTAGGAAGGATGATAGCGGTAGTGGTCGGTCTTCCCTCATTTTGCAATATTTCCACCTTTTTACTTGGACTAGTTAGGCGGTCATGGACACGGGACAACCCTCTTGGCTCACGGTAAAGGGGGCGGGGTCTCACTTACCTACAGTGTCGACTAACACCGTGGTTCTTCACTTTTCCACTCTGCCGATCATCCCGTAATACGTTTTTAGAAAGTTAGCAGGACCTAGGTAAGTTACCAACGTTTTTATTGCTTGATTGTCATACTATTAGGGTTTAGTTCACCTTGGTTTGTATGTCTAGCTTGGGAACGTTGTCACTTTCCTCGAGTCCTAAACCGGTGCTTCTTTCACCGCTTGTTTAAGGGAAGCGGTATTTGTTTTCTTTTTGGGTGCAACCGATTATGTGTTTGTTTGTTTTTGTGTCTTGTGTCCGGTTGCATCCACGGTTTTGTCGCAAGACCTTACTTGCCTTGCGGAGTGCACTTGTCCTCTAAGTGTACTCGCGTGAGTTGAAAGGGCGTAGGGTGCGCTAATACCCATTTGGCTAGTATAGTAGTTAGTATGTGCTTACTCGAGGGCGAGTAAGGGTTAAGTGTGGGGGAGTTGATAAGTGTAGTTTGTAGTGTCTATTTTACTATGTTTTGGTCCCATTTCCTTGTGGAATCGCTCCTAGGGAGCGGTTTATGGGTTTCTTATGCTTCCTTTAGTTCGTTTCAGGTTCCCGAGACCAATTTGGAAGAGTTGGAGCAATTCCGACTCAATACATACACATTTTAGAGCCACCGAAACTAAGGAACGATGACTTGATGCCTTGGAGTCGACCCCGAGACCTTGGGACCCAATCCCGAGCCTCCGAGACCCGATCCCGAGTCCCGAGAATCGACGAGAAACCCATGAGAAGCAAGGAGGGACCAAAAGGAGCTTAAAGGAGGCCTACAAGGCTCAACCGGTTCCGGTTGAGCTCAACCAGTCCCGGTTGAGGTGCACAAACAAGGGGGCTACTGTCCAGGGCCCATCCCGACCGGGAGCATGGCTTCCCAACCGGGACCGACCTCGTCCCGACCGGGACCACCTCTTCCCGGCCGGGATGGCCATGCTGCAGCTCCGCCTTGTTTCCTTTCAATTCCTTTCCACTTGTAACCCTATATATACCCCCCTCTTGTATTAAGACACCATCTTATGTTATATTCTTCACCTCACCTTAAACCCTAGACTACTTTAGGTTAGATTAGATTAGATTAGTGTAGATTAGTTCTTAATTAGTTGTTAATCTTAGTTTAGTCTTGTATTATTGGATCCCTTGAAGAATCCATTCAAGCTTGACAACCTTGGTGGAATTATTTGGGTTTTCTTCTATACAAGTGTTCTCCTTTTCATCCCTTGTAGTTGGTATAATCTTTCCTTCCTCTTTTCATTTAATCTTTCATGTTTAATCATCCAAGTTTTAATCTTTGATTGTTGTTTATTGTTTTCACTAGTTTGTTTATGTTAGTTTTGTTTTCTTATGTTGATTCATCTTGCTTTTGTTAGTTATAGTTTGATTATGTTAGAGTAGTGTTCTTGCTAGGGTTAGTAAGTCGATTTGGGTGTTAATTGGATGATTAAGGGATTGTTGGAGATGTTGGTGGAAGATTTGGGTTTCCTCTTGGTTTGGTGCACATCACATGTTTCTTGAATTGCTTGATTGACTAGTAGATACATATACTTGTTTTTCTTGCTTTTCTCTTGTGGGTGATAGTTTGTTTGTGGGTTCGGCTCCCTCACTAAGTTGCGAGAGCCCGGTGAGGACGACCCCTAGGTCGGTCTAAGTAGCGAGAGCCCGGATGCGACCTAGGCCACTATAGCACGTTAAAACCCCGTTTGTCATGTGTGTCGCCGAGATGGGTTCTAGGTGGAACCTCTAGGTGGGTCTAAGTTGCGAGAGCCCGGACCAACCTAGATCACCCTACTACCTCCTTCACTCTAGTTCTCCCTTGACCATTCCGTTACCCCTTTGACCCCGACCTAACTCTAGCCCGTTTTCTTTGTTTGTTTCTCCGTTACCTTAGTCTTAGTCTAGCTTTCTCTCCTTCTATCGTTCTCTAGTTTAGCTTAGCTCGTTGACTTAGTCTAGTAATCGGGTAACCTTAGTCTAGACGCCTCTTACCGTCCCCGTGGATTCGACCCGACTTGCCCTATCTACCCTAGTTTGGATTAGCCGGTTTATTTATTGATCGGTTGGGATTCGCGACAAATCCTTACCATCAATTTGTTCAATAAATTAATTTCGTTTCACGACTTATATTTATAAATGAGAAAGTAGTCGATTTTGTTTTTAAATATATTTTTAATCGATTCTATTTTCACTAATAATTTCTTATTTGTTCCGATTGACTATCCTTTAGTAAATCCGTATTATTTATTAATTTGCTAAAAATAATTTGAAACCTTTGAAAAATCCATTTCATTTATAAAACTCGTTGACTCAATTAATTTTGATATCGTTTTTCTTAAAACATCTCTTTTCTGAAAATTTATAGTTTTAACTCGATTTCCTAATTATTTATAAAATACTATATATTAACTTATTATATTTTATTTATATTTTGAGTAACGAATTTAGAAATATAATAAAGTAAGTTATAGTTGAGTTGCTTAGTTAGAGACCGAAGTCTGATTTGTTTTGACTGAGTTCTCGAAGCTAGTTTAGTATTGTCCTAGTGAAAGTCTAGATTCTACATCAATCCTATCCATAACGCCATTTTTGAATATTATTATTATCGATTGATTTTGACTTGCAGGTTGGCAAGTGCTTTAAGTTTTCCCAGAAAACTTATTTTTATTATATCGTTTTAATGTTTTCTCTTTTTAAATATTTTGATATAATAATACTATTATTTTTCCATATGATATAATATGGCTGGGAGAACTTCCGAGTTACTCTCCACTGACGTGGCTGTTATGTTTATAACATGACAGGTATTTGCTGCTCGGTTTTGGGTGTGAGCTAGCGAGTAGCGTGGATCCTACTCTTTCTTTATTCATGTAATTTACAGATTTGTGTAACCCGTTTGGAGAATTTTCTATTTAGCCTTTTTTGTAAAAAGTGGCCTTTGTATATTGACTGACCGTTCTTTTATTAAAATATAGAACATCAATGTGTTTTAATCTCAACTCTACAGTGTCTCCGTCACTGTATTGCGTTAGAATTTCTAGAGGATTACAGTTGGTATCAGAGCATTGTTGCTCCCGACGCTTACACCTGATTCTAGGAAAAATACCACTAAATGATTTGAATATTAAAGACAAAGAAATGATTGAGACAGCCAAATAAGAAATAGACAAACAATTCATCGGGACGGAGGGGTAATTGAATAAAGTACGTCTACAATAATAGTTGGATATTAGTATATGACATATGTGGGTGATCATTTATAGTATAGTTATAATTATCGGGATGTTTTAACATATGTGAGTTGGTCATTTAGAATAGCTAGTTGATGATAACCGGTAGAAAGAGAAAATAAATTTATTCTAGTAAAAAGAGAATGGTAAAAAAAAACACTAAATCCAATAAAATAAAGTCGTTTCAAAAGTACATTGAAGTCAATACAAGAGTCCATGTTTTTCTGTGTATAAGAGAAGCAAATGTTGAATGTGAAATAATTTGTTGTGCCATGTGGCGTTCAAAGAAGGCTCATGATGTGGCACAATTAATTCACTCAAAAGTGAGTGTTATAAAGGGATGCATAAAAGCTTGCCTTTTTATTATATATAGATTAGTGAGAGATGGGTAGAAACTAAAATAAGAACTTAACTGTTAGGTTTATATGTTTTTATAACTCAATGATTAGCATTGAATATTTGTTTCTTTTGTCTGGAGAAAGATGAATGAACAAGATGTTGACGTGATGCTGCTCTAGATCGGGACAAGACCTACTGAACTCTCGACGCCTGCTGACTTGAGGGGACAACTTGGTGCTCCAAGAAAAATGTTCATGGTGACTTTTCAGCTCCGGTTCAGTCTGCTTAAGCTACAAGCCTGGTGATCAAGAGAAGAATCATCTTCCATGATGTTGCAGTACGTGCTCGTTCTTCTACGAGAAGATGAGGATACCGTGAGTTCCTTTGTGGAACCTTAGAGGTCCGAAGATTCTTCTCTCATTTTAAATCTTAGTTATTTAGGATCATCGATTGTTTCTTCCTTCCTCTACTTCTTCCAATTCTTCTCTTTTAAATTCTCATCTTCTTTCGCTTGGTGAATCCTTGTTCTATTCTTCTATTCTACCATCTTTCTCTTGAGATTCTTTGGTTAGACCGGATTCTGTCATAGTGAACCCCGTGAAAAGTTATAGATGTTTGAGGTTTAGTAAACCCTTGTTACCTATGAGTTGAGGATTTTGAGCCTACCCTATCTTCTGAACAAGTAAGAAATTCTTGAGGATTTATTTGATTGGAAAATTGTTGATTAATGGAATTAGGTTGGTGCTTTAGATTTTGAACTTTGGGTTATAGGTTACTTTGATTATTTGGAGTACTTAAGGTTGAATGATATTTTGGAATAGTAAGAGTAAGTCATATTTGATGGATACCTAGTACCTAACCTAGAACCGAACTAAGTGTAACCGATAATATCACTTTGGGATTCCTACCTAATGCTTATTTGATGGATGCGTCGTGAATATTCGGGATCATAGAGTATTATTGTTTAAATTGTTAGCCTGAGTGATGTGGTACCATTAAAGGTTTAAATGTCGTTAGAAATTTTGGTGGACATAGACTTGCCGTGTTTCTTAAGGAATTAGATCGTTGATCGTAGTTTAAGGTTGTAACCTATGAACTTTGAAGTTGAGTGATCTGACTTGGGTAAATTGATACCCTTGAAGAAGAGAGCTATCTTACGCAATACGGTTTGTTGTGTTGTTTTGAGGAATACTTTGATGTCAATCATCTTAATGGATTTATAGTTCAGAACCCTTAGATCAACGAGATTGTGGCTTCGTTGAGTTAAAAAATATTTTGGTGGTTTCGCTGATACAATATGAAATTTGGTGGAATTTTTAGAAACGTTAGCCCAATGACGTGTTTGAAGATGTGAGTTTTTGCACCGTTACTATAGGTTAGAGCGTGTTTGAGGATTTGTTATACTTTCCCCAACTTATGTAATTGTGGCGTTATAAATATGTTGGTGATCATTTTTGAGGATTTTGTGTCCGAACATTGTTAAATTGGTGGATCTTGTTTAGTGTTCCTTACTCGAGAAATTTGTAGTATACCTCAAGTTCAAACTTTAGGAGCTTAGGATTTAGGAACCTTATCGATGGCAAATTTGAGTGTGTTTTGTTGACCGTTGGAATTTTAATTGACGAGATTAGATTGTAAAACGATTGTGGATTAGTATCATGTTGTTTGAACGATTGGATAATCACGTAAGACATTTTTGGAGGTTGTGACTGAGTAGTACCACCTAGCGACTAATATTGGACTTAACATATTTGATGGAAATTAGGAACCCGTGTTTGTGAGAATCGTTCCGGGAATCTCGAGATGGTTAACTTCTTCTGTAATTCCTTGAGAGCTCCGTTTGACTTTCAATTTCGTCCTCCCCTTAACTTCTCCTTAATCCTGCTACTTCTTTGACTTCTTTATCAGGTTTGAAAATTTCTGTTTCGATTTGTCGTTGACTCTGACTCTATTTATCAATTTATATTTCCCCCGAACTTATGTTATGAAAAGTTTGACTAATTTAAAAAAAAAATAATGATTTTCATGAAATTTTAACATTTTTAGTTATAAATTTCGAATCTTCGTTTTTGTATTCGTTTTTGGTGGATAACATATACTTCGTCCTGTTTCAAAATGCCTTAATAATTTATTTTAAAGTATTTCAAAATTGTTTAAAATTTTAATTTTGATTTTCAAGTGATCGAGGTTTTATGAAAAACTTTCTTAATTGCAAATATTTTGATTTCTATGAGACTATTATGTAAAACGATTTAATATTTAAAAAAAAAAAAACTTCGTACGTCTTATCAAAAATTCTTATTTACTAACTACAAAACTTGATTTCTCGAATTTTGTTTCGTCTTAAAACAAAGTATTGTCGAATTTCTTAATTACAACGTTTTACTGTTGTTTTGAAAATAGTTTGGTACCTTTCACCCTGGAGTTCATTTACAAATATTATCTATCGTCATTATTTTATCAAATAATTTTTTTTACTTGCGATTTTATTAATTTAAAAGATTTTAAACTTTGGGAACCGAGCCCAAATTATCTTGAAATGAATTTTGTCTTCAATTTTGATTTCATATCACGATTAAGGTTGTAAAATTTTTAAACCGAGATTTTGATGCGAGTTAAGCAATCTTATTTTGTTCAAGTGATATAACCTTGTTTCTCATTCTATTATTATGTTTTTGTTAGTTTCGAGGACGAAACTTCTTTTTAGAGACAAAGATTGTAACACCCCTGATTTTATAAATTAAATTAGATTAAAATTTTGTTCGTATTTTTTTTACGATTTAACTCGTAATTCTTAAAATTATTATAAAACGAATTTATCTTTTAATCGTTTTAAACTCCCGAAATTCTATTTGACTCGGAAACTCTTCTTATATTTAAAACATATTTTTATGTCTGTTTCGATTCATTTCATACATTTTAATTTAATTTCTATTGAAAATCTATTTCGACGATTTAAATTCGAAATTCTTTTTATTTATATATATTAAGCTCGAAGCTCATTTATTTTAAGTTTCGTCAAAGTATTTATTTTCTTTCCTCGAGAAATCATTTTAATTCACTTAATCGAAAATTTATTATTTATCGGGAAATACTATTTGATCGTTTAATTATTTATTTCTATAAGCTTCGTTTTCGTCTCGAATAATCTATTTACTCATTTTATCTGACTGTCCGCTAATTTATTAATTTTATTAGCTCGTTTTATTTCGATTCTTGGGTCAATCAACTTATAGTTACGGAGTTCGTCTCCTACTCGATTCATTTAATTAATCCGTACCTTTTATTTGGCTACAATTTTGACCACCTTTTGTTTTCCTTTTGTTTAACGTTCATTTCCCCTTGTCTACCTCTTACTTCCACCACTTCTTGTATCCTCCCAATATTCAATGTTCCCATGTTCCTTTTTGTTTTCTCCGCTTCTTTCTTTCCCCCGACTTTTGATTCAACGCACCGCACCACCATCATCTTCATTTTCCTTCGTGCACCATCCTAATCCCTACCTTCTTTTTCTTCCTTTTCTTCTTTCCATTGGTTTGCTGCCGCGTCCCGCTGTCGTCGGACCATACTTCCCTCTGTTTTCTCTCTCATTGTCGTTTCTGCTGCTGCTGTTGTTGTTAATTTTGTGGCTGCAACTGTTGGTTCGAGGTAATCGCTCTATCTGTTTTCCGTTCCGTGCTCTTAGTTCATGCGTTTTTATCGATTCGATTGATGACTTTTGAAGTGCGCCATTAACTCTGCTGCTGTCATGTTGTTCTGCGGTTGTCTCGTTTTATCGGGTTTCGGGTTTCGTGGTTGTTTTTGCTATTGTCGTCCACGTTTCTTCTTCTTTCTTCTTCTCTTCTCATTCCGTTTGTTGCATCGTTTCACTGAGTACTTTTGAGGGATGTTGTTTTCTGCCACTCCTATGTTCGTCGATTGCTGCTCGTTATATTCGTTTTATTTATGTTGTTCTAGCTTTGGTCGTTTTATCGATTTTTGTTCGTTTTTCCGGTTTCTTGTTCTTCGTCTTCTCCTGAGTAAGGGGTGGGGGTACGTGTTGGGAAGCCCACTAAGGACACCCAACCCCGCCCGCACTTAGCGGCCTCTACTAAGACATCATTCGTGTTCGTGTACGCGCGCTAGTAAAATGACTAAATGATATGCAAACAGCGTTTTTGGCTAAACATGTGAATTTCGTGTTAACTACGTCATTTAATGCATCTAATTATTGTCGAAGTTGTTTAGCATGCGAGGTTCATTTACAAAGCAATAAGCATCGAAATAAACAAAACTCGTAAATATGTACAAAATACATGGGCGAAAATACAACCCGGCCAATTCAAAAATTACAAACAATAATAAAACGGAATAAATAGAGTATATAAAACGATAAATAATAGCTAGAAACGGACCCGTATACAATAAATGCGAACTAGACCATATGTTAGATAGATGGATGAACTTCGATTAAATACACATTATATTGTGTATTAAACGGAGGACGGAGATATGGAATCTAGGCGTGATGCTAGCCCGATCCCGAATCCCGAATCCCGATGCCTTGTCCCGCCTTATCACATCGAAAATTGGCGTCTTGGTTAGCCATATATCGGACACGACTAAAGAGTCGTCAATATATGACTAATCGTGAAAGACTACGATCAAAGTCGTAAAAGTGAAGTGATATTCATGAGTTTTGAAAAAGAGGATCACGTGATTGACTTTGCACGTGACGACTAAATTCGTAAAAAAAGACGAGGCTCGAATGATGCATTAAAGCTCTCGGTTTTCTTCGGGCTAAAGGACCCACTCGATCGAGTCATGGCCTGGACTCGATCGAGTGTGCCTTTAAGGTGGCTACTGCCCGGATTTCGTGACGTCACTCGACCGAGTTATGTGGGAACTCGACCAAGTGCACGGCCACTCGATCGAGTCGTTGTGAGACTCGACTGAGTGGTTGTCAAAATAGCATTTTGCCTCGTTTTTTGGGGTGCTACTCGATCGAGTAGCCTATGGCACTCGGTCGAGTGCCCCCCGTACGAGGCATGGCTCGTTTCGTTTTTTTATTTGTTTAAAGTCGATGGTTAACCGAGTTGAATAAAAATATTGCATTATTGAAATTCAACTCGGTTTTCGGTGTCATAATCGTGTACTCTACGATTATGAGACCGTCATCGGGATTTTATGAAAATATGTTATTATGGGATTGAAAAATTTCATTAGTGACGAAATTGTAGTCCTCCGCGTCACGACATCGGTACCAATCCTAACGGATTATGTGATGTCGATTTTCGCATCAACGGATCTCGCACTAATCTTAGAAATGGAGTCCTACACGCTCAACTACGAACGACCACGATCTCGTTACGTCCTTGAGTGCATTGGGGCGGCGCTCCTCGAAAGGGTGCCACCTCCATCGTGACTCGTAAAGGGATTAAACGGACTTTGGATGGTCGTCATAGTCAAACGTGTTAGGATCCGAATTTTAATACTATTATGTACATATACACGGTATTAATTAACGATAAAAAAGAACTAGAATTAGAATGCGAAAATTGTAAAAGTGTTAACGTTAGTGTTAGTGTTAGTATACTAATACGATTATAACATAAAGTATAAAAATGTACAAATAAATCGAGGTAGGAAAAAGATAGAAATGGGGTGTATGACACCCTCAACATACATGCTTAGTAAGGCCTCGGAATGGACTCGTAAATAGCGACGGGAACGCGGGAGTATCGAGGATGTAAGCAAAGTTATGGTGTGTGTGTGTATGTCGATGGTTTTGTCGGTTTTTTGAGGGACAAGGACTCGGTTTTTGATTAGGATTGGTAAGGGTTGTAGTGTAGTGTAGTGTTGGGCTTTAGGTTGAGAAATGTAGGGTTTCTAAAGCATTTGCAAAACTGAAAATGTGAAGGGTTTGATTGGGTATTTATAGAGAATACCTCACGACCTAGGGTCACTCGATCGAGTACCTTAGAAAACGAGTTTGTTCCGGTTTGTTTGGCTCCACTCGATCGAGTGAGGTCAATCCACTCGATCAAGTGGATAAGGTTGACTAGCCATTTTAGGAAATGGTTGACTTTTTTATTTTTTGAAAATTGTATTTGGGTGCCATCTTCTAGAAGCGCATCAGTCTGTTTTTGAGGACGGGTTCGTCTTTGACCGGGTTTTGACCCGGTCGCCAAAAGACGGTTTTTATTTTTGGTGTCGTTTTTGGCCCAAATTAGTCTTATTTTACTCGGAACGACCCACTGGGCCTGAATTTGAGGTTGGTTTTGAGAGATTTGTACTCCGCTAAATGTCCACGTCGGATATTATTGATTTCGAGCCCATATTCGAGTATACTAAGTCACGTTTGCGTCCGATCATCATCGGGTGTTTGTCGGGAACTTAGACCCTAGCAAGCAAAATGCGGGTGTCTACACCACTACAACTCAAACAAGCAATTCAACAAACACATAGAGTGCTCAACATGTGACTAGTAACAAAGGATTCATCTTTACCCCTAATCAAACCCTAATTACCCATTATCCACACTTAATCACCCTACTAACCCCACAATAAATCTACTCACACATAATGAAACTAACCCTAACCATAACAAGAGGAATCAACACAAACAACATAACATTCATGATGAAACTGGCAAGAACAATAACAATAATCAAAGATTAAAACTTGAAAGATTAAACAAGGATTAAGAGTAAAGAGAATAAGAAGATTATACCTACTAACAAGAGGATGAAAAGATAAGAACTTGCATTAATAAGAAAAAACCCAAATAAATCTCCCAAGGTTGTCAATCTTGGATGAGTCTTGAAGAATTCCCTTAATACAAGACTAATTACTAAGATTAGGCTAAGATTAATAAAAGATTAATGAAAGAATAAGCTAGGGATGAAGAGTCTATCTAGGGTTTAGAATAATGTAGAGTGTGCAAAAGTGTTTAAACAATACAAAGGGAGGGTATTTATAAGGTTACAAGAGCAAAGGAATAGAAAGGAGTGACGCGGGCCTGAATTCATCCCGACCGGGATGAGGGTCGTCCCGACCGGCATAAGGGTCGTCCCGACCGGGATGGGTTGGTCCCGACCGGGATAGACTTGGTCCCGACCGGGATGGCTCTTCAGTAGGGCTTCTTTGTTTGCACTTCATCCCGACCGGGATGAGGGTCGTCCCAACCGGGATGGGCTTGGTCCCGACCGGGATGGCTGGTCAGGGTCGCTGCTTTGTTTGCTCTTCATCCCGACAAGGATGAGGGTCGTCCCGACCGGGATGGGTCTTGTAGGCCTCCAATATGATCTCAAAGGCCCCTACTTGCTCTTCATAGGCTTCTCATCGATTCTCGGTGCTCGGGATCGGGTCCCAAGGGCTCGGAAATGGGTCCCAAGGGCTCGGGATCGAGTTTAAGCTACCGAGTGATCGTCGCTTCTCTTCGATGGCTCCAAATGTGTCGGAAACGAGTCAGAATCGTTCCATTTCTCCAATATTGGTCTTAGGAGCCTAAAGCAAACTAAAAGACGCGTAAGTAGCCTCGAAACCGCTTCCAAAGAGCGATTCCATAAGAGAAACCGGGACCAAACACAAGAAATAGGCACTACAAACTACACTTATCAACTCCCCCACACTTAACCCTTACTCGCCCTCGAGTAAGCACAAACTAACTAAAAGAACTAGACTACTAACTGAGCGGGTATTAGCGTACCCTACGCCTTT
The DNA here is from genome assembly GCA_958450325.1 of Agrostemma githago. Lineage (NCBI taxonomy): Eukaryota > Viridiplantae > Streptophyta > Magnoliopsida > Caryophyllales > Caryophyllaceae > Agrostemma > Agrostemma githago. Next base: position 33,456,054 of record OY288256.1, read on the forward strand.
TCAACTCATGCGAGTACACCTAGAGGAAAAGTGCACTCCTCAAGGCAACTGAGGTCTTGCGACAAAGCTGTGGATGCAACCGGACACGAAAACACACAAACAAACATACGAACAAACAAGCAATCGGTTGCACCCAAGAAGAAATAAATACCGCTTCCCTCTAAAAAGCGGTGAAAGAAGCACCGGTTAAGGACTCAAGGCAAGTGACAACATTCCCAAGCTAATAATACAAACCGATATGGATGAAACCCTAATAGTATGACAACAAAGCAATAAAAACGTTGGTAACTTACCTAGGTCCTCCTAACCTTCTAAGAACGTACTACGGGATGATCGGCGGGATGGAAAAAGAATGAACCATGGTGTTAGTCGATATTGTAGGTAAGTGAGACCCCGCGCCCTTTAGCGATGATCCAAGAGGATCGTCCCAAGCTCAAAAACGTCCTAACTAGTCCAAGTAAAAACGGGAGTATGGTTGGAAAATGAGGGAAGACCGATCATTACCGCTATCAACCTTCCTGGGGACTCGGTCTTTTGATAGGCTCTTCACGGTAACGATCGGAAAAAGGCTTATTTTTGAGAGGGTGAGAATCTTTTTGTGAGATGGTTTCCTTTTGGCATTTTTTTCTCTTTCATTTGGCTTTGCAGTTGCTATGCCACTTCTTTTTCTTCTTTTGTATTTTGTTTTTGACTTGTTGTGCCTTTTCTTTTTCTTCATTATTTTCATTCTTTCTTTTTTTTTCTTTCTTTTTCTTTTTTCTTTCTTTTGAATTGGCTTGCCTTTTGGATGATTTTGTTTTGTAGGCATTTATTGCAACCAAGTGAGAATTTCAACAATTTGCAACTTATTTGCGGAGATGTGTAGGAGGTAGGGAAATGGGTAAGTCGGGGCGCGCTTTCCCTTCAAACCCACAAAAAGGGGAAAACTTGGACTAATCAAAGCGACATCGAACACGGTCACCTAAGGGACGGGACTCGGCAACCAAGGCCTTTTCACACCGTGGGTGGTCATAGTGGTCAAAATGCAAATCCCGTAGTAAATCCCTAGTAGACTAGGGACTCAAGGTAAAGAACCAACAAAACTTTTGATTTAAGGTCATTCTACTAGACTAAAGTCCAAGACTCGATTCATATTACTAGAAAGGGAAAGTAAACACTAGCGCACTACCCTCAAAACCGGGTTTTCGAAAACCTTTTCTACACTAGACACAAACTACACATCACAAAACAAAGACGCAACAAAAAATGAAAGAAAATAAGACAAACACAACAAAAGAAAACAGAACAAGAGAAAAGAAAGCAAACACACAAGGAAAACAAGCACCACCCCGAAACATCCACATAGGCAACCAAAACAACACACAACCTTCAACAAGCTCCACCCGAGCACACATCATCACAAAATCTCCTCCAAAATCAACAAGAGACAAAGAGGAAAAGGGATAGAATGACGTTACCGAATGTCTTGAGCTTTCTGAAAATTACGGCGATCAAGGAACCTATAAGGAAATGGGGAGGCAAAACACACAATACAACAAAAATACGACACAACGACACAAAAGGAAAAGACACAAAGGAAAAATCTTTTTGATTTTTATGAAATTTTTCAAATTTTTAGGGATTTTAAAGATTTTTTCGAAAAAACTACGAAAATAAAGCTAACTATACTAGGATATCGCTCCCCCACACTTAAACCAAGCAATGTCCTCATGCTCGATCAGTAGTGTGTGGAGACACTAAAAAGAAGAGAAACTACGAAAATAAAGCTAAAAAAATCAAAAAGAAAAGCGAAGAAATGGTAGAATGTGTCCGGCCGGGGTGTAATCAAGTCACCATGGGCCGAGACGAGAAAAGATATGGATGGGGGAAGAAATAGAAAAAAGAAAGTAAAAGGAAATGGGAGGGGAGGACTAGGTGTAATCAAGTCACCTAGCCCGGATTCCGCCCGAATCCGACTAAATCCTACCAAAAGGAAGTAAAATTAAAGAAAAAGTTAAAGTTCTTGTAAATTTGGATTTTTGAAATGGCTCTCGATGTAGTCGCGTCATCGAGAGTCGAGAGCAACGACTACCAAGGCCCCGAGGGCCACCATAACACAAAATTGATAAGAGGAAGGCGAACACACAAAGGGAGACAAGTCATAAAAGACGGAAAAGAAAGGATAGTCGCCTTACCAATCGGTTAGCAACTCACTAACTCCATCGTCTCAATGTTCGATATCGGCACATTACTTGTCTTCATCATTGTTATTCCTCTTCATTCTCGATATGGTTGCATGGTTGAAGTATTAGGCTTGCAATGGTTATAAGGAGGTGGGATTTGATGTGGAACTCGGTATGTAGTGAAGAGAAGATGAGGTGAAGGTGTATATATGAAGTATATGGGTCATAGATAGTTGCAAGGGTAGGTAGGGAGGTTGGGAGGGGGTATAAAGTGGTTGGGTGGGCTCAAATGTCAAAGAATAGGCAAAAGGAGGATCTGGGCACCATTCCGGTCGGGATGGACTTCATCCCGGTCGGGACAGTTCCTTCCCGGTCGGGACGGACTTGATCCCGGTCGGGATGGCGCATCAGTGAACCCACTTTTCAGCACACTCATCCCGATCGGGATGACATCCTTCCCGGTCGGGATGAGTCTTCTAGCCCTTCATTTTCTTGATAGCATCACCCACAAGGTCACCAATACATCTAGATCTAAAATCTCGTCCCCAAAAGCTTGTCAAAAGCTTCAAAAACCGACTCCCATGCCCAAATCCAAGCTTCTATCATCAACAACTCTCCTCGAAACTTCATCTTCACCACCAACCTATCAAATAAACTCAACAAACATCATCAAAATCCCTCCCTCACATCGCTCATCAAATTACCAAATTACAAGATTTCCAAAAACACACAAAAGAGTAAGAAAGAGATATATACAAAGAGACGGTTCTTTTGGAACTCCGTCAAACCAAGGGTGGTAGGTTCTTCATTCATTTTTCAGCAACATCATAGACAACTCCATCGCCATCAAGAGCACGGAGTAACAAATCAAAGGCTCGAGAGAAGTCTTCAATCAAGCTCGTGGAGTACCAATCCATATTCCAAGGATCCTCACAACCTTTCCTAGAAGTTCCCGGGGTATCCCGATCTACTAAGTTCAACGGCTTGAACTTGTACTTTCGATCTTTCGGTATATACCCAAACTTCCACTCATCTTCACAAGGCCTCAAAGGAGGCTCAACCTTCTTCTTGCTAACCGACTTGTCTTCAATCTCATGATATGGGCATTCATCCGCCCCATTCTCGGAATCATCATCACCAATTCCACCCAAGTTGTCTTTCAAACTTTCATCCGATTCATCCCCTAAATTGATGTCTTTCATGGCGTGGATCATATTACACGAATCATCATTTGTAGGCGAGGTGTTGCCTTGGAGGTCAAACACGAGCTTCTCGTCGCCTAGCTCAAATGTGATCCTACCATTCTTTACATCAATCATCGCACCGGCGGTATGTAGAAACGGGCGACCTAGGATAATGGGAGTGATGGCATCTTCCGGCATATCAAGTACAAGGAAGTCGACCGGAATGAAGAACTTCCCTATTCTTAGTGGCACATCCTCTAACAACACTAATGGTCGGCGAAACGAATGATCGACCATTTGGAGTGTAATAGAGGTACACTTGAGCTCTTTCATCCAAAGTCGCTCACAAATAGAATAAGGGAGAATGCTTACACTCGCACCCAAATCACATAATGCCCTTTCAATCTTCAAGTTCCCTATGGTGCATGGGATTGAGAAACTACCCGGATCCTTTAACTTAGGAAGTGTAGAGCCTTGAATGAGCTCGCTCACCTCTCTCGTGAACGCTATGGTCTCTTCCTTGTCAAAGGATCGCTTCCTAGCAAAGATTTCTCTCATAAATTTTCCATATGTCGGGACTTGGGTAATTAGTTCGTTGAACGGAATGCTCACATCCAACTTCTTCACAATATTGACAAACTTGTCAAATTGAACATCCACCTTGGTCTTCATTTGCCTTGTTGGGAATGGCAACTTGATATGTATCTTGTCTTATTTATTGGGGTTGGACTTTTCAATTGACATTTTCTCCTTTCCTTTGTCTTCTCCTTGGAGTGGGGGAAGCTTGTCTTCATGGGGTTTCTCAACCTCCCACAAGACTTGCTCCTCCATGAGGTTTCCCCAACCTTCATTGCTTTGAGATGGAGATACAACTTCTTCCACGGCTTGTTGCTCACTAGGAAACAATGGAGAATCGTAGGATGCACCGCTTCTCAAGGTGATAGCATTCACATGTTCAAATTTCGATGGTTCACCTTGAGGAGGTAGTTGACCCCTTTGTCTTGAAAAACTACTCGAAGCAACTTGAGCTAGTTGGGTTTCGATCATCTTGAGATGAGTTTTTGTTTCCTTGTTTTCCATTTGAAGTTGGGAAATAAGTTCTTGATTGGATCTTTGCAACTCCATTTGACTTCTTTGCATCTCCAACATTGATTTTTGCATGTCGAAATCCCGAGGTGGAGATTGTTGATTATGAGGATGATGGTAGGACTTGCCATGGGTCCTACCGATCAAGTATACCAACTATACCTAACTAGTAGCTAGGGTAAGTCGGGTCGAGTCCACGGGGACGGTAGTAAGTGTCTAGACTATGGTCTACCTAAAAACGAGGCTAAGTCACAAACAAACACAAGGATGACAAGAATTGACAAACTATGATGATGGAGAAGTATTAAACTAGACTAGCAAAGCACTAGATATGACAAAGACTAAATGAAGCAACTAAGGATTAAAGATACTAACCAACTAGAGAAATGATGACTAAAGAGGTGAATAAATCAAATATTGGAAAGAGTAGGGTTAGGTCGGGTTCACAAGTGTGGTAGGATAGTAGGGGGGGTCAAGGGTGTAGGTTTCTCCTACTCACTAAGGTCGGTTTCCGCTCTCGCGCCAAAGCCTAAGTCCGCACTCTCGTGTCTAAGACTAGACGCGAATACTCATGCAAACTATTACCCAAAACACAAGCATTCAACCACAAATCGATTACAAGATGAGAAGATGAAAACAAGTATGAGAAGCATGGCCACTAAAACTCAAACAAGCAATTCAACAAACACATAGAGTGCTCAACTTGTGACTAGCAACAAAGATTCCACCTTTTCCCTTAATCAAACCCTAATTACCCATGATCCACACTTAATCCCCCTACTAACCCCACAAAGAGTCTACTCACACATAATCAATCTAATACTAACAATGATAAGAGAAATCAACATAATCAACAAAACATTCATCATCAACAAACAAGAACAATAAATAATTTGTAAAGATTAAAACTTGAAAGATTAACAAAGATTAAGAGAAAAGAGATTATACCAACTAACAAGGAGATAAAAAGATGAGAACTTGCATTAATAAGAAAAACCCAAATAATCTCCCAAGGTTGTCATGTTTGGATGAATCTTCAAGAATCTCGTTAATACAAGACTAATTAACAAGATTAAACTAAGATTAACAAAAGATTAATATGAAACTAACCTAGAGATGAAGAGAGTCTAATTAGGGTTTTGAATGTTGTAGAGAGGTCTAAAATAATCTAGGGTAATGTAATGTGCTTAAACAATACAAGGGAGGAGTATTTATAAGGTTACAAGAGTGAAGGAGGAGAAAAGAAAGTCACGCGGCTACATCACTTCTTCTCGGTCGGGAAGAAATGGTACCGGTCGGGATGGGCCATCCTTCCCGGTCGGGAAGGTCTCTTCCCCGTCGGGATCAAGCATAACACCGGGCTGTTTTATCCATAACACTAGGCGGTGTTATTGCTCTTCCCGGTCGGGACGGCCAGATCAGTAGCCTCTTCATTCATGCACTCCTTCCTGACCGGGAAGGCTACTCTTCCCGCCCGGGAAGGGTCTTGTAGGCCTCTTTTATGATCATTAAGGTCCATCCTTGCTTCTCATGGGCTTCGCATCGATTCTCGGTGCTCGAAATCCAGTCTACGGGGCTCGGGAACGGGTCCCAAGGTCTCGGGATCGAACCTAAGGCACCGAGTGATCGTTCCTTCTCTTCGTTGGCTCCAAAAGTGTATGAAACGAGTCAGAATCGTTCCAATTCTCCATGAATGGTCTTGGGAACCTAAAACGAACTAGAAGAAGCATGAGTAGCCCAGAAACCGCTCCAAAGAGCGATTTCAGAAGGGAAAACGGGATCAAACACAGCAAATTAGGCACTACAAACTACACTTATCAACTCCCCCACACTTAACCCTTACTCGCCCTCGAGTAAGCACCAACTAACTAAAACTAAAAGAAACTAGACTTCTAACCGAGCGGGTATTAGCGCACCCTACGCCCTTTCAACTCATGCGAGTACACTTAGAGGAAAAGTGCACTCCGCAAGGCAAGTAAGGTCTTGCGACAAAACTGTGGATGCAACCGGACACAAAAACACACACACAAACAAACATACAAACAAACAAGTAATCGGTTGCACCCAAAAAGAAATAAATACCGCTTCCCTCTAAAAAGCGGTGAAAGAAGCACCGGTTTAGGACTCAAGGCAAGTGACAACGTTCCCAAGATAATCATACAAATCGAAATGAACAAAACTCTAATAGTATGACACTAGGTCATCCTAATCTTCTAAGAACGTACTACGGGACGATCGGCGGGATGGAAAAAGGATGAACCACGGTGTTAGTCGACACTGTAGGTAAGTGAGACCCCGCCCCCTTTAGCGATGAGCGAAGAGGGTCGTCCCATGTACAAAAATCGTCTAACTAGCCCAAGTAAAAAGGTGGATATGATTGCAAAATGAGGGAAGACCAACCATTACCGCTATCGTCCTTCCTAGGGACTCGGTCCTTTGGTAGGCTCTTCACGACAATAGTCGGCAAAAGGCTTATTTTTGAGGGGTTGGTTTCTTTTTGCGGGGTGATTTTTTTTGGCATTTTCTTTCTTTTGCATTTTTGCTTCTTCTGTTTCTATGCCATTTCTTTTTCAACTTTTGTATTTTCTTTTTGGCTTTTTGTGCCTTTTCTTTTTCTTCAATCTTCTCCTTCTTTCATTTTCTTTATTTTTTTCTTTTTCTTTGCCCTTTTGGCTAGATTTTAGTTGTACGCATTTCTTTTGCAACTAAGAAAGAGATTTCAACAATTTGCAACTTTATTTTGCGGATTTGTGTAGGAGGTAGGGGAATGGGTAAGTCGGGGGGCTCCATGGCTCGTAACTCTGCTACGAAAACTAGGAGGAAGAAGAAGGGCTCTGCTACCAAGGAACACTCATCTGCAAAGGGCTCTCGAAAAGCTCTAGGACCTAATGTGGATGAGACGTTACGTACCCGTATGATGCATGAGATAAATGATATTCCTGGACTAAACCTTGATGATGAAAACGATAATATCCTAAATTCAGATGATGAAGATTTGAATGGTCTTTGGATCACACAGAGAGGTCACAAGAAGAATTCGACCCAGGGAGTTAAAAATGCTATTCGTGAACTGAATTCTACGGTTTTGGATGACCCCATGCTCCAATTCTCAGATGAGGATACAAAGGAGGAGGAGGATTACTGGTCAACAGCGGTCTATTGCTATATCTTAGGCGCGAATCCTCCATGGGAAGTGATTAAGGGCTATATTCAGAGAGTTTGGGGGAAACATGGTGTGGACAAAATCTCATTTAGTCCAAATGGTGTTTTCCTTGTACGTTTTAAGGAGATGAAGGCCAAAGAATTGGTTCTGCAGGCTGGTTATCATATGTTTGATAACAAGCCGCTCTTTGTCAAACCATGGCAACCGGAGGTGAATCTATTTAAGGAAGACATTAAAACTGTACCTTCTTGGGTCCGTCTCTATGACCTGCCACTGAAATATTGGGGGAACTGCATGGCTCAGATTGCAGGCCCTGCCGGAAAATTCATTAAAACTGACCCACTCACTGCAGATAAAACATGACTGGGCTATGCCAGGGTACTCGTGGAACTGACTGTGGGTCAGGATTTCAAGGACCATGTCAAATTCAAAGATGCAAAAGGGGAAATCATTACTATCAAGGTTGAATTTGAGTGAAAGCCTGACCTATGTACTAAATGTCAATCTTGGGTTCATATTGCTGCAACTTGCAGGAAACGTGACCAGAAGAACAAGCCTATTTTGAGGAAGATTTGGAAGCCAAAACCCCTGGCAACATCCTTGGAGCCACAAGCAAAAAATGATACAGTACAGGTGCTTGAAAATAAAAACTTAGAAGGTGGCTCTTATGTGGATGTATTGCGGATAAATATCCCTAATGCGCCCACTACTGAAGTAGTCCCAGAGACTCCAAATATTGGGAATGTGGTTATTACAACTGATATAGGTGACCCCTCTCTAAACAGTCCAAATGATAATCGGCTTCTGGAATGTTAGAGGGCTGAATAATGTAAATAAGCAAAAGGAGGTTAAACTCTTCTTGCAGAATAAAGATGTAGGTTTGTTTGGGTTATTGGAAACAAAAATTAAACAGAATAATGGCAGCTTGGTTGCTAATAATATGTTGAATGGGTGGGGTGTCACTACTAATGGACATCTACATCCTGGTGGGAGGGTATGGGTTTCATGGCTTCCGTCGATGTTTGAAGTTCATCCAGTAACTTACCATCCACAATTCATACATTGTAGTGTTATTAATAAAATTAATAAGAATCGATTCTATTATACTGTCATATATGCTTTCAATGATGGGATGGATAGGAAGGATCTCTGGATTCAACTTGAGAATATTGTTGCTACTGTTGATGGTCTGTGGGCCTTGGGGAGAGATTTTAATACTGTAATCTCTCCGGAGGAATGATTAGGAGGACATACGAAGCAAGAGGATATGGATTTCATCAATTGTCTGACTACTTGTGGTATGGTTGATATCAAAGCTACAGGAGCCTGGTTTACTTGGTCTAACAAACGGGAACCTAATGAAAGGAAATACAGTCGATTAGACAGATTCCTGGTGAATGCTGCATGGCTGAGGATGTACCTTGATTATGAGGCCTATTTTCACCCTGAAGGAATGTTTGACCATAACCCGTGTATTGTGCAAAATCCAGAGTGTATTGTCAAGAGGAAGTCAAGCTTTAAATATTTCAAAATGTGGGCGAAGGCACCCAACTTTATACAAACTCTGAAGGATGCGTGGGGTAAGGACCATGGAGTATCCAAAATGTTTTGTGTCGTTAAGAAACTTAAAGAACTGAAACACGGGCTTAGAAGACTGAATCAGGAAACCTTTTCAGATGTAGAGAGAAGAGCAGCCCAGAAGGAATACGAATTGAAGACAGTTCAGACAAACCTGCAGACTGATCGAAGCTTTGCAGACCTGATAGGTCGAGAAAGAGAACTCCTTAAAGAGGTTAAGTTCTATGTTACTGCAAGGGATAGTTTTCTTATGCAAAAGGCTCGAGTGCAATGGTTGGAGGAGGGAGATGCTAATACACATGTCTTTCACCAAGCTATAAAACAGAAAATTCTCAGAAACAAAGTAACGCAGATAAAGAGCGTGGATGGGCAGATATGTAATGACTGGAATGCTATACAAATGGCTTTCTTGTCATATTATAAGACGCTTTTAGGGGGACAGACTCCTGTTCAGAAGGTGCGGCCAGAAATCATAGCAAAAGGCCCGTGTTGTACTATGCTGCGCAAGAGTGCTCTTTTGAAACAGGTCACAAAAGATGAGGTGAGGACTGTTTTCTTCTCGATCCCTGAAGATAAAGCTCCTGGACCCGAAGGATACTCAAGTAGCTTTTTTAAAGATTCTTGGGCTATAATTGGTGACGATGTGACTGCAGCGGTCTTGGATTTCTTCACAACTGGAAAATTGCTTAAGCAGATTAATGCTACGAATGTGGTTCTCATACCTAAATGTGATAGGCCTGATTTTGTCACCCAATTCAGGCCGATTGCATGCTGTAATATGATTTACAAGGTGATTGCGAAGCTGTTATGCAATCGACTGGCTCGTATCCTCCCAGATATCATCCATGACACTCAAAGTGCATTTATCCAAGGTAGAGCCATTATTGAAAACGTCTTGATCTGCCAAGACCTTGTGCATATGTATTCCAGGAAGCATGCTTCTCCCAGGTGCTTATTCAAACTCGACCTCCAAAAAGCTTATGACACGGTTGAATGGGAGTTTGTAGAAGGAATGTTGAATGCATTAAACTTCCCACCGCAATTCACTAACCTCCTTGTGAAATGCATTACTTCTCCTACCTATACTCTGGTCCTTAATGGGTGTAATTTCGGATATTTCCCTGGCAGAAGGGGACTGCGACAAGGAGATCCGATCTCGCCCCTGATATTAACCATATGTATGGAGTATTTGAGTAGGACAATAACATATGCAACTAATAGATGGCCTTTTTCTTATCACCCAAAATGCAAGCAACTCAAGTTGACTCATCTCATGTTTGCGGATGACCTCTTACTATTTAGTAAAGGAGATGCCTCCTCCATTATGCTACTTATAAGAGCCTATTCTACATTCTCCAAAGCCTCGGGACTATGTATGAATAAAGCAAAATCGGAAGCTTACTATAATGGAGTACCGGATAACTTGAAAAACGACATATATGCTGTTACTGGTATTAAGGAAGGACAGATGCCTTTTAAATATTTGGGTGTGCCCATTCAAGCGGGTAAATTGAAAAAGGAGCAGTGTCTAAGCCACTCGGAAAGGATTATAAGCAGGATCAGGAGCTTGGGTGCAAAAAACCTATCTTATGCTGGTAGGGTGACCCTTATTAATTCTATTCTCAACACTTTGCGTAATTATTGGGCGACGATATTTATCATTCCGAAACATACCATTAAGAGAATTGAGTCTATTTGTCGAAATTTTCTTTGGGATGGGTCTGCGGACTACAGGTAGGTCCCTCTTATTGCTTGGGATAAGGTCACCTTAGATCGAGAAACAGATGGAATGGGCATAAAGGAGGTGTCGAGATGGAATACAGCAGCTGTGGGTAAATTGGTCAGTTGGATATATAATCAACGTAACAGCCTGTGGATTAAATGGATACATTCGGTCTATTTAAAGGCGCAGGATTGGCACGATTATAATCCGCCTACTGACTCTCCTTGGACCTGGAAAAACCTTTGTCGGGTGAAAGATAAAATCAAAAATGGATTCGTGAATGGCATATGGATACATAATACTACAGGATATTCGATTAAGGAGGGATATAGATGGCTGAAACCATCTAATTATACTCCGCTCTGGACTGATTTCTTCTGGAATCAATGGAACGTTCCTAAGCATAGCTATGTTTGCTGGATCATCATGAATGATGGGCTAAATACACGTGCTAAATTGCATCGAATGGGATATATTGAGGATGATCGGTGCGTCTTATGTCAACAGCAGTCTAAAACAATTCAGCATTTATTTTTTGACTGTCCATACAGCAAATTAGTGATGAATGCAGTGGCGTGTCAGGCGGGTTATACCCTCCTCCCTCACCAACTTATTCACTCTTCTTTGGGGATACTCCATGAAAAGTTTCATGCGGCGTTGTTATCGGCATGCTACTACCTGATATGGATACAACGAAACTCGGCCCTCTATGAATACAAGATCAGCCTTCCTAGTACTCTTGCGAATGAAGCGGCTATGTGTGTTCGAAGGCGCATTAGAATCAACTCTAATGCCTCCGTTACTGATACCGATATTAAGTTCTTTAGGAACTTAGGTTATGAGATTTATGCCTAATTTTGTGAATAGTACAGCCGTATCTATTGTATTGGTAGAGCATATATTCTTGTAAATTCCTATTTTTTTGGATGAATGAAATTTCCTCACATTTCACAAAAAAAAAAAGAGAACAAACACCACCCCGAATTTCCAAATAAGCAACCAATCAACCACAAATCTTCACAAAGCTCCACCCGAGCACACATCATCACAAATCTTCTCCAAACTCCACAAGAGACAAAGAGGAAAAAGGGATAAAAGATGTTACCGGATGTCTTGAAAGCCTTCCAAAGTTAACGGTGATTAGGCAACCTACAGGAAAGAAGGGAGGCAAAACACGCACAACAAAACAAATATACAATACAACGACAAAAAAGGAAAACACACAAATGAAAATCTTTTTGATTTTGGTGAAAATTTTCAAATTTTCATGGTTTTTTAAGATTTTTCGAAAAACTACGAAAATAAAACTAAACTAGACTACGATATCGCTCCCCCACACTTAAACCGAGCAATGTCCTCATGCTCAATCGTAGTGTATGGAGACACTAAAGAAAAAAAAGAAACTACAAAAATAAAGCTAAAAATCAAAAAGAAAAGCGGAGAAAAGGGTAGAATGTGTCCGGTCGGGGTGTAGTCAAGTCACCATGGGCCGAGACGAGAAAAGATATGGATGGGGGAAGGAATAAAAGGAAGGAAATAAAAGGAAATGGGAGGGGAGGACTAGGTGTAATCAAGTCACTTAGCCCGGATTCCACCCGAATCCGACTAAATCCAAACAAAAGAAAGTAAAATCAAATAAAAAGTGAAATTTTTTGTAAATTTGGATTTTGAAATGACTCTCGATGTAGTCTCGTCATCGAGAGTCGGGAGAAATAACTACCAAGGCCCCGAGGGCCACCATGACACAAAACTGTAAAAGGGGAAGGGAACGAACAAAGGAAGACAAGCAATAAAAGACGGAAAAGAAAGGATAGTTGCCGTACCAAGCGGTTAACAACTCACTCGCTCCATCGTCTCATAGTTCGATATCGGCACATATCTAGTCTTCGTCATTTCTATTCCTCTTCATTCTTGATAAGCCCGCATGGTTGAAGCATAAAGGTTTAAGGAGGTGGGATTTGATGTGAAAGTCGGTGTATAGTGATGAGAAAATGAGGTGAATGTATGTATATGAAGTGTAGGGGTCATATGAAAGGTGAAAGGATAGGTAGGGAGGTTGGGAGGGGGTCTAAAGTGGTAGGGTGGGCTCACATGACAAACAAGAGGCCAAAGGAGGAGTAGGATACCATCCCGGTCGGGATGAACGGTCCCGGTCGGGATGACAAACCCTTCCCGGCCGGGAAGACACAACAGAAAACTCGATTTTTGGTACCCTCATCCCGATCGGGATGGCTCCTTCCCGGTCGGGACGGCTCATCCTTCCCGGTCGGGAGGCTGTCTTCTCGGCCGGGAAGAGTCCTCTTGCCCTTCATATCCCCAAAAGCTTATCCAAAGCTTCAAAAACCGAGTCCCTTGCTCAAAATCCAAGCTCTATCAATAACCACTCCGCTCTAAGATTCATCTTCACTTCACACCTATCAAATAAGCTCAAAAACATTCATCAAAATCCCTCCCTCATATCGCTCACCAAAATACCAAATCACAAGAATTTCACTAAACTTAAAAGAATTACAAGAAAGAGATATATACAATAAGACGGTTCTTTTGGAACTCCATCAAACCAAGGATGGTGCATTATTCAATCATTTTTCAAACAACACTTGGCTAATTCCATCGCCATCAAGGGCATGAAGAAACAAATCGAAGGCTCTCGAGAAATCTTCGATCAAGCTAGTGGAATACCAACCTCCACTCCAAGGATCATCACATCCTAGTCTCGACGTTCCCGGGGCATCCCGATCTACTAAGTTCAATGGCTTGAACTTGTACTTTCGATCCTTCGGTATATACCAAAACGTCCATCTATCTTCATGTGGCTTTAAGGGAGGCTCATCTTTCTTCTTGCCTTGCACTTTGTCGTCAATATCATGATATGGGCATTCTTCCGCCCCAAGCTCGGAATCATCATCTTCAATTCCATAGAAGTTGTTCTTCAAGCTTTCTCTCGACTCATCCCCTAGATTGATGTCTTTCATGGCGTGGATCATATTACAAGACTCATCATTAGTAGGCGATGTGTTGCCTTGGAGGTCAAACACAAGCTTCTCGTCGCCTAGCTCAAATGTGATCCTACCATTATTTACATCAATCATCGCACCGGCGGTATGGAGAAATGGGCGCCCAAGGATAATTGGAGTGATAGAATCTTCCGGCATATCAAGCACGAGGAAGTCGACCGGAATGAAGTACTTCCCGATTCTTATTAGCACATCTTCTAACATCCTTAATGATCGGTTGAGTGAACGATCGGCCATTTGGAGTGTAATATAAGTACACTTGAGCTCTTTCATCCCATGTCGCTCACAAATGGAATAGGGAATAATGCTTACACTCGCACCCAAATCACATAGTGCTCTCTCAATCTCTAAGTTGCCTATGATGCAAGGGATCGAGAAACTACCCGGATCCTTCAACTCGGGAAGCGTAGAACCTTGAATAAGCTCGCTCACTACTCTTGTGAACGCTATGGTCTCTTCCTTGTCGACGGATCTCTTCCTAGCCAAGATTTCTCTCATGAATATACCATATGCCGGGATTTGGGTAAGTAGCTCGGTAAACGGGACACTCACATCCAATTTATTCACAATGTCTAGGATCTTGTCATATTGAATATCCACCTTGGTCCTCATTTTCCTTGTTGGGAAAGGCAACTTGATATGCACCTTATCTTGCTCATTAAGGTTGGACTTTTCAATTGACATTTTCCCTTTTCCCTTGCCTTTTCCTTGAAGTGGGGGAAGCTTGTCTTCATGGGGTCTCTCAATCTCCCACAAAACTTGCTCCTCCATTGGATTTCCCGAACTTGCTTTATCTTGAGATGGAGATACAACTTCTTTCATTGGTTCGTTCTCATTAGGAAACACGGGGGAGTCATAAGATACACCACTCCTCAAGGTAATAGGATTTACATGTTCAAATTTTGCCGTTTCACCTTGAGGAGGTAGTTGCCCCTTTTGCCTTGAAGAGCTCCCCGAAGCAACTTGAGCTATTTGGGTTTCGAGCATCTTCATATGAACATCTCTTGCTATATTTTCCCTTTGAAGATGAGCAAAGAATTCTTGTTGGTTTCTTAGCATCTCCATTTGGCTTCTTTGCATTTCTTGATTACTCTTTTGCACATCCAACATAGTTTTTTGCATGTCAAAATCTCAAGGTGGAGATTGTGGATTGTGCGGAGTATCGGTGAGGGCTAAGGGAGTACCATAATCATGAATCGAAGACCGGCTCCTTGGCTTGCTTTCTTGTCGATTACCTTGGGATCCTTGTTGTTGTTGACGGTTTCCTTGGAACCCATGAGAGTTGCCTTGATTAAGGCCTTGAGTATTGCCATGGTTGTAGTTTTGATGTCCTTGGGAGTGTTGGTTCCCTTGGAAACTACCTTGATGATTGAAGTTCCCTTGTTTGAACCCTTGATTGTTGTTGAAGGTACCTTGGTTATGTTGTTTGAAATTGTTGAATGGCCTTGGGTTGCCTACATAACCTGGTAGCCTTGGTTGTTGTCCCTTAGAGGGGGTGGCACATATGGACGGTGTTGTAGAGATTGTTGTTGGGAAGCTTGATGGGAAGCTTGGAACATATGAGGATAAGGGGCACCTTGCTTGAACGCTTGAAAGGCGTTCACTTGATCAATACTACCTCGACAATGTAGAGGCTCATGTTCAACTATCCCGCAAATATCGCATATCCCATAATAAGATGTAGGGGATACAACTCCCAAAGCATTGACTTGTTGAGTTGAATGATGGTGGGAGGCACTTGCACTTTGACCTTGATCAAAATGGCTTTGGAGCTTCTTGTCAATAGATTCCATGTGGGTTTTTAGTTGAGCCCCAAGATCAATGCTTAATTGTGTAACGGCATCAATCTCGTGCCTTCCTCCTCGATTCGCCTTTCTAGGCCTTGAGTATTGGGAGTTGTGTACCGCCATCTCCTCGATTCTTGACCATGTTTGGTCATCATCCACCTCGGTAAACCTTCCATTCAATCCCATGTTGAGTATGGCCCTCGAATCTTCATATAACCCGTTCCAAAACTGTTGAACCAGGAACCACTGTGATAAACCATGGTGAGGACAAGAGCGGATCAAGGCTTTGAATCTTTCCCACGATTCATAGAGGCTTTCTTCATCACGTTGTTGGAATCCCGTGATAGAGGCTCTCAATAGATTTGTCTTCTCCGGGGGATAAAATTGTTGGTAGAAAGCTAAGGCTAGCTTCTTCCAAGTGTCAATACCAAGAGTCTCCTTGTCTAACCCTTTGAACCATTGCTTAGTTTTACCGATCAAGGAGAAAGGAAATAATACCCACCGGATTTGGTCTTGGTTATTCCCGTTTGTGAGATAGCATAGCAATAATCCGAAAAGGTTTCCATGAGTTGATGAGGATCTTCGGTTGGTAACCCACTAAATTGACTTCTTTCGACCAATTGGATGAACGGTGTTTTTGCCACAAAATTGCCGGTATAAGCGGCCGGTAAAGCGGTTGGACCGGGCAATACGTCTTCCGTAAAGGTTGAGCGAGAAGAGAACTTAGGCATTGTTGGATTGGCGGGAGATGATGGTGTAGACGGTGTTGAAGTAGAAGTAGAAGGGGAACTAGGTTGAGAGCAATGACTAGAAGTACCAAAGGGATTGATGAAATTCCCTTCGGCCGTCTCTCGAGGTGTCTCGTTCAAGTCGGATCCTTGAGCTTGCTCTTCAATGGTATTGCTAGTACTCGGTTGAGAGGTTCTCACCCGATCAATCGTCCGTTGGCGAAAGGCTCTAAAGAGTCTCTCCGGCTCTGGATTGAACAGAAAGAAGTCGCCTCTCCTCCTAGGCATGCACTACGCACTTGAACAAACGTGAGAACACCTAGTGCTTTATGGGCACTAGGCAAAGACAGTAAATGAACACAACGGGAGACAAAGAGAAAAGAAAGCTATAAAAATTAGAAAAACCTAAAAAAATATGCACAAGAAATGGAAGAAGAGCACAAGAAGGGTAACTAAGTCTAGCTAATATGTAAACAAAGTCAAAACATACGTCGTCCCCGGCAACGACGCCAAATTGATGGTAGGACTTGCCGTGGGTCCTACCGATCAAATATACCAACTATACCTAACTAGTAGGTAGGGTAAGTCGGGTCGAGTCCACGGGGATGGTAGTAAGTGTCTAGACTATGGTCTACCTAAAAACGAGGCTAAGTCACAAACAAACACAAGGATGACGAGAATTGACAAATTACGATGATGGAGAAGTATTAAACTAGACTAGCAAAGCACTAGATATGACAAAGACTAAATGATGCAACTTAAGATTAAAGATACTAACCAACTAGAGAAATGATGAAGAAAGAGGTGAATAAATCAAATATGGGAAACAGTAGGGTTAGGTCGGGTTCACAAGTGTGGTAGGATAGTAGGGAGGTCAAGGGTGTAGGTTTCTCCTAGTCACTAAGGTTGGTTTGCGCTCTCGCGCCAAAGCCTAAGTCCGCACTCTCGTGTCTAAGACTAGACCCGAATACTCATGCAAAGTATTATCCAAAACACAAGCATTCAACCACAAATAGATTACAAGATGAGAAGATGAAACTAAGTATGAGAAGCATGGCCACTACAACTCAAACAAGCAATTCAACAAACACATAGAGTGCTCAACTTGTGACTAGCAACAAAGATTCCACCTTTTCCCTTAATCAAACCCTAATTACCCATAATCCACACTTAATCCCCCTACTAACTCCACAAAGAGTCTACTCACACATAATCAATCTAATACTAACAATGATAAGAGAAATCAACATAAACAACAAAACATTCATCATGAACAAACAAGAACAATAAACAATATGTAAAGATTAAAACTTGAAAGATTAACAAAGATTAAGAGAAAAGAGATTATACCAACTAACAAGGAGATAAAAAGATGAGAACTTGCATTAATAAGAAAAACCCAAATAATCTCCCAAGGTTGTCAAGCTTGGATGAATCTTCAAGAATCTCCTAATACAAGACTAATTAACTAGATTAAACTAAGATTAACAAAAGATTAATATTTAACTAAACTAGAGATGAAGAGAGTCTAATTAGGGTTTTGAATGTTGTAGAGAGGTCTAAATGAATCTAGGGTAATGTAATGTGCTTAAACAATACAAGGGAAGAGTATTTATAAGGTTACAAGAGTGAAGGAGGAGAAAAGAAAGTCACGCGGCTACAGCAATTCTTCCCGGTCGGGAAGGAATGGTCCCGGTCGGGATGGGCCATCCTTCCCAGTCGGGAAGCTCTCTTCCCGGTCGGGATCAAGCATAACACCGGGCTGTGTTATCAATAACACCAGGCGGTGTTATTGCTCTTTCCGGTCGGGACGGCCAGATCAGTAGCCTCTTCATTCATGTACTCCTTCCTGACTGAGAAGGCTACTCTTCCCGCCCGAGAAGGGTCTTGTAGGCCTCTTTTATGATCATTAAGGTCCCTCCTTGCTTCTCATGGGCTTCCCATCGATTCTCGGTGCTCGGGATCGAGTCTACGGGGCTCGTGAACGGGTCCCATGGTCTCGGGATCGAACCTAAGGCACCGAGTGATCGTTCCTTCTCTTCGTTGGCTCCAAAAGTGTATGAAACGAGTCGGAATCGTTCCAATTCTCCATGAATGGTCTTGGGAACCTAAAACAAACTAGAAGAAGGATGAGTAGCCCAGAAACTGCTCCAAAGAGCGATTTCACAAGGGAAAGCGGGACCAAACACAGCAAATTAGGCACTACAAACTACACTTATCAGAGGAGTATTGGTGATGGCTAGGGGAATGCCATAATCATGAATTGGAGACCGGCTCCTTTGCTTGATTTCTTGTTGAGTACCTTGAGACCCTTGTTGTTGTTGAAAGTTCCCTTGGAACCCATGAGAATTGCCTTGATTAAGGCCTTGAGAGTGTTGGTTTTCTTGGAAACCCCCTTGATGATTGAAGTTCCATTGACTTTGGAACCCTTGATTGTTGTTAAAGGCACCTTGGTTATGTTGTTGGAATTTGTTGGAAAGCCTTAGATTGCCTTGATAACCTAGGTAGCCTTGGTTGTTGACCCTTAAGGGAGTTGGAACATAGATTGGACGGTGTTGTTGTAGAGATTGTTGTTGGGAAGCTTGATGGGAAGCTTGGAACATGTGAGGATTTGGAACATTTTGAGCCTTGAAGTTAGAGTATGGGGCACCTTGCTTGAATGCTTGAAAAGCATTCACTTGCTCAATACTACCTCGACAATGTTGAGGTTCATGTCCAAATATCCCACAGATATCGCATATCCCATAATAGGATGTAGGAGGTACAACTCCCAAAGCATTGACTTGTTGAATTGAATGTTGGTGGGAAGAACTTGTGCTTTGACCTTGATCAAAATGACTTTGGAGCTTCGTATCAATAGTTTCCATGTGAGTTTTTAATTGTGCTCCAAGATCAATACTGAGTTGTGTAATGGCATCAATCTGGGGCCTTCCCCGTCGATTCGCCTTCCAAGGCCTTGAGTTTTGAGAGTTTTGAACCGCCATTTCCTCAATTCTTGACCAAGTTTGGTCATCATCTACCTCGGTAAACCTTCCATTAGATCCCATGTTGAGTATGGCCCTTGAATCTTGATATAACCCGTTCCAAAATTGTTGGACAAGGAACCACTGTTATAAACCATGGTAAGGACAAGAACGGATCAAGGCTTTAAACCTCTTCCACGACTCTTAGAGACTTTCTTCGTCACGTTGTTGAAACCCCGTGATTGAAGCTCTCAATAGATTAGTCTTCTCTGGTGGATGAAATTGTTGGTAGAATGCTAAGGCTAGCTTCTTCCAAGTGTCTATACCGAGAGCCGTCTTGTCTAAACCATTGAGCCATTGCTTTGCCTTGCCGATCAAAGAGAAAGGAAATAGGACCCACCAAATTTGGTCTTGGGTTATTCCCGGTTGTGAGATTGCATCGCAATAGTCCGAGAAGGTTTCCATGTGTTGATGAGGATCTTCTATTGGTAACCCATTAAATTGACTTCTTTCAACCAATTGGATAAATTGCGTTTTAGCCACAAAATTCCCGGCATATGCGGCCGGTAAAGCGGTTGGACCGGGCAAAACGTCTTCCGTAAAGGTTGAGTGAGAAGATAACTTAGGCATTGTTGGATTGGCGGGAGATGATGGTGTAGAGGGTGTTGAAGTAGAAGTAGAAGGGGAACTAGGTTGAGAGGAATGACTAGAAGTACCAAAGGGATTGATGAAATTCCCTTCGGGCGTCTCTCGAGGTGTCTCGTTCAAGTCGGATCCTTGAGCTTGCTCTTCAATGGTATTGCTAGTACTCGGTTGAGAGGTTCTAACCCGATTAATCGTCCGTTGGCGAAAGGCTCTAAAGAGTCTCTCCAGCTCTGGATTGAAGACAAAGAAGTCATCTCCCCTCCTAGGCATGCACTACTGTGGACATGAATAGGTCCACCCCGACGCGGCCACGCGCGGGTTTTGGGGAGGCGAATGAATCTCCATATGAGATGGTCAAATTGAAATTTAAATCGAAGTAGGAGTCGCCACCGAACTTTGTGGGAGTTCGGGCACGTTCGAACCCACTCTATGTCGTAGTGAGCCGTGTACAAAATACGGCCCATTTCCGATGTCAGAGTTTATTGGGTTCGTCCCTTTGCATTGCGATACCGATACCGACATTATCGGATACCGTGTATTGAATGACTCTCGTTGCCAATGGATTCGGACATCCGGAAACCATGGTTCTGAGTAAGGGGTGAGGGTACGTGTTGGGAAGTTCACTAAGAACACCCAACCCCGCCCGCACTAAGATGTCGTTCGTTTTTGGTGTACATGCGTTAGTTCGACGGTTGAATGATATGCAAACATTATTTTCCCTAAGCATGTGAGAAAAATTAAATGGGTTGCTAAGTCGTTTAATGCATCTTAAACTAATAACGTCAAAGTTATATTTAGCATGTGAAATTCGTTTTAGTCTAATAAAACAAAAGATGAAAATAAATCTCTACAAACACGAGCAAACAAGTTAGTAACAATTGATAAATCGAATAAGGATGTAAATACGATGATATGCGTGATTTTAGAAAAGGTTTATGACACGTGATGGATTAACACGTGTTGACCGAAGTCGAAAAAAGTATTTATCGAAATCTGAAAATATGTCGCGAAAGTCGCTGTTTTTTTGTAAGAAACGAAAAGAATAGAAAACGAGCAAAACAAAAAAAGGGTCGATTTTCCAGGCTCTCGCGCGAGGCGCCTGGGTGGGGCGCCACTCGCGCGGGAGTCTGTCACGGATTTTTTTTTTTATTTTTCGAAAATCCTTAATTTTTATAAATCGCATACAAATATGAATTAATTTATACTCGATTTATATTTTCGATATTCGTCATATCCGATATTCGATTATGAAATCGATATCAAATAGTCGGAATGATTTTTAGAAAATGTTTTGTAAAGTTTGTTTTGAAATTGAACGAAAAGAAAAAAAAATTGTTAATTCTCTCCGCGTTAAAATCGTCGTGTTTTGTAAAAAAAAGATGTAACGATTTTTTTAGCATCAACGAGATTTAATTTAGTTCTTGTTAGATACGATATTCGATTAGAGAATCGATATCGTATTTTAAGAACGTTTTGTTTTATGAAAATATTTTTATAATATCGTTATTAAAAATAAAAAAATGCGACAACGACCCATATTAAAAAAAACGGACCGACCGACGAAAAAAGAAGAAAAAGACGAGAGAAAGGAAGAGAGAAGGGAAGAATAGGGTTTGATTTTACACCCTCAGCCTACATGCTTTGTTTTCTCGAAATGAGGCTCGTCGGAAAGTGGCTTAGGCACGGGAGCGTCGAGATGATGTGGATGAGTTAGGGTGTCGTGTAGGGTGACGGGTTTCGGCCGGTTTTTGGGGTCGGATTCATCGGGTTGTTTTGCTAGATGTCGATGGTGTATGTGTTGTTGTATCGATGATTGATGTCTATATTTTGTGTGAAAGGAGGGTCCTAGTTATAGGTGAAGTCCTTGATAGGAGCTAGGAGAAGTATTCTTGCTTAGGTGACAAGAAAACACCGGTTTGGATAGGAAACGTAGAAGTTTAAAAGGAACGAGGATTCCGTTTCTTGGTGAGGAAGCCATGTAACTCGGCTAAAATGGGGCTTTTTTGGCCGAGTGTTTGATGCTCGGTCGGTAAATTGATTTGGTTTTCGGATAGAATTCCTACTTGAGATCGAATTCTATCCTTAAACGGATTTGTTTAATATTGATCATAGCTGTTTATTGTAGTGTTTGAGTTCAAATCGAACGTGTGAGGTGTCACGGCTGGTCCGTGTGTCTTGAAATAATATCTTTGACCGAGTTTGACCCGGTCGCTAAAAGACGGTTTTGCCCCTGGTGCCGGATTCGACCCAAATTAGTCTTATTTGACTCGAAACGACTTACTGGGCCTGGTTCTGAGTTTGGGTTTGTGAGATTTGTACTCCATAAAAAGCCTAAACCAAATTTCCATGATTTCGAGCCTATATCCGAGTCCATTAAAGCATGTTTGCGTCCGATCAACATCGGGTGTTTTTCGGAAACTGCTATAGACACCTGGCGGTCAAAATGTGGGTGTCTACAACTACACACTTGAACAAACGTGAGAACACCTAGTGCTTTATGGGCACTAGGCAAAGACAATAAAGGAGCACAACGGAAGACAAAGAGAGAAGAAAACAATAAAACAAAGAAAAAGCCTACAAAATATGCACAATGGATAGAAGAAGAACAGAAAAGGGTAACTAAGTCTAGCTAATAAGCAAACTAAGTCTAAACATGCATCGTCCCCGGCAACGGCGCCAAATTGATGGGAGGGACTTGCCGTGGGTCCTACCGATCAAGTAATACCAACTAGACCTAACACGTAGCTAAGGTGAGTCAGGTCGATATCCACGGAGACGGTTATGAGGTGTTTAGACTATGGTCTACCTACATGACAAAACTAGGTCACAAACAAACACAAAGAGGAAGAGAATTGACAAGAATTGATTATCTATGATGATGGGAGAGGATGAAACTAGACTAACAATGAACTAGATATAACATGAACTAAATGAAACAACAAAAGATTAATGAAACAAGTAAACTAGATAATGGATTAACTAAAGTGATGGAGAAATCAAATATGGGAAGGAGTAGGGTTAGGTTGGGTTCATAAGTGTAGTAGGATGATTGGAAGATCAAGGGTGTAGGTTTCACTTAGTAACTAAGGTCGGTCCGCGCTCTCGTGTCAAAGCCAAAGTCCGCACTCTCGTGTCAAAGACTAAACCCGAATAATCATGCAAGACAATACCCAATACACAAGAATTCAACCACAAATCGATCACAAAATGAGAAGATGAAAACAAGTATCAGAAGCATGGCCACTACAATTCAACTCAAACAAGCAATTCAACAAACACATAGAGTGCTCAACACGTGACTAGTAACAAAGGATTCATCTTTACCCCTAATCAAACCCTAATTACCCATTATCCACACTTAATCCCCCTACTAACCCCACAATAAATCTACTCACACATAATGAAACTAACCCTAACCATAACAAGAGGAATCAACACAAACAACATAACATTCATGATGAAACTGGCAAGAACAATAACAATAATCAAAGATTAGAACTTGAAAGATTTAACAAGGATTAAGAGTAAAGAGAATAAGAAGATTATACCAACAAACAAGAGAATGAAAAGATGAAAACTTGTATTAATAAGAAAAACCCAAATGAATCTCCCAAGGTTGTCAATCTTGGATGAGTCTTGAAGAATTCCCTTAATACAAGACTAATTACTAAGATTAAGCTAAGATTAACAAAAGATTAATGAAAGAATAAGCTAGGGATGAAAAAATTCTATCTAGGGTTTAGAATAATGTAGAGTGTGCAAAAGTGCTTAAACAATACAAAGGGAGGGTATTTATAAGGTTACAAGAGCAAAGGAATAGAAAGGAGTGACGCGGGCCTGAACTGGGTTCATCCCGACCGGGATGAGGGTCGTCCCGACCGGGATGGGTTGGTCCCGACCGGGATGGGTTGGTCCCGACCGGGATAGACTTGGTCCCGACCGGGATGGATCCTCATTAGGGATTCTTTGTTTGCACTTCATCCCGACCGGGATGGGTCTTTTAGGCCTCCAATATGATCTTAAAGGCCCCTACTTGCTCTTCATAGGATTCTCATCGATTCTCGGTGCTCAGGATCGGGTCCCAAGGGCACGGGAATGGGTCCCAATGGCTCGGGATCGAGTTTAAGCTACCGAGTGATCGTCGCTTCTCTTCGATGGCTCCAAATGTGTCGGAAATGAGTCAGAATCGTTCCATTTCTCCAATATTGGTCTTAGGAGCCTAAAACAAACTAGAAGAAGCGTAAGTAGCCTCGAAACCGCTCCCAAAGAGCGATTCCATAAGAGAAACCGGGACTAAACACAAGAAATAGGCACTACAAACTACACTTATCACCTTTGCCGTTATACCTAACAACAACCGAGACGGCCATGGGGGCTATGCTGGCCCAGACAGTTGACTCAGAAGAATGAGCCATTTACTACATCAGCAAAAACTTCTTGGAGTATGAATGCAAATACACCATGCTCGAGAAGACCTGCCTCGCCCTAGTTTGGGCCATCAAGAAACTCCGGCACTATATGCTCAGTCACGAGGTACATATTTTATCCAAAATTGATCCTATCAAGTACTTGATCCAAAAGCCCATCCTCAATGGCAGGATGTCCAGATGGACTTTAATAATGCCAGAATTCGATCTTAAGTTCGTACCATTAAAAGCCATCAAAGGCCGGGTAGTAGCCGAATTTATCGCCGAGAACCCCGTAACCGAAGAAGGGCGCACCGACACTTGGTCCTTCCCAGATGAAGATATATTCCATACCGATACAGAAACATGGGATTTATATTTTGAAGGGGAATTGATAAGTGCGTTTTGTAGTGCTTATTTGTTATGTTTGGTCCCGGTTTCTCTTGTGAAATCGCTCTTTGGAGCGGTTTCTGGGCTACTTATGCTTCTTCTAGTTCGTTTTATGTTCCCAAGACCAATCATGGAGAATTGGAACGATTCCGACTCGTTTCCTACACATTTGGAGCCAACGAAGAGAAGGAACGATCACTCGGTGGCTTAGATTCCCTCCCGAGACCTTGGGACCCATTCCCGAGCCCCGTAGACTCGATCCCGAGCACTGAGAATCGATGAGAAGCCAATGAAGAGCAAATAGGGACCTTTATGATCATAATGAAGGCCTACAAGAGCCTTCCCGGGCGGGAAGAGTAGCCTTCCCGGTCGGGAAGGAGTGTAAAGCAAAGACGGCTTCTGGAGTGTCATCCCGACCGGGACCAAGGTCATCCCAGTCGGAACCATCTCGTCCCGGTCGGGACCACCACCATCCCGACCGGGATGGAGCAGCTGTAACCCGCGCTTCCTTTTTTCTTCTCCTTTGCTCTTGTAACCCTATAAATACCCCCCCTCTTGTAATCTTATGTTATGTTAGACATTACCCACTAAACTCTAGACTACTTTAGCCTAGATTAGTGTAGATTAGTCCTTAGTTAATCTTTAATCTTAGTTTAATCCTTGTATTAAGGGAATTCTTGAAGAATCCAACCAAGATTGACAACCTTGGGTTATGTATTTATGTTTTCATATTATTACAACTTTTCAATCTTTCCTCCTTACTAGTTTGGTATAATTTCTCTTCTCCTTTCCTTTAATCATTGTTTTATCATTCAAGTTTTAATCTTTGTTCATTATTTTGTTCATTGTTCATTGTTTTTACTAGTTTCATTATGAATGTTTTGTTGCTTGTGTTGTTTTCCTTTCTTTGTGTTAGTATTAGTTTGAACATGTGTGAGTAGACTTTTTGTGGGGTTTGTAGGGGGATTAAGTGTTGATTATGGATGATTAGGGTTTGATTGTGGGTAAAGGTGGATTCTTTGTTACTAGTCACATTTATGCATACCATGTGTTTGATGAATTGCTTGTTAGAGTAGTAGTTGCAAATACTCCTCTTGCTTGTCTTCCTCTTCTCATTGTGTGATTGATTTGTGGTTGAATCCTTGTGTTTTGGGTAACATCTTGCATAAGTATTCGGGTTTTGTCTTTGACACGAGAGTGCAGACATTGGCTTTGACGCGAGAGCGCGGACCAACCTTAGTAACTAGGTGAACCTTGCACCATCGATCTCCCAACTATCCTACTACACTTACGAACCCGACCTAACCCTATTCTTTCCTTGTTTGATTTCTTCGTCATCTTATTCATTGTTCCCTTAGTTAGTTGAATTCTTTAGCCTTATTTGTTGTCCGTAGCTCAGTCCTAGTCATAGTTATCCCCCTTCCTATCATTCTAGATTAGCTTAGCCTTGAGACTTAATCTAGTCTTTAGGGGAAACTTAGTCGAAACCATCTTTACCGTCCCCGTGGACTCGACCCGACTTACCCTATCTACGTGTTAGCATTAGTAGGTTTTTACTTGGTGGTGGGATCCACGGCAAATCCCTCCCATCAATTTGGCACAGTTGCCGGGGACGGTGCTAGTTTAGACTTTGTTTGCCTATTTACTTGACTTTGTCTTTTGTTTTTGTGTTTTTGTTTTTGTTATTTTGCTTCTTGTGTGTGTAAAGTTTATTTCCTTCTTGTCTAGTGCCAAAAAAGCACTAGACTTCTCACGTTTGCTCTTAGTCTACAGTTTGTGCCTAGAGGTGGTGACCATCTTCTTCTTTACAACTTAGAGCCGCTTTAACGGACGATTGCTAGATTGAGTGGTCCTCAACCGGGTACGAGCCACGATTTTCGAGTATAGCATGAGGTTTGATCTAAAATCCCCACCCATAGAAGCCACCTTGAGCTACTCCTCTTCCTCCATGAATCGAGACTATGCCATGATGTCTCTTGGCTACCACCAAGCTTCATCGGGTAATCAATAAACCCGTGGGTATGAGCTTCAAAGATATGGAAACGGCTTCCATCGAGTGAGTGCTTATCAACCTTGTGATCGTGGTGGTTATTACTTAAATTACCATCGTGAACCCACCATGCCTCATCATATTTCTCCCTATGGAAGCCAATTTCCCCAAAACCCACCATATTACCAATCACCTCAACCTCACTACCAACAATATGATGCCCCACCCCTTGGGCATCATCAAGGTTTACAAGTAGCGCTCCAAAACCCCAATGACCACCAAATGCCCAACTTGGAGTTATATCAATCGTTTCTTCAATTGCAAAGGAGCCAACAAGAAATGGCCATTCAAATGCAAAAGAACCAAGATGAATTCATGGCGCAATATCAAAGGGAAAACGAGGAGATGGATGCTCTATTAAATGCGTTGGCGGTTAAAACCGTAATTTTTTTATCCCGAACGTCACAACTAGATGAAGGGTGCTCACTTGAGCAAAGGGAGCAACCTAATCACGAAGCCGCCGATGAAGTTCCTTTTGGAAGCGAAACTTGCTTTGAAGAACCTCAATCGTCTACCCAAGAAGAGACGAATGAGGAGATAATCCTTGATGAAGGTGTTTTTGGTGAAGAATTGGGTGAGGATAGTGGGAATTTGAAGAGTTTCATAGATGAAAACACGGATATAAAAGAGGAAATTCAAGAGTCTACCCCCTCTATACTTGTTGAACCGTCAATCCCCTCCGCTTGCCCTCTTCTTGAGCTTCATGCCGCTTCTTATGAGCCTATTGTTGAGGATGTTGAACTTTGGGATGAGTTGAGTGAGGTGATAGGTATTGTGAAGTCATGGGACATGAATGATGAAATAAAGTCGCCCATATGTGATAATCCAATAAAATATTGTGAACCCCTTGTGTGTAATTTGGATCTTGGTTTAGAGGAGGTTGAAATCGCTTTTATGAGTTTTAAATCTCTTCTTATTGATGATGTGGGGAAGAACGATGTTTTAGGATTGGGAGATATTGAGCCGGAACTTGTTGATGACTTGGGTTTGCTTGATGAAAAGAAGAGGGTTAAACTCCCTTTTGACCCTTGTGTTAGAAATTCAAGCCTTGGTTGTGCTAGGAGATGGTGCTTAGGGAGGAAGAGGTCGGTAAAGCTTGTAGGATGGATAGACCCCGGAGACAACATGAAAGATGACGTTGGGTCTTTGGATTACTACTTCTTGCCTCCACCTTGGAGGCTTTGGAGGATAGCTTGGCTCGGGCACTCTTTGAGCCTTCATTATGATGTAGCTCGTGCGTTTGACTTGCTCCTCCGGGCCCTTGATGGCTACGGTTAGGAAGGAAGAGTCCACCATCCTCGGTATGACAAAGTTCCTAAAGAACCGTCATGTTGTATATTCCTCTTTCCTCTTCTTTAGAGTTCTTACGTTTGTATTTGTGTGGTTTGTCTCTTGATTTTGTTTGTTTTGTGGAACTCTTGTAATTTGGAATTTTCTTGAGCGATGTGAGGGAGGGAGTTTGATGGTGTTTATTGAGCGTATTTGATAGGTTGATAGTGAAGATGGAGAGTTATGAAGAGTAGTTGATGATAGAAGCTTGGATCTTGGGCAAGGTAATCGGTTTTTGAAGCTTTTGACAAGCTTTTGGGGACGAGATTCTAGGTCTCGTTGTATTGGTGGCCTTGTGGGTGAAGCTATCAAGAATATGAAGGGTTGGAAGAGTCATCCCGACCGGGAAGGAACCGTCCCGACCGGGAAGAAGTCCATCCCGACCGGGAAGGGTGTCATCCCAATCGGGATGAGGGTGCTGAAAAATGGGTTCTCTGGAGTACGATCCCGACCGGGATCAAGTTCGTCCCGACCGGGAAGGAGCCATCCCGACCGGGATGGTGCCCAGCTCCTCCTTTTGCCTCCTCTTCGACATTTGAGCCCACCCAACCACTTTATACCCCCTCCCAACCTCCCTACCTACCCTTGCGACTATCCATGATCCCTACACTTCATATATGTACCCTCACCTCATCTTATCTTCACTACACACCGAGTTTCACCTCAAATCCCACTTTCCTTATACCATTTCAAGCCTAGTACTTCAACCATGCGGCCTTATCGAGAAAGAAGAGGGATAATGATGAAGACAAGCAATGTGCCAATATCGATCATTGAGACGATGGAGTTAGTGAGTTGCTAACCGATTGGTAAGGCAACTATCCTTTCTTTTCCATCTTTTATGACTTGTCTCCCTTTATGCGTTCCCCCTCCCCTTATCAATTTTGTGTCATGGTGGCCCTCGGAGCCTTGGTAGTCGTTGCTCTCGACTCTCAATGACGTGACTACATCGAGAGATTTCAAAATCCAAATTTACAAGCCTTTTCACTTTTTCTTTATTTTTCACTTTTTAGGATTTAGTCGGATTTAGGCGGAATCCGGGATAGGTGACTTGATTACACCTAGTCCTCCCCTCCCATTTCCTTTTATTTTCTTTTTATTTCCTCCCCATCCATATCTTTTCTCGTCTCGGCCCATGGTGACTTGGTTACACCCCAGCAGGACACATTCTACCCCTTCTTCGCTTTTCTTTTTGTTTTTTTAGCTTTATTTTCGTAGTTTCTTTTCTTTTTAGTGTATCCGCACACTACCGATCGAGCATGAGGACATTGCTCGGTTTAAGTGTGGGGGAGCGATATCCTAGTATAGTTTAGCTTTATTTTTGTAGTTTTTTCGAAAAAATATTTAAAATCCCTAAAAATTTGAAAAATTTCATAAAAATCAAAAATATTTTTCTGTGTGCTCTGGTGGAGCTTGTTGAAGGTTGTGGTTGTTTTGGTTGCTTATGTGGATGTTTCGGGGTGGTGTTTGTTGTGTGTATGTTTCTTTTCTTTTCTCTTATTTTCTTTTGTTATAACGTGTGTGTCTCATTTTCTTTCATTTTTGTCGCGTCTTTGTTTTGTGATTTGTAGTTTGTGTCTAGTGTAGAAAGGTTTTCGAAAGCCCGGTTGTGAGGCTAGTGCGCAAGTGTTTACTTTCCCTTTCTAGTAATATGAATCGAGTCTTGGACTTTAGTCTAGTAGAATGACCCTAAATCAATAGTTTCGTTGGTCCTTTACCTTGAGTCCACCTAGCTTACTAGGGATTTACTACGGGATTTGAATTTTGACCACTATGACCACCCACAGAGTGAAAACGCCTTGGTTGCCAAGTCCCGTCTCTTAGGTGACCGTGTTCGAAATTGTTTGATTAGTCAAAGTTTTCCACCTTTTTGTGGGTTTGAAGGGAAGGACGCTCCCCGACTCACCCATTTCCCTACCTCCTACACATTTCCACAAATAAGTTGCAATTGTTGAAATTTCTACTTGGTTGCAAGAAATGCCTACAAAACAAAATCATCCAAAAGGCAAGCCAAGTCAAAAGAAAGAAAAAGAAAAAAAAAAAGAAAGAAGAAAAAGAAAAGGCACAACAATCAAAAAGAAAATACAAAAGAAGAAAAAGAAATGGCATAGCAACTCAGAAGCTAAATGAAAAAAAAAATGCCAAAAGAAAACCATCTCGCAAAAAAAGGATTCTCACCCTCTCAAAAAATAAGCCTTTTTCCGATCGTTACCGTGAAGATCCTACCAAAGGACCAAGTCCCTAGGAAGGATGATAGCAGTAATGATCGGTCTTCCCTCATTTTGCAATCATATTCCACCTTTTTACTTGGACTAGTTGGGCGATTTTGAGCATGGGACGACCCTCTTGGCTTATCGCTAAAGGGGGCGGGGTCTACTTACCTACAGTATCGACTAACACCGTGGTCCTTTTTCCATCCCGCCGATCGTCCCGTAGTACGTTATTAGAAGGTTAGGAGGAACCTAGGTAAGTTACCAACGTTTTTAAATTATTGCTTTGTTGTCATACTATCAGGGTTCAGTTCATATCGATTTTTATTATTAGTTCGGGAACGTTGTCACTTCCCTTAAGTCCTTAACCGGTCTTCTTTCATCGCTTTGTAGAGGGAAGCGGTATTTGTTTCTTTTTGGGTGCAACCGATTTTTTGTTTGTTTGTATGTTTTTACGTCCGGTTGCATCCACGGTTTTGTCGCAAGACCTTACTTGCCTTGCGGAGTGCACTTTTCCTCTAAGTGTACTCGCGTGAGTTGAAAGGGCGTAGGGTGCGCTAATGCCCGCTCGGTTAGTAGTCTAGTTTCTTTTAGTTTTTAGTTAGTTGGTGCTTATTCGAGGGCGAGTAAGGGTTAAGTGTGAGGGAGTTGATAAGTGTGTTTTGTAATGCTTATATGTTATGTTTGGTCCCGGTTTCTCTTGTGAAATCGCTCTTTGGAGCGATTTCTGGACTACTTATGCTTCTTCTAGTTCGTTTTAGGTTCCCAAGACCAATCATGGAGAATTGGAACGATTCCGACTCGTTTCCTACACATTTGGAGCCAACGAAGAGAAGGAACGATCACTCGGTGGCTTAGATTCGATCCCGAGACCTTGGGACCCATTCCCGAGCCCCTTAGACTCAATCCCGAACACCGAGAATCAATGAGAAGCCTATGAAGAGCAATTAGGTACCTTTATGATTATATTGGAGGCCCACAAGACCCTTCCCGGGCGGGAAGAGTAGCCTTCCCGGTCGGGAAGGCGTGCAAAGCAAAGACGGCTTCTGGAGTGTCATCCCGACCGGGACCAAGGTCATCCCGGTCGGGACCATCTCGTCCCGGTCGGGACCACCACCATCCCGACCGGGATGGAGCAGCTGTAACCCGCACTTCCTTTTTTAGCCTAGATTAGCCTAGATTAGTGTAGATTAGTCCATAGTTAATCGTTAATCTTAGTTTAATCCTTGTATTAAGGGAATTCTTGAAGAATCCAACCAAGATTGACAACCTTGGTTGATGTATTTGTGTTTTCATATTATTACAACGTTTCAATCTTTCCTCCTTAATAGTTTGGTATAATTTCTCTTCTCCTTTCCTTTAATCTTTATTTTATTATTCAAGTTTTAATCTTTATTCATTATTTTGTTCATTGTTCATTGTTTTTACTAGTTTCATTATGAATGTTTTGTTGCTTGTGTTGTTTTCCTTTCTTTGTGTTAGTATTAGTTTGAACATGTGTGAGTAGACTTTTTGTGGGGTTTGTAGGGGGATTAAGTGTTGATTATGGATGCTTAGGGTTTGATTGTGGGTAAAGGTGGATTCTTTGTTACCAGTCACATGTTATGCATACCATGTGTTTGATGAATTGCTTGTTAGAGTAGTAGTTGCAAATACTCCTCTTGCTTGTCTTCCTCTTCTCATTGTGTGATTGATTTGTGGTTGAATCCTTGTGTTTTGGGTAACATCTTGCATAAGTATTCGGGTTTTGTCTTTGACACGAGAGTGCGGACATTGGCTTTGACGCGAGAGCCCGGACCATCGATCTCCCAACTATCCTACTATACTTATGAACCCGACCTAACCCTAATCTTTCCTTGTTCGATTTCTTCGTCGTCTTAGTCATTGTTCCCTTAGTTAGTTTAATTCTTTAGCCTTCGTTGTTGTCCGTAGCTCAGTCCTAGTCATAGTTATCCCCCTTCCTATCGTTCTAGATTAGCTTAGCCTTGAGACTTAGTCTAGTTTTTAGGTGAAACTTAGTCGAAACCATCTTTACCGTCCCCGTGGACTCGACCCGACTTACCCTATCTACATGTTAGGATTAGTTGGTTTTTATTTGGTGGTGGGATCCACGGCAAATCCCTCCCATCAGGCATCCAATTTCCAGGGGTTCGGGGTCGGCACTATCCTAATATCACCAAAAGCGGAGCATACGCCGTTATCCATTAAAATAGATTTCGACGTGACTAATAACGCAGCCGAATATGAAGCATGCATTCACGGGTTGCAAGCCGCCGCAGATTTAGGAGTCACAAGCCTCCGGGTCCACGGTGACTCATCTCTAGTCATCAACCAAGCTCTCCAAAAATAGAAAAGTCGAAACGCCAACCTCTTGGCCTATCGGGCGCGAGTAAGGGTTCTCAAAAAATAATTCCAAAACGTAGAGTACATTTATCTACCCCGGGAAGAAAACCAATTTGCGGATGCACTTTCCAAATTAGCATCCTTATTAAATATCCCGGAGCACCTAACCAGCATGCGGATTTGCATCGAAAGACGGTCTAAGCTGACATATATCCACGCCATTCAAGACATCGAGATAACCGATCTTGAACCTTGGTACCAGGCTGTTCTAACCTACTTGACAACGGGATAATATCGTCCGGGAATTAAAAACCGGGCCAAGAAAGCCCTACGGAGACTGGCAACCCAGTTCCTCCGTACAGACGACGAACCTTTATACAAAAAGACGACAAAGGGGGCTCTCCTCCTATGTGTCGACAAAAAGGCCGAGAGGATTATGGCCGATGTGCACGACGGCAAAAATGGTCCACATATGAACGCTCTTATGCTGCTCCGAAAAATCATGAGACTCGGATATTAATGGAATAGTATCGAAACCGACTTCCAGTTATATGTCAAACACTGTCATAATTGCCAGATTTTCGCCAACGTACAACATATGTCGTCATCCCTACTATACACCATGACATCACCATGGCCATTTTCGACGTGGGGATCTGTTATAATTGGAAAGGTAAACCCTTCCGGGACGGGAGGTCACTGTTTCATTTTGGTGGCTATCGACTATTTAACCAAATGGGTCGAAGCCGAGTTATACCGGATTTTGAACGCTAAACATGTTGGCAAGTTCATCCAAAACAAGATTATATGTCGGCACGGGATCCCCCACGAATTCATCAGTGATCACGAGACGCACTTTCAGGCTGTAACCGCTACTTTGCTACCCAAATATAAAATCCAAAGGCCTACATCTTTGCCTTACCGTCCCCAAACAAATGGAGCGGTAGAGGCAGCTAACAAAACAATTGTCACCATACTTAAAAAGATGGCTGACAATTACCGGGACTGGCCCGACAGAACACCTTTTGCCCTATGGGGGTACCGAACGTTAATTCCCACCGCAACCGGGAAACTCCATATTATTTGACGTACAGAATGGAGGCAGTCCAGTCAGTCGAATTAGAACTACCAACTCTCAGGATTTTACTTGAAAGCGAAATGCCTAAGGCAGAATGGGTCCAAGCTCTATACGACTCGCTAGTTCTTTTGGACGAAAGGCGGTCCCGGGCCCTCAACAATATCCAAATATACCAAAAAATAATACAACGGGCCTTCAACAAAAGAGTTAGGCCCAAAAATAACAAAGAAGGGGATTTGGTCCTCAAATCCGCCCGGGCATTACTACTAGTTGACCCAAGAGAAAAATTCAAACCCAATTGGGCTGGGCCGTATCTAGTAAAGAAGGTTCTATTAGGAGGAGCAGTGATGCTGACGGACCTGGACGGGAATGAATTTGTCAACCCCACCAACTTGGACAAGCTGAAGCGCTTACTACACCTAAACTTTATCTCAATGTCATTTGCAAAAGTTTATAAAAGGTTGTCTTTTTATAAATAAATTTTCAAAATTATAAGCAAGTCAATAAGTTAGGATTATTTATCCTACTGTCGAACGCACCTCAAACTAAAAGTCTTGGTGTATTTCGAAATTCCAAAAAATCTATGCCCGAACTACGTTTGGTTTTATTCCACTAAATTGTGAATACGTAGGCAGCCCCTCAAAAGGGTACAACCATTGCAATAACGAAAAACACAAAAACGGTATTCACAAATAAATATTTCTCTTTATTACCAAAAACTGATAAACTAAGGAATTTCAAATTACATCACACAAAAAGAAAAAAAAACAACAAAAAAGCACACCACAAAAATAATAGTAAAACTAAGGAGGCAGATATTTAGGGCATCTTGCCCTTGCCCTTGTCTGTTGGGTCGCGCGGGGCCCGATGTCGCCGAGGCGGGGGAGAGCGTTCCCGGATCACGAGAGGAACCTTTTTTGCTCGAACCCCTTTCTTCGACAGTGGGTCTTCTGCTATCGTAACCGGTCTAAGTCTAGCCCTTACGTGCTCCGGTAGCCTGTCCCGAGGACCAAGTCAGTCCTGGACTTATAGTCGGCGACCAAGTCTCCCCTCAAAGTCTGTCTGGGGGCTCACTTCCCCCCGAGCACCTCTAGCGCTAGACCCTTCAGGTTGAGTCGTAGTCCTCCCCCTTTGACCTGACATCAAACGAACCAGTGTAGCCGGAGTCTCACCTTTGTCAAATAAGCCTCTATTATCTTTAGCCTGATCTCGTCGAAGAAGTCAAAAGCTTCATCAACATTTAAAGCAGCTCGGGCCTTGGCAGAATCTGCTTTCGTCCATTTCACCTAAGAGTCTGATACCCAAATTGAGTGATGAAGAGACTCGGGAATAGACCAAGTGACCCGGGTGTACCATCATTGCATCCAGGTATCGCACATTACATCAGTCAGCTGGGTCAGATCACTCACAACTGCTTCGTTCTCTGGGATCCTCTGGGACCAACCATATTGCCTAAGTATGCGGTCGAGGTAGAGGTGAACTGTCTGTCTAAAGGACAAAATCACCTGATAGCGAGCCTTATCCCTCGATGTCAAGCATGTCCAAACATAAATGGGCCACCACGACACCACCCATCGGATCAATGGACCGCTATGAAAAGACAGCTCTTTGTCCCAGTATTTCTGATTGATATGATGAGAAGAATCAATGGCCCGTCTCCTTGTCATCACCTAATTAGGCCGATACCGACTCGGGTCAAGGGGAGGTTCCATGATTGACAGCCTCTCAAATAGCCAAAGCTGAAAAGAAAAGTGAATCTATGAGTTCTCAAGGCAAAATTGACATCCACCTAGAGGCACTCGATCGAGTGCCTAGGGGTCACTCGATCGAGTGACACCCCTGAAATCGGGCAGCGGGTTTTTCGACGAAGGCACTCGATCGAGTGCCTGGGTGACTCGATCGAGTACCCTCACTACTACAAATGAGCACTTGGGCCACGGCTGAATTCGTGGCAAAAGTGCTAAATTTTCGTGGCTAAAGTTCTTTGCCACGGAAATACCATCCGTGGCGCAAGTGGCCGTGGCAAACAAATAGCCACGGGGAAAAAAAACGTGGCAAGTATTGATTTTATTGTTACTGAGTCTCCCGTGGCTAGAATTAATTTTTTGCCACGGATTATTCTGTGGCTAATTATGTTTGTGGCGAAAATATTTATTCCGGTGACAAAATATATAATAAATTAAATAAATTAATAACCGTAAGAATTCTCTACCCCTATAGTAGTCACATCTGGAACAGTTACTAGCTTTATAGTTGAGTCATTCCAATATTATTTAATTTCACCATACGCATCGAAGAACCTTTCCAGGAAGTCACCCATCTTAACACTACTCTCACTCAAGCACGCTTATCTGCGGAGTTCTTATGCCCAGCTACCTGAAATGAAATTAAACTTTACTGACCTAATCATTGGTTCGAGTTCTTTTAAAGTGATTTTTTTTTTCACAAACTACATTTACTTTTGAGTAATTAATTTTTTTTCCCAATGATTTACATATAATGAGTAAAAAATTATTATTCCGGAAAAATAAAGATTTTCGAAGTTGATTTTCGGACTCATGATTTCATTAATTTATCAATATTTTTATTTTAGTTTCTATTTTCCACGTTCTTTTATTGCTAGTTCTTTCGATATGTTTTTTTCTTTTCGTTATCGGTCGTTATTTTATTTCATCAGTTTTTTATCCTCATTGAGTTTCCTTTTGCCTACTTCAAGTTTTATTTGAATTTTATTTTTTTATTAAGTAAATTTTATTTTAAATTCATTTATTGAAATATCTTCCAAATAATATTACAGAACAGTTACCGGATTAAAAAGTTGACGATAAATTAATTTTTGATTTTCTCACTATTAGTTCTTAATTATTAGATTTTCTTACTTGTATTTGTTAATTATTTGATTTTCTCACTTATACCTCTCTTTTTTTGAAAAATTATTTTGACTGGTTATTGAACTTAGGCACGACTTTCTAATACATTAATCTTTCTTCCAAACCAACCAACTTGAAAGACAATTAATTTACAAAAATAATTATTGTTTTCGCAGTCAAAGTTAATTCCATAACAAAATATAGACCGATTATAATTCTTAAATACGAGTTTAATAAAGCGGTTTTTTTCACACTGAAATTATTGTAAGAAAATCAATAATTTGGGAAAAAAAATCATGCTCAGTCACTTTCTTTTTAAGTTTTTTTTGTCTTAAAAAGAAGTGTATTACATGTGAAAAAATTAATTAATTAAGCGGTAAAAATGAAAGAGTCTTAAATAATATTAGACGTCTTAATGATGGATGATCAATCACATACTAATTTTACTTGATATGCTATGTATGCTGCATAAATCGTGGTGCAAGTGTCGATTTGTTGTAGTGCCTATGTGGCAGATTATAAAAAGAAATCTAAAGCGATATACCTCCAGTACCTCCTGGATAATTTTTCCCGTAATCAGCCATGCCGGACTGTGCTCCGTCTCCATCAGGTCGACAACGGTGAAAAGTTGAACGCTACCCATACACGACAGTAAAGCCATGTGACCTTCGAAAGCATAAACATGGAGCATACAAAAAGCAAAGGCCCTACGGCTATGGACCGGCCTAACCCGGACATCATGCGGGTTCATAAATTTCTCGGCCAAATCAAACAAAGAAATATTATCCCCGTCTTTCATACGGGACACTTCCATGTGGGAAAGTCCTAAAAATTCCCGCAGTTTCCTCCTGGGATCATGAACTGAAAACAGAACAGCAGGACGGGGCAAAGGGTTCCATCCTCCCACAGCATCAATTTCCTCGGGTATAGGACAGATTTCGCCCCGAGGAAGGACAAAAACATGGTATATGTCGTCCCAATAGGACAGACAAGTATCAAGGAAATAATTATCCACCTCCATCTGACGGATTGTGAACAGCTGAGAAATACCCGTCTTATTTAAAGCTACCTTATCCGTGTCCCTAATGTGTCGGGGCCAATCTTGCAGCATCGCAGTCAAACATTAAATACCCATGGCTAAATTTTTTGAAAAGAACAAGTTTTTTTGTTTCTTTTTAGGAAAGAAAGATTGTGAGAAGTGCAGAAAAGCTGAAACATGGTATGTGTATTTATAACACTAAAGCCCTGACAGTCCTCCTACCACTATTATTCCTTTGCCCAAGTGGGCCTTGGATTACAGGCCCGATATCAGCTTCCTCATATGAGCACAGGAATAAAGTCATCCCGAGCATTCCTAATTTTCAAAGAAGTCAAAAATTTTCAAGGCCATTCAAAAAAATAAAAAAATTCAAAATTTTTATTCCCCCCAGCGCGAGTCGTGTTTTACCTAAATGTTACATGCAAAATTCTGTGTAACTGTACACAGGTACACTCAAGGTTTCAGAAGCAAGACCCGCCCAACTCACTTAACTCCCCAGCGGAAAGCCCGAAGCGGCTTTTCTCTCGAAAAATAGCACGGAATGTGCCTACATACAGGCACACCCGGGACTTCTACAGCAAGTCCGACTCCCCACGGAGTTATCAACATCAACTCAGGTATGATTTTTATCTTATGGCTGGCGAGCCCTTCACGCGAGTCTAATGGACTATAAAAGACCCGACCGAAAGTCTGCCAGGTCTTAATCCTCGATTGGCCTGGTTGCTACTCTGACTTTCGCCTTGTCCAAGCCTTAGTTAGAGTAGGGGCTCTGTAGATACCCATATTTGGCTGCTAAGTGTCTATAGCAGTTTCCAACAAACACCCGATGATGATCGGACGCGAACGTGCTTTAACGCGCTCGGATATGGGGTCAAAATCGTTAGTATTTGGCTTAGGCTTTTAACAGAGTACAAATATCACAAAACTAACCTCAAATTCAGGCCCAGTGGGTCGTTTCCAATTAAATGAGACTAATTTGGGTCAAAACCGACACCGGAAATAAAACCGTCTTTCAGCGACCGGGTGAAGACCCGGTCAAAGCCGTTTCCGAGACACAAACAAGCTTCAAGAATCCAACTCGAAGTCAAAAACATCAAAATATCTTGACTATCCGACCCACTCGATCGAGTATCAGCCCACTCGATCAAGTGGGCCTCTAAAAGGGCCGCTGTTTTCCATTTAATGACCACTCGATCGAGTCCAGTAGGGGCACTCGGTCGAGTGACCCTAGTGATAAGTGTAGTTTGTAGTGCCTATTTGTTGTGTTTTGGTCCCATTTTCTTTGTGGAATCGCTCCTTGGGGGCGGTTCATGGGCTTCTTATGCTTCCTTTAGTTCGTTTCATGTTCCCGAGACCGATTTGGAAGAGTTGGGGCGATTCCGACTCTATACATACACATTTCGGAGCCAACGGAGTAAAGAAACGATGACTCGATGCCTTGGAATCGACCCCGAGACCTTGGGACCCAATCCCGAGCCTCCGAGACCCGATCCCGAGTCTCGAGAATCGGCGAGAAACCCATGAGAGGAAAGGAGGGACCAAAGAGCTCTTAGGGAGGCCTACAAGACCCATCCCGTTCGGGATGAGGTGCGCTTTGAAGGAGGCTGCTGTGAGCCCATCCCGGTCGGGACCATCCCGTCCCGGTCGGGAGAACAGGGCCGTCCCAATCGAGATGATCCGTTCCGGTTGGGAAGCTACAGGGGCAGCGCGACTCTTTTATTTAATTCTCCTTCATTCTTGTACCCATATATATACTCCCTTCTTGTAATGTTATGACATCTTATCATAGTTTAGCATTTCTTAAGCCTCCCAAAAACCCTAAAACCCTAGATTTACTTTCACTCATTAGTTTTAATCTTCCTTTAATCCTAGTTAATCTTTAGTTAATCCTTGTAATTAGTTCTTGTATTAAAAGGATACTTGAAGAATTCTCCAAGCTTGACAACCTTGGGTTTTATTTGGGTTCTTATTTATACAAGATTGCATCTTTTCATCTTCATAGTGTTGGTATAATCATCTACTCTTAATCTTGTTTATTTAATCTAGTTTGAATCTTTTTATATTGTTATTGTTATTAATCTTGTTATTCATTATGGATGTTTGTTTTGTGAGTTTGTTTTCTCTTATGATTGTTAGTTTGACCATGATAATGAGTGAGTAGTGATCTTGTGGGGTTAGTAGGGGGATTAGGGGTAGATTATGGATGATTAGGGTTGATTAAGAGAAAAGGGTGAATCTTTGTTGCTAGTCACATTGTGGGCATTCTATGTGTTTGTTGATATGCTTGTGTGAGTTGTAGTGGCCATGCTTCCCATACTTGTGTTCATCTTCTCATTGATTGCTTATTTTGTGGAAATGTTGAGAATAGTTTAGTCGCGAGAGCGCGGACTAGGGTCTAAGTTGCTAGAGCCTGGACCCACCTTGGCATCGGTCTAAGTTGCGAGAGCCCGGGCCGACCCTAGCAACTAGGAGACACCTATCCCTTGATCACCCCAATTACCCTTCCACTCCTATGAACCCGACCTACCCACTTCCTTTCCATATTTGATCCATCGTCTTAGTTAGTCCATCATTTCTATAGTTTCATTGTTTAGTTAGTTCTCATAGTTAGTTCATCATTAGTTTAGCTATCTCTTCTCCTCCATCATAGTTTTCCATTTATCGTTTCTTTGTGTTTGTTTGGTGACCTAGTCTCGTTTTAGGTAGACATAGTCTAAACTTTGCCTTACCGTCCTCGTGGATACGATCCCGACTTACCCTACCTACCCACTAGGTGTAATCGGTAGTTTATTGATCAGCTAGGGACGTGACAAGTCCCTACCATCAATTTGGCGCCGTTGCCGGGGACGGTGCATTGTTTAGACTTAGTTTGCTTATTTCTAGACTTAGTTACCCTTCTTTGTGTTCTCCCATCTTCTCTTGTGAATATTTTCTAGTTTCTCTTCTTTTCTTAGCTTCTTTTTTATCTTTGTCTCTAGTTGTGCTTGTTTATTGTCGTTGCCTAGTGCCCACAAAGCACTAGGTGTTCTCACGTTTGTTCTAGTGTGTAGTGTATGCCTAGGAGGGGAGGCGACTTCTATCTCTTTAATCCAGAGCCGGAGAGACTCTTTCGAGCCTTTCGCCAACGGACGATTAACCGGGTTAGGATCTCTCAACCAAGTGCAAGCAATACCCACCAAGGGCAAGCCCAAGGAGCCG
Organism: Agrostemma githago; assembly: GCA_958450325.1. Lineage (NCBI taxonomy): Eukaryota > Viridiplantae > Streptophyta > Magnoliopsida > Caryophyllales > Caryophyllaceae > Agrostemma > Agrostemma githago. Next base: position 33,497,003 of record OY288256.1, read on the forward strand.
ACTTTAGCGAGTCACCTCGAGAGACGGCCGGAGGGACTTTCATCAATCCCTTCGGTAATTCTTCTCCTAGTTCCCTCTCTTCATCTACATCAACACCGTCTACACCACCATCCTCTCGCTTATATCCAATCATGCCTAAGTTTTCTTCTCACTCAACCTTCACGGAAGACGTTTTGCCGGGTCCATCCACTTTACCGGAGGCATATACCGGGAAATTTTGTGACGAAAACGCAATTTATCCAATTGGTCGAGAGAAGTCAATTTAGTGGGTTACCAACCGAAGATCCTCATCAACACATGGAAACCTTTTCGGATTATTGTGACGCTATTTCGCAAACGGGTATAACTCAAGACCAAATCCGGTGGGTATTATTTCCTTTCTCTCTTATTGGTAAGGCGAAGCAATGGTTGAAGGGGTTGGATAAAGCAAGACTTGGCATTGATACTTGGAAAAAGCTAGCCTTAGCCTTCTACCAATAATTCTATCCCCCGGAGAAGACAAATCTATTGAGAGCTTCTATCACGGGTTTCCAACAACGTGATGATGAAAGCCTCTATGAATCGTGGGAAAGATTCAAGGCCTTGATCCGTTCTTGTCCACACCATGGTTTATCACAATGGTTCCTCGTACAACAATTTTGGAACGGGCTATATGAAGACTCGAGGGCCATACTCAACATGGGATCTAACAGTAGGTTTACCGAAGTGGAGGACGACCAAACTTGGTCGAGAATCGAAGAGATGGCGGTGCATAATTCACAATACTCTAGGCCTAGGAAGGCACATCGAGGAGGCATGCATGAGGTCGATGCTATCACTAAGTTAAGCATTGACCTTGGAGCTCAACTTAGAACACACATGAAGACTATTGACAAGAAGCTCCAAAGCCACCTCAACCAAGTCCAAGGCACTAGTTCCTCCCACCATCAACCGATTCAAGAAGTGAATGCTTTGGGGTTCGCACCTCCTACACCTTACCTTGGGATGTGTGATACTTGTGGAATCGTTGGTCATGATCCTATGCATTGTAGAGGAAGTATTGAGCAAGTGAACGCCTTTCAAGCATTCAAGCAAGGTGCCTCCTACTCTAATCAATACCAAGCTTCCAATCAAGTCCCTCAACAACAAGCACTTCAACATCAACAACAACATCGTCCCTATGTTCCACCTCCCTTACGGGACAACAATGAAAGTTACCAAGGTTATGTGGGTAACCAAAGACCTTTCAACAATTTCAAGCAAAATAACCAAGGCAACTTCAACAACAAGCAAGGGTTCCAACAAGGGAACTTCAATCAAGGTGGTTTCCAAGGAAACCAGAATTTTCAAGGGTATCAAAACCACAACCATGGCAACAATCAAGGCCATCATCAAGGCAACTTTCATGGGTTCCAAGGGAACCATCATCAACAACAAAGTAATTCTCAAGGGTTCCAAGGGAACCATCAACAACAAGCAAATCAAAGTCATCAACAATAAAGCAAGCCTAGGAGCCGGTCTCCTATTCATGACTATGGTACTCCATTGGCCCTTACCGATACTCCGCATAATCCGTCATCTCCTCCTCGGGATTTCGACGTACAAAAGTATATGATGGATATGCATAGGAGTACTCAAGAGATGGCAAGAAATCAACAAGAGTTCTTTGCTTACGTTCAAAAGGACAACCTAGCAAGGGATGCTCATGCGAAGTCGATGGATACCCGAATATCTCAACTTGCTTCGGAGATCTCTACAAGACAAAAGGGGCAACTACCTCCTCAAGGCGAAACACCGAAATTTGAGCATGTAAATGCTATTACTAAGAGGAGTGGTACATCCTATGAACCCCCTTTTTCCCCTAGTGAGCAAGAACCAAGACAAGAAGTCATACCCCCCCCTCTCAAGACGATGCAAGCTATGAAAATCCTATTGAGAAGCAAGTTTTATGGGAAGTTGAAAAATCCCAAGAAGACAACCCTCCCCCTCTTCAAGAGAAAGACAAGGGAAAAAGGAAAGTGTCCTTTGAAGAGTCCACCCCTATTGAGCAAAACAAGTACCAAATCAAGTTGCCTTTCCCATCAAGGCAAATGAAGACTAAGGTGGACACTCAATACGACAAGTTCCTTAGTATTGTGAAGAAATTGGATGTTAGTGTCCCGTTTACCGAGTTACTTACCCAAATCCCGGCATATGGTAAATTCATGAAAGAAATCCTGGCTAGGAAGAGGTCCATCGACAAGGAAGAGACAGTAGCGTTCACTAGGGTGGTGAGCGAGCTTATTCAAGGTTCCACGCTTCCGAAGTTGAAGGACCCGGGTAGTTTCTCTATCCCATGCACCATCGGCAATTAGAAGATCGAGAGAGCTATGTGTGATTTGGGTGCGAGTGTGAGCATTATTCCCTACACCATTTGTGAGCGATTAGGGATGACGGAGTTGAAATGTACGTCCATTACACTCCAAATGGCCGATAAATCTCTTAACCGACCATTGGGAATGTTAGAGGATGTGCCGGTACAAATAGGGAAGTTCTTCATTCCGGTCGACTTCATTGTGGTTGACATGCCGGAGGATGCTAACACTCCCATCGTCCTTGGACGCCCATTTTTACACACCGCCGGTGCCGTGATCGATGTGAAGAAGGGTAGGATTACTTTTCAACTAGGCGACAAGGAGTTAGTGTTCGACCTCCAAGGCAACACTTCGCCTATGACCGAGACATGTAATATGATCCATGCCACGGAAGACATCGATCGAGGGAAAGATCCGGGACAAAGCTTGAAGAAGTACTCTTATGTAGTTGAGGATGATGACTCCGATTTAGAGGAAGATGAGTGCCCAAATCATGGTCTTGATGACAAGTTGCAATGCAAGGAAGAAGATGAGCCTCCCTTGGGGCCACATGAAGACCGGTGAACGTTTGGGTATATCCCCAAAGACCAAAAGTACAAGTTCAAGTCGTTGAACTTGGAAGATCGGGATGCCCCGGGAACGTCAAGGCAAGGCAATGAAGAGCCTTGGGATGTGGTCGGTTACATTACGAGCTTGATTGAAGACTTCTCTAGGGCCTTCGACTTGTTCCTACGTGCCCTTGGTGGAGATGGAATCGGTTTGAAGGTTGTTGAAAAAGAATGAAGAGTGCACCATCTTGGTTTGACGGAGTTCCACAAGAACCGTCTCATTGTATATATTTCTTACTTGTAGTTAGTTTGGTTTTTCTTGGTGAATTCTTGTAATATTGGATTATTGATGAGCGTTGCGAGGGAGAGAGTTTGATGCCGAGTTTGAGTTTGTTTGATAGGTATGAAGTGAGAATGCTTCCTAAAGAAGAATGGCTACGATAGAGCTTGGGTTTTAACCACGAGGATCGGGTTTTTGAAGCTTGGAGCAAGCTTTTGGGATTGTGGAAGATGAAGAAGACCCATCCCGGCCGGGAAGAGGCATCCCGACCGGGACGGGCGTGGCATCCCGACCGGGAGGGAGTCATCCCGATCGGGATGGGGGTGCACAAATTCGAGTTCACTGGAGGTCCATCCCGACCGGGAAGGAAGCGTCCCGACCGGGACGGGTGAGACATCCCGAACGGGACCGATCATCCTGACCAGGACGAGCACCTGCTCCTCCTTTGTGTTTCTTCTTCACAAAATCAAGTCCACCCAACCGTTTTATGCCCCCTCCAAACCTCCCTAGCTATCCTAGCCTTATCATATGCCCCATGTACTTCATTGTCATACCCTCATTCCTTTTCCTATCCACTTTATACCGACTCTCACATCAAATCCCACCCCCTACCATTACTACCTCTACCGTGAGTTCTCTTCAAGTGTGAAGCGAGATGGCAACCGAGAAGACAAGCGACGAGCCTCTAATGATAATCGAGACGATGGAGCAAGTGAGTTACTAGCCGCTCGGTTTGGGTAACTAACCTTACTTTTCCGTCGTTTTATCGCTTCTTTTTCATTGTTTGCCCCCTTCCCTTGAGTCACGGTATCTTAGTGGCCTTCGAGGCCATAGTATGGTTGCTCCCGACTCCCGACGACGTGATTACGTCGAGAGTCAATCAATTAATCCAAATATGCACGATTCTCACCCTTTTTAGGAGTTAGTCGGATTTGGACGGAATCCGGGCTAGGTGACTTGATTACACCTAGCCCTCCCCTCCCATTTCCTTTTGTTTCCTTCCTTTTTATTTTCTTCCCCCTTCTATATCTTTTCTTGTCTCGGCCCATGGTGACTTGATTACACCCCGGCCGGACACCTTCTACCCTTTTCTCCACTTTTCTTTTTGATTTTTAGGTTTATTTTCGTAGTTTATTTTCTTTTTCCTTTGTCTCTCCGCACACTACGATTGAGCATATGAGGACATTGCTCGGTTTAAGTGTAGGGGAGGGATATTCTAGTATAGTTAGTTTTATTTTCTTAGTTTTTTCGAAAAATCTTTGAAAAACCCCTAAAAATTTGAAATTTTTTCATAAAAATCAAAAAGAATTTTCTTTTGTGTGCTTTCCTTTCGTGTCTTTGTGTCGTGTTTTTGTTTTGTATTGTGTGTGTTTTGCCTCCCTCTTCCTTGTAGGTTGCTTAGTCACCGTTGTTTGGAAGGCTTTGAAGACATCCGGTAACATCTTCTAACCCTCTTTCCCTATTTATTCATTGTGATGCTTGGAGAAGGTTGTGTTGAGGTGTGCTCGGGTGGAGCTTGTACATACTTGTGGTTGATTTGAAGACTTGTTTGGAATTTCGGGGTGGTGTGTGCTTTGTTTATGTGTTCGTTTTGTCTTGTTTTGTTTTATTTTGTTGCCTTTTGTTTCTTTTCCTTTCATTCTCGTTGAGTCCTTGTAATGTGTTGTGTAGTTGTGTCTTGTGCGTAAACGTTTTCGAAAACCCGGTTCAGAGACTAGTGTGCGAGCGTCCACTTTCCCTTCCTAGTAGTATAAATCGAGTCTTGGACTTTAGTCTAGTAGAATGACCCTAAATCAATGAATTCGTTGGTCCTTTACCTTGAGTCCACCTAGCTTACTAGGGATTTACTACGGGATTTGCATTTTGACCATTATGACCACCCACGGTGTGAAAAGGCCTTGGTTACCGAGTCTCGTCCCCTAGGTGACCGTGTTTAGGATTGTTTTGATTAGTCCAAGTTCTCCCCTTTTTGTGAGTATGAAAGGAAGACGTCGTCCCGACATACCCATTATCCTACCTCCTACACATATCCACACAATAAAATGCAATTTGTTGAGTTCTCTCTTTCATATCACCCAAAGAATTGCCAAGAAAGCCAAATCAAGCCAAAAGGGCAGAGAAAAGAAAAATTAAGAAAGAAATGAAAGAAAGAAAAGAAATGAAGAAAAAGAAAAGGCACAAAAGCCAAAAAGAAAATAGAAAAGAAGAAAAAGAAATGGCATGGCAACAAACAAATCAAAATGTCGAAAAGAAAGAAAATGCCAAAAGAAAACCCCTCTCACAAAAAGAAATCCCCACAAAAATAAGCCTTTTTCCGACTTTTTCCGTGAAGAGCCTACCAAAGGACCGAGTCCCTAGAAATCCCCACAAAAATACCGCTTTTAGAGGGAAGCAGTATTTCTTTTGTTTTGGGTGCAACCATCTAAGTGTTTGTTTGTGTGTTTTGTGTCCGGTTGCATCCGCGGTTTTGTCGCAAGACCCGACTTGCCTTGCGGAGTGCACTTTTCCTCTAAGTGTACTCGCGTGAGTTGAAAGGGCGTAGGGTGCGCTAATACCCATTCGACTAGTATAGTAGTTAGTATGTGCTTACTCGAGGGCGAGTAAGGGTTAAGTGTGGGGGAGTTGATAAGTGTAGTTTGTAGTGCCTATTTGTTGTGTTTTGGTCCCATTTTCCTTGGGGAATCGCTCCTTCGGGGCGGTTCATAGGCTTCTTATGCTTCCTTTAATTCGTTTCAGGTTCCCGAGACCGATTTGGAAGAGTTGGGGCGATTCCGACTCTATACATACACATTTCGGAGCCAACGGAGTAAAGAAACGATGACTCGATGCCTTGGAATCGACCCCGAGACCTTGGGACCCAATCCCGAGCCTCCGAGACCCGATCCCGAGTCCCGAGAATCGGCGAGAAACCCATGAGAGGCAAGGAGAGACCAAAGAGCTCTTAAGAGAGGCCTACAAGACCCATCCCGTTCGGGATGAGGTGCGCTTTGAAGGAGGCTACTGTGAGCCCATCTTGGTCGGGACCATCCCGTCCCGGTCGGGATGACAGGGCCGTCCCGATCGGGATGATCCGTCCCGGTCGGGAAGCTACAGCGGCAGCGCGACTCTTTTATTTCATTCTCCTGCATTCTTGTACTCCCTTCTTGTAATGTTATGACATCTTATCATAGTTTAGCATTTCTTAAGCTTCCCAAAAACCCTATAACCCTAGATTTACTTTCACTCATTAGTTTTAATCTTCCTTTAATCCTAGTTAATCTTTAGTTAATCCTTGTAATCAGTTCTTGTATTAAGAGGATACTTGAAGAATTCTCCAAGCTTGACAACCTTGGGTTTTATTTGGGTTCTTATTTATACAAGATTGCATCTTTTCATCTTCATAGTGTTGGTATAATCATCTACTCTTAATCTTGTTTATTTAATTGAATCTTTTTATATTGTTATAGTTATTAATCTTGTTATTCATTATGGATGTTTGTTTTGTGAGTTTGTTTTCTCTTATGATTGTTAGTTTGACCATGATAATGAGTGAGTAGTGATCTTGTGGGGTTAGTAGGGGGATTAGGGGTAGATTATGGATGATTAGGGTTGATTAAGGGAAAAGGGTGAATCTTTGTTGTTAGTCACATTGTGGGCATTCTATGTGGTTGTTGATATGTTTGTGTGAGTTGTAGTGGCCATGCTTCCCATACTTGTGTTCATCTTCTCATTGATTGCTTATTTTGTGGAAATGTTGAGAATAGTTTAGTCGCGAGAGCGCGGACTAGGGTCTAAGTTGCGAGAGCCCGGACCCTCCTTGGCATCGGTCTATGTTGCGAGAGCTCGGACCGACCCTAGCAACTAGGAGACACCTATACCCTTGATCACCCCAATTACTCTTCTACTCCTATGAACCCGACCTACCCCACTTCCTTTCCATATTTGATCCATCGTCTTAGTTAGTCATCATTTCTATAGTTTCGTTGTTTAGTTAGTTCTCATAGTTAGTTCATCATTAGTTTAGCTATCTCTTCTCCTCCATCATAGTTTTCCATTTATCGTTTCTTTGTGTTTGTTTGGTGACCTAGTCTCGTTTTAGGTAGACATAGTCTAAACTTTGCCTTACCGTCCTCGTGGATACGATCCCGACTTACCCTACCTACCCACTAGGTGTAATCGGTAGTTTATTGATCAGCTAGGGACGTGACAAGTCCCTACCATCAATTTGGCGCCGTTGCCGAGGACGGTGCATTGTTTAGACTTAGTTTGCTTATTTCTAGACTTAGTTACCCTTCTTTGTGTTCTCCCATCTTCTCTTGTGAATATTTTCTAGTTTCTCTTCTTTTCTTAGCTTCTTTTTTATCTTTGTCTCTAGTTGTGCTTGTTTATTGTCGTTGCCTAGTGCCCACAAAGCACTAGGTGTTCTCACGTTTGTTCTAGTGTGTAGTGTATGCCTAGGAGGGGAGGCGACTTCTATCTCTTTAATCCAGAGCCGGAGAGACTCTTTCGAGCCTTTCGCCAACGGACGATTAACCGGGTTAGGATCTCTCAACCAAGTGCAAGCAATACCCACCAAGGGCAAGCCCAAGGAGCCGACTTTAGCGAGTCACCTCGAGAGACGGCCGGAGGGACTTTCATCAATCCCTTCGGTAATTCTTCTCCTAGTTCCCTCTCTTCATCTACATCAACACCGTCTACACCACCATCCTCTCGCTTATATCCAATCATGCCTAAGTTTTCTTCTCACTCAACCTTCACGGAAGACGTTTTGCCGGGTCCATCCACTTTACCGGAGGCATATACCGGGAAATTTTGTGACGAAAACGCAATTTATCCAATTGGTCGAGAGAAGTCAATTTAGTGGGTTACCAACCGAAGATCCTCATCAACACATGGAAACCTTTTCGGATTATTGTGACGCTATTTCGCAAACGGGTATAACTCAAGACCAAATCCGGTGGGTATTATTTCCTTTCTCTCTTATTGGTAAGGCGAAGCAATGGTTGAAGGGGTTGGATAAAGCAAGACTTGGCATTGATACTTGGAAAAAGCTAGCCTTAGCCTTCTACCAATAATTCTATCCCCCGGAGAAGACAAATCTATTGAGAGCTTCTATCACGGGTTTCCAACAACGTGATGATGAAAGCCTCTATGAATCGTGGGAAAGATTCAAGGCCTTGATCCGTTCTTGTCCACACCATGGTTTATCACAATGGTTCCTCGTACAACAATTTTGGAACGGGCTATATGAAGACTCGAGGGCCATACTCAACATGGGATCTAACAGTAGGTTTACCGAAGTGGAGGATGACCAAACTTGGTCGAGAATCGAAGAGATGGCGGTGCATAATTCACAATACTTGTGTTCATCTTCTCATTGATTGCTTATTTTGTGGAAATGTTGAGAATAGTTTAGTCGCGAGAGCGCGGACTAGGGTCTAAGTTGCGAGAGCCCGGACCCTCCTTGGCATCGGTCTAAGTTGCGAGAGCTCGGACCGACCCTAGCAACTAGGAGACACCTATACCCTTGATCACCCCAATTACTCTTCTACTCCTATGAACCCGACCTACCCCACTTCCTTTCCATATTTGATCCATCGTCTTAGTTAGTCATCATTTCTATAGTTTCGTTGTTTAGTTAGTTCTCATAGTTAGTTCATCATTAGTTTAGCTATCTCTTCTCCTCCATCATAGTTTTCCATTTATCGTTTCTTTGTGTTTGTTTGGTGACCTAGTCTCGTTTTAGGTAGACATAGTCTAAACATCGCCTTACCGTCCTCGTGGATACGATCCCGACTTACCCTAGCTACCCACTAGGTGTAATCGGTAGTTTATTGATCGGCTAGGGACGTGACAAATCCCTACCATCAATTTGACCTATAAGGAAAGAGGAGGCAAACACGCACAATACGACAAATTGATAATCCCTAGAATACTACTAAAATATGTGCTTACTCGAGGGCGAGTAAGGGTTAAGTGTGGGGGAGTTGATAAGTGTAGTTTGTAGTGCCTATTTCGTAGTGTTTTGGTCCTATTTTCCTTGTGGAATCGCTCCTTGGGAGCGATTTATGGGTTAATTATGCTTCCTTTAGCTCATTTCAGGTTCCCGAGACCATTCATGAAGAATTGGAACGATTCCGACTCGTTTCATACACTTTTGGAGCCAACGAAGAGAAGGAACGATCACTCGATGCCTTGGATTCGACCCCGAGACCTTGGGACCCAATCCCGAGCCTCTTAGACTCGATCCCAAGACCCGAGAGTCGGTGAGAAGCCCATGAGAACCAAGAAGGGACCAAAAAGATCATAATGGAGGCCTACAAGGTCCTTCCCGGGCGGGATAGTGGCCTTCCCGACCGGGAAGGAGTGCACAAAACCAACAGCTCCTGTCTTGAGCCCGTCCCGGCCGAGAAGGACTCGTCTCGGGCGGGACCATCTCGTCCCGGGCGGGATGAGTGAGTTGTAGCACTCAACTCATTCTTTTCTTCTCCTTACTCATTGTAACCCTATATATACTCTTCCCTTGTTTAGTTAAGCTTATGTTGGACACTTCCCACAAAACCCTAAATTATTTTTAGGTTAGATTAGCTTAGATTAGAGTAGATTAGTCGATAATTAGTGGTTAATCTTAGATTAGTGCTTGTATTAGAGGAATTCTTGAAGAATCCACCAAGATTGACAACCTTGGGTGATGTATTTGGGTTTTCTCTTTTATGCAAGTTTTCATTCTTCCATTCATCTTGTTAGTAGGTATAATCTTTCTTTCTCTTCTCTTAATCTTTTTTTATCATTAAAGTTTGATTCTTTGTTGATTGTATTGTTCATAGTTCATAGTTCTTGTTAGTTCCTTCATGTTTGTTTTGATTGTTAAGTTGATTCCTCTTGTTAGTGTTAGTTTTAGATTAGATATGTTTGAGTAGATTCTTGCTAGGGTTAGTAAGGTGATTTGGGTGTTAATGGATGATTAATGGATTGTTGGAGATGTTGGTGGAATATTTGGGTTTCCTCTTGGTTTGATGCATATTACATGTTTGTTGAAATGTTTGAATGACTAGTAGATGCATATGCTTGTTTTTCTTGCCTTTCTCTTGTGGGTGATAGTTTGTATGTGGGTTTGGTTCCCTCACTACGTAGCGAGAATCCGGTGAGGACGACCCGTAGGTCGGTCTACGTAGCGAGAGCCCGGATGCGACCTAGGCCACTATAGCGCGCTAGTAACCCCGTTTGTCACATGTGTCGCCGAGATGGATTTTAGGAGGAACCTCTAGGTCGGTCTACGTAGCGAGAGCCCGGACCACACCTAGATTACCCTACTACCCCCTTCACTCTAGCTCTTCCTTGACCATTCCATTACCCCTTTGAACCCGACCTAATCCTAGCCCGTTTCCTTATTTGTTTTCCCTAGTCATAGTCTTAGTCTTCTCCCCTTTTTATCATTCTAGTTTAGTTTAGCTCGTTGACCGAGTCTCGTATTTAGGTAACCTTAGTCTAGACGCCTCATACCGTCCCCGTGGATTCGACCCGACTTGCCCTAGCTACCCACTAGGATTAGTTGGTTATTTATTTGACGGTTGGGACGTGACGAATCCCTACCATCACCTAGGACAGGGAGGCTGAATTTTCTTATAAATACACGCCCTTTGCAACACAATTGGACAACTTTTCATAACCCTACAATCACACAACTTTGCAACTATTCTCCCATCATCACCACCATCACCTCGACATACATACATACACGTATAACCGAGATCAAAACCCGTAAAATCCATCTATACAAATAATAAACCACCATAACTCTCCTATATCATCTCGACGCTCCCGTGCCTAAGCCACAACTAGAGGAGCCCTTTTCCGAGGAAACAGAGCATGTAGGTTGAGGGTGCAAAATTTAATCCCGACTTCTCCCTTTTTTCTCTTCTCTTCTCTTGTCTTTTCCGTCCTCATCTTTGTCGTTTTTTCGTCGTTTTTTATTTATTTTCTTTTTTCGTTTCTAATATCGTTATTATTACTATTATCGAATTAACATTAAAACATCGTGCATATGTCAATTTACAAAAACAATCTCGAATCGAATACGTTTAAGGATGAATCTCGTATAAGATCCTTCTAATCCCTTTACGAGTTGTATCAGTGTTGGTGTGCTCTCGAGAAGCACCGCCCTAACACTCAAGGGCGTGATGGGATCGCGAATATTCCTCGTTAAACATATTCGATTCCTCTTTTTAAAAAAGGTTAGAACAAAACCTTTTGATACAAATCGAACATCACATAATCCGCAAGGGTTAATAACAATGTTGTGACGCGGAGGGAATTGACTTTTGTAGACACCCGCATTTTGACCGCCAGGTGTCTATGGCAGTTTCCAAAAATCACCCGATGATGATCGGACGCTAACGTGTTTCTACGCGCTCGGATACGGGCTCAAATCCATTAATCGTTGGCTAACACACTTACGGAGTACAAACCTCACCAAACAGACCTCAAATCCAGGCCCAGTGGATCATTCCGAGTCAAACAAGACTAATTTGGGTCAAAACCGATACCGGGAATAAAACCGACTTTTAGCGACCGGATTAAAACCCGGTCAAAGCCGTTTCCGAGTAGCTCACCCACGGTCCACCTCCAAACGGGCCATCAAATCAAGTCCGTCAAGGCACAAGACCCTAAACACCAAGGTGCCCTAGCCTTGCCTATATAAGCAACCCCCATGCACACATCTTCAACACTTTTTGACAACTTCTCACAATCCTAAAAACCCTAGTACACTCTAGGACAATCATCTTACACATCTACACAAAAACCCTAGTACACTCTAGGACAATCATCTATACACACTTCAAAACCCTAGCAATTCTACACTAGCAAAAACCCTAAACCTAGTTTACACTAGCAACAACCCTAAACCTAGTTTTAGGAATCAAACCCGAGCCACCACAACTTAGCCTCCATACACCTCGAAGACTCTTGTGTTAAAGCCACGGTTATGAGTCCGCACCGAGACAAGAACATGTAGGTTGAGGGTGACAAACCTCGTTCTCCTTTCCCTTTTCTTCTCATCATCCATCTCCTTTTTTTATTCCTTTTTTTTGTTTTATTATTATTATTATTATTATTACGATTATTATTATTATTATTACGATTATTATTATTATTATTACGATTATTATTATTATTATTATTATTATTATTATTATTATTATTATTATTATTACTACGATTATTATTATTATTATTACGATTATTATTATTATTATTATTACGATTATTATTATTATTATTATTATTATTATTACGATTATTATTATTATTATTATTATTATTATTATTATTATTACTACGTTTAGTATTATTATTATTATTATTATTATTACTATTACGATTTTTATTATTTACCTCGTTATCATTATTCCATCATAATATCGATAATATTGTTAGCATCAAAACATTAAAATACTTATCTATTTGTGTCGAATGAGAGGGATATCGGAATAAGGAAACCCGAATATACAAGTGTACTGCACACAGCGTTGCCGGTCACTTATTCCGATACCCCGATTATTTGATTATTGAGATGAGTTAACTTAAACAATAATTCATTATTATTTCTCGTTATCATCATCCATCTTACATCCATCAATTTTCAAATCAATCTTTAACAAGGGTCGAAACCCGTTGACACGATTATTATTATTATTATTATGATTATTATTATTATTATTATTATTATTATTATTATTATTATTATTATTATTATTATTATTATTATTATTATTATTATTATTATTATTATTATTATTATTATTATTATTATTATTATTATTATTATTATTATTATTATTATTATTATTATTATTATTATTACTACGATTATTATTATTATTACGATTATTATTATTATTATTATTATTATTATTACGATTATTATTATTATTATTATTATTACTACGTTTAGTATTATTATTATTATTATTATTATTATTACTATTACGATTTTTATTATTTACCTCGTTATCATTATTGCATCATAATATCGATAATATTGTTAGCATCAAAACATTAAAATACTTATCAATTTGTGTCGAATGAGAGGGATATCGGAATAAGGAAACCCGAATATACAAGTGTACTGCACACAGCGTTGCCGGTCACTTATTCCGATACCCCGATTATTTGATTATTGAGATGAGTTAACTTAAACAATAATTCATTATTATTTCTCGTTATCATCATCCATCTTACATCCATCAATTTTCAAATCAATCTTTAACAAGGGTAGAAACCCGTTGACACGGATCCGACATCACGATCTCTAGGGATTTATCGATGTCGGAGAATTCGAGGGAATCAAGTTCTTTTATTATTTAATCAAAGAGTCAATATTTCTAAATCGCATTAAATCAATTTAGGGCAATTTTCGTTGATGCTAAATAATTGTCAAAACAATTCTTTAGAATTATGACATTATTAACGCGGAGAAAATTTAATCACATCTCAATAATCAATTTAAAACGATTTTCGACATAAAACACGATTTTACAAACGAATCTTAATTCGTACAGAGGGCACTCAACCGAGTGCCTAGCCCACTCGGTCGAGTGGCACCTCAAAATCAAGTCAGAATGTTAATCACGATCACCACTCGATCGAGTCTCACAGTGACTCGGTCGAGTGGCCATGTACTCGACCGAGTTGGTCAATAATTCGGCCGAGTACGGTCCATAATGCAAAACAGAATCGCTTTTTACAGGCCTACTCGATCGAGTCCATCGACCACTCGATCGAGTAGCCTCATAACGACTAAAACGCAAGTCGTACATTATTCTATTTTTCAAACTCGATAGTATTTTACGACTTAGGTCAACATGCGTATAATTAATCACATGTATACTATCTTTTCAAATCGTGCATCCTCATATTTGCATCTTTTCAATTCAATTCAATATTTGCAAACCGTTATTATTCGTTTCTTTACATCGTTTACTAACGCGTTTTTTGTTTCTTTTGTCAATTTAATCATTATTCGTTTATTATACTAAATGAACCCGCATGCTAAAATACAACTTTGACGTTAATTTTAGTTGCATTAAATTGACATAGAAACCCACTTTTCAATTCCATTCGCATGTTTAGGGAAAGTAAATCTTTGCATATCATTTTCCCGTTTTACTAGCACGCGTATTAGAAAGTCATTCGAGTTCTTAGTAGAGGCCGCTAATGTGCGGGCGGGGTTGGGTGTCCTTTGTGGGCTTCCCAACACGTACCCTCACCCCTTACTCAGAACCTTGGTTTCCGGATGCCCGAAACCGTTGGCGAACGAGAGTCATTCAATATACGATTAACCGCTCAAGTCGGCATCTATATCGATATGCAAAGGGACGAGCCCAATAAACTCTGACATCGGAAATGGGCCGTATTTTGTATACGGCCCACTACGACATAGAGTGGGCTCGAACGGTTCCGAATAACCATAAAATTCGGTGGCGACTCCACATAGACCTAAATTTCAATTCGATCCTTCTCATATGGAGATTCATTCGGCTACCCAAACCCGCGCGTGGCCGCGTCGGGGTGGACCTATGTCATGTACACAACTTTCGCTCTAATCAAACAAATAAAAATGTTATTCTAAAGATGCGATACCGACTCCGTAGTCGAATTTCATGTCTAAAAGAATTAATCGATAAACCGTACTAGCACGAACCCGTTGACGCCGAATTAATTGTCACACTGTCCGAATGGATTGATTACGACATTATGACACGGAGGGAATCGATACTCGTTCTAGTCCGACCAAATTTGATTTTGTACAAATTTCACTCTAAATGTTAGATATTGGTTCCGTAACCAAATATCGAATATGACGAGTACCGAAATTGAGTCGGGTATAAATTAAATTATATTTTCACGCGAGTTAGTTAATTATCAATGTAAAACCAAAAGGAATTTCAAAAGCGACGCTTTTTCGAAACGGACAGTAGTCCGTACAGGAGGCACTCGATCGAGTGGCATCCCAAAAAGCGAGGAGGAGGTCCGTAGCAGGACCACTCGATCGAGTCTAGTCCGTGACTCGATCGAGTGGCCCCTTTACGCAAAGTGCACGAGTTCCCTACATCGTATAAGCATCATCAAACGTTTCTTAAGACTTTTAGTCGTCGCGTGTCAAGACTATCACGTGCCTAAATTTTCAAAACCATGCATTGCATTATCCATTGTGATCCGTCATTATCATTGTTACTATTTCAAATATTTCGATTTCCGCGTTTGTTGTATTGTAATTCCGGGTTGTATTACGCCCGTGTATTTGTAATCTACTTTCGCACCTTTATTTTCATTGTTTATTTTATTGTATTAAAACGAACCTCACATGCTAAAATAACTTCGACGTTAATTTAGATGCATTAAACGACGTAGTTGAACATAACTCGCAGTTTAGACAAAAACGTTGTTTGCATAACATTCAACCGAATTACTAGCGCGCGTATTTTAAAATCGAACGATATCTTAGTAGAGGCCGCTAAAGTGCGAGCGGGGTTTGGTGTCCTTTATGGGCTTCCCAACACGTACCTTCACCCCTTACTCAAAACCTCTGTTTCCGGATGTCCGAAACCGTTGGCGCACGAGAGTCATTCGATATACGTTCCCGATAATGTCGGCATCGGTATCGTAATGCAAAGGGACGAACACCACAAGCTCTAGTATCAAAGTGGGCCGTACTTTGTGCACGGTCCACCCAAAATATAGAGTGGGTTCGAATGGGCCCGAATTCCCACAAAGTTCGGTGGTGACTCCTAATTCGATTTAAATTTCAACCCGAGAACCATCTCACATGAGTTTCATTCGCCTACCCAAACCCGCACGTGGCCGCGTCGGGATGGACCTATGTCATGTCCACAATATCCCGAGTTTTTAAGGGTTGGATCTATTCCTATTTTCCGTGTTTGGCACCCAATACGGTGCCTGTTTGCCCGGTGAGGTTTTCGGCTGGGATTGAGTGGCGGTTGGCTCAAACCAAGACTACGACGAGCCACTACTCGATGGAGAACGTGTTGGTGAACCAGTTGCGCCTCGAGGATGTAAGTTTTACTTCTTACCGATTGTTTTCTTAAATAACCCCCAAGATTAGGAGTTTAAGATGTAGGCTTGTTTATGCAGTTCGTGGCCCGTCCTTGGGCCAACTTCGAGGGTTTTCCCGAGTACATGAGGGCAGATTTGATGGCTAGAAGCTACATGAGGATGCTTCTTCCCGTGTTGTTCTGCCCAGTGTGGTATTTGGGCGAGAGGTTTGTGCGCTAGTGCCTACATGAAGAATTCATGATGCCAATTGACCCTCCCCGGAGCATATTTACGCCTCTGACTACTTCAGAGGCCCGTGAGGACAGGGATGGAGAGGGACGTGAGGTGTTACTGGTGCTTGGTGCCTCCTACGTTTCTCAGGTCTGCCAGTGGCTAGCTTGCTACCGCATTGTGGTGAGTATTCGTTTTTTTGGCTTTTGTTTCATATTTTTGTGTCTGTTTGTGTTTTGAATAGTTTGTTTTCCTTCAGCTGGCCGACCCGGCTGATGTTGTTCAGCCCCTATACTTCCTTTTGACACTGTTCAGAGTGGACGCGATTAGGGTGGCTTTTACTGAGCCTCTTCCTCTTTGTTCTGCGGAGGAGATGGAGGCCGGGACGGAGTCGCATGACAGGGTTTTCCGGATAAATTTTGGGATTTTGCCTTGAACTCGGCTTTGAGGGTTAGACTTTGTTCTTTGACTTGTTTGGTTCTTTTTCAGGTTTCATCCGCTTCCCATCGGCGGTTATGGTAGGCTGCCAACTGCTTCCGGGCCTATGCATCGAAAAGGACTGTTGTCTCGTCTTGTGACGCGTCGGGACATTGATCGGTAAGTGTGGGTCTCTTACAGGTGGTTTTTATGGTGGTTGTGTCTTTTCCTAAAGGGTGGTTGTGTTTGTAGGATGTCCCGGACATGATAGCGCAGCTGGAGAGGGGGGTAACCAAGCTCGAGGTGGCTGAGGTCAGCATGCGACAAACTTTGCGATCTCGAGACGTCGATATTGCTGAACTCAAGAAGTAGCTGGCTCGATCTCGAGGTGAGACATCGGCACAGGGTGAAGCTAGGTTTGGGCTGAGGTGGAGAGAGAGGATGAGGCTGAGGTTCAGGCTATCGGTGTTACCGAGGAAGTTGGTCCTTCCGGAGGGGTTCCTGATACGGCGACGGCTAGCGTGGATATGCTAGTGGGTATAGGTAGTACTGAGTCTCATACTTTTGATCTGAAGGATCTAGGTTTGGATGATAACCTCCGTGAGCTATTACTGGTTGTAACTGCAGCCTCTAGGGTCCTCCATAGCTTGTAACCCCATTTGTGCTTGGATTATGTACATTTTGCATATTTTAAACTTTACTGCTTTCGTCGGCTTATTTTGCTTGTGTTTTCGAAATGGTAACTTAGATAACAAGTCATCACTTCAAATTTGGCTTGCTCATGGTTCAGTCGTGATTTAAAATGTTTTAAATGCGTTAGGATTGCATAGGAGCGCGGAAATGCTTTTCGGGATGCTTTTAAATAGGTTAGTTTGAGTCAGGAGTTGGATCAAGTAGTACGTCGTTTAAAACGTTTGACGCGAAGTTGTGCGAAATATTCATACAGCATTTTGCGACTAAAATGTTTTGACCGAGTGTGTGTCCGGTGCTGGGAGACGAGTGTAATTATTTCGGCGCTAATGTTCAAAGCGAAGTAAAAAGAAAAAAAGTTAGACCACTTTTTATGTTTTATTAATAATGCCACGTGGGGCTATAGATGCATATTGACAATCTCACTCGGGGCTACGACAAACCTAGGTGGGTGGCTTATCTCCCTAAAAGAAATTAAAAAAATGTTTAAGTCCGGTGGATTTGGTGGATGAAAACGGGTCGTCCGCTTGTCCGTGGGGACTTTTCATTCTTGCGCGGTGCTTGTAATGCGCGCTTCGGTTTTTGGAAAGAGGTCGACTTACTTTAGGAGGTCGTTCCTAACATCCGAGGTTGACGAATAATATCTGATGAGATAAAGCATGACTGACAGCCTAGGGTTCAGGCGCCAGAAGGCCGACTGTCCAGGGTACCGACAAGTGGGCTTGGGCAGCCTGGTCCTAGGGCACCTGGGTTTCGTCGGCTCGGTCTTGGGGCGCCTGGGTTTGGGCAGCCCGGTTCTCGGTTATGGAAATTTTCTGCGATTTTCTAATTGTGGTATGATTAAGGTTATATATGCGGGTTATGGGTACTCATTTTAGTCATAATTACACCCCCATATTGTCTTTATAGCTTCTTTTTATATCTTGAGTCATGTCGGGTTTTGGGAGTCTCTTGACCAGGTGGATTGGTTGTCTTAAGAAGGGTGATCTTGAGGTTTTGCTAGGCAATGGTTTGTCTGTTATTACCGCTCTAAAGCAAGTTAAAGTGCAAGATGACTTTTTGTTGGCATGTTCTCGTTTTTGGGATGCTAAAAACCACGTTTTTGCTTTCCGGAGAGGTGATGTTTATCCTCTCCCCGAGGAGCTAGATGCTATAGGAGGGTGGCACTCGGTTCCTTCTTGTATACCTATTGAAGGTGATGTTCCCGTTGAGCGATTTCGTTAATTTTTGGGCATCCCTTTGTTAGAGGAGTCTAATGCCTTTCTTGGAGAAGGTGGTATTGACTTAAAGTTACTTGTTAGGGTGTTCTCACGGAAAGACTCTCGTGATATTTCGCCTTTAGCCCGTAAGCGGGCTCTTAGTATTGTGGTGGCATGTTATTATCTATTTGAGGATGTGTCGGTGCAAGAAGGCTGGGGTAATCCTCGGGTTTTGGATATTGTGATGGGAATGGAGCATGGGCGATCGCCCTCTTGGCTTACTCTGGGTAAGCTTACCATGGGTTTTGATACTCGTGCACGGATACATCGTGCTCCTTTTCGGGGTTCTAGGATCATTTTTCAGGTACGTCGGGGGTACTACTTTCCTTGTTCGAAATTTGCCTTAGTTCGAAAATTTGACATTTTGTTGTGATTGTGCAGGTTTGGCTACAAGAGAGGTTGGGTTTAATCGAGCCTCCTCAGCTTATTAAGATTTATAACTATAAAGGTTTCGCTGGTCGGAATGTGGTACAACCATGGAATACCGACTACACTGAAGATGAATTGTTTACCCATTTGCAGGCTAATGGAGGGGTCGCTATTGGGTGGACAATTTTGTGGTCGCATATCGGAGGATATATTGGGCTCCCGTTCTCATCATCGGCCCGTACTATGCAGATACTATCCTTAAGTGGTTGTGTTTATATTTACCCGGACAGGCTAATGCGCCAAATGTGTGTGGCAAGCCGTACCAGAGGCTATTACTGACGTTACCGACTCTCATCCGTGGAAAGAAGATTCTCTTAGGAGGTTCGAAATGTCATGGAGACGGAGGATTGTGCACCCCGTTTGTTTAGAAAATGTTCGGTCGACAATCCCCAGTTATGCCCGACGGGAAGCTTATGAATATCCGACCGGGTGGGACAAGTCAAATCTTGGGAAGACCGTGATGCCACAAGATAAGGAAATGACACGAGTTAATGTCACTAAGCACTCGACCAAAGACAGTGTTACCGATCCCAATGCTGTCAATACATCTAATTAAACGGGCCAAGACTGACAAGACCCATATTGAAAATGTGAGTGAAGAGGGGAAATGGGATTGGCTGGGCCCTCGACAGGCTAGTAGGGTGGAAACTTGCGTTCAGAGGGTCTGTGGTGAGAGACCCGAGGAAGCGCACCCGAAGGGTAAGGGAAAAGAAAAGTTAGACAGGTAAAGCCCAGCCGTTAGTACTATGTTTTATTAATTGATATTATGTGGCGTATTAGTACTATTTTTTGTAAGGTTTTGCTTGACACGTTGTCCTATTTCCGAGGTAGCCGGGTAATGGATATTAGATGTGAAAGGGCCTCGACAAAGGCTTGATTTAATTAATTTTGCATTAATGAGAGGAAGATTTTTATTATTATTATTATTTTGTGGTGGCTCGCAACTCGATTCTTGATTTTGCCCGGAGGGCCCTTTCGGATTTTCACGCAGTCCTTGGCTCACCTTTTATTTTCTTTTTGTTTTTTGTTTTTTTGTTTTGTTTTTTTTTACGGCTCGCAACTTGATTCTATATTTTGCCCGGACCGCCCTTTCGTGTTTTCACTCCGTCCTCGCTCGTCATATTTTTTTAAAATGATGGCTCACTACTCGATTCTTCATTTTGCCCGGAGCACCCTTTCGGGTTCACTCCGTCCTCGGCTCGTCGTTTGTGCTTCATTATCACTCGTTAATCTGAGTGTGGGATGGTTTCAATTTGCATATGAATCGAGTGATTGATTTTGCTATTTTTGGTTGTACCCTCGGGAGGATTGCCTACGTATCCGTGTTTAGACGGAATCAAACCGTGTTCGGAGCTCATAATACATGTGAGTAATTTTGCTTTAGACTCGTTATGCCAATTATCGATGCGAAGTGTTTTAGAGTGTTTATGTATGGGTCTCCACCCTAGCTTAGAGATCAGGATGAGGTTGTTTTTAGGAGGTTAAGGGTAGTAGCGTTTAAGCTGGTCTATGTTGGTTGGGGTTCATAATTCTTGACCGTCTAGGTCGGTAATGATCACGGCACCTCCCGTGAGTATCTTCTTGACAAGGTAGAGGGCTGCCTAGTTTGGTTTGAATTTTCCTCTGTGGTCTACCGGAAGGGGTGCTCTAATGGATTTGACTACTAGATCTCCCCCGTGTTTATTTCGAGACTTAACTCGTTTGTTAAAGGCTCGTTGTATTCTTTGTTGGTAGGCTTGCACGTTGGACAGTGCATGTATTATACACTCGTCTAGGACTACTAACTCATCATAACGTTTTTGGTACCACTCTTCTTCGGGAATGCCGCTTTCGGCTAGTATCCTTAGCGAGGGTATTTCTAATTCTATTGGTTGTACGGCTTCGGAGCCGTAGGTTAAGTAGTAAGGTGTGGCTCCGGTGGGAGTTCGGTAGGAAGTTTTGTATCCCGATAATGCAAAGGGTATTTTGTTGGGCCAATCGCGGTAATTGTTTATCATCTTCTTAAGGATGGTGACAATGGTTTTGTTTGCTTCTTCTACAGCCCCGTTTGTTTGAGGTCTATATATAGGGTGACAATTTGTGTCGTTGGATTTTGTATTTGTCTAGGAGTTTTTGGGTGTCGACCCTAAAGTGAGCCCCCCTGATCACTGATGATTTCGTGTGGTATGCCGTAGCGGCAAATGATGTTGTTTTGTAGGAATATGACTACTTGTTTGGAGGTTAGGATTGTGTATGAGGCTACTTCTACCCACTTGGCAACGACCACTAGGATAAATCAGTGTCCGCAAGTTTCAGATGGATGTACTTTTCTTGTAATGTCTATTTCCCTAGTGGAGAAGGGCTAGGGTGCTGTTGTGGTGCGGAGTGGATATGGTGGTAGGTGTTGGATATTGGGAAATATTTGACAGTTGTGACAGTTACGGACGTGATGCCCACAGTTTGCCTCTAGGGTGGTCTAGTAATAACCTAATCTCATTATCTTACGGGCTAACAACTGTGCGCTCATGTTGGGTCCGCATTCTCCGTCATGTACTTCTTCCATGAATTTTTTGGATTGGGTTTTGTCTATGCATCTAAGGATTATTCCTTGTGGGATTCATTTTTGGTTCAGGACGCAGTGGGTGGCCTGCATCCTTAAGGTTCATTTTTTTTGGGTTTGTATTAGTTGGGTATGATCTGTCGGTTTTGAAGTGTAGGATCATTTTTTACCAGGATTCTTCGGGCGTGTCATCGGTTTCGATGTTATGGATATAGGCTGGTTGTTCACTTCTTTCTACACAGATGGCCATAGAGAAAAGGTTGGCGGGCATGTTTATTAGTGAGGCTAATTTGGATGGTGCATCCGCGAATTAATTTTCCTCACGGGGTATGTGTATAAGCTAATTTCGGTGAATTCTCGGGATATTGCCTCGATTTTGGTTTGGTATGGAGCTAGGCTTTCGCTATTAATCTTCCTAGTGTCTGTGGCTTGGTTGATTACTAAGGATGAATCTTCATGGACTCTAAGGTTTTAAATCCCTAGTGCTACTGCGGCTTTTAACCCTATTAGGCAGATCGGCTTCATATTCGGCCGCGTTATTGGTTACTGGGAAGTCTAGTTTGAGTGATATGGGTGTGTAGTCGCCTTGTGCGGATATTAAAAGGATCACTACACCGTAGACCCTCATGCTCGAGGCCCCATCGAAGTATAGGTCCCACGATTCGTTGTCGGCGAATAAAATGTCTTCGTCGGGGAAGGACCAGGTATCGGTTGTGTGGGTTTCCTCTATTGGGTTTCGGCTAGGAAATGGCTATGGGTTGGGTTTAGTGTTGGGATATTTGCTTTGATCTCATTTAGGATGAAATTAGGTGGGTGTTAGTTGAAGCCCTCATGTTTTGATTGATTGCTATCGATAAATGGAATAGTATCGAGTCGTAAGCATATTGTTTTAAAACCAAGCGATAGTCGAGGCGCATAATAAAGGAAGAAAAGTTTATTTCTTTTTATTAATAGTATAGGGATGACGTGTCCTGGAGATGACTCTTTTTGGGAGGCTGGGATAGACCCCCTATACCTCCGATTCAATTGCATAAAAAAACTTATTATAGTATTACTACTATTAAGTCTAGGCCCTTAAGATGAACAAGACTGTAACTAAGACTGGATTCACTTCCTTAGACATTGAGACTACCTCCTGAGAAGAGCACCTTGATGGCGTCACCTGACTGGGCTTTCACATATTCATTGGTGGTGTCTACCACAGATGTGGTGACCTTGCTGCTAGTGTCCTCAAGTGTGAGGCGCATGATTCATGGTTTTACAGGGGAGAAGGTCCCGACATCCACCAGATCGTGGATGCCGTGCTTCAGGCAGTAACAATATCTTGTGTAATGCCCCCTGCCTTGATGATATAGGCAATAAGCCATGCATGGGATCCCAATTCGCATCCCGGACTTCAAGGGGTGGATCCAGAGTGGGAGCGAATTAAAATATTTGTCAATCATCATTGGCGATTCTAAGTGCCTCGGTGTAGGTCATTCCTAAATCCATGAGGCTCCTAAAGGGATGCCGCCCCTCCATGAGCCGGGACGAACCTGGATGGTTTGAGTCTCATCTTCTCCCTAGGGATATGGGGTTTTTCATCCACTTCCTGTGGGTGGTCCTGTGTTGGATCCTTTTCTTTGTCAATGGTTCCTTCCAACCTACCAAGCTGAAGCATGATATTGTCGTGGGTGATGGACATTTGGGCCATAGTGGCTTGGAGTCCTTTGATGAGACCTAGTATGGTACCGATTTGATCGTTGTTGCCGCTGGAAGACATCCTTAGATCTGCGAAATAGAACTAAAGATGAAACTGGATCCACCAGACGACTTAATGACTCAAAGAATGCTCGTAGGTGGGCAACACGGAAATGAGACCCTTAATTCACGCGTGTTTGCGGTCATCGGATTTTGGGACTCGGGTGCTTTAGACTCTTGGTGTATTCGGCGAAATGCCTAATAGACTTGGTTCTCTAGAACGAGACGAGTTGACACAAATCTCGGGGGTGAGATTTAAGAGAGAACTTCTCGAGACGAGATGACCCAAAATATAAAACCTCGAATGGAGGTGATCTTAGTAACTAACATAGACTGTTAATCACATGGTTGTACGACATAAGGAATTAATCTCAATCCCGGCTCGGAATCAAAGAGTTTTGCTGTTTTCAAAAATGGATGGTTTTGAAAGCAAACTTTTCGAAAGTGAGAGTTTTTGTGAAATCGACATTACGACGGTTTAGTATCATCGTTTGTGGCGTGTCGGAAAGTGTTGCTATAAGGGTGTCAAGGATTTGACAATAGCAAAAGTGTGAATTGTGACTTTGTAAAAGTGCGGCTGTAGCAGAACCGATTTTCAAAATTGTGATGATCATGATGTCGCGTTATTATCGAGACTTCTATTAGTTAGGGGTATTTTGAAAGTGCGACCAAATTCTTATTACGGAACTTTTGCAATGATAGTGTTTTTAGAGAATTTGAAAACGTGTGACCGTATTTATTCATCCCATTGATTGGAATTTTGGCGATAGTGACGGTTCGTGTAAAAATGTTCCGTGGGTGTAACCGTGTTATATTCCTTGATTTCATTGATTGAAACTTCGGTGATGCTAACGGTATGTGCGCAAATGTTTTGAAAACAAAATGTAACCGTATTAGGTGCCTTGATCCCATAAGTTGGGAATTTGGCGATACTAACGGTACATGCAAAAAAAATTTGAAAATGGAATATGACCGTATTAGGTGCCTTAATCCCATTGGTTGGGAGTTTGGTGATAGTAACAGTATATCGTTGTTTTTAAAAATGACGACGAGTGTTGTTTTGGCTAAACTAAATGGTGCTAAAAATGATTTTTAAACGATAAATGTGAACTTAGCCAAGGTGATGGCTCTAAGGTGTTTTCTTGAAAATGATAAGTTTAATTTTGGCCGGAGTAACGGCGTCAAAAGGTGGTTTTGAGAGGAGATGTCCTTTCGAAAACAGAGTTTGGGTATGTTTGGGTATGTTTGAATATGTTGTCGTGGTTGAATCTGGATTTTAATGTTTTATTCGGGTTGTCACAATCACGCAACACATAACTAGGAATGTATACACTCATGCAGGATGTAGACACGGTAGGCTAGGGTAGCCTACCGTCCATGAATAGTCTTTGCTTAGGTTGCGATGGGTCACCGGGGGAGGAGAGCGTCGTCCCGTTCGCTCAGTGCAGTTCGCTTGGTATAGAGACCCACATTTTGACCGCCAGTTGTCTATAGCAGTTTCCAAAAAACATCCGATGATGATCGGACGCAAACGTGTTTCAACGCGCTCGGATATGGGCTCAAAACCATTAGTTGCTGGCTTATGCTTTTACGGAGTACAAATCCTGCAAAACTGACCTCAAATTTAAGCCCAGTGGGTCGTTTCCAATCAAATAAGACTAATTTGGGTCAAAACCGACACCGGAAATAAAACCGACTTTTAGCGATTGGGTCATAAAAGCAGCCACACAAACATCAAAAGTCCAACCCAAATACAAAAGCCACAAAATATCTAATAAGTGTGGTTTGTAATGCCTATTTCGTAGGGTTTTGGTCCCATTTTCCTTGTGGAATCGTTCATTGGGAGCGGTTTATGGGCTTCTTATGCTTCCTTTAGTTCGTTTCAGGTTCCCGAGACTGATTTGGAAGAGTTGGAGCGATTCCGACTCGATACATACACATTTTGTAGCCAACGGAGTAAAGGAACGATGACTCGATGCCTTGGAATCGACCCCGAGACCTTGGGACCCAATCTCGAGCCTCCGAGACCAGATCCCGAGTCCCGAGCCTCTGAGACCCGATCCCGAGTCCCGAGAATCGATAAGAAACCCATGAGAAGCAAGGAGGCACCGAAAGAAGCTTAAAGGAGGCCTACAAGGCTCAACCGGTTCCGGTTGAGGTGCACAAAAGAGAGGTGTTCTGTGAAGGGTCCATCCCGAACGGGACCAACTCATCCCGAACGGGATGAGCTCAGTTCAGGCCGCACTCCTTTCTTTCTTCTCCTTTCCACTTGTAACCCTATATATACTCTTCCCTTGTTTTGTTAAGCTTATGCCTTTCATTAGAGACTAAACCCTAGATAGTTTTAGCATAGATTAGCATAGATTAGTGTAGATTAGTCTTTAGATTATCGTTAATCTTAGATTAGTGCTTGTAATTTGGGAATTCCTCAAGATCTCCACCAAGCTTGACAAACTTGGATGTTTGTTTTGGGTTCTTCCATTTATGCAAGTTTCTTTCTTCCTTTCATCTCTAGGTTGGTATAATCTTCTATTCTCTTCTCTTAATCTTTGTTTTATCATTAAAGTTTGATTCTTTGTTCTTGTTATTGTTCATAGCTCATAGTTCTTGTTAGTTTCGTTATGCTAGTTTGGTTGTTTGAATTGATTTCTCTTCTTAGTGTTAGTTTTAGTATAGATATGTTAGAGTAGTATATTGCTAGGGTTAGTAAGGTGATTAGGGTGTTAATTGGATGATTAAGTGATTATTGGAGATGTTGGTGGAAGATTTGGGTTTCCCCTTGGTTTGATGTACATCACATGTTTGTTGAAATGCTTGAATGACTAGTATGTTCATATGCTTGTTTTTCTTGCTTTTCTCTTGTGGGTGATAGTTTGTTTGTGGGTTCGGTTCCCTCACTAAGTTGCGAGAGCCCGGTGAGGACGAACCCTAGGTCGGTCTAAGTTGCGAGAGCCCGGATGCGACCTAGGCCTATAGCGCGCTAGTAACCCCGTTTGTCATGTGTGTCGCCGAGATGGGTTTTAGGTGAAACCTCTAGGTGAGTCTAAGTTGCGAGAGCCCGGGCATTACCTAGATTACCCTACTACCTCCTTCACTCTAGTTCTCCCTTGACCATTCCGTTACCCCTTTGACCCCGACCTAATCCTAGCCCGTTTTCCTTGTTTGTTCTTCTCTTCCTTTTTCTTGCTTTAGACCTAGCTTAGTCCTAGTCTCCCCCTCCTTAGAATAGCTTGTCTCGAACTTAGTCCTAGACCGTAGGATACCCTAGTCCGACCTCCCGTCTCTGTGGATTCGACCCGACTTACCCTAGCTACCCACTAGGTATAGTTGGTTATATTTGACGGTTGGGATCCACGACAAATCCCTCCCATCAATATCCAACTCAAGGTCCAAAGACCCGGATCTCGCACTC
Source organism: Agrostemma githago (assembly GCA_958450325.1). NCBI lineage: Eukaryota > Viridiplantae > Streptophyta > Magnoliopsida > Caryophyllales > Caryophyllaceae > Agrostemma > Agrostemma githago. Next base: position 33,523,916 of record OY288256.1, read on the forward strand.
CAGCTGACCCACTCGATCAAGTGCTCAGCCCACTCGATCGAGTGGGCCCTTAAGCAAGCCCGACTGCAGTCGCACTGGGCCACTCGACCGAGTTAGCCAATTACTCGGTCGAGTAACCCTAGACGGGGGTGTATAGCTTGGCCTATATATACACCCTCATGCATGCACCTTGACACAACTTTTTGCAACCCTACCTTGACACACATCTCATGCAACCCTAATCAACCCTAATCTCATACAACTTACAAACCCCAACCGTAGCACTTAGGAATCCAACCCTAAAATCACCATAACTCATCCCACATAAACCTCGATACTCCCGTGCTAAAGCCACAATTAACGAGTTTCATCCGAGACAAGAAACATGTAGGTTGAGGGTGCAAAACCCCTTCTTTCTCTCTTCTCTTCCTCGCGTGTCGTCGTCATCGTCCCGCTTTTTTATTTTTATTTTTTTTCATCGTTATTATCACGTTCTAATATCGTTAGTATTATAAATATTAAGACACTAAAATACTCGTGGATTTGTGTCGAGCGCAAAGGATGACGGGATAAAGAAACCCGAATATACAAGAGTTTTCACCCGATGTTGCCGGTCGCTTATCCCGACACCCCGAACGCTTGATTATTGAAGCTAGTCAAAACGTCAACAAAACCGATTCTTTTACTTTTGTTGCGTCGCAATCATCATCCACCGCATACTCATCGTTTTTTAAATTACTTTTAGTTAAAGTCGAAACCTTTTGATGCGGATCCGACATCACACAATTCGCAAGGATTAATTATGATGTCGGGATGCGGAGGGAATCAAGTCGAGTCTTTTTTTAATTCAAGTGTCGATTTATTAGATTCGATTCCAACTCAATAGTTGGATGTCGAATCTAAACGATTTAGTCAAATAATTTAACTAACACGATTTTCGTTGATGCTAAAATAGTTGTCCTCTAATTCGTTAGAATTAATTACAACACTATAAACGCGGAGAAAATCTATATCGTCTTAGTTAATTTAAACGACTTATATTATTTTCTTCAAGTTTTCGCTCTAATATTCCATATCGATTCAATAATCGAATATGGGATATGACGAGTATCAAAATTAGAATCGAGTATAAATCCCATAATATTTATGCCCGATTCAACAAACTCATCGAATTATCAAATCAAAAGGCAATTTCGAAATCGATAACAAATTGCAAAGCGAACCCTAGTTCATACAGGGGGCACTCGATCGAGTGCCTAGTCCACTCGGTCGAGTGGCACCCCAAAAAACGAGACAGAATGCTATTTTGACGACCACTCGGTCGAGTCTCGCAATGACTCGATCGAGTGGCCGTGCACTCGCTCGAGTTACCTCATAACTCGGTCGAATGACGTCACAAAATCCGGGACAGAAGCTTCTTCAGAGGTCCACTCGGTCGAATCCCTCAATGACTCGGTCGAGTGGCCCCTTTATCACGTCAAACCGTGAGTCCCATAACGTGGTTTTAGTCTCGTTAATACTTTTTTATGACTTAGGTCAACACGTGTCAAATCTATCACATAAAATATTACTTTTCAAAACCATGCATCTTCTCCTTTACATCATTCCATATCATTCTACATCTTTGCAAACCGTTATTATTGTCATTTATCGTTACTAACAAGTTTGTTACTTTTCTTGTTGATTTATTGTTTATTTTATTGTACTAAAATAAACCTCGCATGCTAAATATAACGTCGACGTTAGAATTAGATGCATTAAATCGACATAGCAACCAATTCAAATTTTCGCATGCTTAGTCAAAATGTTGTTTGCATATCATTTCATCGTATTACTAACGCGCGTATTCGAGAGTCAATCGATATCTTAGTAGAGGCCGCTAATGTGCGGGCGGGGTTGGGTGTTCTTTGTGAACTTCCCAACACGTACCCTCACCCCTTACTCAGAACCATGGTTTCCGGATGTTCGAAACCGTTGGCGCATTCAATACACGGTATCCGATAATGTCGGTATTGGTATCAAATGCAAAGAGACGAGCCCAATAAACTCTGACATCGAAAATGGGCCATACTTTGTGCATGGCCCACTACGACATAGAGTGGGTTCTAACGGGCCCGAACTCCCACAAAGTTTGGTGGCGACTCCACTTCGATTTAAATTTCAATTCGACCCATCTCATATGGAGATTCATTCGCCTCCCCAAACCCGCGCGTGGCCGCGTCGGGGTGGACCTATGTCATGTCCACAATTTGGCGACTCCGCTGGGGATTAACTGATGCGTGACTTACCATCGGCATCCTCAGGGTAAGACTCGAATAGAAATCGTTTGACTAGTACAATAGGCGTTTTAGTTTTACGGTTCATGCATAACCCTATTTTCCCGGGCCAGTACTCGCGCCCGACGTCCCACTATACCGTGATGTACTCCAATATGGATATGTCAAAGGTGTCCATAACCGATTCGTATGGGTTTTGCGGCATGTTCTCTGCTCAACTCGACTTAGAAAGTCCATCCCGATTCTCGGATAGGCTATGTGCACTCGTATAGACCCTTTATAGACTGACCGAGACTTAGTATAAAGCATACATGGCGTCGTTATAATGCTTGCGTGACTATGTGCTACTTGGTTTCTAAGGTCGTTTTTCAAAAACCGTCATTTTTCAAAAATTGTATCCTTTTCTCAAAATATCCAATTTCAAAACCCGGGACCTATACCGAATTTAGGACTTATGATTTTACTCAAAATAGCCTATTTCTAGCCGGTATTCTGCCCATTTCAAAACCCGGGACGTATACCGAATTTAGGACTTATGATTTTGCTCAAAATAGCTTATTTCTAGCCGGTATTCTGCCCATTGCAAAACTCGAAAATATTTTCGAACTTTCAAAACCATGGCCCGATATGTTTTCCGATTTTTTTTCGAAAAAACGGGCCCCTCCACCGTTTTCGGATTTTTTTCTAAAAAAAAATCCTTTTCAAAACCTTCCTCTTCTTAGGACTTCCCGTATTTAGCATGTGTCGGGTCGTGTCATAAGTTGTCAGAGTCTCTAGCGTCGAAACACTGTCGATCTTACATCACGAGTTTCCTCCCTATCTCGGTCCGCCTTATTTGACTAAGGCAAAGCCCACCCACGTAGGACATACTCCTACAAAGAAGGGCCCACGCACTAGAGTCCAAAGTCTGGGGATGTCTCACGTGAACCTTTCTTCGAACAGGACTCGGCCCACCCGCCGAATCCTAAGGAAGGCCCACATTTCACAAGTCACCCGTCTAGGCGTCTTTCCCGAGTCATTTCCCTTTTCTGTCTTGTTCGGGATGTACTTTCTATTCTGGGATTTGGGCTAGTTTCTGATTACGCGGTGTTCTTACAGACAGGCCACCCGAAACCAGACGTCAAAAAATGCAAGGAACTTTGGATCAACTGACCGCCGCACTGGCCAAGATCGAGACCCAATTGACCGCCATCCAAACCGACCAGACAGCCCTCGCCACTCGTGAGAGCGCCATGGAAAAAGGGACTCCACCTGCTGGATCTGAGCCCACCGGGCCCATACTGAACTAATCAGCGTTGTTCGCAAGCTTGAAGAGCAGGTTCACTTGTCAACAAGCAACTCGATCCATACTAAAAATGCTCGTTCCTATTCGCCTCTGAATGACGAGCTACCTGCTAACCTCAACCTTACGGGAATACCGATGTTTAAGGGTACTGAAGACCCGGTCCATCACATACGGGCATTCAAAGAATTTATGGCCGTCAAGGGGGTGAAGTCCACCATGTTCAAACACTTGTTCGCGGCCTCCCTCGAGAAGCATCCCAAGGCTTAGTACTACAGGCTCGATTCCAAGAAATATAAAACATGGGATAATGTGGCGACTGAATTTGCTCGGAATTACGCTGATAATACCGAGATCCAGACTACAATGCGTACTCTGGAAGTGATGGTCCAAGAGCCAAATGAAGGGTTCACCAAATACCTTCAAAGATGGCGGGCCGAGAGTGTGAAGCTGGTTGATAAACCCAGCGAGAAAGTGCAAGTGGAGGCCTTTGTCAAGAACCTCCTCCCTTCCTACCGGTGTAATCCCCTAGAAATTCTAACGCGGTAATCCCCTACTGGCGGAAACACTATAGAGTGGGATTAAAACACACTGACAAACTATATCTTATTAAAAGAAATGGTAAGTCAATACAAATGCCTCTTTTTACAAAAGGGCAAAAAGTAAAATCTCCAAATGGGTTTATACAAATCCATAAATAAACATGAATGAAGGAAGAGTAGGATCCACACTACTCGCTAGCTCACACCCAAAACCCAGCAGCAAATACTTGTCATGTTAAAAACATAACAGCCACGTCAGTGGGGAGTAACTCGGACGTTCTCCCAGCCATATTATATCATATGGAAAAATAATAGTATTATTATATTAAAATATTTAAAATGAGAAAACATTAAATGATATGATAAAAATAAGCTTTCGGAGAAAACTTAAAATATTGGAACAATAAAACCAGAACAAGTTTTCAGAAGAAAACTTCAAATATTTGCCAACCTGCAAATCAAAATGTATCGATAATAATAAAAATATTCAAAATGGCGTTATGGATAGATTAGTGATGGAGGCTATATTTTCATTAGGAGAATACTAAAACTAGCTGCGAGAACTTAGTTCAAACAAATCAAACTTCGGTCTCTAACTAGGCTACTCAACCATAATAGGACGGCGACTTAAAAATGCGTGGCCCTAGATTAAGATAATATGCACACCCCTCCCGAGCACCATAAATACTTAGTTCAACCCGACGGCGTCTTACACTGCGAGGCACGAGTTTAAGGTCAAAATGTACACACACTCCCGAACACCATATATGCTCGATTCAACAACCAGTATGCCCCATAAAGACACACCAGCCTTATAGTTGATGGCAAAAACGTAAACCCCAGAATATATTACTCAAAACCTCACACTTGTCCTTATTCCATAACTCCAAAACAGCCATTATCGATATATACAAGAGATATAATCAATATAAATGATATGAAGATAAAAAGAAATAAACATTTTATATTAAAAGGGAAACTTTCTATAAATAGAAATTTACTAATTTTAGAAACTTACTTAAAATAGAAATATTCTTATAGAAATACGTAAATCATTAAAATTAGTGAAATATAAAAAAATAGCATTTCTAACGAAATTAACATTTTATTATTATCACCGTTATCGTAACTTTATTATATTTCTAAATTCGTTACTCAAAATATAAATAAAATATAATAAGTCATTATATAGTATTTTATAAATAATTAGGAAATCGAGTTAAAACAATAAATTTTATAAAAGAGATGTTTTAAGAAAAACGATATCAAAATTAATTGATTCGACGAATTTTATAAACTAAACGAGATTTTATAAAGCTTTCGAATTAATTTTAGCAAATAGATTTTATCAATAAATAATACTGATTTTGCTACAAATAATCAATCAGAAATAAATAAGAAATTATTAGTGAAAACAGTCTCGACTAAAATGTATTTAAAACGAAATCGACTACTTTCTCATTTATTAATATAAGTCGTAAAACGAAATTAATTTATTGAACAAGTAAACAAATTTCGATTAAAATATAAAAATAAAATTTTGAGTTAAAATTATAGATTAACGAAATATGAAGAAAATATGAAATCGTTATTATTTAGTTACTAATGTCACGATAAACAACAAAATATTACAACGATCGTAAATAATTAAATTACTAACGATTTATAAAACGATATCGAAAATTATAAAATATTATAAAGAACAATTCAAAATAATATTTTTAGCAAATAATATATAGCTAAAGATAGAAAACCGAAGTTAAAATATTTACTGCATACTACTACTCAAACATACGATATAAAATCGAGTAACGTCCTAAAGTTACCTTAAGTCGATATCCGAATCGGTCACGCTTATCCTTGTCGGGTCCTCACGAATTCCTAATTTAGTATCTGAATAGAGCATTCAGCCTTCCTTGATTGGTCCTCAGGTAAGACTCACGCAAAGAACGGGAAGAATTAGAACAAAAACGGAGCAAGATTTATGAACTTAAGAAGAGCGAGAGAGACAATGGTAGACTCGAAGGCAACAATAGAAGTACATCAACAGTAGACACGAAACAACATTAAGCCGCGGAAATACGATGTCAGATTTCAGCAAATCGTAGCAACAGATGCGGACAGAAATAAAGGGAAAAGAATAGGAAGAAGAAGAAGAAGAAGATCGAGAAGAAGAAGAAGTAAAAGAAGAAAGAAAAACATAAGAGACGGAGAAAAAAACTGCAGCTAAACGAGGTACGTAGCAGCAGCATCAGACAAATTGACGAAGAAAAGAAGCAGCAACAGAATCATGAAAACGAGGCAACTGCATCCGAATACGAACGACAAAATAGTAGCAGCATATAACGCAGTAGCAGCATCAACACGTAGCAGCAAACGAAAGAAATCAGGACGAGATGACGGGGAAGAAACAGGACGAAAAGAAGAGGAAGAACAGAAGAAAGAAAATAGCAGCAAAACCACGAATATTAAAGATCAAGGACAAATGAAAGAAGTCGGAAAGTAAACAGAAAATGATCGATTCAACAGCGTTATAGTTAGAGAGGAAGAAGTAGATCGAACAGCAGCAAGACGTAGCGAAAGACATGAACAAACCAAAAAGACTACAGCAGAAGAAGGAGAAAGGGACGGATAAAACATGACCATGACCATAACAGCAGCCACGAGAACGAGATAATACGGACATCAACAAAAGAGAAGGAGAAAGAAGGAAGTACAGATTAGTTCCTTACCTTCATCCAAACAGGAGCAAAATCAGAAGAGGGAGAAGAAACGGACAGCCAACAGGAACCACGCACATCATCAGCAGCGAGCGAACAACACGGCAGATTGGTAAAGATATTGCGAGAGGACAGAGAAGAAGGGTGAGGAGGGGAAGATGCAAACACATCAGCAGCAGTAGCGTCTGCAACAACGAGAAGGAAACGGGAAAAAAAAGGATCAAGGAAGAGGGGGGGTGATGAGACGAAGAGGTGGTCAAAAGGAAAGGGGATGAAAGAATATGAGAGGGTGAAACGGTGGAGACAAGAAAAGCAAAAAGGAAGGGAATGAATCAGCACACTTAATTAAGTGAGATGAATGTACTCACAAAGTGGAAAAGACACGGATTAAATAAATGAATTGGGTAATTGACGAATTCCGAAACGATAGTTGATTGACCCACAAATTAAATTAAAACGAGTTAATAAAAATTAAAAATAATCGAGCCGTCAAATAAAATGAGTAAATAAAATATTCGAGACGAAAATGAAATTTATAGAAATAAATAATTAGACGACGAAATAGTATTTCCCGATAGATAATAAATCTTCGATAAAGTGAATTAAATTGATTTCTCAAGGAAAAAATAATAAATGTTTTGACGAAACTTAAAATAAATGAATTTCGAGCCAAAAATAGAAATTCGAGCTTAAATATTAATAAATAAAAGAATTTAAATTTACATTGCCGAAATAGACTTTCGATAAGAATTAAATTAAAAGTATAAAATGAATCGAAACAGAAATAAAAATATGTTTTCAAATATAAGAAGAGTTTCCGAGTCAAACAGAATTTTAGGAGTTTGAAAAGATTAAACAGTAAATTCATTTTATAATACTTTTAAGAATTACGAGTTAAATCGTAAAATAAAATAAAAATACGAACAAAATTTAATTAAATTAAATTTATAAAATCAGGGGTGTTACAACCGGGTCCATCTCCGGTACGCGGTCATCCCTAACTTTGCCACCCTAACTGAAATGGGTACAAGGATCAAGGACGACTTACGGTTAGAGAACCTGACTAAGGCCTCTACCAAGGGATATCAAGAGGCTAGTTCATCTGTGAGCAAGCCCACACTTGCAGCTGCAACTTGCATTATCTTCGATGAGGTTAATTTGCTGGATACCTCATCCAAAAAGCATATTCCAAATTGGGTATTCACGGATATAGGGACTACCTATACCTACGCCTTACAAAGGCTATCTTCAAAGGGCCTAATCCAACCGATAGGCCCAATGCTAGAAGTTCCAGTGGAAAAGAGATCCAAGAGTTACAATGCCCAAGCCTACTGCCAGTATCACCGAGGTAACGGGCACGATACGGAGAAGTGCTGGAAACTGAAGCACCTGATCCAGGATCTGATTGAAAGCGGGAAAATACCGTTGTCTGGGGACAAGCCTAGCAACAAAGAAAACCCGTTCAGTGCCCATGCTATATTCACCGGAGAGGTAATCGACTGCTCATACCTCATTTCCCCCTTTATCCCACAAATTAACGGGATATGGTTCGATGATGAGGAGGATGTGTACTTAGCAAAAGGGGAAGCTGTCCCCATCACCAGCGAAGAGGTTCGAAAAGCTAAGTCCAAGGCCTTAGCCACCAACCACCTCGCCACCGCCGGGCGCTCTACTCCAACAACCGTCACTGAACCTGCCAGGACGGAATCCACATTTGAGGAACCAAGCAACGTGTGGACATGACGTAGGTCCACCCCGACGCGGCCACGCGCGGGTTTGGGTAGGCGAATGAACCTCCATATGAGAAGGATCGAATTGAAATTTAAGTCGAAATGGAGTCGCCACCGAATTTTATGGTTATTCGGAACCATTCGAGCCCACTCTATATCGCCATGGTCCATACACAAAGTATGGCCCATTTTGGTTTGAGAGTTTATTGGGCTCGTCCCTTTGCATATCGATATAGATGCCGACTTGGGCGGTTAATCGTATATTGAATGACTCTCGTTGCCAATGGATTCGGACATCCGGAAACCATGGTTCTGAGTAAGGGGTGAGGGTACGTGTTGGGAAGCCCACTAAGGACACCCAACCCCGCCCGCACTTAGCGGCCTCTACTAGGACATCGTTTGACTTTTTAATATGCGCGCTAGTAATTCGGTGAAATGTTATGCAAACAGCGTTTTAGCTAAGCATGTGAATTAAATGTGAGCTACGTCAATTTAATGCATCTAATTTGTTGTCGAAGTGATTTAGCATGCGAGGGTTCATTTAAAAGCAGTAAAACGCAAATAAATAAAGCGAAGCAAAAATAAATCGATTACAAGTTACACGGGCGGAATACAACCCGGAATTCACAATACGACGTACACTAAAATAGAACAATTGAAATATACAATTGAAGTGACGAGCAATAATTATAAACGGACCCGTGTATAAACTAGACCGTGATTTTGTATAGGTGGACGAACTTTAATTATTTACGCATTATATTGCGTATTAATCAAAGGACGGAGGTTCGAGACCTAGACGTGGTGCTAGCCCGATCTCGAACCTCGATGCCTTGTCCCGACTTATCACTTCGAGAAATTGAGTCTAAATTAATTTTACATCGGATACGACTAAAGAGTCGTCGATATAAAATTAATAATGTGAGACCGTCGATCAAAATCGTTTTAAGTGAAGTGATATGCATGAATTTTGGAAAAGCTACGTGATTGACTTTACACGCGTCGACTAAGTCGCTTTTAAAAAAGACGAGGCTCGAATGATATAAAAAGAGCTCTCGGTTTTCTGGGCTACAGGACCCACTCGACCGAGTTATGACATGACTCGGTCGAGTGTATCATTAAGCGTGGCTACTGCCCATGATTCAGGGTGCTACTCGATCGAGTAGCAGATGTACTCGGTCGAGTGGCACCTGTACGAGTTGTGACTCGTTTGTTTTAATGTGCTTTAAATCGATAATTGGTCGAGTCAAATAAAAATATTGACGGATTTAGATTTAACTCGGTTTGTCGGTACTATAATCATGTCTTATATGATTATAATACCGTTATCGGAATTTTGTAAAAAAGGTTATTGTTAGATAAAAAATTTGATTAGTGACGGAATTGCGTCCCTCTACGTCACGACATCGATATTTATCCTTACGGATTATGCGACGTCGGTTTTCGTGTCAACGGGTTCCGTACTAATCTTTGAAATGGATTCATACGCGTTCAACTACGAATGATCGGGATCGTGTTAATAAACGAACCTTAAAAAATGATCATCGTAGTCAAACGAGTTCGGATCCGAGTTTTGATATTATTATATATATACACGGTACATGCGATATTATAGTAAAATATAATAACGATGATTAAATGCGAAGAGTAAAATGTTAGTGTTAGTAAAATGTCGTTACTATCGACTAAATAAAATACTATAAGCGTAAATAAAAATGTACGAATATATATATACAAAAAACGAGAAAAAGGAGGGGAAAAGGAGGAGTCGGTGTTGAATTGTTACACCCTCAACCTACATGCTCTTGCTTCTCGGGATACAGTTCGTCTAATGGCGGCAATGGCGCGGGAACGTCGAGATGTGTAGGAGGAGTTGATGGTGTGTATATGGTGACTTGGTTTGTATGGATTTTTACGAGTTTGTGCTCTCGAAATGCGTGTAAGGATGACGGTGTTTATGGATGAAAAATGTGTGCTAAAGGGTTCTGGAAGAGTTGTAAGAGTTGTAAGAGTTGTCGGGAAAAGTTGTGATGGATGAAAGTTGTATGTTGTGCATGGGGTCATGGGGTATTTATAGGGAGCCCCGACCCCGGGTTACTCGACCGAGTGGCGCGGGTGCACTCGGTCGAGTGCCCTCGTGAATGAACCTGGACGTGTTTTTTTGAGGCTCCACTCGATCGAGTGGCCAATCCACTCGACCGAGTGGATCAATTAGGCCGGGCTATTTTGGGCGTGATTGCCCTTGATTTATGCTTAATTGATTATGATTGATTTGGCTGATTTTTGGATTGTGGCGCAAGTTTCGAGACGTATCCGGTCGCTTTTTGTGTCGGGTTTGTCTTGACCGGGTTTTGACCCGATCGCTAAAAGACGGGAATTATTTTTGGTGTCGATTTTGGCCCAAATTAGTCTTGTTTGACTCGGAATGACTCACTGGGCCTGGTTTTGAGGTTGGTTTTGTGAGATTTGTATCCCGTTAAAAGCCCATGCCGGACATTATTGATTTCGAGCCCGTATCCGAGCGCGTTAGAACATGTTAGCGTCCGATCATCATCGGGTGTTTTTTGGAAACTGCTGTAGACACCTGGCGGTCAAATTTTGGGTGTCTACACAACGACACTGCCTTGGACCAACAACTAAAGAGAGTTCGAGCTGATTTAACTATATGGCAGTTACTAGTTAGCTCACAAGAACATCGGGAGGCACTGACTAAGGCTCTCGATCAAATCAAGGTCGACTCACAAGTTACCCCCGCTGAAATGGTAGCCACCATCATGCCCTATCTCAAGGGCGAATCCAAAGAAGAAGGCCCACTCATAACCTTCTCTGAGTCCGATCTTCCACCATTTGGGGCCGCCCATAACTTGGCCCTATACATCACGGTCATTTGCCGAGGGAAGTACCTCCCGATGACCCTAATCGATGATGGATCTGCCGTGAATGTCCTACCTCTAAGGACCGCTAAAGCCCTAGACATCACCGAGACCGACTACCTCCCAACAGCGCAAACTATCCAGGCTTACGACGGAAGCCCAAAACCGGTTGCCGGGGCCGTTAAGCTGACAATAATAACGGGCCCAATCGAAAAAGAATTGGAGTTTAAGGTGATTGATGTCACCTCGTCCTTCAACTTACTGCTCGGGAGGCCATGGATCCATGCAGTCAAGGCCGTGTCTTCTACCCTTCATAGGAAGGTCAAAATGCCTCTTCAAGACGGTGTCATCACACTAGAGGCAACCCCCATGACCGTGGCAAGCTACAACGCCACGGGTCGGGCCGAACCACGGGGATTTGACTTCGTGGGAATGATTGAGGAGGAATACCTCTTCAGGCCCTACTTCACTACTAGCATCAATACGATGCTACAAAACTTGGGTTACCTACCGGGGGCCACTTCAAGGCCACACCTCCCGGCTGGGAAGGTTATCGAGGTCCTAAACAACGGAGGATCTCGATTCAGTTTAGGGTACACTATGGCCCCGGAAAATGTGGACCGGGCAAATGTAATCAAGTTTGTCACTCCAGTATTTGGGGCAATCCAAGTGGGCCTTTACCAACCCGCTATCACATATCCCGAGACCAAAATGGCTCGGGAATACAATTTCATCCCTGATGACATATTTGCTGATGGTAGGGGATTCGTCACGTCCCAACCGTCAATAATATAACCGGCTAATCCTAACTAGGGTAGATAGGGTAAGTCGGGTCGAATCCACGGGGATGGTAATGTATAGCCTTGACTAAGGTCGCCTAAATACTAGACTAAGTCAACGAACTAAGCTAAACTAGAGAATGATAGGAGAGGGGAGAAAGCTAGACTAAGGCTATATCTAAGGAGAGAGCAAACAAAGGAGAACGGGCTAGAGTTAGATCGGGGTCAAAGGGGTAACGGAATGGTCAAGGGAGGATTAGAGTGAAGGAGGTAGTAGGGTAATTAGGTTGGTCCGGGCTCTTGCAACTTAGACTCACCTAGAGGTTCCACCTAAAACCCTTACTCAACACACTCGGGGTTCTAGCACGCTATAGACCTAGGTCGAATCCGGGCTCTCGCTACATACAAAGACCTAGGGGTCGTCCTCACCGGGCTTTTGCAACTTAGTGAGGGGACCGAACCCACAACAAACTAACACCCACAAAGAAAGGCAAGAAAAAACAAGCATTCGTACATACTTAGTCATTCAAGCAATTCCACAAACATGTGATGTGCATCAAACAAGAGGAAACCCAAATCTTCCACCCACATCCCTAACAAACCCTAAATCACCCAATTAACACCCTAATCACCTTACTAACCCTAGCAAGAACACTACTCTAACATATCTAAAGGAAATACTAACAAAAACAAGGTAAACAAACTCAAACACCCAAACATACACAAACAAACTAATGAAAACAATAAATAAGAACTAAAGATGTAAACTTGATAAACAAAAATGGATTAAGAGTAAAAGGAGAAGAAGATTGTACCAAACTAGTGAAGAGGAAAGAACAAAACTTGGATTAAAGAAGAAAACCCAAAACAAACATCCAAGGTTGTCAAGCTTGGAGAAGATCTTGAAGAATTCCCTTAATACAAGTACTAAACAAGGATTAACTACTAATTATCGACTAATCTACACTAATCTAATATAATCTAACCTAAAGTAGTCTAGGGTTTAATGTTTAAAAGAGTGCATAAGCTTAACATAACAAGGGAAGAGTATATATAGGGTTACAAATGGAAGGGAGAAGAAAACAAAGAAAGCGGAGCTGCAGCTGACCCTTCCCGGTCTGGAAGGTTTGGTCCCGATCGGGATGGGCCATCCTTCCCGGTCGGGAAGGACCTTCCTGATCGGGATGGGCTCACAGTAGCCGCGCTTTATGCTCCCTTCATCCCGAACGGGATGAGGCCATCCCGAACGGGATGGGTCTTTGTAGGCCTCCCTTTAGAGCTCTTTTGTCCCTCCTTGCCTCTCATGGGCTTCTCGTCGATTCTCGGGACTCGGAATCGGGTCTCGTATGCTCGGGATTGGGTCCCAAGGTCTCGAGTCATCCTTCCTTTATCTCGTTGGCTCCAAAATGTGTATGTATTGAGTCGGAATCGCTCTAACTCTTCCAATTCGGCCTCGGGAACCTGAAACGAACTAAAGGAAGCATAAGAAGCCCCTAAACCGCTCCCAAGGAGCGATTCCACAAGGAAAAAGGGGCCAAAACACAACAAATAGGCACTACAAACTACACTTATCAACTCCCCCACACTTAACCCTTACTCGTCCTCGAGTAAGCACATACTACTACTTAAACTATCTGAGTGGGTATTAGCGCACCCTACACCCCTTCAACTCACGCGAGTGCACTTAGAGGACAAGTGCACTCCGCAAGGCAAGTTGGGTCTTGCGACAAAACTGTCGATGCAACCGGACACAAAACACATAAACAAACAAACACACAAACAAACACATAATCGGTTGCACCCAAAACAAAAGAAATACCGCTTCCCTCTAAAAGCAGTGAAAGAAGCACCGGTTTAGGACTCGAGGTAAGTGACAACGTTCCAAAGCTAGCAATACAAACCAAGGTGGGCTAAACCCTAATAGTACGACGATAAAGCAACAAAAACGTTGGTAACTTACCTAGGTCCTCCTAACTTTCAAAAAAAACGTACTACGGGACGATCGGCGGAGTGGAAAAATGAAGAACCACGGTGTTAGTCGACACTGTAGGTAAGTGAGACCCCGCCCCCTTTAGCGTGAGCCAAGAGGGTCGTCCCGTATCCAAGACCGCCTAACTAGTCCAAGTAAAAAGGTGGAAAACATGCAAAATGAGGGAAGACCGACTAATGCCGCTATCATCCTTCCTCAGGACTCGGTCCTTTGGTAGGCTCTTCACGGCAAAAGTCGGAAAAAGGCTTATTTTTGTGGGGATTTCTTTTTGTGAGATGGGTTTCCTTTTGGCATTTTCTTTCTTTTCGACGTTTTGATTTGTATGTTGCCATGCCATTCTTTTTCTTCTTTTCTATTTTCTTTTGGCTTTTGTGCCTTTTCTTTTTCTTCATTCTTTTCTTTCTTTCATTTTTTTTTCTTTCTTTTCTTTTCTTTGCCCTTTTTGGGAAGATTTGGCTTTTTGGCGTTTCTTGACAATTGAGAAAGAGAGAATTCAACAAATTGCATTTTATTTGTGTGGGCATGTGTAGGAGGTAGGTGAATGGGTAAGTCGGGGTTGCGCATTCCCTTTCAAACCCACAAAAAGTGGAGAACTTGGACTAACCAAACAATCCTAAACACGGTCACCTAGGGGACGAGACTCGATAACCAAGGCCTTTTCACACCGTGGGTGGTCATAATGGTCAAAGGTGCAAATCCCGCATTAAATCCCTAGTAAGCTAGGTGGACTCGAGGTAAAGGGCCAACGAAATCATTGATTTAGGGTCATTCTACTAGGCTAAAGTCCAAGACTCGATTTATACAACTAGAAAGGGAAAAATAGACACTCACACACTAGCCTCTAAACCGGGTTTTCAAAAAAATGTTTACACACAAGACACACAACACACAAATGAAGACTCAACGAGAATGACAGAAAAAGAGACAAAAGCAACAAAACAACACAAAACAAAACGAACACATACAAAACACAAACACCACCCCGAATTTCCAAACAAGCCACCAAATCGTCCACAAACTTTACAAAGCTCCACCCAAGCACACCACAACACACATCTCCTCCAAACTCCAAAAGAAACAAAGAGGAAAAAGGGTGAAAAGATGTTACCGGGTGTCTTGAAAGCCCTCCAAAGCTAACGGTGATTAAGCAACCTATAATGAAAAAAAGGGAGGCAAAGCACGCACAACATAACAAAAACACGACACAAAGACACAAAATGAAAACACACAAAAGAAAAATCTTTTCGATTTTTGTGAAAATTTTTCAAATTTTTAGGAATTTTTTATGATTTTTTTTCGAAAGACTAAGAAAATAAAACTAACTATACTAGAATATCGCTCCCCCACACTTAAATCGAGCCATGTCCTCATGCTCGATCGTAGGGTGCGGAGAGACAAAAGAAAAAGAAAAGAAACTACGAAAATAAAGCTAAAAATCAAAAATAAAGTGAAGAAAATGGTAGAAGGTGTCCGGTCGGGGTGTAATCAAATCACCAAGGGCCGAGACGAGAAAAAGATATGGAAGGGGGAAGAAAAATAAAAAGAAGGAAATAAAAGGAAATGGGAGGGGAGGGCTAGGTGTAATCAAGTCACCTAACCCGGATTCCGCCTAAATCCGACTAAATCCTCAAAAAAGAAAGTGAAAATTTTGTAACAATTTGGATTTTTGATTGACTCTCGACGGAATCACGTCGTCGAGAGTCGGGAGCAACATAAACCATGGCCTAGAAAGCCGCCAAGTTACCATGACTCAAGGGGAAGGGGGCAAACAAGAGAAAAACAAGCAATAAAAGACGGAAAAGAAAGTATAGTTGCCGTACCGACCGGTTAGGAACTCACTTGCTCCATCGTCTCATAGATCAATATAGGCGCTTGCTTGTTGTCTTCGTTGTCATCCTCCTTCAAGCTTGATAAATCGTATGGTTGGGGTAGTAATGGTAGGGGGTGGGATTGAATGTGAATCTCGGTGTGTAAAGTGAGGTGTACGGGTCATAAGATAGGAGTAAGGAGGAGAAAGGAGGTTGGGAGGGGGTATAATGGATGGGTGGAGTCAAAGGGGACCATCCCGGTCGGGATGGATGGTCCCGATCGGGTTGATAAACCCTTCCCGATCGGGAAGCTCTCGTCCCGATCGGGAACGCACTCCAGTGAGTCCGATTTCCAGCACCTACATCCCGATCGGGGTGGCTCCTTCCTGGTCAGGATTCTTCATCCATCCCGGTCGGGAAGCTCTCTTCCCGGTCGGGATGAGTCTTCTTTGCTTCCCCAAGCCCAAAAGGTTATCATAAGCTTAAAAAACCGACTTCCTCGCTCGCAAACCAAACTCCATCATCAACTACTCCTTTCTAGGAGTCACCTTCACTTCACCTAACACAATGAACTCAAAGTACACATCAAATTCACTCCCTCACATCGCTCATCAAAATACCAAATCAATTACAAGAATATCACAAAACTACCAAAATCAAGAGATAAAACACAAATACAAGCACAAGTACTCTAAAGAAGAGAGGAGGGGGATATACAACATGACGGTTCTTTTAGGAACTCCGTCAAACCTAGGATGGTGGACTCCATTCTTCAACCATAGCCCTCAAGGGCATGGAGGAGCAAGTCGAACGCGCTATCGACATCATAGTGAAGGCCCAAGAAGCGCTCGAGCTTAACCGACCTCCACGGCCTCCAAGGAGGAGGCAAGAAGTAGGAATCCCAAGACCCGACATCATCTTCAAATTTGTCTCCGGGGTCTCTCCATCCTACGAGCTCAACCGATCTCTTCCTCCTTAGGCATCGCCTCCAATCATTAGCAAGCTTCATCTCCAAGAATCGAGGCACAAAAAGCAGTTTTGGCCTCATCTCTTCATTGCACACCCCCACACTTTCCTCAAGTTGTGGTTCCCCATCTTCATCACTCGGCCCCACATCATCTTGGAGGATAGGATCGAAACTTCTACCGGCGGTTTCAATATCCTCCAAGTCATTGCTTGGCTCACTTTCTAGAGGCTCTTGATGCTTATCCACATTCTCGGACAAGGGCAACTCGAGGCTCACAATTTCACCCAACATCCTCACAAATTCCACCAAACCATCCCACTCACTATCCTCCTCCAATTCTTCACCAACGATGCCTTCACCAAGAGTCATCTCCTCATTCGTCTCTTTTTGGGTAGACGATTGAGGTTCTTCAAAGCAAACTTCTCTATCAAAGGGAACTACATCGGCGGCTTCGTAATTCGGTTGTTCCTCTTTCTCAAGTGGGCACCCTCCATCTAAATACGATGCTCGGGATAAAGACATTACGGCTTGAACCGATAATGCATTTAATTGAGCATTCCTCGCCTCGTTTGCCCTTCGCATTTGGACCATTAATTCCTCTTGTTCTTTTCGCAATTGAATGGCCATTTCTTGTGTGCTTCTTTGCAATTGAAGAATCGAATTACACAACTCCAAGTTGGGCAATTGGTGATCATTGGAGTCTTGTAAGACTCCTTGATAATCTTGATGATGCCCATAGGGTGGGGCATCATAATTTTGGTAGCAAGGTTGGGGTGGTTGGTAGTATTGTGGGTCATAGGGTTCATATTGTGGTTGGGGTGGAGGGTAATATTGTGGGTCTTGGGGGTATTGGCTTCCATAAGGTGGATCTTGATTGAACATGGTGGGTTCACAATCATAGCTTGAGTAATAGCCACCATGATCGTAGGAATGATAATCGTCCACTTGTTGGTAGCCGTTTTCATACTCTTGAAGATCATACCCATCTTGATTACCCCAAGAAGCTTGATCATGGTAGGGGGACGTTATGTCATACCCTTGGTTCATGGAAGAAGAGTGGTAGCTCATATCGGCTCCCGAGTGTGTGGAGTTTAGATCAAACCCCATGCTCGCTCGAAAATCGTAGTCCATACCCGGTTGGAAACCACTCATTCTAGCAACCGTCCGTTTAAGCGGCTCTGAGTTGCAAGAAGAAGATAATCACCACCTCTAAGCACAAACTGTAGACTAAGAACAAACGTGAGAAGTCTAGTGCTTTTTGGGCCCTAGACAAGAGAGAAATAAACCGCACACACACAAGAAGCAAAGTAACCAAAATAAAAAAAAGAAAACACAAACACAAAGACAAAGTCAAGCAAATAGGAAAACTTAGTCTAA
Source organism: Agrostemma githago (assembly GCA_958450325.1). NCBI lineage: Eukaryota > Viridiplantae > Streptophyta > Magnoliopsida > Caryophyllales > Caryophyllaceae > Agrostemma > Agrostemma githago. The sequence goes on from OY288256.1 coordinate 33,542,239, forward strand.
ACTAGCACCGTCCCCGGCAACGGCGCTAAATTGATGGTAGGGGATTCGTCACGTCCCAACCGTCAATAATATAACCGGCTAATCCTAACTAGGGTAGATAGGGTAAGTCGGGTCGAATCCACGAGGACGGTAATGTATAGCCTAGACTAAGGTCGCCTAAATACTAGACTAAGTCAACGAACTAAGCTAAACTAGAGAATGATAGGAGAGGGGAGAAAGCTAGACTAAGGCTATATCTAAGGAGAAAGCAAACAAAGGAGAACGGGCTAGAGTTAGATCGGGGTCAAAGGGGTAACAGAATGGTCAAGGGAGGATTAGAGTGAAGGAGGTAGTAGGGTAATCTAGGTTGGTCCGGGCTCTCGCAACTTAGACTCACCTAGAGGTTCCACCTAAAACCCATCTCGGCGATACTCAACACACTCGGGGTTCTAGCACGCTATAGACCTAGGTCGAATCCGGGCTCTCGCTACTTACAAAGACCTAGGGGTCGTCCTCACCGGGCTCTCGCAACTTAGTGAGGGGACCAAACCCACAACAACCTAACACCTACAAAGAAAGGCAAGAAAAAACAAGCATTCGTACATACTTAGTCATTCAAGCAATTCCACAAACATGTGATGTGCATCAAACAAGAGGAAACCCAAATCTTCCACCCACATCCCTAACAAACCCTAAATCACCCAATTAACACCCTAATCACCTTACTAACCCTAGCAAGAACACTACTCTAACATATCTAAAGGAAATACTAACAAAAACAAGGTAAACAAACTCAAACACCCAAACATACACAAACAAACTAATGAAAACAATAAATAAGAAATAAAGATGTAAACTTGATAAACAAAAATGGATTAAGAGTAAAAGGAGAAGAAGATTGTACCAAACTAGTGAAGAGGAAAGAACAAAACTTGCATTAAAGAAGAAAACCCAAAACAAACATCCAAGGTTGTCAAGCTTGGAGAAGATCTTGAAGAATTCCCTTAATACAAGTACTAAACTAGGATTAACTACTAATTATCGACTAATATACACTAATCTAATCTAATCTAACCTAAATTAGTCTAGGGTTTAATGTCTAAAAGAGTGCATAAGCTTAACATAACAAGGGAAGAGTATATATAGGGTTACAAATGGAAGGGAGAAGAAAAGAAAGAAAGCGGAGCTGCAGCTGACCCTTCCCGGTCGGGAAGGTTTGGTCCCGATCGGGATGGGCCATCCTTCCCGGTCGGGAAGGACCTTCCCAATCGGGATGGGCTCACAGTAGCCGCGCTTTATGCTCCCTTCATCCCGAACGGGATGAGGCCATCCCGAAAGAGATGGGTCTTTGTAGGCCTCCCTTTAGAGCTCTTTGGTCCCTCCTTGCCTCTCATGGGCTTCTCGTCGATTCTCGGGACTCGGGATCGACTCTCGGAGGCTCGGGATTGGGTCCCAAGGTAAAACCAACTAACCTAACTAGGGTAGCTAGGGTAAGTCGGGTCGAATCCACAGGGACGGGAGGTCAGACTAAGGTATGCTAAGGTTCTAGACTAGGTTCGAGACAAGCTATTCTAAGGGGGAGACTAAGACTAGTCTAAGGTCTAAAACTAGGACTAAGGGAAACTAGGATATCACTAAGAAGGAAGACTAGGGTTAGGTCGGGGTCAAAGGGGTAACGGAATGGTCGAAGGAGAACTAGAGCGAAGGAGGTAGTAGGGTGATCTAGGTTAGCCCGGGCTCTCGCAACTTAGACTCACCTAGAGGTTCCACCTAGAACCCACCTTGGCGACACACACGACAAACGGAGTACTAGCATGCTATAGGCCTAGGTCGCATCCGGGCTCTCGCAACTTAGACCGACCTAGGGGTCGTCCTCACCGGGCTCTCGCAACTTAATGAGGGAACCGAACCCACAAACAAACTAATACCCACAAGAGAAAAGCAAGAAAAACAAGCATTCGTACATACTTAGTCAATCAAGCATTTCAACAAACATGTGATGTGCATCATACAAGAGGAAACCCAAATCTTCCACCAACATCTCCAACAATCCCTTAATCATCCAATTAACACCCTAATCACCTTACTAACCCTAGCAAGATACTACTCTAACATATCTATACTAAAACTAACACTAAGAAGAGGAATCATCACAAACATCAAAACAAACATGAAGAAACTAACAATAACTATGAACTATGAACCATAACAAGAACAAAGAATCAAACTTTAATGATAAAAAAAAGATTAAGAGAAGAGAAAAGAAGATTATACCAAACTAGAGATGAAAGGAAGAAAGAAACTTGCATAAATGGAAGAACCCAAAACAAACATCCAAGTTTGTCAAGCTTGGTGAAGATCTTGAAGAATTCCCAAATTACAAGCACAAATCTAAGATTAACGATAATCTAAGGACTAATCTACACTAATCTATGCTAATATATGCTAAAATTATCTAGGGTTTAGTCTCTAATGTCTAACATAAGCTTAACATAACAAGGGAAGAGTATATATAGGGTTACAAATGGAAGGGAGAAGAAAAGAATAGAAGGCGGGGTAGCAGTGGCCCGTCCCGGCCGAGACGGGTCGGTCCCGGTCAGGACGAGGTCGGTCCCGGTCGGACGCCACCTTCCCGATCGGGATGGTCCACAGACAGCAGCTTCTCTTTTTGCTCCTTCATCCCGGACGGGATGAGGCCATACCCGTCCGGGATGAGCCTTGTAGGCCTCCAATATGAAATTTTTGGTCCCTCCTTGCTTCTCATGGGCTTCCCATCGATTCTCGGGACTCGGGATCCGGTCTCGGAGGCTCAGGATTGGGCCCCAAGGTCTAGGGGTCGATTCCAAGGCATCAAGGCATCGTTCCTTTACTCCGTTGGCTCCAAAATGTGTATGTATCGAGTCGGAATCGCTCCAACTCTTCCAAATCGGTCTCGGGAACCTGGAACGAACTAAAGGAAGCATAAGAGGCCCATAAATCGCTCCCAAGGAGCGATTCCACAAGGAAAATGGGATCAAAACACTACAAAATAGGCACTACAAACGACACTTATCAACTCCCCCACACTTAACCCTTACTCGCCCTCGAGTAAGCACAAACTAACTACTATACTAGCCGAATGGGTATTAGCGCACCCTACGCCCCTTCAACTCACGCGAGTGCACTTAGAGGAAAAGTGCACTCCGCAAGGCAAGTCGGGTCTTGCGACAAAACTGTGGATGCAACCGAACACAAACACATAAACAAACACACAAACAAACAAACAAACAAACACTTAGACGTTTGCACCCAAAACAAAAGAAATACCGCTTCCCTCAAAAAGCGGTGAAAGAAGCACCGGTTTAGGACTCGAGGTAAGTGACAACATTCCCAAGCTAGCAATACAAACCAAGGTGGACTAAACCCTAATAGTATGACGATAAAGCAACAAAAACGTTGGTAACTTACCTAGGTCCTCCTAACTTTCTAAAAACGTACTACGGGACGATCGGCGGAGTGGAAAAGTGAAGAACCACGGTGTTAGTCGACACTGTAGGTAAGTGAGACCCCGCCCCCTTTAGCGTGAGCGAAGAGGGTCGTCCCATGTCAAAAACCGCCTAACTAGTCCAAGTAAAAAGATGGAAATATGCAAAATGAGGGAAGACCGACTAATGCCGCTATCATCCTTCCTAGGGACTCGGTCCTTTGGTAGGCTCTTCACGGCAAAAGTCGGAAAAAGGCTTATTCTGAGAGGTAGAGGTTATTTTTGTGAATCGGGTTTTCTTTTGGTATTTTCTCTTTTCTTTTGCATTTTTTTCTTTGTTTTGCCATGCCATTCTTTTTCTTCTTTTCTATTTTCTTTTTGGCTTTTGTGCCTTTTCTTTTTCTTCATTCTTTTCTTTCTTTCATTTTCTTTCATTTTCTTTTCTTAGCCCTTTTTGGCTTGATTCGGCTTTTTGGCATTCCTTAGTAATAAGAAAGAGAGATCAACAAATTGCATTTTTATTGTGTGGATTTGTGTTGGAATTAGGGAAATGGGTATGTCGGGACGACGTCTTCCCTTCATACTCACAAAAAGAGGAGAACTTGGACTAATCAAACAATCCCAAACACGGTCACCTAAGGGACGAGACTCGGTAACCAAGGCCTTTTCACACCGTGGGTGGTCATAATGGTCAAAATGCAAATCCAGTAGTAAATTCCTAGTAAGCTAGGTGGACTCAAGGTAAAGGACCAACGAATTCATTGATTTAGGGTCATTCTACTAGATCCAAGTCCAAGACTCAATTTATACAACTAGGAAGGGAAAGTAAACTCTCACAAACTAGCCTCCAAACCGGGTTTTCGCAAAATGTTTACACACAAGACACACAACACACACAAAATGAAGACTCAACGAGAACGAAAGAAAAAAAGAAATAAAAGCAACGAAACAAAAACAACACAAAATGAACACATACATACACAACACAAACACCACCCCGATCATCCAAACAAGCCACCAAATCAACCACACTTTACAAAGCTCCACCCGAGCACACAACATCACAATCTCCTCCAAACTCCGCAAGAGGTAAAGAAGAAAAAGGGATAAGATGTTACCGGGAGTCTTGAAAGCCTTCCAAAGTTAACGGCGATTGAAGCAACCTATAAGGGAAAGGGAGGCAAAACACGCACACAAAACAAATATACGACACAATGATACAAAAGGAAAACACACAAAAGAAAAAATCTTTTTGATTTTTGAGAAAAAATTTCAAATTTTTAGGCATTTTTTCAAAGATTTTTCAAAAAACTAAGAAAATAAAACTAACGACGATAGAATATCGCTCCCCCACACTTAAATCGAGCCATGTCCTTATGCTCGATCGTAGGGTGCGGAGAGACAAAAGAAAGAAAAAGAAACTACGAAAAAAAAGCTAAAAATCAAAAAGAAGATGAAGAAAAGGGTAGAAGGTGTCCGGCCGGGGTGTAGTCAAGTCACCATGGGCCGAGACAAGAAAAGATATGGATGGAGGAAGAAATAAAAAGAAGGAAATAAAAGGAAATGGGAGGGGAGGGCTAGGTGTAATCAAGTCGCCTAGCCCGGATTCCGCTTAAATCCGACTAAATCCAACAAAAGGGGTGAAAAACTTGTAAATTTTGGATTTTGAAATGACTCTCGATGTAATCACATCATCGAGAGTCGGGAGAAACATATACCAAGGCCTCGAAGGCCACCATGACACCATGACACAAAAGTGTACAAGGGGAAGGGGAGTAAACAAAGGAAAACAAGCAATAAAAGACGGAAAAGAAAGGATAGTTGTCGTACCATAGGTTAGCAACTCACTCTCTCCATCGTCTCATAGATCAATATAGGCACTTGCTTGTCTTCATCATTGCTATTCCGCTTCAAACGTGATAGAACCGCATGGTTGAGGTAGTAATGGTGTGAGGGGGGTAGGATTCGATGTGAAACTCGGTGTAAAGGGAAGAGAAATGAGGTGAGGGTATGTAAATGAAGTGTAAGGGTCATATGACATGAGCGAGGATGGGTAGGGAGGTTGGGTGGGGGTATTCAATGGTTGGGTGGGCTCAAATGTCAAAGAAGAGGCCAAAAGAGGAGAAAAGAGACCATCCCGGTCGGGATGGATGGTCCGGATCGGGATGATAAACCCTTCCCGATCGGGAAGCCTCCTTCCCGGTCGGGAAGCCACTCCAGAAATCTCGAAATATGGCACCATCATCCTGATCGGGAAGGCTCCTTCCCGGTCGGGATGGCATATTCTTCCCGGTCGGGAAGCTCCCTTCCCGCCCGGGATGGGTCTTCTTGACCTCCAAAACCCCAAAAGCTTCACCGAAGCTTCAAAAACCGACTTCCATAATCACGATCCGAGCTCTATCATTAACCATTCCTCTCTAGGAATCATCTTCACTTCACACCTATGACAATAAGCTCAAATACAACATCAAATTCCCTCCCTCACATCGCTCATCAACAATCCAAATAAACAAGAATTCCACAAAAGCTAACAAATCCTAGAAACCAAACTATACAAACAAACATGAACACAAATACAAGCACAAAAGAAAAGAAAAAGAGATATTTACAATAATGTACTCTCACCAACTACACCTCCATAGCCATCAAGAGCTCGGAGTAGTAAGTCAAATGCTCTAGCAACATATTCCATTAAGTTCACATGGCCGAGCCTAGCCACATCCAAGAGCTTCCAAGTCGGAGGGAAGAAGCGATCATCTTCATTATGTTCGGGGCTCTCGTGATCTTCCAGGTCTTCGGAACCATGATAGCGACGACTCTTATGACCATCCGGTAGGTATAGTGGTCTAGAGTCATGCTCGGCATTATGATGCGGGAGATCACACCCTAGGGGTGTCGCTTCTTCTACGGGGTCGAGAGTGGAACTCTTTTCCACCGCCCGACAAGGATCCTCTTCATCAACCGTCTCACAAGACAAAGGACTAGGCATCGAGTGCGGTAGAGGAGGATAAGGCATCAAGTTTTCTTCATTGGAGGCTTTAGGATCCTCCAATTCCCCATACAAGGCAAGTTCCAAGGCATCTACTTCTTTTTCAAAAGTATTGCGCTCCTTTTCACTCACCTTGTCTATATGGCCTAGAGGAGGTATGTCTTCACTTGGCTTTGGATTGTCTAGTGGTTCATCACGAAGAAAATCGAGCAAATCCAATTTTATCGCCAATACATCGGCTCCCCAAGAGTTATCTCGAGAATCATGTTCACTCCCCTCCTCATTGTTGGCCCTTGAAGCCTCAACTTCCTCTATTATTTCCTCATCTTCACCGCTTAAGCAACACTCAACAATGACCTCTTGATCGACCCTCTCTTCTTCATTTGTAGCTTCAAGATTGGGTTGAGACACCCGACCTTCATGCCCAAATGAACCTTCCTCAACATGTAGTGGAGCTCGAGTGGCCGACATCGTGATATGGGCCATGAATGCATTGATTTGAGCATCTTGCACCTCTATTTGGGCCTTGAGCTCATTTTCAACCCCTTGCATGTGAGTCATCATCACTTGTTGAGTCTTTTGCAATAGAGCTATCGCCTCATGTTGACTCTTAAGCAATTGAGACATCATTTGACAAGCCTCAACCAAGTTGGGATCTTGTGGTTGTGGGTTATGTGAGGGTGTTTGGTAGTTGTTAGAATGTTGGAATGATCCTTGACAACTTTCTTGGTAACCATAAGGAGGGCGTTCATAAGATTGTTGATGGGGTTGATATGGTTGGTGAAATCTCGGGACTTGGCCATTTGCCCCAAAGTTGTCCCGTGATGATTGATGGTAGCTTGGACGAGCCATGTCCATAACGTCGCTTTGGTACCTAGGATGAGCTAGAAGCACTTGAGCAAACGTTAGTATCCTAGTGCTTTTGAGGCACTAGGAAGAGAGAATAGCACACAAGAAGAAAAACGGAGATACACAAGGAGAAGAGAACACAAAAATCAAGAACAAAGTCCAAAACTAAGCAAACAAAAGTCTAAACTACGCCGTCCCCGGCAACGGCGCCAATTTGATGGGAGGGATTTGTCGTGAATCCCAACCGTCAAATAAAACCAACTAACCTAACTAGGGTAGCTAGGGTAAGTCGGGTCGAATCCACAGGGACGGGAGGTCGGACTAAGGTATGCTACGGTTCTAGACGAGCTATTCTAAGGGGGAGACTAAGACTAGTCTAAGGTCTAAAACTAGGACTAAGGGAAACTAGGATATCACTAAGAAGGAAGACTAGGGTTAGGTCGGGGTCAAAGGGGTTACGGAATGGTCGAAGGAGAACTAGAGCAAAGGAGGTAGTAGGGTGATCTAGGTTAGCCCGGGCTCTCGCAACTTAGACTCACCTAGAGGTTCCACCTAGAACCCACCTTGGCGACACACACGACAAACGGAGTACTAGCATGCTATAGGCCTAGGTCGCATCCGGGCTCTCGCAACATAGACCGACCTAGGGGTCGTCCTCACCGGGCTCTCGCAACTTAATGAGGGAACCGAACCCACAAACAAACTAATACCCACAAGAGAAAAGCAAGAAAAACAAGCATTCGTACATACTTAGTCAATCAAGCATTTCAACAAACATGTGATGTGCATCATACAAGAGGAAACCCAAATCTTCCACCAACATCTCCAACAATCCCTTAATCATCCAATTAACACCCTAATCACCTTACTAACCCTAGCAAGATACTACTCTAACATATCTATACTAAAACTAACACTAAGAAGAGGAATCATCACAAACATCAAAACAAACATGAAGAAACTAACAATAACTATGAACTATGAACCATAACAAGAACAAAGAATCAAACTTTAATGATAAAAAAAAGATTAAGAGAAGAGAAAAGAAGATTATACCAAACTAGAGATGAAAGGAAGAAAGAAACTTGCATAAATGGAAGAACCCAAAACAAACATCCAAGTTTGTCAAGCTTGGTGAAGATCTTGAAGAATTCCCAAATTACAAGCACAAATCTAAGATTAACGATAATCTAAGGACTAATCTACACTAATCTATGCTAATATATGCTAAAATTATCTAGGGTTTAGTCTCTAATGTCTAACATAAGCTTAACATAACAAGGGAAGAGTATATATAGGGTTACAAATGGAAGGGAGAAGAAAAGAATAGAAGGCGGGGTAGCAGTGGCCCGTCCCGGCCGAGACGGGTCGGTCCCGGTCAGGACGAGGTCGGTCCCGGTCGGACGCCACCTTCCCGATCGGGATGGTCCACAGACAGCAGCTTCTCTTTTTGCTCCTTCATCCCGGACGGGATGAGGCCATACCCGTCCGGGATGAGCCTTGTAGGCCTCCAATATGAAATTTTTGGTCCCTCCTTGCTTCTCATGGGCTTCCCATCGATTCTCGGGACTCGGGATCCGGTCTCGGAGGCTCAGGATTGGGCCCCAAGGTCTAGGGGTCGATTCCAAGGCATCAAGGCATCGTTCCTTTACTCCGTTGGCTCCAAAATGTGTATGTATCGAGTCGGAATCGCTCCAACTCTTCCAAATCGGTCTCGGGAACCTGGAACGAACTAAAGGAAGCATAAGAGGCCCATAAATCGCTCCCAAGGAGCGATTCCACAAGGAAAATGGGATCAAAACACTACAAAATAGGCACTATAAACGACACTTATCATTTGCCCTTGTCCAAACGGAATCCAAAGAGGGCGCTGACCATTCTGAGCCCGTGCTAGGGCTTCTATTTGGGGAAGACAAGGTCATCCCCACTCCAAAAGATGATCTGGTCAACCTGTTCCTCCGCAGCAACCGGTTCGATCCAACGAAGCTGATCTCCGAAGTTGGTGCAGACATCAGGAAGAGGGCCTGGAGGAAGACCATCAAATGGACTGACAGCCAGGGTCGGGTCTACTAGCTAACCACCGGCAAGGGAGACATGCCGGATACCGAGTCTTAGTCTGGGTCGGAGTTCCATGGCTTAGGAAAGGCGATTTAGGGAGATTTATAATATCATTTAGTAAATGCTGTAGGAGAGGCGATTTAGGGCGATTTGAAGCGGCTCCATGGCTCATAACTCTGCTACGAAAACTAGGAGGAATAAGAAGGGCTCTGCTACCAACGAACACTCATCTGCAAAGGGCTTTGGAAAAGCTCTAGGACCTAATGTGGATGAGACGTTACGTACCTATATGATGCATGAGATAAATGATATTCCTGGACTAAACCTTGATGATGAAAACGATAATATCCTAAATTCAGATGATGAAGATTTGAATGGTCTGTGGATCACACAGAGAGGGCACAAGAAGAATTCGACCCAGGGAGTTAAAAATGCTATTCGTGAACTGAATTCTACGGTTTTGGATGACCCCATGCTCCAATTCTCTGATGAGGATACAAAGGAGGAGGAGGATTACTGGTCAACAGCGGTCAATTGCTATATCTTAGGCGCGAATCCTCCATGGGAAGTGATTAAGGGCTATATTCAGAGAGTTTGGGGGAAACATGGTGTGGACAAAATCTCATTTAGTCCAAATGGTGTTTTCCTTGTACGTTTTAAGAAGATGAAGGCCAAAGAATTGGTTCTGCAGGCTGGTTATCATATGTTTGATAACAAGCCGCTCTTTGTCAAACCATGGCAACCGGAGGTGAATCTATTGAAGGAAGACATTAAAACTGTACCTTCTTGGGTCCGTCTCTATGACCTGCCACTGAAATATTGGGGGAACTGCATGGCTCAGATTGCAGGCCTTGCCGGAAAATTCATTAAAACTGACCCACTCACTGCAGATAAAACACGACTGGGCTATGCCAGGGTACTCGTGGAACTGACTGTGGGTCAGGATTTCAAGGACCATGTCAAATTCAAAGATGCAAAAGGGGAAATCATTACTATCAAGGTTGAATTTGAGTGGTAGCCTGACCTATGTACTAAATGTTAATCTTTGGTTCATATTGCTGCAACTTGCAGGAAACGTGACAAGAAGAACAAGCCTATTTTGAGGAAGATTTGGAAGCCAAAACCCCTGGCAACATCCTTGGAGCCACAAGCAAAAAATGATACAGTACAGGTGCTTGAAAATAAAAACTTAGAAGGTGGCTCTTATGTGGATGTATTGCGGATAAATATCCCTAATGCGCCCACTACTGAAGTAGTCCCAGAGACTCCAAATATTGGGAATGTGGTTATTACAACTGATATAGGTGACCCCTCTCTAAACAGTCCAAATGATAATCGGCTTCTGGAATGTTAGAGGGCTGAATAATGTAAATAAGCAAAAGGAGATTAAACTCTTCTTGCAGAATGAAGATGTAGGTTTGTTTGGGTTATTGGAAACAAAAATTAAACAGAATAATGGCAGCTTGATTGCTAATAATATGTTGAATGGGTGGGGTGTCACTACTAATGGACATCTACATCCTGGTGGGAGGGTATGGGTTTCCTGGCTTCCGTCGATGTTTGAAGTTCATCCAGTAACTTACCATCCACAATTCATACATTGTAGTGTTATTAATAAAATTAATAGGAATCGATTCTATTATACTGTCATATATGCTTTCAATGATGGGATGGATAGGAAGGATCTCTGGATTCAACTTGAGAATATTGCTGCTACTGTTGATGGTCCGTGGGCCTTGGGGGGAGATTTTAATATTGTAATCTCTCCGGAGGAAAGATTAGGAGGACATACGAATCAAGAGGATATGGATTTCATCAATTGTCTGACTACTTGTGGTATGGTTGATATCAAAGCTACAGGAGCCTGGTTTACTTGGTCTAACAAACGGGAACCTAATGAAAGGAAATACAGTCGATTAGACAGATTCCTGGTGAATGCTGCATGGCTGAGGATGTACCCTGATTATGAGGCCTATTTTCATCCTGAAGGAATGTTTGACCATAACCCATGTATTGTGCAAAATCCGGAGTGTATTGTCAAGAGGAAGTCAATCTTTAAATATTTCAAAATGTGGGCGAAGGCACCCAGCTTTATAAAACTCTGAAGGATGCGTGGGGTAAGGACCATGGAGAAACCAAAATGTTTGGTGTCGTTAAGAAACTTAAAGAACTGAAACACAGGCTTAAAAGACTGAATCAGGAAACCTTTTCAAATGTAGAGAGAAGAGCAGCCCAGAAGGAATACGAATTGAAGATAGTTCAGACAAACCTGCAGACTGATCCAAGCTTTGCAGACCTGATAGGTCGAGAAAGAGAACTCCTTAAAGAGGTTAAGTTCTATGTTACTGCAAGGGATAGTTTTCTTATGCAAAAGGCTCGAGTGCAATGGTTGGAGGAGGGAGATGCTAATACACATGTCTTTCACCAAGCTATAAAACAGAAAATTATCAGAAACAAAGTAACGCAGATAAAGAGCGTGGATGGGCAGATATGTAATGACTGGAATGCTATACAAATGGCTTTCTTGTCATATTATAAGACGCTTTTAGGGGGACAGACTCCTGTTCAGAAGGTGCGGCCAGAAATCATAGCAAAAGGCCCGAGTTGTACTATGCTGCACAAGAGTGCTCTTTTGAAATAGGTCACAAAAGATGAGGTGAGGACTGTTTTCTTCTCGATCCCTGAAGATAAAGCTCCTGGACCCGATGGATACTCAAGTAGCTTTTTTAAAGATTCTTGGGCTATAATTGGTGACGATGTGACTGCAGCGGTCTTGGATTTCTTCACAACTGGAAAATTGCTTAAGCAGATTAATGCTACGAATGTGGTTCTCATACCTAAATGTGATAGGCCTGATTTTGTCACCCAATTCAGGCCGATTGCATGCGGTAATATGATTTACAAGGTGATTGCGAAGCTGTTATGCAATCGACTGGCTCGTATCCTCCCTGATATCATCCATGACACTCAAAGTGCATTTATCCAAGGTAGAGCCATTATTGAAAACGTCTTGATCTGCCAAGACCTTGTGCATATGTATTCCAGGAAGCATGCTTCTCCCAGCTGCTTATTCAAACTCGACCTCCAAAAAGCTTATGACACGGTTGAATGGGAGTTTGTAGAAGGAATGTTGAATGCATTAAACTTCTCACCGCAATTCACTAAGCTCCTTGTGAAATGCATTACTTCTCCTACCTATACTCTGGTCCTTAATGGGTGTAATTTCGGATATTTCCCTGGCAGAAGGGGACTGCGACAAGGAGATCCGATCTTGCCCCTGATATTCACCATACGTATGGAGTATTTGAGTAGGACAATAACATATGCAACTGATAGATGGCCTTTTTCTTATCACCCAAAATGCAAGCAACTCAAGTTGACTCATCTCATGTTTGCGGATGACCTCTTACTATTTAGTAAAGGAGATGCCTCCTCCATTATGCTACTTATGAGAGCCTATTCTACATTCTCCAAAGCCTCGGGACTATGTATGAATAAAGCAAAATCGGAAGCTTACTATAATGGAGTACCGGATAACTTGAAAAACGACATATATGCTGTTACTGGTATTAAGGAAGGACAGATGCCTTTTAAATATTTGGGTGTGCCCATTCAAGCGGGTAAATTGAAAAAGGATCAGTGTCTAAGCCTCTCGGAAAGGATTATAAGCAGGATCAGTGTCTAAGCAGCTGTGGGTAAATTGGTCAGTTGGATATATAATCAACGTAACAGCCTGTGGATTAAATGGATACATTCGGTCTATTTAAAGGCGCAGGATTGGCACGATTATAATCCGCCTACTGACTCTCCTTTGACCTGGAAAAACCTTTGTCGGGTGAAAGATAAAATCAAAAATGGATTCGTGAATGGCATATGGATACATAATACTACAGGATATTCGATTAAGGAGGGATATAGATGGCTGAAACCATCTAATTATACTCCGCTCTTGACTGATTTCGTCTGGAATCAATGGAACGTTCCTAAGCATAGCTATGTTTGCTGGATCATCATGAATGATGGGCTAAATACACGTGCTAAATTGCATCGAATGGGATATATTGAGAATGATCGGTGCGTCTTATGTCAACAGCAGTCTGAAACAATTCAGCATTTATTTTTTTACTGTCCATACAGCAAATTAGTGATGAATGCAGTGGCGTGTCAGGCGGGTTATACCCTCCTCCCTCACCAGCTTATTCACTCTTCTTTGGGGATACTCCATGAAAAGCTTCATGCGGCGTTGTTATCGGCATACTACTACCTGATATGGATACAATGAAACTCGGCCCTCTATGAATACAAGATCAGCCTTCCTAGTACTCTTGCGAATGAAGCGGCTATGTGTGTTCGAAGGCGCATTAGAATCAACTCTAATGCCTCCGTTACTGATACCGATATTAAGTTCTTTAGGAACTTAGGTTATGAGATTTATGCCTAATTTTGTGAATAGTACAGCCGTATCTATTGTATTGGTAGAGCATATGTTCTTGTAAATTCTTATTTTTTGGATGAATGAAACTTCCTCACATATCACCAAAAAAAAAAAAGAACAAACACCACCCCGAATTTCCAAATAAGCAACCAATCAACCACAAATCTTCACAAAGCTCCACCCGAACACACATCATCACAAATCTCCTCCAAACTCCACAAGAGACAAAGAGGAAAAAGGGATAAAAGATGTTACCGGATGTCTTGAAAGCCTTCCAAAGTTAACGGTGATTAGGCAACCTACAGGAAAGAAGGGAGGCAAAACACGCACAACAAAACAAATATACGATACAACGACAAAAAAGGAAAACACACAAATGAAAATCTTTTTGATTTTTGTGAAAATTTTCAAATTTTTATGGTTTTTTAAGATTTTTCGAAAAACTACGAAAATAAAACTAAACTAGACTACGATATCGCTCCTCCACACTTAAACCGAGCAATGTCCTCATGCTCAATCGTAGTGTATGGAGACACTAAAGAAAAAAAAGAAACTACAAAAATAAAGCTAAAAATCAAAAAGAAAAGCGGAGAAAAGGGTAGAATGTGTCCGGCCGGGGTGTAGTCAAGTCACCATGGGCCGAGACGAGAAAAGATATGGATGGGGGAAGGAATAAAAGGAAGGAAATAAAAAGAAATGGGAGGGGAGGACTAGGTGTAATCAAGTCACCTAGCCCGGATTCCGCCCGAATCCGACTAAATCCAAACAAAAGAAAGTAAAATCAAAGAAAAAGTGAATTTTTTTTGTAAATTTGGATTTTGAAATGACTCTCGATGTATTCTCGTCATCGAGAGTCGGGAGCAATAACTACCAAGGCCCCGAGGGCCACCATGACACAAAAGTGTAAAAGGGGAAGGGAACGAACAAAGGAAGACAAGCAATAAAAGACGGAAAAGAAATGATAGTTGCCGTACCAAGCGGTTAGCAACTCACTCGCTCCATCGTCTCATAGTTCGATATCGGCACATATCTAGTCTTCGTCATTTCTATTCCTCTTCATTCTTGATAAGCCCGCATGGTTGAAGCATAAAGGTATAAGGAGGTGGGATTTGATGTGAAAGTCGGTGTATAGTGAAGAGAAAATGAGGTGAATGTATGTATATGAAGTGTAGGGGTCATATGAAAGGTGCAAGGATAGGTAGGGAGGTTGGGAGGGGGTCTAAAGTGGCAGGGTGGGCTCACATGACAAACAAGAGGCCAAAGGAGAAGTAGGATACCATCCCGGTCGGGATGAACGGTCCCGGTCGGGATGACAAACCCTTCCCGGCCGGGAAGACACAACAGAAAACTCGATTTTTGGTACCCTCATCCCGATCGGGATGGCTCCTTCCCGGTCGGGACGGCTCATCCTTCCCGGTCGGGAGGCTGTCTTCTCGGCCGGGAAGAGTCCTCTTGCCCTTCATATCCCCAAAAGCGTATCCAAAGCTTCAAAAACCGAGTCCCTTGCTCAAAATCCAAGCTCTATCAATAACCACTCCGCTCTAAGATTCATCTTCACTTCACACCTATCAAATAAGCTCAAAAACATTCATCAAAATCCCTCCCTCACATCGCTCACCAAAATACCAAATCACAAGAATTTCACTAAACCTAAAAGAATTACAAGAAAGAGATATATACAATAAGACGGTTCTTTTGGAACTCCATCAAACCAAGGATGGTGCATTCTTCAATCATTTTTCAAACAACACTTGGCTAATTCCATCGCCATCAAGGGCACGAAGAAACAAATCGAAGGCTCTTGAGAAATCTTCGATCAAGCTAGTGGAATACCAACCTCCACTCCAAGGATCATTACATCCTAGTCTCGACGTTCCCGGGGCACCCCGATCTACTAAGTTCAATGGCATGAACTTGTACTTTCGATCCTTCGGTATATACCCAAACGTCCATCTATCTTCATGTGGCTTTAAGGGAGTCTCATCTTTCTTCTTACCTTGCACTTTGTCCTCAATATCATGATATGGGCATTCTTCCGCCCCAAGCTCGGAATCATCATCTTCAATTCCATAGAAGCTGTTCTTCAAGCTTTCTCTCGACTCATCCCCTAGATTGATGTCTTTCATGGCGTGGTTCATACTACAAGACTCATCATTAGTAGGCGAGGTGTTGCCTTGGAGGTCAAACACAAGCTTCTCGTCGCCTAGCTCAAATCTGATCCTACCATTCTTTACATCAATCATCGCACCGGCGGTATGTAGAAATGGGCGCCCAAGGAATCTTCCGGCATATCAAGCACGAGGAAGTCGACCGGAATGAAGTACTTCCCGATTCTTATTGGCACATCTTCTAACATCCTTAATGGTCGGTTGAGTGAACGATCGGCCATTTGGAGTGTAATAGAAGTACACTTGAGCTCTTTCATCTCAAGTCGCTCACAAATGAAATAGGGAATGATGCTTACACTCGCACCAAAATCACATAGTGCTCTCTCAATCTTGAAGTTGCCTATGATGCAAGGGATCGAGAAACTACCCGGATTAACTTGGGAAGCGTAGAACCTTGAATAAGCTCGCTCACCACTCTTGTGAACGCTATGGTCTCTTCCTTGTCAACGGATCTCTTCCTAGCCAAGATTTCTTTTATGAATATACCATATGCCGGGATTTGGGTAAGTAGCTCGGTGAACGGGAAACTCACATCCAATTTATTCACAATGTCTAGGATCTTGTCATATTGAATATCCAACTTGGTCCTCATTTGCCTTGTTGGGAAAGGCAACTTGATATGCACCTTGTCTTGCTCATTAAGGTTGGACTTTTCAATTGACATTTTCCCTTTTCCTTTGTCTTTTCCTTGAAGTGGAGGAAGCTTGTCTTCATGGGGTCTCTCAATCTCCCACAAAACTTGCTCCTCCACTGGATTTCCCGAACTTGCTTTATCTTGAGATGGAGATACAACTTCTTTCATTGGTTCTTTCTCATTAGGAAACACGGGGGAGTCATAAGATACACCACTCCTCAAGGTAATAGCATTTACATGTTCAAATTTCGCCGTTTCACCTTGAGGAGGTAGTTGCCCCTTTTGCCTTGAAGAGCTCCCCGAAGCAACTTGAGCTATTTGGGTTTCGAGCATCTTCATATGAACATCTCTTGCTATATTTTCCCTTTGAAGATGAGCAAAGAATTCTTGTTGGTTTCTTAGCATCTCCATTTGGCTTCTTTGCATTTCTTGATTACTCTTTTGCACATCCAACATAGTTTTTTGCATGTCAAAATCTCGAGGTGAAGATTGTGGATTGTGCGGAGTATCGGTGAGGGCTAAGGGAGTACCATAATCATGAATCGGAGACCGGCTCCTTGGCTTGCTTTCTTGTCGATTACCTTGGGATCCTTGTTGTTGTTGATGGTTCCCTTGGAACCCATGAGCGTTGCCTTGATTAAGGCCTTGAGTACTGCCATGGTTGTAGTTTTGATGTCCTTGGGAGTGTTGGTTCCCTTGGAAACTACCTTGATGATTGAAGTTCCCTTGTTTGAACCCTTGATTGTTGTTGAAGGTACCTTGGTTATGTTGTTTGAAATTGTTGAATGGCCTTGGGTTGCCTACATAACCTGGTAGCCTTGGTTGTTGTCCCTTAAGGGAGGTGGCACATATGGACGGTGTTGTAGAGATTGTTGTTGGGAAGCTTGATGGGAAGCTTGGAACATATGAGGATAAGGGGCACCTTGCTTGAACGCTTGAAAAGCGTTCACTTGATCAATACTACCTCGACAATGTAGAGGCTCATGTCCAACTATCCCGCAAATATCGCATATCCCATAATAAGATGTAGGGGATACAACTCCCAAAGCATTGACTTGTTGAGTTGAATGATGGTGGGAGGCACTTGCACTTTGACCTTGATCAAAATGGCTTTGGAGCTTCTTGTCAATAGATTCCATGTGGGTTTTTAGTTTAGCCCCAAGATCAATGCTTAATTGTGTAACGACATCGATCTCGTGCCTTCCTCCTCGATTCGCCTTTCTAGGCCTTGAGTATTTGGAGTTGTGTACCGCCATCTCCTCGATTCTTGACCATGTTTGGTCATTATCCACCTCGGTAAACCTTCTATTCAATCCCATGTTGAGTAAGGCCCTCGAATCTTCATATAACCCGTTCCAAAACTGTTGAACCAGGAACCACTGTGATAAACCATGGTGAGGACAAGAGCGGATCAAGGCTTTGAATCTTTCCCACGATTCATAGAGGCTTTCTTCATCACGTTGTTGGAATCCCGTGATAGAGGCTCTCAATAGATTTGTCTTCTCCGAGGAATAAAATTGTTGGTAGAAAGCTAAGGCTAGCTTCTTCCAAGTGTCAATACCAAGAGTCTCCTTGTCTAACCCTTTGAACCATTGCTTAGCTTTACCGATCAAGGAGAAAGGAAATAATACCCACCGGATTTGGTCTTGGGTTATTCCCGTTTGTGAGATAGCATCACAATAATCCGAAAAGGTTTCCATGAGTTGATGAGGATCTTCGGTTGGTAACCCACTAAATTGACTTCTTTCGACCAATTGGATGAACGGTGTTTTTGCCACAAAATTGCCGGTATAAGCGGCCAGTAAAGAGGTTGGACCGGGCAAAATGTCTTCCGTAAAGGTTGAGTGAGAAGAGAACTTAGGCATTGTTGGATTGGCGGGAGATGATGGTGTAGACGGTGTTGAAGTAGAAGGAGAAGGGGAACTAGGTTGAGAGCAATGACTAGAAGTACCAAAGGGATTGATGAAATTCCCTTCGGCCGTCTCTCGAGGTGTCTCGTTCAAGTCGGATCCTTGAGCTTGCTCTTCAATGGTATTGCTAGTACTCGGTTGAGAGGTTCTAACCCGATCAATCGTCCGTTGGCGAAAGGCTCTAAAGAGTCTCTCCGGCTCTGGATTGAACAGAAAGAAGTCGCCTCTCCTCCTAGGCATGCCAGATCAGTGGCCTCTTCATTCATGCACTCCTTCCTGACCGGGAAGGCTATTCTTCCCGCCCGGGAAGGGTCTTGTAGGCCTCTTTTATGATCATTAAGGTCCCTCCTTGCTTCTCATGGGCTTCCCATCGATTCTCGGTGCTCAGGATCGAGTCTATGGGGCTCGGGAACGGGTCCCAAGGTCTCGGGATCGAACCTAAGGCACCGAGTGATCCTTCCTTCTCTTCGTTGGCTCCAAAAGTGTATGAAACGAGTCGGAATCGTTCCAATTCTCCATGAATGGTCTTAGGAACCTAAAACGAACTAGAAGAAGCATGAGTAGCCTAGAAACCGCTCCAAAGAGCGATTTCACAAGGGAAAACGGGACCAAACCCAGCAAATTAGGCACTACAAACTACACTTATCAGAGGAGTATTGGTGATGGCTAGGGGGATGCCATAATCATGAATCGGAGACCGGCTCCTTTGCTTGCTTTCTTGTTGAGTACCTTGAGACCCTTGTTGTTGTTGAAAGTTCCCTTGGAACCCATGAGAATTGCCTTGATTAAGGCCTTGAGAGTGTTGGTTTCCTTGGAAACCACCTTGATGATTGAAGTTCCATTGACTTTGGAACCCTTGATTGTTGTTAAAGGAACCTTGGTTATGTTGTTGGAATTTGTTGGAAGGCCTTAGATTGCCTTGATAACCTAGGTAGCCTTGGTTGTTGACCCTTAAGGGAGTTGGAACATAGATTGGACGGTGTTGTTGTAGAGATTGTTGTTGGGAAGCTTGATGGGAAGCTTGGAACATGTGAGGATTTGGAACATTTTGAGCCTTGAAGTTAGAGTATGGGGCATCTTGCTTGAATGCTTGAAAAGCATTCACTTGCTCAATACTACCTCGACAATGTTGAGGTTCATGTCCAAATATCCCACAGATATCGCATATCCCATAATAGGATGTAGGAGGTACAACTCCCAAAGCATTTACTTGTTGAATTGAATGTTGGTGGGAAGAACTTGTGCTTTGACCTTGATCAAAATGACTTTGGAGCTTCTTATCAATAGTTTCCATGTGAGTTTTTAATTGTGCTCCAAGATCAATACTGAGTTGTGTAATGGCATCAATCTCGTGCCTTCCCCGTCGATTCGCCTTCCAAGGCCTTGAGTATTGAGAGTTTTGAACCGCCATTTCCTCAATTCTTGACCAAGTTTGGTCATCATCTACCTCGGTAAACCTTCCATTAGATCCCATGTTGAGTATGGCCCTTGAATCTTGATATAACCCGTTCCAAAATTGTTGGACAAGGAACCACTGTTATAAACCATGGTGAGGACAAGAACGGATCAAGGCTTTAAACCTCTTCCACGACTCATAGAGACTTTCTTCGTCACGTTGTTGAAACCCCGTGATTGAAGCTCTCAATAGATTAGTCTTCTCCGGTGGATAAAATTGTTGGTAGAATGCTAAGGCTAGGTTCTTCCAAGTGTCTATACCGAGAGCCGTCTTGTCTAAACCTTTGAGCCATTGCTTTGCCTTGCCGATCAAAGAAAAAGGAAATAGGACCCACCAAATTTGGTCTTGGGTTATTCCCGGTTGTGAGATTGCATCGCAATAGTCCGAGAAGGTTTCCATGTGTTGATGAGGATCTTCTATTGGTAACCCATTAAATTGACTTCTTTAAACCAATTGGATAAATTGCGTTTTAGCCACAAAATTCCCGGCATATGCGGCCGGTAAAGCGGTTGGACCGGGCAAAACGTCTTCCGTAAAGGTTGAGTGAGAAGATAACTTAGGCATTGTTGGATTGGCGGGAGATGATGGTGTAGAGGGTGTTGAAGTAGAAGTAGAAGGGGAACTAGGTTGAGAGGAATGACTAGAAGTACCAAAGGGATTGATGAAATTCCCTTCGGGCGTCTCTCGAGGTGTCTCGTTCAAGTTGGATCCTTGAGCTTGCTCTTCAATGGTATTGCTAGTACTCGGTTGAGAGGTTCTAACCCGATCAATCGTCCGTTGGCGAAAGGCTCTAAAGAGTCTCTCCGGCTCTGGATTGAAGACAAATAAGTCGTCTCTCCTCCTAGGCATGCACTACTGTGGACATGACATAGGTCCACCCCGACGCGGCCAAGCGCGGGTTTGGAGAGACGAATGAATCTCCATATGAGATGGTCAAATTGAAATTTAAATCGAAGTAGGAGTCGCCACCGAACTTTGTGGGAGTTCGGGCCCGTTCGAACTCACTCTATGTCGTAGTGAGCCGTGTACAAAATATAACCCATTTCCGATGTCAGAGTTTATTGGGTTCGTCCCTTGCATTGCGATACCGATACCGACATTATCGTATACCGTGTATTGAATGACTCTCGTTGCCAATGGATTCGGACATCCGGAAACCATGGTTCTGAGTAAGGGGTGAGGGTACGTGTTGGGAAGTTCACTAAGAACACCCAACCCCGCCCGCACTTAGCGGCCTTTACTAAGATATCGTTCGTTTTTGGTGTACATGCGTTAGTTCGACGGTTGAATTGAAGGTTCATGACCACTAATTAGACTCCTCTAATTAGTTACTAAATTACTTGTTAATTTAGTATATAAAGATCTAGTTACATGCATGACATCAAATGACAAAAACTAGATATAAGAAGAGATTTCCTTACATAAACAATGAGGAAATATTGGGCACAATAAGAAAACTCCTTTTCTTATTGTTCTTGAGCTAATAATAGTATGGATGATCCTCCAAAACCTTGAATCTCCAATGTAGAAGATCTCCTTTAAGTTGCACCAAGAATCAACCCAAATAATCACCACTATTATTAACTAGATAATAGTAGTGATAAAACAATACTAATATTATGAATCTATTACTACTTTAGTAATAAAGATGAATACTAGTATTAGAGAGAGTTTTTGAGAGATGAGGTAAAAAGCCAAAGCTCATGCATGCAAAATGAATTGGTGAGTTGAAAAGAGAACAAAGAGTCCCCTTTTTTACTACCCCAAAACCGGCCACCCCACATGGGGAAGACTAAAATGCATTATTTTATTTGCATGCTTAAAGTCTAGGGTCTAGGGTAATTATTACTATTATTTATGCATGTAGTAAAAATAAGGCCAACCACTATTGCCATTATTTTTACTAGTGTACCATACACATGTACATAAAATGGGTCCATTTTATTTTGTCATTTGTCATACAAATGCAATGTGTGACATGATCAATTATCTCTATAATTGATCACATCAAATAATATACTCTTAACTCTTTAAGTAGTACATTACTATTATATCTATATATAATAGGTCCCATAATAATAATAATAATCAATTAGCTAAATTTACAACTCCTTGTAAATATATTAACGGCTAATTACCACAACCCATAAAAGCATACAAAACCTCCACTAATTTAGTAATTAACGTTTAAATACTAAATTAGGTCTTATTTAATCGTATTAAAATAAGACGTAAATTTTATTCAGTCAATTATCGTATAATAGACTAATAAACTTAATCGGACAGAGTTCTAAACTCTATCTCCAATAAATAACTCTCATTACCAAACATATATCAAATATATACGCAAGGTGCTAATTAACTGTATCAGATACAAATAATTAGTCTTCTATTTGGGTCTCATCCTATAGGTGTGACCGAAAGGGATCAGTTGATCACCACCGTCATACGACAATAACGTCTAACTCTAGTCAGCTGAGCGTTACCGATTTACGTTAATCAACTGACGTGGAGTATCAATGTACTAATTATCCCAAGTATATTCCGCTCATGAGATTTAATATATCAATGCACTATTGTGGAGGACACTCGCTCCAACAATCTCCCACTTGTCCGATACAAGTTGTGCATGTAGCCACTATATTGCGGAGTACTCCTACTCCATCAATGTCTCCCACTTGTCTACACAAGTTGTGCGCTACCGATTCTCTTGTCTCTTTGATGTCACATCCTCCCACTCATCACAAGGTGTCTTTCAGGTCGCACTTGTGATTTAAATATAATAAGAGTGGTTTTCTCGATCTGGAGAATAACTGTTTGACCGGAAAATCTACCATAGATCTATTTCCGAGCGTGGCCACGCATTTCCAGTTACTTCTCCTCGACTGGCCCAAGGATGTATGTACCCGACGTGGGTGGACAATTCCTGTTGACCCAACTTATACTGTATAATGCAGATCACCATGACCCAGAAGATGCCCATCAGCCTCCTTTCACGGCACGACTTAGGACACCAACCTAAGCCAATCGGAAACTACACCGACTCAGATAAATGGTCGCCAGTCTAAAGAATCGACTCATAGGAATAAAATAGAAATCCCCGCCACGACCAGGCTTCAACTAATTTGATAAGGGACTCTATTGTGGTCACTGCCCGGCAGAGTGACAATCAGTCTGCCTATGTAAATGACCAGTCATCTCCATGACCCCATGGTCTTGAACTAACCATCGATCAACTTACAATCTTGTCACTCCGAGTCGTCACCTCATTAAGTGACAAGGGGCAAAAATACTATGTTCAAACGTTCACTTGAATAGGGTTCAAGATTGTCTCACAATCCATTTGAATGAACAAAGTATGGGTTTAGTCAAACTAAACAAAAAGTTCATATTGAAACTCGAACAATGAATACTATTATCATAAATGTAAAAATTGCTACAATATCCAATTATTACATCTTAGATAACTTAAGGAAAATCCGGGACTTTTCTCAATCCCATTGCAACAACATGACCATCATGTTTAGCCTTTGAAAGAGGCTTGGTTAAAGGATCAGCGATATTCTCGTCTGTCCCAACCTTACATATATCGATTTCCTTCCTTTCCTCGAGATCTCTTATCACGTGGTATTTCCTAAGTACATGTCTAGACTTATTGCTAGACTTGGGCTCTTTTGCTTGAAAAATGGCCCCGCTATTATCACAATATATGGTGATAGGATCTTCGACGGAGTGGACTACTCCTAGTCCTTCCAAAAACTGACGAATCCAAACAGCTTCCTTTGCAGCTTCCGAAGCCGCGACGTACTCAGCTTCTGTTGTAGAATCCGCGGTGACACTTTGCTTGGAGCTCTTCCAACTAATGGCTCCTCCATTCAACATATAAACATAGCCGGATTCGGATTTCAAATCATCCCGATCGGTTTGGAAACTGGCATCCGTGTAACCTCTTACACGTAATTCAGTATCCCCTCCAAACACTAAGAACGAATCCTTGGTCCTTCGCAAGTACTTAAGGATGTTCTTCACGGCTGTCCAGTGACTTTCACCTGGATTGGCTTGATAACGACTCGTCATGCTCAAAGCATACGAAACATCGGGACGAGTGCACGTCATGGCATACATGATTGATCCAACCGCGGAAGCATATGGGATCAACTTCATGCGTTCAATTTCTTCGGGTGTGGTAGGACACTGTGACTTGCACAAAATGGTACCTTGACTCATGGGAAGAAAGCCTCTCTTAGAGTCTTTCATTTTGAATCTATCAAGAATCTTATCTATATAAGCTTCTTGACTTAATACCAACGTCCTTTTGGATCTATCTCTATGGATCCGAATACCCAAAATACATTGTGCATTTCCCAAATCTTTCATTTGGAAGTGTTTTCCTAGCCACTCCTTTACGGAAGCAAGCATCAGAACGTCATTCCCGATAAGAAGTATGTCATCCACATACAAGACAAGAAAGGTTACCTTACTCCCACTAAACTTCATGTACAAACAAGGTTCCTCGACACTTCGAGCAAAACCATATTGTTTGATAACATGATCAAAGCGATGATTCCAACTTCTGGACGCTTGCTTAAGACCATAAATGGATCTCTTAAGCTTGCATACCTTCCTAGGATTAGATGTATCTACAAAACCTTCTGGTTGTGTCATATACACTTCCTCTTCTAGAATCCCATTCAAGAAGGCGGTTTTGACATCCATTTGCCAAATCTCATAATCATGAAATGCGGCAATCGCTAGGATAATCCTTATGGAGCGAAGCATTGCGACTGGAGCAAAGGTTTCGTCATAGTGAAGACCATGAACTTGAGTAAAACCCTTTGCCACCAATCTAGCTTTGTAGACATCTCTATGTCCATCTATGCCATTCTTGATCTTAAAGATCCATTTACACTGAAGAGGTCTCACCTTTTCAGGTAAATCAACCAAATCCCACACTTGGTTTTCGTGCATAGAGTCCATTTCGGATCGCATGGCTTCAAGCCATTGCATGGAATCACGACTAGATATGGCCGCCTTGTAGGTGTTAGGCTTGTCACTTTCGCAAAGCAACATGTCTAACGCATCTTCCTCGACAATACCAAGGTATCGATCAGGAGGATGACTAATCCTCGTGGATTTCCTAGGTTCAAAAGGAACAACAACCGTGTCCGAGGAGGAGGGAACGCTTTCCTCCACTTCATTTTCGGTTTGTGGCTCTTGGACTTCATCAAGTTCAAATTTTCTCCCACTCTGTCTTCTAGAAATGAAGTCATTTTCTAGAAAGACAGCGTCACGTGCCACAAACACTTTGTTTTCGTGACGATTGTAGAAGTAATAGCCTTGTGTTTCCTTTGGATACCCTACAAACAGACATTTTTCGGATCTTGGTGCGAGTTTGTTGTCAGACTTGTTCTGAACATATGCCTCACAACCCCAGATTCTCATGAACGACAAATAAGGAACCCTTCCCTTCCATATCTCATATGGTGTCTTATTGGCCGCTTTAGTCGGGCTTCGATTTAGTGAAAATATTGCGGACAAAATGGCAAAACCCCGAAATGAATCAGGAAGCTCAGTGAGACTCATCATGGACCGAACCATATCTAATAAAGTTCGGTTTCTCCTTTCGGCCACACCATTCAACTGTGGTGTGCCAGGAGGAGTCCATTGTGATACTATGCCACAATCTCTTAGGTGTGAATCAAATTCATTATTTAGGTATTCACCACCACGATCGGATCGTAGTACTTTAATCTTTTTATCCAATTGGTTCTCTACTTCACTTTGAAACTCTTTGAACTTTTCAAAAGCATCGCTCTTATGCCTGATTAAGTAGACATACCCATATCTACTTAAGTCGTCGGTAAAAGTGATGAAGTAGTTGTAACCACCCCTAGCGGTGATAGTCATTGGGCCACACACATCGGTATGTATAAGGCCCAATACCTCACTTGCTCGTGTTCCTTTACTTGAGAAAGGAGCACGAGTCATCTTGCCTAATATGCAAGACTCGCATACACCATAAGATTCGTAATCAAATGGTTTGAGAAGTTTCGTTGAAACAAGTCTCTTTATGCGTCGTTCGTTTATGTGTCCTAGACGACAATGCCAAAGGTAGGATTGATTAGGTTCACCCGTTTTGAGCTTCTTGTTCTCTACATGATATACATCATTAACATTATCTAGAACATAAATACCTCCGATAGACGTAGCTTTACCATAAACCATGTCATTAAATGAAAAAGTACAACAATTGTCCTTAATCATAAAGGAAAAACCTTCCATATCAAGTACGGAAATGGAGAAAATGTTCTTAGTTAATGTTAGTACGAAATAACAATTATTCAAATACAACTCTAAACCACTAGCTAGAGTGAGTACATAAGTGCCTACGGATATAGCGGCTACTCTAGCTCCATTTCCCATGCGTAGGTCTACATCACCCTTGGCTAGTGCTCGCACGTCCCTCATGCCCTGTAAATGATTACAAAGATGAGAACCACATCCGGTATCTAATACCCAAGTGGAAGTGCAAGTATAGTTAATGTCTATCATATAGAGGGAAGTGAGGACAATACCCGACGGAGTCTCACTCTCGTCTTTCTTGTTCTTCAATTCCTTCAAATATTTGGGAAAAATGCGCTTCCAATGTCCCTTGCCATTACAATGATAGCAATCGGCGTCGGCATGTTTGTTAACCTTAGCCTTAGGTTTGCTATTCTCAATAGCTTTCCCTTTGTTCTTGTCTTTTCCATGTCTCTTGAATTTGGTCTTACCCTTGTTTTTACCCTTTTGAACCCCAAGGTTGAGATTCTTCATTTTCATGGAGAGCATGTCTCTTTTCTCACTCCCACTAGCCTCCATGTCCCTCTCTGCTTGGTTGAGGAGTGCATGAAGCTCTTGGAAACTCTTGTCCATGCCATGCATATTGTAGTTCACCCTAATTTGGGAGAACTTGGAGGGGAGTGAGTGAAGAATGCGACCGATCGCAAGCTTCTTGGGAATGCTACACCCTAGACGCTCTAGTGTGTCAATATGCTCAATCATCTTGAGCACATGGGGACCAACTTTTTGGCCCTTTTCTAGCTTACCCTCGAAGAATTTCATCATAGCCTCATATTGACGGATATCGGGTGATTGGGAAAAAGCCGTCGTAACCCTTGAGAATATCTCATATGCATTAAGGGTAATGTATTGAAGCTTGAGTTTTGGAGACATTGACCATATCAAGACGTTCTTGATATCGTTGGATATCTTCAAATACTCCTCATAAGCGGTCCTTTGTGCCGGGGCGGCTCGAGGACCGGGTTCGTTGGGTGGTGGTTCGTTCAAGTAACGAAGGACGTTGTCGGACAACGCCGCACCTTTAATGGTAGACTCCCACTCGATGAAATTACTTCCATCGTCTTTCAAGATACATTTGTCCATAACGGACCTAAGCCAAGAATCCTTTCCGAGTTGAATGGTTGCATTAGTAGCCATAGCGAATTATAAACACTACAACAAAGTTTAGGAAATATTAACATTCATTGTTATATAATTTACTTGTAAAACAATTTTAACAAGTCACTCATATAATGACCCCTCACGAAATTATATAAGCGATTCCGAGACCCGTATCTAGATAAGAACTAACATCGCATGCAATCCTTATGTAAAAACGGTAAGTCATTACTTGACTAATTCTACCCTAGAACTCTCGGTCGACGGATTTCAACCAAATCCATCTCCTAGCCCCGAAATAACTTTTATCTCGTTGAGTCCAACCCAATCTTGGCATGTGATCTTATCACCCTATTTACCCTAGGTAAAAAGGGTCCACGTTGTGGTTGCCCTAATGAACAAGGGGTTCATAGGTGCTTTAATTGGTAAGGCTAAATCTCAATTCTTACGATGCATGTGAGAGGTCTTGTCAATATTAGGTTACTAATCACTTATAAGTGAACTAAGTTGGTGATTACGTAAATTGGTGAATTGACAATCGACGAATAAAATGCATGATTGGCGATTTTGGCATGAGCGAAAATAAAGCAAGCATCAAACAAATAAATCCTAGTATGGCCATCTAGCTAATCTAATTAACTAGACTATTACAAAATCGGAAACCAACTCCTTGGTCCCTGGCCTCTTCAATGGAACACCACCAAAAGGCACCGTCTTTTGTCCACCGTCTTGTGTAATCTCCGTCTTCATAATAATTAATTACAAATGATACAAATGATACATAGCATTTCCTATTATACATTTGTATAAATAAAACTATTAATTATTACAAACGGGCGATACGAGATCGCAATTAATTACAATCAAATCGATATTCCCTTACATTACGGGTAATACCGATTAAAAGACTAGGCCATACTAGGTACAATCTTGCAAAATAAACAATAAATGACATTCATTCATTCAACAACATTAAAATAAATAAAATGCTGTAAAAATCATGCCAAAATCGCCCCATAATTTATCAAGTTCATCCTAGCTCGGTTTTATGGAATTTATCGATTTTTAACCATTAAAAATCATTAATCAACACTTAATTCTCAATTAAGCTCAAACTAATTTTTCCAAACCAATTTGGAATTTCAAGAATTAGTCTCCACTAATTTGAAAAATAAAAATTAGTTTAAATTGATTCAATTTGCTAATTTGATTGGTAAATGGTCAATTTTATGAAATAAATTCAAATTAAATCATAAAACACCCAAAATAAAAATGGATAATTTTGTACATTCTGGAACATTTCCAGGAACTCCAGAACAAATATTTGTCCACAAAGAATTTCGGATGAAATAGGAACAAATAAAAGTATGTTTATCGATTCTTATCTCATAAAAAATAATAAACATCTCAAAAAAATAAAAAATAAATTTCAAAAATTTACAAATATGTCCATCAAAATATGAAGACATGTACACCATAATACCATGCCCAAAAAAAAAACAACATGCAACTATTTTTAGTTAACTTTTAACATCAAATAGGTATAAAAACTCGGTTTTTAAGGCATAAATGATTATAAATTAGCAAATAAATTCCAAAAAATACCAAACTCGACCACAACCATTTTGAGGTCATTAGGTATGCATGTACCCAAAAATTTCGTGTGAAACACCTTTTACACAAAATTTTCGGTTTTTACAAAGTTATCATATAACCCGAAAAAAATGTCAAAAATCGACATGCATGCAACAACAAAGCTCTGATACCACTTGAAGGTTCATGACCACTAATTAGACTCCTCTAATTAGTTACTAAATTACTTGTTAATTTAGTATATAAAGATCTAGTTACATGCATGACATCAAATGACAAAAACTAGATATAAGAAGAGATTTCCTTACATAAACAATGAGGAAATATTGGGCACAATAAGAAAACTCCTTTTCTTATTGTTCTTGAGCTAATAATAGTATTGATGATCCTCCAAAACCTTGAATCTCCAATGTAGAAGATCTCCTTTAAGTTGCACCAAGAATCAACCCAAATAATCACCACTATTATTAACTAGATAATAGTAGTGATAAAACAATACTAATATTATGAATCTATTACTACTTTAGTAATAAAGATGAATACTAGTATTAGAGAGAGTTTTGGAGAGATGAGGTAAAAAGCCAAAACTCATGCATGCAAAATGAATTGGTGAGTTGAAAAGAGAACAAAGAGTCCCCTTTTTTACTACCCCAAAACCGGCCACCCCACATGGGGAAGACTAAAATGCATTATTTTATTTGCATGCTTAAAGTCTAGGGTCTAGGGTAATTATTACTATTATTTATGCATGTAGTAAAAATAAGACCAACCACTATTGCCATTATTTTTACTAGTGTACCATACACATGTACATAAAATGGGTCCATTTTATTTTGTCATTTGTCATACAAATGCAATGTGTGACATGATCAATTATCTCTATAATTGATCACATCAAATAATATACTCTTAACTCTTTAAGTAGTACATTACTATTATATCTATATATAATAGGTCCCATAATAATAATAATAATAATCATAGCTAAATTTACAACTCCTTGTAAATATATTAACGGCTAATTACCACAACCCATAAAAGCATACAAAACCTCCACTAATTTAGTAATTAACGTTTAAATACTAAATTAGGTCTTATTTAATCGTATTAAAATAAGACGTAAAATTTATTCAGTCAATTATCGCGTATAGACTAATAAACTTAATCGGACAGAGTTCTAAACTCTATCTCCAATAAATAACTCTCATTACCAAACATATATCAAATATATACGCAAGGTGCTAATTAACTGTATCAGATACAAATAATTAGTCTTCTATTTGGGTCTCATCCTATAGGTGTGACCGAAAGGGATCAGTTGATCACCGCCGTCATACGACAATAACGTCTAACTCTAGTCAGCTGAGCGTTACCGATTTACGTTAATCAACTGACGTGGAGTATCAATGTACTAATTATCCCAAGTATATTCCGCTCATGAGATTTAATATATCAATGCACTATTGTGGAGGACACTCGCTCCAACAAGAATGATATGCAAACATTATTTTCCCTAAGCATGTGAGAAAAATTAAATGGGTTGTTAAGTCGTTTAATGCATCTGAAACTAATAACGTCAAAGTTATATTTTGCATGTGAAATTCGTTTTAGTCTAATAAAACAAAAGATGAAAATAAATCTCTACAAACACGAGCAAACAAGTTAGTAACGATTGAATAAATCGAATAAGGATGTAAATACGATGATATGCGTAATTTTAGAAAAGGTTTATGACACGTGATGGATTAACACGTGTTGACCGAAGTCGAAAAAAATATTTATCGAAATCTGAAAATATGTCGCGAAAGTCGCTGTTTTATGTAAGGAACGAAAAGAATAGAAAACGAGCAAAACAAAAAAAAGGGTCGATTTTCCAGGATCTCGCGCGAGTCGCCTGGGAGGGGCGCGACTCGCGCGGGAGTCTGTCCCGGATTTTTTTATTTTTCAAAAATCCTTAATTTTTATAAATCGCGTACAAATATGGATTAATTTATACTCGATTTATATTTTCGATATTCGTCATATCCGATATTCGATTATGAAATCGATATCAAATAGTCGGAATGATTTTTAAAAAAAGTTTTGTAAAGTTTGTTTTGAAATTGAATGAAAAGAAAAAAAAGTGTTAATATTCTCCGCGTTAAAATCGTCGTGTTTTGTAAAAAAAAGATGTAACGATTTTTTTAGCATCAACGAGATTTAATTTAATTCTTTTTAGATACGATATTCGATTAGAGAATCGATATCGTATTTTAAGAACGTTTTATTTTATGAAAATATTTTTATAATATCGTTATTAAAAATAAAAAAAAACGACAACGACCCATTTAAAAAAAACGGACCGACCGACGAAAAAAGAAGAAAAAGAGGAGAGAAAGGAAGAGAGAAGGGAAGAATCGGGTTTGATTTTACACCCTCAGCCTACATGCTTTGTTTTCTCGGAATGAGGCTCGTCGGAAAGTGGCTTAGGCACGGGAGCGTCGGGATGATGTGGATGAGTTAGGGTGTCGTGTAGGGTGACGGGTTTCGGCCGGTTTTTGGGGTCGGATTCGTCGGGTTGTTTTGCTAGATGTCGATGGTGTATGTGTTGTTGTATCGATGATTGATGTCTATATTTTGTGTGATAGAGGGTCCTATTTATAGGTGAAGTCCTTGATAGGAGCTAGGAGAAGTATTCTTGCTTAGGTGACAAGAAAACACCGGTTTGGATATGAAACGTAGAAGTTTGAAAGGAACGAGGATTCCGTTTCTTGGTGAGGAAGCCATGTACCTCGGCTGAAAAGGGGCTGTTTTGGCCGAGTGTTTGATGCTCGGTCGGTAAATTGATTTGGTTTTCGGATAGAATTCCTACTTGAGATCGAATTCTATCCTTAAACGAATTTGTTTAATATTGATCGTAGCTGATTTTTGTAGTGTTTGAGTTCAAATCGAACGTGTGAGGTGTCACGGCTGGTCCATGTGTCTTGAAAAAATATCTTTGACCGAGTTTGACCCGGTCGCTAAAAGACGGTTTTGCCCCTGGTGTCGGATTCGACCCAAATTAGTCTTATTTGACTCGAAACGACTTACTGGCCCTGGTTCTGAGGTTGCTTTTGTGAGATTTGTACTCCATAAAAAGCCTTGATAGTAGGAATTTAGCCGCGATCCCTACCGTCAATAAATATCCAACTACGCCTAACGGTAGCTAGGGTAAGTCGGGTCGATATCCACGGGAACGGTTAAGTAATTTCTAGACTAAGTCGACTCACGAGCGAGATTAGGTTACCAAAGAACACAAAGGAGACGTTGATTGATTAATTAGGATGAAGGAAAGTAACGAAAATTTGGGCTAACTATGCACTACGTATGACATGAGCTAAATAAAACAAATAAGAGTAACTAAACGAATTAACTAGAAAAGATATCGACTAATGAGAAGGATTTATCAAATAAAGGAAGGAGTAGGGTTAGGTCGGGTGCTTAAGCGTAGAAGGGTAATAGGATTATTAAGGGTATAGGTGTCTCGAAGTTACTAGGGTCGGTTTGCGCTCTCGCAACAAAGCCAAAGTCCGCACTCTCGTGACAAAGACTAAACCCGAACATTTATGCTAGAAACTACTCAAAACACAAACATACAATCACAATTCAAATACACAATGAGTAAATGAAAGCTAGCATGAGAAGCATGGCCACTACTACCCACACAATCATTTCAACAAACACATGGTATTCTAAACATGTGACTAGTAACAAAGATTCCACCTTTACCCATAATCAAACCCTAATTACCCATAATCTACCCTTAATCCCTCTACTAACCCCACAAGAATCTACTCACTCATAATTAAACTAATACTAACATAAACAAGAGGAAATAACACAAAGGCTAAAACATTCATCATGCAAGATAAACAAGGAGAAACAATACTCACTAAATAAAGATTGAAACTTTAATGTAAAACTAATATTAAGAGAGAAAAGGCAAGAAGGATTATACCAACACAACAATGGAATGGAAAGATGGAAACTTTGCATAAAATTCAACCCAAAAGATGTTCAATGTTGTCAAGATTGAAACATCTAATACAAGTCTTCAAGAATCCAAAGTAACAATAAGGATTAACACTAGATTAATGCTAAATAAGAAGTGATTAAGGAAAGTTTTTACTAAGATGAGTCTAAGAGGCAATAATTCTCTCTAGGGTTTCTCTGGCTACAAAAATATTACAAGAGCAGTATTTATAGGGTTCCGTAAGTGAGAGAAATAAAAGAAGGAGGCGGAACAGAGACTGGGTCCTCCCGATCGGGAATGTGAAATCCCGATCGGGAAGAAACGATAGTCCCGATCGGGAATATGCGATCCCGATCGGGACGGCTTCACAGTAAGCTTCCTTCTTGCTCCATCTTTCCCGATCGGGAGGGCCTCATCCCGATCGGGAGACTTCCTCCTTCCCGATCGGGAATATGCGATCCCGATCGGGACTGCTTGATAGTGAGCTAGCTAATTGTTGCACCTCATCCCGATCGGGATAGCCTTGTCCCGCTCGGGATGAGTTCTGTTTAGCTCTTCCTTGACTCCTTATCGATGCTCGGTGCTTGGGGAGTCGCCGAATCATCGTTGCTTCTCCTCTTGGGTTCCATACGTGTTGGAAATGAGTTGGAATCGTTCCGTTTTTTCGAGATGACCCCTAGGAACCTAAAACAATCTAGAAGAAGCATAAGTAGTCTCTAAAACCGCCCCAAGGAGCGATTTCAGGAGAGAAAACAAGACTAAATACAAGAAATAAATACTACAAAACGCACTTATCAACTCCCCCACACTTAACCCTTACTCGCCCTCGAGTAAGTACAAACTAACTAACTAGATAACTAGACACTAGACACTAGACTACTAGCCGAGTGGGTATTAGCGCACCCTACGCCCTTTCAACTCACGCCGAAGTGATTATGAGGTAAAACACTCCTCGCAAGACAAGTGAGGTCTTGCGACAAAAATGGTGGATACGCCTCGCACATAAAACAAGCAAACACACGGACACACACAAAAAAAAGACGTATCCAAACTAAGAAAACACCGAATCCCTCATCAAAACGGTGGGAAGACGCCGGTCACGAACCCAAGGCAAATGAAACATTCCCAAGTTAGCTACACAAGAAGAAAGGGACACAAATTCTAATAGGATGACGGCTAAGCAACAATTATATTGACAATTTGCCTAAGTCCTTCTAGTCTTCTAAAGAAAATTTACACCGGGATGATAAATGGGGTGGAAAAAGGATGTACCCCGGAGCGAGTCGACACTGTAGGTAAGTGAAATTTCAATCCCGAAGCGAAGCCTAGAGGGTCGTCCCAAATTTAAAATAACCAACTAGCCCAAACAAAAAGGGGAAAATATGCTAAGCAAAGAGAAGGATAATCGAATAATTGCCGCTATCTTCCTTCCTCGGGACTCGGTCCGTTGGTAGGCCCTTCACGGCGACGCATCGAAAAAGGACTAGACAAAAGAAGGACAATCGAATAGTCATCGTTATCTTCCTTCCTCGGGACTCGGTCCGTTGGTAGGCCCTTCACGGTGACGCATCGACAAGGTAAAAGGGTTTATCATTTTTATTTCATTTTTGGTGGGAATTTTTTTTTTATTTTTTTTGATTTTTTTGACTTGGGGCAAGCATTCTTTCGCTTCCGATCTTCTTGTTTCTTTTCCCCTTAAGTCAATCGATTGGGGGCAAATTTTTGGTTTTTGTTTTTCTTCAATTGGCTTGCCCAAATTAGACATTAGAATGCAACTTGCCAAAATTCAAATGCAAAGCTTATTATGTTGGAGATGGAGTAATGGTAGGAAAATAGGTAAGTTAGGTGTGCACCCCTTCCTAACCCACAAAAAGGTGAAGAATTTGGACTAGAAAGTGGTTACTTGAATGAGGTCACCTAAGAGAATGAAACCCGGCAACCAAGGCCTAAACACTCCGGGGGTGGTCAAGGTGGTCAAGTGCAAACCCCGGTGTAAAATACTTAGTAGAAAAGATAGAATTAAGGCAAAAGGTCAATATAATCATTGATTAAAGGTCATCCTAGTAGAATAAAGTCCACAAATCAAAATGCGACGATAACTAGGGAATAAGAGACACTTGCACCTAAATCACACAACCGGGTTTTCGAAAAGAAACACTTTACCTACACCTAATACAAACTATACAAAACGAAGACAAAAGAAAAAGAAAACACAAAAAGAAGAAAGGGAGAGAAAGAATAAACATACACAACAATCACAACAAATTAACAAACACCACCCCTTACGATCCAAACAAGTTACTCATATAACCCAAACTTCACAAACCTCCGCCCGAGCCACCATCAACACAAACACAATCTCCAAACTCCGCAACGGAAAAAGGAAAAAGGGAAAGGAATGATATTACCGAGCGTTTGTAGAGCTTTCCGAAATTAATGGTTGTCGAGCAACCTACAAGGAAAAGGGGAAGCAAAACGCACACAAACACCAATATACACAACAAAAACGGAACAAGATACGAAAGAAAATATTTTTGGGATTTTTCGAAAATTATCTAATTTTTAGGGATTTTTGGAATTTTTCAAAAGAAATTATGAAAATGAAACTAGACTATCACTCCCCCACACTTAAATCGAGCAATGTCCCCATGCTCGATCGATAGTGCGTGGAAGACACAAAAGAAGAGGAAAAAAAGAAAAGGAAAGAAAAAGGGCTTTTCGGGCCTAGGTGTAATCACGTCACCTAGACCCGAGTCAAGAGTAAGATATGGAAGGGGAAAGGTTAAAAGGAAAGTAAAAATGAAATGGGAGGGGAGGGCTAGGTGTAATCACGTCACCTAGCCCGGATTCCGCCCAATTTCCACTAAATTCTATCAATTAATCTAAAAAAAGGAAAATAAAATAAATAAGTAAAAAAAAGATAAAAATTAAGTAAACTAATCACTAATTGTCATTTTGGATTTTGAAGTGACTCTTGACGTAATCACGTCGTCAAGAGCCACCGGGAGCAATCATCAAGGCCCCGAGGGCCGACAAATCACAATAAAGGACGAGCAATAAAAACGGAAAAGAAAAGTAAGTCGCATTACCAAAAGGCGAGCAACCGACACATCTCCATCGTTTCATTTGTCAATTATCGTCTCGCTTGTCATCATCCTCATCATTATCTTCTTCTTCATCTTCACCATCATCATCTTCTTCCTCATTACCCTCCCCCATGTTGACATCCCAAGCGTCCTCCTCCTCAAACTCCTCATCGTTAATCACACCGCCACTAGTACTAGGGTGACCGTGGCCTTGGAAATATTCCGGTCTATACCACGATGGGAGGTTCCCTTGTGGATTTATATACCCTCGTTGAGCTAGGACATGGTACCCGGGGTATTGGGCGTAGTAATCATCCCTCCTATGCTCATATTGCCCGATATGTAGAGCATTAAGCATGGCGGCCATAGAAAGGTCGGCCGGGGGCGAAGGGTAAACAAAGGGAGCGTATGGTGCATACGGAGGGACATCAATGAATGTCGGGGGGTGGGATAGTAGTGTTGGGGTTGTGTAGCTTGTTGTTGTTGTTGTTGTTGTGGTGGTGGTGGTGGTTAAGCCGGGATCTGGGGACGAGCACGTGGTCGGGGCCCATGGGAAGAGGAGGCACCTTGATCACTTCCGATAAAAGGCAATAAAAGATTAGGTTCTTGAACCGGCACGGCGGATCGTTGCAAAGGCGCAAGAGCCGGGAGTGTATCGCACGGTAGGAAAAAGTGTGTCCGACCCGCCGTGCTCCAAAGGTACTTTCTAAGCCTATTATCATAATTAATCCATCGATGATACCTAGATAAACGGTCCTCATCTAGTCATGTGCCCCCCGGTACGGGGATTAAACCGTCCTCCCTAAATGTCGGACTCACCCTCTTGGCTAGATGAGTAATAAGCCCCCCAATAGCAATTTCTCTCAAATGCTTTCCCCCTTTAGCTACCTTCTCGAAATGCTTGGCTAGAGCAAGTGTGACGTCGGGGGTGAATCGATGTTGCCTCTTTAAATTCAAGTATGCCCCGACTAAGGTCAACTCTTGTTGGGTGTAGGTACCCGTCTCACACCTCCCGAAAATAGTACCCGCTACAAAACGCTGCCATATACGTAGGACCGGGTGGTGGACAAGACGACTAGACAAGTGCCTAAAATCCACAAGTTCAAGACCGGTGATACTACGCCATACGTCAACCACATTAAATTCGTTGGGTATGCGACCATCGGTAACATCTGGAATGCCAAAGAGCCCACCGAAGTCGGAGAGGGTGTACATATGGGATGCTTTATTGATCCGAAAATAGACTCGGTGTGGTCGGGATCTAATTTCGAGATAAAAGCTACTTAGGAACTCTAAAGTAAGTTGCCTATAGGTAAGCTCATGCATGTCAAAGAGTACTTCCATACCCATCCCAACAAAGAATTCTCTACATTGCTCTAAGATTCCTAGCTTTCGAAGTATGATTTTGCATATAAATCTGGTTGGTTCGAGGGGCTTACCAAGGAGCTTGATAAATTTCTCCTTTTGCTCTTCCGATTCAAAAATCAGGTTGGGAAAGTCCGAGAGACGAGCAATTTCCTGCTCCTCGACCTCGACCACGGGCTCGGGCTCTTGCTCGGTTCTTGAACTCGAAGCATTCTTTCTTTTTCTGCTAACCATCGATCCCCCTCTCTTCTTTGGTGCCATAGTTGATGATGAAGGCTTAGAATAATAGTACACCAAAAACAAAAATCCTTCTTTCCCACAAATAAGAGCCAAGACCCACAAAACTACCTCAAAGAAGCTTAATACGTATGAATTAAGCCTCCCAAGTGAACCCTAGCAAGATAAATCGAGGATTAGAAGAAACCCCAATTTTCGGATTTGAAGAAAAATGGGTACAAAAACTCGATTTTTTTCAATTTCTGGGGGTTTTGAAGGTAGAAAGTTTAGGATGCTTATGGATGAGATAGAAATCGATTTTATGAAGTTTTGGAGGTGATTTGGTGAAGTTTGGTGGAGAAATGGAGGATTTATGGTGATTTGGGGTTAGGTTTTGAAAATGGGGTTTATGGAGAAGAGAGGTTGAAGATGAAGTTTGGTAGAGGTATGTTGAAGTGATATGGAAATGGGTTGGGTTGGGTTGGGGTTTATTAGTAAGAGGGGGGGGGGGGGGTTAGGACGGGTCGGGCTTGGGTTAAAGAGGGGAGGGCCGAGCTGGGCTTCAATCGGGCGAACTGGGCATCGTAACACACCGTCCCGATCGGGATGGATAGAACCGATCGGGTTTTTCCTGCCATCCCGAACGGGTTTCCATCATCCCGATCGGGATCATGCCACAGTACACCTTCCAAAATCCACCATCATCCCGAACGGGAGGGATAAATCCCGATCGGGTTTCCTTCACCATCCCGATCGGGATGACCTCGTCCCGAACGGGATGGGCTCACAGTAGCCGCTCCAAATTGCACTACTATCCCGAACGGGACGGATAAATCCCGATCGGGTTTCCTTCACCATCCCGATCGGGTTGACCTCGTCCCAAACGGGATGGGCTCACAGTAGCCCCTCCAAATTGCACTACTATCCCGAACGGGAAAAGCCGAACCCGATCGGGTTTTCTTCTCTTTCCCGAACGGGATGACCTCAAGCTCAATCTTCAAAAAAAACACATCCTTGGGATCCGGAATCCCGTCCTCAAAAGCTCATATTAAGCTCAAAAACGACCCTCTAGCTTCCGTCTTCCACTAAAAATCCCATCGAGCCGGAACTTGTAGGAGAAATAAGAGACCGAGCTAGGAATACATGAAGAAAATCATAGGAGATACATGTAGAGCGCTCTTGCATAGCAAATGATCGCCAAAGCTCCAAAAAAATATCAATAAATTTCTCCCAATATTTCTTCAAGCATTCAACAACCTCAACAAAATGACCCATAAATCTTCCATCACCTTTCACAACTCCACAAAAACTCATTAAAACTCCCTCCCTCACCACGCTCATAACAAAATTACCAAAAGCAATTTCTACGCACACCAAATCTAGGGGAAAAACAAGAAACACGAAATAATTCACAAGAAATTAAAAGAAGAAAGGAAAAGATATTTACAACATGGCGGTTCTTGAGGAACTCCGCCAAACCGAGTTTGTTGGATTGGTTATGAGGGGATTGGTTGGAGGTGAAGGACCTCCACCAACTCCTTGGTTGCACTCTCATTGTAGAGTTTGATTCTTTGACCGTTTGCCCGGAACAATTCACCTTTTTCTGTGCTTAACTCGAAGTCTCCGTATCGACCGACTTTCGTGATTGTGAATGGTCCGGACCAACGTGATCGGAGCTTTCCGGGGAATAGCTTAAGCCTTGAATTGAATAATAGCACCTTGTCACCCACTAGAAACGACCTCTTGTTGATCCTCTTGTCATGCCATAGTTTCGTGCGTTCTTTGTAGATCCGCGCACTTTCATAGGCGTGTAGTCGGAATTCTTCTAATTCATGCACTTGAAGCAACCGCTTCTCGCCGACTAGAGTAGGATCGAGTTTGAGTTCCTTTATGGCCCAAAAAGCCTTGAACTCCATCTCAACCGGAAGGTGACACGCTTTCCCGTAGACAAGCCTATACGGCGATGTGCCTATAGGCGTCTTGAACGCCGTTCGGTATGCCGATAGCGTGTCGTCGAGCTTCATGCTCCAATCCTTCCGGTTCCTTGTGACAACTTTCTCAAGGATAGCTTTGATTTCCCGATTCGAAATTTCTACTTGGCCGCTTGTTTGAGGATGATAAGCCAAGCCGGTCCTATGATGTACGCCATATTTCAACAAGATAGCATCAAGGCGTTTTTCATGAAAGTGGGTTCCTCCATCGCTTATAATGGCACGAGGAACTCCAAACCGGGGGAATATCACCCTTTTTAGGAGATTCATTACAACCCTAGCGTCATTTGTGGGTGTGGCAATGGCTTCCACCCACTTTGAAACGTAGTCCACGGCTACTAGGATGTAGCGATTTCCCTTTGACGATGGAAATGGGCCTTAGTAATCTATCCCCCATACGTCAAATAATTCAAGCTCCAAAATCCCCCTTTGCGGCATCTCGTGCCTCCACGATATGTTCCCGGTCCTTTGGCATGCGTCACATTGAGAAACAAATTCCCTTGCATTTTGAAACATCATTGGCCAATAAAACCCGGATTGTAGTATTTTTGCGACCGTTCTTGAGGCACCGTGATGTCCTCCATATGGGGATGAGTGACAAGCTTCCATTATACCCTTTTGTTCCCATTGAGGGACACACTTCCTATATAAGCCATCGGCACATGCCTTGAATAGTTGCGGATCATCCCAAAAGTATTGCTTGACCTCGTGGAAGAACCTCTTCTTTTGTTGGTAGTTCAAATCCGGGGGAAGAACACCTCCCACAATATAGTTCGCATAATCGGCGAACCAAGGAGGTTGGTCCGACGATGTGGTGCAAACAATCATTATAGCATCATCCGGAAATGAGTCATCGATGCGAGATTTCTCGAGGTCTTCAACTCGAAGGCGCGATAGGTGATCCGCTACTACATTCTCGGCTCCCTTCTTATCACGAATCTCGAGGTCGAATTCTTGGAGAAGAAGAATCCAACGGAGTAATCACGGCTTCGAGTCCTTCTTGGCTAGTAGATATTTCAAAGCGGAATGATCGGTGAAGACTATCACCGTAGAGCCGAGAAGATAGGATCTAAACTTGGTAAGGGCGTACACAATGGCCAATAGCTCTTTCTCGGTCGTAGCATACCGAGCTTCGGTGTTGTCGAGGGTTTTGCTAGAATAATATATGGCATGTAAGGCTTTCCCGTCCCTTTGACCTAGCACGGCCCCTACCGCATAGTCACTAGCATCGCACATCACTTCGAACGGCTTGGACCAATCCGGCGATTTGATAACGGGAGCGGTTATCAAAGCCTCCTTTAACCTAGCAAAAGCCTCATTGCAAGCATTAGTCCACAAAAATGGGGCATCCTTCAAGAGGAGTTCGGTGAGAGGCTTGGCCAATTTTGAAAAGTCTTTTATAAATCGGCGGTAAAATCCCGCATGGCCTAAGAAGCTCCGAACCCCCTTAACATTTGTAGGCGGGGGCAAATGCTCAATGACTTGAATTTTTGCCCCGTCCACTTGAATGCCCCGATCTTTGATCAAGTGACCTAACACAATGCCCTCATTTACCATGAAATGGCATTTCTCCCAATTCAACACCAAGTTCACTTCCTCACATTTAGCTAGCACTTTGGACAAATTTACCAAACATGACTCAAAGTCTTTACCATAAACACTAAAATCATCCATGAAAACCTCAACAATAGACTCGATATAGTCCGAAAAGATACCCATCATACACCTTTGGATGGTAGCCGGGGCATTACACAAGCCAAAAGGCATGCGTCCATATGCAAAGGTTCCATAAGGACAAGTGAATGTAGTCTTAGGTTGGTCATCCGGGTGAATCGGGATTTGGAAAAATCCCGAAAAACCGTCAAGGAAGCAAAAGTGAGTGTGGGAAGCCAACCTCTCTAGCATTTGGTCAATGAATGGGATTGGGAAGTGATCTTTCTTTGTAGCATTATTGAGTTTCCTATAGTCAATGCACATCCTATGACCGGTGACACACCTAGTGGGCACTAGTTCATCTTTTTCATTCTTTATGACCGTGATTCCACCCTTCTTGGGAACCACTTGTATAGGACTAACCCAATTTGAATTCGATATGAGATATATGATCCCGGCATCAAGGAGTTTCATGATTTCTTTCTTTACGACCTCTTGCATATTAGGATTTAACCTTCTTTGTCCTTGGACACTAGGCTTAAAGTCTTCCTCTAGGTGAATCCTATGCATGCAAAAGTCGGGGCTAATCCCTTGTATGTCATCAAGTCTATAACCAATGGTGCTCTTATATTTCCTCAAAACCTCAAGCAAAGCATCCAATTGGTTAGACTCAAGCTTAGAGTTAACTATGACCGGACAAGACTTTTTATCATCAAGATAGGCATAACATAAATTAGGGGGAAGGGGTTTAAGATCAAGAGATTTTACCTCAACCGAGTAGATTCCACAAGGTGTAGCTTGATCTTCGACCCGGTTCTTAGTGACAACTTCCTCCCCATCTAGAGCCTCTTTAAGGACATCCAAGTCTTCGTCCCATAGTCCATCTTTAGCTTTCTCAAGCTCCATTGTTAGGAGAGCTTCAAGAGGATCTTTCACCAAAAATGTCTCGGTGGCATCCTCAACAACTTCATCTAGTACATCGATTACACAACAAGAGTCGTTGATATTCGGAGTCTTCATTGTGCTATGGAGGTCAAAGGAGATCTTCTCATCCCCAATCTCCAAGGTTAGTCTTCCATTCTTCACATCTATAAGGGCACCTGCCGTATGGAGAAACGGGCGTCCAAGGATGATTGGAATGTTGGCATCCTCGGCCATGTCGAGCACTATGAAATCAACCGGAACAAAGAACTTGCCTATGCGAACCGGTACATCCTCTAATATGCCAAGGGGGCGCTTGATAGATCGATCCGCCATTTGGAGTGTAATGGTGGTGCACTTAAGCTCGTTCATGCCTACCTTCTCACAAATGGAGTAAGGTATGACGCTTACACTCGCTCCCAAGTCACAAAGGGCTCTCTCGATGTGTATATTTCCAATCTTGCATGGTATGGAGAAACTTCCCGGATCTTTGAGCTTAGGTGGGGATGGTTGTAGGTACATGTCACTCAATCCCCCCGTAAAGGCAATAGTCTCGGGTTCTCCCAACGATTTCTTCCTAGATAGGATCTCCTTCATAAACGGAGCATAGGTAGGCACTTGAGTAATCAATTCGGAAAAAGGAATAGTCACTTCTAGGTTCTTCACAAGTTCAAGAAACCTCTCCAATTGCTTGTCCATTTTGGACTTGGCTTGTCTTGAGGGAAAAGGTAAGTTAACCTTAGTAGCATCCCTCACTTCTTTGGACTTCAATTTCTCACCATGGGTCTCTTTGAGCATTGGAGTAGCCCTCTTTGTCTTGGATTTCTCATGGGGAATGAGAGTGGATGATGTCTTTTGTGAAGAAAGAACATTACCATCCTCATCTATATCTTCAACGAGCACTTCTTCCCCTAAGTCCGGATTAGGGACTTCTTCATCGCGAGACTCCTCTAGAGGTTGATCAACCTCTTCAAGTATAGGCTCCTCCCTTGGTTTTCCTCCATAGTCATCCTCATTAGGCATCATAGGTGGCTCATAGCTAGAACCACTCCACAAGGTGATAGCATTAGCGGTAGCTTGGTTCGGTGTCGTGCCTTAAGGAGGCAATTGCCCTTTTTGCCTTGAAGAGCTACTCGAGGCTACTTGAGACAATTGGGTTTCCAACATTTTCATATGAGTGTCTCTAGCCTTGTTATCTCTTTGGAGTTGAGCATAGAATTCTTGTTGATTCATTTGCATTTCCAATTGATTGCGTTGCATCTCTTGATTGCTCCTTTGCATATCCAACATTGTCTTTTGCATATCAAAATCGGGTGTTGGAGCTTGTTGAGTGTGTGGAGCATTTATTATGGATAGAGGAAGACCATAATCATAGGTGAGTGATTTACTTCTAGGCTTGGCATCTTGTTGATTACCTTGAGACCCTTGTTGTTGTTGTTGGAAGTTCCCTTGGAACCCATGAGAATTTCCTTGATTAAAACCTTGAGAGTACCCTTGATTGTAGTTTTGGTGACTTTGGTTGTTGCTTTGAGATCCTTGTGAGTGTTGGTTTCCTTGGAAACCACTTTGATGATTGAAGTTCCTTTGATTTTGGAACCCTTGATTGTTGTTGTAGGCGCCTTGGTTATGTTGTTGGAAGTTGTTGGAAGGCCTAGCATAGCCTTGATAACCTAGGTACCCTTGATTATTGTCCCTTAAGGGAGGTGGAACATATGGACGGTGTTGATGTAGGGATTGTTGTTGGAAGTTCCCTTGGAACCCATGAGAATTTGGCACATTTTGAGCCTTGAAGTTAGAGTATGGGACACCTTGCTTGAATGCTTGAAAAGCATTCGCTTCCTCAATGCTACTTTGACAATATGAAGGCTCATGTCCATGT
Source organism: Agrostemma githago (assembly GCA_958450325.1). Classification (NCBI taxonomy): domain Eukaryota; kingdom Viridiplantae; phylum Streptophyta; class Magnoliopsida; order Caryophyllales; family Caryophyllaceae; genus Agrostemma; species Agrostemma githago. The sequence continues at coordinate 33,586,315 of OY288256.1, forward strand.
ATCCCACAAATCTCGCATATCCCATAATAAGATGAATGAGGTACAACTCCCATAGCATTGGCTTGTTGCATTGAATGTTGGTGGGAGGCACTTGTGCTTTTACCTTTATCAAGATGGCTTTGGAGCTTCTTGTCAATAGTTTCCATGTGAGTTCTTAATTGTGCTCCTAGGTCAATACTGAGTTGTGTAATGGCATCGATCTCGTGCTTTCCCCCTCGGTTCGCCTTCCTAGGCCTTGAGTATTGAGGGTTGTGTACCGCCATCTCCTCAATTCTTGACCAAGTTTGGTCATCATCTACCTCGGTAAACCTTCCATTAGATCCCATATTGAGTATGGCTCTTGAATCTTCATATAACCCGTTCCAAAACTGTTGAACAAGGAACCACTGTGATAAACCATGGTGAGGACAAGAACGGATCAAGGCTTTGAACCTTTCCCATGATTCATAGAGGCTTTCTTCATCACGTTGTTGAAATCCCGTGATTGAAGCCCTCAATAGATTGGTCTTCTCCGGTGGATAAAATTGTTGGTAGAATGCTAAGGCTAGCTTCTTCCAAGTATCAATACCGAGAGCTGTCTTGTCTAAACCTTTGAGCCATTGCTTAGCCTTGCCGATCAAAGAGAAAGGGAAAAATACCCACCGGATTTGGTCTTGGGTTATTCCCGGTTGTGAGATGGCATCACAATAGTCGGAAAAGGCTTCCATATGTTGATGTGGATCCTCCGCCGGCAAACCACTAAATTGGCTCCGCTCGACCAATTGGATGAATTGAGTCTTAGCCACAAAATTACCGGTGTAGGTAGCCGGTAAAGTGGTGGGACCGGGCAAAATATCTTCCGTGATTGTCGAATGTGAGGAAAATTCGGCATGATGTGATGGATTGGTGATGATGGTGTAGAACTCGGGATAGAGGTGGTTGGAGATGTAGGAGGTGAAGTAGTTGGGGAGTATGCCGGTGATGTAGAATAAGATGTGGTTGAATTGTGGGTGCCGAAGAAGTTTAGAAAACCCTCTTCGGTAGCTCCTCTAGGTGGAGAGTTTAGATCAATCTCCACGTTTTGCTCAAAATCTTCGCTCGTGCCCGGTTGGGAACCTCTCGATCTAGCAACTGTCCTTTTTCGAAGGTTTCGGAAAAACCTTTCCGGATCTAAGTTAAAGAGAAGAGGATGGTTTCCACCTCTAGGCATAAACTGTGGACTTGGGAACAAACGTGAGAAGTCTAGTGCTTTAAGGGCACTAGACAAGAAGGAAATAAACTCTACACAAACAAGAAGCAAGGAATGATTGATAGACACACAAGATGGTAACTAAATCTAGAAACTAAGCAAACAAAGTCTAAACAAACACCGTCCCCGGCAACGGCGCCAAATTGATGGTAGGAATTTAGCCGCGTTCCCTACCGTCAATAAATATCCAACTACGCCTAACGGTAGCTAGGGTAAGTCGGGTCGATATCCACGGGAACGGTTAAGTAATGTCTAGACTAAGTCGACTCACGAGCGAGATTAGGTTACCAAAGAACACAAAGGAGACGTTGATTGATTAATTAGGATGAAGGAAAGTAACGAAAATTTGGGCTAACTATGCACTACGTATGACATGAGCTAAATAAAACAAATAAGAGTAACTAAACGAATTAACTAGAAAAGATATCGACTAATGAGAAGGATTTATCAAATAAAGGAAGGAGTAGGGTTAGGTCGGGTTCTTAAGCGTAGAAGGGTAATAGGATGATTAAGGGTATAGGTGTCTCGAAGTTACTAGGGTCGGTTTGCGCTCTCGCAACAAAGCCAAAGTCCGCACTCTCGTGACAAAGACTAAACCCGAACATTTATGCTAGAAACTACTCAAAACACAAACATACAATCACAATTCAAATACACAATGAGTAAATGAAAGCTAGCATGAGAAGCATGGCCACTACTACCCACACAATCATTTCAACAAACACATGGTATTCTAAACATGTGACTAGTAACAAAGATTCCACCTTTACCCATAATCAAACCCTAATTACCCATAATCTACCCTTAATCCCTCTACTAACCCCACAAGAATCTACTCACTCATAATTAAACTAATACTAACATAAACAAGAGGAAATAACACAAAGGCTAAAACATTCATCATGCAAGATAAACAAGGAGAAACAATACTCACTAAATAAAGATTGAAACTTTAATGTAAAACTAATATTAAGAGAGAAAAGGCAAGAAGGATTATACCAACACAACAATGGAATGGAAAGATGGAAACTTTGCATAAAATTCAACCCAAAAGATGTTCAATGTTGTCAAGATTGAAACATCTAATACAAGTCTTCAAGAATCCAAAGTAACAATAAGGATTAACACTAGATTAATGCTAAATAAGAAGTGATTAAGGAAAGTTTTTACTAAGATGAGTCTAAGAGGCAATAATTCTCTCTAGGGTTTCTCTGGCTACAAAAATATTACAAGAGGAGTATTTATAGGGTTCCGTAAGTGAGAGAAATAAAAGAAGGAGGCGGAACAGAGACTGGGTCCTCCCGATCAGGAATGTGAAATCCCGATCGGGAAGAAACGATAGTCCCGATCGGGAATATGCGATCCCGATCGGGACGGCTTCACAGTAAGCTTCCTTCTTGCTCCATCTTTCCCGATCGGGAGGGCCTCATCCCGATCGGGAGACTTCCTCCTTCCCGATCGGGAATATGCGATCCCGATCGGGACTGCTTGACAGTGAGCTAGCTAATTCTTGCACCTCATCCCGATCGGGATAGCCTTGTCCCGCTCGGGATGAGTTCTGTTTAGCTCTTCCTTCACTCCTTATCGATGCTCGGTGCTTGGGGAGTCGCCGAATCATCGTTGCTTCTCCTCTTGGGTTCCATACGTGTTGGAAACGAGTTGGAATCGTTCCGTTTCTTCGAGATGACCCCTAGGAACCTAAAACAATCTAGAAGAAGCATAAGTAGTCTCTAAAACCACCCCAAGGAGCGATTTCAGCAGAGAAAACAAGACTAAATACACGAAATAAACACTACAAAACGCACTTATCAAGCCTAAACCAAATGTCCATGATTTCGAGCCCATATCCGAGTCCATTAAACCATGTTTGCGTCCCATCAACATCGGGTGTTTTTCGGAAACTGCTATAGACACCTGGCGGTCAGAATGTGGGTGTCTACAGAGCCCCCACTCTGACTGAGGCTTGGACAAGGCGAAAGTCAGAGTAGCTACCAAGCCAATCGAGGATTAAGACCTGGCAGACTTCCGACCGGGTCGTTTATAGTCCATTATACTTGCGTAAAAGGGCTCGCCAGCCATAAGATAGAGATCATACCTGGATAGATGCTGATAATTTCGTGGGGACTTTGCCTAAAAAGTCTTAGGTGTGTCTGTTTGCAGACGCATCCCATCTTGGAGTTGCGCGGGAGCTTGCCTTGGAAGCTATGGGTGTATCTGTTTACAGATACATCCCGATTCAGAATTACGCGGGAGCTTGCCTTGGAAGCTATGGGTGTATCTATTTACAGATACATCCCGATTCAGAATTACGCGGGAGCTTGCCTTGGAAGCTATGGGTGTATCTATTTACAGATACCTCCCGATTTTTCAGTAAAAAATGTCGCCTGAGCTTTCTACTAGGGAATTTTTGCGAGGAGACTTCCTTCTCGAGTCTAGGTGTACCTGCATGCTGACACATAACAATTCGTATGTAACATTTAGGCGAAACACCGACTCACACTGGGGAAGAAATGATTTTTTTTGTTTTTTTGCAAAAGGCTGAAAATTTTGAAATCGAAGTCCTGAAAGCAACTCACGTGCTAGGAGATAGGTTTCCAAAATTAAAAGGGGTAGAAAAGAAATTTGCCACTTAAATAGACTGAAATTTGACCTTGTCGAAAAGGATTTTCTCAAATGGCTAAGTTTTGCAAATTTTTAAAATGAGAATTTGAAGAGAGAGGCATACCGACAGACTCGACTCTGGACGTGACAGAACGAGTTGACAGACACGTACTGGACTCTCTAAGGGCTAGACCGTGACTCGGTAGAGGGTGGGCCACCTAAGATGAATGGTCTCTCAAGTTGCGCTTATTCCGTAGCCTAGGCGAGTGGCAACATGGTCGAATCCTCGGCATGATAGATCTGTTATAGAGGGATTGCAATAGTCTGTAATGAGACTGTTTTAGTAGTAACAATGCTGTAGTCTAGTGCTCCTTTTGAATTTTTGGTTTTAGGGTATACTCCCCAAAGTGGGTGCTGTTCGAGTCCCTGACGAATTCTCGTCTTCAAATGAGCCGAGTAATAGGACACTCTATAGAAGGGAGGCTGGTGTCCGAAAGTATTTGGATTATGTGAGTGGATGGAGAACTTCTGCCTAGGAGAAGCCCCCCCAGGATGACAAAGCTAACTGTGAAGAACATGACACTGTCGTGACCGGAATGATGGTGCTTTTTGAATGTGTCAATGTGGGTGGTTGTGCCTCTGTTGAAAGGCTGCCTACGTATTCACATGTAGTGAAATCAAACCAAGTCGTAGTTCAGTGTTGAAAGATATGTTATGGTGCCTAGTTTATTAGAGCTTTGTGTGTAACTAGCCTGTATTGACGGTGTAGGCTAGGCGTATTCCCAATGATGTCTTGATCAAAGGGTTATAATAGTTAGGATGTTGATCCTGTGACTGTGAGCGTTCTCCGGGGTAGCCCCCAGAGGTGGTGTGAACTATTTGAGCATGTTCCATGCCGACTGCAAGTTGAGTTCCCGTGTTTGGAGTTGGTAACTGGTTTGGAAATTTTTGGAAATGTGGTGCTAGGTCGTAAGTGGCTTTGATGATTCGAAATTTGGAGCTCGATTTTTGTGGAGCTAAGGCTTCGAGGGTAAGGTATTGTAATGTGGTAGGAAAGGGAGAAGTCGAGTAAAAATGACTCGAACTTCGATCGGGGTAGGTTTGATAATGGTGCGGGATCTGATTTCCATGTCTGGCCCTAACGGTTAGGGGTACCCTATGGAGCTTGAATCCTCAAAATTTTCCGGGTTATCTCTTAGCCTAGGTCTCGAGAAGGTCTTGAAGGTTGTAATGTAGGAAGGCTAGATGTGGTGTTATCTGACCAGCTTGATTGTTTCTCCCCTATTGGATGGTATGAGTATTGATAATTTTGAATTGACCGTTTTCACTACGGTCACAGGTTTTTGAATTATTTTGGTTGACCTCTCAGCCCCGGTCTTGGGATTCTTCACTTGGATTGACCGTTTGTCCTTGGTCATGGACGATTTTTTTTTTTTGATGACGGCCTGCTTTTTTTGTGTTGGGCCTTTTGATTTTTTTTTTGTCCAGTTTTTCCTCTTTTGTCGGTCAAACTAACACCTAAGGTAAGGATTGGCCGATCTTATTGGAGGGGTGTTTATTGTGGGGAAATGGGCTTGCCTCCCGTCTTGAACCCAAACTAGGAGACTACCTAGATTTGTCATAGGATTCGATACTGCTAATGCTAGGGGTAGTTATGTGGCTTTTAAATACCAGACATGGAACAGGTAAAAGGAAAACTTGGGCTCGGTTTCCTGCTGTCATTAAAGATGTGCCTATAATAGTCACGTGCATGTGCTCACAGTGTATGATGGTGTTCATCATGTTCTCGGAAACACATAAGGAAAGTATACAGTAGAGATAGAAAAGCTTATTTGATTGAATTTTGAAAAAAGAGGACAGAATACAACTGACTCTGACTCTGACTTTGACTTGGTGAAGGAAATAGAACATCCTAGACTCGGACTAAGACTCGGGCTTAAACCAAATCTAGACTCTCGGATGATGTTGTCATTTGTCGTCGGCTTCTGAGAACTCGAGTTGATGTCCAGTATAGCCTTCAGTAGAAGCTTCACCCAGATCTTCACTATGTCGAAGATCGTCTTCAATCCTGATGCCCATTTCGGTAAGCATCACAAAGTTTGAAATGCCGGCGTACCTAAGATGGACGCGGTAGGAAGGTAGGAGGTTGTTGATAAACGCCTCCAATAGTGTCTTCTCGTTGGGCTTGTCTACCAACTTCACACTTTCGGCCCTCCACCTTTGAAGGTACTTGGTGAAACCTTCTTTGGGCTCTTGGGCTATAACCTCCAGGGTACGCATCGTAGTCTGGATCTCAGTATTATCAGCAAAATTCCGAGCGAACTCTGTTGCTACATCATCCCAAGTCTTGTACTTCTTGGAATCGAGCCTGTAGTACCAGGCTTTCGGGTGCTTCTCGAGGGAGGAAGCAAACAGGTGCTTGAACATAGTGGATTTTACTCCCTTGACGGCCATGAATTCTTTGAAAGCCCGAATGTGATGGACCGGATCTTCAGTACCCTCAAACATCGGTATGCCCGTAAGGTTGAGGTTGGCGGGTAGCTCGTCATTCAGAGGCGAATAGGAACGAGCGTTTTCCGTATGGATCGTGTTGTTTGTTGACAAATGGACCTGTTCCTCCAGTTTGCGGACTGCGTTGACCAGTTCAGCAAAAGGCCCAGTAGTTTCAGCCCCGACCTTAGGAGTCCTTTGTTCCACAACACACAAACGGGTGGCAATGGCGGTTTGGTCGGTCCTGATGGCTGTCAGTTGGGCCTCCATCTTAGCCAGCGAGGCGGTCAGCTCGTCTATGGCTTGTTGCGTCATGGTTCGGGTGAAGGGCGGCCTGTCTGTAAGAATACCGTGTAATCAGGAGAGTTACTTCGGAACTCGAATACACCAAGGCATAGGAAATAGCGCGGGAGGAGAGACGACTCCAGTTTGACTCGGGTTAGACTCTCCTAAGAAAAATGTGTAGGGTGCGATTCTCGGAGTGACTGTGATTAATCGCTCCATCGGAGAATAACCCCCAAGTGAGACTAAGGACTCAAATAGGACTCAGATGGTGTGACATCTAAGTGACTCGAAAGTGGGATACGTTAGACACGTGTAAGACAAGACCCTTACAGCAACCGTTATTGGTCGCTTTATTGAAGGGTGGCCCTCGAGTGGGACTGAAGACTTTGTTAAGACTCGAGTGTCGGACGAGTGACCCTTAGATGTAAGGATCACGAACCTTTTGTTATAAGGCTATGCCTTGCAAAAGGTTGACTCGGAAAAGACACCTAGACGGGTGACTTCTGAAAGGTGGGCTCTCCCTGGGATTTTGCATATGGACCTAGTCCCGTTCGAAGGAAGATCCGTGTGAGAAATCCCCAGACTTTGGACCCGAGTGTGTAAACGGGCTTCCCTTTGTAGGAGTTTGTCCTACGCAGGTGGGCCGTGCCTTGACAAATAAGGCGGACTAGGATGGGGTAGAAACTCGTGATGTAAGTTCAACGGAGTTTCAACGCTAGGGAATCTAACAACTTATGACAAGACCCGACACTACTAAATACGGGAAGTCCTAAGAAGAAGAGAGTTTTGAAAGGGAGAATTTGGATTTGAAAACCGATCAAAGTCGGGTAGGATGGCCCGATTTTTTTTTTTGAAAATCGAAAAAAAAACGTTACCGGGCCGAGATTTCGGATTTTTGAAAAGGTTTGGACAGCATACCGGCTAGAAAATAGGCTATTTTGAGTCAAAATCATAGTCCTAAATTTGGTAGCTTTCCGGGTTTTGAAAAATGGATAATTTTCGAAAAAGATGCAAGTTTTTGAAAACGACGATTTTTGAAAAGACGACCAAAGAAAATCAAGCAACACGTAGTCATGAAAACAGTATAATGACACCATGTATGCTCTTAGTCTAAGTCTCGGTCTGTCGAATAGGGTCTATACCAACGACGATAGCTTTCTCGCAAATCAGGACGGTCTTCCTAAGCCGAGTTGGTCTTAGAAGCTGCCGTAAAATCCATGCGAGTTCCGCCATCGAAGTCTTTAGTGCACCCATTTAGGAATGCACCGTGGTATAGTGGGAAGTCGGTCACAAGTAACCGGCCCGGGAAAGAATTGGGTTATGCATGAACTATTGAACTAAAACGTGTACATTACTATTCGAACGATTTCTTTTCGAGTCTCACCCTGAGGATGCTGATGGTAAGTGACTAATCAGTTGATCACCAGCAGAGTCGCCAAATTGTGGACATGACATAAGTCCACCCCGACGCGGCCACGCGCGGGTTTGGGGAGGCGAATGAATCTCCATATGAGATGGTCAAATTGAAATTTAAATCGAAGTAGGAGTCGCCACCGAACTTTGTGAGAGTTCGGGCACGTTCGAACCCACTCTATGTCGTAGTGAGCCGTGTACAAAATACGGCCCATTTCCGATGTCAGAGTTTATTGGGTTCGTCCCTTTGCATTGCGATACCGATACCGACATTATCGGATACCGTGTATTAAATGACTCTCGTTGCCAATGGATTCGGACATCCGGAAACCATGGTTCTGAGTAAGGGGTGAGGGTACGTGTTGGGAAGTTCACTAAGAACACCCAACCCCGCCCGCACTTAGCGGCCTTTACTAAGATATCGTTCGTTTTTGGTGTACATGCGTTAGTTCGACGGTTGAATGATATGCAAACATTATTTTCCCTAAGCATGTGAGAAAAATAAAATGGGTTGCTAAGTCGTTTAATGCATCTTAAACTAATAACATCAAAGTTATATTTAGCATGTGAAATTCGTTTTAGTCTAATAAAACAAAAGATGAAAATAAATCTCTACAAACACGAGCAAACAAGTTAGTAACAATTGAATAAATCGAATAAGGATGTAAATACGATGATATGCGTGATTTTAGAAAAGGTTTATGACACGTGATGGATTAACACGTGTTGACCGAAGTCGAAAAAAGTATTTATCGAAATCTGAAAATATGTCGCGAAAGTCGCTGTTTTATGTAAGGAACGAAAAGAATAGAAAACGAGCAAAACAAAAAAAGGGTCGATTTTCTAGGCTCTCGCGCGAGTCGCCTGGGTGGGGCGCGACTCGCGCGGGAGTCTGTCCCGGATTTTTTTATTTTTCGAAAATCCTTAATTTTTATAAATCGCATACAAATATGGATTAATTTATACTCGATTTATATTTTCGATATTCGTCATATCCGATATTCGATTATGAAATCGATATCAAATAGTCGGAATGATTTTTAGAAAATGTTTTGTAAAGTTTATTTTGAAACTGAACGAAAAGAAAAAAAAAATTGTTATTTCTCTCCGCGTTGAAATCGTCGTGTTTTGTAAAAAAAAAAAGATGTAACGATTTTTTTAGCATCAACGAGATTTAATTTAGTTCTTGTTAGATACGATATTTGATTAGAGAATCGATATCGTATTTTAAGAACGTTTTGTTTTATGAAAATATTTTTATAATATCGTTATTAAAAATAAAAAAATACGACAACGACCCATTTAAAAAAACGGACCGACCGACGAAAAAAGAAGAAAAAGACGAGAGAAAGGAAGAGAGAAGGGAAGAATCGGGTTTGATTTTACACCCTCAGCCTACATGCTTTGTTTTCTCGGAATGAGGCTCGTCGGAAAGTGGCTTAGGCACGGGAGCGTCGAGATGATGTGGATGAGTTAGGGTGTCGTGTAGGGTGACGGGTTTCGGCCGGTTTTTGGGGTCGGATTCATCGGGTTGTTTTGCTAGATGTCGATGGTGTATGTGTTGTTGTATCGATGAGTGATGTCTATATTTTGTGTGACAGGGGGGTCCTAGTTATAGGTGAAGTCCTTGATAGGAGCTAGGAGAAGTATTCTTGCTTAGGTGACAAGAAAACACCGGTTTGGATAGGAAACGTAGAAGTTTAAAAGGAAAGAGGATTCCGTTTCTTGGTGAGGAAGCCATGTACCTCGGCTAAAATGGGGCTTTTTTGGCCGAGTGTTTGATGCTCGGTCGGTAAATTGATTTGGTTTTCGGATAGAATTCCTACTTGAGATCGAATTCTATACTTACACGGATTTGTTTAATATTGATCGTAGCTGTTTTTTGTAGTGTTTGAGTTCAAATCGAACGTGTGAGGTGTCACGGCTGGTCCATGTGTCTTGAAAAAATATATTTGACCGGGTTTGACCCGGTCGCTAAAAGACGGTTTTGCCCCTGGTGTCGGATTCGACCCAAATTAGTCTTATTTGACTCGAAACGACTTACTGGCCCTGGTTCTGAGGTTGCTTTTGTGAGATTTGTACTCCATAAAAAGCCTAAACCAAATGTCCATGATTTCTAGCCCATATCCGAGTCCATTAAACCATGTTTGCGTCCCATCAACATCGGGTGTTTTTCGGAAACTGCTATAGACACCTGGCGGTCAGAATGTGGGTGTCTACAGAGCCCCCACTCTGACTGAGGCTTGGACAAGGCGAAAGTCAGAGTAGCTACCAGGCCAATCGAGGATTAAGAGCTGGCAGACTTCCGACCGGGTCGTTTATAGTCCATTAGACTTGCGTAAAAGGGCTCGCCAGCCATAAGATAGAGATCATACCTGGATAGATGCTGATAATTCCGTGGGGACTTTGCCTAAAAATTCTTGGGTGTGTCTATTTGCAGACGCATCCCATCTTGGAGTTGCGCGGGAGCTTGCCTTGGAAGCTATGGGTGTATCTGTTTACAGATACATCCCGATTCAGAATTACGCGGGAGCTTGCCTTGGAAGCTATGGGTGTATCTATTTACAGATACATCCCGATTCAGAATTACGCGGGAGCTTGCCTTGGAAGCTATGGGTGTATCTGTTTACAGATACCTCCCGATTTTTCAGTAAAAAATGTCGCCTGAGCTTTCTACTGGGGAATTTTTGCGAGGAGACTTTCTTCTCGAGTCTGGGTGTACCTGCATGCTGACACATAACAATTCGTATGTAACATTTAGGCGAAACACCGACTCACGCAGGGGAAGAAATGATTTTTTTTTTTTTTTGCAAAAGGCTGAAAATTTTGAAATCGAAGTCCTGAAAGCAACTCACGTGCTAGGAGATAGGTTTCCAAAATTAAAAGGGGTAGAAAAGAAATTTGCAACTTAAATAGACTGAAATTTGACCTTGTCGAAAAGGATTTTCTCAAATGGCTAAGTTTTGCAAATTTTTAAAATGAGAATTTGAAGAGAGAGGCATACCAACAGACTCGACTCTTGACGTGACAGAACGAGTTGACAGACACGTACTGGACTCTCTAAGGGCTAGACCGTGACTCGGTAGAGGGTGGGCCACCTAAGATGAATGGTCTCTCAAGTTGCGCTTATTCCCTAGCCTAGGCGAGTGGCAACATGGTCGAATCCTCGACATGATAGATCTGTTATAGAGGGATTGCAATAGTCTGTAATGAGACTGTTTTAGTAGTAACAATGTTGTAGTCTAGTGCTCCTTTTGAATTTTTGGTTTTAGGGTATACTCCCCAAAGTGGGTGCTGTTCGAGTCCCTGACGAATTCTCGTCTTCAAATGAGCCGAGTATTAGGACACTCTATAGAAAGGAGGCTAGTGTCCGAAAGTATTTGGATTATGTGAGTGGATGGAGAACTTCTGCCTAGGAGAAGCCCCCAGGATGACAAAGCTAACTGTTAAGAACATGACACTGTCGTGACCGGAATGATGGTGCTTTTTGAATGTGTCAATGTGGGTGGTTGTGTCTCTGTTGAAAGGCTGCCTACGTATTCACATGTAGTGAAATCAAACCAAGCCGTAGTTCATTGTTGAAAGATATGTTATGGTGCCTAGTTTATTAGAGCTTTGTGTGTAACTAGCCTGTATTGACGGTGTAGGCTAGGCGTATTCCCAATGATGTCTTGATCAAAGGGTTAGAATAGTTAGGATGTTGATCCTGTGACTGTGAGCGTTCTCCGGGGTAGCCCCCACAGGTGGTGTGAACTATTTGGGCATGTTCTATGCCGACTGCAAGTTGAGTTCCCGTGTTTGGGGTTGGTAACTGGTTTGGAAATTTTTGGAAATGTGGTGCTAGGTCGTAAGTGGATTTGATGATTCAAAATCTGGAGCTCGATTTTTGTGGAGCTAAGGCTTCGAGGGTAAGGTATTGTAATGTGGTAGTAAAGGGAGAAGTCGAGTAAAAATGACTCGAACTTCGATCGGGGTAGGTTTGATAATGGTGCGGGATCTGATTTCCATGTCTGGCCCTAATGGTTAGGGGTACCCTATGGAGCTTGAATCCTCAAAATTCCGGGTTATCTCTTAGCCTAGGTCTCGAGAAGGTCTTGAAGGTTGTAATGTGGGAAGGCTAGATGTGGTGTTATCTGACCAGCTTGATTGTTTCTCCCCTATTGGATGGTATGAGTATTGATAATTTTGAATTGACCGTTTTCACTACGGTCATAGGTTTTTGAATATTTTTGGTTGACCTCTTAGCCCCGGTCTTGGGATTCTTCACTTGGATTGACCGTTTGACCTTCGTCATGGACGATTTTTTTTTTTTATGAGGGCCTACTTTTTTTTTTTTTGGGCCTTTTGATTTTTTTTGTCCAGTTTTTCCTCTTTTGTCGGTCAAACTAACACCTAAGGTAAGGATTGGCCGATCTTATTGGAGGGGTGTTTATTGTGGGGAAATGGGCTTGCCTCCCGTCTTGAACCCAAACTAGGAGACTACCTAGATTTGTCATAGGATTCGATACTGCTCATGCTAGGGGTAGTTATGTGGCTTTTCTATACCAGACATGGAACAGGTAAAAGGAAAACATGGGCTCGGTTTCCTGCAGTCATTATAGATGTGCCTATAATAGTCACGTGCATGTGCTCACAGTGTATGATGGTGTTCATCATGTTCTCGGAAACACATAAGGAAAGTATATAGTAGAGATAGAAAAGCTTATTTTATTGAATTTTGAAAAAAGATGACAGAATACAACTGACTCTGACTCTGACTCTGACTTTGACTTGGTGAAGGAAATAGAACATCCTAAACTCGGACTCAGACTCGGGCTTAAACCAAATCTAGACTCTCGGATGATGTTGTCATTTGTCGTCGGCTTCTGAGAACTCGAGTTGATGTCCAGTATAGCCTTCAGTAGAAGCTTCACCCAGATCTTCACTATGTCGAAGATCGTCTTCAATCCTGATGCCTATTTCGGTAAACATCACAAAGTTTGAAATGCCGGCGTACCTAAGATGGATGCGGTAGGAAGGTAGGAGGTTGTTGATAAACGCCTCCACTAGTGTCTTCTCGTTGGGCTTGTCTACCAACTTCACACTTTCGGCCCTCCACCTTTGAAGGTACTTGGTGAAACCTTCTTTGGGCTCTTGGGCTATAACCTCCAGGGTACGCATCGTAGTCTGGATCTCAGTATTATCAGCATAATTCCGAGCGAACTCTGTTGCTACATCATCCCAAGTCTTGTACTTCTTGGAATCGAGCCTGTAGTACCAGGCTTTCGGGTGCTTCTCGAGGGAGGAAGCAAACAGGTGCTTGAACATAGTGGATTTTACTCCCTTGACGGCCATGAACTCTTTGAAAGCCCGAATGTGATGGACCGGATCTTCAGTACCCTCAAACATCGGTATGCCCGTAAGGTTGAGGTTGGCGGGTAGCTCGTCATTCAGAGGCGAATAGGAACAAGCGTTTTCCGTATGCATCGTGTTGTTTGTTGACAAATGGACCTGTTCCTCCAGTTTGCGGACTGCGTTGACCAGTTCAGCAAAAGGCCCAGTAGTTTCAGCCCCGACCTTAGGAGTCCTTTGTTCCACAACACACAAACGGGTGGCAATGGCGGTTTGGTCGGTCCTGATGGCTGTCAGTTGGGCCTCCATCTTAGCCAGCGAGGCGGTCAGCTCGTCTATGGCTTGTTGCGTCATGGTTCGGGTGAAGGGCGGCCTGTCTGTAAGAATACCGCGTAATCAGGAGAGTTACTTTGGAACTCGAATACACCAAGGCATAGGAAATAGCGCGGGAGGAGAGACGACTCCAGTTTGACTCGGGTTAGACTCTCCTAAGAAAAATGTGTAGGGTGCGATTCTCGGAGTGACTGTGATTAATCGCTCCATCGGAGAATAGCCCCCAAGTGGGACTAAGGACTCAAATAGGACTCAGATGGTGTGACATCTAAGTGACTCGAAAGTGGGATACGTGAGACACGTGTAAGACAAGACCCTTAGAGCAACCGTGATTGGTCGCTTTACTGAAGGGTGGCCCCCGAGTGGGACTGAAGACTTTGTTAAGACTCGAGTGTCGGACGAGTGACCCTTAGATGTAAGGATCACGAACCTTTTGTTATAAGGCTATGCCTTGCAAAAGGTTGACTCGGAAAAGACACCTAGACGGGTGACTTCCGAAAGGTGGGCTCTCCCTGGGATTTTGCAAAGTGGACCTAGTCCCGTTCGAAGGAAGATCCGTGTGAGAAATCCCCAGACTTTGGACCCGAGTGTGTAAACGGGCTTCCCTTTGTAGAAGTTTGTCCTACGCAGGTGGGCCGTGCCTTGACAAATAAGGCGGACTGGGATGGGGTAGAAACTCGTGATGTAAGTTCAACGGAGTTTCAACGCTAGGGATTCTAACAACTTATGACAAGACCCGACACTACTAAATACGGGAAGTCCTAAGAAGAAGAGAGTTTTGAAAGGGAGAATTTGGATTTGAAAACCGATCAAAGTCGGGTAGGATGGCCCGATTTTTTTTTTTTTGAAAATCGAAAAAAAAACGTTACTGGGCCGAGATTTCGGATTTTTGAAAAGGTTTGGACAGCATACCGGCTAGAAAATAGGCTATTTTGAGTCAAAATCATAGTCCTAAATTTGGTAGCTTTCCGGGTTTTGAAAAATGGATAATTTTCGAAAAAGATGCAAGTTTTTGAAAACGACGATTTTTGAAAAGACGACCAAAGAAAATCAAGCAGCACGTAGTCATGAAAACAGTATAATGACACCATGTATGCTCTTAGTCCAAGTCTCGGTCGGTCGAATAGGGTCTATACCAACGACGATAGCTTTCTCGCAAATCAGGACGGTCTTCCTAAGCCGAGTTGGTCTTAGAACCTGCCGTAAAATCCATCCGAGTTCCGCCATCGAAGTCTTTAGTGCACCCATTTAGGAATGCACCGTGGTATAGTGGGACGTCGGTCACAAGTAACCGGCCCGGGAAAGAATTGGGTTATGCATGAACCATTGAACTAAAACGTGTACATTACTATTCGAACGATTTCTTTTCGAGTCTCACCCTAAGGATGCTGATGGTAAGTGACTCATCAGTTGATCCCCAGCAGAGTCGCCAAATTGTGGACATGACATAGGTCCACCCCGACGCGGCCACGCGCGGGTTTGGGGAGGCGAATGAATCTCCATATGAGATGGTCAAATTGAAATTTAAATCGAAGTAGGAGTCGCCACCGAACTTTGTGGGAGTTCGGGCACGTTCGAACCCACTCTATGTCGTTGATAAGTGTAGTTTGTAGTGCCTAGTTGTTGTGTTTTAGTCCCATTTTCCTTGTGGAATCGCTCCTTGGGAGCGGTTTATGGGCTTCTTATGCTTCCTCTAGCTCGTTTCAGATTCCCGAGACCATTCATGAAGAGTTGGAGCGATTCCGACTCAATACATACACTTTTTGGAGCCAACGAAGCGACGGAACGATCACTCGAGGCCTAGGAATCGACCCCGAGACCTTGGGACCCAATCCCGAGCCTCCGAGACCCGATCCCGAGTCCCGAGCCTCCGAGACCCGATCCCGAGTCCCGAGCCTCCGAGACCCGATCCCGAGTCCCGAGAGTCGATGAGAAACCCATGAGAAGCAAGGAGGGACCGAAAGAAGCTTAAAGGAGGCCTACAAGGCTCAACCGGTTCCGGTTGAGCTCAACCGGAACCGGTTGAGGTGCACAAAAGAGAGGTGTTCTGTGAAGGGTCCATCCGGAACGGGATGAGCTTGCCGTCAGGGATGGGACCATCCATCCCGAACGGGATGAGCCCAGTTCAGCCCGCAATTCATTGTTTAATCTCCTTTCATTCTTGTACCCCTATATATACTTCCCTCTTGTAATCATATGAGATATTCTTCACCTATCCTTAAACCCTAGACTACTTTAGGTTAGATTAGATTAGATTAGTGTAGATTCGTCGATAATTAGTAGTTAATCGTAGATTAGCTCTTGTATTAAGGAATTCTTGAAGATCTTCACCAAGCTTGACAACCTTGGATGATTATTTTGGGGTTTTCTCTTTTATACAAGTTCTTATTCTTCCTTCCATCCTCTAGTTTGGTATAATCCTTTTCCCTTTCTCTTAATCTTGTTTATGTTGTTCAAGTTTGAATCTTTAGTTGATTGTTTTGTTATTGCTCATTGTTATCATTAGTTTGTTGATGTTTGTTTTGTTTCTTTGATGATTCCTCTTGTTAGTGTTAATTATAGATTAGATATGTTAGAGTAGTGTTCTTGCTAGTGTTAGTAAGGTGATTAGAGTGTTACTTGGGTGATTATGGGTTTGTTAGAGATGTTGGTGGAAGATTTGGGTTTCCTCTTGTTTAATGCACATCACATGTTTGTTGAATTGCTTGAATGACTAAGTATGTACGAATGCTTGTTTTCTTGCCTTTCTTTTGTGGGTTTTAGTTTGTTGTGGGTTCGGTCCCTTCACTAAGTTGCGAGAGCCCGGTGAGGACGACCCCTAGGCTGGTCTAAGTTGCGAGAGCCCGGATTCGACCTAGGCCCATAGCGCGCTAGAACCCCGTTTGTGTTGTGTATCGCCGAGAGGGGTTCTAGGTGGAACTTCTAGGTGAGTCTAAGTTGCAAGAGCTCGGACCAACATAGATCACCCTACTACCTCCTTCACTCTAGTCCTCCCTCGACCATTACGTTACCCCTTTGACCCCGACCTAATCCTAGCCCGTTTTCCTAGTTTGTTCTCCTTAGCCATAGTCATAGTCTAGTCTTCTCCCCTCTCTACCATTCTCTAGCTTAGCTCGTTGGCTTAGTCTAGTATTTGGGCCGACCTAGTCTAGACGCCTACCGTCCCCGTGGATTCGACCCGACTTACCCTATCTACCCTAGTTAGGATTAGCCGGTTATATTATTGACGGTTGGGACGTGACGAATCCCTCCCATCAATTTGGCGCCGTTGCCGGGGACGGTGCTAGTTTGGACTTTGTTATCCTATTTGCTTGACTTAGTCTTTGTGTTTGTGTTTTCTTTTTCTTTTTGGTTACTTTGCTTCTTGTGTGTGTGCGGTTTATTTCTCTCTTGTCTAGTGCCCAAAAAGCACTAGACTTCTCACGTTTATTCTTAGTCTACAGTTTGTGCTTAGAGGTGGTGATTATCTTCTTCTTGCAACTCAGAGCCGTTTAAACGGACGGTTGCTAGAATGAGTGGTTTCCAACCGGGTATGGACTACAATTTTCGAGCAAGCATGGGGTTTGATCTAAACTCCACACACTCGGGAGCCGATATGAGCTACCACTCTTCTTCCATGAACCAAGGGTATGACATGACGTCCCCCTACCACTATCAAGCTTCTTGGGGTGATTCTAGTGGGTATGAACTTCAAGGCTATGAAAACGGCTACCAACAAGTGAACGATTACCAATCCTACGATCATGGTGACTATTACTCGAGTTATGATTGTGACCCCACCATGTACACTCAAGATTCACCTTGTGGAAGCCAATACCCCCAAGACCCACAATATTACCCTCCAACCCAACCACAATATGAACCCTATGACCCACAATACTACCAACCACCCCAACCTTGCTACCAACAATATGATGCCCCACCCCTTGGGCATCATCAAGATTATCAAGGAGCCTTACAAGACTCCAATGATCACCAATTGCCCAACTTGGAGTTGTGTCATTCGATTCTTCAATTGCAAAGGAGCACGCAAGAAATGGCCATTCAATTGCGAAAAGAACAAGAGGAATTAATGGTCCAAATGCGAAGGGCAAACGAGGCGAGGAATGCTCAATTAAATGCATTATCGGTTCAAGCCGTAATGTCTTTATCCCGAGCATCGTATTTAGATGGAGAGTGCCCACTTGAGAAAGAGGAGCAACCGAGTTACGAAGCCGCCGATGTAGTTCCCTTTGATAGAGAAGTTTGCTTTGAAGAACCTCAATCGTCTACCCAAAAGAAGACGAATGAGGAGATGACCCTTGGTGAAGGAAACATTGGTGAGGAATTGGAGGAGGATAGTGAGTTGGATGGGTTGGTAGAGTTTGTGAGGATGTTGGGTGAGATTGTTAGCCTCGAGTTACCCTTGTGCGATAATGTGGATAAGCATCAAGAGCCCCTTGCTAGTACACCGAGAGATGGTTTGGAAGAGATTGAAACCGCCGGTAGAAGTTTCGATCCTCTCCTCCATGACGATGTGGGGACAAATGATGAAGATGGGGAACCACAACTCGAGGAAAGTGTGGGGGTGTGCAATGAAGAGATGGGGCCAAAACCGCTCTTTGTGCCTCGATTCTTGGAGATGAAGCTTGCTTGTGATTGGAGGCAATGCTTAGGGAACAAGAGGTCGGATAAGCTCGTAGGATGGAGAGACCCCGGAGTTGACATGAAATATGAAGTCGGGTCTTGGGATTCCTACTTCTTGCCTCCTCCTTGGAGGCCGTGGAGGTCGGTTAAGCTCAAGCGCTTCTTGGGCCTTCACTACGATGTCGGTAGCGCGTTCGACTTGCTCCTCCATGCCCTTGAGGGCTATGGTTGAAGAATGGAGTCCACCATTCTAGGTTTGACGGAGTTCCTAAAAGAACCGTCATGTTGTATATTCCCCTCCTCTCTTCTTTAGAATTCTTGTGCTTGTATTTGTGTGTTTTTTTGTTTCTAGGACTTCCTTTGTTTTTGTGGGATTCTCGTGATTGATTTGGTATTTTGATGAGCGATGTGAGGGAGTGAATTTGATGTGTACTTTGAGTTTATTGTGATAGGTGAAGTGAAGGTGACTCCTAGAAAGGAGTGGTTGATGATGGAGTTTGGTTTGCGAGCGAGGAAGTCGGTTTTTGAAGCTTGGAGCAAGCTTTTGGGCTTGGGGAAGCAAAGAAGACTCATCCCGACCGGGAAGAGGGCTTCCCGACCGGGAAGGATGAGGAATCCCGACCGGGAAGGAGCCATCCCGATCGGGATGAAGGTGCCAGAAATCGGACTCACTGGAGTGCGTTCCCGATTGGGACGAGAGCTTCCCGATCGAGAAGGGTTTATCAACCTGATCGGGACCATCCATCTCGACCGGGATGGTCCCCTTTGTCTCCACCCATCCATTATACCCCCTCCCAACCTCCCTACTCCTCCTTACTCCTATCATATGACCCGTACACCTCACTTTACACACCGAGATCCACATCAAATCCCACCCCCTACCATCACTACCCCAACCATGCGGTTTTATCGAGCTTGAAGGAGGATGACTACGAAGACAACAAGCAAGCGCCTATAGTGATCTATGAGACGATGGAGCGAGTGAGTTACTAGCCGATTGGTTTGGGTAACTATCCTTACTTTTCCGTCTTTTATTGCTTGTTTTCCTTTGTTTATTCCCTTCCCCTTGAGTCATGGTACCTTGGTGGCCTTCGAGGCCTCGGTAGTTGTTGCTCCCGACTCTCGATGATGTGATTACATCGATAGTCATTTCAAAATCCAAATTTTTACAAGTTTTTCACTTTGTTTTTGAGGATTTAGTCGGATTTAGGCGGAATCCGGGCTAGGTGACTTGATTACACCTAGCCCTCCCCTCCCATTTCCTTTTATTTCCTTCTTTTATTTTCTTCCCCTTTCCATATCTTTTTCTCGTCTCGGCCCATGGTGACTTGGTTACACCTCGGCCGGACACCTTCTACCTTTTTCTTCACCTTATTTTTTATTTTTAGCTTTATTTTCGTAGTTTCTTTTCTTTTTCTTTTGTCTCTCCGCACCCTATGATCGAGCATGAGGACATGGCTCGATTTAAGTGTGGTGGAGCGATATTCTAGTATAGTTAGTTTTATTCTCTTAGTTTTTCCGAAAAAATCTTAAAAATCCTAAAAATTTGAAAAAATTTCACTAAAATCAAAAAGATTTTCTCTTTTGTGTTTTCATTTTGTGTCTTTGTGTCGTATATTTGTTTGTGTGCGTGTTTTGCCTCCCCTTTTCCTTATAGGTCGCTTATTCACCGCTAGCTTTGGAGAGCTTTCAAGACATCCGGTAACATCTTTTCAACCCTTTTTCCTCTTTGTTTCTTGTGGAGTTCGGAGGAGATATGTGTTGTGGTGTGCTCGGGTGGAGCTTTGTAAAGTTTGTGGATGATTGGTTGCTCATTTGGAAGTTCGGGGTGGTGTTTGTTGTGTATGTGTTCGTTTTGTTTTGTTCTTGTTATGTTGCTTTTGTTTCTTTTTCTTTCTTTCGTTCTCGTTGTGTCTTTGTTTTGTGTTGTGTTGTGTGTCTTGTGCGTAAACCGTTTTCGAAAACCCGGTTTAGAGGCTAGTGTGTGAGTGTCTATCTTTCCCCTCCTAGTAGTGTAAATCGAGTCTTGGACTTTAGCCTAGTAGAATGACCTTAAATCAATGATTTCGTTGGTCCTTTACCTTGTGTCCACCTAGCTTACTAGGGATTTACTGCGGGATTTGCATTTTGACCATTATGACCACCCACGGTGTGAAAAGGTCTTGGTTACCGAGTCTCGTCCCCTAGGTGACCGTGTTTAGGATTGCTTGATTAGTCCAAGTTCTCCACTTTTTGTGGGTTTGAAGGGAAGGACGCTCCCCGACTTACCCATTTACCTACCTCTTACACATCTCCACACAATAAAATGCAAATTGTTGATTCTCTCTTTCTTGTTACGCATCGAATTGCCAAAAATGCCAAATCTTGCCAAAAAGGGCAAAAGAAAAGAATGAAAAAAAATGAAAGAAAGAAAGAAAAGAATGAAGAAAAAGAAAAGGCACAAAAGCCAAAATGAAAATAGAAAAGAAGAAAAAGAAATGGCATGGCAACAAACAAATCAAAACGTCGAAAAGAAAGAAAATGCCAGAAAAAAACCCGTCTCACAAAAAGAAATCCCCACAAAAATAAGCCTTTTTCCGACTTTTGCCGTGAAGAGCCTACCAAAGGACCGAGTCCCGAGGAAGGATGATAGCGGCATTAGTCGGTCTTCCCTCATTTTGCATATTTTCCACCTTTTTACTTGGACTAGTTAGGCGGTTTTGGACACGGGACGACCCTCTTGGCTCACGCTAAAGGGGGGCGGGGTCTCACTTACCTACAGTGTCGACTAACACCGTGGTTCTTCGCTATTCCACTCCGCCGATCGTCCCATAGTACGTTTTTAGAAAGTTAGGAGGACCTAGGTAAGTTACCAACGTTTTTGTTGCTTTATCGTCATACTATTAGGGTTTAGTCCACCTTGGTTTGTATTGCTAGCTTGGGAACGTTGTCACTTACCTCGAGTCCTAAACCGGTGTTTTATTCACCGCTTTTTGAGGGAAGCGGTATTTGTTTTTCTTTTGGGTGCAACCGATTATATGTTCGTTTGTGTGTTTGTTTGTTTGTGTGTTTTGTGTCCGGTTGCATCCACAGTTTTGTCGCAAGACCCAACTTGCCTTGCGGAGTGCACTTGTCCTCTAAGTGCACTCGCGTGAGTTGAAGAGGCGTAGGGTGCGCTAATACCCACTCGGCTAATTAGGTAGTTAGTATGTGCTTACTCGAGGGCGAGTAAGGGTTAAGTGTGGGGGAGTTGATAAGTGTAGTTTGTAGTGCCTAGTTGTTGTGTTTTACTCCCATTTTCCTTGTGGAATCGCTCCTTGGGAGCGGTTTATGGACTTCTTATGCTTCCTCTAGCTCGTTTAAGGTTCCCGAGACCATTCATGAAGAGTTGGAGCGATTCCGACTCAATACATACACGTTTTGGAGCCAACGAGATAAAGGAACGATGACTCGAGACCTTGGAATCGACCCCGAGACCTTGGGTCCCAATCCCGAGCCTCCGAGACCCGATCCCGAGTCCCGAGAATCGATGGGAAGCCCATAAGATACAAGGAGGGACTCTAGAGCTCTTAATGAAGGCATACAAGACCCTTCCCGGTCGGGATAATAGCCTTCCCGATCGGGAAGGAAGGCACATTTAGACGCGCCACTGTGGGTCCTTCCCGGTCGGGTTGAGCCCTTCTCGATCGGGATGGCAGAACCCTTCCCGATCGGGATGATCCGTCCCAGTCGGGACGGGCTACAGCTCACCCGCATTCTTCTTTTCTTCTCCTTCATTCCTGTACCCATATATATACTCCCTTCTTGTAATTTTAAGACACTTTTATCTTACCCTACATTAGTTTAAGCCTCCAAAACCCTAGATTTACTCTCACTCATTAGTTCTAATCTCTCTTTAATCATTAGTTAATTATTGTAATTAATCTTGTATTAAGAAGATTCTTGAAGATTATTCCAAGATTGACAACCTTGGGGTTTTATTTGGGTTTCTTATTTATACAAGTTCTCATCTTTTCCTCATCTAGTGTTGGTATAACCTTTCTTACTCTTGTTCTTAGTTATTTAATCTTGTTTCCATCTTTTTAGGGTATTATTGTTATTGTTCTTGTTATTCATAATGAATGTTTTGATTGTGAGTTTGTTTTCTCCAATGATTGTGAGTTTTGCTTTGATGATGAGTGAGTAGTAATCTTGTGGGGTTAGTAGGGGGATTAGGGGTAGATTATGGATGATTAGGATTGATTAAGGGGAAAAGGTTGTATCTTTGTTGTTAGTCACATTGTAGGCACTCTATGTGTTTGTTGATATGCTTGTGTGAGTTGTAGTGGTCATGCTTCCCATGCTTGTATTCATCTTCTCATTGATTGTTTATTTTGTGGAAATGTTGAGAATAGTCATAGTCACGAGAGTGCCGACTAGAGTCTAAGTTGCGAGAGCCCGGACTCACCTTGACATCGGTCTAAGTTGCGAGAGCCCGGACCGACTCTAGCGATTAGGAGACACCTTTACCCTTGATCACCCCAATTACCCTACTACCTCTATGAACCCGACCTACCCCACTTCTCTTCCATATTTGAGTTTATCCGTCTTAACTAGTTATAGTTCTTCTAGTTTATTCATTAGTTCGATCATTAGTCTAGTTCTTACTCCTCCTCCTCCTTAATAGTTCCCATTTATCGCTCCTTTGTGTTTGTTTGGTAATTTAGCCTCGTTGTAGGCCGACCTAGTCTAAACTTTGGTATACCGTCCTCGTGGAATCGATCCCAACTTGCCCTAGCTACCCACTAGGTTAGTCTGTGTTATATTGTTGGCTAGGGACGTGACGAATCTCTAACCATCATTCGTAGTGAGCCGTGTACAAAATACGGCCCATTTCCGATGTCAGAGTTTATTGGGTTCGTCCCTTTGCATTGCGATACCGATACCGACATTATCGGATACCGTGTATTGAATGACTCTCGTTGCCAATGGATTCGGACATCCGGAAACCATGGTTCTGAGTAAGGGGTGAGGGTACGTGTTGGGAAGTTCACTAAGAACACCCAACCCCGCCCGCACTTAGCGGCCTTTACTAAGATATCGTTCATTTTTGGTGTACATGCGTTAGTTCGACGGTTGAATGATATGCAAACATTATTTTCCCTAAGCATGTGAGAAAAATTAAATGGGTTGCTAAGTCGTTTAATGCATCTTAAACTAATAACGTCAAAGTTATATTTAGCATGTGAAATTCGTTTTAGTCTAATAAAACAAAAGATGAAAATAAATCTCTACAAACACGAGCAAACAAGTTAGTAACAATTGAATAAATCGAATAAGGATGTAAATACGATGATATGCTTGATTTTAGAAAAGGTTTATGACACGTGATGGATTAACACGTGTTGACCGAAGTCGAAAAAAGTATTTATCGAAATCTGAAAATATGTCGCGAAAGTCGCTGTTTTATGTAAGGAACAAAAAGAATAGAAAACGAGCAAAACAAAACAAAAGGGTCGATTTTCCAGGCTCTCGCGCGAGTCGCCTGGGTGGGGCGCGACTCGCGCGAGTCGCCTGGGTGGGGCGCGACTCACGCGAGAGTCTGTCCCGGATTTTTTTATTTTTCGAAAATCCTTAATTTTTATAAATCGCATACAAATATGGATTAATTTATACTCGATTTATATTTTCGATATTCGTCATATCCGATATTCGATTATGAAATCGATATCAAATAGTCGGAATGATTTTTAGAAAATGTTTTGTAAAGTTTGTTTTGAAATTGAACGAAAAGAAAAAAAAAATTGTTATTTCTCTCCGCGTTGAAATCATCGTGTTTTGTAAAAAAAAGATGTAACGATTTTTTTAGCATCAACGAGATTTAATTTAGTTCTTGTTAGATACGATATTCGATTAGAGAATCGATATCGTATTTTAAGAAAGTTTTGTTTTATGAAAATATTTTTATAATATCGTTATTAAAAATAAAAAAACACGACAACGACCCATTTAAAAAAAACGGACCGACCGACGAAAAAAGAAGAAAAAGACGAGAGAAAGGAAGAGAGAAGGGAAGAATCGGGTTTGATTTTACACCCTCAGCCTACATGCTTTGTTTTCTCGGAATGAGGCTCGTCGGAAAGTGGCTTAGGCACGGAAGCGTCGAGATGATGTGGATGAGTTAGGGTGTGGTGTAGGGTGACGGGTTTCGGCCGGTTTTTGGGGTCGGATTCATCGGGTTGTTTTGCTAGATGTCGATGGTGTATGTGTTGTTGTATCGATGATTGATGTCTATATTTTGTGTGACAGGAGGGTCCTAGTTATAGGTGAAGTCCTTAATAGGAGCTAGGAGAAGTATTCTTGCTTAGGTGACAAGAAAACACCGGTTTGGATAGGAAACGTAGAAGTTTAAAAGGAACGAGGATTCCATTTCTTGGTGAGGAAGCCATGTACCTCGGCTAAAATGGGGATTTTTTGGCCGAGTGTTTGATGCTCGGTCGGTAAATTGATTTGGTTTTCGGATAGAATTCCTACTTGAGATCGAATTCTATACTTAAACGGATTTGTTTAATATTGATCGTAGCTGTTTTTTGTAGTGTTTGAGTTCAAATCGAACGTGTGAGGTGTCACGGCTGGTCCATGTGTCTTGAAAATATATCTTTGACTGGGTTTGACCCGGTCGCTAAAAGACGGTTTTGCCCCTGGTGTCGGATTCGACCCAAATTAGTCTTATTTGACTCGAAAGGACTTACTGGCCCTGGTTCTGAGGTTGCTTTTGTGAGATTTGTACTCCATAAAAAGCCTAAACCAAATGTCCATGATTTCGAGCCCATATCCGAGTCCATTAAACCATGTTTGCGTCCCATCAACGTCGGGTGATTTTCGGAAACTGCTATAGACACCTGGCGGTCAAAATGTGGGTGTCTATAGAGCCCCCACTCTGACTGAGGCTTGGACAAGGCGAAAGTCAGAGTAGCTACCAGGCCAATCGAGGATTAAGACCTGGCAGACTTCCGACCGGGTCGTTTATAGTCCATTAGACTTGCGTAAAAGGGCTCGCCAGCCATAAGATAAAGATCATACCTGGATAGATGCTGATATTTCCATGGGGACTTTGCCTAAAAAGTCTTGGGTGTGTCTGTTTGCAGACGCATCCCATCTTGGAGTTGCGCGGGAGCTTGCCTTGGAAGCTATGGGTGTATCTGTTTACAGATACATCCCGATTCAGAATTACGCGGGAGCTTGCCTTGGAAGCTATGGGTGTATCTATTTACAGATACATCCCGATTCAGAATTACGTGGGAGCTTGCCTTGGAAGCTATGGGTTTATCTGTTTACAGATACCTCCCGATTTTTCAGTAAAAAATGTCGCCTGAGCTTTCTACTGGGGAATTTTTGCGAGGAGACTTCCTTCTCGAGTCTGAGTGTACCTGCATGCTGACACATAGCAATTCGTATGTAACATTTAGGCGAAACACCGACTCACGCTGGGGAAGAAATGATTTTTTTTGTTTTTTTGCAAAAGGCTGAAAATTTTGAAATCGAAGTCCTGAAAGCAACTCACGTGCTAGGAGATAGGTTTCCAAAATTAAAAGGGGTAGAAAAGAAATTTGCAACTTAAATAGACTGAAATTTGACCTTGTCGAAAAGGATTTTCTCAAATGGCTAAGTTTAGCAAATTTTTAAAATGAGAATTTGAAGAGAGAGGCATACCGACAGACTCGACTCTGGACGTGACAGAACGAGTTGACAGACACGTACTGGACTCTCTAAGGGCTAGACCGTGACTCGGTAGAGGGTGGGCCACCTAAGATGAATGGTCTCTCAAGTTTCGCTTATTCCCTAGCCTAGGCGAGTGGCAACATGGTCGAATCCTCGGCATGATAGATCTGTTATAGAAGGATTGCAATAGTCTGTAATGAGACTGTTTTAGTAGTAACAATGCTGTAGTCTAGAGCTCCTTTTGAATTTTTGGTTTTAGGGTATACTCCCCAAAGTGGGTGCTGTTCGAGTCCCTGACGAATTCTCGTCTTCAAATGAGCCGAGTACTAGGACACTCTATAGAAAGGAGGCTAGTGTCCGAAAGTATTTGGATTATGTGAGTGGATGGAGAACTTCTGCCCAGGAGAAGCCCCCAGGATGACAAAGCTAACTGTTAAGAACATGACACTGTCGTGACCGGAATGATGGTGGTTTTTGAATGTGTCAATGTGGGTTGTTGTGTCTCTGTTGAAAGGCTGCCTACGTATTCACATGTAGTGAAATCAAACCAAGCCGTAGTTCAGTGTTGAAAGATATGTTATGGTGCCTAGTTTATTAGAGCTTTGTGTGTAACTAGCCTATATTGACGGTGTAGGCTAGGCGTATTCCCAATGATGTTTTGATCAAAGGGTTAGAATAGTTAGGATGTTGATCCTGTGACTGTGAGCGTTCTCCGGGGTAGACCCCAGAGGTGGTGTGAACTATTTGGGCAAGTTCCATGCCGACTGCAAGTTAAGTTCTCGTGTTTGGGGTTGGTAACTGGTTTGGAAATTTTTGGAAATGTGGTGCTAGGTCGTAAGTGGCTTTGATGATTCGAAATCTGGAGCTCGATTTTTGTGGAGCTAAGGCTTCGAGGGTAAGGTATTGTAATGTGGTAGGAAAGGGAGAAGTCGAGTAAAAATGACTCGAACTTCGATCAGGGTAGGTTTGATAATGGTGCGGGATATGATTTCCATGTCTGGCCCTAATGGTTAGGGGTACCCTATGGAGCTTGAATCCTCAAAATTCCGGGTTATCTCTTAGCCTAGGTCTCGAGAAGGTGTTGAAGGTTGTAATGTGGGAAGGCTAGATGTGGTGTTATCTGACCAGCTTGATTGTTTCTCCCCTATTGGATGGTATGAGTATTGATAATTTTGAATTGACCGTTTTCACTACGGTCACAGGTTTTTGAATATTTTCGGTTGACCTCTTAGCCCCGGTCTTGGGATTCTTCACTTGGATTGACCGTTTGACCTTCGTCATGGACGATTTTTTTTTTTGATGAGGGCCTGCTTTTTTTGTTTTGGGCCTTTTGATTTTTTTTTGTCCAGTTTTTCCTCTTTTGTCGGTCAAACTAACACCTAAGGTAAGGATTGGCCGATCTTATTGGAGGGGTGTTTATTGTGGGGAAATGGGCTTGCCTCCCGTCTTGAACCCAAACTAGGAGACTACCTAGATTTGTCATAGGATTCGATACTGCTCATGCTAGGGGTAGTTATGTGGCTTTTCTATACCAGACATGGAACAGGTAAAAGGAAAACTTGGGCTCGGTTTCCTACAGTCGTTATAGATGTGCCTATAATAGTCACGTGCATGTGATCACAGTGTATGATGGTGTTCATCATGTTCTCGGAAACACATAAGGAAAGTATATAGTAGAGATAGAAAAGCTTATTTTATTGAATTTTGAAAAAAGAGGACAGAATACAACTGACTCTGACTCTGACTTTGACTTGGTGAAGGAAATAGAACATCCTAAACTCGGACTCAGACTCGGGCTTAAACCAAATCTAGACTCTCGGATGATGTTGTCATTTGTCGTCGGCATCTGAGAACTCGAGTTGATGTCCAGTATAGCCTTCAGTAGAAGCTTCACCCAGATCTTCACTATGTCGAAGATCGTCTTCAATCCTGATGCCCATTTCGGTAAGCATCACAAAGTTTGAAATGCCGGCGTACCTAAGATGGACGCGGTAGGAAGGTAGGAGGTTGTTGATAAACGCCTCCACTAGTGTCTTCTCGTTTGGTTTGTCTACCAACTTCACACTTTCGGCTCTCCACCTTTGAAGGTACTTGGTGAAACCTTCTTTGGGCTTTTGGGCCATAACCTCCACGGTACGCATCGTAGTCTGGATCTCAGTATTATCAGCATAATTTCGAGCGAACTCTGTTGCTACATCATCCCAAGTCTTGTACTTCTTGGAATCGAGCCTGTAGTACCAGGCTTTCGGGTGCTTCTCGAGGGAGGAAGCAAACAGGTGCTTGAACATAGTGGATTTTACTCCCTTGACGGCCATGAACTCTTTGAAAGCCCGAATGTGATGGACCGGATCTTCAGTACCCTCAAACATCGATATGCCCGTAAGGTTGAGGTTGGCGGGTAGCTCATCATTCAGAGGCGAATAGGAACGAGCGTTTTCCGTATGGATCGAGTTGTTTGTTGACAAATGGACCTGTTCCTCCAGTTTGCGGACTGCGTTGACCAGTTCAGCAAAAGGCCCAGTAGTTTCAGCCCCGACCTTAGGAGTCCTTCATTCCACAACACACAAACGGGTGGCAATGGCGGTTTGGTCGGTCCTGATGGCTGTCAGTTGGGCCTCCATCTTAGCCAGCGAGGCGGTCAGCTCGTCTATGGCTTGTTGCGTCATGGTTCGGGTGAAGGGCGGCCTGTCTATAAGAATACCGCGTAATCAGGAGAGTTACTTCGGAACTCGAATACACCAAGGCATAGGAAATAGTGCGGGAGGAGAGACGACTCCAGTTTGACTCGGGTTAGACTCTCCTAAGACAAATGTGTAGGGTGCGATTCTCGGAGTGACTGTGATTAATCGCTCCATCGGAGAATAGCCCCCAAGTGAGACTAAGGACTCAAATAGGACTCAGATGGTGTGACATCTAAGTGACTCAAAAGTGGGATACGTGAGACACGTGTAAGACAAGACCCTTAGAGCAACCGTGATTGGTCGCTTTACTGAAGGGTAGCCCCCGAGTGGGACTGAAGACTTTGTTAAGACTCGAGTGTCGGACGAGTGACCCTTAGATGTAAGGATCACGAACCTTTTGTTATAAGGCTATGCCTTGCAAAAGGTTGACTCGGAAAAGACACCTAGACGGGTGACTTGTGAAAGGTGGGCTCTCCCTGGGATTTTGCAATGTGGACCTAGTCCCGTTCGAAGGAAGATCCGTGTGAGAAATCCCCAGACTTTGGACCCGAGTGTGTAAACGGGCTTCCCTTTGTAGGAGTTTGTCCTACGCAGGTGGGCCGTGCCTTGACAAATAAGGCGGACTGGGATGGGGTAGAAACTCGTGATGTAAGTTCAACGGAGTTTCAACGCTAGGGATTCTAACAACTTATGACAAGACCCGACACTACTAAATACGGGAAGTCCTAAGAAGAAGAGAGTTTTGAAAGGGAGAATTTGGATTTGAAAACCGATCAAAGTCGGGTAGGATGGCCCGATTTTTTTTTTTTTGAAAATCGAAAAAAAACGTTACCGGGCCGAGATTTCGGATTTTTGAAAAGGTTTGTACAGCATACCGGCTAGAAAATAGGCTATTTTGAGTCAAAATCATAGTCCTAAATTTGGTAGCTTTCCGGGTTTTGAAAAATGGATAATTTTCGAAAAAGATGCAAGTTTTTGAAAATGTCGATTTTTGAAAAGACGACCAAAGAAAATCAAGCAGCACGTAGTCATGAAAACAGTATAATGACACCATGTATGCTCTTAGTCTAAGTCTCGGTCGGTCGAATAGGGTCTATACCAACGACGATAGCTTTCTCGCAAATCAGGACGGTCTTCCTAAGCCGAGTTGGTCTTAGAACCTGCCGTAAAATCCATGCGAGTTCCGCCATCGAAGTCTTTAGTGCACCCATTTAGGAATGCACCGTGGTATAGTGGGACGTCGGTCACAAGTAACCGGCCCGGGAAAGAATTGGGTTATGCATGAACCATTGAACTAAAACGTGTACATTACTATTCGAACGATTTCTTTTCGAGTCTCACCCTGAGGATGTTGATGGTAAGTGACTCATCAGTTGATCCCCAGCAGAGTCGCCAAATTGTGGACATGACATAGGTCCACCCCGACGCGGCCACGCGCGGGTTTGGGGAGGCGAATGAATCTCCATATGAGATGGTCAAATTGAAATTTAAATCGAAGTAGGAGTCGCCACCGAACTTTGTGGGAGTTCGGGCACGTTCGAACCCACTCTATGTCGTAGTGAGCCGTGTACAAAATACGGCCCATTTCCGATGTCAGAGTTTATTGGGTTCGTCCCTTTTCATTGCGATACCGATACCGACATTATCGGATACCGTGTATTGAATGACTCTCGTTGCCAATGGATTCGGACATCCGGAAACCATGGTTCTGAGTAAGGGGTGAGGGTACGTGTTGGGAAGTTCACTAAGAACACCCAACCCCGCCCGCACTTAGCGGCCTTTACTAAGATATCGTTCGTTTTTGGTGTACATGCGTTAGTTCGACGGTTGAATGATATGCAAACATTATTTTCCCTAAGCATGTGAGAAAAATTAAATGGGTTGCTAAGTCGTTTAATGCATCTTAAACTAATAACGTCAAAGTTATATTTAGCATGTGAAATTCGTTTTAGTCTAATAAAACAAAAGATGAAAATAAATCTCTACAAACACGAGCAAACAAGTTAGTAACAATTGAATAAATCGAATAAGGATGTAAATACGATGATATGCGTGATTTTAGAAAAGGTTTATGACACGTGATGGATTAACACGTGTTGATCGAAGTCGAAAAAAGTATTTATCGAAATCTGAAAATATGTCGCGAAAGTCGCTGTTTTATGTAAGGAACGAAAAGAATAGAAAACGAGCAAAACAAAAAAAAAAGGTCGATTTTCCAAGCTCTCGCGCGAGTCGCCTGGGTGGGGCGCGACTCGCGCGGGAGTCTAACCCGGATTTTTTTATTTTTCGAAAATCCTTAATTTTTATAAATCGCATACAAATATGGATTAATTTATACTCGATTTATATTTTCGATATTCGTCATATCCGATATTCGATTATGAAATCGATATCAAATAGTAGAAATGATTTTTAGAAAATGTTTTGTAAAGTTTGTTTTGAAATTGAACGAAAAGAAAACAAAAATTGTTAATTCTGTCCGCGTTGAAATCGTCGTGTTTTGTAAAAAAAAAGATGTAACGATTTTTTTAGCATCAACGAGATTTAATTTAGTTCTTGTTAGATACGATATTCGATTAGAGAATCGATATCGTATTTTAAGAACGTTTTGTTTTATGAAAATATTTTTATAATAGGGTTATTTAACAACAATAATACCAATTATAGGGTGTCTTCCCAAAATAATATCAATTTTAATAAATCTGAGAATTATACGTATTATTGAAGTAGTTAAACGAGAGTAGTATGGGTGACCGGTTACCTGTAGAACCCTTCCACCTTCCTTTTTCACCTTTAATTTTATTTAACGGCAATAATATCAACTATAGAGTGTCTTCCGTAAATAATTCCAATTTTAATAAATATGAGAATAATACATATTTTTGGAGTAGTCAAATCAGAGTAGTATAAATGACCCGTTAACGATAGAACTCGTTCAGCTTGCTTTTTCGCCTTTAAATTGTTTAATGTTCACTCTTTTTCACTTACTCAGTATACGAGGCATTAAACGTCATTAACGTCTTCGGTCTTTCTCTTCCTTCAACCTCACCAAATCTGACTAACAACACAGTCCTACACCAAAATCAACACGTTAATCTAAACGAAACTTATAGAAAAAAACGAAAGAAGGATGAAGGATAATGGAGAGAGAGGATGAAGGAGAAGTGTAAGGAGGAGTAGACTTGAGAAAACTGACCCGACCCGAATAAGCCAAACCGAAACCAACCCGACACCCGAATCGTAGCATGATTTTGACCCAAGCTAACCCGAAACTGACCCGACTATTATTATAGAAAATTAGTCGATATCCCTAAAAAGGTTGAAAACAGCAAACCGGAGAATGAGCCGAACCCGAAATTATCCGACCCGACCCGAAGTTAACCCGATTATTATAACCCGAAAGTGAACTGACCCAAAGCTAACCCGACACAGTTCACCCGTTATCCGTGTCTAAGGAGGAAGATGGAGGATAAGTAGCAGGTTAAATATTAATTAGGTGACCTGATGTAGCAGATTATAAATTCACTTATACTATTCTTGTTTAACTACTCCAATAATACGTATTATTCTCGGATTTATTGAAATTGATATTATTTTGGGAAGACGCCCTATAGTTGGTATTATTGTTGTTAAATAACCCTTTATAATATCGTTATTAAAAATAAAAAAATGCGACAACGACCCATATTAAAAAAAACGGACCGACCGACGAAAAAAGAAGAAAAAGACGAGAGAAAGGAAGAGAGAAGGGAAGAATCGGGTTTGATTTTACACCCTCAGCCTACATGCTTTGTTTTCTCAGAATGAGGCTCGTTGGAAAGTGGCTTAGGCACGGGAGCGTCGAGATGATGTGGATGAGTTAGGGTGTCGTGTAGGGTGACGGGTTTCGGCCGGTTTTTGGGGTCGGATTCATCGGGTTGTTTTGCTAGATGTCGATGGTGTATGTGTTGTTGTATCGATGATTGATGTCTATATTTTTTGTGACAAGAGGGTCCTAGTTATAGGTGAAGTCCTTGATAGGAGCTAGGAGAAGTATTCTTGCTTAGGTGACAAGAAAACACCGGTTTGGATAGGAAACGTAGAAGTTTAAAAGGAACGAGGATTCCGTTTCTTGGTGAGGAAGCCATGTACCTCGGCTAAAATGGGGCTTTTTTGGCCGAGTGTTTGATGCTCGGTCGGTAAATTGATTTGGTTTTCGGATAGAATTCCTACTTGAGATCGAATTCTATCCTTAAACGGATTTGTTTAATATTGATCGTAGCTATTTTTTGTAGTGTTTGAGTTCAAATCGAACGTGTGAGGTGTCACGGCTGGTCCGTGTGTCTTGAAAAAATATCTTTGACCGAGTTTGACCCGGTCGCTAAAACACGGTTTTGCCCCTGGTGCCGGATTCGACCCAAATTAGTCTTATTTGACTCGAAACGACTTACTGGGCCTGGTTCTAAGGTTGATTTTGTGAGATTTGTACTCCATAAAAAGCCTAAACCAAATTTCCATGATTTCGAGCCCATATCCGAGTCCATTAAAGCATGTTTGCGTCCGATCAACATCGGGTGTTTTTCGGAAACTGCTATAGACACCTGGCGGTCAAAATGTAAGTGTCTACAACTACACACTTGAACAAACGTGAGAACACCTAGTGCTTTATGGGCACTAGGCAAAGACAATAAAGGAGCACAACGGAAGACAAAGAGAGAAGAAAACAATAAAACAAAGAAAAAGCCTACAAAATATGCACAATGGATAGAAGAAGAACAGAAAAGGGTAACTAAGTCTAGCTAATAAGCAAACTAAGTCTAAACATGCATCGTCCCCGGCAACGGCGCCAAATTGATGGGAGGGACTTGCCGTGGGTCCTACCGATCAAGTAATACCAACTAGACCTAACACGTAGCTAGGGTGAGTCGGGTCGATATCCACTTTAATACCCGTAATTTTATATAAAGGTCAACCGGGGTAAAGTCAAGACAGATTGTAATACTGGTATGTTTATGTTGGTTTGAGTCTTTTAATTGAATAATAGTATATATAACGTTTAACCCATTGGATAACATATATATAACCCGTAACCCGAGCCTGACTTATTAAAGTCTTAATAATAATATTATGGAGTATAAGATAATGGTTATAGAATAATAGTAATATAATAATAAGGGTATCATAATAATAAGTTAGGTTAAACATTCATGCGCATTAGTTTGCCGCTTCTATTTCGATCGTCTTCATCACTCAGAACCTCACGATCGTAACTTCCTTCTTTCTCCTACAATACCACCGACTATCAGCCTCCACTGTCATCAATGTCAACATCACGACCATCCTTGTCTAGAGTTGTGGCTTCCCCTACCTTTCTTGGTCATGTTTCCTACAGCGCTCAATTTGCTCGTCTTGTCGTGTCGTGGGATATTGGTTGATGTTGTCTACTCGGTAGGTATTTCTATTGTCGATTCATCTTTTACTATGCGGTAATCACAGTTGATGTCATAGCTGATAGATTCAAGTCATATGTAGATGTGTTGGGATGAGTATTGTTTTATATAGTCGTATGCACGAATGTATAATCGCACGTTGAGATTTAGGTCGGTCTTTGTGTGTCGATATGGTGTTTTAGGGTTGACGTTTCAGTGCACGGTCGGTCATGGCCTCAATGTGGTTGTCGGTATAGTACTTATTGTCGGTATCATGCTCGGTATAGTCCTGTTGTCGGGTGTAGTCTTCCATCGTGTACGTGATGTTGTGTGTGTGTGTGTTATGTCACTGTGTTCGTGAGTTGTTGGCAATGGTCATGTATGTAGTACTATGTTGGTGGTGTATTGCTAATTAGGAGTGTCGTTATTGTTTAATTATATTATATTGTTGTTGTCGTGTACTACTACTGAGCTGTGGGTCGAGAGCAAGGAGTCAGGATGTGGTACGTCTCATGACTAGATGTCAGTTTCATTTTATAGTTTAGTCGGTGTCTGTCTTATGTTATAATTTATTTAGGTCGGGGCGGTATTAATTTATATTTAAATACGTTAGGATATTTATTAATTTAATTATATAATATTTTATTAGGACCGGACTTCGTACAATTTCCATGTTGATTTGTATTGGCGACGCAGTGATGACTTGCTAATTAGGTAAGGTTTTCCTTACTTAGAATATGTTAATATTATTATGCCTGTATGAGTTACGAGTACGATATATTGTGATAATAAGAATAATGTGGAATATTGATGGGAGAATGATTGATAAATATTGATATATTGGAGTTGGTGAGGCTAGCTTTAGACCTAGCCGGGACCCTTGATCACGGTCCCCTCCCTGATTTCTCCTCGCGGGTTGTTGAACCTGCGGGGGGTGTGCACACTCGGAATGAAAGGGCCTGCCAGAAGAGTTGAGATGAGATTATTGATCGGTACCGTGATGGTACTGAATATTGAGATGAGATTATTGATCGGTACCGTGATGGTACTGAGAATGTGGAGATGATATTGGTGATTGGTACCCATGACGGTTGAGACTGAATGTTTTATATTATGTACTTGTGTTATGATGTTAGCATGTTCTAACCGTATTTGCTGTCTAAATTGTCACCCTATTTATTGGGGACCTGCGACGATCCAATTGACATTTCCGGTCTTTTGGGGAGCAGTGCTACTATGCAGGTTGATGATTTATGGTGATTGTATTCTGGTTGACTGTACGGGATGGGTCTGCGCTGTCACTAACACGTTGTTAGGCTGTAGTCATATTAGTTGTGCTTCCGTTGTTGTAGTTATTGTGTAACCGTGTTCTGTAGATACAAGATTGTAATAATTCATTATTTAGTTTTAAATGGTTGGTTTCTGTATTGTATTGTAATGGACTACTACCTGGGGTAATACCGAGATGGTAACACCTTTAATTGCTTGGAAATGTCTTAATAAGGCTTCTGGGAAAATGGAGGTGTTACAAAGTGGTATCAGAACGACCTAAATCGATCCTGGAGCCTGAATAAATGAACCTAGGAAAATAAAATGAACCCCGGTGATGGACCATCAGGAGCCCCTCTAAAACTCGATTGAGGAGACGTCCTTATACCACCTCTGGCCCTCCTGGTCTTGACCCGGTAACCGCGTGTGAGAAATGAGATGGGGTAGAATAGGTGGGATACGTTGTGATGCTATGAATGTTTTGTGATGACTACTTATGATAACTGATTGCACTGTTTGATTCATGTGATCTGATGTTTTCAGCAACATAAGACGATGTGTGTATAGTACGTAGTTATTACCATGGTATTGTAGTTGGCACGATGCCATATGAGCTATATCTTAAAGTACTTAAGGTCGGATTAGGATTCGATTATCCTTTGTGGGAGAAAGGTCATAGCCAGGTTGGTAATAATGTTAGACACAGTGTCACCATGTTTGTAAGTAGAAGTGTCGTATTGGTGGCAAGCTGTGTCCGTCTTGTCGATGTAGTACACTAGTGCGGTTTTCATGTTACTTGGATGAGGTTAACGACTGGTGAAGGTTTGGTATCGTAGTATCTTACTGGTTAATAACTTACGTGGTTTAAGTGTGAGTTAATATGAATGTTTGTCAAAAGTACAGAGATAATTGTGCTCCGTTTCGTGTATTATATGCTTTCTTATTGATATAATGTACTAGCTCCCTTCACTTTACCTAATAAGGATTTATAGTTGAAGTGTAATGGGTCGTAATGTGTTCATCAAGTTTGACATATGCTAATAAAGTACGAGTAATGAAAATGATAGTCAGACAATACGTAAATATTTAATTTGGAATTTGCTTTGAGCTAATGTGTCCTTGTTTAATGCCTTTACTTCATATTTGAGTTTCATTTCAAGTTTATCTATGCTCTCTCTTGTCATCAATATGATAATTGTTGAGTCATTATCGTCCTTCGGAGTCTTTTTTTTTATGGTATAAACAAACAGTCAGGTTAAACATGTCGAGTTAATGTCAAAACAATGTACCGCAACTTCGTTAACATGAACAATATGTTTACCGAATTGTTTCACATGTTTAGAGTGTCTATTTCACAAAAGTTTGAAAATATACTCATGCTTATTTTAAGTCGAGGTCACTATAAAATTTTGTGATTTAATTCCAAGTTATTCAGTATGAATAAATTAATCGTGAACATGAGTCACACGTGTCTGTGAATTTGCTCGTAGTCAAGTTTCTCATTATAAACCTTACGTGGAGATTGAATCATCATTTGGAACTTTTATTGTGTCACTTTGAAGAGTTTGTATAATGATGGAACTTGATTTGCCCACTTTGAAGAGTCTATATATTGAAACTCGTTTTATCAAGTGAATTTTTTTTTTTTTAAATTTTTTTTAAAGGTCAAATTATGTCGGTTCATGAAAATGAGTTTGAAAATCACTATCTTGTTTATAATCTGAAAATGATTTGAACTTGAAAGTCCTATATTACCGTCTTGAGAATATGAGATCGTTGGTTCTACACTCGTTTTAAAGTCACTAAAATGATCGTTGTTTTACCTTGTTCAAGTGTATGTGCTAAGGTAAAAGTGTGTACCTTATTGTATGATGTAATGGAGTCAAACATATATGCTAATGATGAATTGGGGGTAAAGTCGAGTCACGAGATGTCATGTTGGTGCATGTTGCATAATTGTTTTAACGTGGATCTTGCAGACCAGATGTGTTAATGTCAAATAAATTTATCATGTCATAAGTCGCTTATGTGATAAAGAACATCGATACGTGTATCCATTAGGTGAGATCGTTTCATTGAGGAGTTAAGAAACATCGAGTCTTTATACTACAGACAGAGTATAATATCTGCATCTAAGTGAAGACGTCAGTTTCGAGTTTTGGTCGTAATATATGTAAAGAATTTTGACATGTTGTCATTGGTAAACCAGCCAAATGTTGGTCATAATTGTCTTAGTTCAACCGTGATGAGCTTTCATCCTTAAGTGACCTGTCATTGAGTACCTATGCTCAGATAAATGAATATTTTATGATGTCAGTGGAGTGGTTCTTGTTTTAAGTCACATGCTAATGTCTAAACCAAATGTTATGCAGCCTAAGACCTGATGAACTATTTGATCAATTGTTGGAGTCCTGAGGAATGAATGTCATCTGTCATCTGTCTAAGAGTCTGAGGTTATTAACATGGTCATTTAATAGTGTCCAATTGTGTTACCGTTTTGCCGTAATAGTTATATTACTTTTCTAAATGTTTTTCTTGCACGTATGTAGGCATGTAAATTCGAACTTGTTAACGATGCAACCGTGTCAGCATGTTATCATAATATAGATTGAAAGTAAGTGTCTTATTAATAAAACCAAGTTGTGAGATATAATGAAGGAATGTCCTGAGAATATGGTGTCGTTTAAATCACTTGTTAGAATATCACAATAATGGTTGTTAACGAGCCTAACAGTATAAATAAGAGTAATAACATCAACAGGGTGAAAAGAGAGTCATGATATTAAATCCATTAAAGGAGAATAATAGGTACAATGATGTATGAGGGTCTGGAATAATATATATAGTAAGTGGTCCAAGGTGTATACGTGAATTTGTCGTGTTATAACCTAAGTTTCGATATCAGCAGATTGTTATAGTACAAGATTGTAACACCACGACCACGAGTCCTTGAAGCAAAGTAGAATGTCACTGAGTATCATGTCCTGAATGTGTGAAAACTGTTTTTTTGTGTGAACTAATTGTCTTATCCGTGTGATAGTCACGGTGTCCAGATATTTAAGACTGACTCAGTCTGAGGGTTCACACAATTATGTAAAGTTACAAGTGCATTTGATATGGCATGCCAGCATGTGAATTGAGTCATGACATGAATACTGAGGATAAAAAAAACAATGGTGCTAATAAGTGGTTTGTTTCTTAAATTTTGTGAACTATGATATATAAGAATGAGTATGCAAGTGATTTGTTGGTAGTTATGTTGAATCATGAGAACCATCTAAGTAATGATGCATGTAGTGGTCGATAAAAAACAGAATTTCTATTGTGAAATGTGGATGAATGCGGAGATAGAACCCTTCGCGACTAGTTGATGGATGAGTAAGTTGAAAAATCTAGTTGAAACATGAACAAACTTGTGTGTTAGGCATGATGCCAAATGATTTGGAGGTCCTGAAATCACCAAGTGATGTAATGTATATCAAAATGTATTGAGAAACGTCGTTGATAAAGCGTGAATTGATTCTGCATATTGTCGACTTATTACCCACCCCTCTTCAGGGCTTACAAGTATACTGTTTGAAAAGTTTACTGTGATGTCCTTTGATAATTGAATAGCATGGTATATAAGGGAGTTGAGAAAACAATGACCTCATTAGTGTCAAGATAGTGTCGTTATATATATATATATATATATATATATATATATATATATATATATATATATATATATATATATATAAAAGATGTGTTGGGTAGCGTGAGTATGAGATCAATGAATTTCGGGGCGAAGTTCCTTATAAGGAGGGTAGATTGTAATATCCGCCTTTTATTTTAGTTGTTGTTGTCATCCACTAGTTGTAGTCACGCTAATGTTGTTGTGTGGTTGTTATGGCTGTGTGTTGGGAGACGGTTCTATAAATCATTGAACGTATTACTATACTACTTGAAATGTTGGAAGAACGGAGTCAGTGGAGTGAACTTCGGGACGAAGTTTCTTATAAGAAGGGTAGGTTTTCATACCCCGTGTTTTCCTATTATATGTTTTCTTAATGACCATGTCAGTCACCGCGTAACAAGTTGGAATAACTGTCGTTAGTCTTAAGTGTGTGTACCATAAGTTATTAGTACGTGAGATATGTACACATTTAGTCATCTGATGAGTCGGGTGTAGTAACAGTGTAATCGTACGAGGTGTCGGTTAATCCTGGTGTGTCATTATTGGTTGGATCCTGAACTTCGGGACGAAGTTCTTATAAGGAGGGTAGATTGTAATACCCGTAATTTTATATAAAGGTCAACCGGGGTAAAGTCAAGACAGATTGTAATACTGGTATGTTTATGTTGGTTTGAGTCTTTTAATTGAATAATAGTATATATAACGTTTAACCCATTGGATAACATATATATAACCCGTAACCCGAGCCTGACTTATTAAAGTCTTAATAATAATATTATGGAGTATAAGATAATGGTTATAGAATAATAATAGTAATATAATAATAAGGGTATCATAATAATAAGTTAGGTTAAACATTCATGCGCATTAGTTTGCCGCTTCTATTTCGATCGTCTTCATCACTCAGAACCTCACGATCGTAACTTCCTTCTTTCTCCTACAATACCACCGACTATCAGCCTCCACTGTCATCAATGTCAACATCATGACCATCCTTGTCTAGAGTTGTGGCTTCCCCTACCTTTCTTGGTCATGTTTCCTACAGCGCTCAATTTGCTCGTCTTGTCGTGTCGTGGGATATTGGTTGATGTTGTCTACTCGGTAGGTATTTCTATTGTCGATTCATCTTTTACTATGCGGTAATCACAGTTGATGTCATAGCAGATAGATTCAAGTCATATGTAGATGTGTCGGGATGAGTATTGTTTTATATAGTCGTATGCACGAATGTATAATCGCACGTTGAGATTTAGGTCGGTCTTTGTGTGTCGATATGGTGTTTTGGGGTTGACGTTTCAGTGCACGGTCGGTCATGGCCTCAATGTGGTTGTCGGTATAGTACTTATTGTCGGTATCATGCTCGGTATAGTCCTGTTGTCGGGTGTAGTCTTCCGTCGTGTACGTGATGTTGTGTGTGTGTGTGTGTTATGTCACTGTGTTCGTGAGTTGTTGGCAATGGTCATGTATGTAGTACTATGTTGGTGGTGTATTGCTAATTAGGAGTGTCGTTATTGTTTAATTATATTATATTGTTGTTGTCGTGTACTACTACTGAGTTGTGGGTCGAGAGCACGGAGTCGGGATGTGGTACGTCTCATGACTAGATGTCAGTTTCATTTTATAGTTTAGTCGGTGTCTGTCTTATGTTATAATTTATTTAGGTCGGGGCGGTATTAATTTATATTTAAATACGTTAGGATATTTATTAATTTAATTATATAATATTTTATTAGGACCGGACTTCGTACAATTTCCATGTTGATTTGTATCGGCGACGCAGTGATGACTTGATAATTAGGTAAGGTTTTCCTTACTTAGAATATGTTAATATTATTATGCCTGTATGAGTTACGAGTACGATATATTGTGATAATAAGAATAATGTGGAATATTGATGGGAGAATGATTGATAAATATTGATATATTGGAGTTGGTGAGGCTAGCTTTAGACCTAGCCGGGACCCTTGATCACGGTCCCCTCCCTGATTTCTCCTCGCGGGTTGTTGAACCTGCGGGGGGTGTGCACACTCGGAATGAAAGGGCCTGCCAGAAGAGTTGAGATGAGATTATTGATCGGTACCGTGATGGTACTGAATATTGAGATGAGATTATTGATCGGTACCGTGATGGTACTGAGAATGTGGAGATGATATTGGTGATTGGTACCCATGATGGTACTGAGACGGTTGAGACTGAATGTTTTATATTATGTACTTGTGTTATGATGTTAGCATGTTCTAACCGTATTTGCTGTCTAAATTGTCACCCTATTTATTGGGGACCTGCGACGATCCAATTGACATTTCCGGTCTTTTGGGGAGCAGTGCTACTATGCAGGTTGATGATTTATGGTGATTGTATTCTGGTTGACTGTACGGGATGGGTCTGCGCTGTCACTAACCACGTTGTTAGGCTGTAGTCATATTAGTTGTGCTTCCGTTGTTGTAGTTATTGTGTAACCATGTTCTGTAGATACAAGATTGTAATAATTCATTATTTAGTTTTAAATGGTTGGTTTCTGTATTGTATTGTAATGGACTACTACCTCGGGTAATACCGAGATGGTAACACCTTTAATTGCTTGGAAATGTCTTAATAAGGCTTCTGGGTAAATGGGGGTGTTACATC
The DNA here is from genome assembly GCA_958450325.1 of Agrostemma githago. Taxonomy (NCBI): domain Eukaryota; kingdom Viridiplantae; phylum Streptophyta; class Magnoliopsida; order Caryophyllales; family Caryophyllaceae; genus Agrostemma; species Agrostemma githago. Next base: position 33,627,964 of record OY288256.1, read on the forward strand.
CACGGAGACGGTTATGAGGTGTTTAGACTATGGTCTACCTACAAGACAAAACTAGGTCACAAACAAACACAAAGAGGAAGAGAATTGACAAGAATTGATTATCTATGATGATGGGAGAGGATGAAACTAGACTAACAATGAACTAGATATAACATGAACTAAATGAAACAACAAAAGATTAATGAAACAATTAAACTAGAGAAAGGATTAACTAAAGTGATGGAGAAATCAAATATGGGAAGGAGTAGGGTTAGGTTGGGTTCATAAGTGTAGTAGGATGATTGGAAGATCAAGGGTGTAGGTTTCACCTAGTAACTAAGGTCGGTCCGCGTTCTCGCGTCAAAGCCAAAGTCCGCACTCCCGTGTCAAAGACTAAACCCGAATACTCATGCAAGACAATACCCAATACACAAGAATTCAACCACAAATCGATTACAAAATGAGAAGATGAAAACAAGTATGAGAAGCATGGCCACTACAATTCAACTCAAACAAGCAATTCAACAAACACATAGAGTGCTCAACACGTGACTAGTAACAAAGGATTCATCTTTACCCCTAATCAAACCCTAATTACCCATTATCCACACTTAATCCCCCTACTAATCCCACAATAAATCTACTCACACATAATGAAACTAACCCTAACCATAACAAGAGGAATCAACACAAACAACATAACATTCATGATGAAACTGGCAAGAACAATAACAATAATCAAAGATTAGAACTTGAAAGATTAAACAAGGATTAAGAGTAAAGAGAATAAGAAGATTATACCAACAAACAAGAGAATGAAAAGATGAAAACTTGTATTAATAAGAAAAACCCAAATGAATCTCCCAGGGTTGTCAATCTTGGATGAGTCTTGAAGAATTCCCTTAATACAAGACTAATTACTAAGATTAAGTTAAGATTAACAAAAGATTAATGAAAGAATAAGCTAGGGATAAAGAGAGTCTATCTAGGGTTTAGAATAATATAGAGTGTGCAAAAGTGCTTAAACAATACAAAGGGAGGGTATTTATAAGGTTACAAGAGCAAAGGAATAGAAAGGAGTGACGCGGGCCTGAACTGGGTTCATCCCGACCGGGATGAGGGTCGTCCCGACCGGGATGGGTTGGTCCCGACCGGGATGGCTCCTCATTAGGGCTTCTTTGTTTGCACTTCATCCCGACCGGGATGAGGGTCGTCCCAACCGGGATGGGCTTGGTCCCGACCGGGATGGCTGGTCAGAGTCGCTGCTTTGTTTGCTTTTCATCCCGACCGGGATGTGTCTTGTAGGCCTCCAATATGATCTTAAAGGCCCCTACTTGCTCTTCATAGGCTTCTCATCGATTCTCGGTGCTCGGGATCGGGTCCCAAGGGCACGAGAATGGGTCCCAAGGGCTCGGGATCAAGTTTAAGCTACAGAGTGATCGTCGCTTCTCTTCGATGGCTCCAAATGTGTCGGAAACGAGTCGAAATCGTTCCATTTCTCCAATATTGGTCTTAGGAGCCTAAAACAAACTAGAAGAAGCGTAAGTAGCCTCGAAACCGCTCCCAAAGAGCGATTCCATAAGAGAAACCGGGACCAAACACAAGAAATAGGCACTACAAACTACACTTATCACCTTTGCCGTTATACCTAACAACAACCGAGACGGCCATGGGGGCTATGCTGGCCCAGACAGTTGACTCAGAAGAACGAGCCATTTACTACATCAGCAAAAAATTCTTGGAGTATGAATGCAAATACACCATGCTCGAGAAGACCTGCCTCGCCCTAGTTTGGGCCATCAAGAAACTCCGGCACTATATGCTCAGTCACGAGGTACATGTTTTATCCAAAATCGATCCTATCAAGTACTTGTTCCAAAAGCCCATCCTCAATGGCAGGATGTCCAGATGGACTTTAATGTTGCCAGAATTCGATCTTAAGTTCGTACCATTAAAAGCCATCAAAGGCCGGGTAGTAGCCGAATTTCTCGCCGAGAACCCCGTAACCGAAGAAGGGCGCACCGACACTTAGTCCTTCCCAGATGAAGATATATTCCATACCGATACAGAAACATGGGATTTATATTTTGACGGGGAATTGATAAGTGTGTTTTGTAGTCCTTATTTGTTATTTTTGGTCCCGTTTTCTCTTGTGAAATCGCTCTTTGGAGCGGTTTCTGGGCTACTTATGCTTCTTCTAGTTCGTTTTAGGTTCCCAAGACCAATCATGGAGAATTGGAACGATTCCGACTCGTTTCCTACACATTTGGAGCCAACGATGAGAAGGAACGATCACTCGGTGGCTTAGATTCGCTTCCGAGACCTTGGGACCCATTTCCGAGCCCCTTAGACTCGATCCCGAGCACCGAGAATCGATGAGAAGCCAATGAAGAGCAAATAGGGACCTTTATGATCATATTGGAGGCCTACAAGACCCTTCCCGGGCGGGAAGAGTAGCCTTCCCGGTCGGGAAGGAGTGTAAAGCAAAGACGGCTTCTGGAGTGTCATCCCGACCGGAACCAAGGTCATCCCGGTCGGGACCATCTCGTCCCGGTCGGGACCACCACCATCCCGACCGGGATGGAGCAGCTGTAACCCGCGCTTCCTTTTTTCTTCTCCTTTGCTCTTGTAACCCTATAAATACCCCCCCTCTTGTAATCTTATGTCATGTTAGACATTACCCACTAAACCCTAGACTACTTTAGCCTAGATTAGTGTAGATTAGTCCTTAGTTAATCGTTAATCTTAGTTTAATCCTTGTATTAAGGGAATTCTTGAAGAAACCAACCAAGATTGACAACCTTCGTTGATGTATTTGTGTTTTCATATTATTACAACTTTTCAATATTTCCTCCTTACTAGTTTGGTATAATTTCTCTTCTCCTTTCCTTTAATCTTTGTTTTATCATTCAAGTTTTAATCTTTATTCATTATTTTGTTCATTGTTCATTGTTTTTACTAGTTTCATTATGAATGTTTTGTTGCTTGTGTTGTTTTCCTTTCTTTGTGTTAGTATTAGTTTGAACATGTGTGAGTAGACTTTTGTGGGGTTTGTAGGGGGATTAAGTGTTGATTATGGATGATTAGGGTTTGATTGTGGATAAAAGTGGATTCTTTGTTACTAGTCACATGTTATGCATACCATGTGTTTGATGAATTGCTTGTTAGAGTAGTAGTTGCAAATACTCCTCTTGCTTGTCTTCCTCTTCTCATTGTGTGATTGATTTGTGGTTGAATCCTTGTGTTTTGGGTAACATCTTGCATAAGTATTCGGGTTTTGTCTTTGACACGAGAGTGCGGACATTGGCTTTGACGCGAGAGCCCGGACCATCGATCTCCCAACTATCCTACTACACTTATGAACCCGACCTAACCCTATTCTTTCCTTGTCCGATTTCTTCGTCATCTTAGTCATTGTTCCCTTAGTTAGTTGAATTATTTAGCCTTAGTTGTTGTCCGTAGCTCAGTCCTAGTCATAGTTATTCCCCTTCCTATCGTTCTAGATTAGCTTAGCCTTGAGACTTAGTCTAGTTTTTAGGTGAAACTTAGTCGAAACCATCTTTACCGTCCCCGTGGACTCGACCCGACTTACCCTATCTACATGTTAGGATTAGTTGGTTTTTACTTGGTGGTGGGATCCACGGCAAATCCCACCCATCAGGCATCCAATTTCCAGGGGTTCGGGGTCGGCACTATCCTAATATCACCAAAAGCGGAGCATACGCCGTTATCCATTAAAATAGATTTCGACGTGACTAATAACGCAGCCGAATATGAAGCATGCATTCACGGGTTGCAAGCCGCCGCAGATTTAGGAGTCACAAGCCTCCGGGTCCACGGTGACTCATCTCTAGTCATCAACCAAGCTCTCCAAAAATAGAAAACTCGAAACGCCAACATCTTGGCCTATCGGGCGCGAGTAAGGGTTCTCAAAAAATAATTCCAAAACGTAGAGTACATTTATCTACCCCGGGAAGAAAACCAATTTGCGGATGCACTTTCCAAATTAGCATCCTTATTAAATATCCCGGAGCACCTAACCAACATGCGGATTTGCATCGAAAGATGGTCTAAGCCGACATATATCCACGCCATTCAAGACATCGAGATAACCGATCTTGAACCGTGGTACCAGGCTGTTCTAACCTACTTGACAACGGGAGAATATCGTCCGGGAATTAAAAACCGGGCCAAGAAAGCCCTACGGAGACTGGCAACCCAGTTCCTCCATACGGACGACGAACATTTATACAAAAAGACGACACAGGGGGCTCTCCTCCTATGTGTCGACAAAAAGGCCGAGAGGATTATGGCCGAAGTGCACGACGGCAAAAATGGTCCACATATGAACGCCCATATGCTGCTCCGAAAAATCATGAGACTCGAATATTAATGGAACAGTATCGAAACCGACTGCCAGTTATATGTCAAACACTATCATAATTGCCAGATTTTCGCCAACGTACAACATATGTCGTCATCCCTACTATACACCATGACATCACCATGGCCGTTTTCGATGTGGGGAGCTGTTATAATTGGAAAGGTAAACCCTTCCGGGACGGGAGGTCACTGTTTCATTTTGGTGGCTATCGACTATTTAACCAAATGGGTCGAAGCCGAGTTATACCGGATTTTGAACGCTAAACATGTTGGCAAGTTCATCCAAACAAGATTATATGTCGGTACGGGATCCCCCACGAATTCATCAGTGATCACGGGACGCACTTTCAGGCTGTAACCGCTACTTTGCTACCCAAATATAAAATCCAAAGGCCTACATCTTTGCCTTACCGTCCCCAAACAAATGGAGCGGTAGAGGCAGCTAACAAAACAATTGTCACCATACTTAAAAAGATGGCTGATAATTACCGGGACTGGCCCGACAAAACACCTTTTGCCCTATGGGGGTACCGAACGTCAATTCGCACCGCAACCGGGCAACTCCATATTATTTGACGTACAGAATAGAGGCAGTCCAGTCAGTCGAATTAGAACTACCAACTCTCAGGATTTTACTTGAAAGCGAAGTGCCTGAGGCAGAATGGGTCCAAGCTCTATACGACTCGCTAGTTCTTTTGGACGAAAGGCGGTCCCGGGCCCTCAACAATATCCAAATATACCAAAAAATAATACAACGGGCCTTCAACAAAAGAGTTAGGCCCAGAAATAACAAAGAAGGGGATTTGGTCCTCAAATCCGCCCGTATCTAGTAAAGAAGTGATCTAGTAAAGAAGGTTCTATTAGGAGGAGCAGTGATGCTGACGGACCTGGACGGGAATGAATTTGTCAACCCGACCAACTTGGACCAGCTGAAGCGCTACTACACCTAAACTTTATCTCAATGTCATTTGCAAAAGTTTATAAAAGGTTGTCTTTTTATAAATAAATTTTCAAAATTATAAGCAAGTCAATAAGTTAGGATTATTTATCCTACTGTCGAACGCACCTCAAACTAAAAGTCTTGGTGTATTTCGAAATTGCAAAAAATCTATGCCCGAACTACGTTTGGTTTGATTCCACTAAATTGTGAATACGTAGGCAGCCCCTCAAAAGGGTACAACCATTGCAATAACGAAAAACACAAAAACGGTATTCACTAATAAATATTTCTCTTTATTACCAAAAACTGATAAACTAGGGAATTTCAAATTACATCACACAAAAGACAAAAAAACAACAAAAAAGCACACCACAAAAATAATAGTAAAACTAAGGAGGCAGATATTTAGGGCATCTTGCCCTTGCCCTTGTCTTTTGGGTCACGCGGGGCCCGATGTCGCCGGGGCGGAGGAGAGCGTTCCCGGATCACGAGAGAAACCTTTTTTGCTCGAACCCCTTTCTTCGACAGTGGGTCTTCTGCTATCGTAACCGGTCTAAGTCGAGCCCTTACGTGCTCCGGTAGCCTGTCCCGAGGACCAAGTCGGTCCCGGACTGATAGTCGGCGACCAAGTCTCCTCTCAAAGTCTGTCTGGGGGCTCACTTCCCCCCGAGCACCTCTAGCGCTAGACCCTTCAGGTTGAGTCGTAGTCCTCCCCCTTTGACCTGATATCAAACGAACCAGTGTAGCCGGAGTCTCACCTTTGTCAAAGAAGCCTCTATTATCTTTAGCCTGATCTCGTCGAAGAAGTCAAAAGCTTCATCAACATTTAAAACAGCTCGGGCCTTGGCAGAATCTGCTTTCGTCCATTTCACCTAAGAGTCTGATACCCAAATTGAGTGATGAAGAGACTCGGGAATAGACCAAGTGACCCGAGTGTACCATCGTTGCATCCAGGTATCGCACATTACATCAGTCAACTGGGTCAGATCACTCACAACTGCTTCGTTCTCTGGGATCCTCTGGGACCAACCATACTGCCTAAGTATGCGGTCGGGGTAGAGGTGAACTGTCTGTCTAAAGGAAAAAATCACCTGATAGCGAGCCTTATCCCTCGATGTCAAGCATGTCCAAACATAAATGGGCCACCACGGCACCACCCATCGGATCAATGGACCGCTATGAAAAGACAACTCTTTGTCCCAGTATTTCTGATTGATATGACGAGAAGAATCAATGGCCCGTCTCCTTGTCATCACCTAATTAGGCCGATACCGACTCGGGTCAAGGGGAGGTTCCATGATTGACAGCCTCTCAAATAGCCAAAGCTGAAAAGAAAAGTGAATCTATGAGTTCTCAAGGCAAAATTGACATCCACCTAGAGGCACTCGATCGAGTGCCTAGGGATCACTCGATCGAGTGACACCCCTGAAATCAGGCAGCGGGTTTTTTGAGGAAGGCACTCGATCGAGTGCCTGGGTGACTCGATCGAGTACCCTCACTACTACAAATGAGCACTTGGGCCACGGCTGAATTCGTGGCAAAAGTGCTAAATTTTCATGGCTAAAGTTCTTTGCCACGGAAATACCATCCATGGCGCAAGTGGTCGTGGCAAACAAATAGCCACGGGGAAAAAAAACGTGGCAAGTATTGATTTTATTGCTACTGAGTCTCCCGTGGCAAGAATTAATTTTTTGCCACGGATTATTCTGTGGCTAATTATGTTTGTGGCGAAAATATTTATTCCGGTGACAAAATATATAATAAATTAAATAAATTAATAACCGTATGAATTCTCTACCCCTATAGTAGTCACATCTGGAACAGTTACTAGCTTTATAGTTGAGTCATTCCAATATTATTTAATTTCACCATACGCATCGAAGAACCTTTCCAGGAAGTCACCCATCTTAACATTACTCTCACTCAAGCACGCTTAACTGCGGAGTTCTTATGCCCAGCTACCTGAAATGAAATTAAACTTTATTGACCTAATCATTGGTTTGAGTTCTTTTAAAGTGATTTTTTTTTCACAAACTACATTTACTTTTGAGTAATTAATTTTTTTTCCCAATGATTTACATATAATGAGTAAAAAATTATTATTCCGAAAAAAAAAAAATTCGAAGTTGATTTTCGGACTCATGATTTCATTAATTTATCAATATTTTTATTTTAGTTTCTATTTTCCACGTTCTTTTATTGCTAGTTCTTTCGATATGTTTTTTTCTTTTCGTTATCGGTCGTTATTTTATTTCATCATTTTTTTATCCTCATTGAGTTTCCTTTTGCCTACTTCAAGTTTTATTCGAATTTTATTTTTTTATTAAGTAAATTTTATTTTAAATTCATTTTTTGAAATATCTTCCAAATAATATTACAGAACAGTTACCGAATTAAAAAGTTGACGATAAATTAATTTTTGATTTTCTCACTATTAGTTCTTAATTATTAGATTTTCTTACTTGTATTTGTTAATTATTTGATTTTCTCACTTATACCTCTCTTTTTTTGAAAAATTATTTTGACTGGTTATTGAACTTAGGCACGACTTTCTAATACATTAATCTTTCTTCCAAACCAAACAACTTGAAAGACAATTAATTTACAAAAATAATTATTGTTTTCGCAGTCAAAGTTAATTCCATAACAAAAAATAGACCGATTAGAATTCTTAAATACGAGTTTAATAAAGCGGTTTTTTTCACACTGAAATTATTGTAAGAAAATCAATAATTTGGGAAAAAAAATCATGCTCAGTCACTTTCTTTTTAAGTTTTTTTTGTCTTAAAAAGAAGTGTATTACATGTGAAAAAATTAATTAATTAAGCGGTAAAAATGAAAGAGTCTTAAATAATATTAGACGTCTTAATGATGGATGATCAATCACATACTAATTTTACTTGATATGCTATGTATGCTGCATTTTAGCTATCATATATTACACTATGTAAATGTTAGTTGTCTTTCAAAAGTCATACTTAAGATTATAAAATTTTAACAATATATATTGTCAGATTAAGAGAAATCAATTGATTCAGAAATGATGTTTAATAAAAAAATAAACAAATTAGCCAACCAAAGTTTTCTTGTATTTAATTTTACAAAAAATCTATTTTTTTTTCTTAAAACTAAATAAAATAATACAAATTTTTTTTATTAATAATTTTTTTTCATATTTAATATTTTTTTCTTCATATTACTTTAGCTTTGAATTTTAATGGATTTTTTAAGATCAATATTTGACACTTGGCTTAACTTGAAAGTAATTTGATTAAAGTTCGGAGAACCATTAGCCACATGCGTTTATTACATCTGTGGCAAAAAAATAATTTCGCCACGGAAGTTAATTATGTCGTGGCTAAATAATATTTGCCACTGAATAAATTCGTGGCTAAGTATATTCTTTGCCACGGGTGTGGCATCTTTCGTGGCAAGAGTGATTGTTGGCCACGACTTTAATAAAATTTGTGGCACAAGTGAATTTTTGCCACGGAAAAAAGTGTTCCTGTGGCATATTTTTTTTCCCAAGTAGTGTATCAATTTTTTCCCGTGGCTAGGTAAAATTTTGCCACAAATAACAAATTTCCGTGGCATAAATCGTGGCGCAAGTGTCGACTTGTTGTAGTGCCTCTGTGGCAGATTATAAAAAAAAATCTAAAGCGATATACCTGCAGTACCCCCTGGATAATTTCTCCCGTAATCAGCCATGCCGGACTGTGCTCCGTCTCCATCAGGTCGACCACGGTGAAAAGTCGAACGCTACCCATACACGACAGTAAATCTATGTGACCTTCGAAAGCATAAACATGGAGCATACAAAAAGCAAAGGCCCTACGGCTATGGACCGGCCTAACCCGGACATCATGCGGGTTCATAAATTTCTCGGCCAAATCAAACAAAGAAATATTATCCCCGTCTTTCATACGGGACACTTCCATGTGGGAAAGTCCTAAAAATTCCCGCAGTTTCCTCCCGGGATCATGAACTGAAAACAGAACAGCAAGACGGGGCAAAGGGTTCCATCCTCCCACAGCATCAATTTCCTCGGGTATAGGACAGATTTCGCCCCGAGGAAGGACAAAAACATGGTATATGTCGTCCCAATAGGACAGACAAGCATCAAGGAAATAATTATCCACCTCCATCTGACGGATTGTGAACAGCTGAGAAATACCCGTCTTATTTAAAGCTACCTTATCCGTGTCCCTAAAGTGTCGGGGCCAATCTTGCAGCATCGCAGTCAAACGTTAAATACCCATGGCTAAATTTTTTGAAAAGAACAAGTTTTTTTGTTTCTTTTTAGGAAAGAAAGATTGTGAGAAGTGCAGAAAAGCTGAAACACGGGATGTGTATTTATAACACTAAAGCCCTGACAGTCCTCCTACCACTATTATTCCTTAGCCCAAGTGGGCCTTGGATTACAGGCCCGATATCAGCTTCCTCATATCAGCATAGGAATAAAGTCATCCCGAGCATTCCTAATTTTCAAAGAAGTCAAAAATTTTCAAGGCCATTCAAAAAAATAAAAAAATTTCAAAATTTTTATTCCCCCCAGCGCAAGTCGTGTTTTACCTAAATGTTACATGCAAAATTCTGTGTAACTGTACACAGGTACACTCAAGGTTTCAGAAGCAAGACCCGCCCAACTCACTTAACTCCCCAGCGGAAAGCCCGAGGCGGCTTTTCTCTCGAAAAATAGCACGGGATGTGCCTACATACAGGCACACCCGGGACTTCTACAGCAAGTCCGACTCCCCACGGAGTTATCAACATCAACTCAGGTATGATTTTTATCTTATGGCTGGCGAGCCCTTCACGCGAGTCTAATGGACTATAAAAGACCCGACCGAAAGTCTGCCAGGTCTTTATCCTCGATTGGCCTGGTAGCTACTCTGACTTTCGCCTTGTCCAAGCCTTAGTTAGAGTAGGGGCTCTATAGATACCCACATTTGGCTGCTAAGTGTCTATAGCAGTTTCCAACAAACACCCGATGATGATCGGACGCGAACGTGCTTTAACGCGCTCGGATATGGGCTCAAAATCGTTAGTATTTGGCTTGGGCTTTTAACAGAGTACAAATATCACAAAACTAACCTCAAATTCAGACCCAGTGGGTCGTTTCCAATTAAATGAGACTAATTTGGGTCAAAACCGACACCGAAAATAAAACCGTCTTTCAGCGACCGGGTCAAGCCCCGGTCAAAGCCGTTTCCGAGACACAAACAAGCTTCAAGAATCCAACTCGAAGTCAAAAACCTCAAAATATCTTGACTATCCGACCCACTCGATCGAGTGGGCCTCTAAAAGGGCCGCTGTTTTCCATTTAATGACCACTTGATCGAGTCCAGTAGGGACACTCGATCGAGTGACCCTAGGACGGGGAGGCTGAATTTTCTTATAAATACACGCCCTTTGCAACACAATTGGACAACTTTTCATAACCCTACAATCACACAACTTTGCAACTATTCTCCCATCATCACCACCATCACCTCGACATACATACATACACGTATAACCGAGATCAAAACCCGTAAAATCCATCTATACAAATAATAAACCACCATAACTCTCCTATATCATCTCGACGCTCCCGTGCCTAAGCCACAACTAGAGGAGCCCTATTCCGAGGAGACAGAGCATGTAGGTTGAGGGTGCAAAATTTAATCCCGACTTCTCCCTTTTTTCTCTTCTCTTCTCTCGTCTTTTACGTCCTCATCTTTGTCGTTTTTTCGTCGTTTTTTATTTATTTTCTTTTTTCGTTTCTAATATCGTTATTATTACTATTATCGAATTAACATTAAAACATCGTGCATATGTCAATTTACAAAAACAATCTCGAATCGAATACGTTTAAGGATGAATCTCGTATAAGATCCTTCTAATCCCTTTACGAGTTGTATCAGTGGTGGTCCCCTCTCGAGAAGCACCGCCCTAACACTCAAGGGCGTGATGGGATCGCGAATATTCCTCGTTAAACATATTCGATTCCTCTTTTTAAAAAAGGTTAGAACAAAACCTTTTGATACAAATCGAACATCACATAATCCGCAAGGATTAATAACGATGTTGTGACGCGGAGGGAATCGACTTTCGCTCTAATCAAACAAATAAAAACGTTATTCTAAAGATGCGATACCGACACCGTAGTCGAATATCATGTCTGAAAGAATTAATCGATAAACCGTACTAGCACGAACCCGTTGACGCCGAATTAATTGTCACACGGTCCGAAAGGATTGATTACGACATTATGACGCGGAGGGAATCGATACTCGTTCTAGTCCGACCAAATTTGATTTTGTACAAATTTCACTCTAAATGTTAGATATTGGTTCCGTAACCAAATATCGAATATGACGAGTACCGAAATTGAGTCGGGTATAAATTAAATTATATTTTCACGCGAGTTAGTTAATTATCAATGTAAAACCAAAAGGAATTTCAAAATCGACGCTTTTTCGAAACGGACAGTAGTCCGTACAGGAGGCACTCGATCGAGTGCCATAGCCCACTCGATCGAGTGGCATCCCAAAAAGCGAGGAGGAGGTCCGTAGCAGGACCACTCAATCGAGTCTAGTCTGTGACTCGATCGAGTGGCCCCTTTACGCAAAGTGCATGAGTTCCCTACATCGTATAAGCATCATCAAACGTTACTCAAGACTTTTAGTCGTGGCGTGTCAAGACTATCACGTGCCTAAATTTTCAAAACCATGCATTGCATTATCCATTGTGATCCGTCATTATCATTGTTACTATTTCAAATATTTCGATTTCCGTGTTTGTTGTATTGTAATTCCGGGTTGTATTCCGCCCGTGTATTTGTAATCTACTTTCGCACCTTTATTTTCATTGTTTATTTTATTGTATTAAAATGAACCTCACATGCTAAAATAACTTCGACGTTAATTTAGATGCATTAAACGACGTAGTTGAACATAACTCGCAGTTTAGACAAAAATGTTGTTTGCATAACATTCAACCGAATTACTAGCGAGCGTATTTTAAAATCGAACGATATCTTAGTAGAGGCCGCTAAAGTGCGAGCGGGGTTTGGTGTCCTTTATGGGCTTCCCAACATGTACCTTCACCCCTTACTCAAAACCTCGGTTTCCGGATGTCCGAAACCGTTGGCGCACGAGAGTCATTCGATATACGTACCCGATAATGTCGGCATCGGTATCGTAATGCAAAGGGACGAACACCACAAGCTCTAGTATCAAAGCGGGCCGTACTTTGTGCACGGTCCACCCAAAATATAGAGTGGGTTCGAATGGACCCGAATTCCCACAAAGTTCGGTGGTGACTCCTAATTCGATTTAAATTTCAACCCGAGAACCATCTCACATGAGTTTCATTCGCCTACCCAAACCCGCACGTGGCCGCGTCGGGATGGACCTATGTCATGTCCACAATATCCCGAGTTTTTAAGGGTTGGATCTATTCCTATTTTCCGTGTTTGGCACCCAATACGGTGTCTGTTTGCCCGGTGAGGTTTCCGGCTGGGATTGAGTGGCGGTTGGCTCAAACCAAGACTACGACAAGCCACTACTCGATGGAGAACGTGTTGGTGAACCAGTTGCGCCTCGAGGATGTAAGTTTTACTTCTTACCGATTGTTTTCTTAAATAACCCCCAAGATTAGGAGTTTAAGATGTAGGCTTGTTTATGCAGTTCGTGGCCCGTCCTTGGGCCAACTTCGAGGGTTTTCCCGAGTACATGAGGGCAGATTTGATGGCTAGAAGCTACAAGAGGATGCTTCTTCCCGTGTTGTTCTGCCCAGTGTGGTATTTGGGCGAGAGGTTGGTGCGCTAGTGCCTACATGAAGAATTCATGATGCCAATTGACCCTCCCCGGAGCATATTTACCCCTCTGACTACTTCAGAGGCCCGTGAGGACAGGGATGGAGAGGGACGTGAGGTGTTACTGGTGCTTGGTGCCTCCTACGTTTCTCAGGTCTGCCAGTGGCTAGCTTGCTACCGCATTGTGGTGAGTATTCGTTTTTTTGGCTTTTGTTTCATATTTTTGTGTCTGTTTGTGTTTTGAATAGTTTTTTTTCCTTCAGCTGGCCGACCCGGCTGATGTTGTTCAGCCCCTATACTTCCTTTTGACACTGTTCAAAGTGGACGCGATTAGGGTGGCTTTTACTGAGCCTCTTCCTCTTTGTTCTGCGGAGGAAATGGAGGCCGGGACGGAGTCGCATGACAGGGTTTTCCGGATAAGTTTTGGGATTTTGCCTTGAACTCGGCTTTGAGGGTTAGACTTTGTTCTTTGACTTGTTTGGTTCTTTTTCAGGTTTCGTCCGCTTCCCATCGGCGGTTATGGTAGGCTGCCAACTGCTTCCGGGCCTATGCATCGAAAAGGACTATTGTCTCGTCTTGTGACGCGTCGGGACCTTGATCGGTAAGTGTGGTCTCTTACAGGTGGTTTTCTAGGCTGGTTGTGTCTTTTCCTAAAGGGTGGTTGTGTTTGTAGGATGTCCCGGACATGATAGCGCAGCTGGAGAGGCGGGTGACCAAGCTCGAGGTGGCTGAGGTCAGCATGCGACAAACTTTGCGATCTTGAGACGTCGATATTGCTAAACTCAAGAAGTAGCTGGCTCGATCTCGAGGTGAGACCTCGGCACAGGGTGAAGCTAGGTTTGGGCTGAGGTGGAGAGAGAGGATGAGGCTGAGGTTCAGGCTATCGGTGTTACCGAGGAAGTTGGTCCTTACGGAGGGGTTCCTGATACGGCGACGGCTAGCGTGGATATGCTGGCGGTTATAGGTAGTACTGAGTCTCATACTTTTGATCTGAAGGATCTAGGTTTGGATGATAACCTCCGTGAGCTAGTACTGGTTGTAACTGCAGCCTCTAGGGGTCCTCCATAGTTTGTAACCCCATTTGTGCTTGGATTTTGTACATTTTGCATATTTTAAACTTTACTGCTTTCATCGGCTTATTTTGCTTGTGTTTTCGAAATGGTAACTTAGATAACAAGTCATCACTTCAAATTTGGCTTGCTCATGGTTCATTCGTGATTTAAAATGTTTTAAATGCGTTAGGATTGCATAGGAGCACGGAAATGCTTTTCGGGATGCTTTTAAATAGGTTAGTTTGAGTCAGGAGTTGGATCAAGTAGTACGTCGTTTAAAACGTTTGACGCGAAGTTGTGCGAAATATTCATACAGTATTTTGCGACTAAAATGTTTTGACCGAGTGTGTGTCCGGTGCTGGGAGACAAGTGTAATTATTTCGGCGCTAATGTTCAAAGCGAAGTAAAAAGAAAAAAAGTTAGACCACTTTTTATGTTTTATTAATAATGCCACGTGGGGCTATAGATGCATATTGACAATCTCACTCGGGGCTACGACACACCTAGGTGGGTGGCTTATCTCCCTAAAAAAAATTAAAAAAATGTTTTAAGTCCAGTGGATTTGGTGGATGAAAACGGGTCGTCCGCTTGTCCGTGGGGACTTTTCATTCTTGCGCGGTGCTTGTAATGCGCGCTTCGGTTTTTGGAAAGAGGTCGACTTACTTTAGGAGGTCGTTCCTAACATCCGAGGTTGACGAATAATAGCTGATGAGATAAAGCATGACTGACAGCCTAGGGTTCAGGCGCCAGAAGGCCTACTGTCCAGGGTACCGACAAGTGGGCTTGGGCAGCCTGGTCCTAGGGCACCTGGGTTTCGTCGGCTCGGTCTTGGGGCGCCTGGGTTTGGGCGGCCCGGTTCTCGGTTGTGGAAATTTTCTGCGATTTTCTAATTGTGGTATGATTAAAGTTATATATGCGGGTTATGGGTACTCATTTTAGTCATAATTACACCCCCATATTGTCTTTATAGCTTCTTTTTATATCTTGAGTCATGTCGGGTTTTGGGAGTCTGTTGACCAAGTGGATTGGTTGTCTTAAGAAGGGTGATCTTGAGGTTTTGCTAGGCGGTGGTTTGTCTGTTATTACCGCTCTAAAGCAAGTTAAAGTGCAAGATGACTTTTTGTTGGCATGTTCTCGTTTTTGGGATGCTAAAAACCACGTTTTTGCTTTCCGGAGAGGTGATGTTTATCCTCTCCCCGAGGAGCTAGATGCTATAGGAGGGTGGCACTCGGTTCCTTCTTGTATACCTATTGAAGGTGATGTTCCCGTGGAGTGATTTCGTTAATTTTTGGGCATCCCTTTGTTAGAGGAGTCTAATGCCTTTCTTGGAGAAGGTGGTATTGACTTAAAGTTACTTGTTAGGGTGTTCTCACGGAAAGACTCTCGTGATATTTCGCCTTTAGACCGTAAGCGGGCTCTTAGTATTGTGGTGGCATGTTATTATCTATTTGAGGATGTGTCGGTGCAAGAAGGCTGGGGTAATCCTCGGGTTTTGGATATTGTGATGGGAATGGAGCATGGGCGATCGCCCTCTTGGCTTACTCTGAGTAAGCTTACCATGGGTCTTGATACTCGTGCACGGATACATCGTGCTCCTTTTCGGGGTTCTAGGATCATTTTTCAGGTACGTCGGGGTACTACTTTCCTTGTTCGAAATTTGCCTTAGTTCGAAAATTTGACATTTTGTTGTGATTGTGCAGGTTTGGCTACAAGAGAGGCTGGGTTTAATCGAGCCTCCTCAGCTTATTAAGGTTTATAGCTATAAAGGTTTCGCTGGTCGGAATGTGGTACAACCATGGAATACCGGCTACACTGAAGATGAATTGTTTACCCATTTGCAGGCTAATGGAGGGGTCGCTATTGGGTGGACAATTTCGTGGTCGCATATCGGAGGATATATTGGGCTCCCGTTCTCATCATCGGCCCGTACTATGCAGATACTATCCTTAAGTGGTTGTGTTTATATTTACCCAGACAGGTTAATGCGCCAAATGTGTGTGGCAAGCCGTACCAAAGGCTATTACTGACGTTACCGACTCTCATCCGTGGAAAGAAGATTCTCTTAGGAGGTTCGAAATGTCATGGAGACGGAGGATTGTGCACCCCGTTTCTTTAGAAAATGTTCGGTCGACAATCCCCAGTTATGCCCGACGGGAAGCTTATGAATATCCGACTGGGAGGGACAAGTCAAATGTTGGGAAGACCGCGATGCCACAAGATAAGAAAATGACACGAGTTAATGTCACTAAGCGCTCGACCAAAGACAGTGTTACCGATCCCAGTGCCGTCAATACATCTAATTAAACGAGCCAAGACTGACAAGACCCATATTGAAAATGTGAGTGAAGAGGGGAAATGGGACTGGTTGGGCTCTCGACAGGCTAGTAGGGTGGAAACTTGCGTTCAGAGGGTCTGTGGTGAGAGACCCGAGGAAGCGCACTCGAAGGGTAAGGGAAAAGAAAAGTTAGACAGGTAAAGCCCAGTCGTTAGTACTATGTTTTATTAATTGATATTATGTGGCGTATTAGTACTAATTTTTGTAAGGTTTTGCTTGACATGTTATCCTATTTCCGAGGTAGACGGGTAATGGATATTAGATGTAAAAGGGCCTCGACAAAGGCTTGATTTAATTAATTTTGCATTAATGAGTGGAAGATTTTTATTATTATTATTATTTTGTGGTGGCTCGCAACTCGATTCTTTATTTTTCCCGGAGGGCCCTTTCGGATTTTCACGCCGTCCTTGGCTCACCTTTTATTTTCTTTTTGTTTTTTGTTTTTTGTTTTTTTGTTTTGTTTTTTTTTTACGGCTCGCAACTTGATTCTACATTTTGCCCGGACCGCCCTTTCGTGTTTTCACTCCGTCCTCGCTCGTCATTTTTTTTTTAAAATGATGGCTCACTACTCAATTCTTCATTTTGCCCGGAGCACCCTTTCGGGTTCACTCCGTCCTCGGCTCGTCGTTTGTGCTTCATTATCACTCGTTAATCTGAGCGTGGGATGGTTTCAATTTGCATATGAATCGAGTGATTGATTTTGCTATTTTTGGTTGTACCCTCGGGGGGATTGCCTACGTATCCGTGTTTAGACGGAATCAAACCGTGTTCGGAGTTCATAATACATGTGAGTGATTTTGCTTTAGACTCGTTATGCCAATTATCGATGCGAAGTGTTTTAGAGTGTTTATATATGGGTCTTCACCCTAGCTTAGAGATCAGGATGAGGTTGTTTTTAGGAGGTTAAGGGTAGTAGCGTTTAAGCTGGTCTATGTTGGTTGGGGTTCATAATTCTTGACCGTCTAGGTCGGTAATGATCACGGCACCTCCCGTGAGTATCTTCTTGACAAGGTAGAGGGCTGCCTAGTTTGGTTTGAATTTTCCCCTGTGGTCTACCGGAAGGGGTGCTCTAATGGATTTGACTACTAGATCTCCCCCGTGTATATTTCAAGACTTAACTCGTTTGTTAAAGGCTCGTTGTATTCTTTGTTGGTAGGCTTGCACGTTGGACAGTGCATGTATTATACACTCGTCTAGGACTACTAACTCATCATAACGTTTTTGGTACCACTCTTCTTCGGGAATGCCGCTTTCGGCTAGTATCCTTAGCGAGGGTATTTCTAATTCTATTGGTTGTACGGCTTCGGAGCCGTAGGTTAGGTAGTAAGGTGTGGCTCCGGTGGGAGTTCGGTAGGAAGTTTTGTATCCCGATAATGCAAAGGGTATTTTGTTGGGCCAATCGCGGTAATTGTTTATCATCTTCTTAAGGATGGTGACAATGGTTTTGTTTGCTTCTTCTACAGCCCCGTTTGTTTGAGGTCCATATATAGGGTGACAATTTGTGTCGTTGGATTTTGTATTTGTCTAGGAGTTTTTGGGTGTCGACCCTAAAGTGAGCCCCCTGATCACTGATGATTTCTTGTGGTATGCCGTAGCGGCAAATGATGTTGTTTTGTAGGAATCTGACTACTTGTTTGGAGGTTAGGATTGTGTATGAGGCTACTTCTACCCACTTGGCAACGGCCACTAGGATAAAGCAGTGTCCGCAAGTTTCAGATGGATGTACTTTTCTTGTAATGTCTATTTCCCTAGTGGAGAAGGGCTAGGGTGCGGAGTGGATATGGTGGTAGGTGTTGGATATTGGGAAATATTTGACAATTGTGACAGTTACGGACGTGATGCCCACAGTTTGCCTCTAGGGTGGTCTAGTAATAACCTAATCTCATTATCTTACGGGCTAACAACTGTGCGCTCATGTTGGGTCCGCATTCTCCGTCATGTACTTCTTCCATGAATTTTTTGGATTGGGTTTTGTCTATGCATCTAAGGATTATTCCTTGTGGGATTCGTTTTTGGTTCAGGATGTAGTGGGTGGCCTGCATCCTTAAGGTTCATTTTTTTTGGGTTTGTATTAGTTGGGTATGATCTGTCGGTTTTGAAGTGTAGGATCATTTTTTACCAGGATTCTTCGGGCGTGTCATCGGTTTCGATGTTGTGGATATAGGTTGGTTGTTCACTTCTTTCTACACAGATGGCCATAGAGAAAAGGTTGGCGGGCATGTTTATTAGTGAGGCTAATTTGGATGGTGCATCCGCGAATTAATTTTCCTCACGGGGTATGTGTATAAGCTAATTTCGGTGAATTCTCGGGATATTGTCTCGATTTTGGTTTGGTATGGAGCTAGGCTTTCGCTATAAATCTTCCTAGTGTCTGTGGCTTGGTTGATTACTAAGGATGAATCTTCATGGACTCTAAGGTTTTAAATCCCTAGTGCTACTGCGGCTTTTAACCCTATTAGGCAGATCGGCCTCGTATTCGGCCGCGTTATTGGTTACTGGGAAGTCTAGTTTGAGTGATATTGGTGTGTAGTCGCCTTGTGCGGATATTAAAAGGATCACTACACCGTAGACCCTCATGGTCGAGGCCCCATCGAAGTATAGGTCCCACGATTCGTTGTCGGCGAATAAAATGTCTTCGTCGGGGAAGGACCAGGTATCGGTTGTGTGGGTTTCCTCTATTGGGTTTCGGCTACGAAATGGCTATGGGTTGGGTTTAGTGTTGGGATATTTGCTTTGATCTCATTTAGGATGAAATTAGGTGGGCTGTTAGTTGAAGCCCTCATATTTTGATTGATTGCTATCGATAAATGGAATGTTATCGAGTCGTAAGCATATTGTTTTAAAACCAAGCGATAGTCGAGGCGCATAATAAAGGAAGAAAAGTTTATTTCTTTTTATTAATAGTTTAGGGACGACGTGTCCTGGAGATGACTCTTTTTGGGAGGCTGGGATAGACCCCCTCTATACCTCCGATTCAATTGCATAAAAAAACTTATTATAGTATTACAACTATTAAGTCTAGGCCCTTAAGATGAACAAGACTGTAACTAAGACTGGATTCACTTCCTTAGACATTGAGACTACCTCTTGAGAAGAGCACCTTGATGGCGTCACCTGACTGGGCTTTCACATATTCATTGGTGGTGTCTACCACAGATGTGGTGACCTTGCTGCTAGTGTCCTCAAGTGTGAGGCACATGATTCATGGTTTTACAGGGGAGAAGGTCCCGACATCCACCAGATCTTGGATGTCGTGCTTCAGGCAGTAACAATATCTTGTGTAATGCCCCCTGCCTTGATGATATAGGCAATAAGCCATGGGATCCCAATTCGCATCCCGGACTTCAAGGGGTGGATCCAGAGTGGGAGCGAATTAAAATATTTGTCAATCATCATTGCCAATTCTAAGTGCCTCGGTGTAGGTCATTCCTAAATCCATGAGGCTCCTAAAGGGACGCCGCCCCTCCATGAGCCGGGACGAACCTGGATGATTTGAGTCTCATCTTCTCCCTAGGGATATGGGGTTTTTCATCCACTTCCTGTGGGTGGTCCTGTGTTGGATCCTTTTCTTTGTCAATGGTTCCTTCTAACCTACCAAGCTGAAGCATGATATTGTCGTGGGTGATGGACATTTGGGCCATAGTGGCTTGGAGTCCTTTGATGAGACCTAGTATGGTACCGATTTGATCGTTGTTGCCGCTGGAAGACATCCTTAGATCTACGAAATAGAACTAAAGATGAAACTGGATCCACCAGACGACTTAAAGACTCCAAGAATGCTCGTAGGTGAGCAACACGGAAATGAGACCCTTAATTCACGCGTGTATGCGGTCATCGGATTTTGGGACTCGGTGCTTTAGACTCTTGGTGTATTCGGCGAAATGCCTAATAGACTTGGTTCTCTAGAACGAGACGAGTTGACACAAATCTCGGGGGTGAGATTTAAGAGAGGACTTCTCGAGACGAGATGACCCAAAATATAAAACCTCGAATGGAGGTGATCTTAGTAACTAACATAGACTGTTAATCACATGGTTGTACGACATAAGGAATTAATCTCAATCCCGGCTCGTAATCAAAGAGTTTTGCTGTTTTCAAAAATGGATGGTTTTGAAAGCAAACTTTTCGAAAGTGAGAGTTTTTGTGAAATCGACATTACGACGGTTTAGTATCATCGTTTGTGGCGTGTCGGAAAGTGTTGCTATACGGGTGTCAAGTATTTGACAATAGCAAAAGTGTGAATTGTGACTTTGTAAAAGTGCGGCTGTAGCAGAACCGATTTTCAAAATTGTGATGATCATGATGTCGCGTTATTATCGAGACTTCTATTAGTTAGGGGTATTTTGAAAGTGCGACCAAATTCTTATTACGGAACTTTTGCAATGATAGTGTTTTTAGAGAATTTGAAAACGTGTGACCGTATTTATTCATCCCATTGATTGGAATTTTGGCGATAGTGACGGTTCGTGTAAAAATGTTCTGTGGGTGTAACCGTGTTATATTCCTTGATTTCATTGATTGAAACTTCGGTGATGCTAACGGTATGTGCGCAAATGTTTTGAAAACAAAATGTAACCGTATTAGGTGCCTTGATCCCATAGGTTGGGAATTTGGCGATAGTAACGGTACATGCAAAAAAAATTTGAAAATGGAATATGACCGTATTAGGCGCCTTAATCCCATTGGTTGGGAGTTTGGTGATAGTAATAGTATATCGTTGTTTTTAAAAATGATGACGAGTGTTGTTTTGGCTAAACTAAATGGTGCTAAAAATGATTTTTTAACGATAAAGGTGAACTTAGCCAGGGTGATGGCTCTAAGGTGTTTTCTTGAAAATGATAAGTTTAATTGTGGCCGGAGTAACGGCGTCAAAAGGTGGTTTTGAGAGGAGATGTCCTTTCGAAAACAGAGTTTGGGTATGGTTGAATATGTTGTCGTGGTTGAATCTGGATTTTAATGTTTTATTCAGGTTGTCACAATCACGCAACACATAACTAGGAATGTATACACTCATGCAGGATGTAGACACGGTAGGCTAGGGTAGCCTACCGTCCATGAATAGTCTTTGCTTAGGTTGCGATGGATCACCGGGGGAGGAGAGCGTCGTCCCGTTCGCTCAGTGCAGTTCGCTTGGTGTAGACACCCACATTTTGACCGCCAGGTGTCTATAGCAGTTTCCAAAAAACATCCGATGATGATCGGACGCAAACGTGTTTCTACGCGCTCGGATATGGGCTCAAAACCATTAGTTGCTAGCTTATGCTTTTACGGAGTACAAATCCTGCAAAACTGGCCTCAAATTCAGGCCCAGTGGGTCATTTCCAATCAAATAAGACTAATTTGGGTCAAAACCGACACCGGAAATAAAACCGACTTTTAGCGATTGGGTCAAACCTCGGTCAAAGCCGTTTCCAAGACACATAAAAGCAGCCACACAAACATCAAAAGTCCAACCCAAATACAAAAGCCACAAAATATCCAACTCAAGGTCCAAAGACCCGGATCTCGCACTCCAGCTGACCCACTCGATCAAGTGCTCAGCCCACTCGATCGAGTGGGCCCTTAAGCAAGCCCGACTGCAGTCGCACTGGGCCACTCGACCGAGTTAGCCAATTACTCGGTCGAGTAACCCTAGACGGAGGTGTATAGCTTGGCCTATATATACACCCTCATGCATGCAACTTGACACAACTTTTTGCAACCCTACCTTGACACACATCTCATGCAACCCTAATCAACCCTAATCTCGTACAACTTACAAACCCCAACCCTAGCACTTAGGAATCCAACCCTAAAATCACCATAACTCATCCCACATAAACCTCGATACTCCCGTGCTAAAGCCACAATTAACGAGTTTCATTCGAGACAAGAAACATGTAGGTTGAGGGTGCAAAACCCCATCTTTCTCTCTTCTCTTCCTCGCGTGTCGTCGTCATCGTCCCGCTTTTTTATTTTTTTTATTTTTTCATCGTTATTATCGCGTTCTAATATCGTTAGTATTATAAATATTAAGACACTAAAATACTCGTGGATTTGTGTCGAGCGCAAAGGATGACGGGATAAAGAAACCCGAATATACAAGAGTTTTCACCCGATGTTGCCGGTCGCTTATCCCGACACCCCGAACGCTTGATTATTGAAGCTAGTCAAAACGTCAACAAAACCGATTCTTTTACTTTTGTCGCGTCGCAATCATCATCCACCGCATACTGATCGTTTTTTAAATTACTTTTAGTTAAAGTCGAAACCTTTTGATGCGGATCCGACATCACACAATTCGCAAGGATTAATTATGATGTCGGGATGCGGAGGGAATCAAGTCGAGTCTTTTTTTAATTCAAGTGTCGATTTATTAGATTCGATTCCAACTCAATAGTTGGATGTCGAATCTAAACGATTTAGTCAAATAATTTAACAAACACGATTTTCGTTGATGCTAAAATAGTTGTCCTCTAATTCGTTAGAATTAATTACAACACTATAAACGCGGAGAAAATCTATATCGTCTTAGTTAATTTAAACGACTTATATTATTTTCTTCAAGTTTTCGCTCTAATATTCCATATCGATTCAATAATCGAATATGGGATATGACGAGTATCAAAATTAGAATCGAGTATAAATCCCATAATATTTATGCCCGATTCAACAAACTCATCGAATTATCAAAATCAAAAGGCAATTTCGAAATCGATAACAAATTGCAAAGCGAACCCTAGTTCGTACAGGGGGCACTCGATCGAGTGCCTAGTCCACTCGGTCGAGTGGCACCCCAAAAAACAAGACAGAATGCTATTTTGACGACCACTCGGTCGAGTCTCGCAATGACTCGATCGAGTGGCCGTGCACTCGGTCGAGTTACCTCATAACTCGGTCGAGTGACGTCACAAAATCCGGGACAGAAGCTTCTTCAGAGGTCCACTCGGTCGAATCCCTCAATGACTCGGTCGAGTGGCCCCTTTATCACGTCAAACCGTGAGTCCCATAACGTGTTTTAGTCTTGTTAATACTTTTTTATGACTTAGGTCAACACGTGTCAAATCTATCACATAAAATATTACTTTTCAAAACCATGCATCTTCTCCTTTACATCATTCCATATCATTATACATCTTTGCAAACCGTTATTATCGTCATTTATCGTTCCTAACAAGTTTGTTACTTTTCTTGTTGATTTATTGTTTATTTTATTATACTAAAATAAACCTCGCATGCTAAATATAACGTCGACGTTAGAATTAGATGCATTAAATCGACATAGCAACCAATTCAAATTTTCGCATGCTTAGTCAAATGTTGTTTGCATATCATTTCATCGTATTACTAACGCGCGTATTCGAGAGTCAATCGATATCTTAGTAGAGGCCGCTAATGTGCGGGCGGGGTTGGGTGTTCTTTGTGAACTTCCCAACACGTACCCTCACCCCTTACTCAGAACCATGGTTTCCGGATGTCCGAAACCGTTGGCGCATTCAATACACGGTATCCGATAATGTCGGTATCGGTATCAAATGCAAAGAGACGAGCCCAATAAACTCTGACATCGAAAATGGGCCATACTTTGTGCATGGCCCACTACGACATAGAGTGGGTTCGAACGGGCCCGAACTCCCACAAAGTTCGGTGGCGACTCAACTTCGATTTAAATTTCAATTCGACCCATCTCATATGGAGATTCATTCGCCTCCCCAAATCCGCGCGTGGCCGCGTCGGGGTGGACCTATGTCATGTCCACATCGGCATCCTCAGGGTAAGACTCGAATAGAAATCGTTTGACTAGTACAATACGCGTTTTAGTTTTACGGTTCATGCATAACCCTATTTTCCCGGGACAGTATTCGTGCCCGACGTCCCACTATACCGTGATGTACTCCAATATGGATATGTCAAAGGTGTCCATAACCGATTCGTATGGGTTTCGCGGCATGTTCTCAGCTCAACTCGACTTAGAAAGTTGATAAGTGCCATTTGTAGTGCCTATTTTGTAGTGTTTTGGTCCCATTCTCGTTGTAGAATCGCTCCTTGGGAGCGATTTATGGGCTTCTTATGCTTCCTTTAGTTCGTTTCAGGTTCCCGAGATCGTTTTGGAAGAGTTGGAGCGATTCCGACTCCATACATACACATTTTGGAGCCAACGAAGCTAAGGAACGATCACTCGATGCCTTGGAGTCGACCCCGAGACCTTGGGACCCAATCCCGAGCCTCCGAGACCCGATCCCGAGTCCCGAGAATCGGTGAGAAGCCCATGTGAACCAAGGAGGGACCAAAGAGTTCATATTGGAGGCCTACAAGACTCATCCCCGACGGGTATGGCCTCAACCGGTTCCGGTTGAGGTGCGCAAAAGAGGGTGCGTCTGCCTGGAGCCCATCCCGACCGGGAGCAAGCCTTCCCGGCCGGGACCGACCTCATCCCGACCGGGACCACCCCTTCCCGGCCGGGATGGGCCACTGCTACCCCGCGCTCACTTCCTTTCTTCTCTCTTCCATTTGTAACCCTATATATACTCTTCCCTTGTTATGTTAAGCTTATGCCTTTCATTAGAGACTAAACCCTAGATAGTTTTAGCATAGATTAGTGTAGATTAGTCTTTAGATTATCGTTAATCATAGATTAATACTTGTAATTTGGGAATTCCTCAAGATCTCCACCAAGCTTGACAAACTTGGATGTTTGTTTTGGGTTCTTCCATTTATGCAAGTTTCTTTCTTACTTTCATCTCTAGTTTGGTATAATCTTCTTTTATCTTCTCCTAATCTTTGTTTTATCATTAAAGTTTGAATCTTTAGTTCTTGTTTATTGTTTTGTTCTTCATTCTTGCTAGTTTCATATATCCATCCTCTTGTTCTTGCTTTGATTTCCCTTGGTAGTGTTAGTTTTAGAATAGATATGTTAGAGTAGATATTTGCTAGGGTTAGTAAGGTGATTAGGGTGTTAATTGGATGATTAAGGGATTGTTGGAGATGTTGGTGGAAGATTTGGGTTTCCTCTTGGTTTGATGCATATCACATGTTTGTTGAAATGCTTGAATGACTAGTATGTGCATATGCTTGTTTTTCTTGCTTTTCTCTTGTGGGTGATAGTTTGTTTGTGGGTTTGGTTCCCTCATTAAGTTGCAAGAGCCCGGTGAGGACGACCCCTAGGTCGGTCTAAGTTGCGAGAGCCCCGATGCGACCTAGGCCCCGATATCATGCTAGTAACCCCGTTTGTCGTTTGTGTCGCCAAGGTGGGTTTTAGGTGGAACCTCTAGGTGAGTCTAAGTTGCGAGAGCCCGGGCATTACCTAGATTACCCTACTACCTCCTTCACTCTAGTTCTCCCTTGACGATTCCATTACCCCTTTGACCCCGACCTAATCCTAGCCCGTTTCCTTTGATTGTTTTCTTGCTTTAGACCTAGCTTAGTCCTAGTCTCCCCCTCCTTAGAATAGCTTGTCTCGAACCTAGTCCTTGACCGTAGCATACCTTAGTCCATCCTTCCGTCCCTGTGGATTCGACCCGACTTACCCTAGCTACCCTAGTTAGGTTAGTTGGTTTTATTTGACGGTTGGGATCCACGACAAATCCCCTCCCATCAAATTGGCGCCGTTGCCGGGGACGGCGTAGTTTAGACTTTTGTTTGCTTAGTTTTGGACTTTGTTCTTGATTTTTGTGTTCTCTTCTCCTTGTGTATCTCCGTTTTTCTTCTTGTGTGTTACTCTCCCTTCCTAGTGCCTCAAAAGCACTAGGCTACTAACGTTTGCTCAAGTGCTTCTAGCTCATCCTAGGTACCAAAGCAACGTTATGGACATGGCGCGTCCAAGCTACCATCAATCATCACGGGACAACTATGGGGCGAATTACCAAAACCCACAACTTTACCAACCATATCAACCTCATCAACAATCTTATGAACCCTCTTCTTATGGTTACCAAGAAAGTTGTCAAGGATCGTTCCAACATCCTAACAACTACCAAACACCCTCACATAACTCACAACCAAAAATCCCCGACTTTGAGATTTGTCAAAGGTTGGTCCAAACGCAAAAGAGTCACCAAGAGGCGATAATGACATTGCAAAAGAGCCAACAAGAGATGATGATTTTAATGCAAAAGGGTCAACAAGTGATGATGACCTACATACAAGGGATTGAAAGGGAGCTCAAGGCCCTAATAGGAGTGCAAGATGCTCGCATCAATGCATTCATGGCTCATATCACGATGTCGGCCAATCGAGCTCCACAACATGTTAAGGAAGGTTCATTTGGGCATGAAGGTCGGGTGTCTCAACCCAATCTTGAAGCTACAAGTGAAGAAGAGAGGGTCGATCAAGAGGTCATTGTTGAGTGTTGCTTGGGCGGTGAAGATGAGGGAAGAATAGAGGAAGTTGTTCAAGGGCCGACAATGAGGAGGGGAGTGAACATGATTCTCGAGATGATTCTTGGGGAGCCGATGTATTGGCTATAAAATTGGATTTGTTCGATTTTCTTCGTGATGAACCACTAGACAATCCAAAGCCAAGTGAACACATACCTCCTCTAGGCCATATAGACAAGGTGAGTGAAAAGGAGCGCAATACTTGGGAAAAAAAAGTAGATGCCTTGGAACTTGCCTTGTATGGGGAATTGGAGGATCCTAAAGCCTCCAATGAAGAAAACTTGATGCCTTCTCCTCCTCTACCGCACTCGATGTCTAGCCCTTTGTCTTGTGAGACGGTTGGTGAAGAGGATCCTAGTCGGGCGGTGGAAAAGAGCTCCACTCTCGACCCCGTAAAAGAAGCGACCCATTTAGGGTGTGATCTCCCACATCATGACACCGAGCACGACTCTAGACCACTATACCAACCGGATGGTCATAAGAGTCGTAGCTATGTTGGTTCCGAAGACCCGGAAGATCACGAGAGCCCCGAGCATAATGAAGATGAACGCTTCTTCCCTCCGACTTGGAAACTTTTGGGAGTGGCTAGGCTCGGCCATGTGAGCTTAATTGAAGATGTTGCTAGAGCATTTGACTTACTCCTTCGAGCTCTTGATGGCTATGGAGGCGTTGTTGGTGAGAGTAATTAGTGTAAATATCTTTTCCCTTTTCTTTTGTACTTGTATTTGTGTTTATGTTTGTTTGTATAGTTTGGTTTCTAGGATTGTTAGCTTTTGGGAAATTCTTGTTTATTTGGATTGTTGATGAGCGATGTGAGGGAGGGAATTTGATGTTGTATTTGAGTTCATTGTGATAGGTGTGAAGGAAAGGTGATTCCTAGAGGAGAGTAGATAATGATAGAACTTGGATCGTGAGTAGGGAAGACGGTTTTTGAAGCTTTGGTGAAGCTTTTGGGGTTTTGGGAGTCATGAAGACCCTTCCCGACCGAGAAGGAGGCTTCCCGACCGGGAAGGATATGCCATCCCGACCGGGAAGGAGCCGTCCCGATCGGGATGGAGGTGCAAAAATTGGAGCTTGCTGGAGTGCCGTCCCGACCGGAAAGGTGGCTTCCCGATCGGGACCATCCATCCCGACCGGGATGGTCTCTTTTCTCCTCTTTTGGCCTCTTCTTTGACATTTGAGCCCACCCAACCATTGTATACCCCCACCCAACCTCCCTACCCATCCTTGCTCATGTCATATGACCATTACACTTCATTTACATACCCTCACCTCATTTCTCTTCCCTTTACACCGAGTTTCACATCGAATCCTACCCCCCTCACACCATTACTACCTCAACCATGCGGTTCTATCAAGTTTGAAGAGGAATAGCATTGACGAAGACAAGCCTTGTGCCTATATTGATCAATGAGACGATGGAGCAAGTGAGTTGCTAAACTATTGGTACGGCAACTATTCTTTCTTTCCCGTCTTTTATAGCTTGTTTTCTTTCGTGTTTATTCCCTTCCCCTTGTACACTTTTGTGTCTTGATGTCATGGTGGCCCTCGGGGCCTTGGTATATGGTTGCTCCCGACTCTCGATGATGTGACTACATCGAGAGTCATTTTCAAAATCCAAATTTTACAAGATTTTCACTTTCTTTTTGAGGATTTAGGCGGATTTAGGCGGAATCCGTGCTAGGTGACTTGATTACACCTAGCCCTCCCCTCCCATTTCCTTTTATTTCCTTCTTTTTATTTTCTTCCCCCTTCCATATCTTTTTCTCGTCTCGGCCCATGGTGACTTGACTACACCCCGGCCGGACACCTTCTACCATTTTCTTCACTTTATTTTTGATTTTTAGCTTTATTTTCGTAGTTTCTTTTCTTTTTCTTTTGTCTCTCCGCACCCTACGATCGAGCATGAGGACATGGCTCGATTTAAGTGTGGGGGAGCGATATTCTAGTATAGCTTAGTTTATTTTCTTAGTTGTTCGAAAAATCCTGAAAAAATCCTAAAAATTTGAAATTTTTTCACAAAAATCAAAAAGATTTTTCTTTTGTGTGTTTTCATTTTGTGTCTTTGTGTCGTGTATTTGTTTTGTGTGCGGGTTTTTCCTCCCTTTTTCCTTATAGGTTGCTTAAATCGCCGATAGCTTTGGAGAGCTTTCAAGACTTCCGGTAACATCTCTTCACCCCTTTTTCCTCTTTGTTCCTTGTGGAGTTTGGAGGATTTGTGTGTTGTGGTGTGCTCGGGTGGAGCCTTGTAAAGTTTGAGGTTGATTTGGAGGCTTGTTTGGATGATAGGGGTGGTGTTTGTTTTGTCTATGTGTTTTGTTTTACCTTGTTTTGTTTTTGTTGCCTTTGTTTCTTTTCCTCTCGTTTTCGTCATGTCTTTAATTTTGTGTTGTGTTGTGAGTCTTGTGTGTAAATGGTTTTCAAAAACCCGGTTTAGAGGCTAGTGTGTGAGTGTCTATTTTTCCCTTTCTAGTAGTATAAATCGAGTCTTGGACTTTAATCTAGTAGAATGACCCTAAATCAATGAGTTCATTGGTCCTTTACCTTGAGTCCACCTTGCTTACTAGGGACTTACTACGGGATTTGCACTTTTGACCATTATGACCACCCACGGTGTGAAAAGGCCTTGGTTACCGAGTCTCGTCCCCTAGGTGACCGTGTTTAGGATTGTTTGATTAGTCCAAGTCCTCCACTTTTTGTGGGTTTGAAGGGAAATCGCGACCCCCGACTTACCCATTACCCTACCTTCCTACACATTCCACACAAATAAAATGCAAATTGTTGATTTCTACCTTTCTTGTTATACAAAGGAAATGCCAAAAAGCCAAATCTTGCCAAAAAGGG
The DNA here is from genome assembly GCA_958450325.1 of Agrostemma githago. Lineage (NCBI taxonomy): Eukaryota > Viridiplantae > Streptophyta > Magnoliopsida > Caryophyllales > Caryophyllaceae > Agrostemma > Agrostemma githago. The sequence continues at coordinate 33,657,653 of OY288256.1, forward strand.
CAAAGAAAAGAAAAGAAAGAAAAAAATGAAAGAAAGAAAAGAATGAAGAAAAAGAAAAGGCACAAAAGCCAAAAAGAAAATAGAAAAAGAAGAAAAAGAATGACATGGCAAAACAAAGCAAATATGTCAAAAAGAAAGAAAATGCCAAAAGAAAACCCGTCTCACAAAAAGAAACCCCCACAAAAATAAGCCTTTTTCCGACTTTTGCCGTGAAGAGCCTACCAAAGGACCGAGTCCCGAGGAAGGATGATAGCGGCATTAGTCGGTCTTCCCTCATTTTGCATATTTCCATCTTTTTACTTGGACTAGTTAGGCGGTTTTGGACATGGTACGACCCTCTTGGCTCACGCTAAAGGGGGCGGGGTCTCACTTACCTACAGTGTCGACTAACACCGTGGTTCTTCACTTTCCACTCCACCGATCGTCTCGTAGTACGTTTTTAGAAAGTTAGGAGGACCTAGGTAAGTTACCAACATTTTTGTTGCTTTATCGTCATACTATTAGGGTTTAGTTCACCTTGATTTGTATTGCTAGCTTGGGAACGTTGTCACTTACCTCGAGTCCTAAACCGGTGCTTCTTCCACCACTTTAGAGGGAAGTGGTATTTCTTTTGTTTTGGGTGCAACCGTCTATGTGTTTGTTTGTGTGTTTTGTGTCCGGTTGCATCCGCGGTTTTGTCGCAAGACCCGACTTGCCTTGCGGAGTGCACTTGTCCTCTAAGTGCACTCGCGTGAGTTGAAGGGGCGTAGGGTGCGCTAATACCCACTCGGATAGTTTAGTAGATAGTATGTGCTTACTCGAGGGCGAGTAAGGGTTAAGTGTGGGGGAGTTGATAAGTGCCATTTGTAGTGCCTATTTTGTAGTGTTTTGGTCCCATTCTCCTTGTAGAATCGCTCCTTGGGAGCGATTTATGGGCTTCTTATGCTTCCTTTAGTTCGTTTCAGGTTCCCGAGACCGTTTTGGAAGAGTTGGAGCGATTCCGACTCCATACATACACATTTTGGAGCCAACGAAGCTAAGGAACGATCACTCGATGCCTTGGAGTCGACCCCGAGACCTTGGGACCCAATCCCGAGCCTCCGAGACCCGATCCCGAGTCCCGAGAATCGGTGAGAAGCCCATGTGAACCAAGGAGGGACCAAAGAGTTCATATTGGAGGCCTACAAGACTCATCCCCGACGGGTATGGCCTCAACCGGTTCCGGTTGAGGTGCGCAAAAGAGGGTGCGTCTGCCTGGAGCCCATCCCGACCGGGAGCAAGCCTTCCCGGCCGGGACCGACCTCATCCCGACCGGGACCACCCCTTCCCGGCCGGGATGGGCCACTGCTACCCCGCGCTCACTTCCTTTCTTCTCTCTTCCATTTGTAACCCTATATATACTCTTCCCTTGTTATGTTAAGCTTATGCCTTTCATTAGAGACTAAACCCTAGATAGTTTTAGCATAGATTAGTGTAGATTAGTCTTTAGATTATCGTTAATCATAGATTAATACTTGTAATTTGGGAATTCCTCAAGATCTCCACCAAGCTTGACAAACTTGGATGTTTGTTTTGGGTTCTTCCATTTATGCAAGTTTCTTTCTTACTTTCATCTCTAGTTTGGTATAATCTTCTTTTATCTTCTCCTAATCTTTGTTTTATCATTAAAGTTTGAATCTTTAGTTCTTGTTTATTGTTTTGTTCTTCATTCTTGCTAGTTTCATATATCCATCCTCTTGTTCTTGCTTTGATTTCCCTTGGTAGTGTTAGTTTTAGAATAGATATGTTAGAGTAGATCTTTGCTAGGGTTAGTAAGGTGATTAGGGTGTTAATTGGATGATTAAGGGATTGTTGGAGATGTTGGTGGAAGATTTGGGTTTCCCCTTGGTTTGATGCATATCACATGTTTGTTGAAATGCTTGAATGACTAGTATGTGCATATGCTTGTTTTTCTTGCTTTTCTCTTGTGGGTGATAGTTTGTTTGTGGGTTTGGTTCCCTCATTAAGTTGCGAGAGCCCGGTGAGGACGACCCCTAGGTCGGTCTAAGTTGCGAGAGCCCCGATGCGACCTAGGCCCCGATATCACGCTAGTAACCCCGTTTGTCGTTTGTGTCGCCAAGGTGGGTTTTAGGTGGAACCTCTAGGTGAGTCTAAGTTGCGAGAGCCCGGGCATTACCTAGATTACCCTACTACCTCCTTCACTCTAGTTCTCCCTTGACCATTCCATTATTACCCCTTTGACCCTGACCTAATCCTAGCCCGTTTCCTTTGATTGTTTTCTTGCTTTAGACCTAGCTTAGTCCTAGTCTCCCCCTCCTTAGAATAGCTTGTCTCGAACCTAGTCCTAGACCGTAGCATACCCTAGTCCGGCCTCCCGTCCTTTGTGGAGTCGACCCGACTTACCCTAGCTACCCTAGTTAGGTTTTGCCGGTTTTATTTGACGGTTGGGATTCACGACAAATCCTACCATCAAATTGGCGCCGTTGCCGGGGATGGCGTATTTTAGACTTTTGTTTGCTTACTTTTCTTGTTGATTTATTGTTTATTTTATTGTACTAAAATAAACCTCGCATGCTAAATATAACGTCGACGTTAGAATTAGATGCATTAAATCGACATAGCAACCAATTCAAATTTTCGCATGCTTAGTCAAAATGTTGTTTGCATATCATTTCATCGTATTACTAACGCGCGTTTTCGAGAGTCAATCAATATCTTAGTAGAGGCCGCTAATGTGCGGGCGGGGTTGGGTGTTCTTTGTGAACTTCCCAACACGTACCCTCACCCCTTACTCAGAACCATGGTTTCCGGATGTCCGAAACCGTTGGCGCATTCAATACACGGTATCCGATAATGTCGGTATCGGTATCAAATGCAAAGAGACGAGCCCAATAAACTCTGACATCGAAAATGGGCCATACTTTGTGCATGGCCCACTACGACATAGAGTGGGTTCGAACGGACCCGAACTCCCACAAAGTTCGGTGGCGACTCCACTTCGATTTAAATTTCAATTCGACCCATCTCATATGGAGATTCATTCGCCTCCCCAAACCCGCGCGTGGCCGCGTCGGAGTGGACCTATGTCATGTCCACAATTTGGCGACTCCGCTGGAGATTAACTGATGCGTGACTTACCATCGGCATCCTCAGGGTAAGACTCGAATAGAAATCGTTTGACTAGTAAAATACGCGTTTTAGTTTTACGGTTCATGCATAACTCTATTTTCCCGGGCCAGTACTCGCTCCCGACGTCCCACTATACCGTGATGTACTCCAATATGGATATGTCAAAGGTGTCCATAACCGATTCGTATGGGTTTCGCGGCATGTTCTCAGCTCAACTCGACTTAGAAAGTCCATCCCGATTCTCGGATAGGCTATGTGCACTCGTATAGACCCTTTATAGACTGACCGAGACTTAGTATAAAGCATACATGGCGTCGTTATAATGCTTGCGTGATTATGTGCTACTTGGTTTCTAAGGTCGTTAATCAAAAACCGTCATTTTTCAAAAATTGCATCCTTTTCTCAAAATATCCAATTTCAAAACCCGGGACGTTTACCGAATTTAGGACTTATAATTTTACTCAAAATAGCCTATTTCTAGCCGGTATTCTGCCCAATTCAAAACCCGGGACGTATACCGAATTTAGGACTTATGATTTTACTCAAAATAGCTTATTTCTAGCCGGTATTCTGCCCATTGCAAAACTCGAAAATAATTTCGAACTTTCAAAACCATGGCCTGATATGTCTTCCGATTTTTTTTCGAAAAATTGGGCCCCTCCACCGTTTTCGGATTTTTTTCTAAAAAAAAATCCTTTTCAAAACCTTCCTCTTCTTAGGACTTCCCGTATTTAGCATGTGTCGGGTCGTGTCATAAGTTGTCAGAGTCTCTAGCGTCGAAACACTGTCGATCTTACATCACGAGTTTCCTCCCTATCTCGGTCCGCCTTATTTGACTAAGGCAAAGCCCACCCACGTAGGACATACTCCTACAAAGGAGTGCCCACGCACTAGAGTCCAAAGTCTGGGGATGTCTCACGTGGACCTTTCTTCGAACAGGTCTCGGCCCACCCGCCGAATCCTAAGGAAGGCCCACCTTTCACAAGTCACCCGTCTGGGCGTCTTTCCCGAGTCATTTCCCTTTTCTGTCTTGTTCAGGATGTACTTTCTATTCTGGGATTTGGGCTAGTTTCTGATTACGCGGTTTGCTTACAGACAGGCCACCCGAAACCAGACGTCAAAAAATGCAAGGAACTTTGGATCAACTGACCGCCGCACTGGCCAAGATCGAGACCCAATTGACCGCCATCCAAACCGACCAGACAGCCCTCACCACTCGTGTGAGCGCCATGGAAAAAGGGACTCCTCCTACTGGATCTGAGCCCACCGGGCCCATACTGAATTAATCAGCGTTGTTCGCAAGCTTGAAGAGCAGGTTCACTTGTCAACAAGCAACTCGATCCATACTGAAAATGCTCGTTCCTATTCGCCTCTGAATGACGAGCTACCTGCTAACCTCAACCTTACGGGAATACCGATGTTTAAGGGTACTGAAGACCCGGTCCATCACATCCGGGCTTTCAAAGAATTTATGGCCATCAAGGGGGTGAAGTCCACCATGTTCAAACACTTGTTCGCGGCCTCCCTCGAGAAGCATCCCAAGGCCTAGTACTACAGGCTCGATTCCAAGAAATATAAAACATGGGATAATGTGGCGACTGAATTTGCTCGGAATTACGCTGATAATACCGAGATCCAGACTACAATGCGTACTCTGGAAGTGATGGTCCAAGAGCCAAATGAAGGGTTCACCAAATACCTTCAAAGATGGCGGGCCGAGAGTGTGAAGCTGGTTGATAAACCCAGCGAGAAAGTGCAAGTGGAGGCCTTTGTCAAGAACCTCCTCCCTTCCTACCGGTGTAATCCCCTAGAAATTCTAACGCAATACACTGGCGGAAACACTATAGAGTGGGATTAAAACACACTGACAAACTATATCTTATTAAAAGAAATGGTAAGTCAATACAAATGCCTCTTTTTACAAAAGGGCAAAAAGTAAAATCTCCAAATGGGTTTATACAAATCCATAAATAAACATGAATGAAGGAAGAGTAGGATCCACACTACTCGCTAGCTCACACCCAAAACCCAGCAGCAAATACTTGTCATGTTAAAAACATAACAGCGACGTCAGTGGGGAGTAACTCGGACGTTCTCCCAGCCATATTATATCATATGGAAAAATAATAGTATTATTATATTAAAATATTTAAAATGAGAAAACATTAAATGATATGATAAAAATAAGCTTTCTGAAAAAACTTAAAATATTGGAACAATAAAACCAGAACAAGTTTTCAGAAGAAAACTTCAAATATTTGCCAACCTGCAAATCAAAATGTATCGATAATAATAAAAATATTCAAAATGGCGTAATGGATAGATTAGTGATGGAGGCTAGATTTTCACTAGGAGAATACTAAAACTAGCTGCGAGAACTTAGTTCAAACAAATCAAACTTCGATCTCTAACTAGGCTACTCAACCATAATAGGACGGCGACTTAAAAATGCGTGGCCCTAGATTAAGATAATATGCACACCCCTCCCGAGCACCATAAATACTCAGTTCAACCCGACGGCGTCTTACACTGCGAGGCACGAGTTTAAGGTCAAAATGTACACACACTCCCGAACACCATATATGCTCGATTCAACAACCAGTATGCCCCATAAAGACACACCAGCCTTATAGTTGATGGCAAAAACGTAAACCCCAGAATATATTACTCAAAACCTCACACTTGTCCTTATTCCATAACTCCAAAACAGCCATTATCGATATATACAAGAGATATAATCAATATAAATGATATGAAGATAAAAAGGAATAAACATTTTATATTAAAAGGGAAACTTTCTATAAATAGAAATTTACTAATATTAGAAACTTACTTAAAATAGAAATATTCTTATAGAAATACATAAATCATTAAAATTAGTGAAATATAAAAAATAGCATTTCTAACGAAATTAACATTTTATTATTATCACCGTTATCGTAACTTTATTATATTTCTAAATTCGTTACTCAAAATATAAATAAAATATAATAAGTCATTATATAGTATTTTATAAATAATTAGGAAATCGAGTTAAAACGATAAATTTTATAAAAGAGATGTTTTAAGAAAAATGATATCAAAATTAATTGATTCGACGAATTTTATAAACTAAACAAGATTTTATAAAGCTTTCGAATTAATTTTAGCAAATAGATTTTATCAATAAATAATACTGATTTTGCTAAAAATAATCAATCGGAAATAAATAAGAAATTATTAGTGAAAACAGTCTCGACTAAAATGTATTTAAAACGAAATCGACTACTTTCTCATTTATTAATATAAGTCGTAAAACGAAATTAATTTATTGAACAAGTATACAAATTTCGATTAAAATATAAAAATAAAATTTTGAGTTAAAATTATAGATTAACGAAATATGAAGAAAATATGAAATCGTTATTATTTAGTTACTAATGTCACGATAAACAACAAAATATTACAACGATCGTAAATAATTAAATTACTAACGATTTATAAAACGATTTCGAAAATTATAAAATATTATAAAGAACAATTCAAAATAATATTTTTAGCAAATAATATATAGCTAAAGTTAGAAAACCGAAGTTAAAATATTTACTGCATACTACTACTCAAACATACGATATAAAATCGAGTAACGTCCTAAAGTTACCTTAAGTCGATATCCGAATCGGTCACGCTTATCCTTGTCGGGTCCTCACGAATTCCTAATTTAGTATCTGAATAGAGCATTCAGCCTTCCTTGATTGGTCCTCAGGTAAGACTCACGCAAAGAACGGGAAGAATTAGAACAAAAACGGAGCAAGATTTATGAACTTAAGAAGAGCGAGAGAGACAATGGTAGACTCGAAGGCAACAATAGAAGTACATCAACAGTAGACACGAAACAACATTAAGCCGCGGAAATACGATGTCAGATTTCAGCAAATCATAGCAACAGATGCGGACAGAAATAAAGGGAAAAGAATAGGAAGAAGAAGAAGAAGAAGATCGAGAAGAAGAAGAAGTAAAAGAAGAAAGAAAAACATAAGAGATGGAGAAAAAAACTGCAGCAAAACGAGGTACGTAGCAGCAGCATCAAACAGATTGACGAAGAAAAGAAGCAGCAACAGAACCATGAAAACGAGGCAACTGCATCCGAATACGAACGACAAAATAGTAGCAGCATCAACACGTAGCAGCAAACGAAAGAAATCAGGACGAGATGAAGGGGAAGAAACAGGACGAAAAGAAGAGGAAGAACAGAAGAAAGAAAACAGCAGCAAAACCACGAATATTAAAGATCAAGGACAAATGAAAGAAGTCGGAAAGTAAACAGAAAATGATCGATTTAACAGCGTAATAATTAGAGAGGAAGAAGTAGATCGAACAGCAGCAAGACGTAGCGAAAGACATGAACAAACCAAAAAGACTACAGCAGAAGAAGGAGAAAGGGACGGATAAAACATGACCATGACCATAACAGCAGCCACGAGAACGAGATAATACGGACATCAACAAAAGAGAAGGAGAAAGAAGGAAGTACGGATTAGTTCGTTACCTTCATCCAAACAGGAGCAAAATCAGAAGAGGGAGAAGAAATGGACAGCCAACAGGAACCACGCACATCATCAGCAGCGAGCGAACAATACGGCAGATTGGTAAAGATATTGCGAGAGGACAGAGAAGAAGGGTGAGGAGGGGAAGATGCAAACACAGCAGCAGCAGTAGCGTCTGCAACAACGAGAAGGAAACGGGAAAAAAAAGAAGGATCAAGGAAGAGGGGGGTGATGAAACGAAGAGGTGGTCAAAAGGAAAGGGGATGAAAGAATATGAGAGGGTGAAACGGTGGAGACAAGAAAAGCAAAAAGGAAGGGAATGAATCAGCACATTTAATTAAGTGAGATGAATGTACTCACAAAGTGGAAAAGACACGGATTAAATAAATGAATTGGGTAATTGACGAATTCCGAAACGATAGTTGATTGAACCACAAATTAAATTAAAACGAGTTAATAAAAATTAAAAATAATCGAGCCGTCAAATAAAATAAGTAAATAAAATATTCGAGACGAAAATGAAATTTATAGAAATAAATAATTAGACGACGAAATAGTATTTCCCGATAGATAATAAATCTTCGATAAAGTGAATTAAATTGATTTCTCGAGGAAAAAATAATAAATGTTTTGACGAAACTTAAAATAAATGAATTTCGAGCCGAAAATAGAAATTCGAGCTTAAATATTAATAAATAAAAGAATTTAAATTTACATCGCCGAAATAGACTTTCGATAAGAATTAAATTAAAAGTATAAAATGAATCGAAACAGAAATAAAAATATGTTTTCAAATATAAGAAGAGTTTCCGAGTCAAACAAAATTTTAGGAGTTTGAAAAGATTAAACAGTAAATTCATTTTATAATAATTTTAAGAATTACGAGTTAAATCGTAAAATAAAATAAAAATACGAACAAAATTTAATTAAATTAAATTTATAAAATCAGGGGTGTTACAACCGGGTCCATCTCCGGTACGCGGTCATCCCTAACTTTGCCACCCTAACTGAAATGGGTACAAGGATCAAGGACGACTTACGGTTAGAGAACCTGACTAAGGCCTCTACCAAGGGATATCAAGGGGCTAGTTCATCTGTGAGCAAGCCCACACCTGCAGCTGCAACTTGCAGTATCTTCGATGAGGTTAGATTGCTGGATACCTCATCCAAAAAGCATATTCCAAATCGGGTATTCACGGATATAGGGACTACCTATACCTACGCCTTACAAAGGCTATCTTCAAAGGGCCTAATCCAACCGATAGGCCCAATGCCAAAAGTTCCAGTGGAAAAGAGATCCAAGAGTTAAAATGCCCAAGCCTACTGCCAGTATCACCGAGGTAACGGGCACGATACGGAGAAGTGCTGGAAACTGAAGCACCTGATCCAGGATCTGATTGAAAGCGGGAAAATACCGTTGTCTGGGGACAAGCCTAGCAACAAAGAAAACCCGTTCAGTGCCCATGCTATATTCACCGGAGAGGTAATCGACTGCTCATACCTCATTTCCCCCTTTATCCCACAAATTAACGGGATATGGTTCGATGATGAGGAGGATGTGTACTTAGCAAAAGGGGAAGCTGTCCCCATCACCAGCGAAGAGGTTCGAAAAGCTAAGTCCAAGGCCTTAGCCACCAACCACCTCGCCACCGCCGGGCACTCTACTCCAACAACTGTCACTGAACCTGCCAGGACGGAATCCACTTTTGAGGAACCAAGCAACGACACTGCCTTGGTCCAACAACTAAAGAGGGTTCGAGCTGATTTAACTATATGGCAGTCACTAGTTAGCTCACAAGAACATCGGGAGGCACTGACTAAGGCTCTCGATCAAATCAAGGTCGACTCACAGGTTACCCCCGCTGAAATGGTAGCCACCATCATGCCCTATCTCAAGGGCGAATCCAAAGAAGAAGGCCCACTCATAACCTTCTCTGAGTCCGATCTTCCACCATTTGGGGCCGCCCATAACTTGGCCCTATATATCACGGTCATTTGCCGAGGGAAGTACCTCCCGATGACCCTAATCGATGATGGATCTGCCGTGAATGTCCTACCTCTAAGGACCGCTAAACCCCTAGGCATCACCGAGACCGACTACCTCCCAACAGCGCAAACTTTCCAGGCTTACGACGGAAGCCTAAAACCGGTTGCCGGGGCCGTTAAGCTGACAATAATAACGGGCCCAATCGAAAAAGAATTTGAGTTTCAGGTGATTGATGTCACCTCGTCCTTCAACTTACTGCTCGGGAGGCCATGGATCCATGCAGTCAAGGTCGTGTCTTCTACCCTTCATAGGAAGGTCAAAATGCCTCTTCAAGACGGTGTCATCACACTAGAGGCAACCCCCATGACCGTGGCTAGCTACAACGCCACGGGTCGGGCCGAACCACGGGGATTCGACTTCGTGGGAATGATTGAGGAGGAATACCTCTTCAGGCCTTACTTCACTACTAGCATCAATACGATGCTACAAAACTTGGGTTACCTACCGGGGGCCACTTCAAGGCCACACCTCCCGGCTGGGAAGGTTATCGAGGTCCTAAACAACGGAGGATCTCGATTCAGTTTAGGGTACACTATGGCCCCGGAAAATGTGGACCGGGCAAATGTAATCAAGTTTGTCACTCCAGTATTTGGGGCAATCCAAGTGGGCCTTTACCAACCCGCTATCACATATCCCGAGACCAAAATGGCTCGGGAATACAATTTCATCCCTGATGACATATTTGCCCTTGTCCAAACGGAATCCAAAGAGGGCGCTGACCATTCTGAGCCCGTGCTAGGGCTTCTATTCGGGGAAGACAAGGTCATCCCCACACCTAAAGATGATCTGGTCAACCTGATCCTCCGCAGCAACCGGTTCGATCCAACGAAGTTGATCTCCGAAGTTGGTGCAGACATCAGGAAGAGGGCCTGGAGGAAGACCATCAAATGGAGTGACAGCCAGGGTCGGGTCTACAAGCTACCCACCGGCGAGGGAGACATGCCGGATACCGAGTCTTAGTCTGGGTCGGAGTTCGAGTTGGAGTCAGAATCCGAGTCTAGGGGGTCTGGTGCTAGAGTCTGGTCTGTAACCCCTATCCCTTTAGCAACTTCCACTGAAGTCTCGGGGCCTGTCCCGAGAGCACTCTCTATCCCGCCTCTGACCAACGATCAGATGGCCGCTCTCTTCGAGCTGTTCTCAAAATTTACTATTAATAATAATAATAACGAAAACCGTTCTGCTTACGACTTGTCTTATTTCCAAAATTCTTTCAATTTCAAAAATTTTATATGCAATGACATTGAGAAACCTGATGAACAGGTACCTCTGCGTCCACATCTGATCGAGCAACTCGAGCAAAGGGAATCCCAAGACCCGGTAATTGAAGAAACCGAGTCCATTAACGTGGGAACCACTTTAGAGTTCCAGATGCTTAAGTTGGGCCTATCCTTAGATCCCGAGGAGAGAAAAAAATTCACAGACCTCCTCCAAGAGTTCAAAGACGTCTTCGCATGGTCCTACAAGGACATGCCAGGAATAGATCGGGAAATTGCTGAACACCGTATACCCATCAAAGATGGGTGTAAGCCGATAAAACAGAAGCTCCGAAGAATGAAGCCCGAATGGTCTCTCAAGGTCAAAGAAGAAGTAGACAAACAATTCAAAGCAGGCTTTATACAAGTGTCTGAATATCCAGACTGGGTTGCAAACATCGTGCCAGTACCCAAGAAGGACAGCAAGGTGCGGGTATGTGTGGACTTCCGGGAACTTAACAAGGCCAGCCCAAAAGACGATTTTCCGTTACCACACATCGACATACTGGTGGATAACACGGCCGATCATGCCCTTCTATCATTCATAGACGGGTATGCCGGATAAAATAAAATCAAAATGGCGGAAGAGGATATGAGTAAGACCACCTTCATTACACCTTGGGGTACTTACTGTTACACCGTTATGCCGTTTGGGCTTATCAACACCGGGGCCACTTATCAACGGACTGCCACTACTTTATTACACGATATGATGCACAAAGAAGTGGAGGTCTACATGGACGACATGATCGTCAAGTCCAAAGATCGAAACGGGCACATCACGGCCCTAAGAAAGTTCTTCACCAGGCTGCGTAAGTACAATATGAGACTGAACCCTCAGAAATGCAGTTTCGGGGTAACGTTGGGCAAATTACTGGGCCATATCGTTAGCCAACGCGGCATCAAGGTCGACCCAGCTAAAATCAAGGCCATCACCGAGATGCAGCCACCCAAAACCGAAAAAGAAATAAGGGGGTTCCTCGGGAAAGTCCAATACATCAGCCGGTTCATTTCAAAATTAACCATGGTATGCGAGCCCATTTTCAAGAAACTAAAGATAGGAGAACGGGTATTGTGGGACGATAAATGTCAAATGGCTTTTGATAAAATCAAGGAGATTCTGTCTGCTCCGCCGGTATTAATGCCACCTCAACCCGGTCTGCCTTTGTCGTTATACCTAACAACGACCGAGACAGCCATGGGGGCTATGCTGGCCCAGACACTCGATTCGGAAGAACGGGCTATCTACTACATCAGTAAGAAATTCCTGGAGTACGAATGCAAGTACACAATGCTCGAAAAGACGTGCCTAGCTTTAGTTTGGGCCACTAAAAAGCTCCGTCACTATATGCTTAGACACGAAGTACATGTTCTATCCAAAATGGATCCTATCAAGTACTTGTTCGAGAAGCCCATCCTTAACGGCCGAATGTCCCGATGGACTTTGATGCTAGCAAAGTTTGACCTCAAATTTGTACCATTTAAAGCCATCAAAGGCCGGGTAGTGGCAGAATTCCTTGCCGATAGTCCAATATTTGAAGAGGGACACACTGATACTTGGGCCTTTCCTAATGAAGACATATTCCATACCGACACCAAAACATGGGATTTGTATTTTGATGGGGCATCCAACTTCCGAGGATTTGGGGTCGAAATTCTGTTAATCTCACCACAAGGGGAGCACACCCCGTTATCCATCAAATTAGACTTTGACGTAACCAATAACGCAGCCGAACATGAAGCATGCATTCATGGGTTCCAAGTCGCCGCTGATTTAGGGGTAAAGAATCTCCGGGTCCACAGTGACTCATCGCTGGTCATCAATCAAGCGCTTCAAAAATGGAAAACTCGGAACGCCAATCTCGTGGCTTACCAAGCACGAGTAAGGGTTCTAAGAAACAATTCCAGAAGGTGGAATATATCTATCTACCCTGGGAAGAAAATCAGTTTGCAGACGCACTTTCCAAATTAGCATCCCTGCTAAATATCCCGGAGCATCTAACTAGCATGCCAATTTGCGTTGAAAGACGGTCCGAGCCGGCCTATATCCACGTCATCCAGGATATCGAGATAACTGACCCAGAACCTTGGTATCAGGCCGTCCTAACCTACTTGACAACGGGAGAGTATCCCCCGGGAACTGAGAACCGGGCCAAAAAGGCCTTGCGAAGATTGGCAACCCAATTTGTTCGTACGGACGACGGGCAATTATACAAAAAGACGGCACAGGGGGCTCTCCTCATGTGTATCGATAAAATACAGGCCGAGAAGGTTATGGCCGAGGTACATGATGGTGAAAATGGCCCACATATGAATGCCCATATGTTAGCCCGGAAAATCATGAGGCTCGGATATTATTGGAACACCATGGAAACGGACTGTCAGTTATATGTCAAACACTGTCATAACTGTTAGATCTTTGCCAACGTACAACATATGCCGTCATCTCTGCTATACACCATGACGTCCCCGTGGCCATTTTCGACATGGGGCATTGATATAATTGGCAAGGTGCACCCTTCCGGGGCGGGGGGCCATGTTTCATTTTGGTAGCTATCGACTATTTCACCAAATGGGTCGAAGCCGAGTCATATCGCATCTTGAACGCCAAGCATGTGGCCAAATTTATCCAGAATAAGATCATATGCCGATACGGGATCCCACACGAGTTTATCAGTGATCACGGGACCCACTTTCAAGCTGAAAGCGCTGCGTTGCTAGCAAAATATAAAATTCAGAGGCATACATCTTCACCCTACCGTCCCCAAACAAATGGAGCGGTAGAGGCGGCTAATAAAACAATTGTCACCATACTTAAAAAGGTGGCTGAGAATTACCGGGATTGACCTGACAAAATACCTTTTGCTCTCTAGGGGTATCGGACGTCAATTCGCACCGCAACCGGAGCAACTCCATATTATTTGACATATGGAATGGAGGCGATCCAACCGGTCGAGCTAGAAGTGCCATCCCTCAGGATTTTACTCGAGAGCCAAGTGCCGGAAGCAGATTGGGTACAAGCCCGATATGATTCGCTAGTCCTTTTAGACGAACGGCGGTCCCGGGCCCTGAACAATATCCAGATATATCAAAAGAGGATTCAACGGGCTTTCAACAAAAGAGTTAGGCCCGGAAACATCAAAGAAGGGGATCTAGTCTTAAAATCGGTTCATGCTTTACTACCGGTTGACCCAAGAGAAAAATTTAAACCCAATTGGGTTGGGCCATACTTAGTAAAGAAAGTCCTATCAGGAGCAGCGGTGATGCTGACAGACCTGGACGGGAACGAGTTCGTCAACCCGACCAACTTGGACCAGTTGAAGCGCTACTACCCATAAACCTTATCGCAATGTCATTTGCAAAAGTTTATAAAAATTTGTCTTTTTATAAATTTTCAGAAATTATAGACAAGTCAATAAGTTAGGATTATTTGTCCTACTGTCGCACATCTCGAACTAAGAGTCTTGATGTATTTCGAAAAATTGCAAAAATCTATGTTTGAACTACGTTTGGTTTGATTCCGCTAATTGTGGATACGTAGGCAACCCCTCAAAAGGGTACAACCGCTGCAATAACGAAAAGACGGGAACGGTATTCACTAATATGTCTTTTATTAAAAACAGATAAACGCGGGAATTTCAAAATTACAAAAAAAAACGCCAAAAACGGCACACAAAAAATCACACCGCAAAAATAGTAATAATATTTAAATAATAAAATTAAGGAGATTAATATTCATGCATCTTGCCCTTCCCTTTGTCCTTTGGGTCGCGTGGAGCCCGAGGTCGCCAGGGCGGGGGCGAGCGTTCCCGGATCATGAGGGGAACCTTCTTAGCTCGAGCCCGTTTCTTCGACAGCGGGTCTTCTGCTATTGTTACAGGTCCAAGTCGAGCCCGAACGTGCTCAGGTAGCCTGTCTCGCGGGCCAAGTCGGTTCTGCACTGCTAGTCTTGGGCCAAGTCTCCTTTCCAAGTCAGTCTAGGGGCCCACTTTCCCCCGTGCACCTCTAGCACTAGACCCTTCAGCTTGAGTCTTCATTTTCTTTCTCTGACCTGACATTGGACGGACCAGAGTAGCCGGAGTGTCACCTTCGTCGAAGAAGCCCCTATTGTCTTTAACTTGCTCCCTTCGCAACAGGTCAAAATCGTCATCAACCTTCAGAGCAGCCCGGGCTTTGGCATTATCTGCTTTAGTCCACTTCACATAGGAGTCTGAAACCCAGATTGAGTGACGAGATTTGGGAATGGGTCAAGTATGTCGGGTGTACCATCTTTGTATCCAAGTATCGCACATCACATCAGTCAGTTGGGTAGATTCACTCACAACTGCTTCATTCTCCGGGATTCTTTGGGTCCAGCCATACTGCCTTAGTATGCGATCGGGATAAAGGTGGATCGTCTGCTTGAAAGACAAAATTACTTGGTAACGAGACTTATCCCTCGGGGCCAAACCTGTCCAAACATAGATGGGCCACCACGGCACTACCCATCGAATCAACGGACCGCTGTGAAAGGATAGCACTTCATCTGAATACTTTTGAGTAATCTGGCGAGAAAAATCAATGGCCTGTCTCCTTGTCATCACCTGATTATGACGGTATTTGCTCAAGTCAAGGGGAGGATCTATCACTGATAACCTCTCGTATAGCCAAATCTGAAAAAGAAAGCAAAAATATGAGTTCCCGAGACGAAATAGGCGTCCGCGTAAGGGCACTCGATCGAGTGCCTAGGGGTCACTCGATCGAGTGGTATCTCTAAAAGAAAAACATAAGGTTTTTACGAGGGCACTCGATCGAGTACCAGGGTGACTCGATCGAGTGACCACTGCAGTAAAAAAAAACAAATATTGCGAAAAAAAATCAAAAATCGAGAAATCAGGAAAAATCAGGGTAATTCGAGGTAATATACCTACAATAAACGTGTGCTTCCGGTTAGACGGACCGACGAATCTCTCTTGCGATTGTCCAAGCCTTGGATGATTTCACCCGTGATAAGCCAAGCCGGACTATGCTCCGTCTCCATCAGGTCAACTACGGTAAAAAGACTAACATCGCCCATGCATGACAACAAATCCATGTGACCTTCAAAAGCATAAACATGGAGCATACAAAAGGAGAAAGCCCTACGGCTATGAATCGGTCTGACCCGGACATCATGCGGGTTCATAAATTTCTCAGCCAAGTCAATTAAAGAAATTGTATTATCTTCAGCCATTCGAGATACTTCGTTGTGAGAAAGTCCTAAAAATTCTCGAAGCTTCCTCCTTGGGTCGTGGACCGAGAACGGGACAGCAGGACGGAGTATCGGGTTCCATCCTCCCACAGCAGCAATCTCCTCGGGTAAAGGACAGATTTCGCCCCGAGGAAAGGCAAAGACATGATATGTGTCATCCCAGTAAGACAAGCAAGCATCAAGGAAATAACGGTCGACCTGCATCTGACGGAACGCATACAGCTGAGTAATACCCGTCTGGTTCAAAGCCACCTTGTCCGTGTCCCTAAAGCGTCGGGACCATTCCTGCAGCATCGCAGTCAATCTCTCGATCCCCATGGCCAAAATTCTTGAAAGGAGTAAAGAATTTTTCTTTTTGAGAAGAAGGGAGTTATGAGGAAGTTGTGAATAAAAATTAATGAAAGGGAGGGCTATATAAAGCATCAACCCTACAACCCACTTTCCATATCTCCTCTACACAAAAATTTCCTAATCCCAACAGGCTTAAACATATAGGCCTAGTCTTAATACTAGCATGGATTTAGTCATCCCGAGCTTTCCTAAATTTTATGGAGTCCAAAATTTCCAAAATATTCAAAATTTTCAAAAAATTCCAAAATTTCGAAAAATGCAATTCCCCAGCGCGAGTCATATTTGTTTTACCTACGTGTTTCATGCGAAATTTTATGTAACTTATACAGGTACGACCCAAGACCGTGCAGCTCATATATCTCCCCAACGAAAGGCCCAAGGCAGCATTTTTCACGGGATAAGCCCACATACAAGCGCACCCAGAACTTACACGACAAGTCCAAATTCCCCACGGATTTATCATCATCAGCTCAGGTATGACTTCTATCTTATGGCTGGCGAACCCTTCACGCAAGTCCAATGGACTATAAACGACCCGACCGGAAGTCTACCAAGTCTTAATCGTTGATTGGCCAGGTAGCTACTCTGACTTTCGCCCTGTCCAAGCCTCAGTTAGAGTGGGGGCTCTGTAGACACCCACATTTTGACTGCCAGTTATCTATAGCAGTTTCCAAAAAATACCCGATGATGATCGGACGCAAACGTGTTTCTACGCGCTCGGATATGGGCTCGAAACCATTACTTGCTGGCTTATGCTTTTACGGAGTACAAATCCTGCAAAACTGACCTCAAATTCAGGCCCAGTGGGTCGTTTCTAATCAAATAAGACTAATTTAGGTCAAAACCGACACCGAAAATAAAACTGACTTTTAGCGATTGGATCAAACCTCGGTCAAAGCCGTTTCCGAGACAAATAAAAGCAGCCACACAAACATCAAAAGTCCAACCCAAATACAAAAGCCACAAAATATCCAACTCAAGGTCCAAAGACCCGGATCTCGCACTCCAGCTGACCCACTCGATCGAGTGCTCAGCCCACTCGATCGAGTGGGCCCTTAAGCAAGCCCGAATACAATCGCACTAGGATGGCACCCTTCCCGACCGGGATCACCCCCTTCCCGGTCGGGATGGGCCCAGCTCAGCTCGTTCGCCTTCTTTTCATTCCCTCACTTACGAAACCCTCTATATACCTTCCTCTTGTATTGTTTTAAGCACATTACCTTACACTACTGATAAGTGTGTTATGTAGTGCTTATTTCTTGTGTTTGGTCCCGGGTTCTCTTGTGGAATCGCTCTTTGGAGCGGTTTCGAGGCTATTTGCGTTTCTTCTAGCTTGATTTAGGTTCCTAAGGCCTATCTTGGAGAAATGGAACGATTCCGACCCGTTTCCGACGCATATAGAGCCAACGATGAGAAGCGATGATGACTCGGTAGCTTAGACTCGATCCCGAGTCCCATGGAGCCCACTTGATGATATCCCGAGCACCGAGCATCGATAAGAAGCCTAGGAAGAGCAAACAAGGAACCATCCCAGTGGGGAACACATCCATCACGACCGGGATTAGAGACAAAGAGTAGACGACCCACTGTGGGGCCTTCCCGGCCGGGATCATGACCTTCCCGACCGGGATGGCACTCTTCCCGACCGGGAAGGGCCCAGCTCTGTCCGTCTTCACTTTTCCGCTTCCCTTATTCATTAGAACCCTATATATACCCCCCCCCCCTCTTGTATTGTTTTAAGCACCCTACATTAGACTAAACCCTAGATAGAGATCCTTCATCATTAGCTTAGTTTATCCTTAATCTTTCCTTAATCTTTTGGTAATTTTAGTTTAATCTTAGTAATTACTCTTGTATTATTGGAAATCTTGAAGATTTCTATCAAGATTGACAACCTTGGTGAATGTATTTGGGTTGTCTCTATATATGCAAGTTCTCATCTTTTCATCTCTTTTGTAGTTTGTTATAATCCTTCTCTTCTATTTTCTCTTAATCTTTCATTTTTAATCAAGTTTTATTCTTTATCTCTTGTTTATTGTTCATCTTTGTTGTTCTTCATCATGAATGTTTGGATGCTTGTGTTGATTTCTCTTGTTTATGTTAGTGTTAGTTTAGATATGAGTGAGTAGACTCGTTGTGGGGTTAGTAGGGGAATTAGGTGTTGTTTATGGGTGATTAGGGTTTGATTGTGGGTAAAGGTAGAACCTTTGTTGCTATTTACTTGTTAAGCTCACCATGTGTTTGATGAAATGCTTGTTAGAGTAGTAGTGGCCATGCTTCTCTTGCTTGTTTCCTTCTTCTCATTGTATGGTTGATTGTTGGTTGAATCCTCTTGTATTGGGTAGCATCTTGCATTTGTATTCGGGTTTGTCTTCGACGCGAGAGCGCGGATTTACCTTAGTGACTAAGTGAAACCTACACCCTCGATTTCCCTACTAGCCTAATACACCTATGAACCCGTCCTAACCCTACTCTTTCCTCTATTCTATTTCTTCATCTTCTTAGCCATTATTTCTCTAGTTTGTTGTTTCATTTAGCTTTAGTTGATTCATTTAGTTCATGTTATACCTAGTTCATTCTTAATCTTAGCCTTCTATCCTTTTCTTTGTCCTAGTTAGTAAATTCTTGTTAGTTTACCCCCTTTGTGTTGATTGTGACCTAGTCATGTTTTTAGGTAGACCTTAGTCTAGACACCCCTTTCCATTTTCGTGGATCGACCCGACTTGCCCTAGCTACTTGTTAGGAATAGTTGGTTTTATTTGTTGGTAGGATACACGGCAAATACCTACCATCAATTTGGCGCCGTTGCCGGGGACGGTGTGTGTTTAGATTTTTGTTTGCTTATTTGCTTGACTTAGTTACCGTTTTGTGTTCTTCTTTTATCTATTGTGCATAGTTTGTTGTCTTTTTCCTTGTTTTTATTGTGTTTTCTCTCTTTCTCTTTTGTTGTGTTCGTTTATTGTCTTTACCTAGTGCCCATAAAGTACTAGGTATTCTCACGTTTGTTCCAAGTGTGTAGCTAGGAGGGGAGACGATTTCTTTCTCTTCAATCTAAAGCCGGAGAGACTCTTTGGAGCCTTTCGCCAACGGACAACTGATCGAGTTAGGAATTCTCAACCGGGTACTAGCACTAACATTGAGGAGCAAACTCAAGGATTTGACTTAAACGAAGCACCTCGAGAGATCACCGAAGGGACCTTCATCAAAATCCCTTTGGTACATCTAGTCACTCTTCTCCACCTAGTTCTCCTTCAACATCTATATCAAACTCTACACCGTCATCTCCCGCACATCCAAACATGCCTAAGTTCTCATCTCACTCTACTTTCACCGAGGATGTCTTGCCGGGACCGAGCACTTTACCGGATACATACACCGGAAATTTTGTGGCCAAGACACAATTCATTCAACTTGTGGAGCGAAATCAATTTAGTGGTTTGCCCACCGAAGACCCGCACCAACATATGGACACTTTCTCCGATTATTGTGATGCTATTTCTCAAACCGGGATTACTTAAGATCAAATTCGATGGGTTCTTTTCCCGTTCTCTCTTATTGGAAAAGCTAAGCAATGGATCAAGAGTCTCGATAGAGCGACCATGGGGATTGATACTTGGAAGAAGCTTGCATTGGCGTTCTACCAAATGTTTTACCCTCCCGAGAAGATGAACTTGCTAAGAGCCTCCATCACCGGGTTCCAACAACGGGATGAGGAGAGCCTTTATGAATCATGGGAGAGGTTCAAATCTTTGGTTAGATCTTGCCCCCATCATGGTTTATCACAATGGTTCCTTGTCCAACAATTTTGGAATGGGTTATATGAAGATTCAAGGGTCATACTCAACATGGGGTCTAATGGAAGGTTCACCGAGGTAGATGATGACCAAACTTGGTCTAGGATTGAAGAAATGGCGGTTCACAACTCTCAATATTCTAGGCCTAGGAAGGCAAATAGAGGGGGAAGACATGAAATTGATGCTATCACACAACTTAGTGCCGATCTTGGGGCACAATTGAAGACCCATATGCATGGATGCTTTTGATAAGAAGCTCCAAGGTCACTTTAATCAAGGTCAAAGCACAAGTTCTTCCCACCAACATTCAATCCACCACGTCAATGCTTTGGGAGTACTTCCTCCAACCTCTTATTATGGGATATGTGAGATTTGTGGGATATATGGACATGAGCCTCTACATTGTCGAAGTAGCATTGAGCAAGTGAATGCTTTTCAAGCATACAAGCAAGGTGCCCCATACTCTACTTACAAGGCTTAAAATGTGCCAAATCCTCATATGTTCCAAGCTTCCCAACAACAAGCTTAACAACAATACCGTCTACCATATGTTGCTCCTCCCTTAAGGAACAACCAAGGCTACCAAGGTTAACAAGGCATTTTAACAACTTCCAACAACAAAACCAAGGTGCCTTCAACAATCATCAAGGGTTCCAAAATCAAGGGAACTTCAATCATCAAGGTTGTTTCCAAGGAAACCAACACTCTCAAGGATTTCAAAACAACCAAGGTTACCACAATCACAATCAAGGTAATCTCCAAGGCCTAAATCAAGGCAATTCTCAGAGGTTCCAAGGGAACTTTCAAAATTAACAAGGGTTACAAAATGCTCAACAAGAAACCAAGCCAAGGAGCCGATCTCCAACTCATGATTATGGCTTTCCCCTAACCCTCACTAATACTCCACATAACCAACAATCTCCGCCTCGGGATTTTGACATGCAAAAGACAATTTTGGAGATGCAAAGAAGCCAATTGGAGATGCAAAGAACCCAACAAGAACTTTATGCTCAACTTTAAAGGGAAAACAAGGCAACAAGTACTCATGTGAAGATGCTCGAAACCCAGCTAGCTCAAGTTGCTTCAGGTAGTTCTTCAAGGCAAAAGGGTCAACTACCTCCTCAAGGCGTGCCAAAGAAATTTGAATCCGTGAATGCTATTACTTTGAGGAGCGGTGCATCCTATGATTCTCCCTTGTTTCCTAATGAACATGAAGCCATGAAAGAAGTGGAATCTCCATCTCAAGGCAACGAAAATTGGGGAAATCTCATGGAGGAGCAAGTCTTGTGGGAAGTTGAAAAACCTATTGAAGGCAAGCTTCCCCCACCCCATGAAGGAGACAAAGCAAAGAAGAAGATGTCAAGTGAAAAATCCAAGCCCAATGAACTTGAAAAGATACACATCAAATTGCCATTCCCATCGAGGCAATTGAAGACAAAGGCGGATGTTCAATTTGA